>CM076579.1:684134565-685482053 GCA_034641835.2 Pinus albicaulis
TTTATTTTATTTTTACACAATCGGTTGCTATTAGTATTCAAAAAAGGGGGAGACAAATCTCCGATGTTACAAGATGTGATACATAGGGAGAAATAAAGGGTGTGGCGATGGTAACTGCTACAACCCTTTTGCTTCCAAATTTCCTAAAAATCTGAAAAACAGAAGGTGCATAGATTCGAATGAACTGAAACAGTGAAAAGATAAATTTGCAAGACATGCTTAGTCAATATTTATATGGTTGATCTGATGAGCAGTGGAGTCTTCAGGATTGGCATCTTCTCCCTGATTTCTTAAATTTGTAGAGCTGGAACTAGGTGCGGTATTCTTTTCCAACCTATACTTCATAATTTCAATTGATTCTTGAGCTTGAGCGTATTTGTTGGAGAGCTCTTTGAACTGTTCCTGTAGAGAGGAGACCATATGGTGGAATATATTGAGATCAAATTCATGTCTCTCATCAGCCATCTTAGCCTGATATTGAAGCTTATCATCCAAGATCTTCTGATGGGCTTGAATTTGCTCCAGTTTCGCTTGGAGGTCTGCACAATGTAAACAATCTTCACTCCTCGCCATTCTGGGAAGAAAATACAAGACTCCAGTATTCAAGGATTGTAACTAAGAATAAGGGAGGATGTAGCACTTCTTCAAGCTACTACGGACGCAACTAAGGATAAGGGAGGCAATGGGACAAGCACTTGAAGAAGGGGGGAAGCCCGAGGGTTAGAGGGGCGAAAAGCGCACCAGCTGAATATCAAACACAACAGCTCGACACAAAGAAAAGGGAAATTGAGCTCCACAGCAGAGCATCGCGAGGAGGAGAGTGAGTGCCAGGAAGGGGCGGGGGGCATATAAGAAGGGAGGAATGAGAAAAGGAAAGCGATGCAGGTCGAGGAAAGTCATGAGAAAGCAGAGGAAAAAAACACGAGAAGGATTAGGAAGGATAGAGTCCATGGATGGGGATTTCATGAAAGGAATATAAAGATTTAAGGTAGGAGGAAAGGGATTCGAAATCATAGCGGAGGAGATAAAAAAAAGGACCAAGTTCAGGCTCAAAAGGCACGGGGATTTGCCTTCATCTTGAGTTTATGATGAAATAGACACGCCAGGTCCAAGGAGTACAGAGACCTCTGCTGGGGATCCAAAAAAGATTTTGTAGATTCATGGAAGATGGATTTGGGAATCGACATCATTGTAGGAGACGTACCCTATGGTTTTGTTGCAGGCCCTGTTGGCACGAAGGTCCACCTCCTTGTTGAGGTTGCGAAGAATATGATAGAAGTTGATACCTTGCATGTTTACAATAAGTGATTGACATCTGCTGGTGATTTGTTGAAGAGATATATTGGATGCCAAGCGTTTATGGATCATAATGATGATAATAATAGCCAAATCACTGAAGATCATGGCGTTGGTTATACCAAGGTTTTGCAATTGGGATATGCCTTGGAACAAGGCAAGAGTTTCGGCCCTACTATTGGAAAGAGCACCTAGTCCCCATTCAAAGGAAGAAATAATGATACCATCTTCATTGCGAATGATACCACCAGCCCCAACCACGCCCAGATTGGACTTAGATGTGCCATCGAAGAATAGGGAAGGCCTTTTGTGACTTTTTAACCAAGTGTTGAAATCCTCCTCACTAAGTTGAATTTTCCAACTGTTGTTGGGGATGTGCCACTGATTGATGAAGCCGCTGCTATGTTTGATGCTATTATTTTTTTCCAGCAGGTAGCTTAAAAAGTTTCACTCTTCAACATAGAGGTCCTTGTAATCAATTTGATTTTCTTGACCCTTAGTTGAGATAGTTTTGAGAGTAAGGCTTCGAGACTTACTACAAAGCTTCCTGAAATTGGTTTCTTTTCTTTGAAGACTTTTTGATTTCGAGCTAGCCATATATTCCAGAGAGTTGTGTAGGGGAGAGTATCCCAAACTCTTTTGGCTATACTATTCTTTTTACATTTCCAGGGGTAGCATTTCTTCCATAAGCCTAAGGCTTCAATAATGGAGTTGTGTGAGCTCCATGGGAGATGAGAGTTAGAACTGAGCTCCTTCCAATAGCTGGTGGCAAAGGGACATTCAATAAAGAGATGTTGAATGGTTTCTTCAGCAGCTTGGTAGTTTGGGCATCGAGAGGGACCAATCACACCTCGTTTTTTTAAATTGTCTGAGGTTAAGAATTTCCATTTAAGAAAATTCCAAATGAAAAATTTGATCTTGGGGAGGGCCTCAGATCTCCAAGCTAATTTCCAAATAGACCATATGGACATAGGATATTCAATATTGCAAAGAGTTTGATAAGTTGCTTTAATAATGTAAGTCGATCTTGAGGGATCCCAACGAAATGTATCCTCGTTGTCTTGTTTGATAGGATCAATGCCATGGAGATGAGTTTGGAGGGCTGCAAGACTCGCCTCTAAGTAAGAAGGGACTTCAAGAAATTTCCACCCTGTCCATAGCAGAGATTGAGCATCCCAATTAGAGATCTGATTTAAACTATGCAGCCCCATGTTGCTGAGATAGGCTAAAATATGGTGAGTTCCCTGATTGTTGTTGATGGGGGGCTGCCCCATAATTCTCTCCCCAATGCTGATATTGTTGCCATCCTTTGGCACTTTGGATGTATTTTGCACTAGAAAAGGAATAGATTTTTTACAAAGCCCCCAGATTCTGGTACAAGCTTTATTGGGGATAGCTTGATCAAGAAGGTGCTGCTTGGAAGTATTGAGATATTTAATTTCTAAAACACTCTTCCACCAAGCAGCCTTACCACTGATAAGTCTCCAGACAATCTTCCCACCAAAAGCCACATTCAGAAGCTTAGAAGAGTGAATACCCAAACCTCCATGCTCCTGATCTTGGATGACCTGTCTCTAGTTTGTGAGATTGTATTTTCTTTTCTCACTTTTCCCCCCTTGCCAGAGAAATTTTCATATTATGGCCTCCACTTTATGGTGAAAGATGGCAGGGGCTTGGACAAGGGTAAATTGGTATAAAGGCAAGGAAGAGAGACCAGATTTGAGGAGAATGAGGTGGCCAACAGGATTAAGCCAAGAAGAGCCCCAATGTTTCATTTTTCTTTTCATTTTGTCTATGATAATGTCCCATACTTCAGCCTTCAGAGGATATGTGCTCACTAGCATGCCCAGATAAGAAAAATGCCCCCACTCCAACTTGCAAGGGACCCCAAAAATGTTGGCAACGTTGTGCAGAGACTGAGTTGAAGTATTCCATCCATAAATACAAATTTTAAGGTGATTGATCTCTAGAGTTGCTCATGAATTTATCCAAGAGGGATTTGAAACGATGAGCAATGATGTTGGAGGAACCACCCATTAGCAGTGTATCATCTGCGAATTGAGAGTGGTTCACATTTTTGACTCCATTGCCAAAATTAATGTCGGTGATGAGCCCGACACGGCGCTTGATTTCCAGGGTGTTGCTGAAGGATTCAACCATCAAAATGAAAAGATAAGGAGATAAGGGACAACCTTGTCTTAATCCACGAGATGATTGAAATGAGGGGCTGGCCTACCATTGATGAGGCAGGAGATCCAAGGACCAGAAATTCATGCTTTAACAAGGTCAAGGAAGGAGGGGTCAAATCCCATTTTTTTAAGGACAACGATAAGGAAAGAGTGCCTTACTCGGTCGAAAGCATTCGCCAAATCAAGATTTAGAATAAAGCCTTTTTCTTTGCGAGAGAGGCTAGAGTGGATTGCCTCTTGAACAAGAAGGATGGAATATGAGATTTTTCTGTTGGACATGAAGCCTCCTTGGTTCTTGGAAATGAGATTATGAAGATGGGTTTTAAGACGCAATGCAATAATTTTGGTCAGAATTTTATAACAGGAATTACAAAGAGAAATGGGCCGAAATCTGGAGAAGGATGAGGGCTTATTTTCTTTGGGAATGAGGGCGAGGTGAGTGGCATTGGTGTAGCCTCCAATTTTTCTCTTGCGCTGGGCCCATTGTATCATTTTAACCAGATCTTTTTTTATGATTCCCCAATATGTCCTGTAAAAATTAATAGAAAAGCCATCTAGGCCCGGAGCTTTATTTGGCTGCAAGGTCCATATTGCTCTTTGGATCTCTGTTTATTCAATTTTCCTGTTGAGAATATTGTTGATTTCCTCATTAAACATAGTGGGAAGGTACTGGAGGAAATCAGAATAGTCCTCATTGCCTCTCGTCTCAGTGAGAAGATCTTGAAAGTGTGTAGTGGAAACTTTTTTGATTGCTTCTTGATCAGAATGGAGATGGCCTTATGCATCTGTAATGGAATTTATATTGTTCCGAATTTTCCTAACAGTGGCATGTTTGTGGAAAAAAGAGGAATTCTTGTCACCTCCTTGCAGCCAGAGTTGTCTCGATTTAATGCGCCATTTTTTCTCCTCCTCTCTGTTGGCGTGGTAAAGCTAGTAATAAAGATCGTTTTCAAGTGCACGATTTTCATGGATGAGCCCAGTTTTTTCAATTTTTTCATGGACGCCTTCCATTCTACTCTTTATATCTAGCTAAATCCTCTCTGGTTCTTTATAATGGAATTTCACCCATTCCTTGAGAGCGATTTTAGTGTTCTTCAGCTTGTTTTCCCGTATGAATACAGGTGATCCTTCTATATGTCGGCTCCAAGTATACCAGAAAATTTGATTGGCTTTAGGTATATTATTCCATAGAGGACTGCATTTAAATTGAATATGCCCTAACGGGCATTGCTCTTCAAGGATGAGCGTGGTTGGGTAATGATCAGAAGCAGAAAAGGGAAGCACGAAGGTCGAAGCCGTAGAGAAAGATGAAAGGAAGGAGATATCCATGAGAATTCTGTCTCACCTCTAAATGATATTGTCCTTCCCAATTCTTCAGTTACTCCAAGAAAATCTACGATTTTTAGGAACTATATCTACCAACTCATGCTCCTGCATGATGCCTTGAAGCTGAGCCCTAAATGGGTCTTGAGTGAAACATCCTCCTCTTTTTTCATTGGAATGAAGTATGAGATTAAAATCTCCTCCTGTTATTATATTACTGTTCTCTTCTTCATCAATATCAGCCTTGATAGAATTCCAGAATTGTTCTTTATCTCTGTAGTGCTTTGGGGCGTAAACATTGTAAATGGAAATTTTTTTGTTGTCTCCGAAGTTCTCTAATATAACTTTGATACAATTCTGATTGATTATGTTGCCTTTAAGTCTCCATTCACTGTTATTCCAAAGGGTAACTAAACCCCCAGAAGCCCCTTTGATTCAGAGAGAAGACCTTCATACTGCTTGAACTTATCAATCATTCCTTTCATTTTTGGTTTCCCTTTCTTAGTTTCTTGCAAGAGAAGGATTCCTGGTTTCTCATGGTTTATCAGATCTTTGAGGGAAATAGTTTTGGAGGGGTGCCCTAATCCCCTACTGTTCCAAGAAAGGACTTTCATCATTGAGTACAGGTGGTACGAAGGGTTGCTCGCCCTCCTTGTTCCTTAGGCCCCGACTCCTTACTACTTTGACCCAAAATGTAGGTTTCTATGGGGTTTTGGGTGCCCATTGCAATGTATTTTTGTGCATTTTCATCCCATTGTTGCTTAATGGATCTCCTTCCTGGTCCTTGATTATTATGTGGTTCAAGGTTTGCACCATGCTCTTTCGAAGAGTTCCTAGTAGCATGAGTGGAGGGGTGTTCAAGAGCAGAGGGAGGATCCCGAAGGCAAGGAGAGGGGAAATGGGCTTCAGACTGAGAGAGAGGGATGGAGAGAGGATGGTCATCATCGGGAGGTGAAATGGAGGAAAAGGGGTTGGAAGATTCTAGGGCAGTATTAGGGGGGAGGATGAGGGTGCTAAAGGTTGATGGGGGATTCGGGAAGAAGGAGAGAGAGAGTTAAGGGATTGGATTGAGGAGCAGAGAATGAGTTAGCCTTAGGGTTAGAGGCAGTCTTCTTTTTTTAACCGTTTCCCATTGTGCATCTTGATCAGGGTTTTCAACATCAATTACTTTAGGACAACGATTTGCAAAGTGGCCATATTCGTGACATACCTTACATTTGAACGGGATCTGCTCGTAATCCAGATGTTGAATATGGGTCCAATCATCCACTTTGAGTTTGATGATCTCCGAGAGACCTTTACCAAGGTCTACCTCAACACAGATCCTGGCACAGGCTTGCATTTTATCCTTTGGTTCACTGCGATCAATGAATTTTTTGACGACGTCCCAATGGCACGAACCGATTCATCTCCCCAACAGTGGAGGGGAAGGTGAGGGAAGCGAACCCAAACCAGAACCGCGCTAGGCACATCTAACTCAGGATCGAAGTCTGGGGTCCATTTGTTGAGATACAGACCTCTAGAGTCCATGAAGTAAGGCCCATTCCTGAAGATTAAATCCTTGTGTTATTTGGATTCAAAGTGAAAAGTGAAATACCCTTTTCCACAAAAATGAATAGAGACTTTTCCATTAATTTTATCAGCCTAGTTTCATTCCACCCATCACTACACCGTCTTCGAAGAGGGCCAAAGACCAGTAAATTGCCCAATAAGTCCTTTTTTAGCCAGAGAGAGAGTGACCATGTGAGGAAGAGATGGAGGAAGAATGAATTCCTGCAGACCCTCAAGTTTCTTTACAAATTTAGATATCGTCGGGTGAGGTCTCTGAGGCGGCAGAGATTTGAAAAGGGCAGAGAAAGCCAGTTGAGCAGCGGCAACCTCCGGAGAAGAGCCCGGAGGGGCCATGCTAGTAGAAGAAGGGGAGCGGAGGACAAGGGTGTCGGCTCAGCCATGCGCGGCCGCAGCAGCAGCGCAACAACAGTCAAGTATCGACAATGTTAAGTATGATTTTAATGTATTGAAATATTATTAAAAAAAAAAATCGTAATGTAAATTTACTAACTTTATAATTTAAAAATATAATATAGGAACAACATCCCTTCAATTCCACCTTCTTATTTATAAATTCCTAATATGATTAAAAAAAAAATAGAATAATCTCCTACAAATTTGAATAATAAAATATCTTAAAATATTATTTTGAATACTAATTTTTTTTCATATTTCCTCTTAGAATTTTTTTCAAAATAATATTTGTATTTAAAATTTCATTTTCCCATGGCCAAAGAACATTGTCAGTTAATTTCATTTTCCCACACTCTACAATATGAAAGGGGAAAATTGGATGGCAAACTAAAAGTGAGTTAATCCATAACATTGGATTCACAAAGTAAAAATAAAGTTCCCACTCATTAAAAATAGAATTAGTAAATCGATCTTCAAATTTCGGTCTCAAACTAGCGACGAAAAGAGACAGGCATCTCAATGGGAAGCCGGTTGCAGCTGTTTGGCAAGTAGACCAAAGAGATGTCAATTAGGTTGCTTCTCGTTTGCTCCTTTGAGGGTCTAGCATCGTGTGATGTTGGTGCCGAAAAATAACTGCTGTCGTATGATTATATCCAAATAGGAAGTCAAGGCAGTGAAATAGGCAAGTTAACTAAAGAAATGATGAATGATGTTGCCGCTTGCTCCCTTGAGCGTCCAGCAAAGCAGGTGATGTTGGTGTTGAAAAAAGAAATAGTTGCTGCTAGATTAGACTCTTCTCACACATGTATGCTACTAATCATGATGGGTATGCCAGCAAGAAGTAACATGGAAGGAGAAAGCGACCAAAGAGTGATGCACCTACCTAAGTTTTTTGGGAAAGGTGGCAGTGATGCAAAATAAAAAATCTAAGAGGGTCTGGCCAAGGGAATTGGCGGGGTATGGCCAAGGAGAATTGGTTGGCAAACCAATTTTACAGAACAACATGACCACAGATCGAGTCCTAGAGGTATAAAATGAGAAATCAACCCATTCTTGAAACCTTGCATAGGATGGAGTCTCGACAACGCAGGATAGCCTTCTGAATGATAAATACTATACTTGGAAACAACCGAGTATCTTGTTTATTTAGTGGCTGAATGGATTCCAGTTCGGAGAAGGGACTCCGTCACATAAACTAAGACAGATAAAGAGGGCATTTGGATGGATCAACAACAACTACTGAGACAGAGAAATTATCAAAGAAAAGATGAATGTTTTAACCAGTCGTAAAGACCAAAAGGAGTAGCTGATAAGTGAGAGGAGCGCTGAAGACAATGTGACAGGCATAACAGGTGCAATAAAAACAATTTTTCTCCAGAATTATCAATATAGTCAGGGTGACTACTCCACAGCAACCAAGATGACCATTTGCTGGAAATAAGGTATGACAACAAAAAGAGAAATAGATGAGAATGAAATAATTACAATTCTATTTTCAATAATATTGATATTCAATGCCAATCATTTTTTACACCTCATGCTTAGAAAAAAATAAGAAATACAGGGATGACACTCTGCTATAGCTCAAAAGTACTATCAGAATCACTAGCTGTTGGGTGTGGAGCCTGATTATCTTGTTTACTTTGTGTCACAACATTGGGCCCCCTGTACCTTAAAAGGGGTGGCAATTCCGCCCATAATTAATCGCTGCCATGGGGGGTCCAAGGGGGGCGGCAGCGCGTTTCGGAGCCCTCCCCCCCCTAGCGGGCGGTTTCGGGGGCAGCGCCCCCGAAGCTAAAAACAAATGTAAAATTGCCTTGTAAAAGTATAGTAATTTGTAGTCAATATGGGCCGTTCATTAGGAAAATGATCTAACGGTAGAAGTTATGTTTAGTTTAGGGTTTTTTGCCCTAGAAGGCAACCCCTCACTTTTATGAGGGTATTGTATTGCGGCTGTGTATGGTATGTGTATTCTTGGAGCGAGAAACAGAGAGGGAGACTGTGAGAGAGAACAGAGGATATTACAGCGGATCTGTTGTAGGTTGTGTCTCTTCATTTTGCTGGATAATAAAAAGGAAGGACTGGCTGTTAAGGGTGGACATAGCCCAAACTGGGTGAAGCACGTATATCTGTGTCTCTATGGTTTTATGTGTTTTGTGTGCTTGTGTTTTCCGTATATTTTATGTGTTTCATTGCTCTGTAATATTTAATTTTTTTTTTAACAATTGGTATCAGAGCCGAAGGTCTATTTGGCTGATAAACTCGCAGGAAAGAAGGGTTCCTGGTTCGAGTGGGAGCAATGGCGGAAGATGCTAAATTTAGGGTCGAGAAATTTAACGGCCAAAACTTCCCGCTGTGGAAGATGCAGATGGAAGATTATTTGTATCAGAAAGATATATACCTACCATTGAGCGGAAAAGAAAAGAAGCCGACGGCCATGACAGATGCGTAATGGAACATTCTCAATAGAAAGGCACTCGGAACAATACAGTTGTGCCTTGCGGCGTCAGTCGCCTTCAATATTTCGAAGGAAACAACAACAAAGGGTTTGATGCAGACGTTGGCGAAACTATATGAAAAACCCTCGACCTCAAACAAGGTATTTCTTATGAAATAATTATTTAATATGAAGATTTCGAAAGGTGGATCTGTTGCATACCATTTAAATGATTTTAATACAGTTACCAGTTAGTTAAGTTCTGTAGGGGTAAAATTTGATGATGAAGTTAGAGCTCTGTTATTTCTGTGTTCATTGCCAGAAAGTTGGAATGGTTTAGTTATGGCCATTAGTAACTCTGTCTCTGGATCTAGTACTTTAAAGTTTGATGATGTTGTCGGTGCTATCCTTAGCGAGTAAATGCGACGGAAAAGCTCTGGTGAGACATCAGGTAATGCTTTGAGTGTAGAGTCAAGGGGAAGAAGAATGGAAAGATTTACATCTTGAATAGTTAGATGTAAAAACAACATTTCTCCATGGAGATTTGGAGGAAGAGATACACATGCAGCAACCAAAAGGATATGAGGTCAAAGGGAAAGAAAAATTAGTGTGCAGGCTAAAGAAGAGCTTGTATGGCTTAAAACAGGCTCCAAGGCAGTGGTATCTAAAATTTGACAAGTTTATGTCTAAACAAGGTTATACTAGATGTCACTCTGATCATTGTGTTTATCTAAAAAGGAAAAATGATGGCAGCTATATTATATTGTTATTGTATGTAGATGACATGCTTGTTGCAGGGTCTAACATGCAGGAAATAAATGTGCTCAAAAGAAAATTGACAAATTCATTTGCAATGAAGGATTTGGGAGCTGCAAAACAAATCCTTGGTATGAGGATAACTAGAGACAGGAAAAATCGCAAATTAACACTGTCTCAGAATGAGTACATAAAAAAGGTGTTGAAAAGATTTAATATGCAGAATGCAAAACCAGTTAGTACACCTTTTGCTAGCCATTTCAAACTTAGTAAGGAGATGTGCCCCAAGACCCATGAAGAAATGGAATATATGTCTAAAGTTCCATATGCATCAGTAGTTGGAAGCTTAATGTATGCAATGGTCTGCACAAGGCCTGATATTGCACATGCAGTGGGAGTTGTAAGCAGATACATGAATAATCCAGGAAAAGAACATTGGATGGCAGTAAAATGGATTCTCAGATATTTGAGAGGTACCACAAATCAAGCATTATGCTTTGGTGGTTCAAACATTGCTCTACAGGGATATGTTGATGCAGATATGGTAGGTGACAGAGATAACAGGAGGAGCACTACAGATATGTATTTACTGTAGGTGGAACAACTTTCAGTTGGGTTTCAAAAATCCAAAGTGTTGTTGCACTTTCAACAACAGAAGCTGAGTATGTTGCTGCTACAGAGGCTAGTAAAGAAATGATTTGGTTAAAAAGGTTTATGGATGAATTGGGTAAGAAGCATGATATGGGCACACTATACAGTGATAGCCAAAGTGCTATTCATCTTGCAAAGAACTCAACATTTCATTCTAGGACTAAACACATACATCTCAAGTACCATTTCATACGGTCAGTATTAGAAGATGGAGAGTTGAAGCTGGAAAAGATACACACTAGCCAGAATCCTGCAGATATGCTAACAAAAGTTGTAACCAGGGAGAAACTGAGAATGTGCTCAATTTCAATTGGTCTTCAAGGATGACGATGAAGATGAGAAACAACCAGGTCCAAAGAGGAGTCATTTTCCAGCAAATGAAGCAGCGGTGGAGTTGCTACAATCAGTCTCCAAGTGGGAGATTGTTGGGTGTGGAGCCTGATTATATTGTTTACTTTGTATCACAACATTGGACCCCTGTACCTTAAAAGGGGCGGAAACGCCGCCTGAAATTAATCGCTACCGTGGGGGGTCCAGGGGGGGCGGTAGCGCTTTTCGGAGCCCCCCCTGGCGGGGGCTTTCGGGGGCAGCGCCCCCGAAGCTAAAAACAGATGTAAATTTGCCTTGTAAAAGTATAGTAATTTCTAGTCAATCTGGGCCGTTCATTAGGCAAATGATCTGACGGTAGAAGTTATGTTTAGATTAGGGTTTTTTGCCCTAGAAGGAAACCCCCTTGTATATATGAGGGCATTGTATTGTGGCTGTGTATTATGTGTGTATTCTCGGAGCGAGAAACAGAGAGGGAGATTGTGAGAGAGAACAGAGGATATTACAGCGGATCTGCTGTAGGTTTTGTCTCTTCATTTTTGCTGGATAATATAAAGGAAGGACTGGCTGTTCGGGGTGGACGTAGCCCAAACTGGGTGAACCACGTATATCTGTGTCTCTCTAGTTTTATGTGTTTTGTGTGCTTGTGTTTTCCCCAGATATTTTATGTGTTTCATTGCCTGTAATATATATATATATATTTTAACACTAGCATAATTCAATATCACGCTTAAAAAGCATTAAAAAAATAACACATATCCTACCGAAACCCCCGAAGAATGTACCAAGTACCTCCGGTGGTTTCTTGAAGTAGACGAGTGAAGACACAAAGCGGGGGGGGACAGGTGAAGCTTCTACTAGGAGTGTGAGCAAAGTGGAAATGCATTGGGACGTGAGGAACCTCTGCGGATCATAGCTTAGACAGTGTGCCCATTGTGGTTCGTTATATTTTTGGCCCATTCAGTATAACAATTTGTGAAGCCCTCTTTTGTACAAATATTTTGTAGAAGGATGGCAACAATAAATTTTTATGCTATACGCTGACCTTAGATTTATTTTTATCACTGTTCATGGTTTTGCTTGACAATGGTAGTGTCGATCACCTTTTCTAGCATTCACTACTTTTAATGGTTGCATTTTTGTATGTTGTATAAGGGCTTCTCGGCATCAAATTTCTAGAAAATCCAGGTTTCAAAGTGTTGAGGAATGTTTGTACTCTCTTTTGTAGTACACCTTACACGATTTTGGGTGTGGGAATAGCCTTTACAACACCATAAAATATGTTATTCTTAGGTGGATTGTCCTCCTTACAGAGCCCTAAATTCACTGGGTACTTTGTCGGAAGCTTCGTGGCCTAGTGAGAATCCCTTCATGATTTGTGTTGCCACCACGTACATCATGGCTGAGGAAGCAGCCTACCATTAAGTCCCTCATATTAAAGGGATTCTTTGGTATCATCCGGTATTGTCTTCAACTATTCCGTCAATCTTCCATGTTCCATTTTTCGAGGATCAATTTGACTTGTGTCCTTCATTTGGTTACAAATTTACCTTTGTCGATTGTAGTCTATTAATGTACTACCACTGCAGACTCTACTTAGTTAAGGGTGTTCCAAAAAAAATGAGAATAATGAATGTCCTTCTTATCCCAGCCCTAGAGGACCTTGAGTTGTAAGGCTTCTTCTTTTTTGACATGATTGGCTTGCGTAATGAGACACTAAGCTAGATGGATATGGGCTTTCTTGTTGCGGTGATTTTTATTGAATAGAACCATGCCATATCCTTCTTTTAAGTGAGTTGGATACTCTTGATGTGATATTTCAACACAAGACATCTTATTCTCTTTGGAATTTAGTGAATCTAAATCATAGAGCCTCCATGATTTCCTTTGCCTCATTGGTTGAGAGTCGAGACATTTGTTGTCCATGTTAAACGATATTTCCATTTGATCCAATAATCCTTTGTTTTGGTTCACCCCAATTGATCATAACTTTTCCGATCTACGCTCTAGAGCTTGGATGCTTCCGAGGAGGCTAGTGTCCAACCCATGCATACTCCCCAAAAAGTCCGCCTTTTCTCCATGTTGGACATCTTGGGAAATTCAACTACTCTCGTTAAACTTTTTTTGATCATATTATTCCTTATTCTTGATAGTTTTCAGAGGACATCATCATGTCATGAATCCCACAAGGTGGACAGGTTCCCCATTCCCCCATGTATCTTTTTTTTCCCTTATAATCTTGACATGACATCTTTTTTTGTTAGAGATAAAGCACCAAGATACTCTTAAACATGTAGCTTTGTTTACGCGTCTCTACTCACCTACTTCTCATTCCAATTTAGGCATAATTATTTATTTCCAACCTATTAGGTGCCACTTTCTCTTCTTTAATGCCTCTTGTCATGAGAAATTTTTATTAACTTTATCCCTCTCCAAGAGCATTGATCTCAAAGTCAATATGATTGAACTTTTAGAATATGGACATAGCTAATAACTATTAGATAAGGTTAGTCTGTTTTCCACGAGAGAAACACATGGAGCTTTATTTACCGATATTTTTATCCCTACTTCTCATTCAAATTTAGGCATAACTATTTGTTTCCAACCTATCATATGCCACTTTTTATCGTTTGATGCCTCTTGTCATGAAAATTTTTTTGTTAACTTCATCCCTCTCCAAAAAGCAACGATCTTAGAGGTTTAGCATGATTGGAATTTTAGAAGATGAGGGATAGCTGATAAATTTTAGAAGACGGGAGATGGCGATAGCGTCAACAAGTGTATCAAACACATCGTATTATGAAAGAACTCTTCAACCACCATCCAACTTCCAATATGAATGAAACAAGGTTTCCCCCTATGGATTAATTTCCCATCTTTACCCATGACTCCATATGAGTCCTTTTGTAGAGGGACATGATATTTTTAATCTCTCTCAAATTGCAGTTCCTAATATTACTTCTATTTGGAGGTAGAAACGTAGCTTTTCATTAGATTTTAGAGGTGACGATGCTCATTCCTAGAGGGTTTTTTATGGAAAGACTCAATTCTAGCTATGTCGAATTGACTAAGAATATAGACAATATCATATGGTCAAAGAACCCCACTAGGGTTTATATCCCAAAATCTAGATATATTTCTAGTTTATATGGGGAGAAGAGGAATCATGTTTGGTGGAGAAGGAGAGTTTTTATATTTAAATATCCCTCAAAGGCTTGAATTTTATGTGGTTTGCACTTAAAAAAAACCACTTGACTTGGTATAATCTTATAAGAAGGAATAGAGAAAGAATCGATAGGTGTAGTTATGCAAGGTATGTGAAAATACCAATAAACATCTTGTCATGGACTGTAACTACATATACAAGTTTAGAGGGAGATTAAACTTTTTGACAAGGTTGAAAAAAGTCCGAATTTGTAGCATAGTTGAAAATGATGCCGAGAGGTTGGTGCCTATAACTCCTTCAGATGAAGGATTACAAAGAACTTTCCTTGAATCCTAGCTTGGGTATTTAGCAAGCTAGGAATGTAAACTTATTTAAAGATTGGAAAATTCTTCCTATTCAACGTGCTTTTCCTATTTGATGTTGTATCAATTGTATAAAATATTTTTCCTCAGATGATAGTACCTAAGCCTCCTAGGTAGATTGTTGTAGAAGTGGGTAAGGATGTTGCATGGGCATACTTTGATGATGACCCCTATTTCTATGGATTAGGGAGAAGTATTTTATATAGTGAATCTCATAAAGCATTAACTTTAGAGTTGGATTGGAGCATCAAACCAATTATCATGTTCAGCTAATGGCTTTAAAACTTATCAAAAATAAAAATAGGGCGTGAATCGGTTGTGGTCCACATCTGATGATGCTAGAAAATTCTAGCTTCTCATTACTATTACATTGCATGGGGATGAATCCTTTTGAAAACAACTTCACTACACCATCACGAGTAAATTATTTACTATACAAATATCAATATAACAATGAATGGGAGCAGAGTAGAAAGACAAATAAAATACAATAAATGAGATAACAGTTGTCTGCGAGGTTACTTATCGCATCAAAGGGATAAAATGCATAATGTAACGTAGAAATACGAGATATTGAGACCGTAGTAGCCAATTCATCCCTTAAGAATACACCCTAAAAGTGTGTGCAAGGTGGTAAACTTGTCCATTCTAAGTTACAACAAGCTCTAGCAAATGGAGTGACCTTAAATAATGTGGTAAGGTGCCAACTAGGAGCACTCTCTTCGATGTAGGTGATTCATCACTCATCATAAATTCAAACCAATTACAAGCTCAAAATACCAAAGGCGGGATAAGCTTCTTTCTCCAATGACTCAACTATCTCTCCATACTCTCACGCATATCACTATTAGTAAGTTAACATACCCCCAATAGATTAGGGTGAGCTAGCGCATACTTCTCCAAGGGACATATCCAATTCACCCCTTAAGAATTCACCCTAAATTCTTCCCTATTCAATGTCATTTTCCTATTTGATGTGGTCTCAATTACGCAAAGGAGTTCTCCTTAGATCACAGTACCTAAGACTCCTCGCGATTGTTGAAGAAGTGGGGTAAGGATGGTGCATGGGAATATTTTGATGATGACCCTTAGTTCTATGTATTAGGGAGAAGTGTTTCATATAGTGAATCTCATAGCATTAACTTTAGAGTTGACTTGAGGCATCAAAACCAATTATCATGTTCAGACTTATGGATCTAAAAACTTATCAAAAATAAAAATAGGGTGTGGACTGGATGCTATCCACACAATGATGCTATAGTCTTGGCTTCACATTTCTATTACATTGTATGGTGATGAATCCTTTGAAAAAAAATTCATTGCACCATTAGGAGTAAATTCTTTACTATACAAATTGTTGAGATTTTGAGGTAGCCATCGTGTGTGCTCTAGCCCTGAAATTTTGTGGAGGGGCTAAGACACACAAGACCTCCAAAACCCAGAAAGCATTTGGAGAAATTTCATATGGTGTGTGAGATATTAAAATATTTTTTTCTTTTAATGAGGACCCTAAGTCTAACTTAGTGAATTATAAAAAATTAAAGTGAATTAATTAAACACATGTGATGAAATGTTCTAAGTGACGCAGATCAAACAATATTTTAATCTAAGCCATTGATAAGAGATTAAATCACGACTGTTGATGTGTCAACAAAAAATTATAAGAGAAAGGCTTGGGGTCAGTTGGAGACACACATAGAGTCTAAGAGATCGAATTATTCTGACGGAGCAGTGCTCAGACGAAGATTAAATCTGAGACTCAAAGTTGTAGTGAGGGGAAAATGTAATGATTAGTCAGGAGGGCTAATAGTACAGTGCAGAGCAAGGGCAACAGAGACGCAGTGGAGGAAGGCAGCCATAAGAGGTTTTGACATAGTCCCTCAGGAGGGTGATGCAGGCCCACGCAGGGCTCACGTAGAGGCAACATTGTGTCTCCAAGAAGAAGTTTGAAATTATACCGGAAGCAAGGGTTTCTAAGCCAACAGGGTTAAAACAGAGATCTGAGAGAAGAAGATCTAGGTTGAACTAGGGTGACGCAATCCCTTAGCTCAGGCTACACAGGCTTACACAGTTGCTACGCAGAGCTAGCTGGGGTTTCACTAGTTTCTCATCCTGATCATCCGGGACTTGCTAGAGTGGGGTATATCTCACATTTTCTCTGAATGCCGAGGTTTTGTCTGTTGGGTCAGCCAATTTTATGGCACCCTAGATGTACTTAGAAGCTGCTGCTTAATAATAGTAAACCCTCATATCTGTTGCACCAGTTTTCCCGCATTGGTCTTTTCTGGGGACATTTGTCAGAAACATCTGTGTGTCACTTTTTCATATGAGCGTGCTATTCAGTAAATGATCTGTATGTGTAGGATGTTAATTGTATTTACTTTGATGTTAATTCAGAATATTCAAATTAATAACTTGTATGTTTAATCAAGTAGGAGAAGTAAATCGAGATTTAACAGTAGGGTTTCTTAGTTAAGAAATTTACACATGGTATCAAAGCATTATAGATGAAGTTGAATCTCCAACAAAATCGGCTGAAGGAATTTTTGCTGCAGAGAGCAGCTAAAGCAGCAGAGATCCGAAGAGGCCAGCGCAGCATTAGGAGGACACAGTCCCAGTAGAGGCTACGCAGGGGCTGACGTAGTCCCATTGGAGGCTACGCAGGGGTTGACCCAGTCCCATTTGGGTGACGCAGAGATAACGATGTGCCTTCCAGAGGGAAACATGAGTAGTCTACGCTGCGCAGAGGTTGCGCTGAGCCAGTCTGCTCACACAGAAGCTAGCTAGAGGGACACAGTCCAGTGGCTTCAAGGAAGACAATGTAGAGCAGTAACCAAGGTAGCTTTAGTGATGAGATGCAGCCCGACTTGTTTGTCAATGATTGGGCAGGGGTCCTTCAGTTGCTTACTTCTCAGCAACTGAGTTGCAGTGCAACAATTAGCAGTGACAGTGCTATGGGCAGCATGATGCAGCAAATTGGGAGGGATCTGCAGTACAGATTTAGCAGTGTCAGTGGCAGTGACATGGGAAATAGTACAGAAAGCAACAACACAGTGGATGGAGGTAGTAGGCCAAGCATCAACAGTGCAGACATCGATCTTGAGATCTTGCGATACATGGTGTGGATGTATTGCTAGAGCACACTCTGTGCTAAGAGAGACTATTGATATTTTGAGGTAGCATCGGGTGTGCTCTAACCTTGAAATTTTGTGGAGGGGCTAAGGCACACAAGACCTCCAAAAAGCAGAAAGCATTTGGAGAAATTTCATCTAGTGTGTGAGATATTAAAATATATATCTTTTTTTAATGAGGACCCTAAGTCTAACTTAGGGAATTAGAAAAATTAAAGTGAATTAATTAAACACACGTGATGAAATGTTCTAAGTGACACTGATCAAGCAGTCTTTTAATCTAAGTCGTCGGTAAGAGATTAAATCATAGCTGTTGATGTGTCAACGAAAAAGTATAATAGAAAGGCTCGGGGTCAGTTGAAGACACACATATAAAGTCTAAGAGATTGAATTCTTTTGACGGAGAAGTTCTCAGACGAAGATAAGATATGAGTGACTTAGAGTTGCAGTGAGGGGCAGATGTAGTGATTGGTTAGCAGGGCCAAGAGTACAGTGCAAAGCAAGGGCAACAAAGATGCAGTGGAGGCAACGTAGCCATCAGAGGGTGTGACGCAGTCCCTTAGGAGGGTGATGCAGGCCCACGCAGGGCTCACACAGAGGTAGTGCAGTGTCTCCAAGCAGAAGTGTGAAATTTTGCTGGAAGCAAGGGTTTCTGAGCCAGCAGGGCTAAAATCGAGATCTGGGAGAGGCAGATCCACGCTGAGCTAGGGTGACGCAGTCCCTCAGCCTATGCTACGCAGGCTTGCCTAGTTTCTACATAGAACCAGCTAGGGTTTCACCAGTTACTCATCCTGATCAACTAGGACTTGCGAGAGTGAGGTATATATCACATTTTCTCTGATTACGGAGGTTTACTTTGTTGGGTCAGCTGAGTTTATGGCACCCTAGATGTACTCAAAAACTACTTATAG
The DNA here is from genome assembly GCA_034641835.2 of Pinus albicaulis. Lineage (NCBI taxonomy): Eukaryota > Viridiplantae > Streptophyta > Pinopsida > Pinales > Pinaceae > Pinus > Pinus albicaulis. Next base: position 684,153,080 of record CM076579.1, read on the forward strand.
TTTATGAAAATCTGGCATTCACTTCCATAGATTTTAATGGAGTACCATCATATGTTTTTCTGTGAACCTTCCAAGTCATAGGTGATGAGATCATATACCATCTGCTCAAAGTGGAGTGGACAATTGAATTGTAACAATAAAACTAGCAACTTTGAGTTATGTTGGATGACACAATGGAGATAAACATGCAATATTGGATGAGATAGAAGCTCTTATAGTTTATGCAAATATGGCCCTTGGCCCAAGCCAAAAACCTTGAGGTGGAAGATATTTCTAGCAATGAGAGACCAGTCACCTCCACTAAGAAGTTCTATACTTCTCTGTCATTGAGCCTTTGGTTAGTATATGAATGACTTGGGGAGTAATAGTCATCTTAGGTAAGATAGTTTCTGTAACAGGGGATTGAAATGCCAGTGGTAGACTTCAACACGTTTATTGGATGCTTATGTGGATGTTGGTTTGAATTCCAATCCAACAAACATTGTTTGTTATACAAGTAGATGGGAGTGAGTAATAGAAGAAATGGCAGTTGGATGAAGAAAAGAAAACTAAGGTATTGGACTAGATTGTTTTTCTTATTTGAGAACAATCATATGATTGACTTGCTATAAAAACTGATGACAGAGATAAATGGTGGTTGTGATTGAAAAAACTATGCCAATAATAGTCGACAAAATTATATAGCCAACAAGACTTTGTGATGCTTTCAATTAAGGATGCCCCAAACCAACAAAATTCACATATCAATCCAATTATTAGTCCCAACTATGCCCAGAATATGGAGTCATGCTTAATTGATACATATTTTTCTGGTTACAGCACAATTTGTCTTTGTTGATGGCATACAAGCTAAGTTACTAAAAACACCCCAGGAGGACCCCTGAAATGTTGTTTTCCAAATCAAAAACAGATTCCAGTGTGTCACTACTTTGAAATGTTGAAAAGGTATTTTGGTGACATTTTGGCTTTCTAAAATGTTTTATAATTTTCTTGAAATGCGCAAGATTTATGTTCCATCTTGAAATGATTTACAAATTCTGGAAACATTTCAACAAAAAACAACAACTTTTTGGGTAGAAAACTAAGCAACAAATTTAAAACACTTCGGAATCACTAAGCAAAAAACTCTCTAATAGTGCTTGGTCATTTCTGCTTAGACAAAACTAAGCACTGATTATATGAGTTAGTGCTTGGTCATTTACTGCAAAAATGACCTCTAATGATTGCTTCTCTCACCAAATCTCTTTGGGTTCTATCTCGATGAGATGGACTCCTTTATTAGGAGCACAAATAGGATGGTGTTGATTGCCTTCTACCCGATGTCTTGATCTCCTTGCTTTTAGTTTTCAACAACATCATCCTCTTGGCACCTCACCTATAAGGGGTTGTAGAGATAAATTGATGCCTTATTCAACTCTTGTGATCTTTGATAGTTGACATTTGAGCCTTTGGTTAGTATATGAATGACTTGGTGAGTACTACTCATCTCAAGTAAGACAATTTATGTAACAAGGGATTGAAATGCTAGTGGTAGACTACAACACCTTTATTGGATGCCTATGTGGACGTTGGTTTGAATTCCAAGCCAACAAACATTGTTTGTTATACAAGTAGATGAGAGTGAGTAATAGAAGCAATGGCAGTTGGATGAAGAAAAGGAAACTAAGGTATTGGACTAGAACGTTTTTCTTATTTGAGAATAATCATATGATTGACTTGCTATAAAAACTGATGACAGATATAAATGGTGGTTGTGATTGAAAAATATATGCCAATAATAGTCGACAAACTTATATAGCCAAGAATTCTTTGTCAATAAAGGATGCCCCAAACCAACAAAATTCATATAGTAATTCAATTATTAGTACCAACTATGCCTAGAAGATGGAGTCATGCTCAATTCATACATCTATTTCTGGTTATAATAAAGTTTGTATTTGTTGATGGCATACAAGATAAGTTACTAAAAACACCCTAAGAGGACCCCTGAAATGGTGTTTTCCAAATCAGAAACAGATTCCGGTGTGTCACGATTTTGAAATGTTGAAAAAGTGTGTTGGTGACATTTTGGCTTTCTGAAATGTTTTATTAGTTTCTTGAAATATAAAAGATTTTTGTTCCATCCTGAAATATTTTACAAATTTTGGAAACATTTCAGCAACAGACAACAACCTTTTGGGAAGAAAACTAAGAAAAAAATTTAAAACACTTAGGAATCACTAAGAAGAAAACTCTCTAATAGTGCTTGGTCATTTTTTCTTAGACAAAACTAAGTATTGAGTATATGAGTCAATGCATGGTCATTTATTGCAGAAATGACCTCTAATGATTCCTTCTTTCACTAACTCTCTTTGGGTTCTATATCGATGAGATGGACTCCTTTCTTAGGAGCACATATTGGATGGTTTTTACTTTTCGATAGTTGACATTTGAGCCTTTGGTTAGTATATGAATGACTTGGGGAGTACTAGTAATTTCAGGTAAGATAGTTTTTGTAACAAGGGATTGCAATTCCAGTGGTAGACTGTAACACCTTTATTGTATGCCTATGTGGACATTGGTTTGAATTCCAAGCCAACAAATATTGTTTGTTATACAAGTAGATGAGAATGAATAATAGAATAAAGTTCATATGGATGAAGAAAAGGCAACTAAGGTATTGGACTAGAATGTTTTTCTTATTTGAGAATAATCATATGATTGACTTGCTATAAAAAATGATGACAAAGATAAATGATGGTTGTGATTGAAAAATCTATGCCAATAATAGTCTACAAACTTATATAACCAACAATACTATTTGATGCTTTCAATAAAGGATGCCCCAAACCAACAAACTTCATATAACAATCCAATTATTAGTCCCAACTATGCCCAGCATATGGAGTCATGCTCAATTCATACATCTATTTCTGGTTATAGCACAGTTTGTCTTTGTTGATTACATACAAGCTAAGTGACTAAAAACACCCCAGGAGGACCCTTGAAATGTTGTTTTCTAAATCAGAAACAAATTCCGGTGTGTAACAACTTTGAAATGTTGAAAAAGTGTTTTGTGACATTTTGGCTTTCTAAAATGTTTTATCAGTTTCTTGAAATGCCCAAGATTTATGTTCCATCCTGAAATGTTTTACAAATTCTGGGAACATTTCAGCAACAAACAACAACTTTTTGGGTAGAAAACTAAGCAAAAAATTTAAAACACATAGGAATCACTAAGCAGAAAACTCTCTAATAGTGCTTGGTCATTTCTGCATATAGAAAACTAAGCACCAACTATATGATCTAGTGCTTGGTCATTTAGTGCAGAAATGACCTCTAATGATTACTTCTCTCACTAATTCTCTTTGGTTTCTATATCAATGAGATGGACTCCTTTCTTAGGAGCACATATAGGATGGTGTTGATTGTCTTCTACCCAATGTCTTGATCTCCTTGATTTTATTTTTCAACAACATGATCCTCTTAGCACCTTACCTAAGGGGTTGTAGAGACAAATTGATGCCTTATTCAACTCTTGTGATCTTTGATAGTTGACATTTGAGCCTTTGGTTAGTATATGAACGACTTTGGGAGTACTAGTCATCTTAGGTAAGACAGTTTCTGTAACAAGGGATTGAAATGCCAGTGGTAGACGACATCACCTTTATTGGATGCCTATGTGGATGCTGGTTTGAATTCCAAGCCAACAAACATTGTTTGTTATACAAGTAGATGAGAGTGAGTAATGAAGCAATGGCAGTTGGATGAAGAAAAGGAAAATAAGGTATTGGACTAGAATCTTTTTCTTATTTGAGAATAATCATATGATTGAATTGTTATAAAAACTGATGACAGAGATAAATGGTGGTTGTATAGCAAACATGAATATTTGAAACATGTAGGATTTTATTCCAAAATAAATTCTGGTAACATATATGAAATGAGTCCAAAATGTGTAAATTGTTTATGGAGTTTCGACTTTAGTAATATTCAATGCCATTATATCAAATAGAAAACCAAGATGGACATTGAAATTATGCTCCATGGATAATTGTTGTTCATGAAAATAGCTGATAGTGCCATTGAATAAAATTCTATCACGACAACCTTATTTGATGGACAAAAATTCAACCAAGAATGTATAGTTAGCAGCTCAACTACTTATGGAAATTTTGATGAAAAAAGATAGTGTTGTTATAACTTATAAGTGATGGTTTTAAATCTTAAAATTGTATTTGCTGCTGAAGACAAATTGTGAAGTTTGCTGAAAATTCTGAAGTTGACCAAAACACTTGTATTAAGCCAAAAATTTAAGTGCGATGGAGACAAGCAGCACCTGTATATACATTGTTTTCTGTGACACATTGAAAATTCTACATTCAAATATATATATATATATATAAATTGAAGGTTTCACTAAAGAAAGCCTTCTGGTATTTTTTGGATTTTATTAGAGTTTGTAACTTTATTGTACAGGTTGCAATGTTTCAGCTGAAGAAATACTTACAAAATTAATGTGGAAAAACAATGAAATTAGTGGAGATAAGTTAGGTTGATATATTAGAAACAGCACATCACTAAGTTTAAATAAAGTTCACAGAAATTTTATAGTGTAAAATATTTTTGAACATTGTCTTAATTTATCAAGACCAGTCAATTATAATGGGGTTTGTACTCGTTTTAGCAGAAATTAAACACCGTGGTTCTACTATCGCAAGAAATCTCAAGTAGTACACAATCTTGGGAAGTTCTAGAAAATTTGGAAATGTCAATTAGTGATGCAGGGGCATTAGGCTCTAGAAATACTTGTACTTTTATAAGACCTAGGAGGGTCTTATGTTTTCAAAGTTTCATGTAAATATTATTATTTTGAATAAACATGGTAGGGAAATTGTAATTGTTCTCAAGTCATTTGAGAACATGAGAAATTGGTTAAGATAGGAATATGAAGAGACAACCAAGGGTATGAGTAGATTTAGGATTAGTTTCAGTAGTTTCAGTTTGAAATCTAAAATTAGGAACTAGAGAATTTCAAGAGGCTCTGTCAAGAAGTTGAATCGACTCAATTGTGTTTGTATAAATGTAAACGCCTGTAGAGTAGAGAGGGAGCCCCTTCAAGAATAGAGTAGGAGGATAATGGCCATCGAACTGAATATCTGGCCAGCCATGAATTTGTAAGCGAATACTTTGGTAATTGATGACATAATATGTATTGATGAAGGATTGTTTCCAATTCCCGTATGAAATTATATATATTGCTGAGGAAATTGTTCATAAGCTATGTGTGCATAACATGTGTTCTTGGTCGAATCCATATGAAGAATATTTGTGGCTCTGGAATAAATATGAATGAGTTATGAAATGATCGAATTTTCCTGCTTTGACTGTTCGAACCCTTTGTGAGGTATGGGTAGTGGTCCTAGTTTTGTGAGTAGGAATCCCTGCGCAAAGTACTGCCTGTAAATTGAAATTGGGGCTTTCATTGTCTTCTGTGGGTTATTGGAGGAATTGACTTGTAAAGGGAGGCAAATCGATCACTGTAAGGATCGATTTTGAGATAGAAGAATTCCTGTGTATGAGGTTGGGGCGAGTTGAATTCCTGTGGTCGCTATGCGAATGAGAGTTTTAATTCCTTTGAAATTGTTGGTTTGTGTGTACTCTATGTTGAAAGGATTGCAAGTCTAATATATATTATCATTTACGAAAATGAGGAACCTGTCCTTCTGAAGTTATGTTGATATCTCTAGTTGAATCAAACGAGGTTGATTGTTAATTATACAGGCTACGGTTCAAGAGTTCATCAAACTCCATCGGGACTGGTTATAGTGGCAATCAATGGAGGCAGAGCGAATAGAAGAGATCGAAGGCATGATGTGTGACCATTTGACGGAGTGGAACCTTGCGATGGAGAAGGCGTAACTATGATATGTATCAAAAGCTGGAAGCGGTTTGATCACACCACCTTTGCACGGTAAGTGGTTTTCATGAAATCAGCGCGATCACATTCATTGGAGGACGCGTGGCATAAGGCGGGTTTCCAAAACTGGTTACATCGCGCGCTACCGTTCGGTCTTTAACCCCTCGCGATATCCATCTACGTCGTTTGATTAACAGTGGAGGCGTGACACCATACGGATCGTTGGATCCGCTTGATACATAACCGAGGTACGTGGCTTGTGGGACCTGCAAGTGGTTGTATAGGTGGTCATTGTAGTTAATTCCGAATGGTTTAATATACAAGGAAGGGTTTATGATATAACAGTCAGGAGGTGGTCTAATATTGGGTTTTATAAAGTTCACAAGTTGAGTTGAACTCCATCGGGCTGAGAACCCTTGGTTTATCGAGTCATTTAAGATTGATTTCATATCTGTAGGTTGTGTTAGGAATATATAGACGACGGTATATATATATATCATGGTTGATATGGGTTAGTGAGCATCAGAACTGGAAGAACGATGTGTTGTGGGCCCAGCTGTTAACTATAGTGAGTTCTATGTGTACTGTGGGTTGCACCATGATCTCGAGTTGAATTAAAATGATTGTTGGGTTTCATTAGGAAGGCATATTGTATACTTTAGGGGTTCTTAACCTTGATTACAAGAAGTGCCCAAATGTGTTGAAATTGCCCAGGTTTAAATTTATTTGGGAAAGACAATGGAGAATGCATTGTAGTCATATGTAAGTGTGTGAATGAGGAAAAAGTGAGGTAACCCGGGCATCAAAGTGGTATCAGAGCATCAAGAATAGCTATTTTTGAAAAAGTTCAAGTTTGGTGAATGCAAAGAAACCAGACTTGTGGAGGATGATAAAATTGCAGCATATAGTGCGTGTGATGAGAGAATGCAAAAAAATTGAAGTTATAAATCTGTTTAGGGGTAATTACAGATTTGAAAGGGGAAGATCATATTCCAAGATCTGATAAGTAAAGTACACAAAGCACAGTGAACAGGATTTACAGAGTGAGTGGAAGACAAGATCATGATCTTGCAGGTAATTAACTCTAATCTGATTTGAAATTATAATTGCAAAATTGTGGTTGCTGCAAATTGAAGACAGAGTTGATGATGATGACAGTGAGCTTGATGTTCAGCTAGAGGCTGGATAAAGAGGACAAGTGCAGTGTTCTCAAGAGAAGGTGAGCAGTGGTTAACTCTAGTTTGGAGAATTTTTTATATAATTTTGAGTGCATATAATTGAAGAATCTCAGCAGAAGCAGATCACAGCTTTGAGAGAAGTGATAGAAGAGTTTAGCAAGGGACTCTGAGTGGAGAAGAAGTGTGGCAAAACCTGGAATAATTCCCAACAGAGGTGTTCTTGAGGAAAGTTTCAGAGTGAAGCCTAGGAAGAGAAGAAGAGAGTGCTCAGAAGGTTCCAGTAGACAGGGGACTGGTACTTGCCAAAATTCGAATCCAGAGGAAGGGATTGGTGAGGTAAGTTGCAGAAAGAGAGCTTGCTGTTGCAGAGGCTTAGTGCAGCTTGTGATTAAAGAACTCATGGAAGAGAGGATGGCTACTGATAGCCACAACAAAGAGTGCAGAGGTTCTGAGAGAAGCCACGACAGAAGAGTGAGTGAAGATGCCAAAGCCAATGGAATAAGGAAGAGACTCACTAATGAAGAATGGAAGAAATAATTAGCTGAGATCAGGGAGAAATTCAACAGATTGAAACTGAGGATAGAAGAAAGCCAGAGAGTTGGTTGGCTCATGAAAAAGAGAGTAATTTGGCAACCATTAAAGTTGAGGGTGAGGCAAAAGAAGATTTCCTTATTGAGAGAAGAACTCAGAGCAGCTAAGTTGAAAGAAGAAATTTCTGCTTGTGAAGCAGAACAGAGCACAGATGAAGAGTGGAGATCCGCAAGAGACCTTGTAGGACATGATGAAGACTTGAGGTAGCAAGAAGCTTGTCTTGCTGAGGAGGAAATCATTGAGGATTTCTGAGTTATTGGACAAGTCCAGATGATGTAAGGGCTCATGTTTTTGGGTCTGAAAAATGTGAAGTGATGACAGACTCCACAGAAGAAGAAGAACCCAGAGTTCTTGAGGCAAGGATGGAAATTGAAGATTCAATGTGCAGACCTGTTCAAGAAGAAGTGCTTGAGGGAGCAACCAAGACTAAAAAGTCTTGTGGTTTTAAAACTAAAAAGTTGTGTGTGTTTGAAGGTACACCGCTAGAAGATGGACAAGCTTCAGAGTTTGTTGATGAGAAGAAGACCTTGAATCGGAAATCTGTTCAGACCAATGCTGAGATAGTGAGATCTCAGGAAGAGATGAAGAGAGGAGAGTCAAGTGAAGACATTCAGCAAAATGTTGAGGCTGGGAGAGAAGGACCAGCAGAGGATTGGTCAAGGACAAGCAAAGGTATAAAAAGTTGTGTAAGGTTCCCGAAATATACTCCTATTGAAGTTGTTGAGTTGTATAGGAGGTTAGATTTTCAAAGGAGAGAATTGGAGAAGCAGAGGACCTGTGTACTGAACAAGTTGCTGGAGAAGCAAGGTAGGAAGATCTTCATGGATAGTGTTCATGGAGCAGAGGATAGGAGGAAAGAGAGACTTGCTGACAGTCTCATGAAGGGTGCAGATCAGCATGCTGAGGTGCTAACAGAAGATTTAGGAGGAGGTCCAAAACCACACACTGATGTATTTTCAAGGGAGGAAAATGATTTAAGACCTTGGAATTTTACTGTTGATGATTCATGTGTTAATAATGCATAGAAAGAGGAAGAACAAAAATTGGAAGTTGTCAGAGAGGTGAATAAGAAGGGAAATGTGTTGGCTGAAAACATAGAGAGGGATCATCATTTGGACATGGTGCTTGGAGCAGTGGAGATGACCCTGATATCTAAAGAGAAATATGATGAAGAATCTCTGAGTCTTGAACCAGCCTTAGAATTGCCGGCAGGAGGATTGATGACTAGGTCATCAAATGAGGCCTTTGGGTCTTGTGGCTTTGAAATTGATAGTTTTTTTATGTTTACAAGAAAGGATGAAGACAATCCATATCTTGGAATTTTCATGGGAAAAGAAAAACTGTTGCAGAAGGAAGGGGAGACCAGCATGTCTCACATGCAAGAACTTGTCACTACCTTTGACAGAAGGGAGTTGGCTAGTTGGATGGGCCAAAGCCAACCTGAAGAGTAATTTTTAGAAGCTGTTGAAGTGAAGAAGAATTAACATTCTATGTTGACAGAGGATGAGAAAGCAAAGCCAGAATCCATCAAGAAGGTGACATGCAATTGCTGAAGATTGCCCATGGAGGAGGAGAAAATGCTGAGTTTAAATTACAACATACTGAAGATGTAAGGAAAGCATAGAAAGGATGGCTGAAATGTTTGCTGAGAAAATTTATGCAAGAGGGAGAAATCATAGACACTAGAATGAGATTTCTTGAAGCAGTGGAAATAAGAAGAGCGGATACTAGTTGGCAGAAGCTAAGTGTTTTTATTGGTATGCCAAGGAAGATAAATGAGCATGCTACTGCAGGTAGAAAATCAATTGGTGATTTTTTTTCTAAGAATGAATTTGCAGATGGTGAACAAAAGAAGAGTGTTGCAGAGGGACAAGAAGTTTGGGAGGACTGAACATGGTGGATGACATCTGCAGGAATTGAAAACATGTTAGTAACAGCAGTAACAGCAAGAGCAGCAATGTTGGCTGCCACAAAAAGTGGAAGTAGAAACAGTAGGCAAGGAAATATCCAGCTAGAAGATAGGTTGGACAAAGAAATTGAAGACATCAGGGAGCTGATGATGAGAGTGACTCAGGAGCAGCAGACAACAGCAGGAAAATAGGAGAGTTTCAGCAAAATAAAGACAAAGGCAGATTGTGAAAGAATAGTTGGGGCCAGATTGCAGAACAAGATTTGGAGACCTGGTGAAATGCAATTGAAGGATGATGCAGCTGATGAACAACAACAAAACAAGGTTTGGGATCCAGGAGGTAGAGATCAAAGACACATGATCAGGAGATCATGAAAAATTTGAAGCTTGGGAGTCTGATGCAGGGGCATTAGGCTCTAGAAATACTTGTACTTTTATAAGACCTAGGAGGGTCTTATGTTTTCAAAGTTTCATGTAAATATTAGTATTTTGAATAAACATGGTAGGGAAATTGTAATTGTTCTCCGATAATTTGAGAACATGGTGGTTAAGATGGGAATATGAAGAGACGACCAAGGGTATGAGTAGATTTAGGATCAATTTCGGTAGTTTCGGTTTGAAATCTAAAATTAGGAACTAGAGAATTTCAAGAGCCTCTGTCGAAGTCGAATTGACTCAATTGTGTTTGTATAAATGTAAACGCATCCATATGAAGAATATTTGTGGCTCTGGAATAAATATGAAATCTAAGTTATGAAATGATCGAATTTACTCGCTGGTAATCCATCCTTTGTGAGAGTATGGGTAGTGGTCCTAGTTTTGTGAGTAGGAACCCCTGCGCAAAGCACTGCCAGTAAATTGAAATTGGGGCTTTGATCGTCTTCTGTGGATTATTGGAGGAATTGACTTATAAAGGAAGGTGAATCGATCACTGTAAGGATTGATTCTGAGATAGAAGAATTCCTGTGTATGAGGTTGGGGCGAGTTGGATTCCTGTGTTCGCTATATGAATGAGAGTTTAATGCCTTTGAAAATGGCTGGTTCGTATGTGCTGTGTTGAAAGGGTTGCCAGTCTAATATATATTAGCATTTACGAAAATGAGGAATCTGTCCATTCTAAAGTTTCGTTGATATCTCTGGTCGAATCAACGGAGGCAGAGCGAATACAAGAGATCGAAGGCGTGTTGTGTGACCATCCGACGGAGTGGAACCTTGCGATGGAGAAGGCGAAACTATGATATGGATCAAAAGCCGAAAGCGGTTTGATCGCACCGCCTTTGCATGGTAAGTGGTTTTCATGAAATCAGCGCGATCACATTTGTTGGAGGACGTGTGGCATGAGGCGGGTTTCCAAAACCGGTTACATCGCGCGCTAACGTTCGGTCTTTAACCCCTCGCGATATCCATCTACGCCGTTCGATTAACAATGGAGGCGCGATGCCATACAAATCGTTGGATCCGCTTGATACATAACCAAGGTACGTGGCTTGTGGGACCCGCAAGCGGTTGTATAGGTGGTCATTGTAGTTAATTCCGAATGGTGTAATATACAAGGAAGGGTTTATGATATAACAGTCAGGAGGTGGTCTAATATTGGGTCTTATAAAGTTCACAAGTTGAGTCGAACTCCGTCGGGCTAAGAACCCTTGGGTTATCGAGTCATTTAAGATTGATTTCATATTTGTAGGTTGTGTTGGGAGTATATACACGACGGTATATATATATATATATATCATGGTTGATATGGGTTAGTGAGCATCAGAATCGGAAGAACGATGTGTTGTGGGCCTAGCTGTTAACTATAGTGAGTTCTATGTGTATTGTGGGTTGCACCATAATCCCGAGTTGAATTAAAACAATTGTTGGGTTTCATTAGGAAGGCATATTGTATACTTTAGGGGTTCATAACCTTGATTACAAGAAGTGCCCGAATGTGCTGAAATTGCCTAGGTTTAAATTTATTTGGGAAAAACATTGGAGAATGCATTGTAGTCATATGTAAGTGTGTGATGAGGAAAAAGTGAGGTAACCCGGGCATCAACAAAAATATATATTAAATTTTTCATTTAAAAAAACAAAAAAAAACAAAACAAAACAAAATACCATAAAATACAAAATCATATTAAATATAACATATGGTATGGTTATTGTAAACAAAATCAAACCATGTTAAAAAAAATCAATAGATATTTAATGAACATACATTATGGTTATAACGATGAGTCAAGGATATACGCTTAAGTGGCATGGTTATAATATTTAAACAAAACCTATATATGTTAAATGTTATAACCCACACAAAATTCATTTCAAACCCATTTATTACCACCGCAACGAAATACACTGCACGAACATAGCAGGGTTGAGTTGGGTCGGGCTGCATGGAGAGGACCCATCAACCACCTTTGACCTATGCTTGAATTTGATGGTTATTAAAAACTCCAACGTGGGTTCTGGATATGGAGGTCGGGATTGATCCCCCGACCTCCCATTAGCCATTCCAACGACTCCACCAACACACCACAACGACTCCCATTGTGGAGTACACCAGCCAAATTTTATTTAAAATCAATTTTCCTCTAGTGTGCGAGGCACGCTTGAGGAGTGGCACGCAGATCCAAGCGCAGAACCTTGAAGCATGAGCTAGACGCAATGGAACCTTGATTGAGCCTCAATTCCAAAGGGGCCAATTTTTCCCAGCGTCCAAATTGGACAAATTTATATGGATTTACACCTCTCGGTGACACAAACCTAATGGAGGTGTCCATTTCTAAAATAGAGGTCTTGAGTTTTTAGCTATTTTCCATAATGGAATGACAGTGTCGGTTTTTAGCATGTGGACTGTCGATTTCATGCCATTCGACGCCACAATTATGAGGGTGCATTAAGATCCAGCGACTAAGAAATTTATTCTTCAGCCAGCATCATTGTTGAGGTATATTAAGGGTTTTTTCCATGTACTTCATTGATTATTGTTGTGATATGACCTATGTCGTGTCGATTCCTGCTTGATGTATTATGAGGAATCTTCATGTTTGTTTTTTGTTGTTGATTCCTACTTGATGTATGTTATGGAATATTTATGTGTATTTGATGTGGTATGTATTTATCATAGATGATGATTTATGTTGTAGTCATGATCATAGGATGTTTGTATGAGTGAGAGTTCCTTGTAGAGGAACGTCTCATGGAGAGACTTTGCCACTCATGTTAAGGGCTCATTTCCTTTTATAACAAGTAAGCATCTTCCAGGTACATTATCACCAGTTAGAGCACTGAATGAAGTGGCCAACACCATCGAGACATTGAGGCTTGGAGACGTAGTCCACACTAGACAAACCTTATTATTAAACATCTTGCATTTTGTTGTGTGATTGTTGACATGTTTTCCTCTTGATTATATATGCATGTGTGTTCATTAATGCTTTGATTAAATGTAATTCTAACACATCAGGCAAAGAAAAAGGTGTTGCTTAAAAGGGTAGAAAAAAATTATTTGGATCATTACCAGATCAAATTTTAATACCATTGCTTCCAACATTTTTAATTTGATTGAGTGTAGTGATTCATAAGATACACCTATTGCATCATGTATATGTATATTAGAGAGAAACCCAAATTGTTCTTGGTATATAATTTCATTTAATTTATCTTTTAACCTATTAGAAATGGCCTTGGTAATGACTTTATATATTAGGTTAGAGAGTGAATAGGTCTAAATTCATTAAAAGTCCCTAAATTAGAACATTTAGGAAGCGATGTAATAAAGGTTGCATTTAATTATCCATAAACGATTTCTTTAATCTAGTCTCTCCAACCACATTGAAGACATCTTCTCCAATTAAATAAAAAAGAGCTAATTATATTTCAACTATCCAACCATCAAGACCACGGTTTTTGTCTTTTGAAAAGTGTTTCAACAACTGTCCTACTTCTTCCAACGTGAAAATTCTACCAACTCTTGAAGAGTCCTCATCAAAGAAAAAACTCAGATATTTTAGATAACTTGCAACAAATGTATTATAGTATTTATACCACTATCTTTAAAAAGATTTGAAAATTGTCTCCTTGGTTCCATTTCCGAATATATTTGTGAAATTTTTATATCACAATATCCATCCTTTAGCTCCAAATTATATTATTTAGTCTTCTTAAATTTGAAATATTATGCAAAAAAATCTATTTTTATCCCCAAACTTAACCCAAGCATCTCTACTTTTCAATATCCATGACTCCTCTTGTTCCTTAAAATATGATTCATTTTCTCATCCATACTAAAAAAATGTAATTTTACTTCTTCTAGGAAGTTTTTGTTGACAAAGTAATGAAAAAACTTTATCATATTCTAGTTTAGTTAACAAAAATTCAAATTTCATTTCCTTCCTTTTTGTTAATTCTCAGTCCTTTACCTTCTTTTTAATATCCTTCATCTTAGTAACTAAATATTCCATTACAGAATCAAAACTTCTATAAGACAGTTCCTGCCAATAGTTCTTCCAAAGAAGAGTGGTTGAATTTAAAAGGATAATTAATCTTAGTGTGTTCAAAATTGATTTTTCAAAAAATCTGTATATGGTTAGAAATACCTTCAGGACTAACCCACAAATTAAATCTTCCTAATAAGTTTGCTAGAACATCAATAATATTAAAAAATGATCAATTTTCTCGGCAATCACATTATCCACCACTCTGCCATTTCTCAAAGTATGGATAAGTGGAGTATGACACACATCAAGAACAATTGCATCCTAAATCATCTGATTATAATATTCAGCTAAAGGGTCACTACGATCATTACACCCTCAAGATTGTCTAGAAGAGGTTGTAAATTTATATCCCTAGCTAAATTAATATATTGATCCTGAAGTAAACCACTATTTTGGATATGTTTCCAAAACTCATGTCTATCATCATAAGGCCCACAACAATTTACATTTTGTATCACATAGTCCAATCCTTTACAACAACATAAAATCGTATAGCAGAAAACGACATCAGTTAATGTCGAGCCTAAGGATTTACAGGATGGGAATACATTATGGAATCAAGAATCTCTAAGTTTTTGAGCAATTCAAGATTGAACTAGTCACAAATGCTCGAATGCGCGCTTTTTCGTTCGAAAAAAGCACCTTCTGCGTGCACTGGAGCCTGATAAGCGTGCATTTCTGGAAGTGGAAAAAAGTCACTTTCCGGGACCACAAGCAAGCAAAGGAAAATTTCTCCTTATGTGAAAGTTTCCTAAGGATAGCACCAACACCTCCTTAGGCCTTGTGTGAGCACACAAAAGCATATTTCAGCCCACAATGGAATATTTCCCCTCCCTTGGGTCACCATCCACCATTTATGAAGGGAGGGAAGGAGGTTTGAAAGCTCACCTATATAAACCCTCAAAGAGATGAACAATGTGTGATCACAAAGTTATGTTGGCCAAAGTTTCCTAAGCAACACCAGTGTCTTGTTTGAACCAAGGGGTAGGAGCTGAAGAAGAGGACTCGATTGTTGGCCACCCAAAAATCTTAGCCCATTGCAGCAATGAAAGAGAGCTATACTGCGTCAAAAGGCAGAACTTGAAGGACAAACATCCTTGCATCGGGTCCTAGAGCCTCTGCCTAGGCCCTTTGGCAAGTGGGTAAGCTTTTTGTTTTCATTCCAAGAATTCAATAAGAAGAAGGCCATCGAGCCGTTGTTTACCTTGTTACTATTTGGAACTCTCTATATAGCTTCTTTTTGTGTTTTTAGTTTTAGTTTTTTAATAGAGCATACTCTAGTGTATTACTTCATTTAAGTTCTATAATTTTGAGCTCCCCCCAGATACTGCTTGTTACTTATGGTTTATATAAAATACCACATTCTCTAAACACGTGTGATCGTGCAATTTCTTACACCTGTGTGTCAAATCCACCGCAACAGGATTGGCGACTCCACTGATGTGTTTCAAGTTTATATGGTTGTGCCATTTTTTGCAGGAGACCCTTAGTCCATGCTAGAGTGGAGTTGACAGTCCTCTGACCCATCTTGCAGTCCCAAGACTCACTAAGGTGACAGACTGAAGAAGGCAACTCCTAATTTTTTTTTTACTTGCAGGAATTTTTCACATTGTTTTTTCACATAAACGCGCAGTGAGCATGTTTAGAGGTGACCTGCGTGCAGGAAGGCGCACCTGTTAGAGGGTTTTGCGCGCAATTTGTAGAGAGGTGTTTTCTCCCTTTCTGCTGCATTTTTTCTTCGTGTAAGTGTGTTGGGTAGCCCCTAATGTATCTTCCAACACCTGTTTTGATACCCCACAACTTCTGAAAACTGATTTTTGCTGCTTTTTGTAGGCATTTAGTTATTTTTCATTTAAGTTGGTTTTTTGCAAAAAGTGTTCACATAGTTTAAGTAGGGGGCGAATTTACCATTTCTTTCTGAAAAATTTATGTTTTTTGCAAATTCTGGTATGCACACTTAGTTTAACTAGTCCAAGTAAGTGGCTCATGACCACACATGCATAAGCTAGTGTAGAAATTGTTTAGTTTAAATTTCGATTTTTGCATTTAGGAAATTGCGGGACTAGGATTGAATCACAAGTTAGAGCAAGTAATCTCTGTTTTCTTTGCACCATTGGGTTACCCTAGACAAGTATATGAACACTCTACATTTTTGATTCGCCATCTCCCTTTAATCATTCACATAGACTAATTAGGAGGTTTTGGAAGCGGCCCATTATTCGCAAACGATTTTTATTTGAGAAAGGAACAACACGACATAGTTTAAATAGGGGACTTGTGTAAAGGATCACCAATATCCATATGTTCAAATTATGAGATTGTTCACCATATGCTCACACACATTCAACCACTAAGAAAATAAATCCACCTAAAAATAACTTAAACCAGCACACTAAATTCTCCCCACAGGGGCCACAAGAGAAATTATAGCCTAAGTTAGGATCAAGGGGGTAGGCATCCAATAAGCCGCCTTGATCACGCTTCACATTTGAAACATAGAATTTGTGTTTTTAGGGAGCTTTAAAATCCACTTATCAGCCCATGGAAAATAAAACCCAAGCACGACAGAGACGCAATACAGAGGGGGTTAGGATTAGGCGCAGTGCGTGCGGTATCAGTTGGGGCTACCTGGCCCATCTGATACTCAGTACTGTTAGTTGACTACCAAGAATCCCAAGAATCGAATGCTCATGTGGGATGGTGGTTCTTAGTGGCCAAAACTAGGGCGTCCTTTACCCTATAGGTGACGGTGTAGGCAGGCGCCGGACCCTCTACTCGTACCTTGGTTGATTCTCTTCAGCTGACTGGGGGTGTCGCCAGTTCTTTTGTGACATTGTGCCAGCACTAAAAAGAAATCCTCTCAAGGCCAAATTACTTTTGAGAGTGTGAGGACGTTATTAGGTCTTCTAGGACATTTGAGTATCACGTGCAAACAAAGAAAACCATTTTTTGCTTGATTGATCACATAGATTAAAATTAAAGGAAAAATCATTTCTTTTTCGCTTTGTTTTATGTATGTAGCCATAAATTTTTCATGATATTAGACTCAATCCCCTCAAAAAAAAATTCTAAAACCTAATCTAGATGACCCTCAAACGGTTCCAATGGAACCTCATCGGTCTAGGCGTCTTTTGGACCTCCCCCCATTAACGGGAGGGGTTCCAGGTCTTTCACAGTTTAGGCACCAAGGACGAATCATTTCCACAGTGGTTGTTTCCTCCTTTCTTGGAGCAACCTTCATTGGGAACCCTATTCAGTCTCCCAACACCAAACTGCACATCACTCCCCCCTCGTCCCCTAGGGGGCAGAAGAGTGCATCCCATATGGGAAGCCAGCTGAATTCACAACCAGGTACGTCACAGATTAACCCCCGTTCTAACCATAACTTTGTGTCTTCACACATTTCCATGGCTTCAACCTCTCAGTCACCCTTCTTAGCAGCGTTAAATCTACCGGATTTAACCAAGCTCACCAATGACCCCATCACACACGACCCCAATTAGCCTCCCATTCCCACGAAGCTCCCTTCACACATACCAAATTTTGAGGGCAAGAAAGCAGAAGACCCAGGGAATCATATAATGACCTTTCAGCTGTGGTGCTCATCGAATATCATCATTGATGATACTATTCGACTGAGGCTCTTTCAATGCACTCTCACAAGAGTGACCGCGAAATGGTACGTCGAGTAACATCCTACCTCACATAGAAAATTTAGCACCCTCACTACTGCATTTCTCACTTATTTTCAGTTACCCATTCACCATGATTCGGGAATGGAATTACTGACTCATTTCAGACAATATCCCTCTACCCACATTTCTGAACATCTCCAGAAATGGAGACAGCGCCATATCTTATGCAAAGCTCAACTCGATGACCGGGTCCTTTTATATTTATTCTTGAAAACTCTGACATCAGAGGTTTCAAAGGATGTGGCACAACATAACCCCACATCCGAAGAGGATGAAATCAGTAAAGCCCATCATCTTGAATTTATTTATATGAAATCAGGATACATATACAATATCCTACCTAATGCCCCATGCCTGCAATCTTATCAAGAATTTCCAGGTGCGTCGAACTCTGCAAACGAACTTATTGGGTCGACGACCCAAGGGTACCTAGGCAGCAGCAGTCAGAATCTTGGTTACACAGATGGGTCTACCCGGGACATGTCTCAACCCAGATCTCAAATTCATCATATGCAGCAACAAATTTTGACTAATAGGGCACTAGCGTATCACCAAGGAGGACCTTACCCTCTGGCTGGGGGGACCCAGTATGTAGGAATAAAAATCGATGAAAGAACTCCCCCCCAACGGCCAGGTGAAAATATGGGACAGCAATATGCTCAGTCCCAAGCACATAACCCACCAATGCAAAACAATGCACAGGTAAACTTTATGCAGCCGTCCCAAAATCAACCACACCAGTATGATCGGGAGAATTACCCTCCTAACATGGTCAAACTAAAGGTAAAAAACAAACCAAAGGGAACCCTGGATTGGGGGGCAGCAACCCACAGTGTCCACCACAACCTCGACCTGGAAATAACTTCAACCGGAACTAGAACCAAGAGCCAATAAATGTTTAAAAGCAATACAAAAGGCCACTGTTGAGGAGGTAAATCCCCTCTGCGGATAGAGGCGATCCCTACTAGCCCAGCAGGGGTCTAGCAACAATCATCAAATGTTACAGTGCAAATTCCTAGTTACGAATAAAAGACCAAAGATGGAGGCCTACCTGGAATCCAATGCTATGATCCGTAGAAGAGAGCGTTCCTGTTCCTCAGCCTCGACAGATCACAATCCTCCCACAATCTCTGCGGATGGACACCTGCACATGCAAGAAACAACACGAATACAAGCATAAAATCTAGAATACGTAACTATATATCAGTCAGAAAGGATATAACTTGTTATTAACATAAGTGAAAATAGAGTGGAACCATAACCGTAATCATTCATTAAATAACAATCGAAAGAGAGTACAACCAATGTTCTGACGTCGCGGTCTCCTTCGGATGGGTCTCTAGTCATTCACGTCTCACAAAGCTCGTCAGGGAAAGGGAAAACCTCTCTAGAGTCTCTCGACGATAGTCTCCTTACTTGAGTCGGCCTTAAGGGAAGAAAGAGGGCTCTTACAGCACAAAGGCTCTTGGGAATTTGGAGATTCAAAGCTTAGGCACTTCAAGACTAGCTTGCCATGGAATTGTACAGGCTTTTATAGATGGGGAAGGAGGGAGTTAGGATCCCTATTATTGTGGGATTGGCCCTATCAACAAGGAAGGTTCCATGGGAGGTGGCAAACCACTTCCCTTCCATGGAACTCCCGCAGCCAAACCTCCCAACTCAAGATAGGCAATGGTTTCTGAGTTTGTTGAAACACAAATTCCGCCATCTTTATTTAAAAAACACTCCTTAAATTGGCTGGCGCAACTACTACTCTGGGACAGAGCACCAGCTGGTGTGGCCTCTTTGTAGGATTTTCCCCATTGGCGCGAGTGATGAACTGTCTTCCCACGCCAATGCAAAAGGAGATGTTTTCATGATTTTTTGCAAGGAGATGTCTTAAGGGAAATTGAAGCTCATGCTTAGAGGAATGCATTGATGATGATTTCAAGGCATGACAGTGTTCACAGGTCACAAAATGGGTCCTCCATTGTGCGGGACGGGGAATGGTAGGGATGGTGACAAAATACTGTGTAACAGATGCCCCCTAAAGTATGAGGCCCGAGAGAGAGAGGGGTGAAATGCTTTACGAGAACATGTTCAACTGAAGCACCGCCGTCGAAAAACCTGCGCAGAAAAATACAACTGATATCTCAAGTACATGATGTATATGCGGTATGAGCGCAGCCATCCGAAACAGAGTACACTATAATCCAGATCTAGGGTATGGGCGCAGCCATCCAGCGAGGATCAAATAAATAGACTCAGGTATGGTTGCATCCATCCAATCAGTGAGTCATATACATAATGATAATAATCCACAATCGCAGCCTGGATTACAACAGACACAATCCAGGGTCTTGCGCTCCATCTCGACCCAAACAAAGTACAAGTTCAAGCATGCGAATATGTGAGCTGAAGTCGAAGATGCAGGAACATCGTCTGATTACCAGCCAATGATGAAAGCTGTTAACAGACGCGATAGGAACCACCAATAGTGACAATGGTCCTCAAGGTACTACAGGTACAATATACGGTGTGTGAATCAATGAGTTGGCGTCGAACACCCGCAGAATCACTCGATTAGAGGCCAATGATGAAAACCTCACGTCGAATGCGACGAACCTGCCATTGAGGCATGCAGGCTCCAAGGTACCATCAAGGAGTCTCTAGATCAACTTCCTGGATAATGAGCTGAAGTCGACAGGAAGTGACCTTGATCGAAGGTGGGCCATAATGTTTCCCACATGATCGACACGATTGAGGAACGTGATGTTTATGTTGTGAATCGTAGATTGTTGGATCAGATGAGAATCGTAGGAAGGTTGATATTCGCGTAGGCCAACTTCTCTTGAACATATAAACGACACGACAGTGGACTTGGCAGTATTTGACATCAACGGATTAGAGGTCATGGTGACGAGGCAATGAGCAGATGAGAGGTCAAAAGGGATTATCCAAACCCATGGAGGCAAAGTGAAAAAATGAGATGAGATGTCCCCAACCCGACACGAATGCAGACAAGTGCCACGTTCAAGAGCGACATACTGCCGACGACAACGACGATGGTTTCATTTTTCCCCCACCATTTCTGGCGAGTACCCCAATTATTTTTGATAACAAGCTTGAAGGGGATAGCATATGCTTGTAATATAAGTCTGCCCTTCGGGCGAATCCATCCTAGTGCATTTAACGAGTCCTAGGAAGGAGGAACTCGGAGAACGTCATTTCGACTAGATCCGATGTCATCAGGGTTTAACGAGTCTGACAAAGGGAGAACTCGACGTCTTTTCACGTTTAGAGAGTTTGAAAAGACAGCAGAAAATTAAACTCCACAGGTCCCTTTTCGTAAATAGTTCCTCAGATCCGAAAAGGTAGAAAACAATATCCAAGAAAACCTCCTAGTCGCGATAGGCTAGGGTATTCCTTTTTCGTAATCAATCCATCCCAGCCCGAAAAAGGGGTAAACGTATACTGGGTAGATGTCGATTCGTGTCCAATTTAATGAGATCGAAACGACAAGGGCCTCGGCAATCTTTTCATGTTTAGAAATTCAGAAAAGAGCTGAAAGATGACTCCAAAGTGACTTTTTCGTGTATTTAACGAGTCCGAAAAAGTATAAAATACAACTCATTTCCATCGTTAAAGTCGCAAAAACCTGCTGCTGCACATACCAAGCAAGTGTAAAACCCATTTTGGACATAACATATTAAAATATTTGATAAAAATAACTTTTTAAAACTCATTTTATGTCAAAAAGTTATAAATATGCCAAAATGGTAAAAATAAAATTACATTTACTATTCACCTTGGTAAAAAGCAACAGTGGTCCATTTGGAGTGGAAACTTCTGACGGCAATTGCTACAAATCCGGTTGACCATTCAGATTCTCATCTGCTACAGGTAAGAGGCGCTTCCCTACTCTTCATTTCCATCCATTTTTTAATAGTTTTCCCTTGTGTATCAGTCCTCTGTGGCCACTTTTTGAAATTTTAGGGCCGCGCTCATTGGCGCGGGTATCGGGCACGGACCCGCGCCAATGGGCTCTTTTATGCAAAGGGCTCGCGCCACGTGGCACGACTATTCACAAAACAGCCGCGGCACTGACCGAACCTAAAATTCCGCCTAAAAATTTGATATTTTAACCAAAGTGAATGGAATTTGAAGCCTACCAGAGATCTAACTAAGGTTTTATGACCATATGGATGTAGGTAATCAAGCAAAATGGTGATTGAATGGAAATAACGAGAGCATGGAGAAGAGGATGAACAGGCCATAGAAAGTGAGGCTTGCATGAATGCCCTCAGAAACTGCGGGCTGAAGAAGTTCTTCCTTACACCCTGTCTACGAGCTCAGCCCGAGCTCCTCCAGTATTTGATCAGTATTTGGGATGAACATGAACAAGTGTTCAAGTTGTGAAATCAAGTATTGGAGCTGGAGGTTTCTGATGTGTATTTTATCACTGGATTGTCTCACAGAGGTCCGATCCCTATCTTTATTGGAAGCAGACCATCTGGCGAGAAGATGGAAGAAGTGATGGCACGAGTGTGCCGAGGAGCACAAATGGGATCAGGGAGCAAGAAGGTGGATATCCACACTATCCCCGATCTGGCATTGAGATTTGTCCTACATACCATCACGCGGGCTGTAGGGTCGCAGGCACCGCACGAGGCCACAAAGGCCCAACTCCTGCTGGCCTCAGAATGCATGAGTCCCTTACTATTCGACTGGGCAACAACAGTAACAATAAACATGAAAAGGCAGCTCACAAAATGCAAACAAGCAAAACTGAAACAGTTTGGCTATGGTTCCATCCTGGTATCATTCATTCTGGAACACTTACCAATCTTCCAGGGCCAAGGGGCCTCAGTAGCAGATCCAATACCACGAGAGCCAAGAATGGCTCGCTGGGCAGCACTAATGCCCAGAGCTGGAGGCGGCCAACAGATGTCCTGGAGGTCGGAGTTCTTTAGGTGGTTACGACACCAGTTGATTGTAGTGGAGGACTGGCCATATGCAGGAACTGACTTCACCGGAGACCCAGATCTCCCACTACCAGAAGGAGATGACTGGGACGAGGAGTTGGGTAAGACCTCATGTTTTTGATTTTTTATGTTTTATGTTTTTTTGTTAATACACATTCGTCCTAACACATTTTATATATGTATGCAGATGTGGGACCTGAGAGACCAGCTGGGATGTCTCCAATCTCATGGAGGACTCAACTCGCCCCTGATCCTCAGGGAGAGGGCACCGGAGGAGAGGAGTTGATCCAGAATCTCGAGGGCATTGCCCGAGGGATCCCGGACTATGCTCGGCTGGCGAACGTACCGATGGCATACCAGCATCATACAGTGGGAGTTCCAAGTCGAATCCACCGAATCCTGAGACGCTTAGTGCGTGCAGTCACATGCTATCATGAGCACCATGCAGATTAGCTCTTAGGATTTATACCACACCTATTTTTTGAGAGACGTATCGTCTCCGGATGTACTTAAGACGATTATGTATATTTTTAATTAATGTGACACACTCTATGTAAACATTTCGATATCTATCTATATATATATATATATATATATATATATGCATATCTATTTCTGGATGGATCTTTCTTTACATGTGATGATGATTTACAAATTGCGCAAATGTCTATCTAATACCAAATTTGCTACTGTATCTGTTAATGTATTCAAATGCCTGGGTATATGATGATATGTAATGTAGTCAAAATTCCTTTCCAGTAATTGAATACGCAGATACAGACGTAAAATGGATGGGTTTCTTACCGAATAGTGTTCGTTCAGCTGTAACACTACAAGTTACGAATCTAGATACACGAGCAATTCACGGATACCAAGGTTTACTGCCTCGGTTAATAATTCTAACACAGCACTATATTCCGCGATGTTGTTCGTGGTACGTCCTAGACACACTCCTTGCAGGTTGATCAACTCACCAGCAGGATCATAGATTACCCAGGCTGCTGAAGACAGATTCCTGGTACTGCGGGAGGCACCATCCGCGAAACCAAAAAATGGATGAATAGACATCTGCACAACCAGGAAGACCCGATCAGCAGAAAGATGTTTACAAAGCACACCACACTATACATGCACACAAATGAAAATCACACACCTATGTACACACACCACACCAAGAAATCACTTCAGGCATAGTACTTTTTGAGGTACAACCCATTTCTGGGCTGCGCCAGCGGAACTCCTTCATAATCTATAAGCTTGTAGGCCCCGTTTTTCAAAACGCGTTTTACTATATAGGGCCCATGCCACATAGGCTGGAACTTACCGGCTCCAAGCTTGTCATGTGCTTGATCGTACAGGAGGACAAGGTCTCCTTCGATAAAGGAACGAGGAGAAACAGATTTATCAAAATGAGTTTTGACCCTCTTCTTTTGTGCTTCGATAACCAAAGCAGCCAGACGACGGGTTTCATCTAACCGTTCCAGATACAGAAGACGTTCTTCCTCAGCAGAAGTATTAGGTAGAAGCTCCACAGCTAATTTCAATGAAGGAATCTCGCATTCAACCG
The DNA here is from genome assembly GCA_034641835.2 of Pinus albicaulis. Classification (NCBI taxonomy): domain Eukaryota; kingdom Viridiplantae; phylum Streptophyta; class Pinopsida; order Pinales; family Pinaceae; genus Pinus; species Pinus albicaulis. Next base: position 684,177,370 of record CM076579.1, read on the forward strand.
GAAGAGTTGCTTCCAGACCATACACCAATTGAAATGGTGTGAACGCATTTGCACTCTTTGCAGATGTTCGGTATGCCCAGAGAGCTGAGAACAGTTGGAGATGCCAATTGGATTTGTGAATACCAACTGTTCGCTAAAGCATAGTGACTAAAACCTTGTTCACTGCTTCAACCTGACCATTCGCTTGAGGGTAATATGGTGTCGAGCTGTCGTGACGCAAGCCCAAATTTGAAGTCAGCTCCGCCATCATATAATCTTGGAAATGAGTACCGTGATCAGTGACGATGGCTTGAGGAACCCCGAACCATGCAATAACATGGTTGAATATAAATTGAGCAGCCATTTTCCCATCAGCAGCTAGTGTAGGCATCGCCTCGGCCCACTTGGTGAAGTAGTCGACGGTGACAATTATATACGCATGCCCCCTGGCCGAGTGAGGGTTACACGTCATAAAATCCATGCCCCATTTCACAAAAGGGCCGACGGTAATAACAGGATGCAATGGTAAAGGCAGCGTGCGCATCTTGCGCTGAAATATCTGGAATGCATGACATTTACGGACTGCAGTGATACAGTCTTTGAATATGGAAGGCTAGAAATAACCTGCTCGCAGAATCTTCTGGGCAGTAGCATACCGGGACATATATCCACCACAGGCGCCACTGTGGCAGTCATTTAGGACCTTTTCAGCCTCTTCCAAGGTTAGGCATCACCGGAGCACCGAATCTACTCCAATGCGGTATAAGGTATCTCCTACTATACGGTAGGGCTGGGACTGGTGCCGAATCCGACGGCGGGCAGCTTTATCCAACTCAGACTGAAACGTCAAGGTCTGAAGATACACTATTATGTCACCGTACCAAGGGTCACGAGTACTGATGAGGAAAATCGTTTCGTCCGGTATATGGTCTTTAGAGTGTGAGGGAGTAGAGTCTGTAGGGAGAGAACATATCAAATTCGCGAAGACCAGTGATTTAGTTGACTTAGCAGTAGTGACCTCTAAGTCAAACTCCTGTAGGATCACAATCCATTTGGAGTACTTGCCCCCCAGTAATTTTCTAGAAAGAATATACGTCATAGGGTTGCAGTCTGAAACCACTGTTATCGTACGCAAAAGGATGTAATGGCAAAAGCGTTGTACAACGTGTACTGCTGGTAATGCCAACTTCTCGACATGAGCATAACGCGTTTCTGGATTGAGAAGGTTCTGTGACAGGTAATAAACAACATGTTCATCACCTTCATCATCATCCTGCACCAAGACCATGGCTATGGTGCTAAATGCGGCAGCTAGATATAAAGTGAAGTCGCGGTGGTAGTCTGGAGGACGAAGCAACGGAGCATTGACAAGAAACGTCTTCAGCTTCTCAAAGGATTCCTGAGCAATTTCGTCCCAATGAAAGGGAACGTTCTGCTTTAACAAACGAGTGAATCCTTTGGCCACCTCGGCATAATTCGGGATAAAGCGCCGAAGAAAGTTTTCTTTCCCTTGTAGACTCTGTAACTGATACAGGGAGGAGGGTGATGGGAGATTTACGATGGCCTCGACCTTTAAAGGGTCAAGGCGAATTCTGTCTTTCGAGACTATGAATCCTAAAAGACGGCCAGAATCAACGCAGAAGACGCATTTATGAGGATTGAGCCTGATATTGTAGCGCCTGCAACGAAGAAAGATCTGGCGGAGATGCTCAGGATGGTCCTCTTGCTTACCCGAATGGGCTGGCAAGTCGTCCAGATAAGGCTGAACGATATGGCGAATGTCATGAAAAGCATAGGACATCGCACGCTGAAAAGTGGCTCCAGCGTTCTTCAAGCCGAACGGGAGTTTTTTATACGCGAAAGTACCCCACGGACAGATGAATGTGGTCTTGTGTTGATCCTCAGGTGCAATATTGATTTGATTATATCCTGAGAAACCATCCATTAAGGAATAGATCTCACTCCCGGCACATTCGTCGATGATCTGGTCTATAAACGGAGTGGGATAATTATCCTTTAGACAGGCGCGATTGATGTCGCGATAATCAACACAGACTCTAATCGTACCCTACTTTTTATCGACAGGGACAATGTTAGACACCCATTCTGTGAGGGGGATGGGATAAATAAAACCCACGTTCAGAAGTTTTTCAACTTCTGCCTTGATGGTGGCGACTTTCTGAGGATGCATGGGGCATAAGCGTTGGCGCACGGGTTTCGCACCTGGATAGGTTGGAATCTCGTGCACTACGATACTGGGATCAATCCCCGGCATTTCCTCGTAAGACCACGCGAAAACATCTCTGAATTATTTGAAAAGCTCAGTATAGACTTGAATCTCATCGGGAGAACAAGTCACACCCACGTGAATATTCTCAACGATCCCCGGTTTAACGGAGATGTTGATTGGGATAGTTTGAGTAATGTTACTCAGGTTACCCTCCGAAAAAACCTCGTGCGTCAAGATGGGCGTTTGAAGAGGAGGGGTAGGAACCTGAGTAGCATAACGCTCTAGACAGTCAGTCATTGCCCCCAAGCTAGGCATAAAAGAGGAGCGATGATGTCCATCGCCCCAAGGCAGCTCCTCAAGAGACATAGTTTCAATGATAGCCTCATCGGAAGGAAAAGTCTCTTTGAGAGGATCAGGTGAATCAGCCTGACCAAGCCAGGGGGATTGAGAGTAGACGTCGAGAGCCATCCTCAAAGGAGCATGCTGAGGAGGTGGAGGATCAGATGCAGCAACAATTTCACAGTAGTTGATCTCTACTGGCGTCAAGGGCATTGATTCTCCAAACTCAAACACCTGCTCAGGCGTAGGAATAAGCTAGGGATCATCAGACCTGGACATCATGTTGACTTGAGCGGTGTGCGGTGGTGGTGTGGGAAAGATACCCATGAGGACTAGGTCTTTGAAGAGACCAGGTCCTACACTGTCCGGGGGATTTGGAATTTGATCCACGTATGGCACGTTGTTCTCAGAGGTAGAGGTGAAAAATGACAACTGATCCACCGTGACAATCTTGCCCTCGTGAGGGAACTTAATGAATCGAAAGACGGTGGACGGCACGTAGAGCATGGCATGGGTCCAGCTGTGGCCAAGAAGTATATTGTAGTTGAGTTTAGCGTCAACCACTTCCACTTCTACGTTGACAGTTTTTCCCTGTAATGTGATCGCTAGACTCTCGAGAACGCCCAGGGGTTTAGATTCTCGACCATCAAATGCCTCAAGGGCATTGGGGGATGACGAAAGGGATGGAGAGCCGATGGCCTTCCAGCAAGCGGAGGACATAACGCAGGTAGATGCACCTTCATCCACAACGGCCCTATGAATGTTCATACCGTTAATCCCGACTTGAATAATCAGAGCGATTTGATGTGGAAGCCGGGGAGTGAAATTCTCCAAATTGAAGGTGAGAAGACTCGAGTCGACGGGATCAATGCCCCCAATCACAGACAATAAAGCCTTCTGTTGCGAAGGACAACCTTGAAGAACTTCTAGCGCAGACATGGCAGACGGTGCCTGTGCCAAATCCTCAACAATGCTGTAATGTTGAACGGCACGAGCATTTGGATTATAAGAAGATCTTCGAAGGACACCTTTAGGAGGTGGCTTCACAACGGGTTCAGGAGTAGGCTTCTCGATTTCCAATGGACCGGATACAGGTGGGGGAGGCAGCCCATCCGCAACTGCCTTCCCGGGTGCCTGCCGCGATTCGTTGTAATCCTTCAACCGCGTAGCGACAGAGATAGGTGCAACACTCTTCACCATGAAAACCTGAGAACCAAACGGTGCAGATGGTGATGGTTGTTCGACCATCTGGGTCTGCTGAGATGGAAATGGCTCTTTTAAAACAGCCGGAGTCCCTTTAGGGCCCTTAAGAATTTGACTAACCTCGGATCGTCGTGGACAATCCTTAGTATAATGGTCCCCTTCACAGATGAGGCAAGGGTACTTCAGTTTACGCTGAGAGCCATCCTTAGTACGAGATTTAGATTCTGGTTTCGGGGCATCAGATTTAGATTTTCCTTTTCCCTTCTTTTTCCCCTTGGAAGTTTTCTCCATAGGATTGGCCTAAACGGCATTCACTTCTGCGGTTTTACCAGAATTGGAGGGGGCGGGATTAGCAGGAGCATTGTTGGAAGAATTAGACTTCTGCTTCCCATTCAAATATTTCTTTGAATTCTGAGAGATAGAACCAATGACACCATCCACCGCAGGGGTAGGCGGAGCTTTAGAGGTTCCGGACCGCGAGGCATCAGGCAAGATATCATAAAGCGTGCCGGACTGAGAATATACAAGATCCAGATATTGGGCACGCGCAATGGCCTGTTCCTCCGTCACACACACTCCCATCGCAATATCCTGAGCGATTTTATTCACAAAGGAGGTGGTGAACCAGTGAGTCAGTATCTGATCAGGTATGTGAAACTTGATCAGTCTACAATGGCACCGCCACTCATGAATGTGATCAGAGATGTGAGTGGCTTTGTCCTGCTTTAGAGAAGTCAGGAGGTGCGTCCTGACTTCATAACGAACCGGTAATTGGAAGTGCGTGAGGAAAGCCATGGCTAAAGAATTGAAATCTTGGAAAATGCCGCAGGATAACTCTATGTACCACTTAGCAGCAACTCCAGTTAAAGTATGCTGGAAGAGGCGCAGGCGAATCGAATCGTTGACCCAAGAGTTAGACGAACACCAAAGATGATACGTCATCACATGCGCCTGGGGGTCCTCTCGAGCTTTTCCCTCAAACTTGGGGCAATCACCTGGTATCTTGGTGGGAACCGGAGGCCAATATGGATTATGTAAAATCAGATCATTGGTCAATTTTGAAACATCCGGCAACTCCAAGGTGGCCAGGAACGGCAATGGCGGATTGACCGGCATGCCCGACCCAGGATGAGGACCGTTACCTGTACTCCACAATGGTTGTGAATATCCTTGCCCCCATGGGTTCTGTCCCGCAGGATTCTGACCGTGGGGGGTGTAGGTCATGTAACCAGACTGATTTGGATGCTGGTAACTAGAGTGTGGGGCCTGATAACCAGGGTATGGGCCCTGATTATATGTCGGCCTAGTGTAAGCAGCGTTTGGATTTGGCTGCTGAGTATAGGTAAAACCGGGTGGAGGAGGATAATACTGAGAGCCTCTAGGGTGGTTATAATTCGATTCAGATTGACCATGAGGATAATAACCACTATGAGGATGAGTAGGTTGCGGAAAAGTGGAACCCTGTGGAGCACGATACGTAGGGCGCAACTGTTGATTTGGCTGCGGCATTGAATGAGTCGACTGCTGAGCAGGGTTAATGGAATGAGCGGGCTGCCCTGAATGAACAGGTTGACCCGACTGAGAGGGATGACCTGAGTGAACAGGTTGACCCGGGTGAGAGGGCTGACCTGAATGACTAGGTTGACCCGGATAGACAGGCGGCGCCGGTTGCGCAGGTTGACCTGGCTGTAAGTGAGCTCCAGGTTGTACCGGATGGGCCGGCTGGCCTGGAGGCGGGACACCGGGTTGTACCGGATGAACCGGTTGGCCTGGTGGTGGAACAGGACCAGGTGCTTGCTGGAAACCGGTTTGACCTAAAGCAAAACCATAGGATGGTCCCGGCTGATATGCAACGTTAGAAACAACAGGATACTGCGGTTGCATTGGTAAAGAAGGCTGGATTTGCCCCCCAGATCCATAGACCGGTCCTGGTTGATACCCTGGCTGAGGCTGAACAGGTTGACCGGAAGGGCTATAATACTATCCTTGCGGACCGTACGATGGCCCTTGTTGGCCGACAGGATAGCCTTGAATGGGCTGCCCCTGTGGATCATAAAGATAGCCAGGTTGGCCCGCAGGTTGGCCTTGGAAAGGCTGTCCTTGCGGGTTATAAGCCTGGTTATAAGGTAAACCTTGAGCATAGAGGTAAGCCTCAGGAGCGGGTAGACGTAAAATCTCCCCGTGCTCATCATACTGACCTGGGAAAGCATACACGGGAGTACTATCCTGTGCATAGTGCGAAAAGTAAGAGCGGTTAGGATCTTGGGAGGATGGTCCAACCTCGGCGTTCGGCTGTTGCAAAGACAACCGATACTCCTCCAGAGAGATGTTCTCCAGTATAGCAGTCGCTAGATAAACATCTTCAGGAGTTGGCACAGTCCTTGCAGCGGATGCTGTGACAATAGGAGAAGAGGCGGCCACATAGACAGTGGGCTGGACGAGAACAGAAGTAACGAGTGTCTGAGGAGACACCCCGGGCGTAGTAGCAGCTGGCCTCGGAGAAGGAGTTGACACTCCCATAGAGGCTGCGACGGAAATGATCTGACCCAAAGATCTGTATCCCTGTGGTAAAGAGGGACTGGTTGTTGACATGTCAGCCAGCTCAGAGTTGTCTCCCTGAAACAATCTTCGTGGGAAGAGCTGATAGTCTTCACCAGACGTTGGGATTTCCTCACCAGAATCACTCATGGTTTATCCTGCCATTAAATCATGCAAAAGACGGCGAGGACTAGGAGGAAAAACAGCAGCAAAAAAAGGCGAACCTGATGTAAGAGAAAGGAAATCAGCTCCTAATCTCAATTCAGACACAGGGTCCGAAAAGGGCCAATTGAACTCAACTGGTCCTCCAAAGGGTTGCTCAGCAAGAATCGGTCCCCCGTCAGGAAACTCGGAAACAATAAGCTGCTGCGGTTCAGCAGAGGATTGGGAAGCCTCTGAATAATCGTCCATGTAAGGACTACCAGTAGACGAAACCGAAGGTTCCGCCACTGTGGCAAACGACCAGAGAAAAAGAAGCAAACACACACATGGGCTGAAAAAGAGTCAGGACACATGCTCAAACGGTCAACAAGAAATATCTAACAGGGCGTCAAATCGTGGGTGATTAATTTTTACCACATTGAAAAATAAGAAACTCTACCGTTTGATGTTTTAAGAGTCGAGAAACGATAAAAAGATGACTCTATCTCTTTCAGATTTGACACAAGCGTGAAAGGACAAGCGCTTGACGATCTTTTCAAATTTAGGGAGTCAAGAAGAACCAAATGACTACTCAGGAATATTAGGCACAAAGGGTGTACCAAATAATCGTGAACTGCAATATACACCTTGGTTTTGATAATGAAGAAGAAATCAACCAAGGACTTTCCGTACGTGCAGGCAATCTCCCCGAATGCATTGTTCGGTGTATCACGGGTATAGGGCGGCAGACTCGGCTTCCTGTGGATAAAGGATTAAAAACCTAGAGGGGTCTCCCTTTATATATGCGACGGTACAGGGAGCACAAGTCCGTACTGGCGTTGTCTAAAGCCAAAAGGCGAACGACAGCTGCTAGGTTTAAAGACGCCGGAACACGTCTCTAGCCTAGACCTCTAAATATGTTTCGTTAGATTTCAATGTTGCCTTAGGTTAATTGAATAGATTTTAAATTTGATCTTCAATTTGGTTTCAATTTTCAGGCCCTAACGAATGTATTGTTTCAAAAAATCCTAAATGCAAAGCTACATGCCACAGTAGACCATTTCGTTCGATGAAGACTAGCTACAGAAGAGTTGAGAGTCTTTTCACAAACCAAATGATCGGAAGACAAACAATGAGATCTCTAATGCAACTAATGAAATTGAAAACTTTTCATTCAAATCACTAATTACTAGTAAAATTGAAAATTTTCAATTTGCACTAATTCAACCAAAAGCACAAGAGATTTTTTTTTGTAATTTTCAACATTTGATAGCTAAATGCACTAAAAAAACTAAAAACAAATGGAACAACTTGAGAAACGATATTGAGAGAGCAAAACGAACAAATTTCACTCAATGACAGAAGAAAATCAGATCCCAAATCGACCAAAGTCTCTCAAAACCAAGAAAAAGACTCAAAGGCCCCAATGGACCATGTGATCTAGGCCCAAAGCAAGACCAAACGAAATTTGAATGAAGGAACGAGCAATCACCCAAAAATCACAACAAAACAGTGAACAAATACTAAGAGAATGCGGAGGAGCTATCAGAGAGTCGACTGGACAAACGAAACACCAAAACTCCCAAGGAGGGCTCGATACACAAAGCCACTAGATGCCCTAGGGCTTAAAACATGAAATCGATAGATAAAAGCAAACAACCAAAGGACGAAGGCAAATTCCCAGTCAAACAGGACTCCAACACACTCAGGTAGTCGAAAAATCAAGAAGAAAATCACTGACCAGACCCAGAGAGCTCAAAACTGAGCAAACTCAAAAACCCTACAGGAGTGGCGCGACTGTAAGGCTGCAACTGGCGCCAGAAAGCAATTGGCACGGGCTATACAAAAGCAACATGCGCCAATTGGCGCGACTGTCGGGCTAAAAAGCATGCCAGTTGAGTTTCTCAGCCAAAAACAAGAAAGAACTACTCCAGAAGCAGATCAATGTACACTAAGCAAACCAAGAAGAAAAAACAGCAAAAGAAACCAACCCAGAAGGCTAACCAAGCAAGGAAAATCATAAAATAATCAAAACGAGACAATCTAAACGAGACAGTGAAATCTAGACGATCCCCAGTATGGTCGCCAAATTGTTGAGGAGGTAAATCCCCTCTGCGGACAGAGGCGATCCCTACTAGCCCAGCAGGGGTCTAGCAACAATCACGAAATGTTACGACGCAAGTTCCTAGTTACGAATGAAAAGACCAAAGATGGAGGCCTACCTAGAATCCAATGCTATGATCTGAAGAAGAGAGCGTTCCCGTTCCTCAGCCTCAGCAGATCACGATCCTCCACGATCTCCGCGGATGGACACCTGCACATGCAAGAAACAAACAGATACAAGCATAAAATCCAGCATACGCAACTAAATATCAGTCAAAAAGGATACTACTCATATTAACATAATTGAAAACAGAGTGGAACCATAATCGTAATCATTCATTAAATAACAATTGAAAGAGATTACAACCAATGTTCTGACGTCGTGGTCTCCTTCGGATGGCTCTCCAGTCGTTCACGTCTCGCAAAGCTCGCCAGGGAAAGGGCAAACCTCTCCAGAGTCTCTCGACGATAGTCTCCTTACTTGAGTCGGCCTTAAGGGAAGAAAGAGGGCTCTTACAGCACAAAGGCTCTTGGGAATTTGGAGATTCAAATCTTAGGCACTTCAAGACTAGCTTGCCATGGAATTGAGCAGGCTTTTATAGATGGGGAAAGAGGGAGTTGGGATCCCTATTATTGTGGGATTGGCCCTATCAACAAGGAAGGTTCCATGGGAGGTGGAAAACCACTTCCCTTCCATGGAACTCCCGCAGCCAAACCTCCCAACTCAAGATAGGCAATGGTTTCTGAGTTTGTTGAAACACAACTTCCGCCATCTTTATTTCAAAAACACTCCTTAAATTGGCTAGCGCAACTAGTGCTCTGGGACAGAGCGCCAGTTGGTGCGACCTCTTTGTAGGATTTTCCCCATTGGCGCGAGTGATGAACTGTCTTCCCACGCCAATGCAAAAGGAGATTTTTTCATGATTTTTTTCAAGGAGATGTCTTTAGGGCAATTGAAGCTCATGCTTAGAGGAATGCATTGATGATGATTTCAAGGCATGACAATGTTCACAGGTCAAAAAATGGGTCCTCCATTGTGCAGGACGGGGAATGGTAGGGACGGTGACAAATTACTGTGTAACAGCCACCTCTACGAACAAACCATTCTTGTTCGATATGTGGTGAGTATGGGCACTATACTCACCACTGTCCCAAACTCCCCGAGCTTAAAAAGCTTCATAGTAACTAAGGACAAGGAGGATCTTCCCAGACAACTGCAGTTATGCGTTTAAACGAAAAAAGGCCACCTCTACGAACAAACCATTCACTTGTTCGATATGTGAGTGAGAATGCGGACACTATACTCACCAAGCATCTGAAACTCTGAGCTTAAAAGCTTCATAGCAATGGCCGAGGACAAGGAGGATCTTCCCGGAAGAAAAGCTGGACAAGAACCATTCCCCCATCAAGAACAGTGTTTTTCAATGAAAAACAAAACTAACGATTTAGAGCAAAAACAGCCATGAAATTTACATGGCTGGGGAAGAAATTTTTTTGCAAACTTGAAATCGCAGCTACGACACCCCACCAGACACCAGTACGTCAGGGGCTGGTACGATCGCGTCGACTGCACCTTTGACCATTCCGAATATTCCTTTGGAACCATTGCCAAAAATGGTTAAAAGGCCTAATAGGCGAGCAGGTAACTACTCTAAAGCAGCCCACAATTACAACATCATTGACGATTTAGCCCAGTCACCTGCTGCTATGTCCGCTTTGGAGGTACTGCAGTTGTGCCCAAAAAAATGGAAAGCCCTTCTTTCCGCCTTAGACACCGTCGACCCTGCCGACACGCGCATGATGGCTTTCGATTTAGACAAAGCCACCTCTAGGCTTCCATCCATGGTCACCTTCCAGATACCAGTATCAGTACAGATTATCTCTATTCACCGATGTGTCATTGATGAGGGTGCATCCACATGTATCATGTCAAAGAATGTATGGCAGAAGTTAGGAGCCCCAGAACTCAAACCTTCTGTCATCACACTTAGGGCATACAATGGTCATCCATCCACCCACGTCGGTCTCTTCCAAAAAGTATCGGTCTCCTTAGCCTGAAAAATAGTCCATATAGAAATCAAAGTCTTGTATGCTCACTTGGATTACAATATACTCCTTGGGAAAAGCTACATGTATGCCATGTCCACCATAGAATCCTCCATTTTCCGCATCATGATGTTCCCCCACGAGGATCAAATCATTACAGTAGACCAGCTGACGCACACTGAAAAGCATCCCTTGACCAATATAGATATGGTTCTACCTTATGTAGACACATCCACTAATGGTCTTTCATGGTATCAAGAATATGGCCCTGGCCAGTTCAAACTATCGTCTGTCCTAGGATCATTCCTAGGAGATCTTCCTATTATCCCTGAGGTATCACCTGACACCACAGCGGCCCCGGTATGCATGATGTCCACATCAAGCACCAAGATTAGTCAAGACATGAACTCAAGCAGTAACGACACTAAGGCATCATCTACTGTAGCCTCCCTAGTCTATGCTTCCTCCGAAACTCCTTTCCTATACCCACCTCTTGGATTCACCTCCCAGCAGGTCTTGGCAACACTGGTACTACCCAACATATCATTGGAATTCCCAATGTGGTACCTCGTTCCCCCTCTAGGAACGCTAGCTACCAATGTTACTGTGTTTGGATTAAAGCCTCCCGATCCTGAGGAGCCCCAACCCACCCAAGTAGCAGTCGAAACTGCCCCCACAAGGGAAATCCCCACTGTGAAACCAGCGAGCATGATAAATAAAATCGCCAAGAAAGGAAAGAAAGTGGTGAACCCCACCATACAATGGGAGTCATCAGCCTGTGCTATATGTGATTTCACAGGACACCCTACTCACATACGCCCAGATTTGGACGAATTAAAACCACTCCTTGGCTGCAAGGCAGGCACCTCAAAATGACATTCCCATAAAAAGGAACTTTCCACCAAAATTATAGGCAAACTGCTGCATACCAATAACGCATGCACCCTCTGTGACACCTATGGGCACTATACCCACCATTGTCCAGAAATATCATGGTATAGGGATGCCTTACACGCGATCGAGCGATCTTATCAAAAGGATCCCTCCATCCAAGCATCTGGAAATGAACCGCATACCATATTGTACCTATAGGAGGAACAAAGGTCACCAGATCAACAACCACTTGTCCCTCCTCTACCCAAGCCACCATACACCAACTAGGGAAAAGGAAACCTACTTCCCTCATCTTCTTGAGATCCAGGAACATCGATTACTACAGATGGCTTGGTCAGGTCTTTGAACTAAGGTGACCTAGGAAGCAGTAATTCAGGGAGATCCTAGATGGGGTACACTAACCAGAAACTCCCTCCCCCATGATATCTGTTCAGGGGAAACCACAACTGAAATCAAAACTACGAGCCAAGTAACAAGCTCTCAATAAACAGAGGCGATGCCACACATTCACACTCCTGAAAAAAGATTTTTTTCAGCGCTGGTAGGTATGCACCCTCCCATCTTCCTTTCCAAATTTATGTTTTTCAATAAAATTGGATGAAAAGAAGATGCTTTCACTTGAGGTGGTTGTTTTTGCAGGAATAACCCACAATAATTCACAACGCCGACCACTGAAAGTTCCGGAGTAGGTATCATTCTACCCCTAGCATGATAGAGTCCCAGAAAAATTTGTATATCCTAACATCATTTCTCCATCAGAAATAAACCATAGGGTCCTCATACCCGACCACATTTATCATCACCTCACCCTGCACATGATAAAAGTCCGCGATGGTCGATAGCCTCCCCTCCATGGCGATCATCATCTCAAGTAGACCACACATCACTCCAAAAGTGACACAATGGCCATACCATTTTAGTCTAGGAAGCACCTCATGCCCATCCATATATCATGCATAAGGTCAAGTTCACAATTCAAACTCAACCCCCTTCCCAGATGACTGGGTTGTACAAGCATAATGAAAGCACACCTCCGCGGACTGCATTTGGCCCACCATACCTCCATCAGCATTAAACCATCTACGACATCTTCTGCTTCATCAACCCCACACATGAGACCAACCAATGGGACCCCTACCCCAAGCAAAACATCGTCCTCACACCATCAAGTGAGCGACCCTCTTTCATGTTTTGGGGTACCCGTCTCTGTGTTTTATACAAACCAAACCCCATTATTTTATTCTTTTGGTAAGTGTACAAAGATAACAAACAACACCCTTAACCTCTTTGCACTCATATTGCACATTTCCTCCCATGGAAGAAATCCCCCATCTCCCTTGGTCGAAGTATTTCATACCCCCCATGCGCGCACCATTATGACAATCATAGCTAGTTCATACCCACCCTAGAAGTCCTACTGACTCTAAGGACTTTTCTCTTCAGAAATACCTATGACTGCCACCAAGCTGCTCAAATAGACTTCGACCTTGGGCCACTGAATCCCCATCATTTGTTTTCAACCACCACTCACCAACATGCTTATGTTAAAACCATTATGGTTTAGTTAAGGCTTCCTTTTTGTCGACATCAACACCTCTTTTCCAAAAAAGGAAGTGTTACCTTGGATGACCCCTCCCCATGGACAGGGGTATCCTCGGGTGGCACTATGGGAGACATCATTGTCCATAGATGTCATTGATCCTCTTGACATTCGACTACAGCAAAGGCTTTCATGTCATGATGGTATCATACCTTACAACCATTGCACTTTGATCAAGATCCGTCGAAGACTCGTGCCTTTATAAGCGTCTCTGACAACAATTATTACATGGGAAGGTCCTAGCCAGTACATATGCGTACATTTCGTAATGATATTCCATACCAATATTACACATATGGGTACCACATTCCACCTATCGTTAAAGAAAAAACACCCCTGAGGGCGTCAGTAGTCGTCATCAACAACCACTAGCATCACTACCACAGTAGTGACACATACAACACATGTATCTGTCAATTTTGTTTAACTAGCCATAGCATCACGAGCATGGGACATGCCCACCTCGTTGAAATTTTGCAAATATGTTGTACATTTTGTCTGCTTGTTCGGGGTCTCTTAGGATATGGGTATCTCGCAAATGGTGCAAGATTTTGTCCTTCTACATGCAAGCCTCTCTCTCTCTCTCTCTGCGTACAATACTAAAAAGAAACTATAATGTATTTTGGCTATACAGTTCTTCCTAGACCTCACACATTAGGGGGAAACTGTTAACACTTGAAAATTGTACAGCAGAAGATGACATCAATTAATGTTGAGCCCAAGGATTTACAGGATAGGAATATGTTATGGAATCAAGAATCTCTAAGGTTTTGATAAATTCAAGATTGAACTAGTCATAAATTCTCGAATGTGCACTTTTTCCTTCGAAAAGAGCACCTTCTACACGCACTAGAGCCCAATAAGCGCGCATTCCTGGAAGTATCAAAAGGTCACTTTTCGGGACCACAAGCAAGCAAAGGACAGTTTCTCCTTGTGTGAAAGCCACCTAAGGACAACACCAGTGCCTCCTTAGGCCTTGTGTGAGCACACAAAAACATATTTCAGCCCACAATGGAATATTGGCCCTCCCTTGGGTCACCATCCACCGTTTACCAATGGAGGGAAGGAGTTTTGAAAGCTCACCTATATAAACCCTCAAAGAGATGAACAATGTGTGATCACAAAGTTATGCTGGCCAAAGTTTCCCAAGCAACACCAGTGTCTTGTGTGAACCAAGGAGTAGGAGCTGAAGAAGAGGACTCGATTGTTGGCCACCCAAAAATCTTAGCCCATTATAGCAAAGAGAGACAGTTAGACTGCGTCAAGAGGCAAAACTTGAAGGACAAACATCCTTGCATCGGGTCCTAGACCCTCTGCCTAGGCTGTTTGGCAAGTGGGTAAGATTTTTGTTTTCATTCCAAGCATTCAATAAGAAGAAGGCCATCAAGCCGTTGTTTACCTTGTTACTGTTTAGAACTCTCTATATAGCTTCTTTTTTTGTTTTTAGTTTTGTCTTTTTTAACATAGCATACTTTAGTGTATTACTTCATTTAAGTTCTATACTTCTGAGCTCCCCCCTAGATACTTCTTGTTACTTATGTTTTAGATAAAATACCACATTCTCTAAACGCGTACGATTTTGTACACCCGTGTGTCAAATCCACCACAACAATGAGCATTACACCCTTAAGATTCTCTAGAAGAGGTTGTGAATTTATATCCCTAGCTAAATTAATATATTGATCCTGAAGTAAACCACTATCTTGGATATGTTTCCAAAACTTGTGTCTATCATCCTAAAGCCCACAACAATTTAGATTTTGTATCACATAGTCCAATCCTTTACAATAACCTTCCAAAATAATACTGGCCCTTGAAAGGAAGGGTTGAAAATCGACAATCCTTCACACCCACATTGATAATAGGCCTCTAAAAATTCCTAAATCCTCTACAAAATAAAAACTCCATCCATGAAAGATTAGTAACGAAAAATTCTCAAGCTCTTTCTCTAATCAACATGGTTTGTTGGATTAAAATGATAGAAGTCCTATTTAACCCCACTAATCTCTTGAGGGTATTTGTCTCAAATGTTCCTGATACTCCCCTTACATTCAAAGACATCAAAATCATGTATGAACTTATTGAGAGGGTTTCTTTACTCTAAGTTTGCTAGGTTTACCTAAAATATTCAAAACTTCCTTGAATAGACCAACTAGTACAACTCCTTCTTGATTCATATCCTTTGTATTTTACTTATTATTCCTAAAAGTGACATTTGGAAAAGGGTTAATAGGATTTGAATTTTCCATTTCCATAATACTAGATTCATTGTAAACATTTAGAGGAGTTAAATTTAGAAATTCCTTATAGGATGGGACAAGGGACTGGCTCATAGGAAAAGATGGTTCCCCCAACTCTTTCCCTAAGGGGGACTCCTAAATATTATAAAGGATAGATTCTAGAAAATATTTTGGATCCAAATTTGTTACCCCTATGTAGTTACAACTGAAATTATATACAAAGACTAAGCTTTTTTTTAAACCATAAGTAAAATGGGTAGTCAAGAGGGGATATGAACTTCCTTAATGAAAGATTTATAAAACAATAAAAAACCATAGATTTATTACCAACCCCCAGATATACATGAATATTTGATAAAGTAGGAAAATACTTTGCGCTTAAAAAAATAACTTCGTGGATCTCTTCATAACAATTTAAAGCGAAATTTCATAAATTATTATTTGTTACATAATTTAAAATATATTTTTGTTAAATTTCATCTAATAATAAAACATCTTCTAGAGTAGGAGATTGAATCGGTGAGTTTGATAAATATTTTATATAACCCGAAAGATATCTAGATAATGATGTACCAACACAAAATTGTGGAAGATCGATCACCCCATCCCAGACCTTCAAATTAGAATCCTCCACCACATGAGAAAATTTCAACCAAATAATTGGATCCACGATAGTGGTAAAACTCACTTCTCATACCAAAGGCATAGAACCCCTATTAGGGCTTTCTTTGAACCTCATATTGGAATACTCATTTACTTCCACCATGTAAATTTTAGATGAATAAATGGAAACCTATTCATAAACTATCATCCTCGTGACTATAATAGTGATATCTTTGTTCTGGATAAAAAATAGCTCTTTCAAATCCACCATAGAAAATCTAGATTTAGAATCAACTGGTACCAAAAAATAATATGGTTCTCACAACTCTCGAACCTTAAACTCGCATACTCCTCCAAATTAATTGGGATGGAAGGATTAAGAGAAAAGGAAACCCTATCAAGTTTTCCCCCATCGTCAACATGAATAAACGCTAAACCTTCTTTCAAATTACTTGGCACTATTACAAATCTTCCCCCAAATATATTTTCAAGCTAAACTCAGTGCTTAACAGAATAGGTCTCCAAATTTATAATAGAATCTTTTACAAAACACTTCGAAGCATAACCAAAATATAAAATAAACAACCCTATGTTTTTTTCCCAACCTATAGGGAATTTGTGACTACCTGAACCATCATAACCTGAGTAATTATACACCTCGCGATTTATAATGAAATTTTTGGGAAGTTACCTTTTAAATGGCCCATTGGATGACATATCAAACACCTAAACAATATTTTCCAAAATTTCAAACATTAACATAGATTTTCCTTTACCCCAAATAAGCTCAATCTCTATCAATAGACCATAAGAAACACACTTTTCAACAAGAACCAATAAAATCCTCTTGTCAAATACCATCATAGACAAATCATTAAAATAAAAAATGAACTTTCCAATAGTGTTAGCCATTTTTTCTATTACTTGTCTTGATCATAGATCTAATGGAGAACTCAAAATTTTAGCTCATAGGTTTTTATGTTTTTAGATTCTCCAAAAGAGGGTTAAAATAAATATGTCATCTCTAAAGCCATATGTGATTGGAACCAACCACCTAGGATTTCTTAAGGACTATCTCTGGGTATATTTTCAACAATAAAATGAAAATATAACCAACTTTTTATGAGAACATTCACCTTGAGAAAAACACTAATGAGGGGTTTCCATGACCAAGTCACCCAACTTTTTATTTGGTCGTAACTGAAGATGACATAGTTAAAATTTATAACCAACACCCTTCTGGAAAGACTATATGATTGATTTATATTAACGTCAATCCCCAAAATTAATATGGAATTCTCTAAAGGAGACCTAAAGGCTTTTACCTACCTTCTAATCCTCATCGCATCTGCCAAAAAGTTTGATCTATGAAATTTTGATGATTGTTTCCAAAATATTTCCAAACTAGAGTCGATCAATGTATGATATACTTAGAAAATGGGCTTATCCCTCCCATTTTCAGTAATCTCCAAGTTAACCTTACTATTCATACGTTATGCAAATAATATCTGGTTATTCTTTAATCCAATAAGAATATTGGAAAAACTCAATACAGGAACCCCCACACAATAAAATTTCCCACCTCGAGGCTATGTAAGTCCTGAAGCATCCACCAAAAAATTACTCAAAAGTATAGACGAAAAGGGTTTTTTCAAAGGAAAACCTAACCTTAGCCCCATCATGAACTTAAGGGTAGGTCAACTCAAATTGAGTGGGTTCCACTTGTAGCTTCTTTTCATTATTTCATGCCATCATTGGTGACATGTAGGGAAGACTCAATCGGTCCCTAAATTCCCCATCAATACCTTAAAAATTCTTAGCGTTTCCAAATTTTCTTCTCCACCCAACCAAACTCCATAATATAAGTATTCCTTAGACAAACCCCACAAAACTAAACTTGTACAAGTTAGCAACAATTTTTCAAAACCATACTTAGAACAAAAACTTGATCAAAATTCTTACGAGGTTCCTCATTGCCCACTAGGTTCTCCCATAATTCCAAAGTGTTTATTGCAATAATTTTCATTGGTCAGAGTCAAAGACAAGAATTTTGTATGTAAAAATAACTCAAAAATTTCACTTACTAATGAAATCAAACTAAAATCAATATACAAAAATTTCTTCTACTAAATTCTCTGGAAGGAAAAATCACAGTAGAACTACATGCAATCATTCAATCACTATGAACATTTTTTTTTCATTGGGGAAACCAACTAGGAAAAACCACTCCTTTGTTTTTATTATATTATATGAGAACAATGATCAATTTCAATCACTGCTTCAATTCTTCAAGCTCAATCTGCATTGCAATTATGATTTCCTCCCGAGTCTACTCTAGCCAATAATTAGCAAAAATTGGCCTCCCGCTTCCTCATATTTCATTGCACAAATACAAGAGAAATAACTCACCTAATATATGTAAACAATGTACACTTAATAGTATACAATAATGATTACATTATGAATTTTTTCTCCAAATTCACTAGGAAATTCAAATTACATGCACGACTAGGGATATTTTTACTAAATTGACTAGTTAACTCAGAGTTAGTTGAGTTTACAATAGTTACAACTACTCAACTGAACTCAACTTGACTCTATTCTAGACTAGAGATCAGATAACTATCTTTCACTAAATATAACACCTCCCAACATCTAGATCTTAGCCACGAACTTTCACACAACTCTACTTCTAGCCCAAAAACTTGAATTGACTGGCATAACTGAGTGATTTTTCCATGTCACTCCTACTAACTTCTTGAAAACTCATCCTGCTGAAGTGGAAATTTTAATTTCTTCATTTGGCTAAGGCACAAGTCAAATGAAACATTTTCTTAATACAATTTAACACTCCCTCTTAACAAGAAATGTTTTATGAACTACCCAATCCTGCTCCTATGGAACTCAAATTCACCTCTTGAAAAATCCTTTGTGAAGATGTCTGCATCCTAATCCTCTAATAGGAATGCATTGTAGCATAACAATCCTCCTCTATAAAAAGTATCTCATGTGATGGTACCTGATGTCTAAATGCTTGAGCCTATGATGAAATAATAGATTTTCATAGAGTTTTATACAACTATTATTGTCATAGTGGATCAACGTAGGCTCTATCCCTGGACTGAAGAAACCAACCTGGATATTTCTCATCCAAATATCCTCGCATGCTTCTTGACTAACAACCATATACTAGTCCTCTACTGAGCCGAGTGCTAAAGATATTTGTTTCCTGCGTACCAAGAGATTGTTATTGACCTGACACTAATGATTGCTGCTGATGTGCTCTTCCTATTTGAGTGCACCTCATCCACCATTTAATTAAAAAATGTTTTATTTCCAAATTCCAATTGAAATAATAACATGTGCTGTTAATAATGGGTAAGAAATGCATCCTATAACATGCACACATCTTTTTCTTTCCATATTTAACTGTCTTCCCCAATTCTTTGGCTGCCATCGCTCTCTCCTTTTCCATAAATCTTTGTCTATATATCTTTCTCTCCCTCTTGATCTCCCCCTCTTCATTTATCTCTATCTATTTCCCTTACTATGTCTCCCTAATATATCTCTCTCTTGCAAAAGCCCACCCTCTCTTTGCTCCTTTTTATCTGCTCTCCTCTCCCTATCCCTCTTTCAATCTATCTCTTTCTTTCCCTACTTCCTATCCCTCTTTTCCTTTTCCTTTTCTCTATCCTCGTATTTGTATGGACCCTAATTTGCACACATACTTAACGAAAAGTGTGCAAGGATGATGACATGGAAATAACATGAATGCAATGATATTTGGAATGTTTTGGGGAAATTTATGGTTTCGTGTGTATGGCTGCATACGGGAATAAGTGGTATACTTGGGTGTAGCTGTGGGAACGCATGCCCTCCCGAGATGAATCAACTTACAAAGTTGGGCATAACAATGCATATAAGCTTAAAATGAGTTAATGTGTGGCACTGTGTCGGTGCACCTAGGCCAAGAAGATGAGAATGAGATTGGTGCCCCATGACTAGAGATTATGGGGTGTCTTAATTTCTAAGAAATATCTATTGGAATGAAAAATTATATCAAAATTTAATTGAAGCCAAAGAAATGACAATTTGATGCTCTTTGCCATGTTGTTCTTATCTTGATAAGTTGTATCAAAACATAAATCATGCTATAGAAAATAAATCAAAGCTCATACGGAACACGATGAGAGAAAGGTGATAAAACCTAGCGTGATTAACCTTGACAAGGTAGTATCTCATGTGTAAAATAAGGAATTCAATATTCCATTAAGGGAGTATCATATAGAGTTGCAACACTTGGATAGTACGAGATATCTCAAGGAGATGGAATTCTTGGATCGGATAGGTGGAAAATTTGTTGGAAAATAATGATGTGCTTGTGAAAGAGTTTGATGATAGTATTGAGGAGCCATCCTACTTTCGGCAAAGATGATAGCCTTAAGGAACCATCCTACTTTCGACAAAGAAGTACAATATAGCTGATCTATTAGAGAGAATTTTATGATTTTTTTTCAAATGATAAGGTATTGGTTTGTTGATTGCAGGAGATCAGGGATGGGAAGGTTGTGATAGATTCAGGGAATGCTAACAAGACTAAGTAGCCATATGAGATATCCTACCTTTTACCGATGCGGAAATATATTCATGAGGTGTCCTTGAGTATACTCACGTTATTAATACACCTAGTGTTGACTCAGGAAAGACATTGGAATCAAGAAGAAGAATTAATTATTAATATCAGAAACGCTTAGTAATTAGATTATACAAAAAAGGTTTGCATTACAAGGATTCCAATCACTTATTCTCAAAATACACAAGTAATATCAGTAGAAACTATAATGACCCCATCAGCAGTAATAAGTGAGAATTTTTCATCACTATTTATAAATATTGATCAGCTGAAACTAATGAAAGAAACAATAGTTCCTGTCTGAAATTACTTTTTCATCTCACAAAAGAAAACAATGGTGAAAACATCAAGAAAATGAAAATTCCGTGCATATTTATCATAAGCCTAATCACTCATGGCCTATAGGCCTATTAGTGGACCAAAATAAATGGAAAAGGAAGCAACATTAACTCTTGGATAGCTCACTGCAACAAATTAAAGGCTAGTTAATGAATTATCCAATGAATTGGATAAACATTGAAAATGGAAGTAAGGAGCTAGAAGTTGAATTGGATGTAATAATAATTAAGCACGATGAGGAATGGGAATCATATTCAATTAAATTTCATGAAATATTTAACATTTCCATCCAAGAATAAAAAAATAAACTATCGTTTGAGATAAAATAAAGATATATCAAACAACTAGAGGATTTGAAGCAAGTGCATCAAACAGAAATATAAATAAATAATGAAATAAGAAAAATAAATATATATCAAACAACTTTAGGATTTGAAGCAAGTGCATCAAAGAGAAATAGAAATAATTAAATAATAAAAAGAAACAAACATTCTGATGTAGGGGCATTAGATACTAGCCAGCAATGTGAGAGAATTGTCCACATGTTGTGGCTAGAAGAGTTCGAAATTGTTCAAGAAATGTACCAGAAAGGTGTCAACACCTTAATTTTTTGTTGCACTTAGAGCAGATAGGATTAGATTAGTAACTGAATAAGTCGAATAGTTTGATTCGTGTATGTCTATTCAGTTTCTGTTGATAGAATTCTAGTAATATTATGTAATTAGGCTTTTTATGTTATGAATAAAACGGTCCTCGAGAAGGAACTGGACAGTCATGTAATAATCTATAATTGTAAACCCCTAATATAGAGTAAAGGGGGGATTTGGCAGTGAAATATTGAATCGAGAATAATTGCTCTCTATTGAATAAAATTTATGCTCATTGGCTATCTGTTTGTTATTGGAAATTTTTCCAAAGGACTCATTCCTTCGATTTAAGAACCTCGGTGTATAACTTGAAAGGAATCAGTTATGTGTCAAAATTCCCTTATTTCACTCTGTGTGTCTTTGAACTCATACTCTCGGTGAAATAATTGAATGTGTTTGTTCTGTTTTGAAGAATTTCGAATAGAAGCTCTGTTGGAGGAGTGAAACCATAGTCAGGCTTTTTTATTCACAGAATATTGAACTCTATCTGTTAGAGTGAATGCGTTGTTTTGTTGTTGGTCGAGTGATATCAGTGAAGTCTTTCATAGTAGTAAGCGAAGAAGGTTTTTATTTGTTGAAGGTGGAACTATGAGTTGAATAGAAGCGAGGGTGGTTTTGAAAACCCATACCACTCGCTTCGCACCGCTTTTGGGCCCGGGTGGTTTCCGAAATAAAAATGCAATCCAATTAAAAGTTGCCACGTCGTCTGCCAAATACTGCCCATTTCACATTTTTTTTCTGAGTTAAAGTTCTGTCCACAAAAAAGTGTGATTCTCGTTTGATCTTGAGGGAAGCAGATCCGAAGATTTTCGCAGCAGCAAGTTGGACGAGTTTTAACATGAGGTATGCCAACGCTTTTGCATTATTAAATGTTTGTTTAATAAGTGAAAGTTGAGTATTGATGGTGGGCCTAAAGTAATAAGCGTGAGTTAAGAATTGGAAGTTTAATGGGCTTTAAATATTTGAGTTAAGTTTCGATTATTCGTTCCAAGGGTCCAAAAGGCTGCTTTAAATACATTTTATGCAATATTCAAAGAGGGGGCGTAGGAATTTGTTTAAGCGCTTTTAAAGTTGAGGAATAGTTACGAGCGCTTTATTTAAAAATAGCAAGGATCATATTAATTGAGAGTCTATATAACATTAGAATATTGTATTTCATTAATCAAATTCCACGAATTTGATAAATGAAAAAGAAGCAAGAAATTTAAGTAGACTCCCTTGGTGAAAAAAAAACATTGGGAGATGATAGAACAACTCTCCTTAATGCCTGCACCCTAATTTTGCTATCAATTGTGGTATTAGAGCTGTTTTTAAGACATTTTGCAAAGACTGAACCAACTTCCAAAAGCCAGAAGAAGAATTCCACCCTGGCTGTCTGAGTTGCTAGAGGTGCTGCTGGTAGAAGAAGAGGCAAGCCAATTGCCAATGCAGAAGTATTGGAGACCCCGCAGCAGGTCTAAGCTAGATTGGAAGCAATGGAATTAGGACACCCAAGAGATCTTGAGGATGTCAGTGAACCTGAAACTGAAGAAGAGGCAGGAGATAATGTTGAGATCACTCCTGAGATGAGAATCCTTAGATCAGTTCTAGGGTCTACATCCAAGCCTAGACTTGAAGTGTCAAGCTTTGTAGGAGGATTGAATCTAGAAGAATTAATAGACTAGATTAACGAGATGAATAAATTTTTTGATTATGAAGAGATGGGTGAAGACAAAAGAGTCAAATTTTCAGTAAAAAATTTGAAGGGACATGCAGCACTTTGGTGGGATGGAGTGCAAGCAGAGAGAAGGAGAGCTGGTAAAATACCAATCAAAAGTTGGACCAGAATGGTGGCAAAGATGAGAGGTAAGTTCTTGCCTAATGATTATCAGCTTACATTTTTTAGACAAATGAAGAACCTTAGATAGAGATTGATGACAGTGAAAGAATACACAGAAGAGTTTTATAAAGTAAGCATAAGGGCTGGACAAATCTAGGACACAACAGAGAAGGTTTCCATGTATGTAAATGGTCTCAAGTTAGAGATCCAGGATGAGATAGGTATTTTTTCTCCTACGACAGTAGAAGAGGCTTATCAAATGGCCTTGAAAGCTGAAGAGAAACCCCTGAGAAATTAGTCTGCAAAAGGACGAGGTACTTTCTGAGGAAAGGGAATTCAGGGTGGTAGAGGAAGGTCTACAACACCTAGAGATGGAGCTAGCAGCAGCTCACCTTAAAATGCATCCATAGAAGGTCATGCAAGGGGCAGACGGGGTTCCTACAGAGGAAGAGGAGGAAAAAAAAAAGGGAGAGAAGTGAGGTGTTATAGGTGTCACCAATTGGGACATAAACACTATGAGTGCCCAGAGAATATGGGTACAGGGCAGAGAAATGTGATTTTTGCTCAGATTGGAGAAGAAGCAGCAAGGTTGTCTGACATAGAAGAAGAAATTCTGCCAGAGAGAGGAGAATCTGTGGTGGTCAATAAGGTTTTGTTGAAGCAAACAAAGGAAGCTGTTGAACCAACACAGAGGAAGACTTTGTTCAGGAGTGTGTGAAAATTCCAAGGGAAATGTTGTCAGTTAGTCATTGATAGTGGTAGCACAGACAATTTGGTCTCTACAAAGGTGATAGAGAAGCTAAAATTGAAGACAAAGGAACATCCAACACCCTACAAGGTGTCATGGCTTCATAAAGGACACCAGCTGATTGTGAAGGAGCAATGTGAAATAGAGTTTCAGATGGGCAGCTACAAGGACAAGATCATGTGTGATGTGATGCCTATGGATGTGTGTCACATACTGCTGGGCAGACCTTGGCAGTATGATAGAGCAGCAGTACATGATGGTAAGAAGAACACTTATATGTTTTTCAAGGATGGAATACATCAAACATTGATACATATGGAGGAAGGAGAACCATCAAGCAGAAAAATTGATCCAAAGAATTTATTATTGAGTGGGAAAGAGTGCTTATAGCGGATTGAAGAAGAAGAGGTAAACTTTGCTTTAGTTTGCAAACCTAAAGTAGTTCTTACTTCTACCGAAATTTCTATTTTGCCAATTGAAATTCAAGAAATGTTGGACAATTATTGTGATATTGTTGTGGATGATTTTCCTAATGAACTACCACCTGTAAGAAAAATTAGCCATCAGATAGACTTGATTCCAGGATCAAATTTTCCAAACAAAGCAGCCTACATAATGAATCTTGCAGAGAATGAAGAAATCAGGAAGCAAGTACAGGAACTAGTTAACAAAGGTCTGATCAAAGAAAGCTTGAGTCCATGTGTAGTACCTGTAGTGTTGAGGCCAAAGAAAGATGGAGGTTGGAGAATGTGCACTGATTCAAGAGCAATCAACAAGATAATAATCAGATATAGATTTCCTTTGCCTAGGATTGAATATTTAATGAACTGTTTGAGTGGAGAAAAATATTTTTCAAAATTAGATTTGAAAATTAGATATCATTAGATTAGGATAAAGGAGGGTGATGAATGGAAAACAACCTTTAAAACAAATGAAGGACTGTATGACTAATTGATAATTCCTTTTGGGTTATCAAATGCACCTAGTACTTTTATGAGGCTCATGAATGAAGTGTTAAGGGAGTTTATTGGTAAATTTGTAATAGTGTATCTGGATGACATATTAGTTTTCAGCAAAACTAAGGAAGAACATGTAAGGCATCTTAATTATGTCTTCAAGAAGTTACATCAAGAGAAGTTGCTGATTAATTTAAAGAAGTTTTAATTCATGAAAGAAGAATTGGTATACCTAGGGTTTGTTGTTTCTGCTTGAGGACTGAAGATGGATCCAAAAAAGGTCAAGGCAATTTTGGAGTGGCCTTCACCAAAAAGTGTTTTTGAGGTAAGAATTTTCCATGGACTAGTCAGTTTTTACAGAAAATTCATAAGGAATTTCAGCAAGATTAATGCACCTATCATTGAGACTATAAAGAAGGACAAACAGCCATTCAAATGGACTGCTGAAGCTGAAAATAATTTTCAGCTTTTGAAACAAAATATAACTGAAAATCCTGTTCTAGTGTTGCCTGATTTTAACAAGTCATTTCAAGTGAAGTGTGATGCCAGTGGAGGAGCTATTGGAGCTGTGTTGAGCCAAGATGATAGCTCTATAGCATACTTTAGTGAGAAGCTGAATGAGACAAGAAGAAAGTACTCCTCTTTTGAAAAATAATTTCATGCAATTGTGCAGGCATTGAAGAAGTGGAGGCATTACTTAATGTCTAAAGAATTTGTACTATAATCAGATAACCATGCTTTGCAGTATATTATACAGTAGCCCAAATTGAATCACAAACATGCCAAATGGATTGAATATCTCCAGATTTTTATTTTTGTTTTGAAGCATATAAGTGGCCAAGCAAATAAGGTAGCTGATGCCTTGAGTAGGAGGAACATACTTGTTCAAGAAACTCAATTTGAAGTGGTAGGATTTGATTTTCTTAAGGAACTTTATAAAACAGATTTAGATTTCAAGGAAGAATTTGAAGCATGTTGTAACCCTGTGTTGATAGACAGAAGTCAGTGGTTGGACTATTTCTTGCAAGAGGGCTTATTGTTCAAAAGAAATCAATTGTGTGTACCAAATTGTTCCATGAGGGAGAATTTAATCAAATAAAAGCATAGTGGTGGACTTGTTGGACATTTTGGTGCTGTTAAAACTTGTGAGCAGCTGATTCATTTTTATTATTGGCCAAGGATGAG
Source organism: Pinus albicaulis (assembly GCA_034641835.2). Classification (NCBI taxonomy): domain Eukaryota; kingdom Viridiplantae; phylum Streptophyta; class Pinopsida; order Pinales; family Pinaceae; genus Pinus; species Pinus albicaulis. The sequence goes on from CM076579.1 coordinate 684,203,613, forward strand.
ATCTGAGGTGGAAAAATTTGTGAATAATTGCAAAATTTGTCAATATGCAAAGGGGAGAAGCCAGAATGCAGGTTTTTACATTCCACTGCATATTCCAGATAGGCCTTGGGATATGATAAGTATGGATTTTGTTTTAGGGTTTCCCAAGACACAGAGAGGGGATGATGCAAACTTTGTTGTATTTGACAGATTTTCCAAGATGGCACATTTTATCCCATGTTATAAAACCAATGACGCTACTCCTGTTGCTAATTTGTTTTTCAGAGAAGTTGTTAGATTGCATGGGTTGCCCAAGAGTATTGATTCTGATAAAGATACTGTATTTTTCGGCCATTTTTGGAGGACATTGTGGAAGAAACTTGGTACTAAACTGAGTTTCAGCTCAGCTTATCATCCTCAGACTAATGGGAAAACTGAGGTAGTAAATAGAAGTCTAGGTAATCTTTTGAGAAGCCTTGCAGGAGAACATCCCAAACAGTGGGACCATATTTTGCCATAGGTAGAGTATGCATACAATGATTCACCAAACAGAAGTACAGGACAGAGTCCATTCCATATTGTTTATGGAATGCACCCCAGAGGGATATCTGAACTGAGAAACTTGGGAAAGGCAAAAATGAGGAGTGCTGATGGAGAAGAATTTGCTTTAGAGATTCAAGCCATACATGAGTGGGTAAAACAACAGCTACAAGGCAGCAGCATCAAGTACAAAGGCAGAGTAGATTTGAGCAGAAGAGAAGTTAGTTTTGAAGTTGGAGATTTGGTTTTGGCACACTTGAAGAAGGAAAGATTCTCAAAGAAGCAATATAACAAATTGAAGTTCAAGAAGATTAGACCATGCAAGATATTGAGAAAATTTTCTGCTAATGCTTATGAAATTGAATTGCCTTCTCATGTTGGGATATCTCCAATATTTAATGTTGTAGATTTGTACAAGCATGAAGGTGGTGACACAGATGAAGGACCAGCAAATAGAGAGAAAATTGAGTGGGTAAACGAATTACCTACAACATAGCCATTGCAACCAGAGAAGATATTGGACAAGAAAGTGTTTAAAAGGACTAGAGGACAAGAATATTTCCAGTATTTGATCAAGTGGAAGGACCAGCCAGATGAAGATGCTACTTGGATGACAGAAGTTATGTTGTAGAAGCTAGGCAGTTCTGTGAAAGAGCTCATGGACAGGAGTCCATGAAGAAAATTGCCCTCATGAGTCTGATGTAGGGGCATTGGACACTAGCGAGCAATGTGAGAGAATTTTCCACATGTTGTGGCTAGAAGAGTTCGAAATTGTTCAAGAAATGTACCAGCAAGGTGTCAACACCTTAGCTGTCTGTTGAAATTAGAGCAAATAGTATTAGATTAGTAACTGAAGAAGTCGAATAGTTTGATTTGTGTCTATCTATTCAGTTTCTATTGATAGAATTCTATTAATATTATGTAATTAGGATTTTTATGTTAAGAATAAAACGCTCCTCGAGAAGGAACCGAACAGTCATGTAATAATCTATAATTGTAAACCCCTGATATAGAGTAAAGGGGGGATTTGACAGTGAAAGATTGAATCGAGAAGCATTGCTCTCTATTGAATAAAATTTATGCTCATTGGTTATCTATGTGTGTTATTGGAAAATTTTTCGAAGGACTTATTCCTTCGATTTGAGAACCTCGGTGTATAACTTGAAAGGAATCAGTTCTGTGTGAAATTACCTTATTTCTCTCTGTTTGTCTTTGAACTCATACTCTCGGTGAAAGAATTTAATGTGTTTGTTCTATTTTGAAGAAGTTCGAATAGAGGCTCTGTTGGCTGAGCGAAACCATAGTCAGGCTTTGTTATTCACAGAATATTGAACTCTATATGTTAGAGTGAATTCATTTTTTTGTTGTTGGTTGGGCGATAACAGTGAAGTCGTTCACAGTAGTAAGTGGAGAAGGTTTTTCTTTGTTGAAGGCAGAACTATGAGTTGAATAGAAGCGAGGGTGGTTTTGAAAACCCATACCACTCGTTTCGCACTGCTTTTGGGCCTGGGGTGGTTTCCAAAATAAAAATGTGATCCAATTAAAAGTTGCCACGTCATCTACCAAATACCGCCCATTTCGCATTTTTTTTCTGAGTTAAAGTTTTGTCCACAAAAAAGTGTGATTCTCGTCCGATCTTGAGGGAAGAAGATTCGAGGGTTTTCACAACAGCAAGTTGCACGGGTTTTAACATGAGGTATGGCCAACGCTTTTGCATTATTAAATGTTTGTTTAATAAGTGAAAGTTGAGTATTGATGGTGGGCCCGAAGTAATAAGCGTGGGTTAATCATTGGAAGTTTAATGGGCTTTAAATATTTGAGTTAAGTTTCAGATATTCGTTCCAAGGGTCCAAAAGGCTACTTTAAATACATTTTATGCAATATTCAAAGAGGGGGCGTAGGAATTTGTTTAAGCGCTTTTAAAGTTGAGGAATAGTTACGAGCACTTTATTTAAAAAGACCAAGGATAATATTAATTGAGTGTCTATATAACATTATACTATTGTATTTCATTAATCAAATTCCACAAATTTGATAAATGAAAAAGAAGCAAGAAATTTGAGTAGACTCCCTTGGTGAAAAGAAAATATTGGGAGACGATAGAACAGCTCTCCTTAACGCCTGCACCCCAATTTTGCTATCACATTCAAACTATTTATGTTTATTTATATTAGCATACTATTTATGTTGCTTCACATACATATATTTCTTCTTTACAGGGATAGATACAACATTCGAACATACATGCCATGACTATGAAAATATTGAAAGATGAAGATTCAAACTATGAAAATATTGAAAGATGAGGATATTTTAGTTAATGACTAATTCAAGGGCATGCAATTGAAATTTTTTAAACAAATGAGAAAATTTTATAATATTTATCATGATTTATTGACAATAATAGATAGATTTGACATTTAGATCAAAGGTAATGATTTAATTAAAAATCAATCTAACAAAGTAAACAAAGTAATTATATGGGTGAAGAAAAATGACTCTCATGAAACTTTCTTTGAAAAAAGAAACTTTACTCTCAATTATGGAAGATTGGATTTAAGAATCCAATGAACTTTGTGATGGAATTTGGGATAATGAATTATATGTTGGTGAAGAATTTTATATTCCTCATCCTGGAGCTATTAAAGAAGTCTTACATATAAGATTTTTTATTCAAGGCATAAATGAAAAACAATAATACAAGTAATAGTCAAACTCTCTCTCTCTCTCTATATATATATAATTTGTTTATGAAATTCATATTAATATATTTCACTTAAAAAAGATATTGAAATTCTAACAATTTAAAAGTAGTAGATAGAGGTACATATTTTATGTTCACGATGGAAAACCCTAATTTCTTCAGCCATCATCTTTTTCTTGAGAGATTATTAATTTTAGGAATATGCTATTTTCTGGAATCCTCCTCATTCTGCTACTCCAACTTTATATCTCGAGGAAAATTTCCTATGTCGCAAATTTCTTCCGACACTCAAGCAGAGGTTATTGTTGCACATATCCTATAATTTCTGGCTATTGTGAGTTCATTATTTTGTGGAAATTTTTGCATTAAGGTGAAAGAAGAATATTTAGTATCTACACTCACTACCTTAATTCAAGGTTGGAAAGTAATTCCATCTATTTTTATGTGACTCCTTCACGAAACTAGGAAAATCGAGGGGAGAAATTCACGTAGTGGTTACGAAATTTCTAAGCATGCTTCAATTTATTTTTTCAAGTTTAGATGGTGGTTCCATAGGTGGGGGTGCAACCTCTACTTCTATGTCTAAGTCCTTTAAGGATTCCCTCAAGTCGAGGCCCATTGATCCAACATATAAATAGCTCTTAGGTCCTTGATTCACTACGGATCATGCATTGGATATACTAACCATCTAAATGGATCATCGTCACTCTTACGAATATAGCATGGAATTTTTTCAATATGCCATGATTTTCCATTTTAATGGGTTTTTTCCATCAACATCAGTGTTTCAAGAATGGGTGCATCAGATCTACACCCCAAATGTAGACTCTGTTTTTTTGCTCCAAAGGTTTTTATGTGGTGAAATATAATGATTTGCAAGAGTATGATAAGGCTTATGAATATGGACCCTTGTTTTTTGGTCAAGCTTCATGAAGTCATGGTCTAATGGTTTTAATCCTCTTTCTATTCCATTATGCCCATGCTAGTTTGGGTTAGAGTCCTGAATATTCCCCTTCACTTTCTACATCTCGATATCTTAGTTGAAGTGAGTAAGTCAAATTTTTGCTTCATTAAGGTAGACACAAATAAGTAGTAGAATGGTATTGCTAAAATCTCCTGCATATGTGTATATATAAATCTTTCTAGAGAAGTGTTGGAAAAAATCCTCATCAATAGAAAGAACATGCTTTTTTTTCATGTAATGGACCATGGAAATGCATCTTTCTGCTACAGGATTTGCCATGACCCTGGTCATATTCAGAATGTTTTCCCTATTCTCAAGAACACTCTCCTAAATTGGTTGCCACAAATTAGATCTAAGGATGGTAAGACCCAAAAGTTTCAATGGAATCCAAGAAATATATGATGAACCACACTCCAGATAAATCAATTCCTTCAACCTCAACTTAGCCATATGCAATTCCATCTCAACCTTCATAAATTGGGGTCGACCTTCGAATGTAGCTGCAAAATACATAACTATGGTCTTAGCTTCATCAATTAGCAAGAAAAATTTTTCCGTGCATAAGATCAATGAGATAGTGATAAGGTACAAAGTAAAATTGTAGAACCCCTAATATTGGAATTGACTCAAGGAAACGCCATCATTGTACGCACTTCGTCTATTCTTGATAACTCTTCTCGGTGGATATATTTTGACAAGGAAAAAGGAAAAAAAGATCTTTGGAAATATTTGTGATCATTTTTGCGTCCAGTACCTAGGGTAAAAGTAAATGTATGGGCTATGAAAATTTTAGGGTTCTAGACTTTGGGTTTTGGTTTTGGTTGGTTTCATTTGGGATCAATCAATCAAAATCCATTAAATTTCATCTAATCTCAAGTTATCTTATTACTTTATTTTAGATTTGGTGAGTATCCTCTTCAGATTTACCAAGACAATTTCTAAATTTACATGTACATGATTGATCATAAGGTAATGAAATTTTCAGGTCACAAAAAAATAATCAAACTCTTAATGCAATTTTCAAGTTAAAAAAATAATTAAATTCTTCAAATTACTTGATGGAGAAGTATAGATATCCAGAAATATGTTGAACAAAGATATAAATGTGTGAAATCAATTTCAAAATTTTCTTTTAAATATAGAAGAGAAAATAAATCTCTCTTTAAGAGGATTATTTAGGAGAATTAGTTAATTTGAAATTTTTCTTTTAAATATAGAAGAGAAAAGAAATATCTATTTAGGAGGATTATTTAGGAGAATTGGTTAATGTTGAATTTATTTTAAGAGAAATATTCCTATTCATTTGCCCCAAATTTCATATATTTACAATCAATTAGAAAATCATTTCAAGGGAAAGGAGGAAAGTCCCTTTATATCAAGAGAATATATGGTGCATTGATTAGCAGGTGGATGCATAATAGAAAAAAAACTAGGAAAATGTTATAGTAAAAGGGGCCAATGAAAGATGAAGATAGAAGGTTGAATTTTCTTTGTAAGAAATTTTTCTTGCAAATTAAGTATTTTTATTTTTAAATTTTTTTAAGAAAATAAGAAAAATATTTTAGAAAAAGTTTGTGGAAAATAAGAAAAATATATATATATTTATTATTTTCTTATAAAAAATATTTTTTTTGGTTATTTTCTTTTTATTTATAGAACTCTTTTCAATGAGGTCAATAAGGCAAGGGTTCTAAATCATTGTTATCAATCAAATAGGTAAGGTTTTAAAGCATTGTAATCAATCAAATAGATAAGGGTTGGAAATTATTGTAATGGATTAAATTTATATTAAATTATATTTTCTATGAGACATTGTGCATAAATTAACAAGGTGAGACATTTTGTATAAATTAACGAGGTCAATGAGATAGGTAAGGGTTGGAAATCATTGTAATCAATCAAATAGGTAAAGATTGGAAATCATTGTAATCGATCAAATTTATTTGCTATGAGATTTTGTGCATAATTTTTGAAGATTTAGAAGTTTTTTTTTAAAGAACTTCTTTTTATTTAAATAGAGTGGACGTGATATAAGTTCTATATGCATCCTTATGAGACATTGTGGATACATTTTGAAGATTTAGAAGTTTTTTTTTTTTATAGGATGTCTTTTATTTAAATGGAGTGTATGTGATATAAGTTATATATGTATTCTTTTTTTAGTCTTGCAATTTTTAATTTATCAAATTGGTACTAAATGGAATGTATGTGATATAAGTTCTATATGCATTTTTATTTTTTTACTTTTGTAAATTTGAATTTATCAAAGTGTTACTATTCATAAATATTGGAGTACTTTTCATTGAAATAGAGTGTATGTGATATAAGTTCTATAGGCGTTCTTATGGGACATTGTACATAATTTTTGAAGATTTAGAAGTTTTTTTAAGGATCTCTTTTATTTAAATGGAGTGTGTGTGATATAAGTTCTATGTGCATTTTTTTTTTTTTTTTTGTCAATTTGAATTTATTAAATTGTTACTAAATGGCTTATATGTGATATAAGTTTTGTATGAATTCTTATTTTTTTAGTTTTGCAAATTTGAATTTATCAAATTGTTACCTTTCATAAATATTGAAGTACATTTCTTTAATAAAAATATGTGTTTTCTTAATTTATTTAATCCATTTTTTTTATGATTGAATTCTTTAATCAAAATAGGTGTATGTTTTCTTATTATATTTAACTCATTTCTTTGATAGACTTATTATTTATTTCTTTAATAATAATATGTATATATATTTTTATTTTATTTAATTCATTTCTTTAATAAAAAATATGTGTATTTCTCTTATTCTATTTAATCGGTTTCTTTTATTTATTTCTAATTAGATTTATTATTCATTTCTGTAATGAAAATATGTATATGTTTTCTTATTCTATTTAATTCAATTTTTTATAAGTTTATTCTTCCTTTCTTTAATCAAAATATGTGTATATTTTTTTAAACTATTTAATTCATTTCTTTAATCAAAATAGTGTATGTTTTTTTAATCTATTTAAGCTTTTAGATTACTTCTTATTTTTAAATTTATCATTTGTATATCTTATATTTATTTCTTTAATCAAAATATGTGTATGTTTTCTTAATCTATTTAAGCTTTTATATTATTGCTGATTCTTTGAATTTGTTATTTCTATATCTCATATTCATATTGTTACTTATAAGTTTTCCATCAATCCATACTTATGAGATGGATATCAATTGATAGTTTCTATCCATTTCTATTAATTGAGATAGGTTAATAGATTTACTTTCTACATATTAGATTATAATGCATGCAAATAATTGTAAAATTTATATATATTGATATTGCTACTTATAAGTTTTCTATAGATTATAATGCATGCAAATAATTGTAAAATTTATATATATTGATATTGCTACTTATAAGTTTTCTATAGATTTCTATTTCAAAAATTGTTATATTTCTATCTCAAATATTGTTACTTATAATTTTTTTTAAATTTAAGTGGATCATGAAGCTCATTTTTTTAAGAAGGTATTCCATCTTCAAACTCTATCTCAAATATTGTTACTTACAATTTTTCAAACTTTATCTCAAATAGTGTTACTTATAAGTTTTCAAACTCTATCTCAAATATTGTTACTTACAAGTTTTCTGTCAATTAACAGATTCTATTAATTTCTATTTTAAAAACTCTTATATTTCTATCTTAAACAAGTTTTCTTTGAATTGATATTTTTATCAATTTCTACTATTTAAGATCGGTTAATTGATCTACTTTCTACATATTAAATTATATTAAAATATAATGTATGCAAATAATTGTATTATTTTCTCTCTCATCATCATAGCACAAACTCTAAAATTTAAAAATATATAAATTATTCATACTACAAACTCTAAAATTTAAAAATACATAAATTATTCAAGCTCCCTCTTTAGAACATAAACTCTAAAATTTTAAAAAATACAAATTATTCAAATTTTCTCATCATCATAGCACAAACTCTTTAAGTGGATCATGAAGCCCATTTTTTTCCAGAAGAAATTCCACCCAATTTTTTAAGAAGGAATTCTATCTTCAAACAATTGCAGATCACTTAACTGCATATCTTTTTAAATGGATCTTGAGGCCCACTTTTTTTTCAAGGAATCATTCTTTTATGTAGATCATGAGCTCACTCGTTTTTCACAAAGAATTCCATCTTCAATCTTCAAACAAGTGTAGATCTCTTAAAGGTAGTTCAAACAACTGCAAATCTCTTAAAAGCCTACATTTGAGTATTTTTAACAACTGTATAGATCTCTTAAAGACTTACATTTGGGTATTTTTCCACTCCCGTTCACTGGAGATCTCTTAAAAGCCTGCATTTGGTTATTTTGCCACTCTCCTATTATTGGTTAAAGGAGCTTCCACTCTTGGTCAAAGGAGATTCCAAAACACTAGTAGTTTATTAAAAGAAATTCCAAGGAGCTTCCAAAACACTAGTTCATTAAAGGAGATTCCACAACTCTAGTAGTTCATTAATATTAGGTATTTAGTTTTAATCATCTTTAAGTTATTTTAGGGTATTTATTTATATTTAGAATAATTAAATAATAATAATTTTAGGTTATATATTTTCCATTTTGTTTAGTTTTAATCTTTAGGTTATTTTAGGATAGGCAATTGAACCTACATGCTTGTGATTACGACCAACCCAAATGATGTGGGTACAATAAGATGTTTTTTTCATGGCAGGGTAAAGGGAAGAGCGAACAGAACATCTACGGGATAGCAAAGTCGATTTATCCTCAAGAGATTTGGAATTTTCATATCCCTTAGTTGTATTTATGTCGGGCACTAATTAAATCAAAAAGTGTTAGCGATAAGAAAAAAAAAAGGGCCGAGATTGGAGGACGATTAAAATAAGAAACTAGTACACGTGGGAATCACTCTTTAATTGGTTCACAGAGGATAGTTGTCACGGAATTCGTTGCAATGTTTCTGGGTTTGACCAAAATTTGGAAAATAATTAAACCTGACGCTTTCGACTCAGCCTGGTGTTCCTGGTGAACTTTTATTAGTAGATACGAACATCAAATTATTTAAGACCGACATGTAAAGAGTGGGTATTACAGTACCAGTGTATACGCCCTAGGAATTATTTTATGAATTACTAGAATATAGTTTAAATGTTACTGAATAACAGGAAAAAAATTCAAAGCTAACACCAAATCTACTACTAGTCCCAAATAATAGCTAACCTAAAGAAACATGTATATTGCCATGCCAAAACAAGAGATTTATTCAAAATTCAAAGCGAACACAAGAAAACGGAGTGAATCTTAGAAACAAGCAACGTTCAGGTTGAATTTTAAAAATAAACTGACCACGGTATTTTCATTAACAGGGAAGAAAAATCGTTTTAGTGTTCAGGTGAAAAAAAAAAAAAAAACAAAGATGCAATTTACCAGGGAGACTAAAATATTTACCATACCATTGGACGACGTCTTAGAAAAAAAACCGTTCTTGGAAGTTTAGAAATTCCACACGTCTGAGCTGCCTTGGATTCCCGAAGGGGAAAGCGAGCCTTACCACGAAAACGAGCGAAAGATTAATATAAATAATCACAAAGAAAGGAGCAGCAGCGAAGATAATGCTATAGATACACAACCTAGATTAATATTTGTTTCCAGTTGTTCACCGCCGCTTAAACCATGGGAGGAAGAAGGTGTGCGAGTGACACATGTTCGAGATAATGCTTACATTCCATATTGGAGAAGTTGATTTGATGGTTGAGAAATTCTCTCAATCTTTCTCTGTCTAATTTAGGAATAAGTTGGATCTTAGAAACTCTATTTAATAGAGTAATCTGAATGTAAATATGTGTGTGAGTGTGTGTGCACATACACCATTTGTGCATAATATAATTATGTTTCTGTAATTGTCTGATTTTTTTTAGCTATTTTCATCATGGTATCAAAACACGGTATTTTTGCGATTAAGAATCATGGCAGGTGGACGATGACAGCCAACTATATCTCCTCCTGGTGATGCATTCTGCTGGGTGCTTCTTCAATGGATTATTGAAATCGTTCCCACAAATTTCTCTGGACAGTGAAGGATTATAGTTGGCACTGCGTCAATGTAGGGCTGCTGGTAAAGCTGGTCTCAAGGGGTCTGAGTTTGCAGTGGCCTGGAAAAAACTAAATCAACAGCGCACGGTAATCAGCGCACAGTATTTTTTTATATGAAGCCCACGTTTGTTTTTACAATTTTTTCTTTTGGGATGAATGCAGCGCACGGCATAAAAGAATTACAACATTTTTTTTAGTATTTTAGAGAATGTGTTGAGCCAGCGTTGAAGAGCCACCGACATTTTTTTTTAGTTTTTCGAAAGCAATCTTTGCATTCAAGTTGTTGCTGATTAGCGATTCAGGAGTTGGAAAATCATGTTTTCTTCTCAGATTTGCGGATGATTCCTATTTGGAGAGCTACATCAACACAATAGGAGTTGACTTTAAAATACGGACAGTGGAACAGGATGTGAAGATGATTAAGCTTCAGATTTGGGACACTACTGGGCAAGAGCGGTTTAGGAGAATTATTAGCAATTAGTATCGTGGTGCCCATGGGATTATTGTTGTATACGATGTGACAGATCAAGAGAGCTTTAACAAGTTACAAAGCTGTGCTAATGAAGAATGACATGAACATGATCTTGTTTTTTGGAGTGAGGATGTTTTTTCAAAATCAAATAAAAATATTATAATGTAATAGCTGAATCTAGATACATTCTGTATCTAGACGGCTTCCCTAGATAACTGGCGAGTACAGCGGTTAGCACCCATGTATTTCGGTGGGAGCTCGTCCATAGAATGACTAGGAGTTCAGTGATTGCAATCAATTGTTTTCGAAGAGATCAAGTGGCAGTAAGGCTCAATATGGATGGTTGTCCAGATAGCATGGCAGTTGCGGATCTAGGGAAGGATCCCTCGTTAGTGGTAGACGTGGAAGTGGTCTCCTAATGAGGTTATGCGACAGATTGGGATGTTGTTCAGTAATTGACTTCGGGAGGTCCTTGATTCGGGAGTTGAGGAAGCGAACTCGGGAATCCAACTTGCCAACTACACCTTTCAGAGGGTTATGAGGCAACTTGATGGAGTATCTACTGATAAGCTTGATTATTTTGTTATTTTTATGTAATGTAATCATTAAGGGGGGATGTTGGAGATAATGCTTACATTCCATATTTGAGAAGTTGGTTTGATGGTTGAGAAATTCTCTCAACCTCTCTCTGTCTAATTTAGGAATAAGTTGGATCTCAGAAACTCTATTTAATAGAGTAATCTGAATGTAAATCTGTGTGTGAGTGTGTATGCAAATACACCATTTGTGCATAATATAATTATGTTTCTGTAATTGTCTGATTTTTTTTAGCTATTTTCATCAACACATATATGAGAAGGAGAACTATACGCCACCATGACGGCATCCTGAAGTCTCAACACTGCTTCTTCAGCGATGAAAGGAAAAAAAAGAGAACGAAAAAGCAAAGTGAATACGAGATGAATGACATCAAACAAAGTCTACGACTTTATAGAATCGATCTCCACCATTAAAGCGATCGTCGTTCGAAGAAGGCGGGTACTTCTCCATGTGAAAATCAAATGGGAGGGGAAACGTGGCAAATAACCACTTGTTCAACCAAAACCATAACCAGTGTTCAAAATTGAACAGGTCACAGCCCATCCGGAAGGGTCTAGCAGGTCAAGAGCGTTGTTAAAATTACATGTAAAAAAAATGTAGGTTTTTATTTCTACTGGTTTTTAAAAAAATTAAATAATATGAAGAAATGTGAGCTGAAGGGCTACCCCCGGGGGATAAATTGGCAGATATGTCCCGAGTCCCTACGCTGATCCCTGGTTGCATTTGCATTTCTCATTTCTAAACTCGTACGGAGGGAAATTATTTCGAAGTCATACTATTTTTAATTAATAGCTATGTGGTAGTCTTAAAAAACTCAAAAAAATCCACATAATAATTTAGTAATTTCAATAAGATTATGAAAAATCTCAGTAAAAGTTGTTAAATTTCAGTATTTCCAGCAAAAACTGTAGTCCAAGCTATTCTGTTGCATCGGTAGACAACTCCAATTGCTATGACTATCCAGCGACTTCCCATGTACTTCTTTTCATTTTCTGGCACCGCTGCTTTCACAAAAAACATAGTCACGGCTTGGTTCTATCATTTTAGTGTGTTTCTTCATTGTTGTGGTAGTTTCTACCATTTTAGTGTTTTTCTTCATTGTTGTGGTTGTTTCTTGAGGATCTAGAGGTGAATTTAGGGTTATAAGGTATGTGCACAAGTGGCGGCGGCGACGATGGTTTATTCACTATGGGAGGAGAATGTATACATCGCAAACACACTAGTGTGGGATCACAAGTCATACACTGATGGATACTAGTGAGACATTAGTGTGCAAGCAAATTTTTAAATAAATTGGAAAATTAATTGTAATCTTATCTCCTAACAACTTGTAATAGCTAACTAAGTGTGATAGGATTAGTTAGCTCAAGAATTTCGAGTTGACGGTCTAAGGATAAGCATGTAGTGTGATTATAACTGTTTCATGAGCCAGTGGAAGATCAAGTGAATTAAAATAGATTTAATTCACGAGTAGTGATTTACCAAGTAATTGATTATTCACTATTTATAGCTGCATGCATGCTAATTTTGGTGGATACCCAGTTGATACAAAGGTTCAAGGCTAGTAAACTATCATTTTTATTTTAGGAAAACTGCCAAGGAGCAGTTATAAAACCATTGGAAGCCTGTAATGAATTGAGCAATCAACGAAGGTTGAATTTCCTATTTAATAGGTGTTTAATTCTCTAGGGATTGCGTAAGCAAGGTAGGCTGAGGGTAGACTGATAATTGGTTATGTGTTTGTGCAATTGTTTCCTAGATCAGTGTGAAGCAATTGGTAGAGTATTTGAGGCTGTGGTGATCACAAATACATTGTATTGTTTCATGATTTCTTAGTTGATTATACAATAAAGTTGGAGGGGTTTTGAGTAGTTGCTTTCCCCATGAATATCTGGTGTTGCGTATCGATTTAATTCTTTCTCTTACTTTCATGTGATTAAGTGATCACGGTTTATATTCTGCAAATATTGTAGAAGGATTCAGTTCTTGTTTTATTACATTACATGATCGATGGAATCCACTAATATAATTTCTACACGGTATTAGGTTTGTGTTAGAGATTTTCTATAAAGATGGTGGAGTTAGTGGAAAAAGTGACTAAAGGCGTAGAGGTGGAGGAGCTCACAGTGGAGGAGTGAAACATGCTATCTATTTCCCACAAGAACGTGATCGATGCTCGCAAGGCCTCTTGAAGGATCATCCTCCATCGAGCAGAAGGAGGAGGGCAGGGGCAATGATGAGCATGTGGTCACCATCAAGGAGTATAGGGCCAAGGTGAAAGCAGATCTTTCCAAGATCTTTGAAGGCATTATTTGCCTCCTGGACTCCCATCCCATCCCGTCTTCCACTGCCCTGAAGTCCAAGGTCTTCTATCTCAAGATGAATCACGATCGATACCTTACAAATTTTAAGAAAAGCACTGAGGGGAAGGAGACCACCGAGAACACTTTTGCTGCTTACAAGTCTGTGTGGTATATTGTCACGGCACAACTGGCTGAAATGCACCTATTAGGCTAGGGCTAGCTTAACTTCTCTCTGTTTTACTATGAGATTTTGGATTCGCCAAGAGATTCTGTAATCTCACAAAAAATGCATTTGATGAGGAAATTGTGAAGTTAGATAACTTAGGTGAAGATTTTTACAAGGATAGAACTCTCATCATGTTGCTCCTTCATGAAAACATAACATAACATTGTGGACCAAAGACATGCAGGAGGATGTGTGGAAGAGATCAAATATTAATTTAATAAAAAATGTTTCCACCATTTGTTAGAATAACAGAAGACATTGTTGAGGGAAAGTTAAGAAGATTAGAAGAGAGATGGGAATGTTTGTGTATGGATGCACCCACTCCCATCACATGGAGTTCATTCTTGTATAGAACCCTTCTAATGGTGTAATATGCTTCAATAAAGAAATGACACCCTTTTGTAATGATGCTTGATGAAATGGAAAACTAGATTAACATACTTCTTAATATATGAAAATAATTTTATAAAATAATATGAGCATAAACTTGATTATAATACCCATATCCATAAAATCCATAAAGTTGCATGATTAAAATATCCATAAACTCCATAAGCATAAAGGTGCATACGATGTGTTACTAATCTCCATTTAAATACACATAAATGGACTTCAAGAGGACACTTTATGACTATTCATCCCAAGGCAGTTTGACCATGTGTGAAGAGTGGGCAATCACATGGTAAAGTAGAATCGTGAGCTTGGCATGATATTAACACAGAAAATTACATTGCAATCGTGAGCTGAAAATTACGTGGAATCATGAGCTGAGACAGGATGCAACAATCGCTCACCCAACCAAGCCCAATTCAAACGCTGCTTTCACCACTCGCATACAAGGCCAAATCTCCTTCTCATAGATGCGTCCTGAAAACCCTACAAAGAAAACCTCAGATCTGTATCTTCGATCTAGCAGATAAATGATGCACAATTCTCTCTTAACTGAAGAAATAAACTAGACCAGCTAGGGTGATCAGAGAAACCACCGAAGATGGGTTTGATTACTAGAGTGAGATCGAATCCCACCGAAGAAAGCCTGAGGATCTCACCTGAAATCCTCTCTTGAAAACTCACTCGAGCTCTCAAAAATATCACAAAGAAAGATCCCAATTTGTTTTTCCATGAGTTGCTCTCATTTCTCCTCCTCTTTTTATAGACGGCTACTTAGAAAAACCATGGGCAAATACCTGAGGTCAAAACAACCAAAAGGAAAAACCATGGGCAAATAACTAGGGTTAAAACAACCAAAATGGGAAAACCATGGGCCAATGCTGCTTATTCATTACTTTATTTATTAGTCTTCTACTATTGTGATTTAGTCCAACCGGTTAAACGGTTGGGGATATTACAGTTCCCCCTGCCCAAAATTGCTTGCCCTCAAGCAATTCCAATGTTGGATGTTGCAATATGTGTTCTCCTTCCCAAGTGGCATCCTCAACGGGCAGATCTTTCCATCGTACAAAATATTCACAGATGATTCTGCTTCGAAGCTTCCTTTCTCGAACCTCCAACACCTCCTCAGGAACCAGTTGAAGATGGCCCTCTTCATCTAATGGCGGTAATTCTGGTGATGATTTTATGTTTGATCCTAATGCTTTCTTCAAACAGGAGACATGAAAGATGTTATGAATTCTCCTCTCTGCGGGAAGCTCTAGCTCATATGCCACTTCTCCTATTCTCTGGACAACTCAATAGGGCCCATAAAATCGTGGCTTTAATTTTTCTACCCCCTTCTGCTTCAAAGTAGACTGCCTGTACGGCTGAAGTCGGAGATAAACCACATCTCCTACTTCAAAAATCCTCTCTATCCTTTGACGATCTGCATATAAATTTTGTCGATTCTGTGTCGTCTGCAGATTGTCTTTGAGGGCTCTCAGAATATCCTGACACCCCTAGATCCAATCCTTTGCCAAAGGTGCTCTACTATCTCCAAACATTTTATCTGCAAAAGATACTGCCTCATATCCATATAAGGCTCGGAAAGGTGACATCCCTATGGACATGTGATAAGTGGTGTTATAGCAGTATTCTCCTAAGTACAACCAGTTGGTCCATGCTCGTTGTTGTCCTGTGACATAATCTCATAAGTAACCTTCCACCCATTTATTCACTGCTTCTGTCTGTCCATCTATCTGCAGGTGATAACTGGTACTAGGAGTGAGTTTTGTTCCAGCCAACCTAAATAAGTCTTGCAAAAATGCTCCCATAAATCTACTGTCACGGTCACTCACAATGGTTTTGGGAAAACCATGTAGACAAAATACCCCTTGGAAAAATATTTCTACTATTTGAGATGCAGAACTTTTGGAGGGGATTGCAAAGAAGTGAGTGTACTTGGTGAGACGATCCACCACGACAAAAATACAATCTTTGCCTTGTGAAAAAGGTAGCCCTGTAATGAAATCCATGGATATACTCTCCCATTTTTGTTCCGGAATAGGTAGTGGTTGTAATAAACCTGTCGGGTGTGTATGTTCAACCTTATTACTTTGACAGGTACCACATTCTTGAACATATTTGATAATATCCTTCTTGAGTCCTTTCCATGTGAACCTTTCCCTGATGGTCCTATAAGTCTTCAGAAAGCCTGGATGTTCGACTAAAGGGGAGTCATGGGCTTCTTGTAGAATCTTCATCTTAATTTGAGACTCATGTACTAGATAGATTGGATCCTTATAATAGATAATATCATTGACAACTCTATAACGGATGTATGATGACTGTCCATCAAGGATCTCACAAGCTGATTGATTTTTTGAGTATTCCACCAAAAGATGGGACTTCCAATCAACTACAATATTTATGAGAGAGAAGGTAGCTGGTCTCCTTGATAAGGCATCCGCAACTGCATTGTTTTTACCTTTGACATATTCAATCTCAAAATCATAGGCTTGGATCTTACTTACCCATTTTTGTTTCCTTTCATTTAATCCCTCCTGATCGAGGAAGTATCTGAGACTATTCTGATCAGTTTTTACTTTGAACCGATTCCCCACTACATATGGATGAAACTTGGCCAATGCATGCATAATATCCAACATTTCTTTGTCATAAATGGAGTAAGAGCATTCATAATTATGCAACTTTCTACTCTCAAAAGCAATGGGATGATGGTTCTGTGTTAGGACAGCCCCGATTCCTTCCCCATAAGCGTCACACTCCAATACAAAGGGTTGAGAGAAGTCTGGTAAGGCTAGGACTGGACATGAACTCATGACTTATTTCATCCGCTCAAAATTCTCCTGGGTTGTTTCTGTCCATACAAAGGCTCCTATTTTTGTTAAGTTAGTAAGAGGGGCTGTTAGTTGTGAATATCCCTTTACAAATATTTTGTAATAAGTGCAAATACCCAAGAAGCTCCTTAACTCTGTTACATTTTTGGGAGTTGCCTAATTGAGAATGGCCTCAATCTTCTCTTGGTGGACCTTAACACCCTGGCCCCCAATGATGTGACCCAGATATAGCATTTCTGTGATCCCAAACTCACATTTAGATATTTTGGCATAAAATTGTTGTGCCTCTAATACTCCCAAGACCTCGTCCAGGTGCTGTAGATGCTCTTCCCATGTTTCAATGAAGATTAGGATGTCGTTGAAGAAGACCAAAACAAATTTATGCAGTTTCTTGTTGAATATATGGTTCATGCACGACTGGAATGTTGCAGGGGCATTGGTCAACCCGAAAGGCATTACTAGGAACTCATAATGTCCATAGTGGCATCTAAAAGCTGTTTTTCGAATGTCTTGATCACGAACACTGATCTGGTGATACCCTGAGCGAAGGTCAATTTTTGAGAAGTATTTGGCTCCCTTTAACTCATCCATCAATTTGTCGATCCTGGGGATAGGATATCGATTTTTTATGGTCTTCTTATTCAATTCTCGATAATATATACACATCCTCAGGGACCCATCCTTTTTCTTAACCAAGACTACTGATGAAGAAAAGGGGCTCGAGCTCGGCCGAATGTGTCCTAATGCCAACAATCCTTTTATTTCCTTTTCTATCTCATCCTTGTACACTTTGGGGTGCCGATAATGGGTAGTGATGACATTTTAGACCCTTTCTTCTAGTTCAATGATGTCCTCAAATCCCCTATCAGGTGGACGTCCTGGGGGGATATCTCCAAAGACCTTCTGGTATTTTTGCAATAGTGCCATAATATCAGGTGAGTACTCCTTGTGTTGTTCTACTGGTTTCTTCTCCATGATTTAGCACTCTACTGCCCATACAATATCCCCATGTCAGAGTTCTACCTCCATCCGATTGGATGTCACAACCTTGGGAGGATATGCATGCATTCCTCTCAACTTCACCTTTTTACCATTTGGTCCCGTGAATGCGAGTTCCAAGTCTTGGTAGTTTACTGTATGAGTTCTGATAGAATATAGCCATTGTACCCCCAATACTACATGAGAGTCTGGGCAGTCTACGATAAAGAAGTTATCTGTAAATTTGTAGTTTCCCATTGTTAGGCTCATGTTAGGAACTATCTTAGTGCAGTGCATACGATTGTGCTCTTTCTTTCCAGGAATCAAAACTGTAAAGCCTTCAAATTCTTTAGTGGCTAGTCCCCTTCTGGCTACGAATTCTACATCAATGAAGTTGTGGGAGGCCCGGCCATCAATTAGCACAGTAACCTTTTGTCCTTGTATGGTTCCCCTGACCCGGAGGGTGTGATATCTTGGGACCCCTGTGAGAGAGGCAATGACTCCTTCCTGGACTTCTTCCTGCATTGCTCCCATGCCTTGTGATTCCCCTTGATCGAGCTATGGATTCTCTTCCTCATCTTCACTTTCAGAAAATACTTCAATATAGTGGGCCTTCCCTTTAGTACACCGATGTCCCGGTGCCTAAGGTTCTGAACAAGAGAAGTATAGCCTTATCCTTCTGAGATTGTTTCTGGTCTCATCATCCAGCTTCCCCTTACCAAATGGTTCTTGTTGTTACTGCTTGACTTCCTTCCCTTTTTCAGGAATATATAATTTAGGTAGGAATCTATTCTTGGGAACTGCATCCTGCATATCCCTTGCACGGCTAATTGCATCTTGCAAGGTGGTGGGTTGGTAGGCCCTAACCCAACCTCGTAGGGGTTCTGACAACCCTTCTATAAATAACATGACCAACCGGGTCATGGAGAGGTCGTTGACCATTACTGCAAGCCTCTGGAATTCTGCAACATAAGATTCAAGGTTCCCTGTCTGTTGGAGCTGGGTTAGCTCACGGAAGTATATCTCAGGATCCTTCCTATCAAATCTTTCTATTAACCTTTGTGTGAATTCTGTATAAGAGATTATGCTGGCATGTTCCAGAGTGGTCATACCATGTTGCCACCATTCATGTGCTTCTCCATCAAGATGAAGTGTGGCGTATTTGATGGCATCCTTCTCCCGCATGGGATTGAGCTGGAAATATGTATCCAGTTTCTGTACCCATGACCGTGCTAAACACTTCGACGATCCATCAAAACAAGGAAGAGTTACCTTTCCCATAACCTTCTGCAAATCTACGTTTGACTGTTGGCCCCCATATGTGGTTACCTTCCTTTGTTGTTTGCTCCTCATGTAGTAAAAGTCATTAAGGCTCAAGGTCGCTTTCACGTTGGGAGGCAATGTATCATATTCTTTCATCCAGGCAGTAATTGTCTCTGCAATAGGTGAAGGGCAGTCTTTCTCCCTGGAAGAGTCATCCAAAAATAGAGGCATGGTTGGCCGACTAAAAAGGCTACTCCGAGTGTTAACGTGTTCGTGTAATGGGTCGTTGCTACGAACATTGATATACTCCTGCGATGGACCATCCCCGCCTGAATGGGAACCTCCTTCCCCATTATTGCTTTGCACATTAGATTGCTCGATCTGTGCTTTAAAGAGTTCTATGATGGTGTCTTGAGTGTCAGCGATCCTTTGTAAAGCATCTTCAAGTTTGGTATTTTCGTGATCACCCATTGGTCTTTCTTCCTCTTCATTTTTCTCTTGACTCCTAGCCCTTTTTCCTTCCCAATTAACAGTAATACCCTTCTATTTATCCTTCCTTGGCATCCCACAGCTGGCCAAAATGAGGCTCTGATACCACTGTAATATGCTTCAGTAAAGAAATGACACCCTTTTGTAATGATGCTTGATGAAATGGCAAACTAGAGTAACATACTTCTTAATATATAGAAAGAATGCTATAAAATAATATGAGCATAAACTTGATTATAATACCCATATCCATAAAATCCATAAAGGTGCATGATTAAAATATCCATAAAATCCATAAGCATAAAGGTGCATACGATGTGTTATGAATCTCCATTTAAATACACATAAATGGACTTCAAGAGAACACTTTATTACTATTCAGCCCAAGACAGTTTGACCATGCGTGAAGAGTGGGTAATCACACGGTAAAGTAGAATCTTGAGCTTGGCACAATATTAACACAGAAAATTACGTTGCAATCATGAGCTGAAAATTACGTGGAATTGTGAGCTGAGATAGGATGCAACAATCGCTCACCCAACCAAGCCCAATTCAAACGCCGCTTTCACCACCCGCATACAAGGCCAAATCTCCTTCTCGTAGATGTGTCCAGAAAACCCTGCAAAGAAAACCTCAAATTTGTATCTTCGATCTAGCAAATAAATGATGCACAATTCTCTCTTAACTAAAGAAATAAACTAGACCAGCTAGGGTGATCAGAGAAACCAACGAAGTTGGGTTTTCTTACTATAATGAGATCGAACCCCACCGAAGAAAGCCTGAGGATCTCACCTGAAATCCTCTCTTGAAAACTCGCATGTGCCCTCAAAAATATCACAAAGAAAGATCCCAATTTGTTTTTCCATGAGTTTCTCTCATTCCTCCTCCTCTTTTTATAGACGAGCTACTTAGAAAAACCATGGGCAAATACCTGGGGTCAAAACAACCAAAAGGAAAAACCATGGGAAAATAACTGGGGTCAAAACAACCAAAAAGGGAAAACCATGGGCCAATGCCGCTTATTCATTACTTTATTTATTAGTCTTCTACTATTGTGATTTAGTCCAACCAGTTAAACGGTTGGGGATATTACAAATGGGCCTCCCGGGATCCAAGGAACTCCACAAACAAACTCTCGAGGTTTTGGGTCTTCGTGATTTGCATCGCATTGTTGTCAAGAATAACACATCTGAGGCCATAGGTATGATTAACAAGGTGTGTTCTTCAATCACTCACACCATGTCAATTTTTTTAAAATGCTAACCCTTTTCTTAGATAGAGGAACTATGAATCTTTGTATGGATTAAAACGACTTAAATGCGGTATTTTTTTTTATGTTTACATGCTGGCTAAATAGGGAGTAAAATGTCCTTTTACAGACAGGCCATTGCTCTATTCCAACGAGCCAAATCCAACCCAAATCAACAAAAAACAATGACCCAAACTAGCTCAAATTACGAGAAGATCAGTTTAAATGTATGTGGTCGACACCAAAGATCGAGTTAGAGATTGCTATATTCTAGGGATTGCTCTATTCTAGGAGCTAAATCTAGACCAATCACCAAAACCAGAAGCCAAATCTAACCCAAATCACCAGAAATTGGGTTTAAATGTATGTGGTCAATACCACAAATCAAGTCAGGCATTGCTCTATTCCAACCCAAATCAACAAAAAATCCGTTTAAATGTATGCAGTCGATGCACATAACAATAAGTCACTAAGATATGTTAAAAATTCCTAGAGCATCCGAAAACATGCAATATCAACAAGTCGATTTCACGGGTACATCAATGAAAAACCTAAATTCTATTTTTAAATTTAAATCTTTGTTTTATAGTTATAAAAAAAATATGTCAATATATTTGTGATGAAATTTAATAATAAAAAGGTGATTCAAAGCTTGTAATTTAGAATTTATTAATATAATTTTCTTTGCTCCACAGTTTTGAGAAAAAATCAACATTTCTCAACAAAATCTTTGATTAAATTAGATATTCAGTTTTGTTTATACTAGAAAAAGTCTACATTTTTAAATATAAATCAGTATTTCTCTACTAAATTCATGATTAAATTGGATGTTCAATTCTCATTATACTAGAAAAAGTCCTATAAATAAAGTAGGTCTTAGAGGGATATGAAAAACAAAGAGTAGAAATAAAAAATGCTTATGATGGAAAAGAACATCACTGATATGGTCATTTAAGTTCGTAATATATATTTATAATTTAGATTCAAGATAAATGATTAAAGAAACCATTAAAATAAAGTTGATTAAAAATGAAATGTAAAAATAATATATTATTGTCAATTGAAATGTTTTTTTTATATATAAAATAACTACCTAAATATATACCCTTCTAATTGAAAATAAAGCCAATCTTTCAAATTTGATCAGTGCCCAAACCCATTTCAACTAGTCCCATTTAATTAATAGCTTTACGAGGGACGTAGTAGGCGTACATTACGGAACCACTGAAGTTGAAAAATAAAGTTTAATAACGCCGTAAGGCGTTATTATTTGAAAACAACTTTGCTAACTGTCTTTCTGTCCTAATATGTACCATTAGATCTTATGTTAGACGATTAGATTATGCACAGACATTGATTAACACGAACAGATGGCAGCAGTTGCAAAGTAGTTGCAAGGTAGTTTCTCTGTCGTTTCAAATTACCTATCCATCTATCAGCATACCATTGCTCGCTTGTGTTGGTGGTAAAACGAACTGTAGGAGACCCTTTGTATTGTAGTCAGTATGGAAATATTTCTTTCTACATGGCTTGCCTTACCATTCGGCCCCAAGTTATAGTAAATATTATTATTTATTTTTTAATTTAAATTATTTGCAATGATGTGCAGGGAGATGTTCAATGCTTAAAATATACGAGAATGAACGTTTATCATTTTTCTGTTTCCTGGTCGCCCATCTTTCCTACTAAGTAGAAGAAATGCCCTTTTTTTCTATTTTCTGCCTTCATCTCCTTTAATAACTCTGTAATTATTTTTAGTAATTGTTTCTACAGTGGGCTCTCCAAGACGTGGAGAGTGAATGAAGAAGAGATCGCTTATTACAATAATCCCATAAACGATCTTCTCAATAATGGTATCAAAGAAATCATTCACAAGCCCTCTATGATCTACAACACTTGTGGACTGGAGTTCAAAGTTGAGAAGTTCTTATGTTGGATTTTTAGTGGATTGGTTTCATCTGCAATTTAGCTACTGTTTCAACTGTGCTGCTCTTTCCTTCAAAGTATTTATATATATATATATATATATATATTATTTCAGTTTCAATGGATGAGTTAATGGATCCAATCATTTGTCATAAATATGTGAGCAAATATGTTGTCCACGCAAAATTTATAAATCTACCAGTCAAAGAGTGCAAAGTTTTCCGTTGAAAAAAATATATATCTCACTATTTATAAAACCTGTGTATGGCCTTTGCATTGCAGATATAGAGCCTTGATTACACTTTTTCATTGGGACTTACCACAGGTTCTGGAAGACGAGTATATGGGATTCCTTAGCGAAAATATCGTGTAAGATTCACTCATCCTATCATAAATATTTTTTTGACGTTTTCAAAATATGGAAATACATATTTAACCATTTTATGTTTCTTTCTTTCTTTCACGGAGGATTTGGGCTTGTTTGCAGAAGAATGTTTTCGAGCTTTTGGGGACCGTGTGAAGTATTGGGTAACTATAAATGAACAGCGTTACTTCTCATATTTTGGCTACAATATTAAGATAGGTTATTATGTTACTACCACAATTACAACGCTTACAATGCCTAAAAAATTCTAAATTTCATTATTTGTTTTCTTTCCTAAATTACTTTTTTTTTTTAAATTTTGTAACGAGAACCTTATCTGCTCATTTTTCCAAAAATCACATGCTCACTAATGTAGCATCTCTATTACAAGTAAGGCTAAAACAATTCCATAACTCAATGAAAGTCTACTAATATAGTGCAATAAAGAAATGGGTAAACCTATCATTGGATTGTTATTTATTGAAATAATTGTAATAATATATTAAACTTTTTTTGGAAAAAGTAATTTGATTGGATTAGTAATACCATTTAAAATTTTACTACATTTTTATTAGTAATAAAAAGCCTTTGATACATTTTGTACATAAATTTACAATATTTCAATTGAAAATATTTTTATATAGATTTAATAGCTTACATAAATTTAGAATGTTTTAATTGAAAAATTACAGTTTTTCTATAAGTAGTAAATATATTAATTTAGAAAATAATAGAGATAGTAATTTTTTTTTCTTACATAAATTTACATTATTTTAAATAAAAATTAA
Organism: Pinus albicaulis; assembly: GCA_034641835.2. Classification (NCBI taxonomy): domain Eukaryota; kingdom Viridiplantae; phylum Streptophyta; class Pinopsida; order Pinales; family Pinaceae; genus Pinus; species Pinus albicaulis. The sequence goes on from CM076579.1 coordinate 684,227,781, forward strand.
TGTTTTTTTAATGAGTGATTTATACTAACTAATTTCTCATATATATCTAACAGCTCCAAAAATTTGGGACCCAATTAATTTTATTAGGTAAAAATATAAAAAAACCTATTAAATGCTGGTGGAAAATCTTTATATATTTAAATATATACATATGCATAACTCTAATCATAAATTAGGTTGCAAGTTTTTCTTTAATAAAATTATGAAAATATTTGTCTTTTAAAAATTTAGTTTTACTCAAAAGCATGAAATTTTTATGAGTAGTAAATATACTAATTTACAAAATAATGGAAAAAGTGAGAAAAAATAATAAAAGTAGTAAATACATTTTTCTTTTCTTACATAACTTTACATTATTTTAATTAAAAATTAATGGTCTTTTAATGAGTGGCTTATACTAACTAATTCCTCATATATCGCTAACAACTCCAAAAATTTGGGACCCAATTAATTTTATTAGGTAAAAATATAAGAAAACCTATTATATGATGGTGGAAAATATTTATATATTTAAATATAAGCATATGCACAACTCTAATCATAAATTAGTTTGCAAGTTTTTCTTTAATAAAATTATGAAAATATTTAGCCTAAATTTCTTTTAAAATTTTAGTTTTACTCAAAAGCATGAAAATTATATGAGTAGTAAATACACTAATTTACAAAATAATGGAAAAAGTGAGAAAAAATAATAGAGGTAGTAAATATATTTTTCTTTTCTTACATAAATTTACATTATTTTAATTAAAAATTAATGGTCTTTTAATGAGTGGTTTATACTAACTAATTCCTCATATATAGCTAACAGCTCCAAAAATTTGGGACCCAATTAATTTGATTAGGTAAGATATAAAAAACCTATTATATGTTGGTGGAAAATCTTTATATATTTAAATATAAGCATATGCATAACTCTAATCATAAATTAGGTTGCAAGTTTTTCTTTAATAAAATTATGAAAATATTTAGCCTAAATTTTTTTTTAAAATTTAGTTTTACTCAAAAGCATGAAATTTCTGAGTAGTAAATATACTAATTTACAAAATAATGGAAAAAGTGAGAAAAAATAATAGAGGTAGTAAAAACGTTTTTCTTTTCTTACATAAATTTACATTATTTTAATTAAAAATTAATGGTATTTTAATGAGTGGTTTATACTAACTAATTCCTCATATATAGCTAACAACTCCAAAAAATTGTGACCGAATTAATTTTATTAAGGAAAAATATAAGAAAACATATTATATGTTGGTGGAAAATATTTATATATTTAAATATAAGCATATGCAGAACTCTAATCATAAATTAGGAAGTAAGTTTTTCTCTAATAAAATTATGAAAATATTTAGCCTAAATTTCTGTAAAAAAATTAGTTTTAGTCAAAAGCATGAAATTTCACTTGGAAAAAAAATCATTAAATGCATTGGATCAAAACTAAAGCAAAAGATTGTAATTTTTACTCACAAGCATGAAATTTCACTTGGAAAAAAAATCATTAAATGTATTGGGTCAAAACTAAAGCAAAATATTGTAACCAGTGAGTTAGAGAAATTGTGGTGCCACATCTACATTGCATAGTTTTAGTAAAAAGCATGAAATATCACTTGGAAAAAAAAATCATTAAATGCATTGGATCAAAACTAAAGAAAAAGATTGTAATTTTTACTCAAAAGCATGAAATTTCACTTGGAAAAAAATTCATTAAATGCATTGGGTCAAAACTAAAGCAAAAGATTGTAACCAATGAGTTAGAGAAATTGGGGTACCACATCTACATTGCACAACATCGAAAGCTCACAGGATTTTTTATCAAACTGTTGAAGGTCACCTAACTCTGAATCTTATTCTCTCTTTTATTGATCTTTATCTTCCCAAGCTCCATTTTTGGCTTGGCACAACCTAAGTCTTGCCTTGGAAAAAAAAAAAGGTTTCCACTAGCTTTGGGGTTTCAAAATTGCAGATCCAATAAAACCCTAACCCTCATAAAGTCATTGCTTCTATTAAAGAATCAACTTCTTCATTTCATTCAAGAATTCCCTATAACAGAGGACATGAAGAAGAACCCTTCGACCACTAGGTAATATTCTCGCAAAGGAGAAAGAGGATTTGTTGGAGAGTGGGTCAATAATAGTCAATTAGAGCTTTCATGCCATAGTTGATTATTGAGCTTTCATGCCATAGTAGATTTTTTGATATTTTTTCAGCCATCAATGCTTGTTGTCCTATTCGTGTAACTGTATACCTGTCAAGGTCTCTTTCAACAAATTTTGCAACCACTTTGTATTTTTCCCTCTTCAAACCCTTTCCATCAGATTTAATCTTGGAATGATGATTTAGTATTTGTTGTACACATTTTCTTATTTATGATTGGAATGATGCTTTAGTATTTGTCGTCTACATTTTCTTATTTAGGCCCAGTACGCACATACTCCACATCTTTAACACCTCCATTAGGCGCTTTCATTGGGTTTGTTCCTTCACTTTTGACCATGTCTACGTTCTCATCTCTTGAAGAAATTTTCTCTTTGTAACTTTTATTATCATTCAATTAGGAAAACCACTCATTCTTTTCATGTCATGAATCTCTACTCATTATTTTTGTGTCATGAATCTCTCTTCTCTTCTCATGCTTTACATGAGAAAATACATACTTCATTTCTACAACTTTTTCATAAGGACTGTTTTCACAATAATAACTCAATCCATACATACCTAGGCCAAGTTTCTCCTTAGTGTCAGAAGTTGTGATCTCTATTTCATCTCTGTCTCTTTGGCATGAAAATTTTAGATTCCTTTTACCCTTTGTCACAACACAAAGGTATGTCTACCAATATCTTCTTGATCATATATCTTATTTTTTTTTCCCCATTAAGTAAGAAGACCTTCTAGCTTATTAAATGAAGGACATAACGCATGTTGATAAGATGAGACGTGCTACAAAGAATAAAAATATAAAGGAAAATTAATGGCACTGATCATAATTTCGAAGGTTTCATCATCATCTATTTCTTTATTTACGAGCCATTCATGTTGGAATAATTAGACAATGTATTTAACTTGAACATAGGAATCATGATTTGTAAGGCTCAAGAAAGCAATATTGTATTTCACCGTAGCATGGTCCTTTCCTTTTGTTGATATGTTTTTGTCTTTTAATAGTTGTCAAAAATCATAAGTTACTCTTATATGCTATCACCTTATGGCGTTTCCTTTACAACATCTGGTGCAATTGCTAGTTAATAACTTATATGCTACAAGAGGCTTGTTATTTTAGTGGTGGAGTCACGTTAAGCGTGTGGAAATGTGGTTATTGCACGGGTGGGATTTATACGAATCAATTTTATTAATGTTTTCATATCAAAACATTTTAGTGAACATTCAAAGGGATTTGTATTTTATAAGATGTATATATCTTTAAAGTAGCAAGCATGGGTAATATTAGTAAAATAATAACCTCGGAACATTGTTGTCGTATACAAGAAATAAACAAATCATTATAACATGCACCATGGCCAAAGGAGGAAAAGCAAGTCCATTTTCCACAAAAATAAAATGAACATTCCATATTTTAACAATACGTAAACGGGAACGTATTCTTACATATAATATATAACATCCAACTCATATGTAGAGAATTGTAGGGCAGTAGGGAACAATACACGATGTAAGGACATGTAAAGCAAATTTAACTGATTTAGAACCAGCATAGGCCGGAAGATAATCGAAGGATCAACAGGATGTTTACCAACCAAGAGATCAACCTTGGAGGTGTTCTAGATCAATGTGGAACACTTGGTATAAAAAATTAGGACTCCCAAAAGTTTTTCAGTCATCAAATTGTAATATGGGAACACTATATTGAGTTGAGAGATCTTAAGTAGACGTATTAATATAAGACTAATAAAACCAAGAGTCACCATATAGTTGCTAACTCTAGCGTCGATTTTGCTTGTAAAAAGAAAAGAAAAAAATGTGACATGTGTTGCAGTTTCAAGTGTAATGTGGTTGTCATGTATTTCGGATGACGGTTAATTTCACTGTGATTTTAATGTTAGATGGTGGAGATTAAAAGAAAATTTGTGAGATGTGTTGCACCTTCAACTCTAAAGTGGTTGTCACGACGGTTAATTTCATTGTGATTTTAATGTTAGATGGTTGCGATTAAAAGAGAATAAGGAATACAATGACCGAATGAATCTTCATTGTTTAATATGAAAACTGATGTTTAATTATAAATTAATAAAAAGATTATATATAGAAAGAATAAAATAATAATAATAATAATAATATATTTAAATTTTAAATTTTAAAATATAATTTTGTAATCCATTCACAATACATTTGGGATGACGTAATTTTAGGGTACTAAATAAGTGTTTTTTCTATATTATATTAAACACATTTTATGTGGATACTTTCGAATATACACATGTCCGTGAAAATAACCGACAGTGAAAACGAGAATATACGGCCACAACTGTATCAATGTGTCCCTTGCGCTAATGTACGGTCACATTTGTATACATGCATCCCTCCATAACTTTCTTAAAGGTGTGGGTCTGCATATTACTGAGGTTGGGAAGAGATAAGGAGCACGTGAGTTGTCTCGCGTAGAGTACGTGTGCGAACCGAGTCTGCGGAGAGTCTGTGGAGATTCTTGTCTGCTGTAAAGCCAATGGGTTCCTATAAACACATTCAAATTCACTTATCACTGCAGTTCCTCAATTCATACTGAAAATATTACAATTGCAGATTTCAGTTCTCATTTTTCTCATCCCCAGTCGGAATAAATTAGTATCAGCCACACGATAAAAATAATGGATGTAAGAGTCGGTGCTGCTACCCGGGCTGTGCATGGCCCAGCAAGTCTGTGCGGCTTACTGCCTCCTCAAAAAAAGTTGGAAAGATCAGTTCGTAATTCCCAAATTCAGTGCAGGATTTGCAGGAGAAAAGCTGCTATTAGAGCTGGTAGCCATAGAGGCGACCAATTTGGATCAGGTACTTTCATCCGATCATTTCAGTTTTTATAAATAAATACAAAAGAAAGCACTTGGATTTCCCATTTGGATTTGTGTGTGGGAAATCCAAATCCTATTTTAAAGTCTCTTTTAAAAAAATATCCAAATCTTATTTTAACATTTATTTTTAAAAACTGGCATTCCAGGTGGACCCACAGGAGGGGACAAGGAAATGATTGTGTTGAGAAAACTGATGGAAGCGCTGAGAATGCATGAATCAAAGCACGCTCCTCCACAGCAGTGGAGGAACTGGTCCGTTAGTTGTGCTTCAGACATCCTCCGATGGTTGCAGAACATGTTGATTAGCAATATACCCGTCATCGCCATCGCTGCTTTGCCTCTGATATCGTCAAGCGTCCCAGCGTTTATGTTTCTTCTTTGCCTCTCCTCTTTGAAATATTTCAGGTCTCATCTCCTCAGTAGGAAAGGGAGATAGAAAATGGCAGTGAAATTGTATAACAAGGTAGAGAATGAAAAGGGAGATACAAAATATCATTTGCACATCTCATATGGATTGCAAGTTTATTTAATTATTTTTTAACCAAATAATTGATTTTTTGAATTGATATATGTCGGGAAAAATTAAATAAACTATTAAATTTCATAATTAATCACTAAAAAATAAAATGTATACTTGGAATCTAAACAAAAATAGTTATAAATTTGTTTAGTTTTATTAGCCATGGAAATTTAGAACGTATATAAAATCATGATTGAAAATTATGAAGTTGTAAAAACGGATGTGATTCTGGTTATGCAAAAACCAATAGGTTTTTTTAATCTGAATCTAATAATATGTTAATGTTAATAATGGTTATGCAATGCATCATATAGCATGTAGGTATTTATTTTTCTTTCCATCTTTAACCATCTTCCCCAACTCTCTTTGGTAGTCATCACTCTCTCTTTCTTTTCCTTAACCTTTTTTTTATCTTTCTTTCTCTCCCTATTCTTCTCTCTCTCCATTTCTCTTTATCTCTTTCTCTTCTCATGTCTCTCTAGTATATCTCTTTCTCCCCTTAGGAGCTATTTTTCCATGTTTTTTTAAAAAACAAGATTCGGCAATTTCCATTTTTTTCTAAAATTATTTGCCCAAATTTGATAGTACACCATTATTCTACCTTAAAAATTGCCAAAATATTATATTGACTAATATAAAATCATTGTAAGTATAAATATTTCTACAAAAATATCGCCAAAATTTTTACAATTTGCATATTAAGGACTAATAATATTCGCCAAGGTTTCTAAACTTTAAGATAAACTTCCATCATTAAAATTTTCCCTGAAGCCCACCCTCTCTTTTCCCCTTTCTATCTCGTATCCTCTCCCTATTCGCCTTTCTATCTTTGTCTTCCTATTCCCCCCTCTCTCTTTGACACACACTCTCTCTAACCGACCCAATTTTCCCTCTGTCTATGTTCCTCTCTCTCTCTCTCCATCCTTCTCCTCTCACTTTCCCTCCCTCAAATCTCCACCCTTCATTCTTTTCTCTATCTTCGTATTTGTAAGGACCCTACATTGAGCGCATACTTAACGAAAAGTGTGTGAGGACATTGACATGGAAATCACAGGAATATAATGATAGTTGTGATGTTTTGGGGAAATTTGTATATGTTGTGTATGGGGGCATAGGCGCTGTAGCCCCCTACACCCTTTGACAGAGCCCCGAAATTTTTTTTTATTTGGATCTAATAATAGTTTGGCCGAAATCCAAAGGTGATGGGTGGACTTACCCAAGGTTTTTTGCATTTTTTTGCACATGGTTTTGGGCATGATGGTTTTTTCCCATGGGATGATGAGTGGACCTACCCAAGGTTTTCTACATTGTTTTTGCACATGGTTTTGGGCATGATGTATTTTGTAGATCTTGTTAAACAAACTACAATTATGTTCTAATCCAAAGTTAAGGGATTGGATTTTATGAATTTATTAACATGCATATAATGTATTGTAACATTGAAAAAATATAATGAAAAATCAATTTGGTTTTCGTAATTTCTATTTTAGGAGAAAATATTTGTGTAATTTTTTTTATGTTATGACCATTGTTTATTTTTTTATTTTAAAAATTCCTTTGCTAAGTTAAAACCTACCAAGGATATCGAGGATGGGAAGGTTGTGATATATTCAAGGAATTCTAACAAATCTAAGTTGCCAAATGAGACACTCATGAGGTGTCATTGAGTATACTCAAGTTATTACTACACCTAGTGTTGACTCGGAAATACTCAGAATTTAGATTAATATTAGAAATACTCAATATTTGCGTTATACAAAAGACGTTTATATTACAAAGAGTTTAATCACTTCTTTCTAAAATTACACAGGTAATCTCACTAGCGACTACAATTATCCTATTATAAGTTATACGTGATAAATTTATCCCTATTTAGAAATATTGATAAGCAGTAACTGATGAAAGAAACAATAACTCCCTTAAGCGACGTTCTACGTTTTCATCTCACAAAAGAAAGCAATGGTGAAAACATGAAGAAAGGGAAAGCTTGGTGCATGTTTTGAAAGGAATCGCTAAAATGACACATAATTACAGAAACACAATTATATTAAGCACAAATGGTGTATGTGCGCACACACTCACACACTAATTTACATTCAGATTACTCTATTAAATAGAGTTTCTGAGATCCAAATTATTCCTAAATTAGACAGATAGAGGTTGAGAGAATTTCTCAACCCTCAAACCAATTTCTCAAATATGGAATGTAAGCATTAACTCCAACATCCCCCCTTAATGATTACATTACATAAAAATAACAAAATAGTCAAGCTTATCAGTAGATGCTCCATCAAGTTGCCTCATAACCCTCGGAAAGGTGTAGTTGGCAAGTTGGATTCCCGAGTTCCCTTCCTCAACTCCCGAATCAATGACCTCTTGAAGTCAATTACTGGACAACATCCCAATCTGTCGCATAACCTCATTAGGAAACCACTTCCATGTCTACCACTAATGAGGGATCCTTCCCTAGATCCGCAACTACCATACTATCTGGACAACCATCCATATTGAGCCTTACTACCACTTGATTTTTAAGTACTGGCATCAGACACATAGTTGAACTGCTGGTTATTTTTTAAAAGAGTTTAACAGGTTCACTCTCTTCATTGAATTCATCATCGGAATTCAATTGGTATTCATCTATGGTTATATTTGCTGATTCTTCCCCTTTTAACACATCACTAGCACGATTTCTGCAATTCCACGCTGTATGCCCAATTTTCCTGCAATAGTAGCATTCAATTTCACCTTTGTTTGCATTTTTCTTTCTCATCCTTGACTTTGTCCACAAGGCATTTTCTACATGAAAGTTCTCTTCAGCATCCTCTGGTTTCAGTCGCTTTTCCTCCCCCAGAAGTGCTGCAATTGTCTCTTGCAATGTTTGTGTAGACATTTGACTCAAAGTAAAAACAACATTACTATAACTTGAAGGAAGACTATTTAATAATACAGCTTTAGCATCTTCATCCTCCACCTTAGTCCCAGCTTCACTTAATTGTCTTAAAAGAGACATTAAATTATTTACATGACTGGACATAGATGTCTCCTCATTCATTTTCAGACTAAATAATTGCAGCTTTATGGAAAATTTTGCATTTGTAGATTTTACACCAAACAATTGAGCCAAATGTTCCCATATTTCCTTTGATGTTTTAGTAAGATCTACATGATGTAATTGCGAATCAGAAAGAGCAAGTCCAATAATAGACTTAGCTTTGTCATCTCTATTTTTCCATTCAAGTAACTCTTTGGCATCTGTAGGTGCTGCTTCTGAACCATTCACTATTCCCCACAAGTTTTTATTCATTAATTGCAGTTGTATTTTTACTTTCGACGAGGGAAAATTCAAACCACTGAATTTGTCTAACACCACAAACTCCATGATAAAAGAGAAGACAAAATAAAATACCTTTTCTAAAATGGCGAGAAAATCCTGTTGAGGAAAAATTATCTTACAGGCTTGGGAAAATCCGTGCGTTCCTCACCTCCATCTTCCTACAGAGATTGCGCTCGTTAACTGCCCTTTACCACCCAAAAGACATTTAAAAATATAAAAAAATTGCTGGTACTTCAACAAATTTCCTTGTTATAGTCTTGGAGTTCCCTCGGCTCTGGCCTACAGTTATCCTTTTCTTCTCCACTGTACGCGCAGAACTGTTGTATACTCATACACCCATTTCAAGCTACAAATGCCTAATTAATTCAACCCACTCTTTTTTTTGGAGCTTATTGCACAGTTTGGGAAAGTGTTCATACCATTTCCGTAAGATGGTGTGGCAGACTTGTTTTTGTTTTGCTTTCCCTGCCAAGCTGCGTTGTTTCTTGGTCACCACAGCCCCGCCATCAACATTGGTCGCAGGAGCTCGTGGATTGAAATCACATATGGAAGCGTTCATAAATATATTTGCCAAGCTGCGTTATTTCTTGGTCACCACAGCCCCGCCATCAACATTGGTCGCAGCAGCTCGTGGATTGAAATCACATATGGAAGCGTTCATAAATATATTTGCGTACATTAGCAGACCATACTCCGAAGATATTTTGGCTGTCTGCAAAAAAACGTGATAGTCCTGCGACTATGGAACGGTGGGAGTATCTTTCAGGCGAAGCCAAGTATCTTGCGGCCCGAAAAGGAAATTAGCCAGTCCATCAGGCGGCCCTGCACATAGTCATACAGCAATGCAGGTCGGTTTCCACAGTCGCAGCAAATGATTCACGCACCAAAAAACAGACTCACATCTCACAGGCCATTCTGCGCTCCGATACCATGAAAGGAATCGCTAAAATGACACATAATTACAGAAACACAATTATATTAAGCACAAATGGTGTATGTGCGCACACACTCACACACTGATTTACGTTCAGATTACTCTATTAAATAGAGTTTCTGAGATACAACTTATTCCTAAATTAGACAGATAGAGGTTGAGAGAATTTCTCAACCATCAAACCAATTTCTCAAATATGGAATGTAAGCATTAACTCCAACATGTTTATCATAGGCCTCATCACTCATGGCGTACAAATCTACTAGCGGAGAAAAATAAAAAAATAAACAGCATTAATTCTTGGATAGTTCACTACAACAAATGAATGGCTAGTTAATCAATTATCCAATGAATTAGATAAACATAAAATACAAGTAAGGATCTAGGAGTTGAATTGAATGTAATAATGACTAAGCATGATGAGGAATAGAAATCATATTCAAATAAATTGCATTAGGGATTTAGTATTTCCAAGGAAGAATCATAAAATAAAATATTGTTTGATATAAAAGAAAGATATATAATAAAAAAATTGATGATTTGAAGTAGGTGCATCAAAGAGAAATAAAGATAATGAAAGAAGCATAAACAAAAATTCAAACTAATTTTGTTGCTTTACATACACATATCTTTTGTTTACAAGGATAAATATTACCATATTATAAGATAGAGGCCCTGGCTATGAAAATATTTAAATATGAGAAAATTTTAGTGTATGGACAATTAAGGCAAGTGCAATTGAAAATTTTTAGTCAAACGAGAAAACATTTTAATCTTTATCATGATTTACCGATAATAGCAGATATATTTGACATTCAGATTAAATATAATGATTTTCTTCGAGATCAATCTAACAAAGTAATTGTATGGGAGAATAAAAAACACTCTACTACAATTGGTAAAATCTCAAAAGAAGATAAAAGGATGACGCAACTTTCTTTGAAACAAAGAAAGTTTATTCTCTCAATTATCAGCGATGTTGGGATGGAATTTGTGATAATGAATTAGATGTTAGTGAAGAATTTTATATTCCTAACCATGAAGTTATTAAAGATGTCTTACCAATAACCCTCTGGGTTGAAGGTTGAAAAGAAAACAAGGATACAAGTAATAGTCAAATTATATATATATATATATATATATATTTTGTGTGTCTATGAAATCAATATTAACATATTTCACTTAAATAGATATTGAAATACTAATGATTTAAAAATAGTAGACAAAGACACATATTTTATGTTCATGATGGAAAACCTAGTGCCTTCATCCGTGCCTTCATCCATCACCCTGCTCTTGAGAAAGTATTCATTTTAAGGCTATGCCATTTATTGGAGTCCTCCTCATTGTACTACTTCTACTTCAAATCTAGTGAATAAGAGAAAATTTCCTTATTAGAAAATTTCTTCCTACATCGAAGTGAAGATTATTGCTCCAAATATCCTACAATTTATACTCTTTGTTAGTTCATTCTTTGGTGTAACTTTTTGCATTCGTGAAAAAGGAGTAACTTTTTGCATTCGTGCAAAAGGAGTATATCTAGTATCTACCCTCATTTCCACAATTCAAGATTGGACAGGAATCCCTTCTGTCTTCATATGTGTCCTTCATGGAAGTGCGAACTACAAGAGAGAAATTCACCCAATGATTACGAAATTACCAAGGATGGTTCGATTTATCTCCCTTCGAGTTTAAATGGTGGTTCCATAGTCAGGGTTGCAACCTCTAGTTCTAAGTCTAACTCCTTTAAGGATTACCTCATGTCGATGCCCATTCATCCAACACATTAAGATATCTTAGGGTATTCATTCATTATGTAACATGCAGTGGATATTGCAACTATAAAAATGGAATAGCCTCACTCATATGAAAATAGCATGGATTTTTTGAAATATGCCATTGTTTTCCATTTTAATGGTTTTTTTCCATTATCATCAGTTGATCCAGGAGGATCTTGATCAGTACAATTCAGCAGAAAGGTCCAGTCAACTTCAACAGTTCGATGACTAGTTCAGTCTTCATACACGCAGTTTCCCCAGTTTCGCCTATGAAAAGGTTCTCTAGATGTCATAAGGATCAAATTTTGTGATATGATGTAAAGGGTTTTAATTCTAAACTAAGGTTAAAAAGGACATTGTAAAGGTCTATGGTTAAAAGATAAAACTAGATCTAAAACCCTATCCACATCATCTAAGACCTAAGTGATATCTCAGGTCCTAAAGTGTTAAACTTAAGTGACAGCTTAGGACCTAAGCGCTATGAAAATGTCCTAGACATTAAAACCTATTCCTAAGTCTTAAATCCTATGAAAAACCATATTGTAACACCCCTAGTTTTATGTTTCTTTCAAAGTTAAACATTTGAACTTTAATCCAAAGGGGAGTGGACCCCAATGGATAAGTATTTTGTGGATGTAATTAAATACTTAATTATGGAAAATAAATAAAATAATTCTGTGCAGATTGACCAAATGAGAATTATGAGATCACTTGCTAAATCCATGAGGATGGAAAGAGGAAAATACTTTCCCCAAAAATCTTTCAAAAATCCTTGAAAGAATTTATTTCCAAATTAGATTTTGAGGAAAATCTAGTTTTCCCAATGAGGTGGAGAATAGTTGGGAACAGGTAAAAAGCTGGGAAAAGCAGAAAGCAGCTTTAAAAATCCCTAAATAAGGGAAGCCTAAGCAAACAAGAAGAAAAGCATCCTGAAATTCTGAACGCAGAATTAGAAACAGGCTTTGGGGAGCAAAAGCTTAAATAATCTATTCTTGAACAGATTAGAGGTTGGTCTGTTCTGGAGGTGATCTCAGCTCCGGGGTGAGTTCTGGAGATAGAGGGACTCTAAGGTTGGGAGGACTGGTCAATTGCATTAGTGGTATTCCATAGTGTTTATGAATGAATGAATTACTTACAATGTTTTATTTCTTGTGTTCCATACATTTACAGAATTGTTAGAAGAATTTAATCCTCTCAGTTCTACATAGTTGTAAGAACCAAAATTTATGAGGAAAATCAGCCAGAAACTCTAAACCAGAGACTGGTTTAAATCTGGAGATTTATGCTACCTTCATAATCCATAAGTGTGTAAATTTAATCTGTTTCTGTTAAAAATAGAATTTTATCAGCAAACACTAGAGAAACAAAACTTGTATGAAGGATTGATTAAATACATGAATTACAGATCTGTAGATTTTTCGGAGTAATCGTGCATGTATATCTATAGATTTACCCTCTACAACAAGAACAAAATGGGGAGAGAGAAGCACATATTTTCTTTAGAGCTAGATATGTTGATACATACAAGAAACAGAGCTAAATAGAGTTTACTAAACCTGTAAACAATTCTGGTCTGAGAAGTAAATATAAACTGGTGCATGAATAAAATCCTTTAGTAGTGAATGGTCCAACTGAATATTCTATTGGAAAATAATTATAATGAAAATTCTATAAAAGGGCATGCAACCTATATAAGCTGTGAAGGATAACAATTATTTCACCCACCCGATCTATATAAAATGCTGGTTAAGAGTGCTAGCTTGAAAACTAGATACATTGAATCTGTTATAACAAGAAAAATATATATACAGTTTGCAGAGGATATTATGGTTGACACAAGTAAATAATACAGGGAAACATCAAATTAAGGAGTATAAAGAGAGCCTACTGTTGGAGTAATATAATACACATGAAAATATAAACCTGGTGGAAATTATAATTACTCATTCACTGGATTTCTTTAGACTTGAAAACTCTTGTAATAGAGATATTTATATTCATTTATGTATTGTAACGAGGAACAGAAAGGGAAGATAAGACTAGTAAACTTATTAATTCCCTTAATCAAATTTAAGTAGAGAATTACTGAAGAAATAAACTTAAAAATGAGTAATAACATGAGATAGTAACCTAGAAACCATCAGAATATAGTATTGATCTGTCATCAAGAACAAAGATGAGTCACAGATATATATATATATATATAATTCGAAAACAAACTAAGGAAATAGGCTATCTTGGTTCATTGTAACATTACAGAAAATAATTATTCCGAGAATTACATCGACCGGATTAAATTTTTTTAACAGTCCCAGTCTCTGACCAACGTTATGACTACCATAGAAACTTTTTACGACAATAAAATTTGAATTGTCTAAACAAATTTTTTGTAATAACAACGAGAGAGCCTGGTCACACTCCTACGCAGGACGTGGCGATACCGACCTGAAAGTCCAGGAGCGAAAGAATTCAAGTCGAATGAATTACCAATTTCACCAAAATACCAATGAAGAGAAATCTTGATGAGATTCGAACTTACCTGAAACAAAATGAGGGCAACGTGAGAGATAGTAATAACGAGACGGTGTGAAGGTACCTCGGAAAATAATATATTTGAACTGAGCATAAAAACAAGGGTTACCTTGGAGATTGGAACACCTTGATACCAAACACGACCTACAGGAAGGATACACAAATAGTGTCAAAACAAAAAACTCGATGACCAGAACGTTACCTGGAACAAAACCACACATAGGACGAAATGTTACAAATGAACCGCATGCGTACCTGGAGTAGCGTGTTCTCGCTAGAAGGGAGATGCTTAGAGCCAGGGCAACTCAGCTCAAATGAAACGAGTATAGCCACAGAAGACCGAGAGTAAAAATTCCTACCATCCCGAGGATTTAATGTTAGCACAAAAACCTAACCAGGGAACGCTAAACGAAATACACGAAATAATGGTAGAACAAAAATCAATCACGAAATAGCAGAACGATAATCAACAGGAGGTTGATTTGCAAGTGACTGAGACGGTTTTTACAAATTGAATGACGGGATATGAAAAAAATTTATGTAACAATTTTTGTGATGCCCTAAATCGAAGTAATACTGGTAAGGAAAATGCTTAAATTTACATACCTAAAGGATCATGAAATGAAGAACTAGTTACGCCAGAAGCCAGGGAGAGCACGATGTTTCGCTATTCCCAACAAGCAGAGTATTGACACCAGGAGTCGGTCAGGAAGAGTGAAGGGCGAAAGAAAGATCCATTCAAAAACTCAAGAATTAATACGATTCATCAAACCAAAATGAGAAAAACCCTAGCAGACCTGAACCATCTCCACCATCCAAGTGTCATCAGATTGAAGGGATACACATGGATCGATTGGGGGAAAAATCAAAATCCATTACATAGCCATTCAAAACACAAATGTAAATTTATTGAAATCAATTTCACAGTACTCCAAATCATATGATAGGGTCGACACTATTAAATGAGCTGACATACGTTGCAAATATAACAATGTAAATACACAAACTCTTGCGTGTAAACGTGACCAATACTAGACGAGAGATAACAAAACAAATTTTAAATGAACAGAGCGCCATTAAACCATGTCGACATGGAGATGTCGACGAGGTATCCAATGCCAGCCATATTAAACCAAACTTGCCAACGTGACATAACTAGTACGCGACTTTAATGTCGCCTATCTCTACCGTAAACTCGTCACAGTGGAAGGTACGTAGATATCCATGGTTCCGTGGTTAGTAAAATCACACAATTAAAACCGTGGCCGCAAGGCTGAAATGTATTCATATGAACGATGAACAATACCTGAGATAAGTACAAATAAATCGTTCAAAACTTTAGATAATTCGAGCTCAATATGTAGCTTTATGACTTTTGAAATGGTACGAGGACATAAAAACAAATGAATCACATATCCACCATAATATCCATAAGAATATGACAACGAAACTCCATAGCATAAGTGTGATGAACCCTATAAGGGGTGTGTGAAAAAGTTGAGTGCATAGTTAGAAATTTTCTATGGCTAAAGATAACCATAAAAATTATGTGGGTATAATTTATACATATTGAGATGTTCTATGAACAAGGGTAATCATATAAGTTATGTGTGTGTAATATATATATAAATATATATATATATATATATATATATATATATATATATATATATATATATATATAGGTAAAACATAAACTCCCAAAAACTCAGGGGAAGAGAAATTAAAAATTAGGATAGTTAGCCAAACGTACACATCTGAATACTGGAAGGAATAGGAAAACCCTGTTCTTTTGAAATTCATCATTGATGAAATTCGATGGTAGATCTGAATGGATGTGGCAAATAGGAGAACTGAATTAGACTATCCATAGAAAAATAAAAAGAATTGGGGTAGAAAAGAGGAGACGTTACACATATATTCAAACCTAAAGCGAAAAATTACTAAAAAAAGCCCATTTTATAAACTTTTAGGATAAGGTTCGGGAGCTTTTAAAAAGATAATTGTAATAATACATAGTATTAAAAATATATTAAAACCCATAGAGTTAGACCGCAGTGCTAACCTAACCATTTATTATTACTATGTCAGAGTTTATGTCTTTGAGAATAGGTTTTTACCACGGTATAGAATGTGAATGTTAAATGCTATGCATAAACTGTGATGGAGTTGTAACATGTGACATTGGTTTTTAAACTCGTCGAATGCCATGTGACACGTTAAGATCTAAACTGTCGGTGGAAACTATAACCATCGGTGTTTTCCCTATCCACTCGCGCTGATCACATGTTGGCAGTTGTCATCCTTTGCTCGGTTAGCATAACCGTCGGGCTGAGATTATAATATATGGTTTAAATTTGGGTTTTTTTAATCAATTAAATGCTATGGTTTATCAACTTAATCCCTAGGTTTATGGAATTGATAGGGATTTGAGACTTTACCACATGATTTACTCAACCAATTGCTAATTGGAGTAAATAGAGGTTCGATGCAACCTTATAAAGCCATGGAATTTCTTCATGAAAAGGCATCTTGGATATTTGTGACATTGAGTTTTTGAGATCGGTTTTAGAAGTTTAGAGGCAAATTTGTTTACAGCATTTCTCAACCATCGGTGGTCGGAATTGAGCACGGAGACAGGCGTCGGAAAGGTGAGGAAGAGTACTTTCTATTTACAGGGTTCATAAGTGTATGTGAGCATAGTAATTCTATTCTAATTCAGTGTAAATATTCTTCAAGATCAATCCTAGTAAAAATAGACGCCCATTTAAAAGCGGACCCAGAGATGTAATCCAGGGGGGATGAACTCTGTCATAAAATTATTTGCCTCTTCTTCTCTCTGATTATTGTTGTTATTTAATTAATTTATGTTGCTGGTTTATGTCAATTTTCATTAAAGCATACTTCAGTTAACAATCAATCTAAATGACAAACTAATCAAACTACTTAAGCACTTTATTTGATCACGTTCAGATCATTTTTGGTATCATAGCAGGTTGTTCTTGTATTTTGTTTATCAGTGGATGTTAACCTGGTTGGTATTGTAATGTGGAAAAGGTGAGCTTGAAGAATTATATCTAGAGATCGGAAGGTGGAAATTCGATCGTAAATCAATGATGACAGGGACTAAGACCATTGAGACTCCTGAAGCTACTGAAAAGAAACCCATGGATGAGAATAAAATCCAACTGATGTTTCTAAACATGCAAAAAATGTTGGCAGAATTATATGAAGACAGGAAGACGAGAGATGCAGTCTCATCATCGAAGGCATCAAAGAAGGACAAGGGTACAGGCAAGGCAAATAAAACTCCTTCTCCTCCGTCATCTCCATCATCATCTTCTTCTTCTTCTACTTCTAGTTCTGAATCAGAAAAAGAAAAGAAACATAAGAATCCACTTTTGAAACTTGACGTTAAGTTCGAATTACATGTGTAATATGGAGAAATAAACCTTGAGAAACTAGATAATTGGGTAAAACAGTTAGAAGTCTATTTTCGTATTCAAGATATTACTGATGATAAGACAAAGATCCAATTACCTACTCTTAGAATGGGGGGTACTACTTTGATCTGGTGGGAGAGTAGGACACAAATAGATTTAAAGCGTAAGGGAAAATTTATCACCTCATGGACTAAGTTTATTAAAGCTCTAAAGAAACAGTTCTATTTGTTGGGTCACACACAGCAATTTGTAATATATTGGGAGCTCTTGCGACAAGGTAAGGGACAAAGTGTTCAATAGTTCACACATGAATTCAGAAAGAAGGAATTTTCACTCGGTATTTCTTTGGACACAAAAAAAAACTTCGTTGAAGTATATTGGTAGTTTGCATTCATATTTGCATCATACATTATTAATTTTCAATCCTAATGATCTTGATGAAGTTTTTGTTCAAGAAATTCATGTCAAATAAGGTGGTAGACCATTCAATTTTACACCAAATACATCCAAGCAGATGGAATCTGAAGACAGCAAAAAGAAGGGCAAGTCCAAGGGAAAGAAGACTGCCACAACTCAAAAGGAAGAAGATAGACCTACGTGTACACATTGCTAAAGGATCGGCCATGATGAAACTAGGTGTTGGAAACTTCATCCGAAACTGAAGCTGAAGAAGTTTGATTTAAAGAAGGGTGAAAATAAGGTTGAAACAACAATCCAGCAAGGCTTGGACTTGGGATCCAATTCAGGTGATGAAGGTAAAATCACTGCTATGGTTACAACAGGTAAAATTTCTTATGCTAGTACTTCTGCTTCTTCAAACATCAAACAACAGAATGAAGATAAAGGAATCGAGTTATTTCATATAAGGGTAACTTCAAAGCATACTAAGATAGATACATTGTTCGATACGGGATCACAGGAAAATTTGATTTCTGAGTCATTGGTTAAACAATTGAGTTTGAAAACACATAATAATCCCAAGCCATATCCGTTAGGGTGGTTAAAGGAACAAAGTCAAATTCATGTTACCAAACAGTGTCGGTTAAAATTTGCAATTACAGCTAACTATATCGATGAAGTGGAGCTAGATGTGATATAGTTAGACATTTGTGGAATTGTCTTAGGTAGCCCTTATCTCTATGACCATGATGTAGTATTTTATAGAAAGGAACATATGTATCATCTAATAAAATATGGGATTAAATACATCGTTTGGGCACATAAAAAAAAAATATCACTTGAATTTAATTAATGCTAATAAGATGAAACGCTTACTAATTTCAAGTAGGAGATACATACTCATGTCGATAAAAGAGCGACATAAGGATCTTATTGATACTTGTTGAGGTTGTGAAATTCAGTATGAAGGTAATGTGGTTAAAAAGTTAGATTCATTTTAGGATCTAGTTAAAGAACCAAAAAATATACTTTATAAAATAGAAATATCACATGAGATGCAGTTGATGTTTGATGCCTCTAATAATGAAATGTATCACAAGTCAATTATAGAGCATAAAGAAATAAAGAAAAAAATTCCAGGGAAGGTTGGAAAAGAATTAATGCGACTCAGATCATCTCCATACAGTTCACCCATAATTTTGGCTCATAAGAAAAACAAGGCATGGGGAATAAGTGTCGATGTTAAATTTGATTCAATTAAGAAGAAACTTTTCACAGTATTGATAATTCATCAACAACCATATGAAGTTAAAACAAATTCAATGGAAATAGTGATTCACTTAGATTATCAGCTGCTTCAATACTCTCATTCATATACTAAGTTGCAACAATATCACTAAAGTTGGATGGGATATCTTAAGAAAATTCACTTAGTAATTAAGGACAGGGAAAGTGTAACAAGTAAAGTAGTTGATATGCTATCTTTGAATGCTTCAATAGTACTGCATAAAATTTCATTGGTTTATGAAATTTATGTAGAACAGTATAGTACTGATAATGATTTCAAAGATACTTTTGAATCACTAACTCCTAATGCTCAGATAAAAAAGGTGCAGGTTATAACTTCAGGAAATTTATATTTCTTGGATTGCAGACGTAAGCAAGACTACGACACAAAGTAAAAGGTATTGTTACTGGCCTCATATGTATGAAACAATTGTGAAGTACATAAAGAAATGTGTAATGTGTTCGACAAGCAAGCCATGCAATCGAAATATTGGTTTGCACATGCCACTTCCAGTTCCTTTACAACCATGGGGCAGCATGGATTTGCTTCAAGGATAGATAGAAATGGTGAAGAGAACCAGGATACATATTCTTCAAGGTAACTGCAGTAAACATCCTAAGTTATGGGATGAATTTGTAACTTATGTGCATCAAGCTTACAATCAAGCCTTACATTCTTTTGTGCCATGACAAGCATTGAGTCAAGTCAGGTTCAAATTACACCATGATAAGCATCAGTTTTAGGTCAATGAGGAGGTATGGTTTTATGTCATCAAAGTAAAGATGAAAGAGAGAGAGTTGTATTCTCACTTATTGTCATTTTAAAATCAAGATTTTGTGGTCCAAAAGCTTTTTAAGTGGAGAGTATTGATTCAGGAGGATCTTAATCAGTACATTTCAGCAAAAAGGTCCAGTCAACTTCAGTAATTCGATGACCAGTTCAGTCTTCATACACGCATTTTATCCAGTTTCTCCTGTGAAAAGGTTCTCCAGATGTCATAAGGATCAAATTTTGTGATATGATGTAAAGGGTTTTAATTCTAAACTAAGTTTAAAAAGGACCTTGTAAAGGTATATGGTTAAAAGATAAACCTAGATCTAAAGCCCTAATATCTAAGTCTAAAACCCTATCCACATCATCTAAGACCTAAGTGATAGCCCAAGTCCTAAAGTATTAAACTTAAGTGACAACCTAGGACCTAAGCATTATGAAAAAGTCCTAGACATTTAAACCTATTCCTAAGTCTTAAATCCTATGCAAAACCATATATTCAAACCTAAACCACAAAATTATTAAAAAACCCCATTTTATAAACCTTTATGATAAGGTTCGGGAGTTTTTAAAAAAACATTGTAATAATACATAGTATTAAAACTATATTAAAACCCACAGAGTTAGACCGCAACGTTAACCTAACCGTTTACTGTTACTGTGTCAGAGTTTACGTCATGAGAATAGGTTTTAACCACGGTATAAAATGTGAATGTTAAACGTTGTGGATAAAACGCGATAGAGTTGTAACATGTGACAATTGTTAATCCTGTCGAATGCCATGTGACAGGTTAATATCTAAACCGCCGATCATGTTATCCCTATCCGCCCGCACTGATCACATGTCGGCGGTTGTCATCCTTTGCCCAGTTAGCATAACTGTCGGGATGAGATTATAATATATGGTTTAAATTTGGGTTTTTTCAATTAATTCAGTGCTATGTTTTATCAATTTAATCCCTAGGTTTATGGAATTGATAGGGATTCGAGACCTTACCACATGATTTCCTCAACCAATTTCTAATTGGAGTAAATAGAGGTTCAATGCAACCTTATAAAGCCATGGAATTTCTTCATGAAAAGGCATCTTGGATATTTTTGAGGACATTGAGTTTTTGAGATCAGCTTCAAAAGGTTAGAGGCGAATTTGTTTACAACATTGCTCAGCCGTCGGTGGTTCAAAAGTGCCTATGAGCACAGTCATTCTGTTCTATTTTAGTGTAAAGGTTCTTCAATATCAATCCTAATAAAAATGGGTGCCCACTTAAAAGCGGACCCGGAGATGTTGTTCAGGAGGGACGAACTCCGTAATCAAATTATTTGCCTCTTCTTCTCTCTGATTATTGTTGTTATTTAATTGATTTATGCTGCTGGTTTATGTCATTTTTCATTAAAACATACTTCAGTTAACAGTCAATCTAAAGGAAAAACTAATCAAACTGCTTAAGCACTTTATTCGATCACATTCATATCATCAATACTTCAGGAATGGATGCATCACACCTACACCTCAAATGTAGAATTTGTTGTTTTTCTCCAAGGGTTTCTTTGTGGTGAAATATGACAATTCGAAGGATTATGATAAGGTTTCTGAATAAGGACCCTTGTTTTGGGGTCAATATGGGCTTTGAATTAAGCAATGGTTTAATGGTTTTAACCCTCCTTCTATGGCATAATTCCCACACCACTTTAGGTTAAGTATCCTGAATATTCCCCTTGATATGCTACATCTTGATATCTTAGCTAAAGTGGGTAGCTCACTTAGTTGCATCATTGAGGTAGACAAAAAGAAAATGAAGAATGGTATTTCTACATTCTATATAAATAAATCTCACTAGAGAATTGCTAGACAAAATCCTCATCCATTGAAAGAAAATGATTTTTTTGCATTTGGTGGACCATGAAAAGACATATTTCTACTACATGATTTTTCATCAGCCTAACCATCTTTAGAATGTCTGCCCCTCTTCTCAAGGACATGTTAGGTAAAATTGACTCGGGATAGAGTCAATTTTGACTAGGGTAAATAGTAGTGGTTTTGGGGCATATGGTATTGTGCACCCATGGTTTTTCGGCCCATGGTATTGCATGTAATGGAGCCTATAAAAGGTTGGGAAGACTTCATTGTAAGGTAGGTCTAGAGGTGAGCGGTGAAGGCTCACTTGGTCGGATTGGCCAAGGTTTTGGCCAATGGTTAATGAAATTTCATTGGTTGGGTTTTTCCCTAGAGTTTGGGGTTTTCCCGGAAAGACATTTGTGTTTATGTTTATGATTTGTTGCTGGCCTCTTTATGTTTATTCCTCTCGGTAAATTATTTTTATTTCTGGAGTAAATTCTAACAAATGGTATCATAACCAAGTTTGGTTTTAGAGGGATGCTTCTAAAGCCAAGGGTTTGTATTGGCCTGATGCAAAGAGAGATTAGCGCAGAGCTTCGAAACTGATCCTAGAAAGGGTTTCACGGTCATGGCCATATGAAATCGATTAAGCATTCTGGAGGCGAATTTTGGAGGTGGCTTTGGATTCAAATAAGGGAATGACATTCCTAGCTGATGGATGAGATATTTTCTTAGTGAATACGTTGGTGCCAACATGTATGAATTTAGAAGTAGGTTGAGATGGAAATATAATTTTGTTGTTGCATAGTGAAACCACCGGTGCAAAGAAGCTGGATATTGTGCGAAATTTGTTTAAATATGTCAGATATGGTGTTTGAAGATCTAGTTCTATATGTGAAGGAGGCATATCCCATCAGATCTGATGTTGAAAAGGGTCGCTAGTGGTGTTTTTCGAGCGTAGAATTGAGTTCACTAAAAGGGGATGACTTTCTATTTGTAGATCTGTCACGATTAAGTGTTTTTCATAAAATACACATGCGGATTTAAAAGATCATGGTATTTCTCTGAAAGAGGCTAATGTTGTCAAATGTGAGTATGTTGACATGGTGGAAGCGTGTTTTGTATTGTTTTTATCCCATGAGTTTTGAATTAGTGAGCGGAAGGCCATATGAGGCGCGGAGATTCTTTGACAAGCATGGGTTAGTAGTTTGAGCTGTCAAAGATGCTCGAGATGCTTTCAATAAGAGCGTGGAGAATGGTGCCATGGTTTTGTTGGAGCGATGTGATCTGGTCAACAAGGCCATTAGTAAGAGGGCTTGTATGTCGGAGTCAGTCCACCATAGTTTCAGTCTAGGCTAGATCCGAGGCTCCCATGATAAGCAATGGGTGGCAATGGAGGAAATCCCTACCGCCCCTCGCATTCACTTTGCCGTAGTACAAAAAAACCAAGAGAATGACCTCGAATCCAGCGAGGGGATCCCGACTAGAGTGGGTATCAGAGACGAGGTGGGACATGTAGATTTATTTATGCCCGAGAAAAACGATCTACTGATCAGGTTCAGAGAAGAAAAATGTGTCATATAAGCAATGACAGAGCCAGTCGAAGGCGGAGCCTAAATTGTACGTCTGCCCAAAGGTTCGATGATCGAGTTTGCATTGGGACACACTATAATCAAAGAGAGTTTTTTTTTTTTCATGCTGAGGAAGTCATGAAGGGACTTGTAGCATGAATGTTGGTAGCGACATGGAGATGCGTTTTACAGCGAGATCCAAGAGGATTCAAATCCTAGGATGGCCTCCAGGTCAAGCACCTACTGCAATGAAAGGGTCACAAGCATGTATGAGTTATGTATTTACCTGTAGAATCCGACGTGTTATGGAAAAATCCATGAAGCACTATGAGCAGGTAGAGCCCTACGATGAGGCGTTGTTGGTGAAGTTGAGATCTAAGTGTTGTGTAGAAAACAGTTGGACATCATCGTCAATGACAATGACAATGATGTTCTGGCAGGAGTCTTATATTCTTTTACAGTTGGATCCCATAAAACATATGCCAATCCGACAGAGATGAAGTCACCACATTTTGAAAAGGGAAGCCATCGGATTTTGCTGCATTAGGAGAGAAAATTCTCTCAAAATGAGAGAGGATATGTGCACGTGGATTAATTAATTTATGAACCATGTATCTGAAGAGAACTCCTAGATGATTGGGGGTTACAGAGGCTGGTAACCCATGTAATCTAGTAGATGGGTTATTTTTATATGGACATTGATTTCATATGTACAAAGACAGTAACAATGAAACAAAAAGAAAAATATTATTATTATAATGTAGTTAATTTATTACATGTAAATGGGCATACTGCTATAAGACCTGGTATGGCATGCGTACCCATGGGTAATCACTGGTAAAGTCTGGATTAGACCTAGGTGATAGGGGGGATGTAAAGTTGAAAATTACCCTGGGTAAAAATATTGAGGGGGGAAAGGGCTATAGTGAGCGGGGTTGTCTCACTTAGCAATTTTGGCTGGATTTAGTCAATAAACCCCAAGTCAATTTTAAGGGGGAATTGTTAGGTAAACTTGACTCAGGATAGAGTCAATGTTGAATAGGGTAAATAGTAGTGGTTTTGGGGCATATGGTATTGTGCACCCATGGTTTTTGGCCCATGGTATTGCATGTAATGGAGCCTATAAAAGGCTGGGAAGACTTCATTGTAAGGTAGGACTGGAGGTGAGCGGTGAAGGCTCACTTGGCTGGATTGGCTAGGGTTTTGGCCAATGGTTAATGAAATTTCATTGGTTGGGTTTTTCCCTAGAG
The DNA here is from genome assembly GCA_034641835.2 of Pinus albicaulis. Lineage (NCBI taxonomy): Eukaryota > Viridiplantae > Streptophyta > Pinopsida > Pinales > Pinaceae > Pinus > Pinus albicaulis. The sequence continues at coordinate 684,252,459 of CM076579.1, forward strand.
TTTGGGGTTTTCCCGGAAAAACATTTGTGCTTATGTTTATGATTTGTTGCTGGCCTCTTTATGTTTATTCCTCTTGGTAAATTCCTTTTATTTCTGCAGTAAATTCTAACAGGACACTCTCCTCATCTAGTTTCCAAGAATTATAGCTGAGGATGGAAATAAAAAAAAGTTTCAATGGAATATAAGAAATATACGATGAACCACTCTCCAGATAAATCAATTCCTCCATCCTCAATTTAGCTACATGCAATTCCATCTCATCCATCATACATTGGGTTTCACCCCTCGAATGTAGTTAAAAAAGATACAATTATGGTCTTAGCTTCATAAATGAGTGGGAACAAATGTTCTTGTGAATAATATCATTCATATAGTGATAAGGAAGCAAATACAATTGCATACCCCCAAAATTGGAATTGACTCAAGGAAACAAAATCATTGTATCCTATTCATATATTCTTCATAACTCTTTGGGGTGGATATATGTCCACAACAAAAATGGAAAAAAGGATTATTAGAAAGATCCATGATTGTTTCTGAGTTCAATACCTAGGATAAAATTAAATATATGGGTTATGCCAATTTTTAGGGTTCTAGTCTTCGGGATTTAGTTTTGGTTGGTTTCATTAGGGATCGATCAATCCAAATACATTAGATATCATATAATCTCATGTTAGCTTAGTCGGATTCTAGATATGGTGATTATCCTCTTGGGATTGACCAACCCAATTTATAACTCTGCATGCAAATGATTGATAATAAAATAATGCAATTTTCAATTCACAAAAGAAAAATCAAATTCTTGAAAATTAATGGATGGAGCATTACAGATATAAAACAATATTTTAAATGAATATATCAATGTATACAATTAAGAAAAAATAAATATGTATTTAGGAGGATTAGTTATTGTCGAATTAGCCCTATTCATTTGCACCTAATCTAATATCTTTATAATCAATGGACAAATCATTTCGAGGGATGGAAAAGTAGGAAAGCCCCATTATATCAGGATAATCTACGGTGTAACTAGATGAGTAGGTGAATACATAATATCATAAAATTCGGAAAACGTTATGTAGCAAAAGGGGACAACGAAAAATGATGATAGAAGGATACATTTTGCTTTTTTAAGAAATTCCTCTTCCAAATTAAATTATTTTTATTCTTAGAAAATGTTTGAGGAAAATAGGAAAAATATATGTATATATATTTTTTTTTTGTTATTTTCTTGTTATTATTGCAACTCTTTTTAAGGATGAAAGGGTTGGAAATCATTGTAATCAATCAAATTTATATTTTTTTTATTAGACATTGTGCATAATTTTTGAAGACTTACAAGTTTTTTTTGAAGGATCTCTTTTGTCTAACTTGAGTGTAAGTGGTATACGTTTTATATGCGTTCTTGCTTTTTGGTTTCGAAATTTTGAATTTATCAAATTGTTTCATTTCATAAATATTGGAGTACTTATTTCATTTATTCAATCGAAATACGTGTATCATTTCTTAAATTAGTTAAGCTTTTATATTATTTCCAATTTCTTTTGTAAAATTTAAAAATATATAACTTATTCAAGTGCTCTCAATCAATTTTCTACATATTAAATTATAATGCATGTACATAGAAAGGAGCTTCCAAAAGACAAAAAAAAATGGTTAACATTAGGTAGTTATTATTTTTTAAATAATTAGTTAATAATAGTTTTAGGTCATATATTTTCCCTTTTATTTAGTTTTAATTATCTTTAGTCTATTTTAGGATAGGAAATTGAGTCTACATATCAGTGTTTACCACCAACCCAAATAAAAAGAGGCCTAATTGAGCCCTTAATCAAGTTCTATCTCTTTTATTTCTAGGTAAAATTTCTTTTTTAGTCAATAAGTGGAAATACGTTCTTTTGATATTGATCGATATTTTCTAATATGGGAGGATTTTGGTATGGGTTTAGGTTTCTAGATAATAGGACATGACCCTCTTAATAGGGTGATGCCTAAACTTTTCTCTATCTTACATAAACTAATTACCCACCTCCTATAATTTATTAATGTGAAAATGCTTTCCATGGTGACCTCAATTAAATTTAACCCCTAATTTGTAAGAATATACGATGGAAACTCCCTATTATTGCAAGAAAGTTCATCAAATGCCCTGAACCACATATCTCTCTAATTTTTTACAATAGGTTGATGCACTGTCTAATACAAGAAAATACTTTTCTTTGTCACTAGAGATTGTGTTTTATTATTAGGGTTAATAGACACGATCATCACATATTTGTTTTGAAATATTTAATTCTCTTATTTAGTTTATATCAAACCCATCCTATATACTCAAGTTCCCTAGCCATGTAATAAAAAATATGCAGTAATTGGCCTTGAGAATTAGCGATGGAAGAAACAATGGCCTCTAACAATCTCATGAGTAAACTGCATGGATAATCTCTTGTGTTTTTAAAATCTTGTATTACAATTCTTAGTGACCAAATCCCTAGATTAATTTTGAAGTTTGTATTTGGTGGTTGTATGTTAGGTTTTTGTCTACATCCATTAAGTGATGGAGTGTTTTCCGTTTTTTTAAGTTTACAATTGATGTGGATTCATTTAAATAAGGATAAATATATCATTATTTTTTTTTAAAATTATTAAAGACAAAAACAATAATCTTTAATAAAACTAATTTTCACATCAACTTCATTGGGGGAGTGATACCATACCACATGCATTTATATTGGTGGATATATATTGATGAAATAATGACATAATATATTGAGAATATAATAGGTTGTAAAGGGTTTTTAAAATGGTAGTTTTAAACAATAGAGCTCAAATTTAATGAAGGGGTATACAAAAATTTAATGAAAAAATGGGTACCTAAAATACCTAGTGAAAGTAGGGATTTTTTAAATTGTGAAGGTGTATTTGCTTTATATTGGTAAGGGGTTAAATAATATGATTTTATAGGTATTTTCCAATATGTAGTCAAATTAAGGGTATTGTTTAGTATGTTACGGATGCACATGATATGTCAAATTTTCATTAAGTGAAGCTCCCATGCTAATTCAAAAGTAATCAAATAATATGTCAACATTAGTATCTTATTGGATCTAAAATGCTTATCCAATGCCTCTCACATTTCTCCTCCGTCAAAGTCCTATTAGTAGTTTCCAAAGATGAGCTCTACATAATTATGTTGTATTAAGAAACATACGATTTTGTGTGTTCCTAGAATCACAATTTTTTTTCACAAGTATCCTTTAAAAATCTAAGTTAACAATCTATGTGAAAAATATGAAGTAATTTGGGGATTTCCAAAACTATAAGAACAAAAAAATGTACATATTTTAAAAAATGCATATAGATTCCACTCTTGGACACCTCATTACCAAAAAACCTTCTATAATGTTTTTTCAAATGTCCAATTAGTTTTTGATAAATATTGGAATTTAACCCACATACATAGAATACTTCTTCAGACCATACTCCTCAACTCACAAATATTTTTAATTCACAAATACCAAGAAATGTGTATTTTCATATTTTATAATGATAAATACATTTATTACAATTCTCATATGTGTCTCATGGCTTATCATATTTTGCCTAATACATTTCATCATCTCATATTCATTAAACTCTTTCTATATATCTACGATATCCTTTAGTAACTAGCTTGGCTCTTGACATGTAGAAAATTTATTCACTGAGAAACCCCTAGCCCCATTACTTACCTTTCTTATTTATTTACCTATTTGCTATAACAACATCATATATTTTTATTCTTGGCTTTTACATCGTATCACTCCATTTTATTTTTTAGTTGTTGCACTACAATTATACTTCCTTACTCCATCCTTCATCCTTGATCCTCTTTCGTAACAATTTTCTCTATAATCACCCTCCTCATTATTATTAGTGTTCTTCTTCATACTTACTCTAAACCTATAAATGCATATATATAATTGTAAAAAATATAATCTCCTATAATCCTTTCCTATAGAAAGGAGTTTTCATTCGCAAAATATTATTTTTTGGGGATGGAGTTACATCTATATTTGTTATTATGCCATGTTAACTAAAAACTATCATATCCTTGTCAATTTGGTAGCTCAGTGAAAAATTCCAACCATGGGAAGATATTCCTCTTTTCGATAGGACCAATTTTTAATATTAAAGTGCTCAATTTGTACAAGGGAAAGTGTATTATTGAATTAAATCCCACATGTGCATATTTGGTGAGGTTGATCCTAAAGAAAATTGGACACCCTTAGAAGCCTATAAATACAAGTGACCTCAACCTCATTTGAACATCATCGTTATGATCATTCTTATTATTTATTTAGTTTGTATCACACAGGTATGATGTGGTTTGTTTAAAGTTCGCTCGCACATGTCCAAGGTTGCAATGTTTGAAGGTTGCACATGAGCTAGGGTTTTGGTTTTTGACTGCAAGCTCATCACAAGAAATTTTTTACTACAACTACATGAAAGAGGGCTCATACATGTAGATGAAACATATAATCCATTCAGTTGGTACCTAACTGTTGAATACATGACTGAAGATTGTGCGAGTTAATCACAAAGTTTGACAGTTGACTATAGGTAGAGACAGTTGATCACAGACATCTAAATTAGGATTTTTATTATTCATATTACATGGCTTATCTCATGACATTGTTCAGTTTATTTTTATTGGATAATTTTATGGATGAAGATATGGATCATTATACTCTCTTTTGTTGAGACATCCAATCACAATCTAATCAGAAGAATTATTTTAAAGGATTTTCACCATAGTGGGTTTTTCCCTGGTCTCTGGCCAATCCTGGTGTCTCTATGTGTGAATGATTTTATTCTATTTTTCCTTTATCTTCTTCTGCATTGATGATCATATGGTTATTTCTATATAGTTGCATATGTTGTTAAATAATTATGTAAATATGAATAATGTTATGATTTTGTGGGGTGAATTTAATATGGAAATAATGAAATGAAATTGTTAAAGAAAATAAAAGTATAGCCCTAATTAAAATTAACATTGAATCGAAGTTGGGAAAAAGAAAATTCATTAAATATCAGTCCTTATGAAGCCACCTTTGTTGGAAGAAAGCGAAGAGGGTAAAGACCTAAGATAATTTTAGGGTTTAAAGGAAACCTTAGGAAATTTGACTATTAGGGTTTCATGGATATTATGAGGTTAGGGTTTGAAATAAACCCTAGCTTATGACAAAGGTTTGAGATATATAATCTTGAAACACTAGCATGATTAGTGTGAAGATGTTCTAGCACTTGTGGCATATTTTATGTGGCCCTATATGGGATAGTCTCAGTTAGGTTTGGTTGCTGATGAAGTTAGTTGAAATATTGAGGGAAACAATTTTTTACGGAAAATAGACAATCATGATCCTTGAAGGTTGGTTCAAGAGCGAAAGGATCAATTCTCATTAAAGATAATTACTCTTTCGATTTATGTTACTTCTTTATGTCTTTACTCTCTTTTATCTTTATTGATTTGATCATTGATTATACTTCATGCATTTATATTTGAGTGTTTCGATACTTATAACATCCTGATGGGTTGTGATAAGTGGATCCTTCTTGAGGATCATCTAAGGTGAAAAAAAATATGGCTAATGCGGAAAGAGAAGAGCTAGTTCTTGAAAAGGAAAGAGGTGTCTGATGAAAAGTCAAGTCAAAGTACTCTAGCTCCCAATGTCAAATAAGAAGGCGCACATGTATATGAATACTACAAGGTATATATGATATATTGTTTTACCTACAATATTGTATGGCAAGGTAAGCCCTAAGGTATGAGGAAAATATCACCTTCACAAATGGCTCATGCATGAATATTAAAGTAATTTTGATTCATGGTACTGATGATGATATGGTGCAATTGATATTTGAAAAGTGTCTTACATTCTATTAAGTCATGGTAAATCTACTTAGAAACATTGATTTTTTATATATTGGTATACTTCATATTTGGTAAGCATTTTTTATTTTAGACATGATTTATTTCCTAAATAAGGCTAGCACATTAATCATTATATATGATAGTTTGATAATTCTTGTAATAAGCAAGGTAACCTTGATGATAAACATGTAACAATATGATTATTTCTCATGATCTCCTTGTTGAACTTGACTTAGTAATTTTGAAAATATGGTAAAATCGGAATCCCTAAATTGATGGTTAATGATAAAGAAGTAATGTATTTATTACAATCTTTGAAATATGATGATTCACCTATAAGCTACCCTAATAATATGAGTTTACCTCTTGATTAAAATTTGATGTCATGTTCTTACGTAATGATCAAGTAGTCAATGCTGACATGTTATAACCATGATGAATATATGTTTTAGAATGTCATATAGTTTGATGATGTGATAGTTCTTCTAATGCATGACATTATTATAGATAGGTCAATTCCTTGATTGATGACAGCTAAAGTGGTTTCTTATTAAGAGGGAGGATCTTCATAAGATCCCTACATGTAATATCATTTTCAATAAATATATGGAAGATGATTTAGTATTGAAATGATTTTTTAGACATAAAATAGATAAATATCTGATGTTGTTGGTCTGCAGGCAGTTTTGGTTTGAAAGGAGAGGGTTTTCCTTAGTCAAAGCCCTATCCACATGGAAGAAAGCTTATCAGTGAAATTATAAGCCAAACAACTGCACATAAAAAGGTCTATGGGTGTGGTTGTTCTTGTAGGTCATGGAAAATCAGGTCTCGTGCACGAAATCAAAAGTGCAGTAGAGTATGGTAGTCCTACAAACATGGAGAAATAAATAGAATGAACTATGAGCAGGGATGTTTGAATATTTTATTTATTATAGATAATGTATTTACTAAATTATATTTTCAAGGGACTAAAATATGCATATTAGTATGTTATGTTGATTTTATCATTGAATCTAGTAAATGAAAATATTTGATAATAGTTGCAAGGGTTCGACAAGATTTTTCTTATTGACTTAACTTAGTAATAAAAGAGAAATATTGTCTTGAATAATCTATGATGACTTAGAACATTAACCTAGCCCTTAATATATTTTGGCTTAATATGGATTTATTGAATTCATTATGATAACAAATTAGCATTTTTGATAACTAATGATTTTCCTTAATGACAATGCTATGTGGGGATAGTAACTTTTAGTGGCTAATATTTTTATTCAATAATGATTATGTGTTAGTTTCATTGGCTTTGCCACACTGTTTGAAGTATTAATAGTTGTGGTTTTTCCTTGGTATATGCAAATTCATATTATGATTATGTGGATGACCTGATGAAATTTAATACCAATTTGTTGACATGACAATAGATGAAGTCATGACATGGTATTTGGATGTAAGATATACCTGATACTTGGTCTGAAGGGTTTGTTACAGTGATATAGGTGGAAACTTTTATCGTTTTGATATTAGTTTTCATTTGGACTTTAATGTTTGATGAACCAAATTATTTTATTTGATTGCATTGTATTTACTTTTGTATGGTTGAGCATATTGGTTTGGTTAAGTTTTATGTTTTCAAATAAGAATTATATGAATTATGCTTCTCGAGACTAGTATGTATGCATTTAGAGTTACCTCATTAAGCCAGGCAGATTTTTCGATCCAAACATTAGGGGAATTTTGAGGTCTAAAATGGGCCTCCTAAGGAAACTATAAAATAATAGTGGAAATAATAAAAAAATATTTGATTACATCATCAAATTTTATAGGAAAAAAGGAAAAACTACTTTTTCAAATCGTATTTTCAACTTGTCTCCCAAAGTTTTTAATCAAATTTTGAGCGGGAGTATTCGTTGGATGCAAAATCTAATTCCTTGTCGGAGGAGTACCCATGTTGCATACTTTTGATGGACCTTACTACACAAAAAAATGATAAATACATAAAAAATGTGAAAGCAATGACGTTTTTTAATGTATTTCTCATTTTTCGTGTAGCAGGGTCCATCAAAAGTATGCAACATGGGTAATCCTTAGATCAGGAATAAAATTTTTCATCAAACGAGTACTCCCGCTCAAAATTTGAGTGAAATTTTTTTGAGATAAGTTGAAAATATGAGTTGAAAAAGTAGTTTTATTATTTTATTATTTTTTATTCGTTTTACCCTTTTACTTAAAAAATGGTGAATCATCCCCCATGGTTGACATCATCATATTGAATCCTATTGTTTCTTATAAAGTTTATTTTGGTTGTGCATTTTTCTTAGGAGGCCCATTTTAGACCTCAAAATTCTCCTAATGCATTTACTTCAAAAATGGTCCAAGGTATGACTTTGATTTTGGTTTTATATTTTGATGGTATGTTCTTGACATGTAATGAGCCTCTGATGATAAAATTAAGAGGGAGATGGTCTATGAAGTTTTAAATGAATAATCATGTCATGATGAATTACATTATGAAGTTGGTAAAAGAAAATATATTGTTAAGCTATTAAAGAAAGCGGAAATGTGAATCCTTGGACACTGCAATTCAGTTTCACAAAGTTTTTTTGAACCTCACTTGGAAATCGATAGTTTATTGAAGCATTGTTGTTCTGTGTGAACACTTGGAAACCCTGATTGAGCCACTTCATCCACATTGAGTTGTTGTTGAGCACCTTTCGAGATATTTGCATGGGACGACCAATTTTTTGGTATTAGATATTTTACTTATGATATGTGATTACATGGATGTACTGATATTTCTTGGGATTGTTAGTGACAATTTAAGCACATCTAGGTGCTTGCTTAGTATGATATATGCGATGATATTTTGGATGAAGAATTTAGTGTTGTAAGCACAACCAAGGTTGAATATGATGATGCTGACATGGATAGCTATGAGGAAGGTTGAAGAAGATATTTGGAGAGATGTTTGAGCAAGGTATGGATATCACATGGACACATTGTGATAATAATGAGTGGGATCTAATTGAAAGAGAATCTTGTATATAGTTTGGACCGAGATATCTCAATCCAATGTTATTATACGAGACAACCTTAGTCTTATGGTTGTTTCCTCTATGAGAGGGAGGATGAGTAAGGTATAATTTTTATGATATATATTTGTTGTTATATTACATTTTATTTGATGCCATGTATTAACATGAGACTGCTTCTATCGAGACAAATTGATACTAGATATGATCATGATGATATGTTCTGATACACAGAGAAAAGGACTAATCAAGAGCACTGAGCTATGTCTTATCCTTATCTAAGCTCTGATGGTGAGGAATTGATATGGATGTCTCTTGGGGTTGAGGGATCACTAGATAACATGGTCGTAGATGTTGTGTTGAAAAGTGTAACTAGGATCTATCTTCATATTGACTATGTAATTATGGATTTATGTAAATAAGAAGACAAAGATAATAAAGTTTATTTTGTCTTTACTTCATGGGTTTCATGAGCAAGATTTTATTATAGGTTAATAGACTTATTCTTGATGTCTATCTAGGGTTTTTTTCTTCTAGTTATAAATGTATTTAAGTGTCATATATATATATATATATATATATATATATATATATATATATATATATATATATATATGTATATGCATATGATCTAGTCTAAGGATATTCTCCAAGTCCTAGTCAAAGAAACCATGAATGAATGGCCTAATTCAACCCTCCAACAATGCTAAAATTTAAGCTATAATGGTGTACTAGATTCGGACTTCCAACATTTATATAAGTCGACCTACAAGCTAAACGTATGGTCGGCCTCAAGACAATGAATCTGTCTATATATATACCCCAATTCCATGGTTCATTTAGGCATAGATTTTCGGTCATCTCTGAAGTTCAATGTAGATTATAAGACGAGTTTCAGTGTGGATTTTGGATGTGTTTTAGGTCTGGTTAAGGTACACACATCCTTGTGGTATCTAAGTATTATATGTGTTGTTATGTACTGAAACAGAACTGAGGATTTTTCAAGCGATTGTCATAAAGTAGTTATAGCATGACAAGGTCAATTCAAAGGCATTGTTTAAGTGCAGATTTTTCTAGAGATTGTGTGATAAAAAGGTGATTTCCAGTTCATGAAAATTTGGAACAATAGTCTGGGATGAACATACTCCAAAGAGAAGAAGTAGTGAGAAAGTGACAGAAAGCAGGAAAGTAAATCTCTGATTCACTTTCATAACTACATCATATATATATCTCAACTATATGAAGTCTCAACTATATACGAAGGAAGTGTTGGTGCAGAATAGTGCAAGTTGGGGAAAGAAGGAAGAATCAGCATTGAAGTGCAACAAAGAAGTAAGGATATGTCTTGGATTCATAGATAGGTCCAGGTTCTAATTCTTGGTCATGGTACCTGACATCTAAAAATATATAAGAAGAATTTCTCGTGGGTTTTCCTCTCGAATAGGGAGAGGTTTTGTCCTGGCTCTAGGAGCCTAATTCTTGTGTCTTGTGTCTTTTGATAATTTAATTGAAGAAATATTTAATAAGATAACGAAGGGAAGACATAAGTAACTCAAGTAACCTCACAAGTAATTATCAAGAAGATAATTTTTGAATTAATCACTAGCCCTCCAAATTATCAATATGGAATCAGAGCTAAGGTACTAAAGTCAATTGCTACTTGATAAAGAGACACTCCAAGAAGAAAAAATCAAAGTTTGGGTGAAAAGTCAAATCAAGTTTGCAAGGAATATTCTCAAACTATTTTTGAGAAAGTTCTTCATCTCATTCAAAGGATCAACATTTCAAGAAAATAATCTCTTCATTCAAATATTTACATTCAATAAATTATTAGAAGAGGCATCATCTTTTGAAGACATCCTTTACCATCAAAGATCCAAGATCACCTATATTGAAGATTTCAACCGTAGATGAAGTTCCTACTTTCCTCATCCTCATCAAGGAAGTTGATAAGGAGAAAGTCACTTACTCAAGTAACTATCTATGACTTTATTTAAATCTGTCAAAATGAATCATTGTATAGAGAGCAACAAATTGGTTGGTTTATTAACTTTAATGCATAGAAGAAAAGGACAAATCTGAGTCTAATTGAAAATGAAGTTATGGGCTTCATATAAGGAACTAGAATTCAACCTCCAAAAGAAGATACTCTAACATATACCAAATACATGAAGGGATACATAAGAGCCTGAAGGATTCTTATAGAATCCATAAAGACTCTCTCATTCCTATGTATCAAAGCTATAATCCTCAAAATAAATATATGATAAATCGGTGGAACTATTCTCGAAAGGTTCTACAAAGGAAATAATATCCATGAGATAAAAACTATACAAATTGAGAATGTTAAAGGAATGAATAATTACATATCTGATGGATATTTTCGCAATAAGAGATTAACTACTGAAGTTGGGAGAAGTCATTTCTGATAGAGAAATACTCCCTATGGTACAAGATGCTTTACCGTAAGTATGGAGAGGTTTAACTTACAGCATAGATGGGAGAGAAGAAGCCATGTCATTCCAAAGTCTAGGTAATATAGAAGAACCAAGATAGAAAGCATTGTAAAGTGTAAGGACTCAAGCCTTTTTCGCCATGTTCGGGAAGAAAGGAAGATTAAGTAAATTTGGTTGTCAGAATAAGAAAATAAACGTGGTAAAAGAACGATGCTTTGGATGTAAGGATCTTGGGAATTATAAATGAGATTTTCCTAACTTTATAAAAGACGGGAGGAAAAAAGAAGCAGCCCATATAAAAGAAGAACCTAATGCAAAGAAGTCAAAGAAAGAAGAAGTTAGGGATCTCCACTATGATTGAGATAATCTTCTCCTTTAAGTGATTTATGTTGGTTGTAAAATAGTATGATAGGACGCAGTGTATATTATACCATCATGATAAAAGCATGGCAGGAGATCTTGATAAACAATCTTGAAAAACCTCACTAATATCATACTGATGGAAGGAAGGTATCAAGATCAAGGGTCATCATGCAAATAGGTGTTGACATTTTCTAATGGAGCTCTCTATGAATTCACTTATTCAAAACAAATCATAATGGTTTCATCAGGAATTCCATGCTACAAAATTCTCGGATGTGATGACATATTGATGGAGCAAGCCAAGGAAATGAACCTCTTCATTCTAGTAAAACTGCTAGAGGATGACTTAAATGAAAAAGGTATGAGGTATGCATATATTTATATGCTGACACTGGATGTTGTGAATTCATGTCATATGGTTCATGTACGAATTTTTATTAAGTATGACCTACAAGAGGAGATTTCATGGCACCAACAACAGACAAATCAACATAACATATCCTCATGGGATATTAGGGGAATTTGAGGTTCAAAACGCTTCCAAGAAAAATGCATAACAAAATAAAATTTATAACAACCAATAGGATTCAAGATGATGATGTCAACCATGGGGGATGACTTACCATTTTTTAAATAAAAGGCAAAATATTTAAAATAATAAAATAATAAAACCATTTTCAACTCGTATTTTCAACTTATCTCTCAAACTTTTATCAGTTTTAGTGGGAGGTCTGCTGGATGCAATTTAATTCTCATTCAATAAAATAATTTATGTTACGTATATCATGAAATTGTTATGAAAAAATGAAAACAAAACATGATTACAATCACATTTTTTTTTCGCGGTATTTTCATTTTTTGTGTAGTAGACCCATTTGGGGGGTGACAATGCGGCACTCTTGCCGAGGAATTAAATTACATCCAATTCAGTACTCTCACCGAAATTTTTAGTAAAATTTAGGAGATAAGTTGAAAATATGAGTTGAAAAAATAGTTTTTTCATTTTTCCCTCTAAAATTTGATGATGTCATCAAATCTTATTTGATTCTTTCCACTATTATTTTATAATTTCCTTAGGAGGCCCATTTTAGACCTCAAAAGTCCCCTAATGATATGAATTGGTTGTATATAAACGAGAAACTGGAAAATTTGTATGTTCCTAGGAATGAAGAATGTGCATAAAGGAAGATATCATGAAATACAACCATGTCAAGAGCTAGTTGTCATCTAGAAGCCAAGAATATGTGACTAGTAGATCTCTTAGGAGGATATGTAGACTTAGAAAAAATTATGGTAAAGAAGAATACCCTTGATAAAACATATCATTAGGAGATGTGTCAATATGAATAAAGGATTTTGATGCCTACAGGAAGATGTCATGGTGAAATATCATCACTGAGGTAACTTTTGTTTTAAAATTTCATATGTATATGTTTATCTAGATGAATTTGTGCAGGGCTACTAATAATGATAAAGGATGTATGATCCTTGGAGATGATTCAAAGGAAAGCAACATTGCATAAACGTGGACTAGATGAGAAAGACTAATGAATAACTTTCTGATGGTTGACATGAATTTTGAGTGAACGTGATGGATGATATGTGCCCTATGAATCCAAAGGTTGAATATTCCTCAATATCAAAATCCATGACATTGAGGGGAGGGATTCTTCATGAGCAGATTGGTGTCTCACCATTGTTGTTATAGGCCCCTAGTTGAGATGGAGCCTGGTCATAAGTTTCTTACTTGGAAGAAACTTAAATTATGTCCTTCCTGATTTGAGAGGGCGTGACATATGTGATTCTCTAATACATGTGTCATGCACTAAACTAGGACTAACTGTCGTAACTCTTAGTGAAGACCATGTGGAGAGAATGGATAGACACATTATTTTGGTCTTCACCTAGAAGACAAAATCGAGGATTGGGTAATCATCTGGAATTTGATACTCTTTGAGAATGTGATAGGGCATTTAAAGATAAGAGTAGGCAAGGGCCGATATTCTTTCAGGGGTGGCTACCGAAGAGAATAATAGTCCAAGAAGGTCATACTCTGGGAACACCTGGGTGGAGTATGTACCTTGGAGAGACAATTACTATGGTGTCTATAAGTCATGTGTCTTGCCAACATTCTAGCCCATTTTCTTGTTGAGATATGGGGCTGTTAGTCAAGGCCTTGCACTAGGACAATGCTGGTTGATATGATGCTAAACCGATGTGATTACCGATCTGATTCTTCTTATGATATTCTTTATTTCGAAAGTGACCATGTACCTGTATGAATACCTCCCTAGTTAAGAGGGAGTGTTGAAAAGTGTAATCAGGATCGGTCTTCATATTGACTATGTAATTAAGGATTTATGTAAATAATAAGACAAAGATAATAGAATTTAATTTATACTTCCTTCATGGGTTTCATGATCAAGATTATATTATAGGTTAATAGACTTCTTCTTGATGTATATAAGGTTTTATCTTCTAGGTATAAATGTAATTAAGTGTCATATATATAGGAATTATCTAGTCTAAAGAGATTCTCCAAGACCTAGTCAAAGAAACCATGAATGAATGGCCTAATTTAGCCCTCCAACAACACTGAAAGTTAAGATATAATGATGTACTAGATTTGGCCTTCTAACAATTAGATAAGTCGGGCTACAAGCTAAAGGTATGGTCAGCCTCAAGATAGTGAATTTTTCTATATATATACCCCAGTTCCGCGGTTCATTCACACACATATTTTCGGTCATCTCCGAAGTTCAGTGTGGATTATAGGAACAAGTTTCAGTGAAATTTTTTTATGTGTTTCAGGTCTAGTTGAGGTACACACATCATTTTGGTATCTAAGTATTATATGTGTTGTGGTGTACTGAAAAAAAAAGTGCAGAGTTGTCTAGAGATTGTACTGAAGCAGCTACAGCATGACAAGGTCAATTCAAATGTAGTGTTGAAGTGTGGATTTGTCTAGAGATTATCTGCGGACTATCCTGAAGTGTAACTGCTAATAAAAAGGTGATTTCTAGTTTATGAAAAGTTGGAACAGTAGTCTAGGAAAATCTTGAAGATACTCCAAAGAGAATGTGTAGTGAAAAAGTGACAAAAAGTAGGAAAGTGAATCTGTGATTTACTTTCCTAAAGACAACATATATATATCTCAAATATCTGAAGTCTCAAATATATACAAAGGAAGTGTTGGTGTAGAACAGTGAAATTTGGTGAAAGAAAGAAGGATCAACATTGAAGGACATCAAAGAAGTAAGGACAAGGTCTTGGATGCATATATAGGCCAAGGTTCTAATTCTTGGTCATGGTACTTGTCATCTGAAAATCTATAAGAAGAATATGTCATGGGTTTTGCTTTCTAAGAGGGAGAGGTTTTGCCCTGGCTCTAGGAGCCTAATTCTTGTGTCTCGTTTCTTTTGATAATTGACTTGAAGAAATATTTAATGAGCTAATGAAGGGAAGACATTTAAGTAACTCAAGTAACCTCACAAGTAGTTATTAAGAAGATAATTTTTGAATTAATCACTAGCCCTCCAAATTCTCAACATGTTTCTCCCCTATATTTCATCCATAGGATCAAAGATGTATCTCCCCTATCTTAGTCTATGTAGAATATACCACATTTGGAATCATACCCATAAATTGGGCTTGTTGGGAACACCACTCCCAGTTTGGACAACAAGTTGAGGGAGTGCTTGGAGGTGTACAACCCAAGTTGATTATGATGAAAGTGTTCTAGCACATGACTATTAAGTGTCATTATTGGGAATATTAATAGGAAATATGATGGTTTTTATCCTTACTTCTTATATCAAGTGTTATATATCCCATTTATTTCATCATGGTATGGTTGTGATCCTTTCTCGGTAACTGATATCTTGAGAGTGTCCAATAGGACCTTTCTCATTATCATCAGATTCTGGGTTGGGATGTGCTCCTCGATCTAATTCTGGGTTGAGATTAATCTTTGTGATGTAGTTTTAGGTTGAGATGGGCTCCTTGATGTTAATTTCTCTGATTTTTTACGTGTTGTAGCATTGGGCTCCTCGCTAACAGTGATTATGGGTGCTAACAGTGTCTCCCCAATGAATATAGGGTGGTAGCTTCCGCTCCCCTCCGATGTCAAATTATTCTTGTTTTAGATTCAATATTGTTCAAAATATGAGCAAATAAAATCAAGAGATAAGCAGGGATAAGAAAATATGATCATAAATGAGCAGTGATGAAATTTGTTGACATGATACATGAGATTGGATATGGTTTGATGATAGGATACTTCTGATGATTACATGATGCTGTTGGAAATTCTCCCTAGCTGAGAGGAAGTGTTAATTTGGGAGCTCAGTGACAAATTATAATTATAGGACATGATTCCTCTTTTCAAGAGGACCCATTTTGACTATTAAAGCACTCGTTTAGACAAGAGAAAGTGTATTTTTGAATTAAATCCCACATTTCCATATTTGATTAGGTCATCCCTAAAGAAAATTGGACACCATTAGAATTATATAAATACAAGTGACCTCAACCTCAATTTTAAATCATATTTATGATAAGTATTCTTCTTTATTTGCTTAGGCTGGCACAAGTTTGATATGGTTCATTGAAAGTTTGCTCACACAAGTCTGAGATTGCACAGTCTCAATCTCACATGTGTGCTATGATTTTGGCTTCCAACCGGAGGATCGTCACAAGAAATTTTTGACTACAACCATATGAATTCCAACTCATCCGTGTAGCTAAAGCATTCGAGTCACATTCACGTTATGTAACCCCCACGGTTGGGACATAATGGTTGAATTTTACAATTAATTGAATATTTCGATAGCTAAACGCAAACTTTGGCAGTTGAGAGAAGGTAGAGACAATTGATCATGGGCTTATGAATCATGGTTTTTATTATTGGCATTACATGGTTTATCTCATGATTTTGTTTAGTTGATTTTTGCTCGATATTTTTTTGGATGAAGATATGTATCATTGTACTCTCTTTTGCTGAATAATTCAATGAAATTTAATAAGAAGAAGAATTTGAAGTGTTTTCCCCATAGTGGGGTTTTCCTTGGTCTCCAACCAATCCTACTATCTCTATGTGTGAATGATTTTCTTCTATTATTCCATTATGTTCTATTGCACTTATGATGATATTTTTATTTATTTATAGTTGCATGTGTTTTTGAATAATGATGTAAATCACAATAATGCTATGATGTTGTGGGGTGAATTTAATATGGAAATAATGGAATGAAATTGTGTAACATCTCCCATATACCCATTTTTTTCTTTTTTATTACTATTTTTGGTCATGACAGTTCTTCTCTTTCGGCATACACCACTCTTAAATTTTCAGTTATTTTTTTTCACTTTGACTTACTTATTGGTTCGCTGGTTGTATTCTCTAGAACTTTCTCATTTTCCAATTTACTCAGAATCATATTTCTCTTGTTATTAAATGTTATATACCCTTTTAGTCCAATTACATTAGTTGTACATGTCCCCCAACATGTCTTTTAGCATCTCTACCATCACGTTAATGCTAAATTAAAATTTCATTTCTAAACTCAATACAACCCTTATTACAATTGGGTTATTATGATACATGTTCCTCCATATATATCTCTTTGATTTCAAAGTCATTTACAACATATTGTTATAATAATTCTATAACTTACCCATATGAATATAATTCCCCACATAGGCCCTTTTTGTTTTCTTTTATACTCTTAAAAAAGACATACATAATATTATATTCAAGTTATAATATTCCACTTATAAATTTTTCAACTATAATAATTATTAGTTAAATTATGATAAACACCCTAATGTTATTCAGTGCTAGCATAATGAAATTAAATATATTTATATGAACCATATGAAGTTCATGTATGCAATACATATTATTCATATAATACACACATCCCAAAAAAATATATTTCCCCACTAAATTTCCATATTCCACTTCCTTCATCTCATAACTATTATTCAAATCAATTTATTCAACTTACGATTCCTTCGTTGGTAGCATAAAAATTTATATAGGTTAACACATGAACCTTACGAATGATGCATATATTTATTACTATACACCCCACCTCATTATTTTTCATTTCATGTATATAATTCCCAACAATACATATAATCCAAAAAAGGTTAAAAGCTTATATGTCAACGCATCGCACGTAAGGTTCCCACATGCATTTAACATATATGAAACAATGGAGATATACCCATATTATTATAACGATTCGAACACATCGATAAAGATTATGTTTAATTCTATTTCAGGATAGCGAAGTTAAAATCTTATATGTCAACGCATCTCACGTAAGGTTCCCACCACATGTATTTAACATATATGAAACAATGGATATATACCCATCTTATTATAGCGATTCGAACACATCGATAACGATTATGTTTAATTATGTTTTAGGACAGTGAAAATTTGATTTATTTATGATGAGGTTACACCCATGTCATATCATACCTCATACTATTAACATATTTTATTTAATATTGGACCCCATCATAATTCAATGTACTGTCACTACCTTATAATTTCAACATATTTAAACTATTTGCAACCTTTATATTTCTCCCATCATTTTACCATGGTTTAATAATTATGTTTATAGTCATTTGTATAACATTAATAGCTCGCTTTATGAACGATGGGATTGTACCCATATGGTATTAATTCTCCCTCCATACCTTATGGTTTGGTTTTAATAACCCCTTTATTGCTGGTATGTTACACCTACATATCACATGGTTTCCTTCCTTACAAATACACCTGTATGGTGGATCTGGTCTTTTGGGAATGGTGGAGATTAATTTAGAATTCCCAATTCAGTTGAATGTATTACGAGTTAATTTTCATTTTTTCAGTCGTTATACCATTTTTCTAGGTTTTCTCTTGAGCAGACAATACATAGAGAGAATATTTCTTCTGTCGTTTTGGTTAATGTATTGCTACGAATGTGAAATAGATTTCTCTTGAAGGAAGAATTTCACTCACTTTTAACATTCTGGTAACCAGATGCTCCCTTCAATCATGTGTATTCTCATAGCACTAATAGGTAGTTCATGTTTCCCTCATTTCAATGATTGCATGCAAGTTTTACGCATTTATTTTCATTGTAAATTCTCTGAGTACAAATTTCATTTCCAACCACAACGTTATACTAATCTTTTTTTATTTTTTTTTGTGACACATTTGGTGTAGAATTAATTCAAATCCTCTTCATATTTGGCGTACTTCTCACGGCCAGAAGGACGAGGTAAGAAAGTCATTTCCTCTTTCTGAGATATTCTTCCAGGATTGATATCGTTACCTGAGCTTCAGAATTTTGAAACGCTCATCTAGGTTTTTTTTTTTTTTTGAATGATTTTCATGGTATATGAATTCCCCAATTCATATAATTCCTCTTCTATATTGTAGCTTATGGTTTCAAATTCATCAGAGAAAATTTCGATTTATAAACGATATTACATACAATATTTCAATTTCGTTTTTGTAGTTATTTATTCCATGAGTTTTTTATCTATTCAAGGTATGCTCTTTTCATGCCTCAGTTTCATTTAATTGAAAATGTTTATCGTTTTACCATTAGGAATTTTCTTGTTTCATTAAGTTGAATGACTTACTTCTCATTACAATGAATTTCTCTTCCAAATTTACTTACATATTCCTTTCCTTCTTGAATTGAAAATTTCCCCCAATTTTGGATTTTGGGTTTTCACCGAATTATTATTACAAATTTACAGTCATAATTTTATGAGCTCTGATACCCCAACTTCTATTTCTCTCTTAATTCTATAGAGGAAAAATTTGTATAAATTATCTTCACTATAATTAAAACGTATATATCCCTGTTATAAAATTTATTGTTTCATACTTTATACCTTTAGTTTCTATTTGTATGTGTTCAATTATTTCTTACCTGATAGCATAATTCCTGCTTGAGAAGACTCCCTCATGCTTTCTCTGTCTAAGGATACCTTTCACTCTCTGTCATGGCAACTAATTTTTTTTCTCTTCCTGTTCAATAAATTGAACTAGGCCTTTATAATTTGAAATTAGTTTTCTAGAATACATTGTATACCTTTGATTATTTTCAGCGTGGTTTTAGGATTTTACTTTCATAATTTCTAAATAATTAAATTTTACAGAGATTTCCAAGTAAAAGTATCTACGAATTAAAATGTAAAATTTTCAACGAAATTCCATCTTTTTTTATGATGAACTATGTAATTTCATTACATATTGATCAATTTCCCCTTTCAATGATTAATTGGGATTTTCATAAGTGAAATTTTCTGTAGGTTATAGTTTTAATGTTCACTGTATATACACTTCCCATTTAACGTTAAATGTTATAATTAACATTTCTTTTGTTTATTATATCATGTATCCACTCTTATATTTCCTCTGTAAAAAAAGAGATGATATAAGTTTATAATGGTTTATTCTAATATTCAAATTAACTTTAATTCTTATCATTTTGACTATGTGAAAATAGTCCCACTTCTGAGTTCAATTTACCTCTAACTACCTTTCATAATTCTATTTATATCATAATACTTTGTATACTTGGAGAATTGAATTTAAATCTTATACTTCCATTATTTAATTATGAAACTTATTTGGAAAGAAATTTCCTTATGGAACTAATTTGGGAATTCTCTTCCCAGATTTTGATGCTCTTCCGCAACTCTATGTAATAGGTATTTGCTTCAAGACACCTCTTCCCTGAGGTCCGTATTGAGATTTTCTCATTTTTTATTCATTATCGTCACATATTTAAATATGTTCCTTTTGTTCCCTTGTTATTACTATTTCTTTTATCATATATACAGGGAGAAAGCTTCCAGTCTGATGATAATTTCACAGGTATACTTATTACATGTATATTTTCTAAATTTTTCCTTTTCGTTTTCTTCAATTTACATCTCTAAATTTTATCCCTTTGTTTGTTTCAGGATTGTCCTATTTCATTCTCTGATATAATTCTTCGCAATCAACTGTCTTAGTTCATAACTATCAATTCCATCCTATTTCAGGATGGTCATTAGAGCAATGGAGGCTCTTCCACCAAATTTCCCACTCCGCATAATTCAACTTCATACATTGTCGTTGAATTTAGATGATGACCCTGATGAAATTGTAATTAGACTTTTGTATGATGGGTTTATTTTAGTTAAGATTGATAGGATTATTTCATCCTCATCTCCACTAGAGGATTTTATTGAAATGTATTGACACATGTAAATTTATACAACTACTTCCTTTTTGTATATATTAAATGTTTTAGATATGTGACTAAATCTTTGTATGTATAGAAATGTGTAATAATTTCTATGTAACATCATATATATTTATGTTTCTAATTTCAATCTGAAATTTATATTCATAATTTAGATATGTATTACCAGTCATGATGTATATATATATTATATTCTATTTAGTTTCATAGTACATATACAGTAGCTTTTCCAGCAAAATTTCATATATTTAGTTGGACTTAAACAATAGATTTAGACCATGACAGAGGGTTTAGAGATTCAGTCTGGTTGTCCCTAAATTCAATTAAGTCCATGTATATGTAACAACACATAAATATTAATTGTATTCACCTATAACTAATTTATGTCAAATACATATGATAATTAAATTTTAAACTAAATATTGTACTATAAACATAATTTCTGTAATTTACTTTCTATAAATTCAATTCAGAATTTATAAAATAATTGTTTTTCTACCTCCCGTTCCAAAATTTTATAACTAATAATAGAAATGTGACATAAAAATTTCACAGAATGTTCATACCACTGTTATAAAGACTATTTGCCTCCCAACCTTGAGCTTATTCCACAACTCTCCCCAAGTAGAGACAAATTCTTCCATAGTGTAGACAACCCCTTTGTCATACTATGAATAGCTTATTTAAGCTTTATTTCCCTCAACTTGTTTCCATAACTACGTCCATTTATTTTGGGATGTTGTTTCCCTTAGCCTAGGCTTTGCTTTCGTTTTTTCCACAACAGCTTCTTTTAAAACTAGCTTTTCCTCTTTCTAGTTTTACTCTAAACTCTTTTCAGTAAATTTCAACTTTACTGAGGCTTTTATTAGATCATTTTCTGCCATCTAATAGAAATTAATTTATTTTATTTTTTCTCCAAGTATTTCTCGATAATTTTGGGAAAGTCATAGGACTCTAGTCCATTCTCATGGATTTGAATTCCTGGTCTCATTTTACTATGTCTTTATATAATGATATAATTTCTATATATTAGGTCCACCTAACCTTTATGTTTATTCCCCATTAATAGAATGCTGAAAATAGGAATATTACAAATTGTCAAAGAAAATAACAATATATACCTAAGAAAAATTAGCAATCCTAAGAGCCAGGGAAATTAAAAATCAAAGTAAAAAAAACAAATTACAATGTTCAAAGATAGTAGAGATTTTGTTTCTGACTAAAAAATGAATACTTCAAATGATATGATAACAGGGGTAAATGTAAATGGATATATGGTGGGAGGAAATTATGTAAGAGGACATAAAATATCCACTCATCATTGAATAAAATTTAGTATTTTTATCCTCGATGGGGGTGTGGTGTGAGGAGAATGGTAGAATGGGGTGTTGTTCCCACTACCTTGAAGCATGAAGCACTTTAAGTGTTTGGGGTGGCCTAGCCACCACTATGAATGTAAACACATACAACTTTACTATCACTTTATATAAATGTAAATGTTAATTATAAACGAAGAGGGGAAAAACAAGTCCACCTGTGTTTCATCCTTGTAAGGAATTTGCATTTTTCCTTTGATAGAGTGCTTTAGCATAGTTTTTGGGCAGTTTTTGGGCTTGAGTGAGGCAATTTTTGAAGATTGATCTAGAACATTGGAAGCCTAGAAATTCTGAGAGTAGGTCTGGTGGACCATAAACCTGGAGGGAAGCTCTTCAAAAATCATGATAATTATATGTAATCTATAGTTCTTAGCTTCTCTTGTCCAAGCGAGAGTGTCGTGAAGTTAAGGGTTATGTGGATAACACAATTTCGAGGATTGGTAGCTTTCAATGTTTATCGTTCTGATAGAGTTATGTTGGTATCCTTCCCTCAACGTTCAACAACTACTTCTCATCAGTAATTCTGAATCCCTTTCCTATTGATATTTTTGTTTCAACATCCTTACTTAGCTTTAGGATCATTGTTTTGGTATTATCTCTTTGTATCGTCTTTGCGAATTGGGTTTTCGTTCCTCTGCACCAATTTTTTTATTTAGCTTAATGTTTCACTACAGCCCTTTACCAGTGTTAGGGTTGTGTATTGTTCTCTATTTTCTAGTTGCATTTGTATATGTTTATTTCTATTTTGAGTTGTTGGAATCTACCCCACTTGAGTAGTGTCGAGCCCCATTTTGGTATTCACCCCCTTGTCCAGTCATTTTTTCATCTGTATTATTCTTGTTGATTCCCCTCTCTTACCCAGGTTTGTGTTGAACCCTAAAAGAATTATCAGTTTATCCATATGCAACACCAACACATGAGGAGTAGGAGGGGGGGATCCATGATCCCCATGGTGACATGTGAGCCCAACATCAAGCCTATGAGGTTTTTTATACCTTCAAATCGACTTCCCCTATAAAAAATCATAGTGAAATCCAACACCTACATACTATGTTCGCTAGAGACAGGCATGCCTTATATTATTCAAATCTAATGGAGGAAACTTGGAAGTTCATTACTGACCTTGGCCATACAAGTGGTAGAAAAAAATATTATTTTGAAGCCTTATATCTTTACTTGAAAATGAAAACCTTATTTGGTAGGGTCCTTACTAAGAAACAAGAAAATAGGTAACATTTTTTTGTAGTTCTTGATGATTTTATATGAGAACAGAGAAATCAATGGTTCTATATGGAGAAAATGAAATTCATTTGGCTTAAATTGAGCATCATATCCCATGCATTTCAACTACATCTAGTCCTCCATCATCTAGCATGAAATATATGGCACTTGTTACTTCTTCTAGATCCTAGTTATTAAATTATTGGTTGTAGTTGTTTTTATTCTACTTATGTAGTAGATACTCCAATTATGTTATAATTATTAAAACTCTTACAGTTTTAGACTTATTATTCTATAGCAAGGTGGTAAAAAAATATCTAGTTTCTAATTGGGAAGATTGAGACCATCTACTATAAGGCATGCTGAAAATGATTTGATGACTCATGTATTGGAAACTTTGATTTTGTGAGCCAATACAATCTAAGATTACAAAAAAGAAAAAAAAGAATATTTTTTAATATCCAAGGAATATTACAATATTATTAAATGGAGGGTTATGGTTGTCTATAATTAATCATTGACTCTTAATGGAAATATTTAAAGAATGTTGTTCCATCCATGATGCTTACACTTTTGAAATAATGAGGCATAACATTGCAATTAAGATAACAATTGAAATATCAAACCCCTTTGTATCATTTTAATTATAATCAATCTATACACATAATTTGGAATTATATTCAAATCATGAATTATAAATAATTTTATTTTTATTTTTCTTAGATTATAAAAATATAAACATAGCATGTAAATAAATTCGTTGGAAATCTTAAATTTTTTGGGCTTGGAATCTAGATATATTGTGTGCATCTAAATTTTAGAAATATTAAGCAACATTGAGATGTGGAATTACCAACAGTTTAATATCATTTCATCATCATTTCATAATAAAGTAATGCAAAATGTTTCACTTAGACCCTAACATTATTTCTTCCTGCTCTATCCATCTGTTCACCCACTAACTATTTCATTGCACCACAAAACATGAAGTTCATTTTAAAATTAAATATGAAGAGATTATAACATATATTTAATATAAAAGATTAAAATATTTTTAAAATATAAAATGAAATAAATAATATTTATTTTTTTTAAACTGGAAACAAGAATGGAACTCCAAGGCTCCTTCTAATTTAATTTTCCCTTAATTAATTTAGAATTAAATTGTAATTCTAGATCTTATGGCAACTTTTAAGTGTTAACTGCATCAGGAAGACTTAGTTAGCTTAGTCAATTCGAGTTGAGGATCAAACTGGAGACATGTAGAGGTCACTCTAAGTTTTAGGGGGTCCATTGCAGTTTATTTTGAGTTGTAATTAGTGAAAGACATTATTTGAGTTAAAATCAGTATAACTAGTTCTAGCTAAGAAATGAGCTAGTGATAATTCCAGTGAATTAATTATGATTTAATACACATGCACAGATGATTCAAATAACTGATAATTCGCTATAAATATTTTTTTAATGTTACTTATAAGGAATTCCTAGTTGAGATTGTAGGTTATAAATTTATACAAAAATTATCTACAAACGAATTCTTAAACACATAAAATAAGCAATAGTGACAAAATAAAACATAAAACAAATATACACAAAGATTTTCCCCTCGATCCCAAATTGGGACTACCAGCTTGATTTTTCTTTATTTTCCTTTTACTGTTACCACACATAAATATACATGTTGAAGCATTCATAAACCTCAATCTATTAACCTTGGATTAGAACATAACCATAGTTCCCTTGACCGGATCTACGAAATACCAGCAGGGAAAATTTTAAGGATGGAAAATTATCTTGAAGTTTAAAAAATTAGCGAATCTCACTAGTCCCTAATATGCAAACTATAAAATGTTTACTGATGTGTTTTTAAAATCATTCAAATTTATAATGATATTATCTATACTCTCTAAATAATGTCAGTGAATTTTAACATAAAATAGTTTTATATTTTAAAAGTTGGGTGGCTCATTTTTATAAAAAAATTGGAAATTGGCGAAACAATTTTTTGGAAAAATGATGGAAAATTAGCCCACCTACGAATATTAGCCTCTAAAATTTTCCATGAATAGCAGGGGCCGAAAAAATATCATGCCTGAAAACCATGTGCAAACCCATGCACAAAACCATAGGCAGGTCGTCCCACCAAAAAATAAGCAGAAAAAAATTCTCGGGGCACTACCTCGAACCCCGCTTAGGGTTACCCCCACCCCCTGCGAGCCCCTAGACGGGGGGGGGGGGTGTCATCCCCCCTCATAGCACCCCGAGAAATGAACAGGGGGGATATGTGTCTGCCTGTGACCCCCCCGCACGTGTGACTAATCATGGAAAGAATATAACACATACCCAACATTCTTCTACTTGTTGTTTTCTTTCCACAAGGTGCCACAAGAGATCTTATCATTAGTCCAGCCCTGCAACACCCATTGTTTCTCTACAACATGAGAAATTTTGAGTTCTCATAGATTTCATCAATACATCTGCAATATTCTTCAAAGTGTCCACCTTTACCAACAACACATTTTTATCCTCAACCATATCTCTCACAAAGTGATATTGAAAATCAATGTGCTATATTTGAATGATAATTAGGGTTCTTAGCCAAGAAAATTTTACTTTGGCTATCACAGTTTATCCTTATAGCTTACTACACCAACCCCATACTTGAACATAATCTCTGCAACAAAACTATTTCCTTTCTTGCATGAGTGGCTGCCATGTATTTTGCCTCTGTAGTTGAAAGAACCACTACAGGCTGTCTTTTACTCATCAAACTAACTACACCTTCAAATATGATAAACACATACCCACTTCTAGATCTTCTTTGGTCCAGATCCCCAACCCAGTCTGCATCAACAAAACCATGGATGTCCAAAACTTTGTCCAATCCTAATCTTCCCTGCTAGCACAAACCATAATCACTAGTGCCACAGAAATATCTAAAAACCCACTTCACTGTTGTCCAATGATCCTTCCCTGGTTTTGACATAAACTTGCTCAATACTCCCACTACATGTGCAATGTCTAGTCTAGTATAGACCATTTCATACATCAAGCTACTCACTTCACTTGCATATGGAACATGGAACATATCCTCCTCTTCTTCTTATGTCTTGGGGCATTTTTTAGCAAATAACTTTACAACTATAGGAATAGGAACCTTCACCAATTTACTATCCTCCATATTGAACCTCTGCAATATTGTCTCAACATACTTCCTCTGGTTTAACTAGAGCTTCCTCTTTTTCCGATCTCTCTTAATTTCCATGCCCAAAATATTGTTTGCAACACCAAGATCCTTCATGTTGAACTTGGAGAACAATTGGGTCTTCAAATCATGGATAATTTCTTTGTAATTTCTATTGAGCAACATATCATCCACATAAAAGACCAAATAAATAACATGGTCACCAATTAATTTAAAATACACACAGTGATTGTCTTTCCTTTTGGTGAAGCCAAGTCCCCATATATAGGTATCGAATTTCTGATACCACATCCTTGGTGACTATTTTTACCCATACACTTAATTTTTTAACCTGCATACCAGTTCTTTCTCACCCTTCATTATAAAGCCTTCAGGTTGCTTCATGTAGATCTTGCCTATCCCCGTGAAGAAATGTTGTCTTCACATCCATCTCTTTTACCTCAAAATCAAATGCAACAGAAACAGATAAAAGTAATCTAATAGAAGTAACCTTGGTAATAAGAGAACAAATATCACCAAAGTCAATTCCCGACACCTCGGAATAGCCTTTTGCTACCAACCGAGCTTTTTATTTCTCCACCTTGCCTTATGCATTCATCTTCTTCTTAAACACACATTTGCTCTTGATGGGCTTCCTTCCAGCCCGCAACTCCACGAGATCCCATGGCTCATTTTTTTGCAAGGATGTCATTTCATCAACCATGGCCTCCTTCCAAAGTTTTTCATCGTCTGAATCTACTACCTCCCTGACAGCTCTAGGATCTTCATTAGTGATAGTTAAAGCAAAATTTGAACAGAAAGTAGATGGACTATACCATTTTAGTTGCCTTCTTCCCCAAACTGACCTTCTTACACTTGTAGTTTGTGGATCTTCCTCTTCTAAATCTTGTTCTTTTGTAGAGTATGTTTCGTTCTCCTTTAGCTCTAACTTTGTCTTCTCAGGTTGCTTTGGTATGACTTCATGTTTAATAACATATTTAACTTCTCTAAACACCACATCTCGGTTGTACACAACCTTCCTTGTTTCTGGGTTCCAACGCTTGTAATGACCATCCTTATACCCAATAAAGATGCACCTTTCAGATTTAATATCCAACTTGGTCCTTTTTTCCTTTGGAACATGTACATATGTGTCACATCCAAATACGCTCAGATTTGAAAGAGAGGGTTTCCTACCAGTCCATACCTCATGTGGAGTCTTATCATCCAACTCTGATGAAGGTAATCTCTTAATCAAGTAACATCCAGTATCTATTTCCTATGCCCAGAATTCCTGTCCTAACCCGGTACCATTGAGGATGCTTCTTGCCTTTTCCATCACCATTATGTTCATTCTTTCTGCAACTCCATTTTGATGAGGTTTGTATGGAGTATACTTCTACATTGATATACCACACTTCTTACAGAACTCTTCAAATTCATTCTTGCAGAACTCTCTAGATTATCTACCCTCAACACCTTTATCTTCTTCTCTGTCTAGTTTTCCACCAAAGCCTTAAATTCTTTAAATCTGTCAAAGACTTCAGATTTCTCTTAGGTTTATAATATTAATCCTAGGGTTTAATAGAAATCTCTTGGGTTTATAATCATGGTCAACCATGGTCCAATGTCACATTGTGACAAATATTGTATCAATATGAAATTCAACCATCATCAACCATGGTCAGCCATGGTTTGACATTACATTGTGACAAAGATTGTCTCAATATGAAAATCAACAATGGTCAGCCATGGTCAACTATGGTCCAACGTATAATTCTGGAAAATATTTGCTCAATATGAAAATCAACCATGGTTAACCATGTTTATTTTAGGGTTTATAATATTTATCTTAGGTTTTATATACCTTTGGTTAACCATGGTCCAACGTCACATTGCGGAAAATATTTTCTCAATATGAAAATCAATCGTTGTCCAACGCCGCATTGTGAAAAATATTGTCTCCATATGAAAGTAAATCACGGTAAACCATGGTTCAGTGTCACTTTGTGACAAAAAATTTCTCTATATGAAAATTAACCATGGTAAACCATAGTGAATCAATATTATTTTAAGGTTTATAATATTTATCATAGGGTTTATATACAATAGGTTTATAATATTAATCCCTTTGGTTTAATGTTATTCCCTTGGTTTTATAATATCATTCCCTTGGGTTTATTATCATGGTCAACCATGGTGCAATGCCACACTGTGACAAAGATTATCTCAATATGAAAATCAACCATTGCCAACAATGGTCCAATGTTGCATTGTGACAAAGATTGTATCAATATGAAAATTAATCATGGTGGGCCATGGTCCAATGTCACATGGTGACAAAGCTTGTCTCAATATGAAAATCAACCGTGGTTAACCATTGCCAACCATGGTCAACCATGGTTAATCATGGTCAACCATGGTCCAATGTCACATTGTCACAAATATTCTCTCAACATGAAAATCAACCATGATTAACCATGGTCACCATGGTCCAACGTCGAATTGTGAAAAATATTATCTCAAAATGAAAATCAACCATGATCAAACATGATTATTTTGAGGTTTATAGTATTTATCTTAGGTTTTATATAGCTAGGTTTCATAATATTATTCCCTTGGGTTTATAATCCCTGGGTTTTTTAGTATTAATCCATTTGGTTTATTATTTCTTTGGATTTATAATATCAATCGGCTGGGTTTATTAATCTAAGCGTTCATATTCCTAGGGTGTACTAATATTCATAGGGTTTATAATATTAATTCTTGGTTTTAATATAAATCTCTTGGGTTTAGTGTTTGTGATCAACAATGATTGTTTTAGGGTTTATAAAATTTATCTTACGGTTTATATACACTTGGTTTATAATATTAATCCCTTGGGTTTAATATTATTCTCGTAATCCCTTAAATTTTTAGTATTAATTTCTTGAATTTATTATTCTCTTGGATTTATAATATCAATATTTTGGATTTATTAATGTATAAATTCATATTCATAAGATATAATATGAAGTAGATGAATTAATTATTGTTAATTAGAATTATTAATTAATTATTATAAATATTTAATTAAATTATAAATTAATTAATATTGTGTTACTATTATTATCTAATAAACTTATTTAATATTATTTAATGTTATTTAAATTATTTGATATTATTTATATTATTTAAAGTATTTAATAATTATTTAATTATTTAATTATTATTTTTATTAAATAATTTTTAATATTATTTAATAGTAAATAATTTTTATTTGATGATGATGATGGTGGTGGTTAACATTCACTGAGACTAATCACATCTAAATACGATATATCAATCACATTTAATTAATTGTGATAGTATTAATAAATATAAAATAAGCATTTTTTACCAACATTTTTAATTAGTAAAAAGCAAAGAAAATATCGATATTTTATACTCATTCAAATTACATTTGAAATGCAATTTATATATATATAAGAAATGTAATAAACATTTTTTACAAACATTTTTAATTGGTAAAAAGCAAGGAAAATATAAATATTTTGTACTCGTTCAAAGCACATTTGAAATGCTTTTATTATTATTATAAGAAATGTCTTTGAAATGATTTTTTTTAAAATAAATGTGTCTTTTTCTATACTATATAAATCACATTTTATTTGAGATACTTTCTTATATTTAGCATGATATTGGACTAGAGAAAGTGGCATGTACGGGCAACTCTATTATCCCTTCCATCATTCCGATCTTGGGAAGAGATAAGGAGCACGTGAGTTGTCTGGCGTAGAGTACTTGTGTGTACCGAGTCTGCGAAGTTTCTTGCGTCCATGCCCTTGACTCCAGTTTCGTAGCCTCCCACGACTCTAGTTTCGTAGCCTGGTGAAAGATATATTGGTTTGGTTTTAAAGCCAATGGGTTCCTATAAATACATTTTTCTCTCATTTAATCAGTGCACTTCATCAACTCATCCATCATCCTCCTTCCCAAAACAAATTACAATTGATATTTCTCATTATCAAGTATGAACTAGATGATGAAAACGATGAAAAGATGAAAATGAGCTTCTCCATCAAACATCACTCGGTGATGATATTAATAGTAAACCAACAGTCATGTATTTGTTAATACTTCTTGTTTTTTTTGTTTCTATACCATATGATAGCTTTTTTCTTTGAAAGTCTATCTATTATGCAAACTGTTTGAATAGTGATCAAACTAATGATAAGGGTTCTTTACACTACAACATAAACGGGGTTTTAAGACAATATTTAAGACAATTTTTAGGTAAATTGTCTTAATTTGAGACAAAAGAAAACTTCTGTATTGCCTTAAATATTTTCTTTAAGTGGGTGTCTTAAATTAAATCGTCTTAAAATGTTGTCTCCATAAAGACAATATATAACACAATCATTTTTGTCTCTCTAGAGACAATAGTTGCACTACAACACAAAGGGGGATTTTAAGAGAATTTCTGGGTAAATTGTCTTAACTTGAGACAATTTCATTTTTGTCTCTCCAAAGACAATAGTTGGAATTAAAGACATATTTTATTTATGGAGACAATGTCTTTAATCTTATCTATTGTCTCTGTAGAGACAATATAAAACAATGAATTCAGAAAAATATCTCACCATTAAAATAAATCAATATAAAGAATTTAATTAAAAAAATCAACAATATCATTGAATAACTCATGTTAGGGTACAGTGGAATCGAACCACCAACCTCCTGCATGGCAGGTGCTCTTCCAATGAGCTAGCACCCTTTAAAGAATTATGTGAGGAGTTATAAGTCATGACAAGTATAGGACTAGGAGGCAAAGAATCTGTCGTCAATAAGATCTCCAACAACTTTACACCCACATAAGATTTCCCTGTTTATTCCATGGCCAGGCACACATATGCAGAAAATAATAGGTCTAGAAAACTCAATAGAGATTATTAATTTCTGTAGTTGTTATGCACCCAATTAGGCAATTTCAATATGGGTATAATAGAATAGTGATCATAAGAGAAAAATAAAATTATGCTAGGAGAACTTATGACTCTTGGAGCAGCATGCACAGAGCACAGAAAATAAGAAATACTTCAAAATGACAACCTAACATCAATATTGGGTAACCAAGGCATGCTAAACTAGTAGAACTAAAGATAAAACATGTTAGCAAACAATAGTTAGGCATATAAAATTGGAAATTAAAAAGGAAAAATCAAGAAACACAGAAATGAAGAGTTGATATGCAAGTGACCGTTAAAGTGACAAACTTACTCCTGCTTAAATGAATACACATCCAGATCTTATCATGGTTTATCTTTGGATTTTAATAGTTTTCATATGGACAAGCAGAAAAGGGTTGATAACACCTTCCATAAAATAAGTTCGACTTTGTGTAGGGCCTAAAATATTAGGGCTGATGTGCAAATCGATTATACCACTTAAAAATGAACTTCCAAGGCAATTAACAATTTTCTGCATCTATCAAATATATCTCCAATTGTAAATGAAAACTGATAGGTTTCTCAGTTTTGAGCTCAGCATTTTATTAGAAGGAAATGCAGGAATGCCTTACACTTTCCATAAGCTAAGCGCATAAGTTTGACAAAGCATAATACCTAAGAATTAAAGTACTGAAATGGAAGGAATAAAGGAAGCTCAATGATCTGTAAGTGTTTCAAAATCATAACCACAAAATAAGCATCAACCTGTATATTGCATTTCTACTCCAACCATTTCCCATCCCAAATAAAAAATGTGAGATGCCATCTATTACTTTTATCATAATTTTTTCAAACCACATCAAAAGAGCAGGCCAACAGATCGGAGGATAACATTGTATTTGTCTTGTAATCAAGAAACATAACAAGTCAACTCACTTTACTCCCCAACAATAAGACCACACCGTGTGCAGTATGTCTGGTTGAAAGATTATCTCAATAAATTACAAATGCATGATATCAGTAGTTAGGCATAACAATAGGTCATGTTGCAGAGTCATGTTAATGGGAAAAGGGATATATATATATATATAGAGAGAGAGAGATGTGGGGCCATTTCTCATACTGCTCATTTATTCTGTGAATAATTTGACCCTTTGTTTCCACTGAATAGTGATTTTCAACCAAGATAAAAAGAAAAGATATGAAATATTTTTTTTCTTGATGACCACCTCAATGGATCAAACTAGAAAATTAAAGCAGAATTTCCAATAGATGCAGCCAAAAATCCTTAATGAATGTATACACTTCTAGGATTTGAAACTAGCATACAATATATAGGCTATAGCATGTCAACCAAATCCATTAATTTTACCAAACCAGGTATATGCATCATCTAAAATCAACTTACCATATCAAACTAAAACGTTGATATTTGTGTCATCAACAAGGTCAATATCAGGGATCACTCGTATTAGTAAATGGAACATCAGTCAGGAGTTGATCTCATAAGATAAATAAGAGCAAAAAATTTATTTTGGAAGTTGCTTTGAAATACATGCAATGAAGACATTCTTCAGATCCAAATCCAATGGTTGGAAAAAAGGGTATCTTTTTCACAAAATCACCCAGATCTAATGGTAATACTAAAGGCTATCTATTTGGAAAAATCACCCAAATACTTGCACCCATCTCATCCCTTTTTTGCCATCACATTCAGGTGAGGCAAACAAGGCAAACTATAGAGGGAATGTAAACCTGATGGATGACATAATATTTCGTTGACCTCACTTTTGAACCAAGGCCCCAATGGTGAATTAGTGAGAAACCGTAGTATATAAGAGATTATTGTAGTTCTCACACAAATAAATTAACGTTATTGGGAGATATTTTCCTAATTCATAGAGTAACTCTTCATCACTCTTATGTATTGTACAAGTTAGGTTCCAATATAGTTTTAAAGAACGGTAAAAAATAGTAAGTTCAAATAAAATGCAAATAACTTTTGATTGACTGAACAGAATTCTGTAATATCTGATGCTATGGAAATAACACACTTGAGGCTACCAAAAGATAAAATTTCACAGTATTTGGTATGAAATTCTTAAAGCTACAATCCATACAAGTTTGACTTCTAAGAATGGTCAGTAATTATAAGTCTCTATATATTACGTACAACTCCAGTTTCGTTTATCCAAATTAAGTGTGATTAGGAAGACATTTTAGAGTGTTGCTGGTGAAAACTTCGTATGAATTGACATAGAAATTGGAGATTTACTATTAGTACAACGTCGGCTACTTATCTAGAAATGCTATAAACAATACATCAGCTTAAATTAGCTATATTTTTTATTGGAATCTCCAAATTTAGTGATTCAAAAAATATTTTGACTGAATATTCTCATGTGTGTCAGCTGCTTGTCTAGTCATTGAAGAGTTTTAAGAAATACGTCATCTTAAATTATGTCTACATTTTGAATGGGATTATCCAAATCAAATTATTTAAATTATGTTTGGAATAGGACACACATGAGAATATTCAATCAAAATTTAGACCATTTTGTATGGAAATTACAATGATAATTAGGCGAACCTATTACAAAATTTGACAACCTAACATCAATACCAGAATAGTGCTCATAAGAGAAAAACAAAATTATGCTAGGAGAACTTATGACTCTTGGAGCAGCATGCACAAAGCACAGAAAATCGGAAATGCTTCAAAATGACAACCTAACATCAAGATTGGGTAACCAAGGCACCCTAAACTAGTAAGATGAATCATGTCAGCAAACAATATTTAGGCATATAAAATTGGAAATTAAAAAGGAAAAACCAAGAAATGAAAGTGACCGTTAAAGTGACAAACTTGCTCCTACTTAAATGAATACAAATCCAGATCTTATCATGGTTTATCTTTGGATTTTAATAGTTTGCATATGGACATGAAGAAAAAGGTTGATAACACCTTCCATAAAATAAGTTGGACTTTGTCTAGGGCCTAAAAGATTAGGGCTGATGTGCAGATCGATTATACCACTTAAAAATGAACTTCCGAGGCCATTAACAATTTTCTACATCTATCAAATATATCTCCAATTGTAAATGAAAACTGATAGGTTTCTCAGTTTTGAGCTCAAAATTTTATTAGAAGGAAATGTAGGAACGCCTTACACTTTCCATAAGCTAAGCGCACAAGTTTGACAAAGCATAATACCTAAGCATTCAAGTACTAAAATGGAAGGAGGAAAGGAAGCTCAGTGATTTGTAAATGTTTCAAAATCATAACCATAAAAGAAGCATCAACCTGTATATTGCATTTCTACTCCAACCATTGCCCATCCCAAATAAAAAATGTGAGATGCCATGGTACAAAAACCTACAATGCCAGTGTGATATAAGGTGGAAAAATTAAGAAAGTTGTTATATCCACATATTAAACAGGTTTTGAGCATCTACTCGAATATATCAAAGCAGATGAATAAGACACAACATACGAAAACTGTTCACAGAATATATTCAAACATGTTCATGTAAAGACACGGATTAGATTATTTAATATCTAATAGAGAATGCAACCATACTTGCCATCGAAAGGGTAGAAACAACAATACGTAAAAGGAAAGCTAGTTTGTGGATTTTAGGAGGTTCTGTTTTTTCTATTGATATTGAACACTGTAATGGAAAAATCGAAATTCAGATGAATTCACAATGTCATTGGAATTTCTACACTAAAAATGTCACTAAAACTTTATCCATTTCTTTGGAAAACTTAACCTGGTTTGGAATGTCAAAATGTGAGTCGCATATGTCTACCAGCAGATGTAAAAGTTACTCCAACAATCAACATCACTACTGCCAACAATGAATCATGGGAACTCTAAAAATAATAATTAATTGTTGTCATTATTCAATAAAGTAGACACAAACTCCACTTAACCATGCCCTAACATAAACCAGAGAATATTTGCATCAAAATGAAACAAGGGAACAAAATGTTAGTCAACTAATGATTACAATAATTCCTGCATTTATCAAATGAATAATATGCAAGGCATATGTTATAACTTGTTACTTTCAGTTCATCACGGAAAAGAGGCTAAAAACTGCAACCAACAGTAGTATCTAGTCTCATGTATGGTACTAAGGCTAGATGTTACTAGAAAGCACATGACCCCACTAAAGGTAGCTTTAGTGATGACCACAAGGGACACTGGCTTTCTTGCAGATACTATCTAAGTAAAACTAAATTATGGTCCTTGAGTAATACCTCAAAATTCTTCTGGCTTGCTAAGATCTCGTTCTCCTCAGACATAAGGAAACAGGTTTAGAACCTATTACCCCTTTTTTTAGTAGGGGTACCCATAGTAAAAAAATTTCATTATCACTTTTTTTTTTCTGATGAGCATGGTAGATTGGTGACATATAGTAGTCTTACTTGATAGGTTGGTTGAATTTTGTTCTTTTTCCACTTTCACATTTCCAAAGGAAGTTCAGGTTGTTTGAGGCACTGATCACACCTCCCGAGGCAGTTTTGGGTCTATTTCTGGACAATTGGACACCTCTTGTGCATGCCATGCAGAATATCCTTTAGCACTGTTCTAGTTGTCACTTTATAAGCTGATGTGTCTTATATTGAGGGCTAATTTTCACCTACAGCACATGTGACAAAAAATTTGGGTACTTTTGATGACTTGGAGGGGTTTTATGGATGATGTGTTAGTCTCTTAGTGTGCTTGGATGATGTGGATGTCGCTTGGGAAAGATATCCTGAAGAACAAGCAAGTTCGAATGAGGATTAATTCAGAAATACAGATTTTTATGACAAACTTAGATTTGTGTGTTTCAGGATGGGGAAGGGGATTTTTTATTTGCAAAAGTTTGGGGTTTAGGTTTCCATTCCTTTTTACATTTAAGAAAAAGAAAAACCTTTTATGTTTTCGTTTGTATATATAATTTTTTTTAGAGGATGTGATGGCATGACATTTCCGAAAAGCTACAAATTGATCTTGAGAAGAACCTCCAGTGCTTCCAAACTGAAATGTATCCCATGTGGATCTGGATCTATGGAAATGTTGATCCTGGATCCTCCACAAGTGGATCTTGTAACGTAGGCTTTTAATGCTTAGTATGACAATGCTGAATGCAACTTCCATCCAACCACTTATAATGAGAGAAACATGCTGGGCCTACTTAGTACCAAGGTTAGGCAGTTGCAATCCCTTTACTTAGTGACAACAACCATACTAAATATCTATGACCTCTGATATGTGGCATTGACCTTTCCCTGTTAAGATTCAATTGTCCTTTATCGTAATTTTGGCTGCAAGGATTTTCATTTACATTGCAACTGAACTTAAACGAAATGTAAAACAGAAAATCATATGCAAACCACATAATAAAGCTACTATATAAATTGTATAGACACGAAATAGTGTTCGATAAAACAGGTTATAATAAATTATGGTTTATGGCATATGCACCTTTAATTAGTTATATTGTTAAGTACAAATGTGAAACACACTTAAAAATAAACTGGTAGTATACACTGAGATGGAAGGATCGTAATCTTGCATATCTCTTTATTTTGATTATTCACTTTGCTCAACCTCTGTTATACCCAAGTTATAGGTATGGGAGACAAGGATTGAATTTCTAGCATGGCTGGGAGATTCCCCTCAGTATTCATTGGTTTGGAGAATGGTAATGGAAATAAACCCTTTTTCCTCTTCCCCCCACCTTCCAAGTCATACACTTGTTGACTGGAAAAAAACAAACAGTACATCCTTAAGACTTCCCTCTAAAGCTTAAATAGATCGATGAGGGTAATCATACTCTGGTTAGGCATAGGAGACAACCTCATCTACAATTCTATCCCTTGAATCAGACAGGTTTATAAAAATGCAGAAAATTAGGACTATCCCAGCATGAGTTGTACAAAAACCAAAAACATAGAAAAAATATGGGCTAAGCCAGAATTGAAAGATACAGTTCCATAATAAATGTATTGATAAAGTCAAGAAATCATTGAACCAAACCATGTAAATAGGGTGTTCCAAATGGCAGAGTTTGAATCGAAAGATATAGTGCAGGAATTGCATTTAGGCATCTTTCAATATCGAGCTAATGTTACTCAAGTCCTTATATTAGCATCCATGGAAAGCAAGGGTTTGAATTTAAACAAGTTCATAAAGCTTGACATAGAAAATGAAGAAAGGGTAATCATTGTGAGTATTCAAAAAATAACCATGAAACCTGATTTGTTCATACCTGAGATTTAGAGAGCAGAACAGGGGAATCCAGCAAGGTAGTAGGGTTGAGACCAGAGGGATGGTAAAATAAGTAGATCTCACCCCACCAGGTGAAGAAACAGATGGCAAGAACTTAAATCGATCTGTATTCAATCTGGGTGCATTGAATCCCCCTTGGGTAGCCAATCTCTCTGCAAAATTTCCGCCACCAGTCCTTGTAGGCGGTTTATGGCTTGCCCAAAACCTCTCGTCGACACCAATCTAGCCGCAAATCGCTTGAAATACTAAAAGTATCATTATCCTTACTGCTCATGTAGTTGCTGCCATTAAAGCCTGCGGGTGATGAGGGCTTCAGGTTTTGTTCTTGGCCCTGTGGGGTTTCAATCTGCAGTCCTGTGAGAAGCTGAGAGAAGGACCGGGAACTAAAGTCCTCTGCCATCATAGAGGAAATAAGCATTGTTGGCCTAGTCAAGCGACCCCAATCTATAAATGGCAAGCAATAACCAGCCTACCATAGGGCATTTAATGCGCCTATGGTAGGCCTCTTCACATCTGATGCCCATAGATGGCTGAGAGCTTCCGTTGCCACGTTGGCAAACTCTCGGGTTGTAACCGTGACCCAAACTTAAAACATAAACCGTAAACAGCTACGCCCTGATTATGACCTAAACTGCAAACGTAAACCACAAATAGCTATGGCCCAAACTGCAAGTTATGGAGGAGCGCGTCATAATTCTTAAATTCCTAATATTTGATGGCAATTTCCCACTTACGCTCTCTTCATCGCTTCCACGCTCATTTCTCAGCTCTACTATCCATCACATAGTGATCAACACACGGCGAAAATCTCATAATCGAGTTGTTCATTCGCAGTATATTTCATAACAGAGATGTTTATTGGCATCAGTAAGAGTTGTTTCATACAGATATAAGATCCCCTCTTCTAAGAGTAAATGCATTTCAAAATAGAGCCTCTCACAAGTATAAAATATGTCGTAATGGATGGCCAAAATGATTTGGATAGAAGGATTAAGGACTGAAAATAACATATCCCAACCACAAAAATTATAGACCCTCGCTTCCTCTAGAATCTCAAAACATTTTTTGTCCAAAATTGCCACACAATTGTTGATATGAAACTGATGCTTGAGGCTGCATGGATAGGGATTTTAAGCCTGAATATTCTTCTTTGGTTTCATTATATAAATTAAAATGTCTCTTTTTAAGTCCTAAAAAGGAAAGTTACAAGAATGAAACCTTTTCAACTAGGAATAAGATCCCCACAGATTGTTGTGATGAAAATATATTTAACGTTAAAACACCTGAGGCCAGTTCCTTGAGAAATTCAGCAACGTTAGAGGAATTCATGAGTACTGAAGTTGAAGAGAGTTGTTTTGATAGGCTTCCTGATCATCTTCTTATTGAAGTGTTTGTGAGGCTGCCTACCTCCAATTGGGTCGCTGCATCATGTGTCCAGAAGCGTTGTGCTAATTTATTTCGGGGTGAATCCTTGTGGAAAGTTGCATTAAGTAAGAGATGGCCTTTAGTGGACAGGAAAAATCAATGGCCATGACCAATTGGATGCGGCTCAAGCAAACGGTGAGATTTTCTTATATCCCTATTTTGATATCCCTATTTTCTTTTCTTATATCCCTATTTTGTTATCCCTGTTTTCTTATAAAATACTTATATCCTTGTTTTGTTATCGCTATCAAGCTTAGAAACTTTCATTGCATTCTTGTGTTCATCTTTAGAACAACTCTAGCCTGTAGTAATCAATGTGTAACAAGACTAAATAAATAGCAGATGGGATCATCCATTGTAGGGATTTAAATTAAAATTTTTCAAAGAGTAAATATAGAGAAAGGGTATTTTAACTGGCCATATGTGTCTAGATTTTATACTCTATATGGTACTGTGGATATTTTTCCATTTTATATATATACCTATCCATTGACACCAATAGGTGTGGGCTTTAAGGGAATACTAAATCACATATCTATGGTAATTAAGCTTATGCATCCTTGATATTTAGTCACAGAAGTTCACACCTCAGTTTGCAGAGGGAGGGGATTCACACATTCATGTGTTTAGTTCATGTTTACCCTTTTTTGTCAGAAAAGTGCATATGTTTACTATCTAGTACTCTACTATAGAATGGAATAATTTGCAAGGTGATTTATAAGCAGCTGGTGATTAAGCCTGAAGATCTTGCTTAAGATTGATACAAAAGCTTTTTTACTCATTGCACTTACTACAACTCTCTTAGCCAACTTTAGGTTTTGTTTTCTAACCCTAACCAACTTATCTTACTACAATTATATCTGAATTCTTATTTTAAATGTAAAAGCTTTGTACACTCTTTGGATGAGGTGCATAATTTCATTGTGCGGATCTAGAGCAAAATAGAAATAATTAATATTAGCTTGTAGTGTGCAGTTGTAGAAATAAACTGTAGTTGTATATATGCAAGCATTTAGGGATGATTTTCATAGGGTTTTTTCCAGCATGTCCTTCTGCTCAATATGACAATTTGAATGCCTAAATAATAAATACAAAAGAGGTTTATGTCTATTTTTCACTGTAAGCTAATGAATTTATTAGTTTACCTGTTGATTTTTTTCTTAATATGTGATATTTTGGAATATTTTTAGGTTTCTCAAATTTACATATCAAAACAAATGGATTTAAATGATTGTCTTGCAATCATCTTAGGTGTCATACTGATCTATTTACCATAATCTATGGTCACTAAAGAAGAATATTGAGAATTGTATTTTCGTGATTTTATTTTCTTTAATACATATATTCAAAAGTAATCAGGTGATAATGTAGGGCATTCTTGTGGTTTTTGAATTCACTTTCTTAGACATTCTTGCATAATTCTGTTGTGAAAATAAATTGACATGTGCAACTCCGTTTCAGGAGATATACATCTTTGTATATCAGTAAGAATATATTTTCATTCATTGGATTGGATGGGGACACTCATGAGCTTGTTGGTCATGTTTTTCTATTTCTAAAGGAGCAGCTTGAGTTTTCAGTTACACCATTGTCATATGATTTACTTCACTGAACTATAATTGGTACATATGCAACTATGTTATTATTAACATATTTACATGAGGTAGTAACCTCGAATAATTTAATAAATGAATTTTTCTATTATATGGCAGTATTTAAACTTGCTCTTCTGATTAAATTAAGCATGCAGTAGATAGATTTCTTACTTTCTGTTGCATAGCTTTCTTTCTTTGAATGGTGTGATTTAATTTTAGCAGTGGGATTTAATTTATGCAAATGTGATGTACTTTCTGGAGTATGACTACTCCCCTACAAGTGTGAGATTTTTTCAGAGGAGTTGAGCCTGGATATTTAAGGGACAGTTTGTCTCTTGAATGACTTGACCTACGGAGCCCCCAAACTATGTATGTAGAGTAGATTTAATTAGTTCCACTCCCTATAGTTTAGCTACATTGATAACTCCACAACATTTTTAAACCAAGGAAAAGAACATATCAACAGCATTTGAGGCCTGGGATTGCATATATAGTACTCAATGCCTTGAAGTTTGAGCACCCTGGTGGATAGTTTCACTGTATTTGTTGGATTTAGTGGTTCTATTATTGCTGCTATTCCATAGCCTATCACATGTCATGTGAGTATTTGTTTGAACATAACTTGGTAATGTTTCAGAAACTAGGTATGAGGGGTACCGTATATCATATATGTTCGGCCAAATTTCCTATGATTTAAACCTGGCATTGCCCCTTTTGAGCTCATGCCATTGGGTGGGGTAGACTACAGCTGGAATGGAACACTGGTGAATGGCTTGAAATTGCATCAACCTCACCCATGAATCAATACACATTTGGCTTTTCATCAAATAATTAGATTTAAGGCCTTGTGGCATTCTGAGTTTTGTTTTTTGTTATAGCGCTGGTATGAAGAGATTTTTCGTTGTTATCATAGCATTGTGCCTTATTATAATAGCATAGCATTTCCATTCTTTCCTTACTATTGGAGCTTCCAACTA
Organism: Pinus albicaulis; assembly: GCA_034641835.2. Classification (NCBI taxonomy): domain Eukaryota; kingdom Viridiplantae; phylum Streptophyta; class Pinopsida; order Pinales; family Pinaceae; genus Pinus; species Pinus albicaulis. Next base: position 684,294,486 of record CM076579.1, read on the forward strand.
AAATATTGTATATTTGTGTGTTTATTATTTCACATATGTTTCATTAGGCTTGATGCATTTACATGTTGAGGATTTCCATTGTTGAAATTATGTAAATGTTGTAAGCTATGACCAAGGGTACATTGACGTCTTCTTGTATCTGCCATCCAAACTTCTATTGCCAATTTTTTTCTTGTTGAAGCTATTTCTATCCCTGTCTTTTCGATGAAATTTATCTCAATGAACTTTGTCTATTTTCTCTACATTTTCTTTTTGATATGGACCAAAGATGGAGCAAGGTGATGAAATCTAAACAAAAACACAATATGATATGTCCGATATTTCTGGGCCTATAGGCACACTTAAGAGAAAACGTACTCTTGTTTGCAAGAATAGAGGACCATTTATAGATAAAAGCAAATCTTAGACAGACACCTCATGTAATTGACACAGGAATCTCTAGAGGAGTGACACCTGTGAGGGAATTATATTCCACCAAGTGTTGGAATCTGCTAAAACAAGAATCCAATAAAGAGAACAAACAAGACCAAACCAATAAGGACGAAACTTAGATTTACAGCACTTGATGAACAATCATCACCTGCAATGCTTATCAGTTTTTCCTTGAGAGGAAATTATCTACAATTGTATGAGTGTGACCCAAATCATTTAGTGAAGTGTAATGTCAAATGTTACTTATAAATTTTAACTCCTCTAGAGATTCCTTTGTTGGTTATGGAAGGTTTCCTCTCTCTAAAAGAGGCCTTCATCTGTAAAAGGCCATCTATTTTTGCAAGCAAGAACATTTTCTCTTCAAGTGTTCCTACATCGCCATAGGTCCATGGTTATGAAATACCATGTTGTGTTTTCTTGAGAATCTTCCTTGTGTCCTTCACATATAATTTTATTAGGATCTCTTTTATCAGGATAGCGTAATCAATAATATTAGGATATTTTGGACTTTCTTAGCCCTGGCAGATAAATCAATCCAAAATAGATTTTTATGGCCATTCTTGATTTCCCTGAATTAATCCGAGAAGTCCTCCGAGTTCAGGGAGCTCAAGATGCTCAGGTAGTTAGGGAACCCATATGCTGGATACCACTTCCTTAGGTTGGCACAATCCTTTTACATGTCTCAAAATATGGATTCTCCTCTCAAAGACATACATTATGCATTAAAGGCAATTGATTGTTTTGAGAAAAACGGCAATGGAAATGTAAGGCCTGAGCTTGTAATGAGACTTTATCTCCTGGTTGCAACTAAGTGTAGGCTTGGGCAATATGAAGAAGGCATTTCAATATTGAAAAATGCACTGGCTATGTACATCGCTGAGATGGCTTTTGGAGCATTTGCAAGGCATATGCAGCTTGGGGATACTTATTCTTTGTTGGGTCAATATGAGAATTCCTTGGTATCTTACCATGAAGGCCTCAGAATTCAGAAGCAGACTCTGGGAGATAAGGATCATCGAGTTGTTGATACTTGCCAGTATATAGCAGAGTCTCATCTGCAGGTGAGCATTCCCTTGAAAGAATGAATGATATTTTGAGCTTCAAGTATAATTCCTTATACTTATTAGGAACCATATGTGTACTGATATTTCTTGATAAATTTCTTATTATTCAGTAGATATCAAAGTATTCTCAGGTAAGAATTTTCAGGATCGAGTTCAGGAAGGTCAGGTAAGATCCCTTAACTACCCTGCCTGCGCCATGAGGCATTTGTAGCTTATGGAAGGACGTAAACTGTAGCAAGTCAGGGGTATCTCTCATAGCTCTGCTCAAGTCATAGGGATGATAAAACCCTTACTGTGTTGGCCATGCAAGACCAAGCTCATGCAGAGCTAACTTCATGTAAGGCAGGACCTTATCTGAGTAGAGCTTTGTCTACCATTTCTTCCGTAGTGCGTGCCTATCAAGATCTTTTCTTATCATGTCTTATGGTTTAATCAGCTTCTGCTCTTTTTCTCTTTTTCCTCAAAAATTGTGGTACTGTTTATACTTAGGAGATGATCAAATTTTACTTCTAACTATGAAAGTTGGAAAGATATCTTGGAGGTTGAGGGTTATTATGATGGTTCCTTTTTCATGACTCCACAATACCCCATGGGATTTGCGGGTTTCCGAATCGACTCAAAAACTTATAAAATCCATAAACACACATATCAATTGGAACCGTGAAACTATATTTTTCTAAATTTTTGCTAATGGTTACTGGAAAAGACGTATACAGTGAGATACCTATATAGGTATGGCAGGGCATGCATAGGAAGACTAGTGAATTATTACCATTCACCTTAAGCCCCTGGATTTGTTAGCTCCTTTTGGGGAGGTAGTTTGGAGAGCAGACTAGTGAATTATTACCATTCACCTTAAACCCCTAGATTTTTTGGCTCTTTTTGCGAAGGTAGTTTGGAGAGTGCCCCGGGTCATTGAAATCATTGTAAAAAAAATTGTGAATGGGTAGACCGGATCGTGGAAAATTTGTAAGCTTCCAATTTGCAACTTCCAAACCACAATGAGAGAGTAGGTGACTCATAAAAATGAAGTTATATTTGAGCTCTCGGCATTTATTTGAGAAATAAATCCCCTTCTTTCCCAACTCAAAACCAAATTTAGTTGTTTCTCTAAAAATTCTATTGTACGCTACAAAAGCTTCCCATTTTTGCAGTTGTAAATTAGGTGAACGTCCAATCATTGAGACAAATTGAACTAACTCCATGTATTTCTATGACCCAAAAACAAAGACCTTGAAAAAATATTATGAATGACTTACTTATGCCATACAAAGAGAACTTCTTTGGCATCTTGAAATGGATTCTATGAGCATCGAGCTGGCCATCACCCGAAATAAGAACAAAATGGGAAATCGAAGGAGATACATACCATCCTGGCCCATTCACCCTTCTCATCCCTGGCATCTTCTTTAAATAACCTTTCAGTCTGCATCAAAGCACAAAGCAAACTATAAACCCTAACCCTTAATTGTAGAACCTTGTCCCTAATTCAATTCCAGTACTGCAAAATGGGGATCAAAAGGGGTGTTTTTAACTTCAGAAAATCGGCATGAAAGAAAGAAAGGGAACGTGGGAACTTCCCCCATGTCTGTGAGCAGGAAGCTTCAAATATAGAATCATTTGCCCGTTTGCGTCCTTTTCCCCCGAAGGCCTCTGTCCGCCGGGAAAATATTTGTTGCAGAGAAAGAGAAAGGATCGAGTGTAAAGCGAGGGATTGGTTAAAATAGTAAAGGAGAAACAAAATGTTTCAAAGCGGCTGGGGGGACAAATGAACATGCGCTAGGCCTGAGTGCTCTCCACTGCCTTCATCTAGATGACTTATGGTCTCATGGGAGTGTTATACATGTGACCTCTTTTAGCTTGGATTAAGACTTGGCGACAATAAATGAAACGAATGAATTTGTTTACTTCCTCTCTTTTTCAGAATTTTGCCGCCTCTTTGAATGAATTGTGTTAATTTCTAATTTAAGACCATTAAAAAGTTTTAATTTTTAAATTAAAATAATTCAAATGATAATTTAGGATTTTAAGACAAAATATTAGTTTGGCTTAAAAAAATGTTTTAAAGTATCTTTATATGCTAGTGATATAATTGTTGTTATTCTTTCATCCTTTAGTGTTTTTATCAATAGTTAAGTAACTTTATTAATTAATGAGGATTATTACTATTTATTTTTATTCATAAGGATTATTTTAAGATATTTGTGTCGGTGTAAGTCTAAAATAATCTAATATAAAATGGTGTCTTTGAGTACAAATTAAATTATAGAGGGTAGTGATGAATTTCCTAATTAAAATTCTTGTGATTAGATGGAAAAGTGGCAAATAATATCCATCCAATAGAAAGTAACATTCAAATAAGTGCATTGTAATGACAACATAATCCTTGCATCATGATAACATATACAAAACAAACACATGAACTCAAAGAGATATAAAATAAGTATATTATAATTCATTTGATATGTGAATGAAGTGTCGAAAAGTAAATCATAGAGACACTATACCATGGGCTACCCTATCAAGTGCATGTAGTGGGAGTGCTCTCAAGTATGAAATGGATGAGGGCAGATGATGAGAAGCTCTTGACACCTATGTAGTAAATCCACCCTCTAGAATGAGGACTTTCACCTCTCCTTTATAGAACAGATTACGAAGATAGAGAATGTAATCGATGAAATAGAAGAGAATCAAATTGTGGGTTAAAGGCTGTTGTGCTAGATCATTTTGGATGTCACAATTTCTCTCTAGTAAATTTTCTTTCTTTCAAAACTAGGTTTGTTGAAAGCACACGTCTCCTCAAAACACTTTGTAGCTAATTTTTTCCCTTTAATTGACAATTGTGTTTAAATTATATTTAGTGAGGCACATATCTTCTAAAATATGTGTTATTTTAGCATGTAATACTCAGAATAGTGCATTAAATGTATGAGCAACAAGTCAACACAACAATGTTGCACTACTCCATGATATCTATTTTTTTCTTATTATGAAGTTCCAACCTACTAGAAATAGTTCACTATGGTGCCCCCTTTGTAATAACTTGGTGTTTTCCTTTAGTAATCATATATATCTATTGTTGTTGTTTCTATTGAGTGAGATTTTATACTATAGGAAGGTGTAGGTCAAGGGGGAACTTTGAGGATCCCATTGCTCCACCTTCACAACTGGTATTGTCCATCATTGGGTCTTTCCAATTGCATACTCTATCACTAACTAGTTCAATTTCAAATTCCCAATTTCTTGCCAAAATAATGAGTGGTTGACTACCAATCGCCACGAGATAGTACCAATGACTAACAAAGGCCAAATGAAGAGCACCAGAGAGAAATAAAGATAACAAATTATCCTGTGAAAGCCAAGGAAACCGATGTAGAACAATAACCATTTCGAACAATAAGTTATTGGTCTGCACCTTGCTCACATAATCACATCCTTAGTTAATTGCCTCCATAATGTTTCAAAGCTTGCGCACAAACAAATGATTCTTCCCTGGCATGTCTCGACCTTGATGGAAGAGCTCGGTTGCAAGAGGGAATTTCAAGGAATCGACCTCGGACAAGTTAGACCACTACACAAATCTCTCATCTAGAGCCCGCGAGCTCAATGGAACCTCTCAATCACTGAAGAGGTAGAGCAATCTGGAGACCTAGAAGGAGCCTTTACTAATACTAATAATTTTAATTAAAAATATAATTCATTTATTTTTTATAATATTTTTTATTTCATCACTATAAAACATATAATAAAATAAAATAAATAAAAATTTTGAGTGATTTAATACTTATTATAAATTAATACATTTAAGTTATATAAATATATCACATTTATCCACATCACCTCATAATTCCTCATAACCTTTTTCTTTGCAGGATGCTTAAAAAAAAAGAAGGAAAAGAACAACTACCATATATTTGGGCAACCAATGCGCTCTTAGAGTCTTTATTATGCAGCATTCCTTAGCCTCATCCCAAAAGTTATAATCAATCCATATTTTTATTTGAAGTTTTATAAAATGTTTCATATTGTTTTTCACCTATATTTTTATACATCTTAAAATCAGTTGACTGGTAAATCATCCAAAATATGTCACCCGATATGCCTACGTGATTTCATTGATTGTCCAGGTTCGGGAACGTGCAAAATTTCAACGACCTGAAGGGATGGACACACCATATATCCTGAGTGGGGATGTGAGTGGAGTAAGATAAGAGGCCGTAGGATTCTTTTATATTGAAGTGGTCAGTCGCATTAGAGCCCCATCTTAGTTTGCCCGGCTGATCATCCCTTTGAATCTTCCTTTTCCTTAGCTCATCAACTAGGTTAGTCCAATCCTGAGAGTGATTTTGCTGGACCCATTCTGAGGCCTCGAGTCATTCCCTCCATTCAGTGTTTTCTTTGTTTTTCCAGGAAAGGGCTTCTTTGACCAAGGGAGAGCCCATAAGAAGAGTGTCATCCACATATTGTTAGTGGGTTGAAGGGGGGTTAGAGGGATAGAGGTTTAGGGGTTAGAGATTTAGGGGGTTAAATGGGTTACGTGTTTAGAGGTTTAGGGGGTTAGGGGAATTAGAAGTTGAGGATTTTAGGGGTTATGGTTTTGGGGGTTAAATGGGTTAGGGTTTTAGGGGTTTAGGGGGTTAAATGGGTTAGGGGTCAGGAATTAGGGTAATTGTGAGCTCTTGATAACTAAGAAGTGTCAGTGCATGCCAAGAATTGAAAAGGCATGCTAACACATGCCAGAAATTGTTGGGCACAACATTGATTTTCCAATGACTTGGTTGGGTTTCCAACTCCCAAAAAAAGTAAGGCTATCTATGACGGCATGAAAGCTAAGGAATACCAAGGTGTGGCAGGGAATGCCTCTAGAAGTACTAACACATGCTAGGTAGTTCCAAGGCATCATAGGCATTCCAATATGTGCCAGGTGCCAGGGTGTGGCATTAACACATCCTACGGAGTGTGAGGGCCAAGTGTTAGGGAAAAAAAAGGGAGCACTACTTTCAAATGCATGCAAATGAAGTATCATCTAGTTCCAGGTGTGCTAAGAAGGGAGTGACACAGTATTCTAGGAAGTGCCAAGGCATGTTAGAGTGCTAGGGAGGCATACAAAGATGTTCCAAGTGCCAAGGTGTGCCAATGTGTGCTAAGTAGTGTTAGGGAGTGCCAGGAAAACATAACAGAGCACTAGGTCAAAATTCATAAATGAATGAATAAGAGTGTGTGACGAGGAGTGTTAGCAATTTTTAGGTATCTCGAGGAGGGAGTAACATGGTATGATAGGGACCCCGATAAGTTTTTTTCCATGGAGAATTGTTTACATTGTATCCATTGCATTCAAGCAAGAGGTCTATCAATGCTTTTTTGTATGTGTTTATAACTTGGAAGAGACCTTAAAATCTACCTCACCAATCTGACCACAATTGGTGAGTGCAAGCATTTGCGAAATGGCATCATGAGTGGAACCTTTTCCAAAAGAGATTATTCATTTACATTACAATATATACAACATGTAGTTAGTGTTCCATCCATGTTAGCGCACACACCTAATGGTATAAGTCCTTAAACTGGTACAAAAAAAATGATATTAGATATTCACATACGGGACAGTCACAAGATGTAAAAAAAATCACATACTTATCGAAATCCTCAACCAGGAATGTGCTAAATTGCTTCAAAATGTGCTTGCAACTAGGTAGGAATCAAATACAATCATAATGGGTTAGGGGGATCTAAGAGAGAATTATGTAAGGAGCTTATTCTAGGTAAAGGACATTGGTATTACTATTGTTAAAGGGGGTGGCCTACAAGGATACATTGGTAGTTATTGATGCAAGAGCATAATTTCAACAATTTATTTCAAAATTTGTATTTGTCCTCCAGAAGGTCTTAGAGATTTATAGGGGGAAGTTGGTTTCCTTGTTGCCCTATAATTTTGTAGAATTTCTAATTTCATATTTGGGATAGGAAATTTTAGTAATTTTAGGCATAATTTAAGATGTTGTTTGATTTTTAAGGCCTCCTAGTCATTATAAAAGTTGAGTCTTATGATTAGGATTACTTGTGGCATCCTATGTATTTTTCAAACTCCAATACACCAAGGAAAATATGTGGAGGACAATTGGGGGAAGTGTGATTGTCCATAAAATGTAGATCGGATTTGGGGAACTTGTAGCTCTTTTCCTTGGACCCTACTAGTTCTTAGAGGTTTCATTTGGAGCAGTTAGCAGGAAAAAGCATAATATTCCCAAGAATATTAGTGTTGGAGCACCTATGGTTTGGGAGAAAGGATAAGGGGTTCTAGGAGTTAAGGGGTTTAAGGGTTTAGGAGCAAGGGATTAAGGGTAAAGGGTAAAGGGTTAGGGCTTATGGGATTTAGAGGTTAGGGGGTTGAGGTATAAGGGGTTTAAGGGTTAGAGGTTAATGACTTAGTGGTTAAGGGATTCAGGGGTTAAATATTAACCATCAAGGGCTTACATGTCAGGGGATTTAGGGGTTAAGTGCCTAAGGGTTATGGTATTTAGGTGTCAGTGAGTTGAGGGGTTAAAGGTTAATGATTTTAGGGGTTAGGGGTTAAGGGTCAAGGTTTAAGAGGATATTGGATTAGGTTTTATGGGGTTCAAGGATTCTAAGTTAGGGGTTAGGGGTTAAGGGGTTAGTGGATTTGGGTTTAAGGGATCAAGGGGTTAATTTGATATGAGTTATGGGTGTAGGGGTTAAGGGGTTGTGGCTTTTGGGTTAAAGGGATAGGTATCTTAGTGGTTATGGGTTAAGTGTGTATGGGTTGTGATAATGTGGCCCCTAATATCCTTGTCAAAACTATTGGGGTTTCCCCTATAAATTTCTCTCGTTGCCTTACCTATAGGTCCCCTACCCCCTATGTCATAAGGCGTCAAAGATCCTTCTCATTCTCTAATGTTAGGATTATAGATCTCATTAAACCATGCTCGAACCTCTCACTTCTACCCATCCATGCTACCCTTATGTCCCCTTGCCCCGTTCAATACACCAAAAGATCCCCCTCCCCCAAAATTCATGATAATTGAACATTTGGAGGCAATAATTTAACAACATCTTCACAACTAGTCCATTTATAATGGTTTCTTGGAGCTATTATATGTCATTTCATTGAGCTAAAGTGATAGGTGAGAGCTATGCATAGCTCACTAAAGGTGTATCAAGAGGCTATTAGTCTATTGGCTATAGAATTTGACTCTTTTTATTTGTAACTTAGCGAAATGGAAAAGATGCGGAGACAATCTCCATTCTTCTTCTTTCACCGGGCCATGTAAACTAAATGAAGCAAATATTCTCAACCCCTTGGAGAAGGAAAGTTGAGAGCAATAATTAGCATGAACAAACAAAGAATCCAATGAGTTAAGTTTAGAGGCGTCTCCCTTTGTAAACAAGCATCCATAAGCTTGTTAGTGTTAGTATGAATCTTTACTAGAGGTTGAGTAGTCTTCACATCACCAACCACATCCAATTGAAAGGTACCAACCCCTACAATAAAAATGATGTCTCCAAAATACCAATAATATCACCTTATGAATCGATTACAATATGATTTGGAAAGTACGTTTCCATACATGTGTGAAAGAAACAATCCATTTGGTTAGCAAAAGGAAGTCTTTTTTAAGACCTCTAGAAACCCCCTTGAAGGAGACAAGAAGGGTTTGAAACCATATAATACAAGTCGATCTATGAACCCCATTTCTGATGTGTTCTATGCATGTGTTTGTTCACTTGGTTTGACATGTGATAGACAATATATGAAGCCTTTTTTTCCATGTATCATCTTCATTAGATATCATGTTGCTAAGAATGAAGTGTCTGGATTAGAGTTAAAGTTCCTATTTTAGTTTGTTGTCTTTTTTTGTCTTTTAGAGTACAAATATTTCTGGTATACTGTGCTAAGGTAGTTTGGCTTTCAAATATTCAAGGAATATGTGAGCTAATATAAGACAATATTGTAATATTTGAAATAACATGATGAACTATTTAGCACAATTTATGGTGTTGGATTGATTGAGATGTTTATTTTTGGATGGATGGATGTACATCTCTTTAGCCAATAGACAAAACTCATTAAGCATTGTTGCAAGTATGTTATTGACATGTTGTAGTGACATTGAGACTTAGAGGTAGAATATTTAGACTTGTATGTTTTCACCTATCTAGGAGTGATGATACCTTGTGGAGGTAAGCAAAATTTACATTTTTTTAACTCTTGGATATATTCTATATGCTCTTGAGAGAATTTCAACCTTTTAAATAAATTACAAACAAATGTACATTCATGCAATAATTACTAATTGATTTGGGGGTGACTCAAAAAATTGTAGCATGTTGGCTTGTTGAATTTTTTATTAAGTTAATTAGGTCTTGATAAATTTGTAAGCTTCAGTGGGATTTATTATGGTTGTATGTGTTTTACAGAAGCGATTTTGGAGTGGTGGTTGTGCTTCCTTTATTGAATTTGATTTCTTTGGTTCTTCTTCTTGTGCATGCCCACTGTGGTATCTTCTTGTGCATGCCCACTGTGGTATATTCTCGTTAGTGGTTAAGGGGTTAGGGATTGGGGACTTAAGGGTTAGGGGCATAATGAATTAGTATTTAAGGGATTATGGATTGGGGTTAGGGGAATAATGAGTTAGTGGTTAAGGGGTTATGGATTGGGGGGTTAGGGGTTAGGGGATTTAGGCGCATTTAGGGGTTAGAGGAATAATGATTTAGTGGTTAAGGGATTAATGATTGGGGGCTTAGGGGTTAGGGGATTTATGCGTAGTTAGGGGTTAGGTGAATAATGAGCTAGTGGTTAAGAGATTAGGGATTAGGGGCTTAGGGCTTAGTGGATTTAGCAATTAAGGATTTTAGGGGTTAGGGGTGAGGGGTTAATGGGTTAATGGTTAAGCGTTAATAGTTTAGGGGTTTAGGGGTTAAGGGGTTAGGGGTTTAGGTGTTAGTGGTTTATGGGTTTAAGGGTTTAGAGGTTTAGGGTTTAGGGGTTAAATGGGTTAGGGTTTTAGGGGTTTATGGGGTTAAATGGGTTAGGGGTTGGGAATTAGGGCTTAAGGGGTTAGGGGTTAAGGGTTAGACATTTAGGGTTTATGGGGTTAAATGGGTTTAGGGGTTTAGAGGTTTAGGGGGTTAGGGTATTTAGCAGTTAAGGATTTTAGGGTTTAGGGGTTAGGGGTTAAGGGGTTAGATATTTAGGGGGTTAGGGGATTTAGTAGTTAAGTATTTTAGGGGTTAGGGGTTATGGGTTAGGGTTTGGGGGTTAAATGGGTTAGAGTTTTAGGGGTTTAGGGGGTTAAATGGGTTAGGGGTTGGGAATTAGGGTTTAAGGGGTTAGGGGTTAAGGGTTTAGGGGGTTAAATGGGTTATGGGTTTAGGGTTTATGGGGTTAAATGGGTGAGGGTTTATAGTCATTTCTTAGGTGAACAAGGCACAAACTAGTTGTAGTAACCGTAACTTGGTCAAGTTGTTATAGTCAAGGCAAGACTTGGTTGGGTTCCAAAGTTCCAAAAAAGTAAGGGTAATTGTGAGGGCATGATAAATAAGGAGTGTCAATGCATGCCAAGGAATGAAAAGGCATGCTAACGCATGTTAGAAAGTGTCAATGGATGTTGAGGAGTGTTAGGGAGTGCTAGGACATTAGAAGGGAGAACTAGGTCAAAATGCATGGAAATGAACGAATAAGAGTGTGTGCCAAGTAGTGTCAATGAATTCCAAGTGTCTCAAGGATAAATTATGTTAGGGGAAGGTCAAAATAAGAATTGTAGGAGGTAAGCCTATGGTTACATAAAGGTTTGGACAAAGTAGTTTCAGACAAAGGGAAACATTGGGCTGGGCACAACATCGATTTTCCAATGACTTGATTGGGTTCCCAAGTCACAAAAAAGCAAGGTTATCTATGACGACATGAAAGCTAAGGAATACCAAGGTGTGTCAGGGAATTCCTAGAAGTACTAAGACATGTTAGGCAGTTCCAAGGCATGATAGGCATGCCAAGATGTGGCAGGTTCCAAGGTGTGGCATGAGCACATGCTAGGGAGTGTGAGAGCCAAGTGTCAGGGAAACACAAGGGGGCACTAGTTTCAAATGCATGGAAATGAAGTATAAGCCAGTTCTAGGTGTGATAAGAAGGGAGTGACATGGTATTCTAGGAAGTGCCAAGGCATGTTAGAGTGCTAGGGAAGCATACAAAGTTGTTCCAAGTGCCAAGGTGTGCCAATGTGTGCTAAGGAGTGTTAGGGAGTGCCAAGAAAACATAATAGAGGTGTACTAGGTTAAAATTCATAAATGAATGAATAAGAGTGTGTGACAGGGAGTGTTAGTGAGTTTTAGGTGTCTCAAGGAGGGAGTGACACGGTATGATAGGCAGTACTAAGTCATGTTATAGTGTCAGGGCGACATGCATCCAAGATTTTATATATTCACATATTGGACAGTCACAAGATGTTAACAAAATCACATATTTATCGAAATCCTCAACCATCAATATGCTACATTGCTTCTTAATGTACTTGTAACTAGATAGGAATCAAAGACAATCATTGCAATGGGTTAAGGGGATCTAAGAGAGAATTATGTAAGGAGTTCCTTCTAGCTAGTAAAGGACATTGGTATTACTATTGTTAAAGGGGGTGGCCTACAAGGATACATTGGTAGCTATTGATGCAAGAGCATAATTTCAACAATTTATTTCAAAAATTTTATTTGTCCTCCATAAGGTCTTAGGGATTTTTAGAAGAGGAAGTTGGTTTCCTTTTTTCCCTATAATTTTGTAGAATTTCTAATTTCATATTTGGGATAGGAAACTTTAGTAATTTTAGGCATAAGTTAAGATGTTTTTTTTTTTTTTTAAGGCCTCCTATTCATTAGGAAAGTTGAGTCTTATGATTAGGATTACTTATGCCATCCTATGTATTTTTCAAACTCCAATACACCAAGGCAAATATGTGGAGGACATTTGGGGAAAATGTGATTATCCATGAAATGTAGATCGGATTTGGGGAACTTGTAGCTCTTTTCCTTTGACCCTACTAGTTCTTAGAGGTTGTATTTGGAGCAGTTAGCAGGAAAAAACATAATATGCCCAAGAATATTAGTGTTGGAGCACCTATGGTTAAAACACGAGATTCAAAGTTCAAATCCCCTTGAGTTTCCAACCAAAAAATAATATTTTTTTATCTATATATTTATTAAATTTTTAGAATGTGGTTTAAATGAAAAAAGAAAAATATAATATAAAAGAAATAAATATGACATGATTAAATTTCATGTGGTTTGAATATCTATTTTCAAAAATAAAAAATATAATTTTATCCACTATCCACTCATGGATATTTCAATGCAAACTTCTGAATGCTAATGATTTTGTCTTAATTGTTAACTATCTTAAATGGGTTTCGTCTTAATTGTTATTGTCTTAAGTCGCCATTGTCTTAAATATAAAGTTCTGTCTTAAATATTTTTGTCTCAAGGTGCTTTTGTCTTAAATCTAAAATTTTTTCTTAAAATATTTTTGTCTCAAATTGCTTTTGTCTTAAAATATATTTGTCTCAAACTGCTTTTGTCTTAAATATAAAGTTTTGTCTTAAAATATTTTTGTCTCTAACTCGTTTTGTCTTAAATATAAAATTTTGTCTTAAAATACTTTTGTCTTAAATTTTTTGTCTCAAATTGTTTTTGTCTTAAATATTTTTGTCTCAAATTGTTTTTGTCTTAAATATAAAGTTTTCTCTCACACTATTTTTGTCTTAAATTTTATATTTAAGACAATTCAATTGATATTAAATTTTAATATAAAATAACTAAAATTAAAAAATGACTTTTTAAGACAAAAGATTTCTTTTGTCCTAAAAAATGTCTTAAAAACCCAAAAAAAAATCTTAAAAACCCCTTAGTGTAATAGTGTTATAAACACCTCGAGCGAGTTTGTTGGCCAAGGATCTATCTCCGTATGTAAAACTTATAGACAAATAACTCTGAAAATATGCATTATAAAATTTAAACCTATACAACATAACATACATGAAGATGAAGGGGGATATATACAATATTTAAGGCTTTATGAAATGCAGGAATTTACGTCTATTCATACATCGTGGAGTATCATGTTGCGTTTAAATGATGCCGGGGTGATCATCGTCTGTCAAGATCGTCACTTTATATAAATAATTTATTTTTCCAATATTTTCTTGGTGTCAAAATTCATATCTAAATCTGATAGGTTTATGATACTTTTATTAATTGAACAACACGGACAAAAAATAAAATAAACAGCCTTTCATCTCTTGTTCTAAGTATTTTGAAATTTGTAACCCAACATAGGGATGGCCCTTTGGGGTACTCTTCGCTGTGCTCTTGGGCTTGCTGTGGATGAGAAGGTTATTGCTAGACACTCTAAAGTGACCATAGACTGGTTAAGGGATTTCAGGTGACTCTCCATCTGAATATGAACTTCAGGTTGACTATGACTTTGATAACGGAGCTTTAGTGTATCCTTCTGACTCTCCATATCCTGAATTGTATTTTGGGCGGAGTTCGATGTTATTGGAATTACTCACTTTCATTAAATTAATTGAAATGTTCATTTCTTTCATAAATACAGTAAATAGTAAATAATGTCAAACTATACATGAATTGTATATCCAAAGATGGTATTATTTTACTCAATTTTTCCTGCAAACATGGTATTATTTTACTCAATTTTTAGTAGCTATAGAGTGCTTTATAGCAATGTTAGAATATGTATTTTTTATTTTATTTTATCAAACTGTGTGTATAAATAGAACTATTAGAATGACAAACTATACATGAATTGTATTTCTGCAAAGATGGTATTATTTTACTTAATTTTTATTAGCTATAGAGTGTTTTATAACCAAGTTAAAAAATGTATATTTTATTTTATTTTATTAAAGTGTAACATAGTTCAAATAAAGCGAGTATGCATAAATATTCTATTATTTACTTTATTTTTACTAGTCATTAATTATTTACTTTTTTAACAAGGTATAAATACAATTATTAACAATGAATTAATTATATTTAAAGGTTATAATTGTATAGTAATTAGCTTCATTTTTATGCATTATTATTATTATTATTGAGCAATATTATTACTATATAATAAATTATATATATAATTTTTAATTTAATCAATAATATTATATTTAATAATAATAATAATTATATTTCTATTAAATATAAATTTTTGATGATAAATTAAGAAAATTTGATGAATTATTTTTTATAATAACTATTTTTTAAAATAAAAATTACTATTTTATAATAATTAATTTATGTGAATTATTCACTTGTTGGTGAGTATATATATATATATATATATATATATATATATATATATATATATATATATATATATATATATATATATATATATATATATATATATATATATATATATATATACTTTTTTCTTATGAATTAAATTTTTAATTTAATCAATAATATTCTATTTAATAACAATTATAAATTTTATTTCTATTAAATATAAGTTTCTATCCTAAATTAATAAATTTTTATAATAGTTATTATTTTTAAATAAAAATTACTATTTTATAATAATTAATTTATGTGAATTATTCACTAGTTGGTGAGTAAATTATATATATATATATATATATATATATATATATATATATATATATATATATATATATATATCAAATTTTTAGTTTAATCAATAATTTTATATTTAATAACAATAACAAAATATATTTTTATTAAATATAATTTTTCAGTCATACATTAATAAAATTTGTTGAATTATTTTTTATAATAATTTTTTTTTTAAATAGAAAGTACCATTTTATAATAATTAATTTATATGAATTATTTATTTGTTGGTTACTAAAGTCATCTAATCTTCATTAAGAAATAATAATAATAAATAATGGAAAAATACGGCATATAATAAATTGATTTAAGAAGACAAAGAAAGAGAAGGAGAGAGGGAGAGGGAAAGAAAAAGAAATAGGGGTAGAGAGAGACATAAAGGGAGGGAGGGAGAGAGGCAAAGAGAGACAGTGGTGGAGAGAGAAAGAGAGCAAAGGATATTCCGGGATATGGAGATAAAAGGAGTGAGAAAGCAAGAAGGGGAGAGAGAGCGATGGAGGTATGGATGAAGAGAGAGAGAGAGAGAGAGAGAGAGAGAGAGAGGAAGGGAGTTGTTGTGAAGGAAGGACTAAGGGATGGGAGGGAGGGATGGTTAGAGAAGCATAGGAAAGGCGACAGAGGAAGGTGGAGAAATAAGGGGAGTGTAACGTTCACCATAACTCAAATATGAAAAAAAACGGCTTTAACATGTTATACCTAGCTATGTGAGCACATATAATTACCAACCATATTTATCTAATTTTCTACAGATTATACATAAAACTTCTTCTACATATGGCTAATTACAAACTTTAGCTCACACCGACTCCTATGCAATACCATACGACATATCTATGATCTATATCTTTGTGTATACTTGACATTAGCAAACACAACATTTAGCATGGTTTTCCTTTGTGTAAGTTTAAATATATACATTAATCTACCTTATCATAAGGTTCATCATTTTGGGAATCATCTAATTCTGATGATACTTTCCAGATTGCAAAAATCTTCGACATTATAATGTATTCCCTCCTGCCATATGATTCATTAAATTAGGACAGGGTTGTTGGAGTCCTTTTCATGGAGATTCGGATCGTAGTATGACACCTGCTGAGCCTACCTCTGTGATACAGGCTGGTTATAATATATCAGAATAATTCTACGGAATAGAGTTCTTAAGACTTAATGCAAATCCCCCTTGATTCGTAACAGAGATTAAAATTTGGGAGTTAGCCACATACATACATTGCGTGAATCAAAAACAAAGTTTTTATAACATACGCATGTCAAACAATAATCCAATCCAACACAGAAACCCAAAAAAAAAATGTGAATATGTAGGAGTTATTTACTGGAGGGTCCCACCGTAACTCCGACCAATCAACGAAACTTCGCACTTCATATTCCCCGCAACATTAATTTAAAATGTTAAGAGTTAAAACTTATGTTCTGTGTGATGTGATGTTTCCTCACGTCGACATGTGGCTTCTCGCACTTTGCATCGCAAATTTCTTAACTTCCCTTGCGATGTCCCTTAGCGTTAACCTTTACAAATTGATATTTGTGATCGCCACCTCCAATCCCCGTCGTTCGATCTCGACTGGATCTGACGATGTGCGAGACGCCTCCACCACAACACTTCGCATCGCAAACAAAACTATTTAACTTGCGAAGTGAGTCTTAATCGCTAACATTTGCAATGTGTGATGTCTCTCCGCCTGCAGTATGATCTTTCACCATTAATCAGCTGGATCCAATGGCTCTCGTCACGGATGTCAATATGATTGATATGTACTCTGTCGTTAACGTATTATTTGACTCAACAAGGAATAAGCAAGGTTTATGGTCCCGCTGTACCTATATGTATCAACTATTATTTTCTGGGTTTCTTCCTCACATGTATTTTTTCTAGCAGTTTGCATGCGAGCACTACTTTTATGTAGTTTTATATTTTTGTAGTAAATATATATCTTTCCAATCCATAAGTTAATCTATTGTATCTCGTATAAATGATAATTTTCTGTTATTTTGACTGTAACATTTTCTAGGTCACTTACAGAAGCTTCCGTTATTTTTCAAGAACAAAATATGGTTTTACTTCCTTCAATTAAGTAATTTAAGAGATGTCTGGACCATCTAGATTTTATGTCTATGTATATCATAGTTATGGAAAAAATATCGGTTCTGGGGTCTAGGGTTTTGACCTTGGACCCTAAACTAACAGTTTATTCCAAATTTGTATCTTTCATATATATGTATATATATATATATATATATATATATATATATATATATGGGCGGAAACGTGAAGCTGGGTTACACTTTTGTGAGAATCGGGGGCAGAAAATTTTTTTCGACAATAGTTCGGCCGAACTTTTGAGTCTGTTTATATTGACGGCACTGTGACGGCGCAGCAAACAGAATTTTTGTCGGAGGTTTGGAAAACCGGCAACAAGATTTCGGCCGAACTTATAAAAAAGTTCGGCCGAACTAGGAGTTCGGCCGAACTATTTTTTATAAATATATCGCCCGCAAATGTTACTGTTTTCATTGTTGGCGCGATTTTTGCTACTCTGTTTCTACTTGCCGCGTTTGTGCTCTGTTCCTGCTGGCCGATTTGTTGCTCTGTTCCGCGCTGGGGCTCTGTTCCTGCTGGCCGAGTTGTTGCTCTGTTCTGCGCTGGGGCTCTGTTCCTACTGTTACGTCCGCGCTCGGGCTTTGTTCCTGCTGTTACATCTGCGCTCTTCACGTCCGCGCTCGTCAAAATCAACCAGGTATGTATTTACGTCTGCGCTCTTTAAAATAAATGTGTAGTTGTATCTTCTTGAAGGATATCTTAACTGTGTTACTGTGATCATGGATTTCACTAAGAATAGAGACAACATTATGTCACTGAGAACCAGTCACTGTACCACTGTAATTTGCACCAAGCCACTGAACCACTGTAATTTGCACCGAGCCACTGTAATTTTGGCATTATATCACCGAGCCACTCTACCACTGTAATTTGCACCGAGCCACTGAACCACTGTAATTTGCACCAAGCCACTGTAATTTTGGCATTATATCACCGAGCCACTATACCACTGTAATTTGCACCGAACGTGTAATATAGTTCGAACTTGATTTCAAAGAGATGACCAAAATTATGTGGTAGAAATGCATATTTTCCACTGGCCTCCTAATGTGGTATTTATCTCATCTGATCAATTTGACATTTCTCCTCAATTACGTCCTATTCCTAAAAAAACTGTCTGCATTGCAGATTCCATGTAGTGTTCCTTCTATTTATGATTTCCTGGCTGATTTTTGCTGGTATTTGATCAACGTCCATGGCTGCTACTCTTTACCTATATGATAGCAACCTTCCCTTTTTCTCTGTACTGTCTACTGGAATATATCTGCACTGTCATCTTGGATATCTCTCATTGCATGCATCAAAATACTTATGGATAATGTTGTTTATGAACTTTTTTTGTCTAAGAGAACCGTTCTAGTGTGTCTAGAGTATTGTTTTGGTTAGTAACTTTTTTGTTTCACCCAAAAATGTAAATTTTTTTCCGCTCAATATACAACTTTTTTTATCAAATCTAAAGATATATAGTTTCATTATGGTTTTTAAAATATAATTCATTATGTTCTAATATTTCAGTTTAATTTTTCTATTTTTTATTCTGAGTTTGTGTGTATTATTTGTCATGCACCTTGCACAATATTGGTAAATAAGAAATAAAGTAGAAAATATTTTCTTTTCTGCATATGTTCTTTGCCTTCACTCTTTTTTATCTTGATAAATCACAAATAAAAAAGAAAATTGGTATTTATTTTTTGCGTAGACCATTTTAAATCTAACCCCAAGCTTATAAAGTTTTCAATTTTTTTATTTGAAAAAATTATTTGTTTTTGCATGCAACCATGTTGAAGTTTTTTGCAAGCAAATACATAAGCATTAAAGGCAAACACATACTTAGAGAATAAGAAAAAGAAACAACATCCTTTATCCTTCTAATATTTTTTTTATATATGCATTAATTCAATAGGTTAAAATTTACTTTATTAAATTACAAGTAGTTCCTTTTTCATTAAATTGTTGCGGTTGTTGTTTCACCTTTTTTTTGAAATTTTTTTATATGTTATATTTTTTTTCTATTTTTTTTTCATATGACTTTAATTTATAAAGTGACCTTATTGTAAACATGTTTCTCACTTATTTATAAAAGTGAGTCACTTGCATTAATACAAGTAACTAATTGTATATTTGTAAATGTGAGCTTATAAGGAAAGTTAGAGAAGAAATGATTTTTTTTTTTTTTAAATTAACTCAATAGTCTCAATGTACAACCATCACTGCGTTGATCAACCTCCACTTCCCACATAGTACTTTTGTTCATTTTTATATATTTTTTCAAAATGGTATAATTTTGACATCCAAATTACATTTGTAGTGTCATTTTCATAAAACTAACCATTTATTTGAGAACTCCCCTTCTAAACAATTAATATTTTATTTTGAAATAATCTTATTTGCATATTGTAATATGGCTAGTCTAGGTAATCTCCTACTTATGAATTAAAACTACTTTTCATGGAAATTATATATTGAGGATATACAAGAAGTAGGGACTTTACTAGGTTACCATGGAAATAAAATTATCCCTCTTAATTTCCCCCCTTGTCGCTTGTTCATAGTGATTTTTGTGATTCTCTTCCTTCTACTTATTTCTATAGCTTCAATTACTTAAATTTTATTAATAGATTCTCCAGAGACACCGAGATTTATTTTTTAAAACTTAAGAGTGAACTTTTTGGCTTACATGGTTCTTGTAGAAAAACAATTAGGACATCAACTTTAGAAGTTAGGAGTATATAATGGAAGTGAATATGTTAACAAAAAAATAGGCACTTTTATTACCAACTCTATTAAAATTTAAATACCCCTATTTTTCCTCAAAAGTGATGTAATCCTATTTGAATTAGGTCTCTAGGTCAGTATCGAAGTCTAGCCTAGGTGGCAGACCATTGTAACAAAGATCTATTGGTAGCCTTTCATACATCTTCCACCAGAAAAATAACTTAAAACACAAAAAGAGTTATCCATCTGCAATATAAATTTGATCTTGAGTATTCATTTGTTTTCTTTGAGAGAGCCCTCTCTAACTAGAAGGGCTAACTTTCAGTCCAAAGTGATTTGAAATAGTTACATTAGGTTGACCATTGAACAACCCAATCGGTTCCAGCTTAGTGATAACATATTCTTCTCTCTTTTAGATCAGTTTTCAAAGGATTGTGATCTAAAAATATTTATAGAAACTTCCAAGGATCTAACAAGGTTTCCTCCTTCCTTAGTGGTGAATGATACTTGGGATCTAATACCTCTTCTGGGAGGAAACCTTGTTAGATGTAAATTGGTGCATAGAACTAGGTGTTCATTAGATGGAAGTGTTGAAATACATAACACTTATATAGTTGATAAAAGTTTCTCAACTAAAAGGGGTTGATTAGAATAAAACATTTTCCCTTATAGCAAAAATTAATTCCCTTTTTACTGTTCTAGCCCTTATTATTTCATATAAATTGTAGGTCCATTAAATGAACATTAAATCCACCTTCTTGCATGGGGATTGCAAGAACAAATTTACTTGTAATAACCTCTTAACTATATTCAAAATGACTATATTTGTTTACCACATGAAGAAATCTCTCTAGGACTTAAGTAAGATCCTCATGTTTGGAATGCTAAAATGAACAACTTTCTTCTTAATACTTACTTTTATATATGCAATTATAACTACAATGCCTATACCAAGAATGTAGTAACCATGTCATAATAATTGTTCTTTATGTTGATGACTTTATACTCATTGGTTGCGACCCTAAAATTTTAGCCCATGTGAAATCTAGCCTTAAAAAGAAATTTGAAAATGGCAGGCTCAGGTACTGGAACCTCTACAAAGGTTCGACCTGAAAACATAGTTTTTCCTCAGGTTTCTCCACTGGTTCTATGTCCAACTTGGATAACCTACAGTTCAATATCCTTCTTTTCATTTTTTATATCCCCTCTTGGATAACCATAATATCTTGAAATGGAGCTAGCCAACTCAAAAATAGTATTGCAAATCCCTGGCTAAGTTAGATGAGGATTACATATGGTCTTGAATGAGCATTTGGACTCTTTAGATATATATCTAAAGAGTCTAAAAGCTCATTCAAGACCATATGTAATACATAGCGTACTCATATAATATATAAAACTTTAATCCATGTGCTTAATCTTAACATTGACACAAATGGAATACAATTTTACTCACTGCTTTATGATAGAAAAATATGCAGATGAATATTCCCCACATATCCGAAGTCAAAAGGGATAGATTAAAAAGGGATGCTTCGGTCATCTATAAAAGATAAATTAAAGAAGCATTACATATTAAAGTAATGTAAATTAGATATGCGTACCAATTATGTTCATATAACACAACAAATAGATGATTCAATACAAATGTCACATAGAAGTCATATTTATCTCATGGGCCTTCAATTTAAATTATATATCTAGCATAATACATTAAGCTATAGGAGATAAATCAAAGAAGCATTTGAATGTAAATTAAAAATGTGTAATAATTATGTCCTCATTTAATATGTACAATATGTTTGGTTGAATCCAAATGAAAAACAAGACTCCCAACCATGAGAAGAGGAAATTGCATCCTATTTCTCCCCCCTAGCACAATTATCAGTACAGTTAGAATTTAACAACCCCAAATTGGATTTTACTCTCAGGTACTGGAACCTCTACAAAGGTTCGACCTGGAAACATAGGTTTTCCTTAGGTTTCTCCACTGGTTCTATGTTCGACTTGGATAACCTACAACAACATCCTTCTTTTCATTTTTTATATCCCCTCTTGGATAACCATAATATCTTGAAATAGAGCTAGCCAACTCAAATATAGTATTGCAAATCCCTGGCTAAGTTAGATGAGGATTACATATGGTCTTGAATGAGCATTTGGACTCTTTAGATATGCGTACCAATTATGTTCATATAACACAATGTTGGAGAAAATGACTATTTATTTCATGTGTAATTAGATTAGTGATTTCATGTGTTAGGGTTGTGGATTCATGCATTGAAACAACACACCATGATATTTCAAATTTAAAAATGATGGTTTGAGTCCTAGGTAGCTTAGAATCCTACTTTTTTCGAAATAAGGATGCACTCCCATTTGATTCTCACGAATAGGTTGTAATCATGAGGCTCTCGCTCAAGAGTGGACCTTCGCAAAATCTTGTGATGTCTTGTCACAAACAAAACCATCAAACTGAAAACACATCATTTTTCTCCTTCAAAGAAAAAAAAATTCACATCATGTGAATATCTCCATGTACTCTTACATATTGGTGTACAAAACCATCAACCAAACACAAGTTTAAAAAACATGCCTCTTCAAACAACTAACTCTTAAGTCAAATAATAGAGCTCATGTACAATTTTCCATATTTGTTGCATTTAAGTGTGTCTAACATAACTCTACTTTCAACATCTTGCTTCATGCAACATGCACCATACTTTGAATTTGCAAAGAAATTCATGAAACATCAAAATACATGCTAGGCCTTAATTGGATAAGAAATCTTTAACCATTTGTCAACAAACCATTTCAATGGCGCTTCTTTTTCTTTCAACTATGTTGAATTTAGTTTTTAGTTATATTTTTAATGTTGGAGAAAATAACTATTTATTTCATGTGTAATTAGATTAGTGATTTCATGTGTTAGGGTTGTGGATTAATGCATTGAAACAACACCATTATATTTCAAATTTAAAAATGATGGTTTGAGTCCTAGGTAGCTTAGAATCCTACTTGTTTTCAAAATAAGGATGCACTCCCATTTGATTCTCACGGATAGGTTGTAATCATGAGGTTCTCGCTCAAGAGTGGACCTTCGCAAAATCTTGTGACGTCTTGTCACAAAAAAAACCATCAAACTGAAAACACATCATTTTTCTCCTTCAAAGAAAAAAAAGTTCACATCATGTGAATATGTCCATGTACTCTTAAATATTGGTGTACAAAACCATCAACCAAACACAAGTTGACAAAACATGCCTCTTCAAACAACTGACTCTTAAGTCAAATAATCTTGTGACGTCTTGTCACAAACAAAACCATCAAACTGAAAACATAGATCATGTAAGAAACATAGCTCGCTGACATATCATTTTTCTCCTTCAAAGAAAAAAAAATTCACATCATGTGAATATGTCCATGTACTCTTACATATTGGTGTACAAAACCATCGACCAAACACAAGTTGACAAAACATGCCTCTTCAAACAACTGACTCTTAAGTCAAATAATAGAGCTCATGTACAAATTTCCATATTTTTTGCATTTAAGTGTGTCAACATAACTCTACTTTCAACATCTTGCTTCATGCAACATGCACCATACTTTGAATTTGCAAAGAAATTCATGAAACATCAAAATACATGCTAGGCCTTAATTGGATAAGAAATCTAACCATCCGTCAGCAAACCATTTCAATGGCGCTTCTTTTAGTTGCACTTCATCATGTGAATCATCTTGACCTTCATCGATTATGAAATCCTCTTTTCCATTCTTCTTTTCATTTTTTATATCCCCTCTTGGATAACCATAATATCTTGAAATGGAGCTAGCCAACTCAAATATAGTATTGCAAATCCCTGGCTAAGTTAGATGAGGATTACATATGGTCTTGAATGAGAATTTGGACTCTTTAGATATGCGTACCAATTTTGTTCATATAACACAACAAATAGATGATTTAATTTACAAATGTCACATAAAAGTCATATTTATCTCATGGGCCTTCAACTTAAATTATATAATCGTTTGACCCCCAAAAATGTCATTCAATACCTCAAAATGACTCCAAAAGGTTTTAGACCTGAATTCTCCACCCCCCATTAAAATGACCCTACAAGTTGATTCTTTCAGTTTTTTCACTCTATAAGCATCAACGTACGATTATGCATGATGGAGAATCTCTAGCACTTTCCTTTGTTAATATATTTAATAATCTCAATATTTATTTAAAAGTATCAATAGTATTTCGACCATGAGATTTGAACAATGTGATGTCGTCGAAATACTATTGATACTTTTAAATAAATATTGAGATTATTAAATATATTAACAAGGGAAAACGCTAGAGATTCTCCATCATGCATAATCGTACGTTGGATTTGGTGATAATTGTCTCCATATTTTGGCTTTCTGACTCGCAAAACATAATTATTTTACAAGGGAGGGAAGGAGGGATGATCATATTGACTTGCTTGATGACATGTCTATGAAGATTAACTACCTCAAGAACTATTTTTTTGCATCTAGGGAAAGAGACACATTCCCATGTCTGAGCATGAAAACGTTATTTGATATTGTTAATGCCTTTAGTGTTTACTTCTACAAGTTCTATAGGCAGAGTCTGTAAAGGGCCAGGTAGCCTCTGGATCTCATCTTTTATGAAAGGTGACATATCTAGTAAATGCCCCTGCAGTCAATCTCTGGAATGGATCTAAATAGAAGTTCTTCATTTTAATATCCATAAAACACAACAACTTTAAGGTAAAATATGTACATGTTCCATTCATCATGAACACAAACCTCACAAGCCTCCTTGGCTTTGGAGCATTTTCCATGTTTTTCATAACCAAGACCCAAATAATTAGGCCCTTCTTGAAGAACATTTGGCTCAACTATGCCTTGTACATGATGGTACATTACTTGTAAAGTCATTGGATTAATAGTGTTCATTGATTTTAGTGTTCTTTGGATGGTTTTAGTACTTTTGGCATGTGAATGTGAAGTAATGTTGTCATCTGAATTACATTTGACATGTGATATTTAATGTTAAATGTTTTTGTTGGATAGTTTAATTATACTAAAGGGCATGTGATATTTAATGTTAAATGTTTTTGTTGGATAGTTGAATTATAATTGGTATGGCATGTGATATTTAATGTTAAATGTTTTTGTTGGATCTAGTTGAATTATAACTGGCATGGCATCTGAAGTTTTTAAAACTACATGAATGATAGAATGTGAACCTACATTTGCACATGTGGTAAATTGAAATGTTACTTGTAACAAGACAATCCCCATTGATTTCATTACAGTATATGTTGATTTCTGATTTGATATAATTGCATGTATGATGGTACATTACTTGTAAAGTCATTGAATTAATAGTGTTCATTGGTTTTAATGTTCTTTGGATGGTTTTAGTACTTTTGGCATGTGAATGTGAAGTAATGTTGTCATCTGAATTACATTTGACATGTGATATTTAATGTTAAATGTTTTTGTTGGATAGTTGAATTATAATTGGCATGGCATGTGATATTTAATGTTAAATGTTTTTGTTGCATATTTGAATTATAATTGGCATGGCATCTAAAGTTTTTAAAACTACATGAATGATAGAATGTGAACCTACATTTGCACATGTGGTAAGTTGAAATGTTACTTGTAACAAGACAATCCCCATTGATTTCATTACAGTATATGTTGATTTCTGATTTGATATAATTGCATGTATGATGGTACATTACTTGTAAAGTCATTGGATTAATAGTGTTCATTGATTTCAATGTTCTTTGGATGGTTTTAGTACTTTTGGCATGTGAATGTGAAGTAATGTTGTCATCTGAATTACATTTGACATGTGATATTTAATGTTAAATGTTTTTGTTCAGAAAATAGTTTAAGATTGATCACAAGAATTAAGAGAATGTCTCGTCCCAACACCATAGAATGATCATCCATGTCAATGACTCTTAAGTCTATCTTTCCAAACCATGACCCTACTCTCACATGTGTGCCTTTCATGACACCAGTCACTTCTTTCATCCTCGAATTGACTGCCTTGAAAGCACTCAACTCTTTCTCGATGCTAGCCTTCCTCTTTCTAAGAGATGAAGTTGCCTTTCGACTTAGGAAGCTATGGGTAGCCCCCGTGTCTATCAAAGCAGAGAAATTTTTCCTATGTACGGTTGTAGACACGAATCTCAAGTCCAAGGAACTTTCATCATCATTCCTCTTTTGCGCCTTAATTCCGCAATCTTCTTCAACATTTCCTCTTCCAATATGTCTTTCGAACTAGCCCTTGGCTTAACAGTGCTTTTCACATATCTCTTCTCATGAAGCTCCATAGAACAATCCGATCCTGGGTCCGCTTGAATTGGTTCAAGCTCTTTCCTTTTCGAATTCTATCTAATTGCTCCAATACGACATACAATCCTCATAGTGTGGTCGTCTTCTTTTCCAAGTGTGCCAACACATGCATTTTCTTTCTTCAAACCAATAGGTTTCGAATCAAGAAAGTCCCTCTTGATCTTATCTTCCATGTTCTTGACTTTAGCCTGCAACGTGGTGCTTCTTTCCTTCAAGTGAGCCCTTTCCATAAAGATTTCTTGAAGTCTTTGTTCACCTTGTCGTATCTCCATGTCATGCTTTTCAATTTCAGCAGTTTGTCCAGATAGCCCATCCTTGGAATGTCTTGGGTGAAAAACCAAGTAGGTTGAACCAAGTAGGTTCAATCTACATTTTGCATGTGATATTTAATGAACTTTAAATGTTTAATGTTTTAATGTTGCACAATATATAATCAAAAGGGTTTTAAAACTTAAAGTTTTGGATGGTTTCAATCTACAACTTAAAGTTTTGGATGGTTTCAACCTACATTTGCACATATGGTAAATTGAAATTATGTTACTTGTAACAAGACAATCTCCATTGATTTCATTGTATATGTTGATTTCTAATTTGATATAATTGCATGTATGATGGCACATTACTTGTAATGACATTGGATTAATAGTGTTCATTGATTTTAGTGTAAGTGAAAAAAATTATTGACACTGTAGAAGGATTTTTGTGTTATAATAATTAAACCTAATAATATTGGAGAGCAAGAGAGATAAGGTATGGTGTTTACTACAAGAGTTCGAGCAGGTCATTCGGTGACAACTTTTACTGGAACTTGAAACAAAGAGAGTCTATCTTTGGCTAGGACATCATGTAAGATGCCTTACATAAACAATAAAATTGTACTTAAAAGCTGAGATTCGGGCAA
Organism: Pinus albicaulis; assembly: GCA_034641835.2. Lineage (NCBI taxonomy): Eukaryota > Viridiplantae > Streptophyta > Pinopsida > Pinales > Pinaceae > Pinus > Pinus albicaulis. The sequence goes on from CM076579.1 coordinate 684,321,742, forward strand.
GTGGGGACAACCACTTGTTATCTCGTCCCTTGGAGGCTAGGCCATATGGGGACCGAATTTGACCTTACAAAATAAAGTGAAATAATTTGTACCATATGGTCGGAGAACATATACAAGAACAATTAATTTCATTCTAGAATATATATATATATATATATATATAACATTTTTAATCAATGCACATGTATAGAAAAACTACTTTCAGTTGATACTAGAGCACGTGCTTGTATCCAAACAATTTGTAACATGTGCAAACCACAAATTAACATAAGCAGCTCAATTTTTAGTTGAGTACTGGAAGTTCTAAAACATATTTAATCCAAAGATAATAAATTGTTGGACACTTCACTCAAAAAAAATCTAATGGAATTCCATCTTCAATAATCCGTTCATGATCGGATTTTGACATTTTCCATTTCTTAATTTTCGATTTTTTCTTTGATTGAACTTCTATCAACTTTATGCGTGCTGCACACACCAAGTGACTATATCGACAACTTATGGAATCAGGTTCATAGTCTTCAAAGTAAACAAAGTCTCCACTTTGATGAGTTTGTCTGAAAAAATAACCTTTCAGTATAATAGACCCTCTGTCATATTGAAATCCGTGATCATTATAGTTTTGTAATAATTTCATTTTTCGTTCAGTGCAACACATCAAATAATACTTCACATTTTAATCGTTGTCAATAGGTGCAATTACAGCAAAAACATCTCCTGCACAATAAAATAAACTTAACAAAATTATACATATTTAAATTTATTTCTAGATTTTTAAATCATTAGAAAGTAATTCAAATGTTACCTTCTCTAACAAGATCATAAACTCTATCACCATTGGATGATATTGTAGTTTCCTCTGATTGCATTTCTTCAAACATTGCAATATACATTTTGCCCTTTGTATTTATCTCTGTATGTTTCCAATCATTCACATACATTTTGTTTTCACAAATGTCATTGGATTTTGTGTTGTCTATGCAAACATCACAAAAACAAGAATATTTTCTTTTATCCAATGCAAACACATTTGTGGACAACTTTGTTTGAATTGAATGCAATTTTCGAGTCCCTTTTATTGTTTCAACCTCATTTCCAATTGATCTATCTACGTCTCCAATTCCAATATGCCAGAAAAACCTTTATATGGAAAATTAGAAAAAGAATTTGTAAATATTATATCAAAATACAATTAAAAATAATCATTGCATGATAAATGTACAATGTTTAAAATTAGATTTCCAATATAAATTAAATTGAATGTACCTTCGCACTTCTCTTGATGGGTTAATCTCATGGCTTAGAGCAATTTTGCACCATTGAACAACTTCTTCAGCGTTCACAAGTCGGCGTGCAAAGTGGTTCATTTGATATCTTCGAAGTACTCGTTTTATGCATGCTCCTGCACCGTCATGTTCTCCTTTTCCATGGCTAGTCTCAAAGAAATTCCAACAATGTTTAATGCAGGTTTTCTTATGAAGACAACACAACCAAAAAAATGATCGTGCAGATTTGAATTGACTTGCGCATCCGTCTAACCATATCCAATGTTCATTGAATGTTATTCCACGATTTTTCAATGAATCATAAATTCTTTCAAAACAATGTTGTACAAAACATGTATCATGTGTACGATCGTCACTGATATAAAAGTGATATTATTTAATTATATGTCGATTTTCACTCGTGCTTTCTATATGATCGACATTTTGTTCAACATGTCTATATAGAATATGGACGAGCATGGATACTTGGTCAGAGTGATAGTATTCACTCTGAATTTCTTTTTGTGGAACAAATGTGTAGTTTTCTGCAAAATCAATCACTGACAAAATGGTCCCTAGTGGAAAAAATTCACGAGATTTTTTGAATTGCAAGTCTTGCCATCGAGCTCTATGGGAATGCTTGGTGTATTTGTAAATTTCTGCCTCAAACTTTCTCAAAAAGTCTATCAGAAAAATTTCGTCTTCTCGTAATTCGATTCTTTTAACACTATCTGCACCTTGAATCGATGTATTGGTATATTCATATCTCTTCCATTTCACTTTCATGTTGGACAATGATTGATCATTTATATCAATACGATATTTTTTTTGAAATTTAGTCAAATTTCCACAATCATCGCATTTTTTACCACCAACACATTTCTTTTTGTAAAATAGTTCATCGCTTTCTCTTTCACATAGAATTTGAGATATGAATTCACTGATAGTGGAAGGAGGAGGTGAATCCTTCCATAATGTTCTACCGAAATCAAGGAATGTGTCATAATATAACTCAAATTCCACATGATAATGGCAACAACAAGTGTCGCGTACGGTGATAGGTTTTACATACCATGGTTTTTGTTGAACAAAATCACTGAGTGAAACTTGAATTTGACGATTCTCTTCTTTGAACTTGTTGAATAACTCTATTTGAGTGGTTTCCAAGAGATGTTTTTCATGTTCTTCGTATTGATTTCATGCTATTCTTCTTCGCATCACATGTCTTGCAGTCGGTGAAACACGTGAATTGTTCTTCCAATATTCATATATTATTTTTTAACATCTTCTCCAAGTCTATCTTTGTATGGTTGCCTACAAATAGCTCTCCAACAAGCGAGTTCATCATTTACATCTATTTGCAGTCTAAATTTTCGATGTTTGTGTAGAGTTTTTCGTGAGGTTCCCAGTGCTCGTGCCATAGATGTTATCAAAAGATTCTCTTGAGTACTTGGTGAAACCATTGCCATCTGTATTCCTCTACGTATATTTGAAACATCTTTATCTCTAGATCTCTTAATTGACTCTATAGCACTACTCATATTTTTATCACCTCTTCTTTCATTTTTTTATCTTTGGTTGATTTTCGAATACCCAATAGTGTCGTCGCTTCTTTTAATTTCCTTGATGATAGGAGACCTTTCAACATTTGAGCTTGAACTGTCACTTGCTCATTTTTGAAATACTTTTCAAAAATTCTATCAACACGATATCGTATAACATGGTCAGGTTTTTTTATCTCCATATGTGTGAGTGTCGACATTTTCTAACATCTCATTATCGATAGTGATTTCATCTGTACATATTCGAAAAAATAGTACATATTCAATAAATCACTAAATTAATAAATATGTCAATAAATATTAGGAAATTTTTAAATATATCAATAGATCATAATATTTACATTTACATACCCAATTCAATTTCTGCTTGAGGTTGATTTTCTTCTTCAATATTTTGAGGAGTATCTTTGTCTGTTTACATTAAACAAAATATTTTTCAAACTAGTTCATCAAATAAAAATTAAGCTTCACATTTTACATTGGGAAAATTTTAAAAATATATCAATAGATCATAATATTTACATTTACTTACCTGCTTCAATTTCTACTTGAGGTTGATTTTCTTCAATATTTTGAGGAATATCTTTGTCTGTTTACATTAAACAAAATATTTTTCAAACTAGTTCATCAAATAAAAATTAAGCTTCACATTTTACATTAGGAAAAATTTAAATATATATCAATAGATCATAATATTTACATTTACATACCTACTTCAATTTCTGCTTGAGGTTGATTTTCCTCTTCAATATTTGAGAGAGCTTCTAACTTTCTTTTGCGATATTGTCTCGTCTCTTCTCTACGTTCTTCAGGCTTTCTTTTTCGATCATATTTTCTCACACAAGTTCTTCGATTTCCCATGATAATAGGGTATGAGGTTCAAAAAATTTCCTTCAAAAAATTAGAAAATAACTCAATTACAAAAAATATCACAAAAGATTTAATTTAAAAAAATATTTTGTAAAAAATACGTAATCCAATCCAAAACACACACTTTAAAAAACACAAAACATGTACTTCAACACAAAACATGTACATACCTCCAAGAGAAATCACACCGCCTCCAAGAAATGTCTTCCAAAAAAATTCTTTAAATCCAAAATTTGAAGAAAATTTTTTGAACAAAGAAGCTCAAAAGATTTATTTCAACACAAAACACGTACATACCTTCAATAAAAATCACGCCGCCTCCAAAAAATGTCTTCCAAAAAAGTTCTTTAAATCCAAACTTTGAAGAAAAGTTTTTGAATTCAAATCAAGTTGTAAAATGAAATGACTTATAATAATATTATTATTATTATATTATTATTATTATTATTATATATATATATATATATATATATATATATATATATATATATATATATATATATATATATATATATATATATATATATATATTTCCATCTCTATATAGGCCAGACTGTGGTTCCAAAAAAAAATTATTCTACTTTAACAGTCAGGCTATAATTACAACTTATTCATATAGTTTGTTAAACAGTCCAAAAATGTTCAAATTCCAGAACATAATATAATAGAGAGAGATACAGTTTATACGTGACATGCACAGTGTAAAATTATTCTTTCAATAGTCTAAGACACAACACCCATACCAAAATTATTTCGGTCTAACAACATTTCTGTATTTCAAACAAATTCGAATACATATCTGCATTAAAATAAATTTGTTTACTTATCTCACGTCGGCTCTGCTGATGATGTGCTCCCTACCATGAGCGAAGAAATTACATCCTCACTCCCCTTGCCCTCCACACCTGAGATGAGTAGGTTGACAGAGATTCTGAAAGAGATCTTGAGACCCCAAGTCCAGTCTTTTTTTCCATGAATTTTACAGGAATGTTGAGTGTTTCCATTGGCCTTTACCAGCTCAGGAAATCATCACTCTCTTCCCTTCATTAGTCACAGAACAGAACCCCTTTTCCTCATTTGGATGTACCTTTTATGCTCAGAGGAAAGGTAATCGTCTTTAATTATTTTTCTGTTCAACCATGTCTGAGTTTTTGGAATAATTTTATCATTAGTATTTTTACTTTTTATGGAAACACTATTCCATGATTATATTTTATTTCAATAGAACATAATTAATTCATGGTCATCATGTAATATTTTCCTCAAAGAAAATAAATGTTTTTGTCTCTTAAAAATAAAATAGCATAACAAATAGTTAGCACTTAAGCCAGCTGTCGGAGGGAGAGAGGTGGGGATGAGAGAGAGAGAGAGAGAGAGAGAGAGAGGGAGTTATATTGATTTGGATAAATGAAATGACAATAGTAAAGGGGTTATCATTAGTATGAGCTACCAATTAGACCTCACACTATTTGGGATAAGAGACCCATATGGATTATTTCTCAATAACCATTCTTTTTTTTTCAATTTGATGTGAGATATAGATCATGATAAAGGTAGAGGGCATGCAAATTATGTACTAAAACTATTTAATGCACAAGTATGAAAAAGGTTAATCTAGCTAGCAGTGGAAGATATAGAAGTAGGAAGTGATGAGCGAGTAAGCATATAATTTCACAATCGTGACAATTTTTAGTTGAAATCCAATACAATAATGAATGTCTACTTATTAGAACAACTCAAAAAATTCAATTTGCTAATCTAATAAGTTCTCATAAAATTAAACTGTAGAACTGAGATAGAAAAAATGTGAGAGACAATATAGTTCACATAATTGTCCATAACCTAGTAGTATACATCCCACAAAATACACATACATTAAATATTTAAGAGAAATAAAAAACAAGGAAAATATTCATGTTAAAATATAGCTCTAGTAAAATGCCACTTCAATTTTGGGGTTGCAATAAATATGTGGTCTTTGTTACAATTTTAGTAGAATTAGCCATGAAGTCATGTTTTTATTTTTCTTTGTAGTCCTCGTAGTGACCAACAATTTTATCAATCATTAAGTATGATCTCAAAGACCTAGACATAGATAATAAAGTTATTTTGTGGTTGCATGGAATCAGGATTTAATCGTAGTAATGTCTAGTCTGAGGCATGATATTTTTCTAAGATTATGCTATTGGCTTCTTCACACACATAAAGGTATTTCAACTTCTTTCGCTCATGATATTTGTTGTGATTTTTCCCATGTTTGAATTATATCAATTTGGCGGCCTATGGCTACCATTTATATAAACTGTTGGTTCAAGAAATCCTTATCTATGGAAAGCATTTCTATGGATTTTGGTGAAATTCTAGATCTATGTGAGCTATTTTGGAGTTGTGTGGACTATGGTATAACTTGTGTGCGTGGAGTTCTTGTAATTTAGCATGAAAAATTTGAAAACATTACATCCAAGAGTTGTGTATGTGTTGTTGAAGGATTTGTGATTATACTGCCAAGTTGTTGCTACATAGTCCTATGGAATTTAATAGGTCAAGGAAAATGGGGAGCCCCATGAAGGCTTTTTTTTATCATCAAGTACGTGAAGAATTGTGGTGATATATATGAAAGTATTTTCACATCATTGAGTAGGTGAAAGAAGGTGGAGACTCCCACAAAGGTCTATTGGCATCACCAAGTAGGTGAAGTTGGGTAATCCCATGAAGGTATGTTGGCATCAACATGTAGGTGAAGGAAGGTGGGGACTCTCATAGAGGTCTGTTGACATCACCAATTAGGTATGGAAGGTGGGGAATCCCACCAAGTTTTGTTGGAATCATTATGTATATGAATGAATGTGGGGACTCACACAAATATCTATTGGAATCATTATGTTAGTGATGAATGGTGGGGACTCCCAAAGGTATTTTGGCATGACTAAGTAGGTGAAGGAAGGTGGGGACTCTCACAAAGGCCTATTGGCATCACTGTGTAGGTGAAGGAAGGTGGGGACTCCCATAAAGTTCTGTTGGCATCACCAAGTACAACACTAAGTAGGTGAAAGGAGGTGAAGACTCCCATAAAGGTCTCTTAGCATCATCATGCAGGTGAAGGAAGGTGGGGAATCCCATAATACAAACATATCAAGTATCTTGATGGTTTTTTTTAGGTATCAACTAAGGTAATTTGGTCCATGTTTATGATATATCTTGTCACTAAGTAATGGAAAACCCATTGGAGCTATGACAATATGTGGAAAAGATGGTGAGAATTCTTTTGTCTTTGAAATCTTGAATGTATTGAGCGTTATTGAGCCTAGCTAACTAAATATAAGTATAGTTATTTTTTTATAATTACCATCTCTAAAAAATGACAGGTGGAGTAAATAGATCTAATAAAATAATTAATCAATATGACAAAGATGAAGCCAAAGATTCCTAGTGTGTGAGTGAATGCGAAGGAATACCATGTTTGTCATTCATCTCTTACTAGTATTGGATGATGGAAATATGCAGGTAAAGTTTGTGAAATAAAGTAGACTAGTGGATAATGAAATAATTTAATTAATGTCACATGATAAATAAGACTAAAATGTTAATATTCTTATTTTAGATGACAAAGACAAAACTAAAGTCAATATTCAACGCAACTAGTGATAATTGTTTATTCAGCATGGCAGAGGCATTGCATGAACAATAGATAAATGAAATGCAAGGAGGTGTGTTGAGACTCTATGAGATCCCTCGGTCAATATTTTCTCATTGTAAATAATTATAATTATTTCAAAGGTTGAGATAAATGGACACATATTCCTCATTGTCAATTGAAAATTTGATTGCTATAGTTCTTCCTTGGAAGAGACTAATAAATTGAAGCGTGAAGTGGAGAAATTAATTATTTTTTTGGGTGTGAGTTTTAGGGAGGCAGTGCAGGGTTTAGAGTTTGTTGGGAATAATGCTAGAGGATAAAAAGGGGGGACTAGAAATATTAGGAATAATTTTTAATTCGACGCAAGGATGATGCATTCAAGTTATTTCCATTGTTCTTTGTGGTTTGTTTCCATTGTTCTTGGGAATTCATTGTAGGCTAAGAGGGAGCATCAACCTTATATCCATTCGAAAATTCCTCATATTGATAAAATATTCTATATTTAAATGGTATACAATCATAATCCAACTTTTGAATATGATCAAAGTTATCCATGGATTTATTGACTGATTTCAAGATATGTTTTTCCATATCTACCTCCACATAAATTCAAGAACAAGTAAGTAAGGGATACCTAGGCTCTGCTTTTTATAATGGTGTCTTCCCAAAGTTCCTCTTAGGGATACCATAAATCCATCATTCCAAAAATGGAATGGTATATGGGGAGTCTTGAATAGATAATAACTACATTTTTCACATCAACCTCTAGATTGAAATATATGGTCCACTTATTTAGATAAATCCTAAGGATGTTTTGAGTATAACGATTATTTTCTAAGGCTATGTTGATTAAATGAGAATACATAGTATCTAGTTGGATTGTATTCTGAGAGACCTTTCCAATGATATATTACACTCCTTCAAATTCCAAAGGATTGAAGTGAAAATGTGTCTTAAAATTTGGTAGGGTTCCAAATTCTCTAGGTTTCAACGACCAGTTAATGTTAATCTGTGGTCCTGTCTTAGTAGTATTTTGAAAAATTCACATATAAAATTCATCATATCTAGTCACATTGCAAATATATATATATATGTTCATGTAAAAAAATTAGGAATATACAAAAGCCATATTTTTCATGTGTGCACTTCTACATATGCATATAGATATTAAAGCACATATATAGAAAAAAAAAATTCTAAATGCACTTTCATTTCCAAATATTTATGACTTCCAAATTTTTGAATATGTATGACTACACAAAAAATGTTAAATATATGAAAAAATGTGTTTTCGCACCTTCGGTATATTACAGAATTTGTGCACAAATTTCGTAATATGCATATATGACAGTCTGCAGATATGCACAACTTCTGTATATGCACATTCTTTTGTATATGTGAAAATTCTGTATATGCACATATCCTCTGTATATGTGTAGCTTCCATATATGCACATATCTTTCGTATATGTGCATCTACCATATATGCACATCTACTATATATGTGAAACTTTGAGAAGGTATGCAAATATACTGAGGATATGCACATATGCGAAATGCATGAGCATATAGGAAAGATGTACATATACAGAAGAAGCACATATATGAAAGTTTCATATGAAGATAAGCGATAAAGAAAATTTTCATATATAGAAGTTGTGTGACCTTTGTATATGCACATATTTTTTATACACGTATGTCTTCCATATAGGCAACTTTTGTATATGCACACATCAGTTGTATATGCACATCTTTTGTATATGTGCATATTATACACATATATGTAAGTTTCACATATACAGTAGATGTGCATATACAAAATATATGCACATATACGGAAGTTATGCATATGAAAACTTTATATGCATATACAAAATTTGTGCATATATGAAAGTTTTGCATATACAAAACATGTGCGCATTTATGGAATTTGTGCATATATGGAGTTTTTCGTACATGCAAATTATAGAAGTTACACATTTTTTCTATATATGTGCAACTTTTGTATATCATGCATATACGAAAGTTGCACATATATAGAAGATATGTTCATATACGTAAGTTGCACATATATAGAAGATATGTGCAGATATAGAACTTGCACATATGTCGAATATATTCGCATATACGGAAGATATGTGTATATATGGAAGTTGTGCAAAACTCTAGCCTATGTATAAGCACAACATATTTATATGTGCATCTTCTGTATATGTGCGTATCTTCCATATATGCATAAATAGACATGCACATATACAAAAATTGTGCGTATATGGAAATTTCGCATATACAGAGGATATGCATATACATTGGCTGAAGTTGTGCATAACTTATATATATGTGCAACTTCTATATATGTGCATCTACCATATATGCACAAATTCCATATATGTGAATATAGGGAAGCTACACATATACACAATTTGTAACAACTTCAACCTTTGTATATACGTTGTTTCCATATATGTGCATATATTTTGTATATGTGTAACTTCCGTATATGTACATATATGAAAGTTGTGCATATATGAAGGATATGCACATATTTGGAAGTTTCACATATATAGTGGATGCACATATACAAAATATATGCATGTATATGAAATTTACACATATACAGAGGATATGCGCATACAAAAGTTTCACATACAAAGAAGATATGCGCATATATGAAATTTTCACATATACAAAATATATGTGCATATATGGAAGTTGTGCATATCTAGAGACTGTCGCATGTGCATATTATGTAAGTTTCACATATATTCTGTATATATGCCTATACGGAAATTGCACATATATAGAAAACATGAGTATATATGAGATTTGCACATATACAGAAGATATGCACATATATCTAAGTTGTGCATATACAAAAAATATGCAGATTTATTAAAGTTGTGCATATACAAAATATATACACATCATTTTTATATGCACAACATCTGTATATATGTATCAACCGTATATGCACAAATTATATATATGCACATATACAAAAGTTGTGCACAGCTTCAACCTCTATATATACACACCCTCTATATATACACAACTTCCATATATGTGCATTGCACAAATTTTGTATATGTGCATATCTTCCTTATAAGGGAAATTTCCATATATGTACATATACAGAAGATATATGATACAAAATATTTGCATATATAGAAGTTGTGTGAATTATGTATATGTGCAGCTTCCTTATAAGTGTAGCTTCCATATATGCACATATCTTTCATATATGTGCATATTCTATGTATGTGAATCTATCGTCTATGTAAAAATTCCATGTATGCGTATATAAGGAAGTTGTGCATACTTCGTATATGTGCATATACAAAAGCTATGCATACTCCATATATGCACAACTTCCATATATGGAAGAATCTCGAAACTTTGCACTTCACCTTGTAACCTCATATTTAAGATAATGACAGAATCTCATATAATTCCCTATTCCTTCATTATCATAGAGTCGTGTAAAAGTATCCCCTTATAGAAAACATTTGGAGAAGGAGTCGCTAGTCCAATGGTTTTCTAAATTATTTGTTTGATATCTCCAACCAGATCATATTTCCTTTCAAAATGGCTAGGTTCTAAACCATATTACTTTCTCATCTTTAGCAGGTGGTACAGGAGGAATGATTTTGATCAGTTTTTGTTTCCCTTCGAGGTGGAAAATATCAAACCTCGGATGGGGAAACCACCATATCTCCTTTTTGCTTTATTTTCTTTCATCCACTAATATTTGATTGATTTAAGACTTCACTTTCTTGTTGTAATTATCAATAACCTACACCTCCTTGGAAGTGCCTATTTGAGCCCATTTGTGTTGCCATATTTACCCCTGTCTTCACTCTTTTCACTTACATTTTCACTCTTTCTACCTATCTTATACTTCTTTTACCTTCTGTACTATACCATTTACTACGAAAACCCTATGATCATATAACTAGAGGTAAAATCAGTATACTTAGCATTATTTCAATGTTTTCGTTAAATTTGGATAGATTATATGATCATACTTATTAGGCCATCTCTAACGATCTATTTTATTGGACACGTAGCTATGGAGACTATTGGTAGGTGAAAGGCTAACTAAACATCTGGTCAAAGCATGAGGAGGTGGACACTTCATCATTCAAGTGTCAGTGTCATTCTATACTTAAAACATCATTTACAATTATGTACTTAAGCTAGTAGTCAATGTCAATAGTAAGCAGTTTATGGGATCTTCTGGCATGTCATCCACCAATATCCATGTGGCCGAGGATATAAAGTGGGTTTTCAAGTCGAATGCAGCCAACCGAAGTCTGATTAAGTCATGCACAACTAATTTAGCATTGATATTATGAGATATTATATAGCCAATGATAGTCATCAATCAACAGTTTGCTATGCAAAGAGATAATTAGTTAAGCCCAATATTCATCGATTGTCTTCTTAAAGGCCCGATGAGTTATAATTTAATGTATTTCCAAGTAATGATGGTGATGTAATGATATATACTCATTGATTTTGAAAACTTATGTTATTTTTGAGACTCCATACTATGTATGTCAATGTTTAAGCTTTGATAAAATTCAGTTCCAGCTTTCTTCTACTATAAGTAATTATGGTTGTTCTTTGAATTTTTTTTACTGAGTTAATTCAAATTGCTCCAAGCATGGCAAGGACCCACCATGTCTAGAACCAAGCTTATAATTAGTCTATATCTAGGATTAGTTTACTATGTTAATTTTACATAGCATATCTTGTGATTGTTTAGTTTTTGAATGGTTTAATTGACTATGTACCAATGTTTTTATTTCTATCCTATAGATTAAGTTGACAAAATGAACTTTTTTGTTTAATCCATAGACATTGAGAAACAATTAAAAATGTTAAATGCCTCTTATAAAGAGCCTGATCATACATATGTGTTTTGAATCATTATGATTTAAATTATCAATATAATTTGGAATATTGTTCTGAACCTTATGCTTTGTAACCCTTCGAATTCAATAATGCACATGGATACTTTAGCATTATGTTTCTCAATTGACTGTGTGGTATAATGAATACATGATTGCTTACATTGGAATTGCATGCAGGGTTATGAAATTCATTTGATTATTGTGATAAGAATTTTTTGGTTTTGCAAGCTTTCTTTAGTGGTTTTAGATCTATAAGATTTTTGTGGATAACAATTTATTTTCTTGAATATTGGCATTAGTATCTAACTTACGAATTCTGTGTGACCTTGTAGAAGTTTCCTTGTGATTTAATCCTTTGAATTTGGTGTGAATGAAATAGTTTTACTTTGTTTCATTCAAAAAAAAAAGTTAGGTTTTCTCAAAATTGTTATCATAAATAGCATTTGGATTTCCATTTCGAACAATAGTTAAGGTTTATTTTGATTTTGATTACGAATAAGTAGTGAAACTGTAGTCTCAATTACGAACAAGGGTTATGGTTTTATTTAATTTTCACTCAGATTTCCTTCAAGTTTGATTAGGGTGGTCGATTTGATAAATCTCTCAAAATTAGGGTTAGTTTCCTTCAATGTCATTTGTTTAGATTTCTTTGAGTATTATTTCAGTTTCTTTGAAATAGGTAGTCTTTGCATTTGAATATTGAATGCCTCTCTTTGATTGACTTAAATTAGAGAATTACAGAGCTTGATTGCAATTTCTCATTCACTAGCTTAATTTAGATTCTGAATTGATTAGCTTAGTTTTGATTCATGTTTTGTTGTGATCAACATTAGAACATTCGAATGAGTTTCTTCCATTAAACACAATTTAAATTATCTAATTAGCATCTCATAAGTCAGAGTGATTTTAGTGTTAAGAGAAATAGTGTTTGAAATGATTATTTTGAGTTTTGCAGCAAGATTGTCTTAGTTGTAATATTCTTGTTTAAACCATTGACTGAAAAGAGTTAAAATAGGAATGTATTCTATAGGATTTAATGAATGAGTTCTTAAATACTTAGTGAGTGATTTTGTTGAGAATTGAGTCTTTGAAGACAAGTATGATTTCTTTGAAGAAGTATGCTTGATTCATGGTTGAATGATTTAAGTAAATAGAGTATTTTGAGTAAATAGGTTCCAGTACTTAAAAATTGATTATGAAAGGAAATCACCTTTTCTGTAATTAGATCTTGAACCTGAACTGATACATAATGTAACTCAAAGATTACGATTCGTTGGTTGATAAGTTAATATTAAGTGGTTTTAAAGGCAATTAAAACAAAACATTTTTGGCATCATTATTGGGGAGTTGCAAGTAGTTAAGGTAAAAATTCCTTTTATAGAGCAACAAAGATATTTGTAGGGCAGTCAAAGGGTAGGGAGTGTATGGTAAGAAAGTGAGTGAAGAGCCACACATTCACTTTAGTGGGGTTTCTCCAAAGTTTGGTTGTCTCTGTGGATCTTTGTACTTTTTCTTTCTTATGTGTAGGAATAAAAGAAGACCTAGAGATAGCAAAGATAGGTATATTTCAAAATCATTTCCTAAGATATTTTCTCCCATCAAAAACACCACCCACTAATCTAGCTAATCGTTACATATGTATCAGAAGAAAAGGGGAAGGAAACAATAGAAAAGTGCCATTTTTAGAAGAAATTCCACTCCAAGAAGCGACTGAGCAAAAAAAAAAAAGTGTGCCTTAGGAAGAACAAATTGCTTCGGGGACCATGGTAGAGACAAAAGTGGTGCTAGTTCCATGACTGGAATCAATAGCAGAATGACCTCACAAGAACTTAGGGTCTGGTAGTAGTAAAATAAATCCAATTGAATCTTCTTCAATCCAAATTATCACCAAACCCCCAACAAAACCTGCAGTGAACATGGCTAACAAAGGAGGTGAAAACAGAAACCATGAGGAATACTATGAAGGATATGGCACAAGACACACTCTATTTGGAGGAGGAAATTATGAGGGACCAAGAGGAGGCCTGGAGGAAGATACCAAAACAAATTTTGGATTTCCTATAATGGATGTGACAAGACATGTTACCATGAAAAACATAACAATGGCATCTCTCCCACTCTTTCGAGGTACATCTTCCGAGGAGCCAGATGTGTTTTTATTTGAATTTCATATTTTTTTCAGAAGTTATAATGATTACAATGATGCACAAAAACTCAAATTATTCCTTGCCACCTTAAAGGACTCAACCCTCAGATGATTTATGAGCCTAGGAGAGCACGCCATATACTCCTTGGACGACATGAAATCTGTCTTCCTTAAAAAGTATCAAGAATATTATAAAATTAGGGATATTAATAAAAAATTTAGGGTGCAACAGATGGAGGATGAAAGTCTATAAGAGTATCTAAAGAGATTCCTTTACAACTACCATAAGTCATGATGGGGAAACCTAGATGAAAGGACCATTAGGACTTTGTTTTCGAAGGGATTAAGGGAATAATGTATCGACACACTCAATCTCCTAAGTGTTAGTGACATTTATAAGAAACCTTTTGCTGAAATAGTTGAATTGTGTTGAACCTACTCTAGAAGTCAGGCCAAGGTAGGCAAAAAATTCTAGGAAAACTCATGAGATTGTGTCTAAATATACAAAATATACTTCAAATGTTTTCACTCGAGTTGAACATGGAAACCTTCTAGAAAAAATTAAATTCTAAATTCTAAACACTATTAAACACCTTGAAAATACAAAGGAAACAAGAAGAGGAGAAAGCTGCTATGGAAAAATTTTATCCTAAATGCAGGCACAAACACATGGAAAGGGAATCCTGTCAATATGGTTGAAGTATGTAGGATCTATGTATTAGAGCATGCTAATGAAAAATGCCCAACTATTCTCAGTTTTCAAGCCATTTACAAAAATATTATGGAGGAAAATGACCTATCTCAAGCAAACAAAAATCCTCCATGGAGACAGCCAAACCAAAGCACGTATTAAGATCCTAATCCACAAGGTTTGGTCCAACACCATCCATGGAAATTTCAGCCATCCTACCCTCCTTGGAGTAGTCAAAAACCTAAAAATTCAGCATGGAACCAGGGATGGAGGGGAAAATTTTATGGGAACAAATTGTAGCCTCAAAATTAGTGTATCCTCAATACCAAGGCATGCCAAACATGCCTTACACATAGAATTTTCCTCAATTTCATCCAGGGTACAACCCAACCTACTATCAGTAACCCTCATTGCCTACACGTCCATTGTATCAAATTTTACCATCAACCTCTAACTCACCACCTTATCTGGCACCAAAATCAATTAATCCACCTCATCCTACTTTTTTGCCTGCATAACCCATCACTAAGCCCAATAATAGACCTCCTCAACTAGTGGAAAACATATAATTGCAGACTTTCCTCAGCTATGTTATTACTGTTGTCCCTATAAATGAAATAAATTAAGGTCAAGGAAAACAATCAATACGGATAAATCAACTGTGATAATTCAAGAGGAGGACCCTTAAGAAAAAATTGAAAACAAAATTTACCCACAAACCAAAAATCAAAAAGATGAAGAAGATGAAGAACAATCAAAAGAACCTCCTTACCCGGAGAGATTGCTTGTTAAGAAAAATGGTACTCCTATAGAGTATGATTTGGAAACTGAACTTAGGAATTTTAGCATAAATATACTCTTATTAAAATCTATTACGAACATTCCTATATATGCCAGAATAATCAAGGACCTTCGTATCAAGAAGCCAAGTTGAAAGAGGAATAAAAATCAGAATGTTAAGGTAGTAAGTCAAATAACATAAATGATATCTGATTTACCACTGAAATAAAATGATCTGGGAAATCCTCTGGTAAAAATAAAAATTAATGGCACACTTTTACCAAAAACCCTCGTAGATTTGGAGGTAGCTATCAATGCCATGACGATAGACACTATGATATCATTACAAGCACAAGGAGTTAGTCCTACATCTATAATTATTGAAATGGTCGATAAGTATGTTATCAAACCTGTGGTAATATTATAAGACATAGTAGTAACCATAGCTTCTTGGCAATATCCTGTTGATTTTTTTGTGATCTCTCAAAAACCCTCAAGACTAGGACATCCACTTGTTATGGGACAACCATGGTTAGCCACTGTTGATTGAGTCATTCAGTGTAGGAATGGATAGATGATCATTTCTAATGGATCACATAATCAAACTATGACTATTTTTCCACTTGCCCAAATGGCAGTCGAGGTACCCCTCTGGTTGGAAAGTCCTTTTGGAGATGAGTATTTTATGTTTCCCCTATTAACTATGGAAAAATCAGGGGGATTACAGGAACAATCATCAGATCATGTTTTACAACAAATTTTGTCTGACATTACTAGTATCAATTATCATATCTTGTTTAATGGTTATTGACATGTTTTCAACAATGAGTTTCAAGAAACTTGTCACCCAGCTATATTTGCAACATTCACTATGGCAGCATTGGAAGGAAGCAATGAAGAAAACACAGAGCCTATTGAAATTGATGACGGGAAAACATTGTACATTGGAAGTGATATAAGTGCATAACATAAACACCAAGTATTGAACATGGTTCAGAAGAATTCAAGAGAATTCGCTTGGGATTCCTTGGACATGAAAGGTATTCATCAAGATGCATGTATACACCATATCTATAAAAATGATTAAATTATACCTATTAGGCAACCTCAAAAGCATATGAACCTAGCTTTGAAAGATATAGTTAAAGATGAATTGCAGAAACTCCTAAGTTTGGATTTCATATATCCTATTTTCGATAGTAAATGGGTATCACCATTGGTGGTAGTTCCAAAGAAAAACAAGAAATGGCGAATCTAAGTAGACTACAGGGAGTTGAACAAGGCCACCTTATGGGATTATTTTTCTTTACCATTTATTAATCAGGTACTTGATACATTTTCTATAAAAAGGTATTTTTCTTTCATAGATGTGTATAGAGTCTAGAACTAGATTCAAATAGCCCTAGAGGATCAAGAGAATACCACCTTTACCTACCCATGGGGTACCTATGCCTATCATGTTCTTCCTTTTTCTTTATGTAATGCTCTAGCCACATTTCAATGAGTTGTGTTGGCTAGCTTTTCTGATTTGATCCATGACTGTGTATTCATAGTATATGGGGATGATTTTGACTAAGCATTGGAAAATTTGGATAAATTATTGATCCGTTGTGAAGAATACCAATTGGACCTTACTAGTGTTAAATGCAAGATTATGCAAACTAATGGGATTGTCTTGGGGAATCACGTATTGGTAGAAGGGATAAAAGTGGATCCTACAAAAATAGAGGTGATATCACATATCCAGATTCCCACAACACAGAAAGAGGTAAGAAGTTTCTTAGGAAATGTCAGATACTATAGATGTTTCATTGAAAATTTTACTAAAATTGCAGTAGCAATGTTTAAATTTATTTGTAAGGATGTTGAATTTTTATGGGAAACTAACTATCAGAATGATTTTTAGGAACTTAAGGATAAACTAAAAATTGATCCAGTATTGAGAGGGTCCAATTGGTCTCTCCCGTTTCACATTTGCACAGATGCATATGACACTGCCCTTGGAGCTGTGTTGGGTCAAAAGGAAGATCACTCTCCTTACACAATAAATTTTGTTAGAAAGAATCTCTCACGAGTTGAAATATAAATTTACCAAAAAGGAATTATTAGTATTAGTTCATTCTATTAACAAGTTTAGACATTACATTACCGGCTATGAGACTTTTATCCATGTCGATCATTCTGCCATTAGATTTTTAATGAAAAAACCTATTACTAATGGAAGAATTAATAGATGATTGATTTTAATGCAAGAATTTGACATTATTGTGATTAACATACTTGCGAAAGACAACTTGGCTACCGATTTCATATCCTGAATGAACATTGCTCTAGAAACTATTTTGGCACCAATCCTGAATGACTTTCCAGATGAGAACATGTTTTCAATATCAAATCTTACCCCTTGGTTCACCGATATGGCTAATTACCCGGTAACAGGAAAATTTACACAAAATATTTCTACCAGGGAGAAACATAATATTGTTCAGCAAAGTGAAAAGTATTCCTAGATATATGGGGACCTATTCCGCATAGGACTTGATTTGATTATGAGAAGTTCTGTGTGGTAACATGAGATGTTCGATGTACTAAAGGCTTGCCAAAATGACCCTTGTGGAGGGAATTTCAAAAATAAATGAAAAACTTACAAAGTCCTACATGCATGATACTATTGGCCAAAGCTTTTCAAAGAGGCAAAAAAATTTGTCTCGAGTTGTGATGACTGCCAGTGAATGGAGATACCAATTCCAACAGATGAGATGCCTCTCCAAACAAATATATCAATAGAACCATTCAAAAAATGGGCATTGGATTTTGTAGGACCCATTTCTCCCATGTCCAAGAAGAAAAGATATATTTGGTTCTACACTAATTATGTGACAAAGTGGGTGGAGGCCAAGGCTTTGTATTTTGTTTCCGAGAAAGCAGAGGTGGATTTACTTTTTGAAGATATATTCACCCGTTTTTGGGTTCCTAGGGAAATTATTATTGACCGGGGCACACAAGTCACATCCAAATTGGTGAAGGCCATCATCGAACAGTATCAGATTAAGAATCAGAAATATACTCCATACCACCCCCAAGCAAACGATTAGGTGGAATCCATAAACAAAGTCTTATAATCCATCATCACCAAAACCATTAAATTACACCATGGTAATTTGGCCGAGAATTTACCTAAATAATTATGGGCATATCGTATCTCTTGGAGGAATGTAACAGAGAAAATCCTTTATGAATTAATATATGGAAAAAAAATGTTTCTTCCAATTGAATTTCAGGTAAAGGCTTTCTAAACAACCATTCAATTTGTAATGAACTTGAATGATACACAAGAACAAAAATTGATGTAGTTAAACGAGCTTGATGAGATCAGGCAAGACGCATTTCATAGAACCATGTTAGTACTAGCTCAGCAAGGTCGCTGGCATGATAAATTTATTAAGAAAAAGGTTTTTCACCCAGGGGATTGGGCTTGCTCAATGAGAGTAATTTCAAACATTTCAAAGGGAAATTTTCAACCAAATGGTTGGGACCCTATGAAGTAGAGGAATTTTTCGATAATGGCTCTATTTGCATTAAAAATATTGATTATGAGAAAACCTCATATGTCGTAAATGGCCATCAGTTAAAATTGTACCATCAACCACTTTCTTGCCAAGAATTGTTATAACAAGTGATGCAATATCGAGAGATGGAATTAGTTCAAAGGAAGGACCCGGCTTCTATGGGCCCTTCAAACTAATTTTATTATTATATTTACACACACACACACACACACACACACATAGTATAAATAAACAACAATTTGACATATTTTACATATATTTAGGTGTTCTCCTCACAGATCATGTAGAATAAAGGAGAAATATGTCTTGGGTAAGTTTATTCCTTTAACAAGACTTTACATATTAATTATGGAAAGGGACCTTTTGGATTCTTATTTGGATGTTTCAGACTCTCAAAAATTGAAAATCACGAGTAGTAATTGATCTAGGCTCATAAAATTTGAATGGAACAATGGTATTTTAGGGATTTATTGGGTACAAAATTATTCTTTTTTGGGCTGAAGGGAATATTGACGAAAAAGAAGCCCCCATGGAGTCTAATTTTGGTTATTCAGACTCTCTAAAAGTGAATTCCTCGATCATATGGCTACTTTAGGCTCATTAAAATCATGAGGTGGCAGTAGTTAGGGATCTGCTAAGCATAGAATTATTCTTTTCCGGGATGAGAAGAATAATTCTGGAAAATAAGCCCCCTGGAATATTCTTTATGGAAATTTTAGACTCTCTAAATATGAAATGCCCCAAGTAGCAATCACCCCAGGCCTCATAAAAATCCATGGGATGATGTTTCAGAATTATTTTCATGTTCAAAGGTAAACTACAAAAAAAATTAGGATGATATTGCAGGAAGAGTTTTGTTCTAGTTCTATTAAGACTCATTTTGTACTTAAAAACATCCTGTACTTAAAATTCCTATACTTAACTACATGTACTTAGTTGATCACTCTCATCAAATATTATAATTTATAACCATGACATTTGTAAAATAAAGGTTGTGTATACATTCCACTAGTTAATATGTGTTGTGGAGACATCATTGTTCATGATTGTTATTATGTGATTATTCCAAGTCAGGCTCATCATGATTCCTCAAACTTCGAGCTCCAAATTATTATAAGGTAGAAATAATGGTATTTGACTATGATTTATCTAGAGTAGATCATAAAAAATCGATTATATGTTATGTAAATGTGTTACCTCTATTACTTACCATTACCACTTCTTGAATAATATCGCTCCTTCCCATATTTATTTATCCCTTCTTACCCCCCCCCCCCCTCGGTTCCTAATCATGATCGTGCATGTCAATCCCTCATTCACCCTTGATGATTTTTTTTTTATATTAAAAAAATGATGATTGAGTGAGGATCCATCATGATACCCAATGCTTGGTACCTTATCATTGCCCTTTCACCCATTCCTACAGAGTACGGTGTAGGCTGTCACATAGACTATTGGAGAATTTTTTTATAAAATTCATTAGGTAAAGGCAGCAACACGTGAACTTTTGATACAGGGAATTTGACTGTGAAAATTTTCTTACAGCTAAAAGATTGGGAAAACTAGCTTTGCGTTGGCATGGGGGTTGACGGGAATGAACCTACTTTTGGGAAATTTTCATATAGCCCAGAGTATGGGCAGTGTAAGGAGATACTAGAAGGCATAAGGTGGATGAAATTTCTCTAGAAATTCCAAGGGTATAATGACAGATTTGCATTATATTTTGCACAGAGCTTTGATGGGGAAAATATGGAGGTTGACAATTTGAAATTTAAGGTGAGAGAGCAGTATCTTAGCAGGGCTACAAAATTTCCTTCCATGGGTGATCCATTCTTCAAAGGTGGGAAAATGAATGTATTAGGTTGCATGAAATTTCTTAAACTGGCATATCAGGCACTTAGTTGGTCTAAGGGGGTATTGTGTAGTTGTTTAGAGGAAAAAGGGCACCCATTGGTCACCATTCTCCAGAGGTTCAGTACATGTGAAGGAAGGCATGCATTCGTTATTATTTATCGTATCCGGTCGTTATTTAATTTCTCTTAGGACCATAGAATTAATATTCCTCATTTCTTACAGTTGAGTTTACATAATATGGCTCGAGGTGTCCAATATGAGATTAAGAACCCTAAAACTTACATCTATCACCATTGTTTAATCAAGATGATCATAGTGGTAGAATTGAGTAAAATGCAGAAGTCCTCAGAAGAATTTCTCATTAATACTTTTCCTGGGGAAGGGACACAGTTTAAGGGCCGACAAAGGCTTATCAATTCAACATCAAGATGTATGAAGGAAGAGACTCCTTAAAGCTCCAAGCCTAAGCCTAGATCTGCACCTGAACCTACCCCTCCTACAGAAGAAACTCCCACAGAAACGAAACAAAATAAGAATGTAGAAAATAAAAACAAAGGGAAGATAGGGAAGAAACAAAAAGAAAAGAGGGACCACAAGTACCAACATGAGCACACCGAAGCAATTCTTCTCGAAATGGAAGAGCTAGCCCCCAAAGCCCATGAAAAATATGCACAGGCCGATATCACCCTGAAGAAGAAAAGAAAACTTTTTCCTGCTGACTTGAAGTCAGTTCCCACTACAGAACCCTTAACTCAAGGTCGAAGATGAACAAGAAGTATGTGTAATTTTGAATGCCCTGTAACAGAGACACTAAATTTGGAGCCCGTTGACGTCTTTTCCTTCCCTACCACAAATACTAGAAGACATAGTCTAATAAATGAAAAAAATGAACACCCCCTTGTTTGAATAAAACATTCTCGAGGATATTGCTTAAGATTTAGAAGACATGTCTCCACCCCAACCAGTGATCAGTAAGAATACTAGTCAAAAGAAACCATGCACTAACACTGATAACAATACCACTGACCTAGTCCAAGGATGAAGTACTTCCCAACAGTTTGCATCATCAGCCAAAACCTCTCATGTTGCTGAGAAAAAAGACCTGTAGCTCCTTGTGAGTAAACTGCAGAGGAAGAATTCAAAGTTGCAGGAATGCACATTTACGTATAAAATTATATTCGGTTATGTTTCGGGGGCTAATAAAAGTATAAAGACACCAAAATTTCTCTCACGTCTCAGAATGATGCACTGAAGTCAAAGAAAAAGCAGCTACTTCATTGGAAGTCAGCCCAGCTCAAACCTGCCATGAAACTCAATGCTCAGAAATTGGCCTTATGTTTTCAAAAGTCTTCAATTCCAGCTCATGGTTTGGAAATTTTAATTAAGGCAACAAGGATTTGAGTATTGGTCTCTCCAATATTGTCTTTTTTTTAATAGAAACATATTCATGAGGGCACGCATTCATACAAGCATGGGGAGATTTTGGATCCCATTTTTGTCGACATATTTACCCCTATATTCACTCTTTTCACCTACATTTTCACTCTTTTTGCCTATCTTGTAATTCTTTTACCTTCTATACTATACCATTTACTTCCAAAACACTATCAACATATGCCTAGAGGTAAAATAATTCTACTTAGCATTATTTCAATGTTTTTGTTAAGTTTGGATAGATTATAGGATCATAATTACTATACCATCTCTAACTATCTATTTATTGGAATCGTAGCTATGGCAAGTATTGGCACGTGAAAGGCAAGCTAAACATATGGTCAAAGCATGAGGAGGTGGACACTTCATCATTTAAGTGTCACTTTCATTATATACTTAAAACTTCATTTACAATTTTGTACTTAAGCTCGCAGTGAATGATCGAAAACTTCTTTTGGTGGGATATTAAGTGGTTAATGGGATCTTCTCGCATATCATACATCGATATCCTTGTGGCTGAGGATAGAAAGTGTTTTTTCAAGTTGAACGCAACCAACCAAAGTCTAATTGAGTCATGTGTAGATGATTCAGGATTAATCTTACGAGATATTATGCATCTTGTGATAGTCATAAGTCAACAGTTGGCTATGTTAAGATATAGTTATTTAAGCTAAGTATCCACCAGTTGTCTTCTTAAAGGCCCGATGATTTTGAATTTAGGGGATTTCCAAGTAATGATGGTAATATAATGTTCCAGACTCATTGATTTCAAAAACTTATGTTATTTTTGAGACTCCAGACTATGTATGTAAATGTTTCAGTTTTGATATAATTTAGTTCCAACATTGTTCTAATGTAAGTAATTATGGTTGTGTTTTGAATTTCGGTTTAGTTAGTTAATTCAACTTGCTCCAGGAATGGAAAAGGCCCACCACCTCTCGAACCAAGCTTATAGTTAGAATAGATCTAGGATTAGTTTATTGTGTTAATTTTACATAGCATATCATGTGATTGTTTAGTTTTTGAATGGTTTAATTGATTGTATACCTAATTTTTTATTTCGATCCTATATATTAAGTTGGTAAAATGAACTTTCTTGATTAATCCATGGACACTGAGCAATGATTTAAATTTTTGATTTCCCCTTCTAAATAGCCTTAGCATATAGATGCATTGTGAATCATTCAAATTTAAATTGTCAATATAATTTGGAATTTTATTTCGAACCTTATGCTCTGTAACCCTTCGAATTTAGCAATGGGCATGGATACTTCAGCATTATGTTTCTCAATCGATTTTGTTGTACAATGAATACATGATTGTTTACATTGGAATTGCATGATGGGCTATGAAATTCCTTTGAGTTTTGTGAGAATAATGGTTTTGTTTCTCGAGCTTTATTAGGTGGTTTTACATCTATAACATTTATGTGGATAACAATTTATTTTCTTGAATTTTTCCAGTAGTCTTAGACTTACGAATTATGTCTGATCTTGTAGAAGTTTTGTTGTGATTTAAGCCTTCTACTTTGGTGTCTATGCAATCGTTTGAATTTGTTTCATTCATAAACAATAGTTAGGCTTTCTCAAAACTGTCATCATAGATAGTAGTCAGATTTCCCTTTTGAGCAGTAGTTAAGGTTTCTCTCTATTTTGATTGTGAATAAGTAGGTAAACTGTAGTCTCAATTAGGAATATAGGTTTTGGTTTATTTAAATTCTCACTTATATTTCCTTCCAGTTTCATTAGGGTGGTTGATTTGATAAATCTCTCAACAATAGGGTTTTTTTTCCTTAAATTTAATTTGTTTAGATTTCTTTGAGTATCCTTTGAGTTTCTTTGAGATGGACAATCTTTGCGTTTGAATATTGAATGCCTCTCTTTGATTGAGTTAACTTAGAGAATTATGAAGCTTAATTTAAATTTCACATTCACTAGCTTAATTTATATTTCAAATTGATTAGCCTAGTTTAGATTCATGTTTTGTTGTGATCATCATTAGAACAGTCAAATGAGTGTTTTCCATTAAAAATATTTTAAATTTTGTAATTATAATCTCATAAGTCAGAGTGATTTTACTATCAAGAGAAATAGTGTTTGAAATGATTTGTTTGAGTTTTGTAGCAAGCTTTCCTTAGTAGTAATATTCTTTTTTAAACGAGTGACTAAATAGAGTTAAAATAGTAATGGATTCTATAGGATTTAATGAATAATTTCTTCAATACTTAGTGACTGATTTTTTTGATAATTGAGTATTTTAAAACAAGTATGATTTCTTTGAATCAGTACATTGTATTCATGGTTGAATGCTTTAAGTAGATATAGGAGTTTGAGTAACTATTTTTTTGTTCTTCAACATTGATTATAAAAGGAAATCACCTGCTTTTTAATTAGATCTTGTATCTGAACAAATACGTAGTGTAACTCAGAGATTACAATTCCTTGGTCGATAATTTAACATTAAGTGGTTTTAAAGGTGATTAAAACACTCAAAAATGCCCTATATAACCCAAAAAATTATAGACAAAATGAAATAAAATAATAGATAAAACCCCAAACTCTAGTAAATATATAGTCCACAGAACCAGAAAATGTTAATATATGTGATGTAAAGGGAGGTTTCCCCGTGAACTGGATTATTATTCTGTTATTTATCTATATTTTCTTATCTCTTTGTCCCTTACCCTCTCTCACTTTGTTCCTCCTTATCTCCCTTTATCCTACTCTCTGTCAACCTCACATCCTCTCTCCCTACATCTCTCTCGCACCCTTTGCTTCCCACCACTCTCTCTCTTTCCCTCTTCCTTTCTATACCCCACTCTCCCCCTCTCCCTCTCTCTATCCCTCACCCACTTCCCCCCCCCCCCCTCCACTCTCTCTTGAGGCACTATATCATATATAGGCCACTGGGTGTTCACATCCAATTATCATATCAATTAAATATAAATATATATGAAATAAATAGTAGTAACCATGTTACGCAATACGAGAAATCACATAAACATGTGGGCATTCACATGCACACACATCTCGATTAACTAGCGATTAACTAGCATACAAATAAATACAAAATTTCATAAATATACATAATGCAAGTAAACAAGGAGTTTTCTTATGGTTCCTTGCATCGTATTAATAGTCTCATACATATTCTAACAAGCATTAAAAGGCTTGTCAATAATGACACACTAAAGAAATAATATATTAAACCATGTCACATAACTAGAGAATAATATAAATACATCAATCATCCACATCATAATCATTTACAATTGTCTTTTAACACATAAACATTTGTTTATTGATTTTCTAAATATCATTATGAGGCCCTCCCCCTTGGGAGTCTCTACCAATGCTTGATCATGATAGAGTCCAATGGTGGCTCTGACTTCCTACTTGCGATAATCCCATCCAATCACATTTTTGAACCTGGATGCTTTGATCCCACTCTTTAACATACCCGACCCCTCAGGTTACCATTATAGGAATGGGGTAATTTTCGTGTTAATAGTTCCATGTTTAAATATATAAACACACACACACACACAGATCTATATATATATATATATATATATATATATATATATATATATATATATATATATATATATATATATATATATATATATATATATATACATATATTCTATGCCCATCGAAAACCTAAGGAGCCTCCACTCCCCACATTAGCCAAATGTGTTCGGAATCGGTCCCACTAGACACATCACCCTACCTACCATCCCCCGGAATTTCCCAAACTACATGTTTGGTTTTTTTTGGGTTCCATGTACTTGGAATGCATGGAGAGTGGCTCCCTCCTTTTGGTCTCCTAATTGGTCTCCATTCTAACTTCCTATTACCATTACTACTGTCCATGGTAATCCTAGTCATAATAACTCATCACCTTCTCTTACGACCCCACTTTATCTCTTCGGGCTCACACTGTCACTATGACCTAGTTTTGTACCACCTCCCACCCATTAGAACATCATCAGTAATGAGTTTATGGTTAGCACAATTTTCATATGTCATTTTTTTGGGTCCTTCCCGGCGCATTATGGAGAATTCTCTTTACCAACCATCGGGCCTCTCTTACTGGGGTTACGTGGATGGTCGAACCATATGGACCCTTCTGTCACTCGTCCCCTATGGCAAATCTCGGCAACCACCACATATTATGCCACTTCTTCCTGCTTCCTTTACCCTGGAGCCTCCTTTGCATCTACTTTTTATTTTTTTGGGGTCATGTCATCGGGATGGCCTGGTTGGCGAGACCCTTGATCCATGAACTAGGTATGTGTGTAATTCATATGTGGTATGAATTATTTCATCCTACGAGTCTTCCTCCCGTCACTTATGATCGTCTCCCCACTTTAACCTTTTAGGGTGAACTCATCACACTTACTCATAAGATGAGCTAGTCCTTGAATAATAGCACCACAACAATGGTATGGGATTAACCACATACCTTCCTTACGTCATCCAATCTTGGTTATCCTGACGCTTCCTATTTTTCCTCCCTTTTTTTCTTTGGGGGTAGACTTTCGGGCCACCTGACCAGTGGGTCACCCTTCTAACCAATGGTGTTAATGTTGAGCTCCTGCCAACCTTCCATGTCATGCAGATGCTCCAACTTGACTCCCTCATTAGCCTGTGCACTTGCAATGTTGTAGGATGAACCGTTTGGACAACATCCAATCATGTCAATGACATGCATGTCGCACCAATGGAAGGCCTCTGTGACTAGGGTTTGATCGGTGAAATGATAAGGTTTCTCAATCCTTTCTTATAAGTTTAGGGCTTGATCCTACTGCGTTGTGACAAAAAAAATTTCTCATTGTATGTCATGTCTCAACTAAGGGATTTCAACCCTACCTTATGCGATGATTCTAATGGAGACCTTCAGGACAACCCCAATAATATGTTTTTCTTCTATAAAGTTTTCCTTGAGTTGGTTTTTTTGACCAGAGCTTTGGCTCAATGGTATAGGAGACGTCCATATCAACACCACAGCTCCATGTCAATGCCAACGGTTCATTAAGGCATTCTATGTTTGCTATCCCTCCTCAGATTTGGTGATATATTCTCCAATGGGATCCTATCCTTCTTGCGTTCCTCGTGCTCAAACAGAGAAGTTTAGGCATGGAGGAATATGCACTCTTATGGCCCTTACCTACCACAGGCTTGGCATGAACCTCTAAAAGGTTCCCACCTCACCTATCACTTGAAAATGGTGCCAGAATCCATGTCAAGCCTACAAGTGGTTTTATGGTGCCACACAGAGCCTTCAGGTTCCTAACCAACAAAACTAGGATACTACCAGAAGATATCGAAGAAATTTGGATACATGGATGAGAGGCCATTTGGGTGAAGTGTATGAGGTTCGAATGGCCCTAAGGGAAAAAAACCCTTCAATGTTAATACAATGCTTGTCGTGCGACACAATAACTTGTAACTTAAGCAAATAAGTTAATGTAAGTGAATATAGACCCTACTAAGTATATGGTTCTCCATGTAACAATTTAATATTAATAAAAAGGGTCTTTTTTTCCAAAGCTTTTAAGTTTCATTCCAAGTTCTTATTGATTTTGATACAACCTGTAACATGGCTTGTTGTTTCTCTATTGTTTATTAATGTGTTGTTTCCCACATAGTTTAACATTTCATGGAGAACAAATTACACCTCAGTGTTATATCTTAGTCCTTATTATCATGTGGTTTATTACACAGATGTGCATATAATATTATGTGACCAATACTAGCAAGATATTCACACAACACTTTATTTACATTTCAAAAGATCATGCTTAGTTTATTTTCCACTGCCATTTTTTTAAGGGTAACAATAAAAAATATATATATATTTAACATATCCATCATTTTCATATCTCGACATAGGTGTAACCACATGTTCAAGCATTAAAAACACAAATACAGTCCCAAAATTCAAAACTATTACAATCAGAAAAGCGTCATGGTTCATCAACAAATATACAAGAATAAGAAAATACTTATCTACGAATTTGCAGGGTAAGTAAGTTTGGGACAAGGAATCTCCACCCAACCATGGACAATTGCAACCACACTTACTTGTAGTTCTCACCCCCTAGCCAGATTTCAGAGCCTTAGGGGGATGCTTGCTTAAGGGACTTGAATACCCATTTCCAACTGAAACAGTGAATCTATAGGATCTCCTTCCTCAATCACACTAGTTGACTACCACTTCTATTGCCAACATAGGTATTTAAGAGGCACTGCATGCACACAGGGAGTTTTGATTTCTGAGTGTGTTAGTGGACTAATGCAGGACCGTAGTGTTGAGAAGTGGGTTAGCACACAGGTTATTAAGGAAGCACATAACATTCATTTAAAGTTTTATAAAGGTTTGAAAATTTGTATTTAAACTTTATGACATATGAATGCTTTAAAATTTTTGCTTTCGTAAATCATTTAAAAGCAGGTGAGGAGAGTTTTGAAATGGATTTATAAGTGGAGTATATTATCATAATATTTTTAAAAGGATTTTTAAAGTTTTGAAAATTATTATAATAAGGGTTTTTTAAAAAGGGCTTATTATATGAGAATTTTTTTATATAAATATTTTTTATAAAATATTTTTTTCATATAAAAAAATAAAACATAGGGTTTTATTATAAGGTACCATGTTAAAAGCGTATGATGTTTGGGATCATGTCAAGTTTGGGTTTGAAGAACCTCAAAATGATGCAGAAGAATGAGCCTTCAGTAATGTAGAGAGGGAACAATGGAAAAAGACAAAAAGGAAGAATGTACAAGCGTTGCTTCTTATCCAGCAGGGATTGGACCGAGTAGTGTTCCAGAAGATAATGATCACGTCTTTAGCAAAGGAAGCATGGGAAACTTTAGCGATGAGCTATCAAGGTATGGAAAAAGTCAATATTTTTAAATTCCATAATACTGGGAAATATTTTCAAAATCTATAGAGGAAGGAGACATAGGACATTGATTCATTCATGAATAGGGTCAGGTATGTCGTAAATCATTTAAAAATTTATGGTGAAGAATTTAAAGATCGAACAGTGATTGAGAAGGTCCTTATATTTTTTTTACCAAGTTTGATGTTGTGGTAGCAGCCATAGAAGAAGAAAAGGATTTGGAAAAACTGACAGTTGATGAGTTGATGGGGTCACTTCTATCGCATGAGGCAAGGATAGACAAAAATCAGGATTCCACTTTGGAAACTCCTTTCAAAAGTCAAGTTTCTATTTAAAGAGTTCGAGGTAGAGGTCGATCGAGAGGTAGAGGACGAGGTAGAAGATATGGTGGTCAAATAGATGACCGAGAAGAGCATTAAGATGAATTTGGAAGCAACAGCATCAAAATACTCAACAATAATTATAGATCTGACAGATCAAAGGTGAGATGTTATTATTGCATTAAATTTGGTCACTATGCTCGTGATTGCAGGAAAAAGATAGATCGTCAAGGAAACCAGAGAGCTAATGCTAGTATAGAGAATACTAATTCCATGTTCCTAGCATGCAACAACATGCATCAAGCTTTCAATAAGGTGTGGATATTAGACAGTGTTTGCAGTAACCACATGACAGGAAACAAGAATTTGGTTGCAAATTTGGATCAATCTATGAATACAGAGGTAAATTTGAGGACTGACAAGAACATGGATGTATATGGCAAAGGATTGGTCAACAGTCTAACCAAGCAAGGGGAGCCAAAGACAATCTCAGTGGTATATTATGTTCCCAATCTCAAACATAATTTGATAAGTGTTGGTCAATTGACGCAGAAAGGATATAGAGTTATCTTTCAGGGGTGAGAGTATGTTATTTACAACAAACCCCCAAGCAAGAAGCTTATACCAAAGGTGAAGATGACGAGGAACATACTCTTTCCTCTAATTATGAACTACAACGATTAGGTTAGTTCTTTTAAAACTGCATGTTCTAATGATTACTAGTTATGGAACTTTCAGTTTGGACACTTTCATTTTTCTGGTTTAAGATTTTTGTTGCAGAAACATATGGTCAGGTGATTACCTCCCATCAAAGAACCTTCTAGTACTAGTTAGTGTTGCATCTTGGGAAAGAAACATCATGAAGGTTTTCTGAAGAGATTTTCATAGAGAGCAAAGAAACCAATTGATTTGGTGCATACAGGCTTGTGTGGACCTATGAGGACACATTCGATTGGAGGAACTTTTTATTTCTTCACTTTTATTGATGACTGTAGTAGAAAGACTTGGGTTTTCTTTTTGAAGCAGAAATCTGAAACTTTTGCAAATTTCAAAGAGTTAAAAGCTTTAGTAGAGAACCAAAGTGATCGAAAAACGAGATGAGATCGTGGTGGAGAATATGATTCGAAAGCATTCCATTAGTACTACAAGAAACATGGACTCATAATATAGTTTACAACCAGATATAGACCACAGTAGAATAGTGTAGCAGAGAGAAAGAACAAAAAAATTATGAACATGACAAGGAGCATGTTGAAAGCAAGAAACTTGTCTAATGAGTATTGGGTAGAATCATTTGCATGTGATGTTTATGTGATAAACAAATCACCTACAAAGAGTGTGATGAACAGAGTTCCAGAAGAAGCATGGTCAGGTATGTCATGCAACATATCTCATTCCATATTTTTTGGATGCGTAGCTATGCACATGTGCCTAAGAAGATAAGAGGAAAATTGGATGATCAAAGGGAAAAATGCATATTTTTTTGTTATAGTGAGCAGTCAAAAGCTTGCAAATTGTATAACCCTATCACCAAGAAGAAAATAATTAGCAGAGATGTTTTGTTCAAATAACAAGATTCATGGAATGGGACTGTAGAAAAAATAGTTGATGCACAAGCACCATTGGTGGAAGAGGATGATGCAGTAGAAAATGAGCAGCAAGAATCAAAAGAGCAGACACCAAATAGAGTCACACCAGCAAGGACTCCAACATTTTTAGAGCAACATGGATATTCAATCAAGCAGCCAATCAGGTAATGAATCAAGCAATGGTAAGAGAAATATGAGAAGTCTGAAAGATATTTATGATGATCTAGATATTAGTTCAAAATTTTCATTGTTTTCATTCAAACCTTCTTTGCTTGAAGAAGTAATTAGAGAAGAAAATTGGGTGCAAGCCATGTATGAAGAAATTTAATCTATTGAAAAGAATCATACATGGGATTTTTTTAATTTTCCAAAGGATAAAAACCACATTGGTGTGAAGTCAGTGTACAAGAATAAGTTGAATGAGAAAGGTGAAATTTATAGATTTAAAGAAAGACTTGTAGCAAAAGGATTCTCACAGCAACCAGGAATAGAATTTGGGGAAACATTTTTTCCGTTAGCCAGATTAGATACTGTAAGACCAGTTCTAGCCATAGCATCTCAGAAAAAGTGGAAAGTATATGAGATGGATGTCAAATCAACCTTATTGAATGGTATTCTAGAAGAATAAATTTATGTGCAGCAACCACCATGTTATGAAGTTGAAGGTAAAGAAGATAAAGTTTACAGGTTGAATAAAACACTCTATGGTCTCAAGCAAGCACCTAGAGAATGGTATAGTAGAATCGCCAGTTACAAGATTAAGAATGGATTTTGTAGAAGCAAAATTGGTCCTACCTTGTACACAAAGGTAAATGAGCATGGAAATGTTTTGATTGTTTTCTTATATGTTGATGATACGATTTTTATAGGTGATATTGAGCTAGATGAATTTAAAGAAACCATGATGAAATAATTTGAGATGACATATCCTGGTCTCATGAAATATTTTCTTGGAATTGAAGTTGATAAATCTGAAAAAAAAAAAAAAGGAATTTTTATTTTCCAAAATAAGTATGCTAGAGATTTTCTGAAAAGATTCAATATGGATAATTGCAAACCTGTACCTACACTAGTTGCAACAAGTACAAATTTAAGTAATGATGATGAAGGATCATATGTCAGTCCAACTCTATTCAAAATATTGGTTGGAAACCTCATGTATCTCACAGCTACAAGACCATATATTATGCAAAGAGGGAGTTATATTTCCAGATTTATGGAGACTCCAAAAGACACACATTGGAGTGCAGGAAAAATAATTCTAAGATGCATAGCAGGAACTAGATATTGTGGCATAATGTATACAAGTACAAAAAAGAAATATTTTATTGGATTTACAAATAGTGATTTTTCAGGTACAGTGGATGATAGGAATAGCACCTCTGGTTATATGTTCCATCCTTGTTCAAGTGTGATAGCATGGGAACCTAAGAAGCAACCTATTGTGACACTATCATCAAGAGAAGAAGAATATGTAGCAGCAACATCAGCAGCATGTCAAGCAATATGGTTAAGAAGAGTATTCGATGGATTCAAATGGAAACAACAGGATCAACAACAATATATTGTGACAACACCTCAACGATTGCACTATCCAAGAATAGTGTGTTTCACCAAAAGAGAAATCATATTGATACTAGATATCATTTTATTAGAGAACCTGTGAGCAATGGAGAAGTTCACTTGAAGCCTTGTAAATATAGTGATAAATTGGCTGATATATTTACAAAGCCATTAGCAATAGATGTGTTTGAGTTTCAAAAAATAAACTTGGGCGTTGTAAGGCTAGCTGAGACATAGACCAACAGGAAAGTTTGAGTTTTCATGAGTTATGTTTTAGTTTAGCAGTCGTAATTAAGGGGGAGTGTTAAAATAGTTAATTAAAAATCGCATGTACAGTTAGACAAATAGTTAAGTAAGCATTGAGTAATTCGAGTTGTGTGACAAGTGAATTTGGTAAGTGATTTAGAGAGTCAATTAAGTGATTCATGGTCAAGTCAAGTTTGGTTAGTGTTTTCATGTCAAGAGATTTAGGATAAATACCCTTCATTGGGTTGATTGTATTTAGAGAGAATGATTGAAGTTCGTATTATTAAAATAAGAGTCGCAGCTTGTGTGTGTTTCAATTGTGAATTATTTGTGTTATTTGTGGCTTTACTCTTCTGCATTTTCAATAGAAGGTAGAGGCAGTATTCCATTTGCCAACAATATTGTCTGAGTGAAATAATTTCATTTCAGTTTGGGTAATGTAACCTTCACTCTTGTAATGCCTCATAATGTGCCTGCTACTTCTTCTTAACAAAGAGACTGTATGTGGGCTGCTGAGCGAGTATAATTCTGGTTGTAATTATGGTTCTTCTGATTTTATTTCAAGTCAACTATTCATTTCAAGACATCTATTAAGAAATCGTAGAAATGAAGATCCTTCGGAGGTTCTAGAATATTTGGCTGTGAATTGTGGCTCATATCTCAACATCTGAGATGAGATAAAGATGAAAAATGGTATATATGTAGATGAGGGTTATTATGATGGTATGCATTCACAAGCATTTATTGAGGATCCATTTTATTCATCAAAGGACAATGAACAAAGATACGATTTTTGCTGTAAGGAAATTTGACAATGACATTCATAATGCTTCAACAAGATTTTGGTTTTATTTCAATCAAGAATGAGAAAAACCTTCCTGAGTCAATAAAAAAGCCATCAAATATTTTAATTTTTTATTTATTTTAACTTCTAGTAGCCTTTTTAGACATAATTAAATATTAAGAAAATATTGAATTATTTTTGGTAATTTACTCACTAAAAAGTTGGTTGATTGTGGTGAAATTAATGTGAGAGCATTGTTCGTATTCTGACACTTTAAAAATATACTCATAATGCATTTTGAAATTTCACTTTCCAATTTGACTAGACATTACCATAAAAATATATTCTTTATGATATTTTCTATGTAGGTAAAAGGTATTTAAGACCATGCATTTATTAATGTGAATAAATATTAGGACGATAATTTTTCTACATGTATTGTTTAAAATTAAACTACAAAATTTTATCTGAAAAACTTGTACCAGAGATTGAGATTTAATATCAAGTAAGTATGTTTTTAAGAAATTTTTTTCATTTCCTTCCATTTTATGAATTCCTTTCGATTTTTTATTTCAGTACATGTCATGATTTCTTCACAAGATAAATCTCTATAGATGGTATTTTCTCATAGTGGAAGGCTTCCGAATGTCTTTTTGATGACCACAGACCATCACTTCTTTTTGGTCCATATCTACTTTTATTGAATTCATAACATAGAGCTAATAATTACCCAACACCTACCTCTTATCTCTGCTTTACCTTCCTCCCTTGCAATTTAATTATTTCAGAGGTTTGGTGTATATGGCATAATTTCTTCACTCCATTCTGTGCCACATTTCATACTGCAATTTTTAAGAGTCTTTCAATTTTCCCGCTATCTTACCTTTTCATTCATGTATTCTGCATGTGGGAGAATCAGTATATATTTAAGATTTCCCCAGGATTTTTTCACAAGTATATGCCATTTTCTCATGGTAGAAGACTACGAATTTCTTGTCATTACATATCTTTCGAGTAGTCTTTAGTGCGACTTTTTGAAGGTTTTTACGGTGAATTTTTACGGTGTAATTTCTCTAAATTCCGGTAGGAATTTATTGAAAAGAGAAGTTTGATTGATAACTTTGCACAATCGAAGTGTCCTAGAGGTTTTTGAGGGTGCTAAATCCATATATAGAGTCTGTTGTAGCTCCTAGAGATAGCCTAGAGTTGTGATAGACCAGTGCCTAGGACATCTTAGCATAGCAAGGAGCGTATAATGTAATGTATGAAGTTGTCAGCTTCAGCTCACATGCTATATCCTGTAAACAGGGAAATAAAATAGAGTGGGACCAAACTCTCAGAAACTGACACAGGAAAAGAGATACTGCAGAGGCAAGATGCAGAACTCTAATACAAAGCAACAGACAATTCAGAGACAATTTACTGCAAAGCGGGCCGATTCAAAAATACTTCACAGACATAAATTATCATAAGGTGTATGTAAGGAAAGAAATATTGAGAAGATATTAGTTAACCTTAAGCTGATACCCAGATATACAATACCACCATGCATGGGCTTACCAATCTAAGAATCCATACATGATAATAGCATTTTAAAAGTACCCTCCCAAAGCAACTAATATAGCAGAAGTATGGTTAGCTGAGTAATGAAACAGAATATCATGCATGAGCCATATTTAAAGCACTTGACTGATTCAAGCATGGGCATCAACTAGGATGAATCCTTACCAAAAATCAGTGAGCCACTCGCATTCCAAAACATGATACAAGAAAGATGGATAAGATGAAATGATATATTAAATAACACATAAAAGAGAGTTACAGACTATGAAATATCAAAGACCAGAATCCTCTTTCACAGATATAACTCCTCCTCACTGAGACCCTATGGGCTCTGAGCCTTCCTACAAGAGTTTTACAAAATGTATACAAAAAGCCTTTCACTGCATAATTTTCTGATAAAATCTGGAACCCTTACAATGCGTTTGTTCATGGTTTTTATAGGAGAAACCAAAAACATAGTGAAAGAGGTAGGTGATGAACATTTAATTTTCATAATTAAAGCAACATGGCGGAAACATTCGAGCCCATAATGCTAAATGACTATGATGTGATGTTTGTACTCTGTGGTCTGCTAACTGAAATAAATGCATTGGGTAGAAATCTCTCCGGGGACACGGCAAAGCAGTAAAATCACACAAATCTCCATCCTTTCCTGAAAAGAAAACTCTATGGAAATAAAGCCTTGAGGACGTTTTTTTCTGTGTATAGATCTTTCGAATGATGTGCAGGATCTTCAATTTGGTACTCTTCTTCAAAAGGCTAGAACAAGGCCTCCAAAATATTCAGCTACCTGTATTTAATTCTTTACCGATCACTCATATTCTCTATCTGCCCATTGATATCTTCATCTGTGAAATTGGCACCTTGAATGTCCCTGCAAGGTTTGACAAATTTGAACCCTGCCCCTTAAATTGGAGTCTTGTCGATTTGGCTTCCGAGGGCTTTCTTCATAATTCTGCTCTGAAACTCGTCCTTTGATGTGTGTTCGGCTCTTGTAATGGATGCTACAAATTATGATAATTCTTCGTCGTTGTCAACCTGCAAACACACACAAAGTTGTGAAGAAAACAAATGGGGGACAATAATGCAATGGAAGCGACTGTGTAACAGAGCGACGTGATGAAGCGGCAGAAACATGCAGGGTGGTGACGAAGAAAACGTAGTGGAAATAATGGCAGAAGGGTTGTCCAGAGTTTATAATGCGGAACATTAAGATATAACGTATGAATGAAATATATAAATGGCGGGGGAAGAAGTGCGACAACACGTGGAATGATGATGTGGAGGAAGACTGGGTCAACGGCGGGGATGATGAAATCTTGGTCGTCTGATCTCAGGAGGAGATAGACGGTTGAAAGAGTGTCGGGGGCGATGGACAGTGGGCCAGGGACGTAATTTTCTTATGGTTAAACCTCATGCAGCTTTGAAGTGTGACAGTTGTCAGATGAAGGCCCTCAGATCGGACGGCTGTGATGAATATCGCTGCGTGACTTCTACCGAACGATAATGCGCAATGGAGAGTGGTTTCGGGGCCGTACGCGAAGACACACGGTGGGGAATGAGTGGAATTGCTCCGTTTTGAAGAATACTGCCTGCCGCTGAAAAGCGGTGCGATATAAACCACTGGTTTTTTAACGGTGTTTTGGGTGTGGGGACCACTAGGATCGGTGGGTTGCAAATAGATTTCACAGTTTGATTGGACGGCTAACATGTGCTTTTAGGCGATGAAATGGAGGATCGCGAATGCCATTCGATCTGTACAGATCAACGGCCAAGGGCGCACCTGATATACATACGTAATAAGCGCCTCCGAATTTAGCACTAGGTCTGGGGCCTAGGTTACATGGAGAACGGGACAGAGGGGCTAGGGCCGAAGGGGCTAGGACCGAAGGGGCTAGGACCGAAGGGGCTAAGCGTTGAATATATTTAAACGCGAGGTTTTCTGCCTTCCACAGTGTAATTTGGGTGCGGGAATTGGCAACGAAAGGCATAGAAATGATTTTTTAAGGTTGGAAGAGGGGATTTGCAAGATTATAAGCCATTTTGCCTGTGAAATTTTTATAAGAAGCCAATTATGATCAACATTGGCTGCACCTGGGGATGACACGTTCATCCCTGGATGTGTCGAGAACTCGCAGACCCTCTGATCATCATGTTAGCAGACTCTACTCTCCAGCACCTCCATTTTTCACTTCATCATTCATCACAACACCAACATTATTCGAACAAAGATAAAACAAAAACTAAAATACAGTATAGTACATCAGGTTGTCCCTGCCTAGATTAGAACTGGAAATAGGGTTTAAGAAACTGACCATTTACAAGGGCATCCAGCAAGTCGCCCTGTAAATTCTCCAACCTGAAAGTATTATTTCCCCCCTGTTCCACAATTTTGAAAGGACCAAACCAGAGGTGGTCGAATTTACCATATTTTCCCTTCTCAGCTCTCTGGATATCCCATCTGAGCACCAAATCACCAATCTACAATTTCCTGTCTTTTGTATGCTGATCAAAAATGTGCTTCATTTTCTCTTGATATTCCATTAACCTTTGATTCACCTGGCCCCGTGTTTCTTCTAATTCCACCAATTGATTGATTCTCCTGATCATATCGTCAGGTTCCTCCTGACTTTCTTGCATGAAGCGGGACACTGGTAAAGCTAGTTATACAGGAAAAACTGCTGCTTGTTCATATACCAATTCATAGGGAGATTTCCCAGTTGCTCTCTTGCTGGTGATTCTATTAGCCCATAGAGAAAATTTCAATCGGGAATCCTAATTCTTCTGATTTTAATTGATAGTCTTCTTCAAGGCCCTCACCAGAGTTTTATCTGAAGACTCTGCCAAGCCATTTCCTTGTGGATAGTATGTTGTAGAGTGACTTAGCATGATATTATATTGCTGGCAGAAATTCATAAATTTCGCATACTTGAAGGCCTGTGCATTATCAGTCACTATCCTAGCAGGACAGCCAAACCTGGATATGATGTTTTCCTCCATGAACTTTATGATCACAGTATCTATAGCGTTCCTCGCAGGTATGGCTTCCACCCATTTGGTGAAATAATCTGTGGCTGTTAATATCCATTTATGTTGACCACTTGATGGAGGATGTATCTCACCTATGAAATCAATACCCCATTGACGAAATGGTTCATCCACATGCACTGGAATCAAGGGAAATGGTGTTGATTTCTCTCTCTCAGCAAATTTCTGATTTGTCACATGCTGATTTGTAACATGCTCTTACTCTGGAAAAAACATCCCTAGAAATCTTTGGCCAATAGAAGCCATCTTTCAAAATTTTATGAGTTGTGGCCCTCCAGCTGTAATGACCTCCACAGATCCCTTCATGAAATTCTGCTATAATACTCTCAACTTCATTCTCTGTGAGACACAGGAGTAGGATGCCTGAGGGATCTCACCAGTATAGCCGGCCATTGGCAACTATGTACTTCTGTGACTTCAATCTCAGTGCTCTGTATTTAGTTTTATCACAACTTGGAGGGCAACTGAGTGTAAGGAGATATTCTACTATATCTTTTTACCACTGACTGGTGAGGTACTTTAGATGTATTTCTGGAGTAGCTACTCCAATTCCCTCTCGTTCTTCTTTTTATTCAGATTCCTCAGCTGCTATAGTGGACAAATTTATGCCCAGAGCTTGATAGTTTGATTCTGATAACATTTTGGCAAGCCCCTGTGCTTTGATCAACTTAGTAGGGCAGATGTCTAAGTCATACTCCTGTATTTTGGCTATCCACTTGCCCCTTTTTCCTTCACTATCCCCCTGAATAAGGATATCTTTTACAGCAGCTGTAGGCACAAATGTAGTGATCTGGGACTGTAAGATATATATACAGAATGCTTTGAGGGATTTCACTGGGGTGTATGCTTGCTTTTCCAATATGTTATACTTTAATTCCGCATCACGGAGCACCTGACTGAAAAAGGAAATAGGCTGCTCATACCCTTCATCATTTTTCTGTAATAAAAATCCTGCTATTGTATGAGGTGATGCAAAAGAAAAAATCATGAAAGGTTTATCATAATCTGGTCCAGCTAGCACAGGGGCTTCTGCAAAAGCATTCTTTATCCTGGTAAATGCCTCCCGTGATTCTTGTGACCACTTTACCTCATTATCCTTCTTCAGCATATTTGTTATATGCCTAACTATCTCAGCATAGTTAGGTATAAACCTTCTCAAGAAATTAATGCGCCCTAGGAATACTTGTACCTATTTCTTATTTCTGGGGAAAGAAATACCATTTATAACCTCTACCCTCTTAGGATCTATCTTCACTCCTTCTTTAGTCACAATGTGGCCCAAAAGCTTTCCCTCTTCTAATGCAAATAAAGACTTTTGAGGATTAAGGGAAAGACCATACCTTATGCATTTCTCAAAAGTTCTCCGCAGATGTTCAATGTGGTCAGAATCATTTTTTGAAAATACCGTGATATCATCAAGGTAGACTACCAGAAATCTATCTTTCTCCCCAACAAAAGCAATATCCATTTCCCTCTGAAAAGTGGCCCCTGCATTAATCAATCCAAAAGGCATCCTGGCATACATAAATGTACCCCACGGTGTGGTGAAAGTAGTCTTATTTTGATCCTTTGGAAGTAAAGCCACCTGGTTATAACGAGAAAATCCATCCATCATTGACATCCTAGATGCTCCAACCACCTTCTGCAGGATGTGATCCATTTTAGGCAGTGGATAATTATCCTTTAAGGATGCTCTGTTTAAATTTCTAAAATCCACGCACAGCCTTATTTCTCCATTCTTCTTTCGTACAGGGAAAAGTTTTGCCACCCATTCAAAGTACCTCAGTGGTACAATTATTTTGGCTTTTAGTAGCTTCTTGATTTCTTTCTCAATAGAAGGTAGCAACAGGGGATTTATTTGTCTTAGCTTCTGCTTATGGGCTTTGCATCTGCCTTCAGTGGAATTTTTTGTTGCATAATATTGAT
Source organism: Pinus albicaulis (assembly GCA_034641835.2). Taxonomy (NCBI): domain Eukaryota; kingdom Viridiplantae; phylum Streptophyta; class Pinopsida; order Pinales; family Pinaceae; genus Pinus; species Pinus albicaulis. The sequence goes on from CM076579.1 coordinate 684,362,417, forward strand.
ATCGAAAGTTTTCAAATCCTGATAGGACCATGCAAACACATCTTTGTAAGACTAAAACAATTTCTGATATAAATTTTTGTATTCTCCAGGGATCTTCTTGGACAATTTTACAATTTTGGGGTCAGCGTCAGTACCCAAATTCAGGTCTTCTACCTGATTTTCTTCTACCAATTTTCTTGACTGCAGTGGGACATCATTCTTGTCAAATAATCTTTCCAGAGGCACCAGCCCTCTAGGTATAATCTTCCCCTTTAGCTGCAACACTCCGTTTCCTGCCACTTTATCTTCCCAATTTCTTTTTGAAAGACCTTCATATTCGACCTCTTCTTCATCATCAATCTCCATATTGGATAATTCTCCTACTGTTTCCAGGAATCTCTTCATCTGTTCTTCATCCTCAAATACCTACCAATGTTTGATGTTGTCTGGGATTGAAGGCCGATAACGCACCTCAACTTCATATCTTAAAAGGGGGTTCTGAGGTGGTCTAAATGTACTAGCAGCCACAGCAAGGGAATCAGCCATCCTATTCTGTTCTCAGGGCATGAATTGGATATTAAATGCCAAGAATAAAGTCTCTACCATGTCCCAAACTTCATTCCTGTAAGCCCTTAGCCTAGGATGTTTGTTCTGACACTGATTTTTGACTTGCCTAACCACCAGTTTTGAATCTCCCAGAACCTTTAAACTTTGTATACCCATGCTCCTGGCTGTCTGCAATCCTAACAGAAGTGCTTCATATTCAGCCACATTATTAGTGGCTTCATATTGTAGTTTGAAGGACAGAGGGACCCATCTTCTTGTAAGAGAAATTAATAATATTCCTGCTCCATTATCGTCTTTAGAATTGGCTCCATCAAAATGTAGTGTCCATATTCCTGCTTCCATGTGATCTGAGGGCTGCTCAGTCTTGATCTGACAGAAATATGGTTAATGAGCATAATCTTGATCTTCTTCCAGCATCAAGCATGAAAAATCTCCTTCCTTACTGTAGACTAGTGAATTTATAGAATTGTCAGCCTTAGTCACCATATTGACAAATCTAGTCTCCCTGTACAATCTCCTCTCTTGGCCACCAAAAACTGGGATAATAGCATGTGTTAAATCTAACTTGATTGATCCACCAATTTTTGTTCCCCAGGACCTTGATAGCAACATACCAAAGCGAGCTGGGATGTGAGCCACCATGATGTCCATTACCACACTTTTTGTTGGGATTTAGGCCCAGTTGACTACCAAATCCTTGATCATCCCCAAGAATTTAACTCTTTTGGAATCAAATGAGTAGAGGTCTTTATATGGACGTGTGATTTGAAAACCTAGTTGTTCCATGACTGACAGAGGCATAAGATTATGGGAAGCTCCAGAATCTAACATGCAGTTATGTAATATTAGGTCATGGATTACTAGAGACACATAGAAGGGAGGAGTAGACGGATCTATCTCCTCAACATGTGGGCCAAAAACTACCATGGGTCTCTCTTCTTGAAGGTTGAGACTATCTGGGATGATTGGTACTTCTGGAGGGAGCATGAAAGAGGTGACTTGAGATTGATATGCTGGCTGTTTCAACAGTTCAATCAAGGGGACTAAGATTTTGACCTTTTCAAGTTCCTTTTGCAGACTGAAAATAGGAGGGGACTTTTCTATCACAACCTATTTTGACTCTTTATTTTCAACTGGGGGCTTGGCTTCTTTTGACACAGATTTGGTACAAGGGGAAGTGACTACTTTTGAAGAAGAAGGGATTTGATCATTAGAGTGCAATTTTTTGTTTACAGGTTGCTTACCTTTGTCTGTAGCTTTCTGCATCGTTGATTCCTCCTAAGCAGGTGCTTCCTTCTGGGGTAACTCTTCTTCTTTCTCTTGGGTACGAGTCCTTTTCCTAGAAGATCTGAGATCATATCTTCTATTGAAATGTGCTTGCATGAAATCATCAAATTGTTTACAATAATGATGAAATTATGCTTCTTCTGCGTCTCTGACCTTTTCTTCTTTTTGCAATAAGCACCCAGCTTCATCATTCCCTTGTCAAGGGCATTCTTCTCCATCACTATTTGAAAAGGCAAGATTTGCATCCTCCAGTCCATAGGCAGTGTCCTCAGTGGAGTCATCTACTAGACCTTCCAGGTACAATGGGTGTGGCACCTGATCCTGTTGCTCCTTAGCTTCCCTTGGAAATATTTGCAAGGGTGGTTTCCTATATTGAGGATTGTAACCTCTGTTTGGAGCATTTTGGAAATTCCTGAAGGCTGAATTCTTGGCTTCCAATTCAAGCTTGATCATTTTCTTAATTAATTTGCTCATTTCTTCCATTTTGTCTGAGTCTCTGTCCTGACTAGAAGTAGACACCTCTTCTTTTCCCCTTCTTCTAGAATCTTGTTCAGATTTTCCTTTTAACTTACCAGTGGAGGAAAATTTTGCTTCCAACTCTAGTGCATCTGCCTGAGCATCATCCCGAGTAGCAGGCTTTCTTTCTCTGAGAGAGAAACCAAATTCTAAATCAAAAGCTGCTACAAAAACAACTTTAGCAGCAGTTTGATGGGGTTTCATATCAGCAGGGAGACTCAGATACAATTTATTAAATCTCTCGATAAATTCTGACACTCCTTCATTGTGTCTCTTCTTTAGTGTATTGAACTCAATGAGACAATTTCCATGATATTTCTTCTCTCCCCATTTCCTGAGAAATGTGTCTTCCATGTTACCCCAGGTGGTAATAAAATGGCCAGCCAATGTCTTAAACCATTTTCGAGCTTCACCATCTAGAGACTGCACAAACAGTCTTAAGACCACATCCAAATGTTCAACATTAAAGTTCTCTGCAAAAGAGCAGAAAGTCTCAAGATGTTTTTGAGCATCAATCTCATTTTCTCCATTGAATTTGGGCAAGATTTTCAGATAATCCTGGGGCATATCATTCAACACTTGGGGTAATGCTAGGGGAGCATATTTTTTCATCAAGAAGACTGGAACATTAGCCATTGGAGGGGGTGGAGGTAGTGCAATAGTTTGATGAGTAAGAGGAGGAGTAGGAGGAAGTGGAGTATGAATAATAATAGGAATATACTCAACTGCAGCTTGAGGGGTTGAGGGGAACAAAGGTCTATTAACAGCAGATACTTCGGTTACTTCCTTGACCTCTTCAACCTCAGGAGTAGGATGAAGACTATTTTTATTTCTGACACCCTCTCAGGGTGGACTATCTGAATAATAATAATTAGTATCTCCCACAGTGGATTCGGGATCTTGTACTAGATTTTCTTGAGAAGAAGAGGATGGAAAGTCTTCTGTGGACACTTCAAGAATTTGGGAACGGGCTGATCTCCTTTCCCTCCAATTTCTTCTATGTATAACCTGGTCAGGGTCAGACACTTAAGGTTTCTTTGGCTTAGACGTATCTGACCTCAGGTGTGGCTTATGAGGAGCCAGGACTGCAAATAGATTTATCAAACAAACAAACGTGGAGTCGCCAAGGTGAGTGATCTAAAACTTTCAACTCTCCATGCTCACCTACTTGAAGAGTGAATTAAATTTTTTCGAGGCCCAGGGATTCTGATGTTCTTAAATTCGATCCCCGGCAACGGTGCCAGAAAGATGTTGTAGCTCCTAGAGATAGCCTAGAGTTGTGATAGACCAGTGCCTAGGACATCTTAGCATAGCAAGGAGCGTATAATGTAATGTATGAAGTTGTCAGCTTCAGCTCACATGCTATCTCCTGTAAACAGGGAAATAAAATAGAGTGGGACCAAACTCTCAGAAACTGACACAGGAAAAGAGATACTGCAAAGGCAAGATGCAGAACTCTAATACAAAGCAACAGACAATTCAGAGACAGTTTACTGCAAAGCGGGCCGATTCAAAAATACTTCACAGACATAAATTATCAGAAGGTGTATGTAGGGAAAGAAATATTGAGAAGATATTAGTTAACCTTAAGCTGATACCCAGATATACAATACCACCATGCATGGGCTTACCAATCTAAGAATCCATACATGATAATAGCATTTTAAAAGTACCCTCCCAAAGCAACTAATATAGCAGAAGTATGGTTAGCTGAGTAATGAAATAGAATATCATGCATGAGCCATATTTAAAGCGCTTGACTGATTCAAGCATGGGCATCAACTAGGATGAATCCTTACCAGAAATCAGTGAGCCACTCACATTCCAAAACATGATACAAGAAAGATGGATGAGATGAAATTATATATTAAATAACACATAAAAGAGAGTTACAGACTGTGAAATATCAAAAACCAGAATCCTCTTTGACAGATATAACTCCTCCTCACTGTCACCCTATGGGCTCTGAGCCTTCCTACAAGAGTTTTACAAATTGTATACAAAAATCCTTTCACTGCATAATTTTCTGATAAAATCTGGAACCCTTACAATGCGTTTCTTCATGGTTTTTATAGGAGAAACCAAAAACATAGTGAAAGAGGTAGGTGATGAACATTTAATTTGCATAATTAAAGCAACATGGAGGAAACATTTGAGCCCATATTGTTGAATGACTATGCTGTGTTGTTTGTACTCTGTGGTCTGCTAACTGAAATAAATGCACTGGGTATAAATCTCTCCGGGGACACGACAAAGCAATAAAATCACACAAATCTCCGTCCTTTCCTGAAAAGAAAAATCTGTTGATATAAAGCCTTGAGGATGTTGTTTTCTGTGTATAGATCTTTCGAATGATGTGCAGGATCTTCAATTTGGTACTCTTCTTCAAAAGGCTAGAACAAGGCCTCCAAAATCTTCAGCTACCTGTATTTAATTCTCTACCGATCACTGATATTCTCTATCTTCCCCATTGATATCTTCATCTGTGAAATCGGCACCTTGAATGTCCCTGCAGGGTTTGACAAATTTGAACCCTGCCTCTTAAATTGGAGTCTTGTTGATTTGGCTTCCGAGGGCTTTCTTCATAATTCTGCTCTGAAACTGGTCCTTTGATGTGTGTTTGGCTCTTGTAATGGATGCTGCAAATTATGATAATTCTTTGTCGCTATCAACCTGAAAAACGCACAAAGCTGTAAAGAAAACAAATGCATGGGGGATAGCAATGCAATGGAAGTGACTATGTAACAGAGCGATGTGATGAAGCGGCAGAAACATGCAGGGTGGTGACGAAGAAAACGTAGTGTAAATAATGGCGGAAGGGCTAGCCAGAGTTTATAATGTGGAACATTAAGATATAACGTATGAATGAAATATAAATGGTGGGGGAAGAAGTGTGATAACACATGGGATGATGACATGGAGGAAGACTGGGTCAACGGCGGGGATGATGAAATCTTGGTTGTTCGATCTCAGGAGGAGATCGATGATTGAAAGAGCATCGAGGGCGATGGACAGTGGGCCATGGACGTAATTTTATTATGGTTAAACCTCATGCAGGTTCAGAGCACGACGGTCGTCGGATGAGGGCCCTCAGATCGAACGGCTGTGATGAATATTTTTGCGTGACTTTGACCGAACGATAATGCATGATGGAAAGCGGTTTCGGAGCCGTACGCGAAGACACGCGGTGGGGAATGAGTGGAATCGCTCCGTTTTGAAGAATACCGCTTGCCGCTGAAAAGCAGTGCGATATAAACCACTTGTTTTTGAACGGTGTTTCGGGCGCAAGGACCACCAGGACCGGTGGGCTGCGAACCGTAGATTTCACAGTTTTATTGGAAGGCTGAGATGCAGTTTTGGGCGATGAAATTGAGGATCGTGAATGCTGTCCAATCTGTACAGATCAACAGCCGAGGGCACGCCCGATATACATACGTGATAAGCGCCTCTGGATTTAGCACTTAGTCTGGGGCCCAAGTTACATGGAGAACGGGACGGAGGGGCTAGGGCCGAAGTGGCTAAGCATTGAATATATTTAAACGCGGGGTTTTCTACCTTCTAGAGTGTAATTTGGGAGCGGAAATTGGTAACAACATGCATAGAAATGATTTTTTAAGGCTGGAAGAGTGGTTTTGCAGGATTATAAGCCAATTTTCCTGTGAAATTTTTATAGGAAGCCAATTATGATCAACATTGGCTCCACCTGGGGATGACACGTTCATCCCTGGACGTGTCAAGAACTCGCAGACCCTCTAATCATCATGTTAGCAGACTCTGCTCTCCAGCACCTCCATTTTTCACTTTATCATTCATCACAACACCAACATTATTCGAACAAAGATAAAGCAAAAACGAAAATACAGTATAGTACATCAGGTTGTCCCTGCCTAGATTAGAACTGGAAATAGGGTTTAAGAAACTGACCATTTATAGGGGCATCCAGCAAGTCGCCCTGTAAATTCTCCAACCTGAAAGTATTATTTCCCCCCTATTCCACAATTTTGAAAGGACCAAACGAAAGGGGGTCGAATTTACCATGTTTTCCCTTCTCAGCTCTCCGGATATCCCATCTGAGGACCAAATCACCAATCTGCAATTTCCTGTATTTTGCATGCTAATAAAAAATGTGCTTCATTTTCTCTTGATATTCCATTAACCTTTGATTCACCTGCCCCCGTGTTTCTTCTAATTCCACCAATTGATTGATTCTCCTTATCATATCGTCAGGTCCCTCCTGATTTTTTTGCATGAAGCGGGACACTGGTAAAGCCAGCTGTACAGGAACAATTGCTGCTCATCCATATACCAATTCATAGAGAGATTTCCCAGTTGCTCTCTTGATGGTGATTCTATTAGCCCATAGAGCGAATTTCAATTGGGAATCCCAATTCTTCTGATTTTCATTGATAGTCTTCTTCAAGGCCCTCACCAGAGTTTTATTTGAAGACTCTGCCAAGCCATTTCCTTGTGGATAGTAAGCTGTAGAGTGACTTAGCATGATATTATATTGCTGGCAGAAATTCATAAATTTCGCAGACTTGAAGGCCTGTGCATTATCAGTCACTATCCTAGCAGCACAGCCAAACCTGGATATGATGTTTTCCTCCATGAACTTTATGATCACAATATCTGTAGCATTCCTTGCAGGTATGGCTTCCACCCATTTGGTGAAATAATCTTTGGCTGTTAATATCCATTTATGTTGACCACTTGATGGAGGATGTATCTCACCTATGAAATAAATACCCCATTGACGAAATGGTTCATCCACATGAATGGAATCAAGGGAAATGGTGTTTATTTCTGTCTCTCATCAAATTTCTAACATTTGTCACATGCTCTTACTCTGGAAAAAACATCCCCAAAAATTTTTGGCCAATAAAAGCCAGCTTTCAAAATTTTATGAGTTGTGGCCCTCCAGCTGTAATGACCTCCACAGATCCCTTCATGAAATTCTGCTATAATACTCTCAACTTCATTCTCTGTGAGACACAGGAGTAGGATGCATGAGGGATCTCGCCAGTGTAGCCAGCCATTGGCGACTATGTACTTCTGTGACTTCAATCTTAGTGCTATGTATTTAGTTTTATCACAACTTGGAGGGCAGCTGAGTGTAAGGAGATATTCTACTATATCTTTGTACCACTGACTGGTGAGGTACTTTAGATGTATTTCTGGATTATCTACTCCAATTCCCTGTCATTCTTCTTTTTCTTCAGATTCCTCAGCTGCTATAGTGGACAAATTTATGCCCAGAGCTTGATAGTTTGATTCTGATAACATTTTGGCAAGCCCCTGTGCTTTGATCAGCTTAGTAGGGCGGATGTCTAAGTCATACTCCTGTATTTTGGCTATCCACTTACCCATTTTTCCATCACTATCCCCCTGAAAAAGGATATCTTTTACAGTATATGCAGGCACAAATGCAGTGATGTGGGACTATAAGATATATACACAGAATGCTTTGAGGGATTTCACTAGGGTGTATGCTTGCTTTTCCAATATGTTATACTTTAATTCTGCATCACGGAGCACCTGACTGGAAAAGGAAATAGGCTGCTCATACCCTTCATCATTTTTCTACAATAAAACTCCTGCTATTGTATGAGGTGATGCAAAAGAAAAAATCATGAAAGGTTTATCATAATCTCGTCCAGCTAGCACAGGGGCTTCTACAAAAACATTCTTTATCCTGGTAAATGCCTCCCATGATTCTTGTGACCACTTTACCTCATTATCCTTCTTCAGCATATCTGTTATATGCCTAACTATCTCAGCATAGTTAGGGATAAACCTTCTCAAGAACTTAATGCGCCCTAGGAATACTTGTACCTCTTTCTTATTTCTGGGGAAATAAATACCATTTATAACCTCTACCCTCTTAGGATCTATCTTCACCCCATATTTAGTCACAATGTGGCCCAAAAGCTTTCCCTCTTCTAATGCAAATAAAGACTTTTGAGGATTAAGGGAAAGACCATACCTTCTGCATTTCTCAAAAGTTCTCCGCAGATGTTAAATTTGGTCAGCATCGTTTTTTGAAAATACTGTGATATCATCAAGGTAGACTACCAGACATTTGTCTTTCTCCCCAACAAAAGCAATATCCATTGCCCTCTGAAAAGTGGCCCCTGCATTAATCAATCCAAAAGGCATCCTGGAATACATAAATGTACCCCATGGTGTGGTGAAAGCAGTCTTCTTTTGATCCTCTGGAAGTACAGCCACCTGGTTATAACTAGAAAATACATCCATCATTGACATCCTAGACGCTCCAACCACCTTCTGCAGGATGTGATCCATTTTAGGCAGTGGATAATTATCCTTTAAGGATGCTCTGTTTAAATTTCTAAAATCCACGCACAACCTTATTTCTCCATTCTTCTTTCATACAGGGACAAGGTTTGCCACCCATTCAGAGTACCTCAGTGGTACAATTATTTTGGCTTTTAGCAGCTTCTTGATTTCTTTCTCAATAGAAGGTAGCAGCAGGGGATTTATTTGTCTTAGCTTCTGCTTATGGGGCTTTGCATCTGCCTTCAGTGGAATTTTATGTTGCATAATATTGATATCGAAAGTTTTCAAATCCTGATAGGACCATGCAAACACATCTTTGTAAGACTAAAACAATTTTTGATATAACTTTTTGTATTCTCCAGGGATCTTCTTGGACAATTTTACAATTTTGGGGTCAGCGTCAATACCCAAATTCAGGTCTTCTACCTGATTTTCTTCTACCACTTTTTTTGACTACAGTGGGACATCATTCTTGTCAAATAATCTTTCTAGAGGCACCAACCCTCTAGGTATAATGTTTCCCTTTAGCTGCAACACTCTGTTTCCTGCCACTTTCTCTTCCCAATTTCTTTTTGAAATACCTTCAGATTCGACCTCTTCTTCATCATCAATCTCCATATTGGAGAATTCTCCTACTATTTCCAGGAATCTCTTCATCTGTTCTTCATCCTCAAATACCTGCCAGTGTTTGATGTTGTCTGGGATTGAAGGCCGATAACGCACCTCAACTTCATATCTTAAAAGGGGGTTCTGAGGTGGTCGAAATGTACTAACAGCCATAGCAAGGGAATCAGCTATCCTATTTGTTCTCGGGGCATGAATTGGATATTAAATTCCAAGAAGAAATTCTCTACCATGTCCCAAACTTCATTCTTGTAAGCCCTTAGCCTAGGATTTTTGGTCTGACATTGATTTTTGACTTGTCTAACCACCAGTTCTGAATCTCCCAGAACCTTTAAACTTTGTATACCCATGCTCCTGGTTGTCTACAATCCTAATAGAAGTGCTTCATATTCAGCCACATTATTAGTGGCTTCATATTCTAGTTTGAAGGACAGAGGGACCCATCTTCCTGTAGGAGAAATTAATAATATTCCTGCTCCATTACCTTCTTTAGAATTGGCTCCATCAAAATGTAGTGTCCATATTCCTGCTTCCATGTTCTCTGAGGGCTGCTCAGTCTTGATCTGACAGAAGGATGGCTCATGAGCATAATCTTGATATTCTTCCAGCATCAAGCATGAAAAATCTCCTTCCTTACTGTAGACTAGTGAATTTATAGAATTGTCAGCCTTAGTCACCATCTTGACAAATCTAGTCTCCCTGTACAATCTCCTCTCTTGGCCACCAAAAACTGGGATAATAGCATGTGTTAAATCTAACTTGATTGATCCACCAATTTTTGTTCCCCAGGACCTTGACAGCAACATACCAAAGCGAGCTGGGATGTCAGCCACCACGATGTCCATTACCACACTTTTTGCTGGGATTTCGGCAAAGTTGACTACCAAATCCTTGATCATCCCCAAGAATTTAACTCTTTTGGAATCAAATGAGTAGAGGTCTTTATATGGACGTGTGATTTGCAAACCTAGTTGTTCCATGACTGACATAGGCATAAGATTATGGGAAGCTCCAGAATCTAACATGCAGTTATGTAATAGTAGGTCATGGATTACTAGAGACACATAGAAGGGAGGAGTAGAGGGATCTATCTCCTCAACATGTGGGCCAAAAACTACCATGGGTCTCTCTTCTTGAAGGTTGAGACTATCTGGGATGATTGGTACTCCTGGAGGGAGCATGAAAGAGGTGACTTGAGATTGATATGTTGGCTGTTTCAATAGTTCAATCAAGGGGACTGGGATTTTGACCTTTTCAAGTTCCTTTTGTAGACTGAAAGCAGGAGGGGAATTTTCTATCACAACCTCTTTTGACTCTTTATTTTCAGCTGGGGGCTTGGCTTCTTTTGACACAGATTTGGTACAAGGGGAAGTGACTACTTTTGAAGAAGAAGGGATTTGATCATTAGACTGCAAATTTTTGTTTAGAGATTGCTTACCTTTGTCTGTAGCTTTCTGCATCGTTGATTCCTCCTAAGCAGGTGCTTCCTTCTGGGGTAACTCTTCTTCTTTCTCTTGGGTACGAGTCCTTTTCCTAGAAGATCTGAGATCATATCTTCTATTGAAATGTGCTTGAATGAAATCATCAAATTGTTTACAATAATGATGAAATTATGCTTCTTCTGCGTCTCTGACCTTTTCTTGTTTCTTCAATAAGCACCCAGCTTCATCATTCCCTTGTCAAGGGCATTCTTCTCCATCACTATTTGAAAAGGCAAGATTTGCATCCTCCAGTCCATAGGCAGTGTCCTCAGTGGAGTCATCTACTGGACCTTCCAGGTACAATGGGTGTGGCACCTGATCCTGTTGCTCCTTTTCTTCCCTTGGAAATATTTGCAAGGGTGGTTTCCTATATTGAGGATTGTAACCTCTGTTTAGAGCATTTTGGAAATTCCTGAAGGCTGAATTTTTGGCTTCCAATTCAAGCTTGATCATTTTCTTAATTAATTTGCTCATTTCTTCCATTTTGTCTGAGTCTCTGTCCTGACTAGAAGTAGACAACTCTTCTTTTCCCCTTCTTCTAGAATCTTGTTCAGGTTTTCCTTTTAACTTACCAGTGGAGGTAAAGTTTGCTTCCAACTCTAGTGCATCTGCCTGAGCATCATCCAAAGTAGCAGGCTTTCTTTCTCTGAGAGAGAAACCAAATTTTGAATCAAAAGCTGCTACAAAAACAACTTTAGCAGCAGTTTGATGGGGTTTCATATTAGCAGGGAGACTCATATATAATTTATTAAATCTCTTGATAAATTCTGACACTCCTTCATTGTGTCTCTTCTTTAGTGTATTGAACTCAATGAGACAATTTCCATTATCTTTCTTCTCTCCCCATTTCTTGAGAAATATGTCTTCCATGTTATCCCAGGTGGTAATAGAACGGCCAGCCAATGTCTTCAACCATTTTCGAGCTTCACCATCTAGAGACTGCACAAATAGTCTTAAGACCACATCTAAATGTTCAACATTAAAGTTCTCTGCAAAAGAAAAGAAAGTCTCAAGATGTTTTTGAGCATCAATCTCATTTTCTCCATTGAATCTGGGCAAGATTTTCAGATAATCCTGGGGCATATCATTCAACACTTGGGGTAATGCTAGGGGAGCATATTTATTCATCAAGAAGGCTGGAACATTAGCCATTGCAGGGGGTGGAGGTAGTGCAATATTTTTATGAGTAAGAGGAGGAGGAGGAGGAAGTGGAGTATGAATAATAATAGGAATATACTCAACTGCAGCTTGAGGGGTTGAGGGGAAAAAAGGTCTATTAACAGCAAATACTTCGGTTACTTCCTTGACCTCTTCAACCTCAATAGTAGGATGCATACTGTTTTTATTTCTGACACCCTCTTGGGGTGGACTATATGAATAATAATAATCAGTATCTCCCACAGTGGAGTCGGGATCTGGTACTAGAGTTTCTTGAGAAGAAGAGGATGGAAAGTCTTATGTGGACACTTCAGGAATTTGGAAACGGGCTAATCTACTTTCCCTCCAATTTCTTCTATTTATAACTTGGTCAGGGTCAGGCACTGAAGGTGTCTTTGGCTTAGACGTATCTGACCTCAGGTGTGGCTTACGAGGAGCCAGGACTACAAATAGATTTATTAAACAAACAAACGTGTAGTCGCCAAGGTGAGTGATCTATAACTCTCAACTCTCCATGCTCACCTACTTGAAGAGTGAAAAAATTTTTGTCGAGGCCCAGGGATTCTGATGTTCTTAAATTCGATCCCCGGCAACGGTGCCAGAAAGATGTTGTAGCTCCTAGAGACAGCCTAGAGTTGTGATAGACCAGTGCCTAGGACATCTTAGCATAGCAAGGAGCATATAATGTAATGTATGAAGTTGTCAGCTTCAACTCACATGCTATCTCCTGTAAACAGGGAAATAAAATAGAGTGGGACCAAACTCTCAGAAACTGACACAGGAAAAGAGATACTGCAAAGGCAAGATGCAGAACTCTAATACAAAGTAATAGACAATTCAGAGACAGTTTACTGCAAAGAGGGTCGATTCAAAAATACTTCACAGACATAAATTATCAGAAGGTGTATGTAGGGAAAGAAATATTGAGAAGATATTAGTTAACCTTAAGCTGATACCCAGATATACAATACCACCATGCATGGGCTTACCAATCTAAGAATCCATACATGATAATAGCATTTTAAAAGTACCCTCCCAAAGAAACTAATATAGCAGAAGTATGGTTAGCTGAGTAATGAAACATAATATCATGCATGAGCCATATTTAAAGTTCTTGAATGATTCGAGCATGGGCATCAACTAGGATGAATCCTTACCAGAAATCAGTGAGCCACTCGCATTCCAAAACATGATACAAGAAAGATGGATGAGATGAAATGATATATTAAATAACACATAAAAGAGAGTTACATACTGTGAAATATCAAAGACCAAAATCCTCTTTGACAAATATAACTCTTCCTCACTGAGACCCTATGGGCTCTGAGCCTTCCTACAAGAGTTTTACAAACTGTATAAAAAAAGCCTTTCACTGCATAATTTTTTGATAAAATCTGGAACCCTTACAATGCGTTTCTTCATGGTTTTTATAGGAGAAACCAAAAACATAGTGAAAGAGGTAGGTGATGAACATTTAATTTGCATAATTAAAGCAACATTGCGGAAACATTCGAGCCCATACTGTTGAATGACTATGTTGTGTTGTTTGTACTATGTGGTCTGCTAACTGAAATAAATGCACTGGGTATAAATCTCTCCGGGGACACAACAAAGCAGTAAAATCACACAAATCTCCGTCCTTTCCTGAAAAGAAAACTCTGTTGAAATAAATCCTTGAGGATGTTGTTTTCTTTGTATAGATCTTTCGAATGATGTGCAGGATCTTAAATTTGGTACTCTGCTTCAAAAGGCTAGAACAAGGCCTCCAAAATCTTCAGCTACCTGTATTTAATTCTCTACGGATCACTGATATTCTCTATCTACCCCATTGATATCTTCATCTATGAAATCGGCGCCTTGAATGCCCCTGTAGGGTTTGAAAAAATTGAACCCTGCCTCTTAAATTGGAGTCTTGTCGATTTGGCTTCCGAGAGATTTCTTCATAATTCTGCTCTGAAACTGGTCCTTTGATGTGTGTTCAGCTCTTGTAATGGATGCTGCAAATTATGATAATTCTTCATCACTGTCAACCTGCAAAACACACAAAGCTGTGAAGAAAACAAATGCATGGGGGACAGAAATGCAATGGAAGTGACTGTGTAACAGAGCGATGTGATGAAGCGGCGGAAACATGCAGGGTGGTGACGAAGAAAACGTAGTGGAAATAATGGTGGAAGGGCTGGACAGAGTTTATAATGCGGAACATTAAGATATAACGTATGAATGAAATATATAAATGGCGGGGGAAGAAGTGCGATAACACATGGGATGATGACGTGGAGGAAGACCGGGTCGATGGTGGGGATGATGAAATCTTGGCCATCCGATCTCAGGAGGAGATCGACGATTGAAAGAGTGTCGAAGGCGATGGACAGTGGGCCAGGGACATAATTTTCTTATGGTTAAACCTCATGCAGCTTCGGAGCGTGACGGTCGTCGGATGAAGGCCCTCAGATCGAACGGTTGTGATGAATATCGCTGCGTGACTTCGACCGAACAATAATGCGCGATGGAGAGCAGTTTCGGGGTCGTACGCGAAGACACGGGGCGGGGAATGAGTGGAATCGCTCCGTTTTGAATAATACTGCCTGCCGCTGAAAAGCGGTGTGATATAAACCACCAGTTTTTGAACGGTGTTTTGGGCGCGGGGACCACCAGGACCGGCGGGCTGCGAATCGAAGATTTCACAGTTTGATTAGATGGCTGAGATCCGATTTTGGGCGATGAAATGGAGGATCGCGAATGTCGTTCGATCTGTACAGATCAACGACCGAGGGCGCGCCCGATATACATACGTGATAAGCGCCTCTGGATTTAGCACTCAGTCTAGGGCCCAGGTTACATGGAGAACGGGACGGAGGGGCTAGGGCCGAAGGGGCTAAGGATTGAATATATTTAAACATGGGGTTTTCTGCCTTTCACAGTGTAATTTGGGAGCGGGAATTGGCAACGACAGGCATAGAAATGATTTTTTAAGGCTGGAAGAGGGGATTTGCAGGATCATAAGCCAGTTTGCCTGTGAAATTTTTATAGGAAGCCGATTATGATCAACAGAGTCAAAAAACCAGTTTGAATAACAAAAACCAAGATTTTACCTCAAAAAATTTCTCCGGATTCCGGCACCTGAAACTTCAAAAAGTCGCACTAAAAACAACTCCCATATCTTTTCCTTTCCATTTCTCCTTCGATCCAATTTCTTCGTGCTTTCTTCACCGACTTTTCTTTCTCACTTTTTCAATTATTTCACTTTGATTTATTCATTAATTCTACATAGGCATCGTGAATTTCTGCGCATTTTCTGAATAGATATGACACAAATGTAATTTTATATTTACCATCCATCCAATATATTGGAGCAAGTTAATACAGTGATCACGGTGGGCCACTCTAGTTAACGGTGCCTATGTCACTCATTTATATGGATTAATTTATTTTATTCACTAGCTTATCCACTTGGAGATATAACCAATCACAATTCATATCGTTATGGCATTATCATCTGCCAAATCCATATGCCTACTATGTTATACATGGGTAACAATACTTTGACATTACTTCAATATAAAATCATGAAAGAATTTATTTTCTAATCAAATTGTGTCAGGAATATGAGTGACCACTTAAACAGTTGAAAGAGGAAAATACAACCAGATGATGTGCCATGGTTTAATTATGGGATTAAATAAATTTTATTGTCATAACTAATCTATAACTAAATCTCCAATTCAGGTTAGGTATAGTGTCTCTCTACTAACCTAATGTTTTTTTTATCAAATAGATAACAAACACTTGGTTTTACATGGAAAGTCAATAAGTCAAGTGTGGAAATCTACACATAAGGAAATAGAAGAAAAATTCAGCAAAATAAAAAATGACATTAACTTGGTTAGTCAAACTAACAGCTTCAGAATGGTTTTAAATATTTCATTAGTAAAATGAGTATTAAATTATATCTTTTTCAACTTTTATCATTTGAATATTTTAATTATTATTTTAATGTGTATTGCCATTTTAACACAAATACACTAAACAACCTGAATCTAATACAAAAAGTTATTATTACAAACCAAATATAATTTTTCCAATTCAACAATTTCAATTTAACAATCCTATGAGCCTTTCTTTGCACCTTTTCGGACAATTCATAATATATTCTGCATTATTATATTATGTAAAGCTAAGTTATTTTCTTACCATTAGGAATGAACAATTTCAATTTAACAATCCTATGAGCCTTTCTTTGCACCTTTTGGGACAATTCATAATATATTCTCCATTATTATATTATGTAAAGCTAAGTTATTTTCTTACCATTAAGAATTACCATCCTAGCAAATCTGGTAGCTAGTATGAAGAGTTTTATAAGAGGGTTGCTTGATCTCGAGCTGGGTGCGAGGGAAATTTTTCCACCATCATAAGTCCATAAAGATGTTTGTTTTTTAATAATGTTTGTGTTTTAATAATAATATAGAGGTTTATGTTTTAATAATTTAATTAGAATAGTGTTGTGTGGAAGTGCAAATCTGGTAGCTAGTATGAAGAGTTTTATAAGAAGGTTGCTTGATCTAGAGCTGGGTGCGAGAGAAATTTTTCCACCATCATAGGTCCATAAAGATGTTTGTTTTTTAATAATGTTTGTGTTTTAATAATAATATAGATGTTTATGTTTTAATAATTTAATTAGAATAGTGTTGTGTGGAAGTTCATTGTGAGAAGGTCTATGGCCAGGAATTTTACATAATGAATTTTTGTAGGGACCACCACCAGTCTTCTGCACAAGGGCCTCCCGACAGTGAAATTATGCACAATACTAATATAAAATTAAATGTGGATGAGATAAGCTCGTATGATTTGTATTCCACTAGTTCCCTTAGTTCCAATTTTCTTCTCCTTTATGATGTGCAAATCATTTTCGGTTAATCCTTTCGTTCGGAAGATGTGCAAATCACAACCAATTTAAAACTCATAATCACCGGAAATGAATTGCGTATTTGGGATCCACTTCCGCTTATGGCAAGCGTGAAAAGCTTGAGAATTTGTTGGTTGACGTCGTTGGCTTAATGGCTAGTCTGAAAAGCTTAAGAATTTGTTGGATGACCTCGTTGACATAATCTACGAATGTCGAGAACGTTTTCAATGAAATATTTCACAGCTATAGGATAGGTGGTAAGATTAAAAAGTTAAATAAAGCAATAAAATATATTAACTCCCCATAATACAGAGATTCTATAGTAATCCAGGGGTGTAGGCAGTGGTAGTCCCTATCGTGATTAAGTAGTTCTTGGGATGACAATAGAAACACTGGTAGAAAGGTATCCTTCGTTGCCAGCTCTTTGCTGCACTTGTAATTTCAAAACGACGAGAAATATATCACCTCTATCCATTATTGAAAACTGCTAATTTAAATGAAAGGAAGATTTTAATAAGGGGATATTACTCGTAGGAGTGAAAGCCTTGAAAACAGTTAACATGCGTTCCCTTCTTTACCTTGAATTACAAAAGACTACAAAAGTTTTCAAGTTATTGTTGCACTTGCAAAGGAACAGGAACGTTCAAAGGGAAGAAGAAAAATAATGGTTTCTTTACCTCGCATTGCGGAATGCTCCGAAAGTTTTCAACTTAGTGTTGCACATGCAAAGGAACAAGAAGGTTTTGGTGCTACATGTCACGATACAAGGACATAAGCATAGGTATTGTTTCACTACCATTTTAATTTGTCTCTGCAAGGCTAAAAATTACATTAACATAGCATGGAAATCCCCAAAATTAAAATTTTAAATGAAAGAAAGACCCAAAATTAGAGTGAAAATTCACCTTAGTTTGATCAACTATTGTTGCTTAATATTCATAATGTCCTTCATAGTATTAGTATAAGATGTGAGAGAGAAATGTTTTGGTTATCATTCTAGTTGCTTCTTGACATGGTCGTTAAATGGAGTTAAGAAATTTTCTTTATTAGGTGGTGGGAATGATTGGGTAGCCTTGGTCCTAGCTGGGTGGGAGTTAGGATCATTCAACTTCGATAAGGCTATGTTTTCGATGCCTTCTTTTAGAGAAATGGATGGGGAGCAACTAACAACTACTTATTGATCCAACGCTACATGTTCATCTGTCTCGGGAAATAGAGAAAAAGTATTATACTAACACAATCAAATTTAATAATGTTGTTGATATACAAGAGCCTAAATCAAATACAATTACAATCACATTAGTAAATGTGGTTGATATAAGTCTAGATTATATATCAACCTCATTAATAATTATTTGGTGTGTAATATAAAGGTTTCTATTAAAAATTAAATGTCTGTATTTTTTAATAAAGATATAAATAATAATATGGTTATTATATTAATATAATACTATTTTTTATATAATATTATATTAATAATTATATTTCAAACTATAACACAATTAACATAATATTCTAAACCAAGGGATTAATAAAACTAAGGAATTTTGTATTATAAACCCATTGGATTAAAAATTAAAAACTTAGGAGATTTAAATTAGACCCTACGATTACCATTATATATAAGATGAATAATATTACACCCTAGGAATATGAACCCTTAGAATCATAAACCCAAGGAATTGACATCATAAACGCAAGGGACTAATAAACACAAGGGATTATAAACACATGGGGATAATATTGAACAGAAGGAATTAATATTATAAATTTAAGGGTTGGATAACTTTTTGTTGATACGCGATGTGATCTTCCATATCAGATTTCATGTCATCCTTCAAACCATCCACCTTAGCATCCATGCCTTCTTTTAAACCATATATGCCATCTTTGGTTGCTCTTTGTGAGATCGAAATTTGTGCACTTGGTATTTTTTAAGAAGTTAACAATTATGGTTATCCTTTAAGAGTTGGATAACTTTTTGTTGATACGCGATGTGATCTTCCATATTAGATTTCATGTCATCCTTCGAACCATCCACCTTAGCATCCATGCCTTCTTTTAAACCATATATGCCATCTTTGGTTTCTCTTTGAGAGATCGAAATTTGTGCACTTGGTACCGTAATTTTGATATATCATACTACAATTATTCCTCTTCATGCATCATAGTAGAGTTTTTGGATGTCTTAGTGGGTGTATAATTCTTTTTGGGAGGCATTATAGAACCCAATACTGATATGAATGCTTCAATATGCCCTTGGAATCACCTCAAACTAATTTTTAAACAAATGTTATGCATTGTTTAAAAAAAACACACCTTTTTTTGCTTTTAGGAGCTCAATATTGAAACAATTGTAACTATGTAATTTCACTTCTAAAAGACCTGGACATCGGTCCTATAGTAGCCCTCTAAGTCTTATTTTCAATGTCGTAGGTCATGCCTGATTTGGATTCTTCAATACAAAGTTATGCATGATCTCCCACAATGGCCTAATTATGGGCTAGTTCAGTAGAGTGAATTTTACGGTATGCCACGTGTCAGAGTTTTGAGTTTCAACTATGAAATAGATAGAAAATAAAATACAGTTTGTTCAATTTTGGCCACTTTTTACAAAATTCCAATCTGATGCATGAAACGAAAGTTATGATGATTTAACCTAGGTCACCTATTATAGGTGAAATTCCAAAGCCTACAAAAACCCTAACTTCCACAGATCATATCTCTGAAAATATTGCGAACTAAGGTCTGAAATAGTTACGCGATGTTCCTCAATATTTCTTCTCAAATAGGTTTGTTTTTAGCTTCTGAACCTTCCGAGAGAAAATGTTATAGCTAAAATTCAAATATGACATGTTTGCAGTAGTGAAACCCTAGAATCCAAAGCTATGATACCAAATGTTATGAAACAAGCTCACAAAATAGAAAAAAAGATAGATCAACGACTTAGAAATAAGCCTCTTCGAGGGAAAACCTCCTTTGCATTACATAAATTAAAAATTCTTGGATGATTCAAATGAAAAAACCTCCTTTCTATATATAGGAGTTTAATGGGTCACAATATAATCCTAGCTGACATAACACTAACAATCTAAGGGCACAACAATAACAGTAGTCGGCTTCTATGGGGCACAATAATAACAATATGGGGACTACATGGGCACAACGATAATAATAAGGATGCTATACTAATAATAACAATAAGGGGATACACTAGTATTATAGGGACCTAACAACCCTTATAAGAAATAATATGAGGTTCTGAACTGAGTTCGTTGAAATTAAATTGCAAAAATTCAATAGAATTTAACTCTTCAAATGAAATTTTGAGGCACAGATCCTTTTCCTTTAGGAAATTTTCAAATTGTTCTTCCATAAATTCTTGCAGTTGTCTTCTTGTTTCAACATGCAAGAATTTTCCTCTTTGGACATCTTGCTAAAAATCATCAATGTCTATAAACATCTCATCAAAAGGTTCTTTCTGATGAATACAATTTTTAATATAACTGAGTATTATATAATGAAGGCCAATGAGACCATGAGGATCATATTCATAATGGGGCAAAGTAAATAACCAAATTTCGTCAAGCTCCACGGCTTCTTTGAATCCATGCCCCTTGTCTCGGATATTAATGTCACCAAATTTTATTGGAAAAGTAGACCAGATTTCCTTTGGCAGTTTACTCAAATTTTTGGCTCGTCCATTCAAATCAACTTGATTAGCCACTTCTCTCAATGAAAGACTTTTCAGGATATATTGGAGCAGAAGATGAGGACCAACTTCACTTCTAAAAAATTTGATGTAGGAAAATAATTCTTTAACAAACCATGCCTTATTGATTCTATGCCTTCTTTCATATTATAATTTATTCTAAGAGGTGGTGTTCCAAATAGAATTTGATACAAAATAATCAAAACATAATGGAAAATATCATAAAAATGGTATTTAAAATTACATACCCAGAGAATAGAATCATAATTTTAAATCGGAAGTTGCTTGTCATATGGGTAATTCCATTTAATGATGGGAAATGGAACCAAGGAAATAATAACATCTATTAGATAGGTAGACATAAAAAAATTACATTTGAAGCTGGGCAGAGACGACGCTGGTAGTTTATTGAATCTCTGATGTTTGGTGATAATATTTCAACCCAGTTTAGGCGTATCATGTCATTCAAAATGCTATGGATTATTGGTATCCATTTAATTTTTCAATGTTCAGGATCTTGTTCCCCATTAAATTTACTTAGTGTTTTAATAAGAAATATAATAGCCTTCTTAAAAATAGCTATTGGATACTCCTTTTTTTCATTAAGTTGAAACCTTCCCCTTATTCTCTCAACCATTCTTTAATTACTACATCATGATTGTATTGGAATTTCCTCAAGATAGTTCTTCCAAACATATAAAGGAAGTCAAGATTTAGTTGGATTTTCATATGAATGAGCTTATAAATGGCCGATAAGATTTCAGATTTCCAGGATGCTATGAAAATTTTTTGATAATCAGATTTGGTTTGCGTTTTAATATAGCGTGAGAGAGCATCCATGAAATCATGTCATAATATTAAAACATGTTGACCCTAGTTTTTATTTTATGTAACTTTTTTCGCTCTGATTGGTTCAAACTGATTGTTCTTTGTTTGAGTAGCTCTTGTATTTTTTAACAAATCTCTTTTCTTAAAGAATTATAACATCTCCTCCCAGCTCATCATACCTTATTTTTGTGTTTTGTAGGTTGTACCTGACATGAGTAATGAGTTGAATTTTACTTGTTTTTTTGGTGCATCATCCATTCCCTTAATATTTTATCTAATCTTCTCTATTTCTTGCTTTGTTACTCCAAATTTTCCTTTATTTCCCATTTTGTAACTTGTAAACAGTAACAAAGTACATATAACCTTTACCTATTTTAGATTCGAAATTGAATTTAAGAATCTCTAAAACAAAAAACACTATGCTTGCACAAATTGTTTTGAAACTGGTGTTTTTTTCTTTAACTGAGTGCTTCTTGCAATATGACTTAAGAAAAGAGTATGTGACCAGAATATCCTAAAATATTAAATTTCCCATTGCATATTTTTATTTTATTTGGCATTTCAAGAGTTGTAAACATCAACAAATCATACATATGTTTTTATTATTCAAAATTTGGAATTGAATTCAACAATTTATAAAAAAAAAATAACATTAGGCTTACACATAATTTTTTGAGATTGATATTGTGTTGCCTCAATTCAGTTCTTCTTCGAACAAGAGATAAGAGAACAAATTTGAGCCAAAATACTCTAAAATTTCAAATTCCTCCTGGAGAGTTTCCCTTCTTTGGAATTTTATGACCTATAAATTCAAATACAATGTGTGTTATGAAACCCGCTCACAAAATAAAAGAAGAGATAATTCAATGACTTAGAAATAAGCCTCTTCGAGGGGGAAACCTCCTTTACATTACATAAATGAACAATTATTGGATGATACAAATGAAAAAACCTCCTTTCTATATATAGGAGTCCATGGGGTCACAATATAATCCTAGCCGACCTAACAATAATAATTTAGGGGAACAGCAATAACACTAGTGGGATTTTATGGGGGAACAATAATAACAATATAGGGACTACACGGGTACAACAATAACAAAATGGGGGCTACACTAACAGTAATAATAATGAACTACACTAGTAATATAGGGACCTAACATGCCCCTCTCCTTCAAAAAATTGTTTTCCTCAACGCTTGAGTAGCTCTAGATGCTTTCTATAAAAATTATCATCCTCCTATGTGGAATCTTCAGTGGGTAAGCTCTTCCACTTGATGAGATACTCTGGAACTGATTGAATCTATAGCTGTCGAGTTCCTGTTTCCATGACTTCTTCAAGTTCCAATATGATTTTTCCTTCCTCATCAAGTTCTGGAAATATTGTTTGGACTCTAATTTTGTCACCTATAACCTTCTTTAAGCATGAAACATGGAAAACTAGGTGCACTCGAGAAGATGTAGGAAGCTGCAATTTGTATGCCATAGCACAAATATTTTGCAACACATTGTAAGGACCATAGTACTTTGGCGATAATTTATTATCTTTCTTAAATTTCTTGAGGGACATTTGTTTGTATGGTTGTAGCTGTAAAAATATCTAGTTTCCTACATCAAAACTTCTCTCGCTACGATGTTGATATTCCTGTTGTTTCATTCGATTTTGTGCCAAATTTAGGTTATCATTTAAGAGTTGGAGAACTTTTTTTTGATGTTGGATGTGATATTCCATTTCTTGCATAAGAAAGTGTAATGTTTTGAACCTTCCTAACTGTGAGACTCACTGGTCGAATAGAGACGAAAGTCGGTCATAGTGATCTGAGAGTCCCGCGTGGAAGGGCTCTCGCTCAATGGATCAAAGGTATGCCGGGGATAATAGGCTGATGAATCACAAGAATTTTATCTTAAATATGATGTGATGGACGGTGGATGATATCCATAAATGGGTTCATTTTCGCTGCAGTGTGGAAGGAAGTGTTATACCACCATTCAGCCAGAGGTAACCACTTGACTCATTGTGTTTTTTTATTAGATACAAATAAATGAAGATATCCTTCCAAACATTTGTTCACTATCTCAGTTTTCCCATCAGATTTAGGATGATAAGACAAGCCATGAGCTATTTGAGTACCCAAACAAGAAAATAATTTTGTCCGAAAATTTCCAATGAAAATGGGATCTTTGTCACTTATAATAATCTTTGGGTTTCCATGTAGCTTTTTAATTGTTTCCATAAATGGAGTATAAAGTGTACTCACGTTAAATGGATGACATAATGCACAAAATTGTGCATATTTTGTAACTCTATCAACTAACACCATGATGACACTCTTTCCTCCAGACTTAGGTAAACATGTGATAAAATCCATTGAAACCTCCTCCCAACATTGACTTGGAATGGATAAAGGTTGTAGAAAACCTGGGTATTAATTATCTCAACTTTATTTTGCTAGCAAACAAATAATTTTGCCAAAAACTTTTGAATCTCAAATTTAAGGCCATCCCAAAAACATATTTCTTCACCCTGTGGTAAGTTTTTAAAAATCATGAGTGTCCTCCTAAGGGAGAGGTATGCAATTCCAAAAGAATATTTTGTTTTATTTGGCAATTATTTAAAAGATATAAGCAATTTTTGTACATAAAGAATCTTTTTTCCAACTAAATGTATCAAATATATTGGGATATTGATGCAACTTTTTAATGAGTGTCCACACTTCTTCATCATTCTTCCATTTCTCCCTTGCTTCGATTATCCAATCTGGTTGGATAATAGAAATGGCACAAAGCCATGCTTCCACATCCTCATCCTTTCTTGAGAGTGCATCTCAAATAACATTTAGATTCCCTTCTTTTATAGGATTTCAAAGTCACAAACCAACATCTTTATGACCCATGTTTGCTGCTCTTCTAAAGATAGTCTTTGTTCGTGATCATTTTTTACCTTGAAGTGTCTTCCCATTAGGTAAGGTCGTCATTTCTTTAGTTCATGTAGTATTGCCAAAATTTGCATCTCATAAATAACTTTATGTAAATACTTTCCTTTGATTGGACGGCTCTCAAAAGCGATGGGTCTTTCTTCTCGCATAAAAAAAAACACCAATTCCATTTCATGAGGAATCACATTCCACAATAAAGGTTTTTGTGAAGTCTAGTGTAACTAAGACCGGTGCTTGGCACATTGCCTCTTTAAGATGTTCAAAGGTCTTAGTTTCTTAATGAGTCCATGAAAATGAATCTTTATTCAATAATTTTGTTAGAGGTGATGATATTCTCCCATAATTCTTAAAAAACTTGCGATAATACCCTGTTAATTCAAGAAATACTCGCAACTGCTTTATGGTTGTGGGGATTTTCCATTCCTTAATGGCTTTAATTTTGTTAGGGTCTACCCTAACACCCCCTTGAGATATAATATGACCCATATATTCCACCTCTTATACTCCAAAGAAACATTTGGAGGTGTTTTCATATAATTGTTTCTCCTCCAATATTTTGAGCACCCTATCAACATGTTGAACATGATCCTTCCAAAACTTGTTGTATATTATTATATCACCAAAAAATAATAACACAAATTTTCTAAGGAAGGGTTTGAAAATGGAATTCATCAACCCTTGAAATGTATAAGGTGCATTGGTAAGGCCAAAAGGCATGACCAAAAAATTCATAATGACCCTCCTAAGTTCTAAATTTTGTTTTCAGAGTGTCTTCAGTCTTCATTCTAATTTGATGATATCCTGAACAAAGATCCAACTTGGTGAAATTAATTGCTCCATGTAATTCATCCAATAGTTCATCAATCACATGAATACGAGATTTATCTTTAATAGTTAGCTTATTGAGCTCCCTATAATTTTGACACATGCACCATGATCCATCCTTCTTGTGCACCAATACTACTGGATCAGAGAAAGAACTTTGACTAGGTTTAATTATACTAGCCTCTATCATTTCTGCAATCATACGTTCAATTTCGCTCTTTTGGACATAAGGATATCTGTAAGGCCTGACTTTTGGGGGAACACTTCTTGGAATCAAACTAATAGCATGATTATGATCCCGAATAGGTGGGATTCCTATGGGAGTTTCAAACACCTAGGAATTATTGTCCAATAGTTTTTGGAGATCTGGAGAAATAGATGATTTTGATGTTGGAACTTCTAGTGATCATAATTGTACAATTACGCCTTGTTGTACTTTATTAATAATATTTTGATGACATTAGAGCTTATTATATTTCTCGACTTCCGTATGATACCCCATAATTCAACTTCCTTTCCTTACAAAAAAAAATTCAAGAAAATTTCTTGAAAATTAAAAGTTATCGTCCCCAAAGATTGTAATCGGTGTGCTCCTAGTACAACATCAGCACCACCCATTGGAATGGAGAGCATTGGACTATTCAATACATATTCTCCCATGGTTATCTTGATATTATGGCACCTTCTAGAGAAATTTATAGTTCCTCCATTTTGACCCATCACTTGACACTCTGGTGTTGGGTATAGGAAGAAGTTCAATTCCTTGGCTACCTTACAATGAATAAAATCATGGGTAATACCTGAATCAATTAGCACTATTAAATTTTTCTTTGTGATATGTCCTTCTATCTTGAGAGTTTTTGGAGTGGTAATTCTTGCCAATGCATTACAATATATGGTAGGATTCATTTCTTTTTCCTCTAGTGTTGGTTCCTAGTCTATATCCTCTTATTTTGAAGTTTCTTGTTCCTTTTACTACTCCTCTTCAAAACCTATGTAAAATAATTTCTTCTCAACACACTTATGACCTTTAGTGTATTTTCTATCACAACTATAGAAAATCCCTTTTTATCTTTTTTCTTCCAATTGTTTTGGTGTCAACCTTGTAGGTTGTGGAATTCTAGGATTAGCAACACTTCCATGTTTATCATTGTCAATGTAAGGCTTCCTTGTCGCCATAATTTAACTTTCATTTTTTCTTTCCAACCTAAATGCCTTCTCCAATGAATAAGGTTCCCAAAGGTGAACCTCATATTGGATGTTATCCTTT
The DNA here is from genome assembly GCA_034641835.2 of Pinus albicaulis. Lineage (NCBI taxonomy): Eukaryota > Viridiplantae > Streptophyta > Pinopsida > Pinales > Pinaceae > Pinus > Pinus albicaulis. The sequence goes on from CM076579.1 coordinate 684,388,805, forward strand.
AAGTTCCCTATGAATACATCAATAATGTGCTCCTCTAGAATATCCTTTACCCTTATATTTAATTTTTGGAAGTCCTCAATGTGCTTCACCATTGAACCCTTTTGTTTAATATTTATCAATTGGCTAAAGAATGCATTGCTATTTGTATCCTCATAACGTGCTATCATTTCCTCCATAAAAATTTACCGAGTGATAATTTTTTTATAAGAGAAAAGCCATCGATACCATAAAAATGTATTTTTTTCTAAATATAAAGTTGCAATGCATAACTTTTGTGTGTTTTTCATGTTATGGAGATAAAATTATTGCTCCATCTGTAGTTTCCATGTTACGGGATCATTGTTATCAAACTTCCTCATATCGATCTTTGGAATATGGCGTGTCTTCAATCCAACATTAGAGTCTATGAAATCACGATTAAAAATTATTTTGTTCTCATCATGAGTTTCCTCTACTACCTTTTCACTATTAGGAAGATTTTCTTGTAGCAAATTTTCCAAACCTTCCTTTAAACCTTCCATGTCTTTCTTCAAATATTCCATGTTTCCTTTTATACCATCCATCTTAGCTTCCATGCCATTCTTAAAACCATTCATCTTAGCTTCAATGCAATTCTTCAAACCATCCATCTTATCTTGCACGTCTTTCTTCAAGCCATCCATCTTAGCTTCCATTTCATTTTTGGTTTCTTTTAGTGACAGAGAAATTTGTTGCACTTGGTCTCGTAATTTTGATATATCATGTTTCACTTCTTCCTCTTCATGTGTCATAGTAGAGCTTTCTGAGGGCTTAACAGGTGTGGAATTATTTTTGGGAGGCATTATAGAACCCAACACCGCTATAAATGCTTCAATATTCCCTTGGAATCACTTCAAATTGTTTTTTCAAACAAAATTTATGCAATTTAAAAATTACAATACACACCTTGTTCTTGCTTTTGAGAGTCTTGATATTGATACTAATGTATCTTTGTGATTTCATATCCCCAATATTTTACCTTCAGTCCTATATTATCCCTATGAGTACTCTTTCCAATGCCCCAGGTCAGACCTTATTTTGATTCTTTAAGGAAAAGTTATGTTCAATTTCCCACAATGACCTAATTATGCATTGGTTCAGTAGAGAAAAATTGTACGACGTGTGACGTTTCACTTTTTCGTCCTTCAACTCTGAAATTGATAAAAAAACAACTACAGTCCGTGAAATTTTCGACACTTCTTACAGAATTCTAATCTGATGTCTAAGACGAAATTTATGACAATTTTCCCTCTTTGATATGAAACATTGGGGCATGCAAAAACCCTAACGCTCTTAGATCATATCTCTGAAAATATAGAAAATCAAGATCTGAAATTTTTACATGACATTCCTCAAGATTTCGACTCAAATGGGTTGTTGTTTTATCTTCTAAAACTTTGTAGAAAAAACATTATATCGAAAATTCCATGATTACTTGTTTGAAGTAGTGAAACTCTAGAATCCAAACCTCCGATTCCAAATATTATGAAACCAACTAAAAAAATAGAAGAAAAGAAGCAGTGTTGGAAGAAAATGGATTGAACGAGTTCTTTGATAAGGACATCCTAAAACTAGCTCCAACTGATGCAAGAGATATAACCAAGTGAAAGAAGTGTGAAGCAAAGGTGAGAAGGATTATAGTAGAAGGATTTCGAGATCATATTGTCTCAAACCTCCATGGAAAGGAAACTCAATATGTAATGTGGAAGGCCACAATAGGTTTTTTTTAGAGTATCAGTGACCACAGGAAGCTGGAATTGAAGGACAAGCTAAGTAAAATCAAGATGGAGAAGGGCGACACAATACTAAAGTACCTGACCAAGGTCACCTAATGTCGGGATGAGATTGGAAGTGTTGGTGTTATATTTTTTGAAGATGATCTAGTGAGCCTAGAACTTTTAGGCCTTCCCAAGTGAACTTGGCACAACTATCAGGCTTCGGTAAATGGGAGGGATAAGCTACCCAAGTGGGAGCATTTATGGTCCCACTTGATGCACGAAGAGATTTTGTGGAACACCAGAGATGGATCCTCATCCAAGCATGATGATGAGGATAACTATGCCTTGGCTATAAAGGAAAATAAATGGAAAGGGAAGTCATCCCATTCCAAATCATATTTTTTTCAAGCAAGAAAGAACAAGGACTTGTTGAATATTAAATGTTTCCATTGTTACAAGCTCAGACATTATGCCTTGAAGTGTCCGCACAAGAAGTTCGGATAGAATCCCTTAGGAGGAGTGGCAGGTGAAGCTCTTGCTTCACAATTATATTTGAATTTTACCCTCATCACATGCATGGTTTCATGCAATGAAAATTTTAAGGGAAAATTTTAGCCCAAAGGCGAATTTTAAGGGATTTTAAATTTTAATAGGGCGAATGTTTTATATAAGACCCATTTTATATAGTTTTATAAATTTAGCCCAATAATTATTTTAAAAATAATTAACTATTAAATATTAGCCCACCAAAATAAATGCCCATAAAACTAAAAAAATGGAATTCACTCTCGATTTTCTTTGTTTGGAGCAAGTTTCAGTGGCATTCACCTGGATTTACAGGGTCGGAGGGATGGTTTGGAGTGATTCACCCCATTTTTTCACTGGTTCGCCAGAATTTACTAGGTCGGAGAGGTGGTTGGGGCTTGCAAGGGGCGTGGAAGTTGAATGTTGGATGTGCAAACCTACCAGATTGATGGAGGTAAAATTGATGGAGGTGGAGATCAATGGAGGTGGAAACTTACAAGATCTGGATGCATTGACTGATGACAACAGCTGCAAGCATTGATGAGGGCAACTGGTTTTGGGAGACGAACCACGGTAGCTGGATTTAGAGTTCCAAGGTCCAAGATAGCCCATTTCCCCGGTGCCATGGAGCTAAACCCGCATGCGAGGAGGAGTTTGGGCAGTGATGTTGGCCTTTGGGTTGCAACTGTAATTATATTTTTTTCTATAAATTTGCTGAGTCAGAAATTCGAACGCCCTTTGCCTTCCTCAAGGAAGCGACCACCGATTTTGAACGCTCACCGACGGTTCTTGAGATATTTTGCTTATATTTAAATAAATCAATAGGAGGCGTCTTTCACCCATTGGAGCAGTACACCGCTTTAGAGAGACTAGACTGCAGGTGAGTAATTAAACAGCTTTTGTTCTAGCAGCAGATTTATTTTATTGAGTGTTATATTTTTCTATTGTGTTGAGCGTGGCAGTTTCGATGGGCTGCCTCGAGTGGTTTGGATTTGAGTAGTAGGTTTAAAAGTCCGGGATTTGGTGTTTTTTAATGGGGCAAAGCTATTCTTAATTTTTTTATGTTGGGCATGTTGGATATTCTAGTGTGAATTACTATTCTGGCCATGAATCTTGGCAGAATGTGTGATTAGGGTTTGATTTTGGGTGTTCTTTTCAGGTAAATTGTGAGAAGGCAGAGTTTTGAAGGGGATTTGAATTTGAATCATGGAAGTTGAGTGTTGCAGCCCTCGGTCTTCTGCTCAGGGGTGTGAAGTTGACATGAAGCCAACAATGGTGGTGAAAGATACGCTTAATCAAGGATGCATGCAATATGGGTTAGTAATTAGATTCAAATCAATTCATTAAAATTGGGTGACAAGAATTAGATGCACTACTATTACACATGATTTTTTTTATATTTTCTTTTTCTTTTCTTCATTTTTGAGGTTTTCTATGACTATAGATATAGACAGAATCCCATAATACAATTCTTTGTATTTGAAATTAATCTCCTATCAATATTTTTACATTTTCTTCAAATCTTGAATTCAGGAGTTTTTCTAATTCTCTGAAGCCTTCTGGTCAGATTATGTGCGGTTAGTATACATTAATTTCAAAATAAGCTTTTTACAATTTTTCCTTTCATTCTTTCTTCAATATTTTTACTCATGGAGCTCTTTTATTTTTGGGTTTCACCAGGCTAAATGCATTTTTTCTACTTTGGTAATATCCTCTCACATGGAACCATTGAGTGGTGTAATGGCATCGGGCAAGTGATAGAGTAGCAGAGTATTTTCTTTGTTTTTGAATTCTGTGGCAGGATGGTAGAGAAGACAAGGATCTGGGACACTCAGATTCTAATGGTTGCTAGCCTAGTTTCAGCTACTGCCCTCACTGGCATCGATATGAAATTGGCACCTGGAGCATGCAATTGGCAATTTGAACAATTTGTCGTATGGATGCATGAGCCATATGAGTGCATGCCTACATATTTCAAAATTGTTATAAAAAATAAGTGGGAATATGCATACATCTCATCTCCTATACCAAGAGAAGGGACTAGTTTAAAATTTTATTGCTAATTTCCATTGACCTAAACATTTGGAAGTCAGTATGCCCATATCATGAAAATATAAGGTGAATGAAATAAATTGAACCCCAACATTTTCATGGTACTTATTTATAGCACCCTTGAACTAGTGTAGTAACGGAACTTTATGTGAACAATGAGGAATTGTGTGTTCCTGTGATCCAGTAGAAGTTATGGGGTAGCCTCTTTGTGTCCTTGAGCCAGCAATACATTTCTGTTGGCACCCTTCAATGAAGTGGGCTTTATTTCAAATTTCTCTCTAACAGCGAGGTCTATAGAACATCACTTCATCTGATTGTTTTAACCATGGTATCAAAATTGTGTCAAAACTTACTATCTAAGAAGTTATCATGGCCATCAACTACCTTTCTTTATGATTTGGATCTTTCATTATACCAATTATAGTTCTCTATTGAAGGAGGAGAAACTTTGGACATTCTCCTTAAATGGTAAAAAAATGGAGTGGATTCTTTCATCTGATTGTTTGAACCATGGTATCAAAATTGTGTCAAAACTTACTATCTGAGAAGTTATCATGGCCATCAACTACCTTTCTTTATGATTTGGATATTTCATTATACCAAGTATAGTTCTATATTGAAGGAGGAGAAACTTTGGGCATTCTCCTTAAATGGTAAAAAAATGGAGTGGATTCTTTATTTTTCTAATGTAGGAAACCTATAGTTGGTGCATGTGTTCTTTATGTGGATCTCATAGAACAAGAAAATAGGTTGTGCTAAACTGGCCTCTTTGTATTGCTTACATGAGAATAGTATTTCTGTGAGTGTCATTATTTTCTTCAACTTAATTTACTTTCTACTAAGACAATGAATCTCAGGGAATTGAAGTGTGTGCAAAAGTATCATTCATTAATGTGAGGCTATGAAATTTTTGTTTTTAACTGTGGAGGAGTGCATCCTAGTTATTTTTTGTTCTTAACATAAATATTTAAGGTACTGAGTGCCTACATTGTTTGACATGCATACCCATACTGTATTTGGTATTTCTTCCTTGAAATAGAATGGAGATATTCAATACATTGTTCTTTAATGTAGCATTTATACCTTTTATTTAATTATATATAATTTTGATATATTATTATTGGTATCTCCATGCATCTTACAAAATGGTGAAAAATATGCCATATAGGGATGATTTTACTGATGTGTGTTTTCTTGATACTGATAATTGATGGCAGATGTTCACACTACTGTCGGAGATGCCAAATAAGGGCTCCATGTTGTAATGAAGTATTTTACTGTAGGCATTGTCATAATGAGTCCAAAGTATGCTTCTTTTTCTTTACTGCATTTGTACCTATTTCAAGTTCAACGGTTTCCTTTGGTTTATATCCTTGTCAAAATAGAACTAGAAAATTATGTCTCTTCCAATTTCATTTGTGAGGGTATAGTATGGACTGAACTCATATCTGAACAGAATTCAATGGATTTCGATCCACTTGATAGACATGATGTACCTCTCCATGAATTTCAAAAGGTAAGGTTCTATCTTGTTTTCCAGTTGGATGTTATTCGTTATAATGTTTGTCTTAATGCTCTGAACCATATGTATTCCTTGTAATTAGCGAAGGTTTTTTAGGGTGTAACATCATAATATTTTCTGAAGGTACATTTGAAAGATGTAAAGGTTTAATTTTTATTCTTTTCAAAACTTAAATGATCAATTATCTAGCAAATCTTATCTAACTTGTTGAATTAGTATATTTATTTTGTTTATATTCTTGTATGTTTGTAGTATATTGCTCTTGTTATTTATAGTTATTCTTGTATGTTTGCAGGTTATCTTTTCACTTTGTAGAATTGAAAAAGATGTAAGAGCTGAGCCTTTTTAATTTTGGTTATGTGCATAAAATTTAGAGGTAAACACTATAATGTTTCTTGAGTTATTTTAAAAAGATTATGCACTTCCATTTTGCAGGTTCAGCAAACCTGCGTTACTTGTGGTGTTTGTATAGGAAAGTACTTTTGTGAAATATGCAATTTCTTTGATGATGAGGTACGTTCTTAATGTATTTTTAGGTTTAATAGCTCTGGTTCATGAAAACAAAGAGCTTTACTCTCACAAAATTATAAAAATATGGTTTGGATGTATACGCTTTTGGTTCTAATTGTGCTTGCCACTTTGGTTTTCCAGGACTCAAAACAACAATACCACTGCGATGGATGTGGAATTTGCAGGTATGATTTTCTCTTTATGCATCTGATGTCTCTTTCTCTATAGTAAAGTAATATTTCATGCTACTGTGAAATGTATTTAGATGTATTTCTTGCAGTTGACTTTAGCTATTTGTGCTGGTTTTCAGAACTGGTGGCAAGGATAATTTCTTCCACTGTTATAAATGTGGTATGTTCTTTATGACTTCTCAAATTACCACTGCTTATTCTCAAATTATCACCGCTTCTTCCCTTGTTTCATTGTAGTGAAAGAATGATTTATTTGCTCATGTACCTTTTTCTAGGATGTTGCTACTCTATCCTCTTGAAGGATTGCCACCCTTGTGTGGAAAAAGCAATGCACCACGGTCCACAACTGCCCTGTGTTTTGAGGTAGGTCACACTTATCTGCATAGTGTAGTAATTGTAGTTTTCTTTTTAAAGCAAAATTTAAATTTTAGACTGAAGTTATTTGGATATCTGAACCCGACTCCTCTGTAGTATTTATTCGACTCTACAAAGGTTATCAGCGTATTTCCTTGTGGTCATACTATTCACATGCATTAGAGATGCACAAGCATCTTCAGTAAGTTTCATATGTGGCCTGTTTTGTGCTCTGGCTCACAACCTCTTGAGATTTTCCATTTGTCTATAATTTCATATTATACTTGTTTCTAGTCTATATATCTATAGTATCACAGAACTCTAGATATAATTGCACTGATATACCCATTGATGATACCTTCTCTAGACATATGTGGTCACATCTTCGCGCAACTTTAATTTTATTTTAAGCATCTTACCATTCTAAATGTTTGTTTGTATTTTGCAGATTTGCTTGTCCACTGTGCTCCAAATCTATCTGTGATATGTCTGAAGTATGGGAGAAACTTGACCGAGAGGTAGTTATTTTGTTGTTATATCATTACGATATATGACAAGATGAACATCTTGAAATAACCTTGTAATGGGTTTTATAAAGAGTGGCTTATTATATGTATTTTTGTTAATTTTGATTTCTCATATTTGAAACTTTCTTTCGTCAAATGGCAATTGCATTTTTAAGTTCCTTGAGTGGATTCTAATAACTTTCTTTTATCATGTAAGTTTCTTTGACTCCAATGCCTGAAGCTTATTAGAACAAAATGGTAAGATGTCTTATGTTCATGTGGTATGGTTTGGAGGCATATTTTAGATCCCATTAGGAGCGTGAGAGAATACCTGACCACTTTCTCATTGGTCCTTTGAGCAGGTTTGGATCTTATGCAATGACTATGGAGTAACTTCTGAAGTAAATTTTCACATTGTTGCCCACAAGTGTCAAAGTTGCAATTCTTATAACATGCGGCAGACTAGGGGAGGTCCTTCTGCAAGTTCATGTACCTAGTCTTTGATATACTTAATGTTCAGATTCATGTATCCCTCTTTGCCACTTGTAAGGTCACCTTAGCGCTGCTTATATGGCATGAAAAACAGATATACTGCAAATTTCTATGCAGTGGCATTACTGTAAGAATTCATGTAACCGCTGAGTTTTTGTGGCACTACTCTACGGTTGTTAACATCATAAAAGAATTGATGCTATGTGCCCACTTCAGCAAATACCACAAGAAGGGAATTCTTTATCCTGCAGATCTCACGCCACGAAAAAATAAGTAACAAATTCTATCTTTTTGCACATCTACAGATCATGAATTACAATGGATTGAAGGTCTCTTTTTTTGTATGTGACTTATTCTAACCAGATACGTGCAGGAATTAATTTCCTGTGAAATGAAGATGTATTTTCCCTTTTGGAATGGCATGTTATTTCTCAAGCAATTGACTGGTTTACCGATTTCATTTTTTGTCTAGTGCTTGTTGAAATATTTTATTCGGTTGCACTGAGAGAAGAATGCAAATAAATTTGAATGTGATTCTCTTAAGAGAGAATGTTTAAAGAAACCAGATAAATCCATCTTAAGCTAAGTTCTGTTAAGTCTTCTTAAAAGAAATAATGGTAAAAGAAAGAACAATGAAAGATAAATCCATCTCATGCCAGGATCTGATAACGAGTGAGAGGTTTATACATGGATTACAAACATGTATTTATGAATGACTATAAAAATAGTAACAGAGATCCATTATAATAACAGTTCATCAGTGAATAATATTTTACCATTTTTTTATCCATCTCAAGCTACGATCTTTAAAGCAGTGAGAGCTATGAAAATTGTAATGGAAATTCATTACTGAAGAATAATATGGCATGAAAAAGCAATGGTTATAGAATTATAAAAAATTCTATATTGGTGGATGAAATCAGGGTAAGTATTTTTTTTTGGGGGGGGGGTTACTAGATTCTTTCGTAAGTAAATTCAAATTTACCACTTACCTAAATTGGAAAATCATTTCATTTCTTGTTAGGCATACTGCCTCAAGCAATATTGCATGACAATGATTCAAGCAACAGTGCATGACAATGGATGGTGCTTTGACACTGTTTTATTTTTATATTTATACCATCCTTTACAGCAATCAAAATTAGACTCCCTTTCCACTTTGGTGCCATGTATGGAATTTGCAGGTATTTGTAAATTCTGCCATGAGCTGAGTTGGTTTGGATGTGCGTAGCAGACAATGAGACACAACTATCAGTTTGGAGGCGTGTTGGGATTGTCGTATTGACTCTACTCATTAGTTATTGGCATTTTAATTTTTGTTCAACTTGTTCTGCTCATTGAAGAAATCGGCAGAGGCATCGGCCTTTGTGTTGGAGGATTGTTGAAACAAAATGATCTGCAAAGATCCCAATTTGTTGAAACTCCTCTCCAACCTCAATATCAGTGCTAGTAGTAGCATAAGCAATAACACTACGCTTAGCAGAACTAGAAGAACGCATTTTCCAAACTGCACGAGAACTACTTCCCTCACGAGTCACCATGTTCCATGCTTGGTCTCGGTGGTTCTCTTCCTTCTACTCCTGGTTCAACTACCATATCTTCATTGGAACCAACACCCCGAACTCCACTAGACAATGATTCACCATTTTTTAGGAGTGATTCGCCATTTGTACTGGTGATTCTCCATGATTTTATAAGATAATATAATCTCGTGAGAGATTCGCCAAAAAATTATATATACATATTATATTATTAATAAAATTTCCTTCCATTTTTCCTATGTATCATGGGGATTTTCCCATTTATTATATATATAAATTTAGGGGGGTTCTTAAAATTTTCCCTGGTTTCATGACTGATGGGTTGTATGTGATACCTGGATAGTGGAGCCTCATTCCATATGATTGGAAATAGAGAATTCTTGAGCGACTTGGAGGAGAAGGACCTCCAGATGCACATCAAGATGGATGATGATGGAAGGTATAGCGCGACCGGTATCGGTACTGTTACTTTTTAGAGGGAGTCAGGTTCTCCTCTCACATTAAAAGATGTCATATATTTTCCTATTTTGAATAAGAATTTAACTTCAATTGATATGTTGGAAGACCATGACTATGATGTGAGTTTTAACAAAGGAAATTCATTCCTTTGTCACACATACATGGGACAAGTGAAGAAGATCGGGGTTCCATTAAAGAAACTCTACAAATTTGATGTAGAAGTTTGTGCTGCTTTGAGCACGAAAGAAAAGAAGGTGCAGTGCCAAGACATCGGTGAGTTATGGAATATAATATTGGGTCATCTACACCATGGATCCTTGAAGATCATGCAATGGATTTCGACAATACTTCCTAAGGGTGCGCTATAGTAGCTTGATACATGAAAAGGGTATACATTTTGGAAGTACACCAAATCCACCTTTCATGATAAGGAAATTCTAGTGCAAGGGATCCTTGAAATATTTCACTTAGATATGTGTGGACCGTTATCGACAACCTCCACAGAAAAGCACAGGTATTATGTGGTTTTTGTAGATGATTTCTTGGGTAAGTGTTGGATATTCTTCATGCAGAATAAATACTATAAGTTCTCAATTTATTTTTGAGAAAGAAACATGCAAGAAAGTGAAGGATCTCAGGTGTGACAACGATGGACAATATGTGTCGAATGAGTTGAAGAACTTTTTTGCATCAGAAGGCATTCAATGGGAGTTAATAGCACCCCATAACCCACAATATAATGGGGTTGCAGAAAGAAAGAACAGAAGCATTGTCGAACCTGGACAAGAGATGTTACATGATTAGGGTATACCGTTACACTTATGGGAGGAAGCATGCAACATAAATGTTTATGTGCATAGTAGGAGTCCTCATCGTTTTCTTAGGATGAGTACGCCAGAGGAAGCTTTTTTATGTAATAAACCAGATGTGTCACAGTTCAAAATATTTGGTTCATTAGTTTAATGTCATGTTTCCAAGGATGAACGGAAAAATATAGAACAAATAACTCAATTGAGAATATTTTTGGGGTACAATTATACACCTCACAACTATTGGGTGCACCTACCATCTCACAGGATGACATTCTTTTGTAGAGATGTGAAATTCGATGAAGAGAAGGTCATGATAATTTCCCTTGAGAGGGAGCTTTAGTTGCATGCATATGAGGATTTTTTAGCTCCAAAAGAAGAACCTCAAGATGTGGAGTAGCCGCAAGCAGAGGAGCGGAGGGTTGCAACACCCACTCATGTGGAGACATCTGAATATGGAAGCAAGCGCAACGGAGAGGTTGACAGGTTGATGCATAATTATAGAGAGAATGTGGGAGCACCCATACCAAACACAGACAGAGGAGGTCACAATATGGGTAAACTGGCCACATGGCTCTTATGAGCGAGAGTGTAGAGACTTAGCCATCCTCATTCGAGGAATCATTGCAGAAACCAATATGAGTTAATGCCATGGGAGAGGAGTATGACTCCATTATCATGAAAAATGCATGGGAATTTGTCCCAAGGCCAAAATAAAAGTCATTAGTAGGATGGAGGTGGATCTACAAGGTGAAGCAAGCAATAGATGGGAGTGTCGAGAAACACAAGGCCATATTTGTGGCCAATGGGCTCTCTCAAGTGGATGGAATAAATTACGAGACCTTTGCTCCAGTAGCAAGGTACTCTTCAATCGAATCTATTCTAGCACTTTCAGCACAGTTGGGATGGAAGATACATTATATGGATGTAAATACAACTTTCCTCAATGGAGTAATTGAGGAAGAGGTGTACACAGCAAATCCAGAAGGATTTAAGACCTTCGACATAGAGTCACATGTGTGTAGACTCAAGCGAGAGCTATATCGATTGAAACAAGCACCCCATACTTGATACACCAGGATCGGAAATAATTTCACTAGGTTGGACTTCACTAAAAGTGAATCAGATGAAAACCTTTACCATATTGTGTTTGATGGTCAATTATTGATTATGGTATTATATGTCAATGATTTAATTCTAACAGGTGATGAGAAGCTGGTAAAATCTTACAAATAAGATTTGGCAAGAGAATTCGATATGAAAGACATGGGGCTCTTGCATTATTTCCTTGGTTTGGAAATTTTGCAAAGATATGGGTAATTGTTTGTCTCTTAGGGAAAGTATGCCAAGGAGATACTGAAGAAGTTTCACATGGGGAGTAGCAAACCCATGGAGACTCCTCTAGCAGGGAATTGGAGGAAGGAAGATGTTAATACAGGCGAAGTGGTAGAAGTTACCATTTAGAGGAAGCTTGTGGGTTCACTAATGTACTTGATGAACACACAACAAGACATGTTTTATGTGGTTTACCAACTTAGTCAAGCAATGGTTAATCCAACCAAACTATATTGGAAGGTAGCCAATCATGTGTTGAGATACTTGAGAGGCACCACTCAGTTTGGTCATTGGTACAAACAAACAAAGGAAGTGAAGCTACAAGGCTTCACGTTTGTAGATTTGGCAGGGAGACCATCCGATGGGAAGAGAACATCAGGTGGAATCTTCAGTATTTATTCAACAATAATTTCTTGGTACAACAGGAAGTAGAGATAAATTTCACTTAGTTCAGTAAAAGCATAGTACATGGTTTCTAGTCAAGAAGTTTGTGAGCATATCTGGATGAGGAAGATCCTTGTTTTGTTGTTTGGTCAATAGATGGATCCTCTAGTGATTTATTATGACAACGAGAGTTGCATCAAACTCTCAGTTAATCCAGTTTTTCATGATAAGTCCAAGCATATCGACATCTGATACCACCATCTCAGAGATTGTGTGTAGAGGTGGATCACGATGCTAGAGTACATTCCAACAAAGAAGCAAGATGCAGACATCTTAATGAAGGCACTGTCAAGAGGAAAATTTGAGTTCCATCGAGGTAGGATCAAAGTATCAGATAATCTTTTTCTTGCTAAGAGGGAGTGTTGAAAATGAAACCAAGAAAGATTCTATTTAATTTTCCCTTCAATTAAATCAGAAGAAAATTTTAATTCCACATCTTAGTTGGTTTATTTATTTCGAGCTAAGGGTCTAACTTAAGTCATGTAGAGTGGTTCCTACCTTTTAGGAGACTTGGTTGAGTTTATTTTGAGTGGTAATTAATTAATTTAGATTATCTGAGTTAAAGTGAGTTTAACTAGTTCTAACTGTTGGAGGAACTAGTGGGAGGTCTAGTGGTGAGTTATGCACTCTATAATCAATCAGTTAACTCATAAATCAACCATAAATAATTAATGCATGTCAGAACTAAGTGTTTCCCAGTTGAGATTAGAGTTCAAGGGAAATGTACTATTAGTTGTATAATTATCCAAATTGTACATTTGGTGCATGTAGTCAGAGGAATGTCGTAGAAGGATTATGCAATGTTGGATGGGAATTTCCCTAATTAATAGGGACTAATTACCCAAGGAAATAAGGCAAGGAATAGGCTTGTCTAGGAAGCAGTGGTATAGATAGAGATAGTGCAAAGGTTTCTCAAGTTGGAGAAAAATATTGTAATCTTCTCATAATTTTTTACTAATGCAATATACAAATAACAAGGTTTTTAGCTGTGGATTTCCCTAAGAAACCATTGAGTAATGTGTTGATTGAATTCTTTCTTAAATTAGTTTCCATAATTGGTAGAGTAGATTCAAGTTTATTGTTTTAGCAAATTATAATTATCAATTTGAATTTAAAAGGAATTGTAAATTATTGTTGAACTTAAAACTAAATTAATAAATTCCTTATATAATGGATATAGTATTAGATTTAAAATATTTGTACATGTTATTGTTTTTATTTTTTAAATGTATCTTTTGCTTGATTTTATTTACAACAACATTCAACATCAATAGCCTAACTTGAATATTCTAAAATTTCCTCTCAATCCATGCATAATCTTCCATTCACATGCATGAATGAGATTTATCTAAAAAAATATAGATTTTCAATACAAATCTATACAAATAATAAATTAAAATGAACGAATATAATATTAAAATTTATAAAAACAACCATTTCCAAATAGAATTATTATTATCTTTACTAGTCAAATAATAAAATAATCTATTATCTTTACTAGTCAAATAATAAAATAATCTATTATCTTATTATTTTAATTGTAATTTTTATTAATATAAAATTGTATATTTTTACTATTTTTATTTTAAATTAATTATATTTAAACTAAATAATAGTAAACCTTATTCAAATATAAACTCTAATTCATACTTTTCAAAATTCAACAACTAAATGAACATTAAACAAAAACAACGAAAACATGGTATACTAACTGGGGCAATCAAGCGATCCTAATTTGCACAATAACGGTAATGAATACAGGTCATATAAAATTGAGTGTTGCCTGTATTAAAGTGTGGAGTATAACATTTTATTTTATCATTTATTTTAATATTGCTTTTAAATAAAAATATATCATAGTATTTTAAATAAAAATATATCATCGAAGTGTCCAAATAGGGGGAACATCTTTTCTTATTACTATATAATATTTTTTCCTTTCATAAATATACTATATATCTCTTTAAGAGAGAGAAAATGTGGATATTTTGTACTCATTCAAAATACATTTGAAATGCTTTTTTAAATGGGTAAAAAGCAAGGAAAATGTCGATATTTTGTACTCATTCAAATACATTTGAAATGCTTTTTTTTTTAATTATTATTAAGGAAACGTGTCTTTTTCTATGTTATATAAATCACATTTTATCTGTGATACTTTCGAATATTTAGCATAATATAGGACTAAGGAAAGCGCGTGTGTACGGGCACATCTACATATGTCCTTGACTCCGATCTTGGGAAGAGATAAGGAGCACGTGAGTTGTCTCGCGTAGAGTACGTGTGCATACCGAGTCTCCGGAGATCTTGCGTCCATGCCCTCCACTACGGTTTGGTAGTCTAGTGAAAGATATATTGGTTTTAAAGCCAATGGGTTCCTATAAATACAATGGGTGCACTTCTTCAACTCATCCATCATCCTCAATTACAATTGATATTTCTCATTATCAAGTCGGAGTAAATTAGTATGAACCAGATGACGAAAATGATGGAAATAAGAGTCGCTTCTGCTACCGGGGCTGTGCATGGAGCAGCGAGGCTGTGTGGCTTATTACCATTTCAGACGAAGTTGGGAGGATCAGTTTGTAATTCCCAAAGTCAGTGCAGGATCTTCATGCGAAAAGCTGCTATTAGAGCTGGTGGCCCTGGAGGCAACCAATTTGGCTCAGGTACATTGATCCGACCATTTGCAACTTTTTCATTTTATGAATAAATACGTAAGCAATATTTCTATGTGTACGAACTACAAATTCCATTTTAACGTTTGTGGTGAAAACGGTGTCATGGCAGGTGGACCAAGCACAGTAGACACGGAAATGATTGTTTTGAGAAAACTGATGCAGGAGCTGAGAATGCACGAAACAAATTACGCTCCTCCAAGGCACTGGATGAAGTGGGAGAAAGAGTGGTCCTTTACATATGCTTCAGACATGTCCCTTTTCCTTCAGTGGTTGCAGAGCATGTTGATTAACAGCAGACCCGCCATCGCCATCGCTGCTTTGGGTTTGATATTGTCGAGCGTCCCTGCATTTCTGTTGCTTCTACTCATTGAAGTATCTCAAATTTCAGCTCCTCAAATCGCGTTGGCCGTAGAATTTCTAACAAAATTATTAGACTTTCAAAGCTGAAAATGATCTTCTCCAACGAACATCACTGGGTGATGATATTAATAGGAAAAAAACAGTCATGTATTTGTTGACACTTCTTGTTTGTGTTGATTCTATACCACACAACAACATTTTTTTTTTCTTTGAAAGTCTATCTATTCTACAAATTGTTTGAATAGTGATCAAACTAATGATAAGGGTTCCTTTAGAAACACCTCCAGCTAGTTTGTTGGCCAAGGATCTATCTTCTACTTATGTAAGCCTCACAACAAATTACTCTGAAAATATACAATATAAAATTTAAACCAATACAGCATAACATTGATCATAAAAATCAGATTCTAATAATATATAAATGGAGGAGGATAGATATAGTATTTGAGGCTTTATACAATGCAGAAATTTAGGTCTATCCATCCATACATCACGGAGTGTATCTTGTTGATGATAAATGATGTCGGTGTGATCATGGGCTGTCAAAATCGTCACTTTATTATAAAAATATTATATTTTTTCAATGTTTTGTAGGTGTCAAAATTCATATCTAAATTTGATATCCTTCTCAACTTTTTATTAACTGAACAACACGGAACGAAAAAGAATAGACACCGTTTCATCTCTTTGTTCGCAGTATTTAGAAATTTATAACGAACGTAAAGATGGTCTGAGAGCAGCTGGATTTCGGCTTCTTCAATATTTCAAAACTGTTTTAACTTTACTCATATTCATCATAGTTTCAAAATATTTCAAAATTTATAATATCACTGTATTCATATTCATATTGAGAAGCTTTAAAATTGAGAACAAAGTCTGAAGAAAAAGGGCCACAGAAAACACAATCATGGCAGAAAGATCCACGTAGTTTTCTGAGAGCAATTGGATTGCAGATTCTTAAATAAGAATATGTTTGAAATTAAACAATTAACCTAACTCATGATTCAAATATTTTAAAATCTATAATAAAATTGTCAAAACTGTGTTGGAATTTTTGAGTATTTCAAAACACACATAGGAATAAAAATAATTCTTTCTCTCAACACAGAGATTAAAAAAAATTTGCTAAACAGAGATGGCACACAACAACTATTTCATTAATCTTGAAAATCTATTACAAAAGATGCCTCAGAACTGTTGTTCTGGCATTTACAAAATTCTTCAACTATTGCACACACCGTGTTTCATTTCATTAAACTCATTTCTCTGTCTTTTACAAAATGTACACATACACGATGCAATCTGCCTTCTGGCTTTCTTACAAAAATTTCACACAATCATCTGCATATAAATATGCTCTCTGTCTTTTATATAGAGTCACACACTTTGTTCTTTTACACACACTGTCTCTAAAAAAAAAACACAATAGCACTCTTTCTTCTTCTTTTTTAGCCTTAGGCTCAATACAAAACATACTCAACGTTTTTTTTTGTTTTAAAAAAAAAATACAAAGTAAAAAAAAATTACTTCTTTTTTCCTTTTTGGGCATTGTCTTTCATTTCAATACTTTGGCTCTCTCTCTCTATATATATATAGATATTATAAAAGCTTTACATAATATATATATATATATATATATATATATATATATATATATATATCTCCACATGTTCAAATAAAAAATACTCTCATGGCAGCATAAAAAAAAATATTTAAAACTTTAATCCTAAAGTCTTATGGCGGATTTCAAAACATTAAATTAAATCCTATTACCTAGTTTTTCGCATACCAAATGCTTCCTTACTGGCTGGCATCATTTCCGTGCGATAAGCCTCCCATTGGCTGGAGATGGGGCCTACCGAAATCCAAACCAAAAATAATCTTGATTGCAAAATATTATCGCGTACCAAATGGGCTTCATGACGTAAGCCTCATTTCTACGTGATAAAATCTGATTGGTTGCTGCCTCGACTTGACCCATTTAAAAAATTTAAGGCTGGCGGTAAAAATTGTTGGTTGGTGAGGAGTTTAATCACAGGAATGGAGAGCAGTTATGGCGGCATGGCGAGGCTTAACTTGCAGGTGATGGCGTATAAGCAACCAAAATTCTGAGTTGTTGTCCTCCGGTACTGCAGTTGAAGTTAATACTTCAACACTCCCCCTTAAATTCAACTGCTAGGTTTTCTTGCATACCCAACCACTTTCTCAGATAATTAAAACTCTTTTTCCTCAATGGTTTCATCAAAAACTCTGCAAACTAATCCTCTGTTCTGCAATGTTTCAAAATAATTTCACCATTATTAGGAATGTAACACAAATTTCTCCAATGTGATTTTCACCGAAAGATTTGATACATAATTTCACCATTGTTCACTAGCTCCTTGATGTAGTGATACTTGCATCAATGTGTTTCGTTCTTTTGTGAAACATTGAATTATTTGACAATGCTATTGTTGAGCTATTATCACAATAAATTATTGTGTCTTTTACCTGTTTATGACAAAAACTCCTCAACATTCTCCTCATCCAAACTGCTTGACATGTTGCTGCTGTAACTGCCACATACTCTGTCTCTACTGTAGATAAAGCCACAATTGGTTTTTTCTTAGAAGCCCATTAAATGGCTCCTGAACCCATATGAAAAACATAACCAGAGGTGCTTTTTCGATCATCTATACTTCCAGCCCAATCACTGTCAGTATATCCAATCAATTCAGAATTTTCTGAAGTGGTGTATTCAATACCATACCTCTTTGTTCCTTTCACATACCTCACAATTCTTTTTGCTACTTGCCAATGTGCCTCCTTTGGCCTCTCCATAAATCTGGAAATTAAACTCACAACATGCATACTATTCGGCCTAGTTGGAGTCAAATACATGAGGCTGCCAACTATGCTCTTGTACAAACTTGGATTAAAATCCTTCTTGTTGTCTTCTCTGCTTAACTTCAATCCCATCACTGTAGGAGTAATTTCTGTCTTGCAATCCTGCATGTTAAATATTTCCAAAACTTCATTTACATATTTAGCTTGAGAAATAAAAATTTTATTTTCATTATGCTCTACTTCTATTCCTAAGAAGTATTTCAACAATCCCATATCAGTCATCTAAAATTCATCCTTCATGATTGATTTAAAATTCTCAATGAGGTAATCATCATTACTTATAAAGATCACATCATCAACATATAAACAACAATCAGCATCTTACCACATTTCTCCTCCATATATAATGTGGGTTCTCCTTCACATTTTTCAAACCCATTTTCCAGTAGATAGGCATCTATCCTACTGTACCATGCTCTTGGTGCTTGTTTCAGCCCATAAAGAGCTTTCTTCAATCTGTAAACTTTATGATATTGGCCTTCTTTCTCATAGCCCAGAGGTTGTTCAACATAAACCTCTTCCATCAATACTCCATTTAGGAATGTTGATTTTACTTCCATTTGGTAAACCTTCCATTTTTGTTGTCCTGCTATGGACAACACTGTTCTCAATGTTTCCATTCTTGTAATCGGTGTAAAATTTTCTTCATATTATCTTCCATGTTGCTGCTTATAGCCTTTGACAACAAGTCTGGCCTTGTGCCTTTCAATATTACCTTCAACATTGCTTTTGGTCTTGTAGACCCATTTCACTACAATGACTTATTTTCCTTTTGAGAGATCAACCAATTCCCATGTTTTATTTTTCTCTATGGCATTCATTTCTTCATCCATATCATCTATCCATTTCTTATCTTTCACTACTTCTTCAAAATGAATAGGATCATCTATATGACAATACAATGCAAATAAAGAGTGCATACCTTCATTTGCTGCCTCTTGTTCATAAATGTCATTCAAATTTATGAATCTAGTTCCTCTTTCACTTGGTGTACTTATACTTGTAGAAGCACTCAAATATGCTCCTTGCGATGTGCTTGAAGATGCACTGTCATCACTTCTCAAGGGTGTTCTCATACCTTCTTGTGGTGTCCCTTGTTGTCCTTGTGTTGGTGTAGGTGGTGATGTTAATGAGGTGTTCCTTTCAGCCATTTCTTCCTCATCATCATCATGAGACAAACAACTCTTCATATTGACTGTTTTCTCAATGCTTCCATTCCAAGCTTCTTCCTCAATGAACTGAACATCTCTGCTTATAACAAACTTCTTGGTGGATGGGTTATACAACTTGTAAGCCTTGGATTCTTCACTGTATCCAATAAAAATGCACTTCTCCCCCTTAATGTCCAACTTTTTCCTTAGCTGATATTTAATGTGTGCATAAGCCACACAACCAAAAACTCTCATGTGGGTGACACCTTGTTTTATGCCACTCCGTGCTTCTTCCGGAACTCTATTCATTACCACTTTGGTTGGGCATCTATTCAAGATGTATGCTGCACAATGCACAGCTTTAGCCCAATACTCATTTGGAAAATGTTTTTCTTTCAGCATACTTCTTAGCATATCCATGATTGTTCTATTTTTCCTTTCAGCAACTCCATTTTACTGCGGTGTGTACCTTGAGGTAAATTACTTGTGTATGCCAATTTTTCTGCAAAAACGCAGAAATTCTTTCGAGATATACTCACCTCCTCTATCAGTTCTTAAAAAATTTATGTGCTGTCCACTTTGGTTCTCAACAAGTGCCTTAAAGTGGCAGAACTTCTCAAACACTTCACTTTTAAATTTCAAGAAATAAACCCAAGTTTTCCTTGTGAAATCATCAATAAAAGTCAGCATATAATGGTTGCTTGCTAGTGATGGTGTTTGCATTGGCCCACACAAATCTGAATGGACAATTTCTAAGGGTGTCTTTGCCCTTATGCTCTTTCCTGATGGAAAGTTTTCTCCGTGTTGTTTGCCCAAGATGCAGCCTTCACATAGGCTGTCTAATTTCTCAATCAATGGTAATCCCTTTACCATTCCTTTCCTATGCAACAAATTCAGTCCTCCAAAGTTGAGATGTCCAAATCTCAAGTGCCATAACCAGTTTTCATCTTTTGCTTCTCTTTGGAATGTCTCTTGTGTCACTACTGCCATTTCATCTCCTTTCTTCAAATATGCTCTCATCTTAAGAGGTAACATTCTGTTCCTTGTCATCTTCACTTTTGCAATGCATTGCTTGCTTGGTGGTTTATTCATGATGGTGCATACATCATCTTCAAAGAAAACATTGTACCCATTTTGAATGAGTTGTCCAATGCTCAAGAGGTTACACTTCATATCAGGCACATAGTAAACATCTAATATGGATCTTCCTTCTCCCTTCTTTGTCAAAACACTTACTCTGTGTTTTCCCATGACAGAGACTTTACTGTCTGTCCCCAATGTAACTTGAGACTTTACATTTTCATCTAACATGGAAAACATGGCAATGCCTCCAATCATATGGTTGCTACATCCTGAATGTAGAAACCATATATCTTCATTCTTCTCTTCTTCATCCATATTAAATGCTAAAAACAACTTATCTTGACTGATATTTTCTTTTGTAAAATTAGCACTGGGTCTATTACCCATGTCACTCTGTTTCTTCCTACATTCATTTTCATAATGACCATACTTCTTACAGTAATGACATTGGACTAGGGATTTGTCATACCTTTGTCCATGTGCTTGATTTTGTCCACCTTGCTGGCTATTGCCTTGGCCTTGGTTCTGATTTTGATTGCTGCCCCTTCCACTTGCAAGGTTGTTTCGTCCTCCTCTGTTTTGGCTTTTGCCTCTTCCTTTTCCTCTGTAGTTTCCTCTGGCTTGACCTCTTCCTCTTCCAAAGGACATTTGGGTCTTGAAGGCATGATCCAAAGATGAGTGTGCATTTCTACCCAATCTTTGTTCATGTGTCATAAGTGATGCATGAAGTTCATCAACTGAAAAATTTGAGAGATCATTTGTCTCTTCAAGGGTTGTGACTATCACATCAAACCTTGAGGGTAAGCTCTTCAACACTTTCTCCACTATCCTTCTTTCTTCAAGTGTCTCTTCATGAGACCTTATCTGGGTAACCAACCCAATCACATGTGTGAAGAATGATTCTATGTTATCAAACTCTTTCATACAAAGAGTTTCAAAGTCTCTCATCAGCAATTGTAGCTTTGTTGTCTTCACCTTCTCCATACCTTGATAGGTAATTTGGAGGGTATCCCATGCATCCTTGGACCTCTTAGCCGCTGCTATCCTTGGAAACACACTTTCATGCATTGCGTGATAGAGATAGAAGAGGGCTTTTGAGTCCTTCTTCTTATCGCTCTTCAACAAATCATTTTCTTCCCGTGTCAAGGCATTAAAGGCATTTTCATCTACTGGTTCTTCAAAACCATCTTCAACATGCTCCCATAAGTCTTGAGAGGCAAACAGGGCTCTCATGGTGATTTCCCAATAGTCATAGTTCTTCCCATTGAACTGTGGGAGTTGAGTATTTCCAATACTCATGCTTGTGCTGGCTCCTGCCATGGCTAGCACTCTGAACTATGCTCAAATAACTTGACTGTGTTTTTAAAAAAACTGTCTCTCTGCCTAAGAGACAAACTCTGTCTTCAAAAGAGACTTCTCTGGACTGCACTCTTTTACAACAAAACAAAATTCAGTTTCTGAGAAATACCTTGGACTTTTACTGAGCCTTCACTCTGTTGGAGAACCGCTGCAACAAAATCCTTCCTTCAGCTTGTTTGACACCTTCAAAGAGCCTGGATTAGCTCTGATACCATGTTGGAATTTCTGAGTACTCCAAAACACACAGAAGAATAAAAATAATTCCTCCTCTCAACACAGATATTAAAAAAAACTTGTTGGACAGAGATGGCACACAACAACTATTTCATTAATCTTGAAAATCTATTACAAAAGATGCCACAGAACTGTTGTTTTGGCATTTACAAAATTCTTCAACTGCTGCACACATAGTGTTTCACTTCATTAAACTCCTCTCTCTGTCTTTTACAAAATGTGCACATACACAGTGCAATCTTCCTTCTAGCTTTCTTACAAAAATTTCACACAGTCATCTGCATATAAAAATGCTCTCTATCTTTTATACAGAGTCACACACTCTATTCTTTTATACACACCGTCTCTCAAAAAAAAAAAAACACACAGTAGCACTCCTTTTTTTTATTTTAGCCTTCGGGCTTAATACACATACTCTGTGTTTTTTTTTTTTTTTTTTTTAAATACACAGTAAAAAAAAATTACATTCACGACAATGTTCTTTTTGCCTTTTGGGGCATTGTCTTTCATTTCAATACTTTGCCTATAAATATATTATAAACATTGGGATGCTTATAATATATATATTATAAAAGCTTTACATAATATATATATATATATATATATATATCCACATGTTTAAAATAAAAATAAAAATAAACTCTCATGGCAATATAAAAAAATAATTTAAAACTTTAATCCTAAAGCTTTATGGCGGATTTCAAAACACTAAATTAAATCTTATTGGAAATTTTTTCACATACCAAATGCCCCTTATTCACTGGGCATCATTTCCGCATGATAGGCCTCCCATTGGCTGGAGATGGGGCCCGCTGGAATCCAAACCAAAAATAATCTTGATTGCAAAATATTATCACGTACCAAATGGGCTTCATGACGTAAGCCTCATTTCTACGCGATAAAATCTAATTGGTTGCTGACTTGACTTGGCCCATTTAAAAAATTTAAGGCTGGCGGTAAAAATTGTTCGTTAGTGAGGAGTTTAATCGCAGGAATAGAGAGCAGTTATGGCGGCATGGCGAAGCTTAACTTACAAGTGATGGCATGTAAGCAACCAAAACCCTGAGCTCCTATCCTCCAGTACTACAGTTGAAGTTAATAATTCAACAAACTGTCTCCTTATCAAGACGTAAAATTACAAACAGAGGTGTAAAGAAGAAGCACAGTGAAAAAATCATGGCAAAAACATCCACCAGAAAGAGAATGATCACATAACCCGATTGAAGTAATCACATAATTCACGTAATCTTGAAAATCTCCAAAATTTAAGTTATTCTTTAGAAAAAGTCCTCATAGTGCACTGAGTTTTATACGAAGTTCTTCGGATATAGATTCGTAAAGCCATTGCTCTTTAAAGAGTAGTAGACACATCAACTAAGTGCAAGGTATAGGGAAAGAACAAGGTTCATAACAAGTCAAATTTAAAATATATATATATATATATATATATATATATATATATATATATAAAATAACAGTAACCATGGACTCATGGATGCTAAACAAATATATCTACATGGAATCCAGCTGTACCAATTCATGGGATGGGTATAAATCATCATTTCTTTCTTTACTTTTGTTATATTCTCGATGGAGTATAACTAGGCACAAAGAAAAAAAGATTTATACCCCATCTCATGAAATTGATACAACTAATAAATATTTATAAAGTTTTAAATTTGTTATTAGAATTTTGAATTTTAATTGTAGAGTTGTTGAATAATTTTATTTAATTTTTTTTAATATATTTAGTTTGTTAACATTTTATGATTTTTTTAAAATTAATAAATTAATAATGAAAAAAATTATAAAATATTATATTAATACTTTATTCATTAAATTATTTAACGATACTCTAAGAAATTAAAAATATAAATAAATAAATGAAAACAATATCAAAACCCCTCTCAAATTCTTTTACCATGAAGATATCCAACAATTTACCACACAATAACACATAGTAACCCTAAGCATGAGCAAACGGTAATATGACTTATATTGGTTTTTTTTTCGATTTGATCAATGTCTTTGATATGATGAAATAAAACAATATCAAGGATTCCTCTCAATTTTGATACCAATGTATTCAGAAATTTACCACCCAATAAATTTATAGATGTACATTTTTTTTTTTTTTTTTTTGGTTCTTTTTATGTGATAACTCTAATAAAACTTTGGGAATTAAAATATTGGAATTAATGGAGAGTGTAGAAGTTTTATTGATAGGAGAAGGAAACTTTTGGGTTCTAGTAGAATTAGAGGTGTTTATATATAATAAAAAATATATTGAAGGAAATTTAAAATGGTGATATTTAGTAAAAGGAGAGATATTTAATTATTAGAAGCAATAGGAAATTTTTTAGAATTTATAAATTAGAATATTTAGACAATGATGATATAAAGTCCATCATATAATTAATAGTATCTCAATGATTGTACTATATTACAAATAGAAGAAATTAAAACGATATATTAATTTTAATCACAAATGTAACATGGGTAGAGGGTTCAAATCTTCAAATCTCTTCATGTGCAGACCACTAAATTTTATAAGAACTCAAATTTAAAAAATAAAAATAAAAATTAATAGCATAAGAGTAACCATGGACTTGAAGGAGTTTTTTTTTTCAGAAGGAAAAAAACGCTGTATATATTAAAAGAAATATATGACAGTACATGATCATCAATACAATCTCAAACTGTTATTTAAAACAGCGAGAAAACCCCATATACCAAATACATCCAGAATACACTTCTGAAGAGAAGTAATTCGATGTTCATGGCCAACAACATAACGGAAAGTATAAAACATATCCACGAGATCATCCCTGTATACATAGAAAAGAGCCACCAGAGAGAATATGCAGCGACTTGAAGGAGTTGTTAGACACACATATTGTGTTCTTTAGTATGGTGGGTTCAAATCTCTAGAGATATGCTCTACTTAATGAAAATTGTAAAAAAAAAAAACATAAATAAGTTTTAATGGGTAGCCACATAACATAAACTCATGGATACCCAACAAATAAATCTATCTAGATTGTAGTTGCATCAATATCATGGAAGATTTAGAATTTAGAATTTTAACTTCAGAGTTATTTTTATTGAATATTTTTATATACGTTTAAAAAAAAAAGTTAATATAATAATTATGAGAGAAATTATAAATTATTATGATTAATAACTTATTTAGAAAAATATTTACCAATATTCTAAATAATTAAAAATGTAAATAGATAAATGAAAACAATATCAAGACTCTCTCACAAATTCTTTTACTATGAAGGTATTCAACAATTTTCCACACACTCACCTCACTGGAAATTTACTAAAGCTGGCAGGTTTTGGTGTAATGGAAAACCTCAACATGGTAATTAAAACCTGTGGGTTTTGATCTAAACACAATAGTGATTCTCAAAAAGAATATGAGTTATATTATTTTTTTCAATTTCATCAATGATATGGTGAAAGAAAACAATATGAACACTTCCTCTCAATTTTTTTTTCTACTAATATATTCAACAATTTATCACCCAATAACTTTATATATGTACATTCTATTTTTTTTTTTATCTTTTATGTAATATCTCTGATAAACCATCGGGAAGTAATAGAGAGTGTAGGAGTTCCTATTGAGAGGAGATAAGCAAATTTTGGGTTCTAGTAGAATTAGTGGTCTTTATACATGATAAAAAAACATTTATAGGAAATTCCAAATGGTGATATTTAGGGGAAAAAAGGATATTCAATAGAGAGTGTAGGAGTTCCTATTGAGAGGAGATAAGAAAATTTTGGGTTCTAGTAGAATTAGTGGTATTTATACATGATAAAAAAGCATTTATAGGAAATTCCAAATAGTGATATTTAGGGGGGAAAAGGATATTCAATAATTAGGATGCAATAGGGAATTTTTTTTAGAATTTAGAAATTAGAACATTTACATGATGATGATATAAATTCAATCACACAATTATTAGTACATCAATGATTCAACCATACTACAAATATAAGAATTTATAACTATAATAGTATATATCCATTTAAGTACGGAGTTAACATGGGTGGAGAGGGATCAAACTTCTTCATGTTCAAACCGCAAAATTTGAAAAAAAAATGCGTCCCTCTCATCCCATGATAGATCCCAATCAATTTCTAGTCCTTTATATATATATATATATATATATATATATATATATATATATATATATACACACAGACAATGTGTAATTTTTCATTATTTATGTAATATCCTTCCATTGTTAGAATATCATTTGAGTTAGATTGAATTACATTAAATAGAATGGCAGAAAATCCATGAGAAATATTATGTAAATGAGTATTTATTAATAAGTAAATAAATGGAAGGTCTATACTTGGAAATAAGACACCTAGAAATGAGACACTTTCCAAATAAAATCTCATCGGTAAATGAGATTGGATACTTATTTCATGATAATAATTATATATGAAATTATATATAAGCTTAATGGATGGAGCTTAATGGATGGGAGAGAAAAATCCATTAAGTTTCTTAGTTGAAGAAAGGTGCTAAGCTTGGTTAAGCATAAAATCGCCATGGGAGAGAAAGGGGAGATTTTACGGAAAATCTTAGGAAAGTGGATAAAAATATCCACAAAAGCATAACGCCGCTAAAAGGAAACTTTATCATGAAAGACAAGTATTAAATACTTGAGAAAAGGATCAACAGGAGTTGTTGATTTCTTGGAAAGACATTCTCAGCTCGGGGGTGAACTGGAGGGAAAATATGGTTCTTGTTTAGCTGGAGAGTAGGTGTGAATTTCCATGTACCTTGTTGGTGATTTTGTTTAATTTGATTGTGACTTAATTCTTTCATGAGAAAAATTGTATGTATATGTTTCGTTTACTGAATTATTTGTAATATAATGCAAATTCCTCTAGGATAGGGAATGTATTAATGTGCGGCAGTTAATTGAATTTGTGATGAGTTACAATTATAAGTTGGGGAAAACAAGTGTGAAATTCTTAAGTATATTGAAGTATCATTATTGTTGAGATGAAAGGAATTAATGGTTAACTCTTTTTCTGATTAGGAAGGAATGTATAAAATTGATGTATGTTGGAGTTTTCCGTAACAATAGGTTAGTTATGTATAAGAACTAAAGCTTGTGTAGATATGTAGACATCTGTGAATCAGATTTTAATAGATTGAATTACATTCAATTGAGAAGGGTACTTTACAGATTCCTTAGTTTATACGCGTAGTATTATGTAAAGGAAAGATTCAATTAAATTACACAGAATTATATTTTTATGATGCTTGCAGTTTGGTTAGTAAGGTTACTAATGATTGTCAGAGGAAAAATAGGTATGGTTATTGTTAAATCCAGATTATAAATTTAGGAGGGGTAGTACGAGAAATAAGTGTATATAAAATAGTAGCTGATACCTGTAACCTTATTTCCTGTGGCTAAATATCATAAAAGACAAATATGAAATAAATTATATAAGGAGAGGAAGTGATGAAAGTTTTTTTTGCAATTCATAGTATACAACTAGAAGGAGACAATTATTCATTATGCATAGAATTATAATTACTAGAACAAAAAATGTATAACAGTTATCGATGTAGAGGAACTCATTTATGCCTAACTGTGGAAATGAAAAGTAAAAACAACAAAATTGTAGACAAATAGTCGAGTAAACTCACCCAAAATCTCTAGGGAATATGATATGGGTATCTCTTTAGAGTTTCTGTATACCTTCTCGATCTACGAACTATAGATCAGTTTCCACATACTAATATAAAACACTTCTTATTAGAATTAATTGTCACTAATATTGGGAAAAGAATTTTATTTTGGATAACTCCAATTATTCAACTTTTGAGTGTAGATGAACTCTATATGCTCATGGGGTAAGACCCAACTTACCTATGATGAGGAAACAAAACTATCTGTGAGTCAATCATGCAATGTGGAGGAACCTATTAAGAAGATGCGAGTGTTCTATTTTCCGGGACAAGAGAAAATTAAGAAGTAGAAAAGTGTATCAGTATTGGAACTAATTAGGAAAGTATATTCAAGCAAACAAAGGAAAATCATGATGCAATTCACAAAATATCTATTACAAGTTGGAAATTCAACTCAGATATTATGAGGTTATGCAACAACATAATTTCATTATACAGAAAGATATAGATATATAATCCCCCTTGAATACCTTGATAATATTCAAACATTCCAAGTGATATGTGAACCAAGAAGACAATAAGGAATTAAAAAATTGCAGTGTTAACCTCTATGCCAAAGTCAAAAATGTAACATTTGAGCCATCATAAAAATTTAAGAGTAACGCAATACAATTTCAAAGTCTCATAAGGTAATTGGTATAAATTAAACTTTACCTAACTGACATAATTCATATAAGATTCCATAAAAACAGAGGAAAGTATGATTATTGTTAAATCCAGATTATAAATTTAGGAGGGGTAGTACGAGAAATAAGTGTATAGAAAATAGTAGCTGATACCTATAACCTTATTTCCTGAGGCTAAATATCATAAAATACAAAGATGAAATAAATTATATAAGGAGAAGAAGTGAGGAAAGTTTTTTTTGCAATTCATAGTACACAACTATAAGGAGACAATTATTCATTATGCATAGAATTAGAATTACTAGAACAAAAAATATATAACAGTTACCAATGTAGAGGAACTCATTTACGCCTAACTGTGGAAATGAAAAGTAAAAACAATAAAATTGTAGACAAATAGTCGAGTAAACTCACCCAAATGCTATAGGGAATATGATATGGGTATCTCTTTACATTTTTAGTATACCTTCTCGATTTACAAACTATAGATCAGTTTCCACATACTAATATAAAACACTTGTTATTAGAATTAATTGTCACTAATATTGGGAAAATAATTTTATTTTGGATAACTCCAGTTATTCAACTTTTGAGTGTGGATGAACTCTATATGCTCATGGGATAAGACCCAAATTACCTATGACGAGGAAACAAAACTATCCGTGTGTCAATCATGCTATGTGGAGGAACCTGTTAAGAAGATGCAAGTGTTCTATTTTCCGGGAGAAGAGAAAATTAAGAAGTAGAAAAGTGTATCAGTATTGGAATTAATTAGGAAAGTATATTCCAGCTGACAAAGGAAAATCATGATGCAATTCACAAAATATCTATTACAAGTTGGAAATTCAACTCAGATATTATGAGGTTATGTAACAACATACTTTCATTATACAGAAATATATAGATATATAATTCCCCTTGAAAACCTTGATAATATTCAAACAATCCAAGTGATATGTGAACCAAGAAGACAACAAGGAACTCAAAAATTGCAGTGTTAACCTCTATGCCAAAGTCAACAATGTAACATTTGAGCCATCATAAAAATTTAAGAGTAAGGCAATATAGTTTCAAAGTCTCATGAGGTAACTGGTATAAAGTAAACTTTACCCGATTGACATAATTCATATAAGATTCCATAAAAACAGAGGAAAGTATGATTCAAAATTATTGGTATCAGACTTGTTCTTATACATTTTCAATATGTGTGTGTGTGTGTGTGTGTGTGGGTATATATATATATATATTAGTCTCATATAGTTCAACATGACACCAATTTACATCTATGTTGAATCTGAGCCAAATTAGAACAAGTTCTTCTTTAATAATTATGGGCCACAGTGTGGACCATGGTTGTAAGATCATATTTGAACCACAGGGAAAGAAAATAACAAAACATAACGGATTGAAATCGGTATAGAGTTTCGTAATCCATAACTAATATTCTAGAGTCTAAACTTCACCAATAACCCTATAACATGAGAATGTTGGAAAGGAACCAGACCTAGTATGATTGTAAAGGTCTTGATTGGTATCTTTACCTGTCCAAGGATAAAAAAAATCATGTTAGCTACAAACCATTTTTCAATTGATATAAACAAATGTGAAAGGAAAAATTATAAACAAAAATGGTGGGCGTTTACCTGAGACAAATAGTGCAATATATCTACTATGTACCTTCTCATAACATACAAATTATTTGACAATGCCAACTCTGAGATGGGTTGAAACATAGACTAGAATCATAGTATAATGTTAACTGGAACATTTAGCAAAAGTACTAGAAGAATTGAGAGGTAAACTCAACATACGAAGGAAAAGAAATGAGGGAAAGTCGCCCAAATTCTTGGAAATTGTTCTCTAACCTTCTTCCCCCGAGAAAGCTATAAATTTCACTTCCTAATTATTAATAGAAGTTGGCCAAAAATCAAACTTGTTAATACAATATTTTATGAAAAAAAAAAAAATGGAAAATTTCTGAAGGAATTAAGAAAATGATTAGAGAAAACCCCTCAAGGAATCATTGAATCAGTTCATGTTATCACCTAACTAATAATAAAGAAGGAAATATATAGGTTTGAATGCTAGAATGGTATAGATTAAGGAACAGGGGTATTACCTGTAAAATAAAATGTCTATGTATGTATTACCTGCATAAGGCTATATCACAATGAATAAGATTGTGAACTGATGGGAAAATACAAAAATTTCGGTAACTATATACAGGATCGGAATAATAAACCAGTTTCATATCAAATTAAATGAACGACATACCTATATCCAAGATATCGAAGAATACCATATAATTAGAAATTTAAGCTCTTTCTGAGATGCATCGAATGGAGTATACACCCGAAATCTCTGGGTAAAGTGTCCATAAGAAAAAAAAACGTAAAATAGGGGTTGATGTAGTGTAGATCTGTAATTTTTGAAGGATATAAACCTAGACAAATCGAAATTTTTCATTGTTACCTGGAACACCCATGGGCAGACAAAGGAATATGCACCTATTCATGTGTAGTGTTTGCTCATATTAAGTTCAAGAGCCAGATGGCGTCGGTTGCAACAGAGAGAGTAATTCAACAAAGAAAAAATGTGAATGAGCCTCAACACCCAACCCTTTGGCCTCAACAATTTTGGTTAGGGCCTTGACCAATATCATGAATGTGATATTCCCTTAACGCACTGTAATCATTCACACTTACCCATCGGGAACGTGCTACCATGTGGCTAAAGCTAACGTGACAAAATTCCTTTGGTGGAACACTAACTATATTGTTGTATGTCAGGTGGGTTCCACATATACAATGAATAAAGTTAGATGAACTCTACGAATACTTGAATGAGATAATAATAGGGGTACTCACTAAGGACAAGGTTAATTACTCAAGTTCTTCCCAATAACGCCAATAGAGGTGATAAATAGTTAATATGTGCACATATAGATAATAAGAAACCAGACGAGGAAACTCTTTATTATGTAAGGTAAGAGACATTATCAAATAAGCATCAATAATGTTCACATAAAAATGCTAATCAATGTCATATAACTGAAGTTACATAATGTGCATATTTTGTAGGTTTTAACCCTGTACAGAAATTATCTGCAAGAAAATCTTAAAAACAGAAAATAAACAATAGTGAAAGCATAAAACACAAAAGAGATATACACAGAGATTTTCCCCTGGATCCCAAATCGAGATGACCAGCTTGATTTTTCATTATATTCATTTTAGTGTTACAACACATATATATACATGTCAAAGCATGCATAAACCACAATCCATTAACTGTGGATGAGAACAAAATTGTAGTTCCCTTGACCAGATCTACAAAATACCAGGGGCCAAAAACCATCATGCCTCAAAACCATGTGCAAACCCATGCACAATACCATGGGTGGGTCCACCCACCGAAAAATAGGGTCCAAAAAAATTTTTCCCAGGGTGCTGCCCCGGACCCCAAACAGGGGGGCTACCGCCCCCTGCTGCACCCGGCGCAACGTACATACTGGGTTATCGCACATGACTAGTTGTGGAAAGAATATAGCACATACCCGACATTCTCCCACTTGTTGTTCTCTTTCCGCAAGGGGCCATAGGAGAGCTTAGTCACTAGCCCAGCTTTGCAACACCCATTGTTTCTCTACACCAAGAGAACTTCTAACTGCTCACAGACTTCATCAATGCATCTGCAACATTCTTCAAAGTGTCCACCTTTACCAGCAACACCCTTTTACCCTCAACCATATCTCTCACAAAGTGATATTGAACATCAATGTGCTTTGTCTTTGAATGATAATCAGGGTTCTTAGCCAAGAAAATTGCACTTTGGATATCACAGTCTATCCTTATAGCTTGTTGCGCCAACCCCATACTTGAACACAATCTCTGCAACCAAACTTCTTCCTTGCTTGCATGAGTGGCTGCCATGCATTATGCCTCTATAGTTGAAAGATCCACTACAGATTGTCTTTTACTCATCCAACTGACTGCACCTCCAAATAGGCTAAACACATACCCACTTGTAGATCTTCCTTGGTCCAGATATCCAGCCCAGTCTCCATCAACAAAACCACAAATGTCCAACACTCTTTCCAATCCTGGTCTTCCCTAGTAGCACAAGCCATAATCATTAGTGCCATACAAATATCTGAAAACCCGCTTCACTATTGTCCAATGCTCCTTCCTTGGGTTTGACATAAACCTTCTCAATACTCTAACTACATGTGAAATGTCTGGTCTAGTACATACCATTGCATACATTAGGCTACCCACTGCACTTGCATATGGAACATGGGACATATCCTCCTCTTCTACTTGTGCCTTGGGACACTGTTCAACAGACAGCTTTACACCTACAGGAATCAAAACATTCACCGATTTACTATCCTGCATATTGAACCTCTGCAAAATATAGTCTCAACATACTTCCTCTGGTTTAACCAAAGCTTCCTCTTTGCTTGATCTCTCTTAATTTCCATGCCCAAAATATAGTTTGCAGCACCAAGATCCTTCATGACGAATTTAAAGAACAATTGGGTCTTCAAATCTTGGACAATTTTTTTGTCATTTCCAATCAACAACATATCATCCACATACAATACCAAATAAATAACACGGTCACCAATTAATTTAAAATAAACACAGTGATCCTCTTTGATTCTAGTGAAGCCAAGTCCCCGTATATAGGAATCAAATTTCTGATACCACATCCTTGGTGACTGTTTTAACCCATACAGAGACTTATTTAACCTGCATACCATTTCTTTCTTCCCCTTCACCATAAAGCCTTCAGGTTGTTTCATGTAGATCTCCTCTTCCAGATCCCCATGAAGAAATTATGTCTTCACATCCATCTGTTCTACCTCAAAATCAGATGCAACAGCAACAGGTAAAAATAATCTAATAGAACTAACTTTGGAAAAAAGAGAAAAAATATCACCAAAATCAATTCTCAGCACCTGGGAAAAAACTTTTGCTACCAACCGAGCTTTGTATTTCTCCACCTTGCCTTCTACATTCATCTTCTTCTTAAACACCCATTTTCTCCCAATGGGCTTCCTTCCAGCCGGAAACTCCACCAAATCTCATGCCTCATTTTTATGCAAGGATGCCATTTCATCAACCATGGCCTCCTTCAAGAGTTTTCCATCCTCTGAATCTACTGCCTCCCTGACGGTTATGGGATCATCATCAGTCATAGTGAAAGAAAAATTTGAACAGAAAGCAAATGGACTATACCTTTCTGGTTGTCTTCTTTCCCGAACTTATCTTCTCACAGCTGGAGTTTGTGGCTCTTCCTCTTCTGAGTCTTCTTCTATTGTAGAGTCGGATTCATCCTCCTTTAGCTCAAACTCTATCTTCTCAGGTTCCTTTGGTAAGACTTCATGTTCAACAACATCTTTCACCTCTCTAAACACCACATCACGGTTGTAGACAACCTTCCTTGTTTCTGGTTTCCAAAGCTTGTAACCCTTTAAACCATCCTTATACCCAATAAATATGCACCTTGCAGATTTATTATCCAACTTGATCCTTTTCTCCTTTGGAACATGTACATATGCATCACATCCAAATACCCTCAGATGTGAAAGAGAGGGTTTCTTACTAGTCCATACCTCATGTGGATTCTTATCCTCCAACGCTGATGAAGGTGATCTGTTAACCAAGTAACATGCAGTCTCAACTGCCTCTGCCCATAATTCTTGTCCTAACCTGGTACCACTGAGCATGCTTCTTGCCTTTTCCATCATCGTTATGTTCATTCTTTCTGAAACTCCATTTTGCTAAGGTGTGTATGGAGTATTCTTATGTTGTACTATACCACACTTCTTACAGAACTCTTCAAATTCATTCTTTCAGAACTCCCCACCATTATCTGTCCTCAGCACCTTTATCTTCTTCTCTATCTAGTTTTCCACCAGAGCCTTAAATTTTTTAAATCTATCAAAGACTTCAGATTTCTTCCATAAGAAATATATCCATGTATTCCTTGAGAAGTCATCTATGAATGAAACACAGTACACAGACTTACCCAGTGATGGAACTGACACATGTCCAAACACATCAATGTGCGCAGGCTCTAATATCTTGTTCGCCCTCCTAGAACCAAAAGGAAAAATCACCCGATTCTGCTTCCCATATACACAATGTTCACAGAAATCGAAATCCAGAGAGCTATTAGACATACCTTCTACCATCCCATTTCCATGCAGTATTTGAAGGCCCTTCTCTCCAATATGTCCAAGCCTTTGATGCCATAGCATTGTATTTTCTCTAGAGACCGCTAGGCTTTCCGCTCCACTTTCGGGAACCACAGAACTGTTGCACCCATCAATAACAGTGCTGCCCTGAATATTGTACAGAGTTCCAATCCAAACTCCCCGCATTAATACCAGTGCTCCCCGAACAATCTTACAGGTATCTTTCTCGAACACTATTTTTACACCTGCATCATCCATCTTGCTTACAGAAATCAGATTTCTGGCCAATGAAGGAATGTGAAAAACTTCGGGAAGTGTTCTAATCCTTCCACCTTATAGCTTCAGCTTGACTTTTCCACGTCCGACGATTCTGGACTTCCTATCATCACCTAAGAAGAAATCACCGCCATCATATTTCTCATACTCGCAGAACCACTCCCTATGGGGAGTGAAGTGAAAGGATGCACCCGAGTCAATCAACCATGACTCATGATCTACATGTGTATTTGAAGAAAAAGCCAAATACACATCCCCACCTTCATCTGAGGTGGTTTTTTCTATGCAGAAGGAGCATCATCAGATCCCTTTCCTTTCTCAGGAGCTTTAGATCTGCAGTCCTTTTTGTAGTACCCTTCCTTTTTTGCATTTCCAGCACACCTTTACAAACTTTCCAGGAGATTTAGATCTCCCTCTAGATTTAGATCTCCCACTCGAAACCTTATTCTTTTTTCTGTTATGGGACCTTCCTCATACAGATAAGGCATCTCCATTCTGACCGTCCATATTTCTCCGTCTCATTTCCTCCGAAATCAAGGTTGATACAATGTCATCAAAATTCAAGGTAGTTGTATTGCTACCTATTGTAGTAACTAGATTGTCCCACGAGTCTGGTAGAGAAAACAACAAACTGATGTCCTTATCTTCATATGAGATTTTAATATCAACAGATGACAGTTGACTTACCACAGTATTGAAGCCATTCAGATGCTTTGTCACCGAGTCTCCATCCTTCATCCTTAGGTTATACAACTTTTTCCACAGGAACAATTTATTCACCAGAGACTTAGATTGGTACAAAGTCCCAAGTTTGTCCCACAAATTCAACAAAACTGAATCTTCCCCAGATACATTCAACAATACCGAATCTGAGACACACAACCATATTGTGATTTTCGCCTTCCAATCCAACTTTTTCCAGTCTTCATCTGAAATTGCCATTGGTTTAGTACCTGGATCTACTATGATCCACTGGTCTTTATCCACCAATAGATCCTCCATCTTGAGCTTCCACAACTCAAAACTTTGACCATTAAATTTCTCAATCTCTATCTTTCCACTGCTCGCCATCTTCTTTCACCACAAGAATCGATCCTGCAAATCTCCCACTGAACAGGCTCTACCACAAGCCCGAGAAAAAACCCCTCAGTAGAAAAGGTGTCCCCTTGAAGCTAAAACAGCTCTGATACCAAATGTAGGTTTTAACCCTGTACAAAAATTATATGTAAGAAAATCTTAAAAATAGAAAATAAACAATAGCGAGAGCATAAAACATAAAACAGATATACACAGAGATTTTCCCCTAGATCCCAAATCGGGACGACCAGCTTGATTTTTTATTATATTCCTTTTAGTGTTACAACACATATCTATACATGTCGAAGCATACATAAACCCTAATCCATTAACCCTGGATTAGAACATAACTGCAGTTTCCTTGACCAGATCTACAAAATACCAGGGGCCGAAAACCATCATGCCCCAAAACCATGTGCAAACCCATGCACAAAACCATGGGTAGGTCCTCCCACCGAAAAATTGGGTCCAAAAAAAAATTCCTGGGGCGCTGCCTTGTACCCTGAACAAGGGGGGTTGTCACTCCCCTTCTCACCCCCCTGCTGCGCCCGACACAACAGACATGGGGGGCTATCACCCCCCCGCGCGTGACTAGTCGTGGAAAGAATAACACATAACCAACATATTTAACACTTATTCTTATATAATTTAGAAATGAGGTATCGTACCCATATGTTCAACAAGGTTCAAGAAGAATGGTTAACATTATTCGATTCAAATACCTATACCTATATATATATATATATATATATATCTTAAAATAAAAATAGTGCGCTAGAAGGGTTATGATAGATGTTATCATAGCCTAGGTTCAATCCTTGGACCTAATGTGCTCAAGGTAAAATTGTTATGTTATGATAGAGCATGAATGGAGCTGTAAGATAATTGTCAAGTATTGAAGCATTATCAGTTGAAGGGAAGTTGGATCCTCCATGTTTTTAGGTACTAAGTTCTTCATAGGGAGGAAGAAAAATATTCTGGGGAAAATTACCTGTTATGATACCTAATTCTACACTTATGAAAGCCTTGAAAACTAGGTAACCTAATGAAATATTTCAAGTGTGATTGAAAATTTTGAGTTCACTGTCAAAGTCGTAATAATTTTGTGGATATGGTGTTAATAATCTACAATAGTTTGGAAATGAATGTGTTGTTTCTTCGAATTATACCCCTGAATTTTGTTGGAACCCCTATAAATGTCTTCAATTTTTCTTTAAATTATGTGCACAAAACTATCTCAAAATATTTAAACTCGACGTTGAAGAGACCACTGCGAAGGTTCTATTATTAACATAACCTACCAAAATGAGGTTGAGAATGATCATTCTCAAAAATCCATTGTGTGAAAACAAAATGTGTTCAATGTCTCAATAAGGGAATTAATATGAAACTATTGTATTGTAATATTGAGTGAGGAAGATGGGGGCTCCAAGAAAAAGAACGATAGATTTTTGTATTAATGAGAAACGTGCAAGAGCGAGCTCAGAAAATCATTCACTTAGCATCATTTTTCCATTATGTGCATGTCATCCTGATATTGGCATAGAAGGCCATTACTAAATAAGGTTTCAACAGGGATTTTATCACATACAAGTACTAGTGTGAGTCGTGGCTCGATAATTTTTTATCTCTAATTCACAAAAATATTAATTGTGTGCATAGATTGTAGTATATGGATCTCTTATATGAGTTAATTTTAATTTATTTGAGTCAAATTAACCTTCTTTACTTTCGTTGAACCCTAATTAGCATTGAAATAATACATAGGATTACCGAAGATGATCTTAGGATAGGATTTGGGCAAGAATAGTGGAAACTCCTGAAAATGAGAGTAAATATCTTGTAGCTATGATTCATAAACAACAAAGAAGAAGAAACTAGTATAAAACTTGTTGCTCTAAACAAATCATGGGATTGTAAATAAAATTTGATAGGATAGGCTAAATGCATATTTGCTAGGAGATTGGGACCTAGATGGAAAATATAGTAAAGTGATAAAAAAAATGATGGCCATTCTTCTTACAACAAAATTTGAAAATATACAATTTAGACAATTTAATACAACGAATTTTGGTGGGGTTAGGATAAAGGCCGCTTATAACATTTTTGTTGGTGAATACTAAAAATAAAAATTAACTTAACTCCTTAAACTCATAACAAGCACACATATGAAGGAGCATACATAGTAATGAAAGATTTTTGTTTTCCTTAATAACCTCGGAAGTAGGATTAAAAAAAAATGCTCATTTTCAGTGAAAAAAATATATGATTTGGTTATGGGATGAAATATATGCATTTAAATTCGTATCCAATATAAGGTAAATTGAAGTGGTATCAATGTACAGTAAATAAAAATGAACAAAAAAAAAAATTCTCCTCAAAATTATGGAATGAAATGAAATTGTGGCTTAAAACCAAGAATTTAGAGGAAATCTGGAAGAAATATGTTAAGGACATAAGGCTGGAAACATTTTCACCAAAGTCTAGGTTAGGGTGCTCACCCGAATTTGTATAGAGTGTTGATGTCTTCCCTAGCAATTCACCATTGCATGCCAATATTTAGAGGGACATGACAACTAAGATGGTTGATTTTATCTAAATAATTTGATGAAGTGTTATAAATATAATCCTTTAGGAGGTTTGCAAAGATAAATTCAAAACTATATGAATTTTATTACACTCAAAAGGAGAGGTACACGTCGAACTTGAGAGAAAGAAGATTCACACATGTGCCAAACTATAGAATAAACTGGGGAATGTTGCACAAACAATGTCTTGTTTTTCTTATATAAACCTAGAAGTGATCTCCATTAGTATTTTTGACCCGACTAAGGGTGTCTCTAATCTGATGACATGAAATACTTTTCGTGGAAATAGGAATTTTGTTGGATGATGGTTGAGATATCATCGCTATGTATAAGGCTGAAGAAGTTATGTGTCATTTTGATATATATATATATATATATATATATATATATATATATATATATTGCTGTGTTTTGATCAAAATTGACCAAAAGCGTATGCGCCACACCAATTTTGTTATCACCTACAGTTGTGAACGGTATTGGGAGGATCAGTTTGGGACTAGTCGTTTGAGGCACAAAATGTTGAAGAGCAGAGAAATTCACTCAAATCAGTGACACGCTCTGCAGAAAATTTTCACTTTAGGAATGAAATTTTGCTAGAGACACTTCTGCAAAGAAACTAAGTTTGAAATATGCCTTGGACACATAATAATTTGATCAGATATAAGAATCATCATTGATAAAGGGAAAAGGAATATAATAACAATGTTATTCAATAACAAAAATTTAAGCATAATAATAAGTTCCAATGGAAAATAGTAATATTATACAATCAATCTTGCATGATTAAGGGTAGTACATAGAATCCACTATAGTGTTCATGGTAGATCAAAGTAATAATGTAAGAATCTAACGTAGAAGGTGGGATTTTTAAGATTTATGGAGATATAATTAAAATATTTCGATGTGGAAAACAAATGTCAACAAGATCAATTATACCTTTATGGTTAGAATTAAAGTACCAAGGAACTTTTTAAGGTAATTGTTTGAATAAATGATAAGATTTTGGGAAGGAAATGAAATTTTCTAGAAGTAAGTCAATGGTTGAATTGGTGATCTTCTCGAATGAGGAAGTTAAAAATATTTATTGTAGAATAAGTCCTAATGTCTGAGAATCCACAATAATAAGATTTTGGAGGGTAACCAAAGACAAATTTTACACAATAAAACAAGCAGAAACACTACAAGAATGGACTGGATTAAGCTACCTTGGACAACATTAAAAAAATATAAGAACCCTGAGTAAGATGTTCTATATCTGTATAGGAAACAGATGTGTGCAGTTGATATACTAGGAACAAAATAGCACCTACTAATTACATTAGCTCCTAATAAAATCTAAGAAACTCAGAATTAGTAGCAATGTTCAGAAGGAAATGATCTCACAAAGGTCAAAATTTGATTAAAAAGGAAAAAACATTCAAAGGATTGTACTTGTAACATATTGTGAAGCACATGTTGCAGGGTCAATCACGAATATTTGCGATGATGAAATATTTTGACTACCAACATCGATGATGGTTAATTGATAGGAAAAATAGTCAATATTATACATAGATAAGTCCATCTAAAGGCTATTGTAATTATAATATAGTAGCCAAGAAAATGACAAAAATAGTAGATGCACCATTGATACTATAATATCTAATTCATAATATGCTACAAACATTTCCTCGATACATGTTATCCTTATGTGAGCAATTTGATAAGCAATGCACAATATACATCTTAATAAGTATGGCCACTAGGT
Source organism: Pinus albicaulis (assembly GCA_034641835.2). Taxonomy (NCBI): domain Eukaryota; kingdom Viridiplantae; phylum Streptophyta; class Pinopsida; order Pinales; family Pinaceae; genus Pinus; species Pinus albicaulis. The sequence goes on from CM076579.1 coordinate 684,429,288, forward strand.
CTATTGTAATATATTGATGGTGATAACCTTATTTAATACATGTGGATAGTAGTATTGAGTGCAGATAGAAATTACAAAACCTATATTCATGAAGTAGACAAACATGTTAGAAAAAAATCAAATGCAAGTGTAGGTGTGCATTGTTATCATTTTCATAGGTTCAACATATTTAAAGATTCAAATTTAAGACTTTATTTAAAACCTTTATTAATTGTTTTTTTTTTTTTTTTTTAAATTTCAAAATGGTAGAAAGTATGTTCGAAACATGTATTTTCACTGTTGGGGCTATAGAACTTTTTAGTTGTTGGAGGATATGTCATATAAGATTTTAAGGGATTTTTAGTTTTCAATGGATAGAAAATTTGTTTTAGATAGTGTTGATTTATTATCAGTGTTTTACTTATCTTTAGTAATAGAGAAAATATACTACAAGCCCAAAATCAGCACTAAATCTATTATTGTCTCCATCATAGCCTAAATACCACTACTATTCCAATGGTCTCTAGACAAAAAAATATAAACTCACTTCTATGAATTTAGTTGTGGTTATATATTTTCAGACCTACAACTTAGATAACATTGTCAAAATTTTCAATTGTAGAAACACATTAGAGGATAATAGACTTTAAGGAAGCCGAGGCGGAGAAAAGGAGTAAACTAACATTCATGGAAACCCACCATTCATGAATCCCCCCAACAAATTACAAACAATAGTGACAAATGAGTTGCCGCAATGGTAACTAGTGAGTTGCCACAATGATAAATAGTCAGTTGCCACAAGGGTAACTAGTGATTTGCCGCAACGGTAACTAGTGAGTTGCCTCAATGATGACCCAGTTGTAGCAACTCACCAGTCACCGTTGCAGCAACTCGCGGGTCACCTATGCGGCAACTCCCAGGAACAACATCCCAGAGAAAAAGTAAACAGATTTGGGGAGTTTAGTTAATATATCTTGCAGAAGCGACGAATTATCTAAGATAATATATACTTAACAAACAAATACACAAAAAACAGCGAGTTTCCTAAAACTAGTGAGTTTCCAAATAACCATGAATGAATTTACCTTCGCTATTGTTCGAGAAATAAAGGGAGGTAGCTCCTGTCTCGCTAGGTGGTGATGGTAACAATTCATGCCTGGTGTTTTCCACGCCTCGTATTCTATAAAGCTCCACACCTTGTATGAACAAATGGAGCAACGCTAATCAAATATTGTTACTAATGAAAAAATAGAGCGACGCTAAGAAAATATTTTAATTTTTTACTTATGAACAAACAGAGTAACGCTAACCAGTTGAGTTACAGCAACGGTAACCAGTGAGTTGCTGCAATAGTGACCCGTTGCAGCAACTCACTGGTCACCGTTGCGGAAAATCCATGGTCATTGTCGTAGAAACAATGTAATGGAGTGAACAATATAAGGATTTGTGAAATGGAGTACCTTTGTCGATTTTTAATCGCTTTGTTTGTGCAGGAGATTCTTGTACGCTGGAGAACACGGTTCGAAAAACTCCTCGACAAATATTTTGAGCTCGACAGAAGTGAATAGGTTTCAAGATAGGGAGCCCTTGATAGCTCTTTAAAACTCTACATAATGCCCTTGATGATTTGTAGATGTAGAATGACAGAATGACCAATTCCCCTTCCATGTCTATATTTGATGGAGATGGAATTCAAAATACATGTTTAGGAGGTAAATTGGTTTTACGGAGTGGTGGATAGGAAGGCGTTTACTCTCCATCCACCCCTTGCATACTTTCTGATGGAAATTCACCTTCCATGTTACATCCTCTGTAGATGACGATGCTCCAACTCATGTGATACGAGAACAACAATTTGCACAAACACTCGTTACCATTTTCCATTTTTTGTTTGACGTTTTGCGTTTGTCGTTTTTGCATTCCTGAGACGAACGTTTAGGAGGGGGGACCTGGTGGGGCCTGCCTTCAGTCGAAGGGCCTCACTGGTGGCCAGGGGGGCACAAACATCAATAACCATTATGTCGAATGGTTATCCCACTTCGTCTCAGTTCTGAAAACTTCACGCACTGACATGCCTGATGGTACATCAATATACTTACAAAATAAGACCAAAACGGAGCAAACCAATCACAATTCATATAAATAAAATTAAAATATTCAAAAAAATAAATTAATTAATTTTGTTTGCTAATGTGAATCTTATATATTTTGATTTAATTTTTGGCAAAGGAGATATTAATTGGTAGTCAACACATATATAGAATACATTATATTTTGTTACTGATGGGGATATTAAAATAACATCCGAGGCATTTCATATTTTTATTTGATTTATATTCGTGTTTTACCTAAATATATATAGTTTGGTAAATTTTTTATTATTATATGTGGTTTTCTAATTATTTTAGTTTTGTTCGTCAATTTAAATTGACTTATTGTATTATGAATTATGATATTTTGTGATTATATTTTTAAATTTTGTTTAACAATGTGGATTATTAATTGTTGTTATGAATTTTATTTAAGAAAAATTTGGAAGCATAATTTGTAGATGATGCATTTGAAGTATTCATGTGTAGTGAGTTTAAATATATGAATTATAAATTTATTTATTTTTGTGTGGTTTTTATATCGAGGAAGATATTTTAGTTTCAAATTTATAGGCTTATTTTAGATGGTAAAAAAAAAAGAGTTAAACACTTCTATGAAACACCTTAACATAAAAGATAAATGAACTCATTTATAAATGTAGTTGGAAGATTGGTGAGACCCACATGTTGAATGTTAGAAATTGCAATATGTTTTTGTTTATTGTCTGTTTCTTTTTTCATGGCATTCACATTTTTTGATTCAATGGTTAGTGATTCTTTCACTCCTAATTTTTTTATGCATTTCTATGCGAAGGTCATGGAATTTCAATGAGTAATGTACATATTTATTATTCAAGAATATAAGCATAAGAAATAACTTCACTTCTCACCATGAAGACGTTCATATTGAACATACTAACTATGAAGTGCACTTGTTTTATCGATATCTACTAAATTCTAAAATGCGACCTTTGAGCTTGGTTGGACTATTAGCATGATGGCTTGGTATTTGATGTCATTTGGTATTAATTTTATTTTATGATTTCAAACCTGTGTACTCAAAAGAATCATGTTGAGTGGCATATGTATTGGAAATTTGTTGTGGGGATCAACTTTTCTTTGCTATGGAGGACCTTCAAATGGTTCATAAATGGAATGGTAATGGTGTTCATGAAGAGCTAAGAGCCTTAAAGTTGAGAATATAAAGTATGGAAATCAAAGAACATAGAAAGCATGCATTGCAACCAAATGATTTTTCCTATCTATGCCATTTCTAGTATTGGGAAATCAAAGAATACATAAGCATAAATTGTAACCGAAGTCTTTTTCTTAACTATGTTAGTCCTCTTATTGAATTTTTAGTGAGTAGTGGTTGGTTTACCTATAATTAAAACATCTTGATTATCACAAGCATGGAGAAACATTTCAATGAATATATACCATCCTTATAGCTATTATTAAGTTTCATTAGTTACCACTTGCGAGAAACCATAAGTTTTTGGTGGCATTTGTATTGATTTTCTTTGATGATGTCAAACCTGTGTACTCAAAGGAATCTTGTTGACTGGAGTATGCATTGGTAGTTTTTTGTGGGGATAAAGTTTTCATGGTTATGGAGGATCTTCAAGTGGTTCATAAATGGCATAGTAATGGTGTGCATGAAGAGCTAAGAGCCTTAAACTTTAGAATATAAAGTAGGGAAATCAAAGCACATAGAAAGCATGCATTGGAACCAAATAAGTGTGCTTATCTATGTCATTTCTAGTATTGGGAAATCAAAGCATACATAATCATACATTGTAACTGAAGTCTTGTTCTTAACTATGTTATTCCTCTTATTAAATGTTCAGTGAGTAGTGGTTGGTGTACCTATAACCAAAACATGTTGAGTATCACAAGCATGGAGAAAAATTTCAATGAATATCTACCATCCTTATAGGTATTATTAAGCTTGATTAGTTACCACTTGCGAGAAACCATAAGTCAAAGCTTGATGTGAAATGATGTGCTTGTATGCTTTCAATTGTGGATTTGTTTACATGCAAATCAAGGAGTTTCACGAGAATGAGAAGAATTAAATATAAGGGAATCCAAGTTGTGTGAAAATTCCATTTTATTTCTTTGGAGATTAGTTATTGCACATTATCAGATGCAAAGAGAAATTGTAAGGAAAACCACACATTTATTAAAAAAAAAAAATTATATATGCTAAAAGTCTTATATCCATTGAAGTAAACAAGTGAAGGGAGTCGCCAATGTTCTATCTCCTTTAGAGTAGATTAATTATCCCAATATAAATCAATGTATGTTCAAATTAATTTAGCATTCATTAGGAGTTATAGTGAGTTAATTATCTCAATGTGATTCACTATGTTTTCAAACGCTTTTAGTATTCATTAGGATTTATAGTGGTATTTTTCTTAAAATCCTATTTTCATTAATTTCATATCATATTATTAATAAATTGAGAAAAATTGGTCTATGAACAAAATAGGCATTGAAGGAAATAAGGAATAATATCTAGAGAATGATGTTGTGCGTGTTGTTGATTTATACCTTGTCAAAACTTGTTGAAGGCCAAAAAAAAGGTAATGTGGACTGCCAAAAAAAGTAGAGATGCCACTTGGAAAGGCCATCAATGCATTTTATCCTATTGGACCCTCTTGGATCCAATTGAGGGATGAAAATATATAAGGAGGGAGTGTACACGAATAGATAAGAAAAGTTTCACACATGGGTAAGTAAAAAGCTTTTTTTGTCTATTCAAAACTCGCTAGATAATATCAAATGGAGTTACATGTAATAAGAGAGATATACTTTTTTTAAATCACAAAGATTTCTAGTTGCAAAATGGGGCTTTGTGTCTGTAATGAAAAAAGTTTGTACTTCAAAATAATATTTAGAACACCAGGAAAATGAACATATCCATTGCATGATAAGAATATATATAATGAATATTGTATAAGAGAATTGATATGCTTGTTACAAATCAGGGTCTACTTATATACTTAGGAAGTTTCCCCTTCATGAATGGTCATGTCTTTAGAGACATGCTTCATCATTAACTAATTATTATTTAATTAACTAACATTATGATTCTTTATTTATTTATACTATTTATAGTATTTTCATATATTTTACTCATCACATTTCCTTCCTCTTCAGAAATATTTGTTCACAAAACTTATTGTTGGCAAGGTGTGTCATCTATTTCTTTGAATTGTAATATATTCATATATTTTGAAATTCTTTGAGTTGTCATGTTCAACGATACAAGATAATAGGATCATCTGAGTGATAAACAAAATCGTCAAACTGAGAAGGAATTTAACCATCCTAAATCGGCCTCCTGTGGAACCTTGCAATCAATTGATAACTGAGATAATTTGTTATCGTAAGACTAGATTGTAAAACATCAATATTATTTGGAACATAAACATGTTGTTTTTTTTTAAGTGATGCATATACACAAACTCATTGGGATGTCCTATCTTATGATTCCAATGTTGATAAAGGGATCTTATGATCTAATTATCCCCTATCATGCATGTGGTAATTTCATGATGTACTTCAGTTATTGATGTTGTTAAGTTGGTTGCAAAATATTCACTTCGTGTTTTCATCGTTTGAACTGCAACATACAAATATGTTTTTCCTTCAACTAGTTTATCGTCTTCTTGAGTTGTGATATTGATTGGATATGTATTTTTTCCTTCTTCAACTTGGACTATTACGTTTGAAATATTTGATACTTCTTTCATGATAAATTCTTCTAATTTGTTTTTCAATCATTTCTTATCATTTTTAAGTTTCTTAAGTTGAGTTCAAGCAAAATTTGATTATGATTTATGATATGTAAAACTTATACAATTTCTGATTATTAACTTTATTTTCAATGTTTTGATGTTTAAGATTTTCATCTTTTAAATCTTTGATTTTCTATTATAAGCTTTGATTAAGTGTTTTTAAGTGAAAATTTTCTTCATGTTTCACTCATAGACCCTCATTGAGTTTATTCTCAAAACTTTCTTTATTGATTCAGTTTTTCTTCTTAGGCTTGGACTTCTTGATTTGTGCAAATAATTGTTCACTGTGGACCTTAAGGCGAGAAACTTCTTCCTTTTCTTCTATAATAAACTTGTCAACTTCCTTCTTCATATTTTTCACCGACTTTTAACTTTCTTGAAAGATTACTTTTGAGATATCTATTATGTCTTTTGGTGTTACCAAATGGTGTTTCAATGTAAAATCTTCTAGCATTATTTTTTTGTTCTTTTAGGAAAATGTCAAAAAAAAATCATGATATCTAAAATAAAGACCCTAGTGATTCCATCTAAGATGAATCTAGAATTATGTCATCGTAATCCCTCAATAAGGATTGAATAGAAAATTAAGATATAAATATATAATCCCTAATGCTTAATTGTAAGTCGGTTATGTCATATTTCTTTTTTTCTAAAAATCTAATTTTTTTATTATATGTGACTCCTTAATCCTCAATTAGTTAGAAAATTTCAAGTTTATATAATTGCTACTTTCAAGAGAAGCAATAGAAATAATAAAATATTTCCCTACACGTGTTTCCTTAATTCCCCTTAATTCTAAATAGTACTAAAACATAGTTAAATGAATTCCCTAGTTAAATGAATTCTGAAAATATCCTTTCTTCATTTCATTTCCGACTTTAGACTATACAAATTTTGTATCCATCTGTCTCTAGCTTTTCACGTCATCTTCCGTTTAGTTTCCATGTCAAACGCATTGACGTACAGGGCCTTTCTATCACGAATTCGACACTATTTATGTAGGATCTATATGGTTTTTTCCATGCTATGGCGACCCTTCAAAGAAGACCATGACATAATATTGTGGACTTCATAATATAGATACGATATAACCTTCAATTTGGGTGCGTTGCTGCCATTGTGACAGGCAGAAGGTAAAACATAACTTTAATCGAAGGGTTGTGACCTATGAACGTGAGCAAAGACCATTAAATTAGAAAATAGAATTTTCATATTCAACTTAAGCGAGTCAAGCGGATAAAAAGATAAAAGGATTTTTTTTAAAGAAAATGAATATATAGAGTACTTCGAAAATATATTTTTCAAAGTATAAAAAGGGTACTCGAAAATTAAAAAATATATATAAAAGGTATTTAATACAAGGATCATCAAAGTTTTAAGGATATAAGGTGTGTAAAGTATTAAGGATATAAGTGTAATTAAAATAATAATAATAGTATTAGTATTATATTTATATCTATTATTAAAAAATGAAGAAGAAGAATATAGAGGAACGAGTAAAAAAAATTAAATCTAAATTCAATTTAAAAGTTTAAATCAAGTTAGAGAGGGTTATATTTAAAACTATGAATTTATTTTAACAAAGAAAAATGGAATTAAATCACTTATAAGAATAAGAAAGAAATAATAATTCTGTTGGATTTAGTGTTTATAGTTAATTAAAATTATTTTAGGGTTTCTAATATTTATTTTTGGGTTATATTTATTGGGTTTATAATATTAATATTTTTGGTTTAATATTATTCTTTTGGGTTTATAATTTTTTGGGTTTTTAATATTAATTTTTCGCTAATGATGAATCACACTGGTTGGTTCTAAACGCGTCGACTTTATTCATGTTAATGTGATTTTTACCGAAAGATTTCTTCTTAATTTATTGATGGATCACAGAAGCCAAAAATCTAGTAATATTAATTCTTTGAATTTATAATTCTCTTAGATTTATAATATCAATCTCTTGAGTTTATTAATCTATAAATTCATATTCATAAACTATCAGAGATGAATTAATTATTATTAATTAATTACTATGAATATTTAATTAAATTATAAATTAATTAATATAATAACAATTTTACTCTTACTATTTAATAAACTTATTTAATATTATTTAATGTTATTTAAATTATTTGATATTATTTAAATTATTTAATAATTATTTAATTATGTGACATTATTTAATTATTATTATTTAATATTAAATAATTACTATTCATATATATCCATCAAATAATATGGTTGATTGATATATTTATATCAATTATATTTAATTAAATGTGGTTGTGCTAATAAAGATAAAATAAACATTTTTTTACCAACATTTTAACATTTTTAATTGGTAAAAAGTTAGAAAAATATGGATATTTTGTAATACATTTAAAATGATTTTTTTAAATGTCTTTTGAAATGATTTTTTTTTTTTTTTGGAATCTAAGCTTCTGTGATCCATAATGTAAATTTGTAGAAATTCTTTCGGTAGTAATCACATGCAAAAGAACGAGGTCACGCGTTTCGAACCAACCAGTGTGGTTCATCATCAGGACTATGTGAGAGATCAGATCCAGACATTAAGTATAAATAGATGTAGAAATGACTCAACTAGTCGTTATCACGGCTAGTTTGACTTTGAAAAAGTAAATATTCCATTATTTATTTATTTATTTTATTTTTATTATTATTATTTATATAATGGTAAGTAATTTAACAAATCGTGGAGTATATATGTAGATTTTTGTAAATTTTGTATTAAATTATATAATAATTAATTATTATTATTAATTAATAAATATAATTAATTCTTATTCATAAGATTTAATTATAACAAACCATCATCAAATAGTCAAAATAAATAAATAAATAAAAATAATCAAAAAATAATAATAATAATAATAATAATTTAATAAATAAAAACAAAAATATAAATTAATAAATAATGAAAATAAATAAAAATATTTTATTAATTAAATAATTAATATTATTATTATTATTATTTTTATTTATTTTATTTTATTTTATTTTATTTCTTTATTATTATTATTTATTTTATTTTTTTAAATGTGTCTTTTTCTATACTATATATATCACATTTTATTTTGGATATCGATATTTTGTACTCCTCAAAATACATTTGAAATGTTTTTATCTCTTTTTATTTTTTTAAATGTCTTTTGACATTATTTTTTTAAGAAATATGTATTTTTCTATACTGTATAAATCACATTCTATTTCCCATACTTTCTATATTTAGCATGATATTGGACGAGAGAAAGGGTCTATACTGGCACAGCTATATACATCCGTGTTGCGTCCCTTCTATCATTCCGATCTTGGGAAGAGACAAGGAGCACGTGAGTTGTCTCGCGTAGAGTACGTGTACGTAGCGAGTCTCCGTAGTATATTGCGTCCATGCCCTCGACTCCAGTTTCGTAGCCTGGTGGAAGATATATTGGTTTTAAAGCCAATGGGTGCCTATAAATACATTTTTCTCTCATCGCATTCAATTCATTTGTTCAGTGCCCTTCTTCAACTTATCCATCATCCTCAATTACAATTGATATTTCTCATTATCAAGTCAGGAGTAAATTAGTATGAACCAGATGATAAAAACTATGGAAATAAGAGTCGCTTCTGCTACCAGGGCTGTGCATGGAGCAGCGAGACTGTGTGGCTTATTTCCATTTCAGACGAAGTTGGAAAGATCGGTTTGTAATTCCCAAGTCAGTGCAGAATCTTCATTCGAAAAGCTGCTATTAGAGCTGGTGGCCCTGGAGGCAACCAATTTGGCTCAGGTACATTGATCCGATCATATGCAACTTTTTGACTTTATAAATAAATACCTAACCACTATTTCTATGTGTAGTTGTCTGTGTGTACGAACTACAAATTCCATTTTAACGTTTCTGCTGAAAACGGTGTCATTGTAGGTCGACCAAGCAGAGTAGACACGGAAATGATCGTTTTGAGAAAACTGATGCAGGAGCTGAGAATGCACGAAACAAATTACGCTCCTCCAAGGCACTGGATGAAGTGGGAGAAAGAGTGGTCCGTTTCATATGCTTCAGACATGTCTCAATTCCTCCAATGGTTGCAGAACATGTTGATTAACAGCAGACCCTTCATTGCCATCGGTGCTAATTTCGGTTTGATATTTTTTTTTAGCGTCCCTGCATTTCTGTTGTTTCTCCTCATTGAAGTATCTCAAATTACAGCTCCTCAAGTCCCGTTGGCCGTAGAATTTCTGACCAAATTATTAGACGTGCAAAGCTGAAAATGAGCATCTCCAAAAAACATCACTCGGTGATGATATTAATAGTAAACCAACAGTCCTGTATTTGTTAATACTTCTTGTTTTTGTTGTTTCTATACCACATGACAGCTTTTTTCTTTGGAATTCTATCTATTATGCAAACTGTTTGAATAGTGACCAAACTAATGGTGAGGGTTCTTTCGAAACACCTCCAGCCAGTTTGTTGGCCAAGGATCTATCTCCGTATGTAAGGATTATAGACAAATAACTCTGAAAATATCCATTATATACACAAAATATACAGGGATATATACAATATTTGAGGCTTTATGAAATGTAGTAATTTACGTCTATTCATACATCGTGGAGTATCATGTTGCGTATAAATGATGTCGGGGTGACCATCGTCTGTCAAGATCGTCACGTACATAAAAATGTTGCGTATATAAAAATAATTTATTTTTCCAATGTCGCGTTCCAATGTTTTCTTGGTGTCAAAATTCATATCTCAATTTGATATGTTCATGATAATTTTATTAATTGAACAAATAAATAAACAGCATTGTTAGAAGCATTTTGAAATTTGTAACCCAACATAGGGATCATGGCCCTTTGGGGTACTCTTCGATGTGCTCTTGGCCAAGTCCAAAGTCCATCCGCCATCTTATGATTGTTATCCGCCGATCCACCAATGCGATGTGGACCCCAAGTCTTAGCATCACTCATCGCAAGTTCAAAGTTCATTCCGCCAAACCATTTGTTCTGTTGATGGCCGATGCACCGATATAAAGACCAGACCCACAGGTTTATTAAAAGATTGTTTAAAAGTTTCATGCGGCAATGTTTGTCTTATGTTTCTGCATTTTATTTTATTTTTTGTTTTATTTTTAAAAGAAATGACCGCGCCCATATATAAAGTGTAAAGCCCGTAGGCTTATTGTAGTGGTAATGTTGCATTACAAGTAAGCTATAGGGAGAAAACAACAGTAATATCGTGAGAGCATTGTCTTCGTGTTTTAAGAGAGCGTACATAAATATTGTGAAGATCACTACGTTCGTAGGGCAAATTAAGTATTTTTTGTAATCCAACTTCGTTGAATAAATTTTTGTAATAGTTTTGTTTGTTAATAAAATAGTTTTTCAAGTTTGTGCGATCTATGTCCACAATTCAAAATTTCCATATTGACCTTGTGTACACAGACTTTTTTTCTCGTTTGTTCGAATACTCGGAAATTCCAACATGGTATCGTCAGTCTATCCGCACCTTTGGAAGGTGTCAAAGAAGTTGAAGGAAGAATAAGATTTTTTTTACAGCTTCACTGGAAAGAAGGTGAAGGATTATAACATTTCTAAACTGGTGGTTTTCTCATAGAGTTGTTGTTTTGATTAAAACAGTGTACTCTCGCATTTACGCAGTTTGTCGTTTAAAGAAGAAAGACAAACAAATTTTGTTTGAAAAAAATGTCATCAAGTTTATTCGTAGTACGCTTATAAGCAATGGTCGTATCAATCACGAGTATGAGTATTGGAAATACCAACTTCTCAATTTAATGGGAAGAACTATGATTATTGGGCTGCCACTATATGAGAGCTCGTTTTGCCTCTCAAGACTTATGGGAACTTGTCGAGGATGGTTTCGATGAACCACGGATGAGCAAAGCCTTTAATGCCTTAACACATGCGCAGAAGGATTTAGTTGAAGATAATAAGAAGGACTCTAAAGCTCTCTTCTCGTCTTCATCAATCAAGATACGTAGAGTGCGTGTTTCCGAGGATAGCAACCGCTTAAAAGATCTAAGGATGCATGGGAAAATCTTAAAATAGCCTATCAAGGTATGGAGAAAGTGGTTATTAAAACTACAAATGTCGAGGAGATTTTGAAATCAGACAAAATAGAAAGAGTCCGCATAACACAGATCATTCTTCGCTATTACGTGATTGGGATGGTCACATGTGCATAAGGTCCTGCGGAAACACTTGAAAAAGAAGGATAGTGTAGAAACCGTCATTGAGAGCTCACTCTCACTGCTTGATATTATATAGTTACCACCATTGAAGAGACAAAAGGACTTTCAAAGTTCACGCGCAGATGAACTTCATGCATCGTTGATGACTCACAGTTCGCAGAGTCGGGGGAAGATTAGTTAACCCATCTCTAGAGCATGCCTTCCTTCAAGACCCGCATGCTCTTTAAAGAGGAAGAGTGTAGCCAAAATAGAGAAGGAAGAAACAACTTTTCACATTCACATGGAAGGAGCAATAGTCGTAATCAAATCCACGACCAAAGCAAAGAACAAAGAAGGTGACACCAACATGCTCATGGACAAATGTATGACAAATCCAATGTCCAATGTCATTATTGCAAGAAATATGGTTACTATGCAAATGAGTGTAGGAAAAAACCAAATGACATGAATAATAGGCAGAACGCTAATGTAGAAAAAGAATAAAAGAACCCAAAGAATGTGTTGTTAACATGCAACGTAGCACAACATAGACAATATGATGTATGGTTCTTAGATTCAAGCGCAAGAATCACATGACCGGAAACAGCAATGCTTCACACCTCAAGGAAGATATTAAATTTGAAGAAACAACTTAACCGATAATAAGATTTAGTTATGAAAAGTAAGTATTCGTGCAAGAATGGCAGAGCGTAATTGTGCCAAACGTGTACTATGTTCTTGGCTTGAAATGCACTGTTACTGCGCCCATAAACAAAGGTTACAATGTAGTTTTTAAAAATGATGTGTGCACAATAATGGACATACTTCCAGCAAGAAGATTATCAAATACAAATGACCAAGCATTAGAATGTTTCCACTCAAGCTCACATCGATTTCAAGAAGGGAAAAGGAAAGAACGTAGCAGTCAGAATTTTAAGAGGTCTTTCTTTAAGGAAGAAAAGATAGAATTGTTATGGCACTTGGAGATTTGGACATCTCAATTTTGGAGGTTTGAATTTGTCACATTTAAAATGAATGGTAAGAGGTCTGGCCATTGATTGAAAACCCGATGTTTCATGTGAAGGTCGCATCTGAAAAAAACATGAGAAAACTTTCCATCAGAATATATTAAGGGTGAAAGCACTCAGAGATTATCCATTCGTATTTATGTGGCCGATGCAACAAAGACGCATCGTGCAACAAGTACATGCCGACCTTCATTGATGATTTCATAAGGAAAGTATGGTTTATTTTTTCCAAATATAAAAGTGAAGTTTTTGAAAAAATTTACCACTTGGAAGTCGGTAGAGAAACAAGAGGGTAGCATATCAAAGTTCTTAGAATCGAAAGAGAGGTGAGTATCCAAATATTTATGCCAAGAGAAAATGGCATACACAAATGTTTATGGCATTACAAGGTGGATAACTTAAATAACAGTGTTGCCGAAAGAAAGAATCAAACCATCATGGAAAATGGTAGTATGCTAAAGTAAAAAACATTTTCCAAATGAGTATTGGGCAAAGCTGTACCAGTTTTCTGTGAATATTTAAATAGATGCTCAACAAAATTTGTAATGAACAAAGTTCTCGAAGAAGAGTGGAGTGGCAGAATAAGAGTCACTTTCCACATGAGAGTTTTTGGGTGTATGGCTTATGTACACATTCCGTATTGGGGCCGAGAAAGAAGTTGGATAGTAAGGGGGAGAACTACATCTTCTCGTGGGATATTGTGAAAATCTCCAAGGATATAGATTGTATAACCCATCCACAAAGAAATTTTTTTACAAGCAGAGATGTTCAATTCTGGCAGAAGAGGAAGCACATGGGGATGGAAGCATTGAGAAAATAAATAATGTTAAAAACTGTTTGTCTCATGATGAAGATGAGGAAGATGTGGCTGAAAAAATAACACCTCACCCAGAGCACCACCTCCACCAACACAAAGACAAAGGGACACCTCAAGGCATAAGAACACCTCGAGAAGAAATGAGAGAGTGCTTTTCCAAGCACCACATGGAGAATATTTAAGTGCTACTTCAAGCACAAGTACACCAAATGAGAGATAGAAGAAGATCTAAATTTAAATGAAATCGATGGGAGCAAGTGATCAAGGTGGAGGGCCACAGGCTACCCACCTATTCCACTCTGGGCCCCACCATTTCCTCTTTCAATTTTTCGCCTAGCACAACTTACTATTTTTTAGCATTTTTTCTAGTCCCTAACTTCCGGGTTGTTTTGCTACTCTAAACGTTTTTGGGCATCAGCTTCAGCTTAACATCATTCCGTTCGAATGATACTGTGCTTAAAGTTGCATTCTCAGACAAATATTTCTAATGATAAACAAAAAGGTCAAACGAGATGGTATGCCAAAGTTACGTTCCTGGAAGTTGGAACACCAATTTACTCAAATCCAGCCCATAGTTTTGGCGCTTTCATCTCCTAGGTTAGGTTTTCGGGATGTTTAGAGTTTCATTATTTTCAATAACAGCCTCGAGCCTCATTGTAACTCGCTCGCAGGCTCCCAGCCACCACATATCTTCTTAGAGATAGTTACCGCCGCCCTAGATAGATTTGCCTATTCTCGTCCGTAAGCAAATTTCGCCTGATAATAATGAAATGAAGTGTTGTTTTCGTTGCATCTATGTATTTATGGTTATATGTTTATTTTTTGCTTTCCTCACACAAATCCGCATCAGTGGTATCGCAGGGTCCGCTTTTTTCTCGATCCTTCTTTTTGCATGTCCCCAACGAGGTTTGGCATAAGGAGCTAGGGCTTGATCCGGTGGAACCTTTGCAAGATCACCTCGCAACCTCGATGACGCCTCATGGGGGGACGAAAAGAAAGATGAGGGAGCAAGAGATCCTATCACAAAATATTGTTTCGAGGAGGCCTCGAAAAACAAAAGGAACGCGATGATGGACAACTTTGCTCGTATCCTTCAACCGCCGCCCACCGGGCGCGCATCTACATCCGCCCACTCCCACGGAGGCGTGACTCCTTTGCTGGGTACAAGTAAATTTGACATTCCCATATTTGAGGGTCAAATAGATGTAGATGTTGTAGATATATAGTTAACCTATTAGAAGGATATTTCTCTCGTTCATGACTTTTTTCGCACGGAGAAGATTATTTTAATTTCTTCAAAGCCACCCCCATGTTAAGGATCGGTGGGAAACCCACTGTGAGAACAAGAACCGTATTTAACCTCTCGTTTTCGCCGTACCAACTTGGAATTATTTCTAGACACCACAGAACAAGATTATCCTTGGGTGCTATGAGGACAAGTACATACAATGGACCACACACAACAAAGGGATCAAGATGTGCATGAGTTTATCAGGACCGTTCTATACCTTGCGCACAAAGTTGGGTAACAAAGATTCGCAGAAACATTCTGCAAGCAAAGTACTCAGCTTGTTCCAAGTACGTACACATTCGTGAGGAAATGGAGTTCTCACACATCTCCTCGCTTGGTACGGTGATACCGCATACCCACAAGATTGAGCAATCAAACAAAGAAGCGAGACTTTGGATCCGCTAATCAAAAGAAAGGGAAAAAGGTGCCCAAACCACAGAACAAAGGACAGAGTTAAGGCATGGCGAAAGACAAACTACTGAAGGAAATAAGAAAATAAAAACACCTATGAAAGCCAAAGAAGGACATGAGAAAGTGGTGTGAGTTCCATAAGAGCTCCACTCACAACACAGTGAGGCGCCCAAACAATGCCAGTGGCCGAGATGAGGGCTTTTGAGCCGCATGCATGCTCCGACTCCGAATCGAACTCCGAAAAGGGGAATGAAAAAGGGAAACAAACATTATTGATGTGGGAGCCCAATGCCACTATTGCTACTCACAGGTAAATATCTGCATAGTGAACCGGAAGATCCGCAGGAGGAGAACGTTCCTTCCACTCTAAGATGTGGGTAAAGGGTTCCCCCGCATGCCTAATGTCGACAATGGGAGCCAAAAGAACTCATTTGCGTACGTCGTGGAAGCATGAAGCAGCGAATTGCTGCTCACCCACATCCACACCACCGATTGGCTTCACCAAGGACGAGATTCTCCGCATCAGCCAGCACAGCCACTTTTCCTTGAGTAGCATCAAGCCTTTCACGATGAGGTATTATGTGACGTTGCTCCTATTGATGTTTCGATGTATTATTAGGACAACCATACTTGTGGAAGGTCATGCCGTGTATGAGTTCCACCGTGCTGTTATTGTTACTTTGGGAAATGTTGTACAGATACTGCAGGGTACCACATCCTCGCCACTATTAAGCCATCGCAAAACAATGCGCAAGCTCATTTCCCAAACCGTGAAATTCGTTTTTCCTAATGATCCATCCCCGTGAAAGATAAGAAAGAAGACTGTGACCACGGCCTTGCTGTACCGCACGACAAAAACAAATGGATAAGGTTGTGGAGGACTACGGACATCTTTCACCCTACCCATGGTGAGTTCTTCCGCACCTGCTGTGTCAAGTACCGATTGATTCTGGACCAGTGCGCTTGCCACCAAATGGATCGATCTACCGTCTGTTTCCGGAGAATGATGAAATCAAGATGAAGATTCAGGAGTCATAGTAAAGGTCACATCGCACCAAGTTCATCGCCCCCATGGGAGCCCCATCGTGTTGGTACAGTAAGGTGGGTTGATGATGTGAGACTCTTTGTTGACTATTCGGCGCTTAAGAAAGATCACCGTTCAGGAATAGGTACCATCCCATGGATTGATGACCTTCGTACCAACTCAAAGGTAAAATATTTCAGCAAGATCGACCCAAGTCTCGGGTATCACCAGGTACTAATTGAACCTTCCGATGTGTGGAAGACCTTCAAAGCTGGCGAAGGCTTTTTCGAATGGTCGGGGTCATGCCTTTCGGTCGAAGAATGCCTCGCAACCTTCATGAGGATGATGGACGCACATCTGTAACAGACCACCAACTCATTTGTAGGCATTGATAACATTTCGATCTTCACCAGAATGAAGCATACCTTCACTCACATCCGCAAGTCTTCCAGAACACCGCGCAACACAAGTCAGGTGCCAATTTGGAGAAGTGTATGCTTGGCATGACCCATGTTCAATATCTGGGATACATTATTAATGAAAGGGCGGGAGCATGTGGACTAGCCAAGATCCAAGTCATTCGATCATTAGGCTCGAACCACTATAACAAAGAGTTTCCTCGCAACTTTCCGGGTCTTGCCAATTTCTACCGTATCTAAGCTTGGGATCCTCTCCATACTCGCCTTGAAATGTCACCAAGGGAGGAGGCAAGAGAAAAATTATTTGGTCTAACCTCAACAAAAGGCGTTCACAATTGAAAATCGCCCGTTCGCCCTGCTCGTTAATACCGTACTCTGCAACAACCATTTTAGATCGAGATAGATGCTCATGACTATGCTATAAAGGGTTTACTCTAGTCAGGACATCCAATCGCATATCACAAAGGAGACAATGGTTCCAGGCCGTAAGTATCCCACTTTTGACAAAATGGCCCCAACAAAGCTTGTCGACAATGGAATATCACATTTTAGGCATGAAACACCATCCAGTTACGTACCACCCCGCCTCGGCAGCTCATACAAACACAAGGGAAGTTTTAACGATCAACATCATGGTCCACATATCTACAACAACATTTGAATATCAAGTACAATAAGGGTAGCACCAATAATGTTGCAGACTGCCTCGCCGACCACCGATCGTGGCGCCACCGCCATGCTCAACTCTTGTGGGCAAGAGACGACCGTCGTTTCCAGAGAGTGACCCGCACCTGGGCTGTCATTTTGGGTGCAATTTCGGGGGGGGTACGCAAGTTCCAAATTTTCACTTCCAAGACGTACTCATGTCACCTAGACACCTTTGTGTTCCTTCTGCCAGGGCACGCGACATAGATATGGGAAGCACACCAAGGCCGAGCCCACCTGGCATTTTCGGGATCGAGAAATGGAAGAGCAATCAAGGTAGAAGTATTTCTATTGGTCGAACCTTCGAAAGGATGCCTAGCTAACATCAAATCCTCGCATCGCTATGTGCCATTGCTAGACCGACCGCAAGAAGCAAGCGTCTATATACCCGCCACCTACCCCCAGTCGGCCTTGGGGAACCATCTCCACGATTACATGTCGTTTTCTTTCTACTGCCGCAGGAAATGACCGTGTTTTTCTTGCATACGATACCGAAGATGGCCACTGCGGGCGGCTCCGCAAGAAGAATATCACAAAGCAGGTTACCATTGGGTCTTTCTTGTACGAGTGTGGGTGCACTTTGGGATCCTGCTACCATCGACGTACTGAGAAGGTGTTCCTTTTCAAAGACATTTTTGGCCCAGCCTCGTCACGTGATACCAAGCTCACCAAGTCCACAACTTTCCATGCCCAAACATGGCTTATTAGGGTTTGCCAATGTATTCTTGGCCAATATTCTCATGGCATGTACACCAAAGCATCCACGCCAAAATGGGACGAGAGCCTCCCATATGTACAACATAGTTATAATCGAGCTTTCCTCCATAGTTCAATTGGCCATAGCCCCTGTGTGGGCTTGGGATCTCCACCACTATGTCTCATTTGGAGACGAGAGGATACCACCATTTACAATGTCAGCCAGGATGAGCCTATGTCCCGCCTCCGGTTGACAAAGCAAGTAGCTTCATTGAGCGCATTCAATACACATCCGCCAACAGTTCATGTTATATACACAGAGCCAATGCATGGCACAAGCAACGCCATGATCAACACCAGGTGCCACACAACTTCCGTGGGCGAAGCAAAGGGATGGCTAGGATTGCAGTACACACCTCATTGACCCCCACCGCAAGCTTCGCCCGCTCCGCCGGCCGTAAACTATCACCAAGGTTGTAGGGAACAATGCCTTCAAGCTCATGGATCGACCATTCCTCGGTCTCCAGCACTCGCCTTCTCAATGTAGATCGCTCGTCCTTACTTCCCGTTCTACAGACACCTCGTACATTGCGGGCATTAACCGTGCTAACGTAGTTAAACCCGGCATCAGAGGAATAGCCACCGCCGCATTTGGTCGTTACATGAAAACAGAGTAGCTCGCTACCGAATATCCAACCGTATCGGTTGTCAAAGCTAGCCAATTCCTCTCGCACCTGCCAAGGCAAGTGGTTCACTAGGGACCAGCCCACAGAAGCCTTCATCTCTGCAGAACTTCAACGTAATGGGGACCATTACTTCTTAAGGGGGAGTAATGATCCACGTGGATATTGGTGGCCACCCGCCTATCCCGACTTGGGAGTCTGCTCTATTCTTCATTTTTTCAATTTCGGCACAACTTACGCTATTTTTACATTTTTTTCGGTCTTGAACTCTTCCGTAGTTTTGAGGCCCTAAACGACGTTTTTTGGGCATCGCGCCTACAACAGATATTCCATTCAACAATGGATATTTGTGGTGAAATTTTTAGTCTTGACAGATCTTCTAATGATGCAACAAAGGCCAACCAAGAGGATGTCAAAGTTACGTCCCCGGAAGTTGAACACTTAATTTTACCCAAACCCGTGGCCCATAGTTTTGGCACTTCATCTCGTAGCTAGGTGTTTTTTGACGCGGAGTTCTCCATTGTTTCTCAATCATAAATAGCCCTGGTGCCTTACGAACTCGGCCCGCAGGTTCGTAGCCACCACATTCTTCTCAAAAAAGTGAGATAGGGCTACCAACACCCTAGCTAGTTTTTATTTACTTCCGTCCCAGCAAATGCCTCTTTCATATTAATGAAATGAAGGTTGTTTTCATCGCATCTCTATTGTGGTTATATGTTTATTCTCTGCTGTGTTCCCGCACAAATCCAGACCGTGTACCGAGGGTTCATTTTTCTCATGATCTTTTTCTTGCATGTCCCAACGTAGGTTGGGGTATGGGGTCGTTAGGCTTTGATCTCAGAACCTCAAGATCAACTCCGTGTCCCCATGAGCCTCCTCCATGGGGACAAACAGAGACAGGTAGATCCATCAAACACACGGCAGGAGGCCTTGAGAAACAAAGGGGCAAACTGCAATGATGAACTTGCCAGACCTTCACTTGGCTGCCATCGGCACAGGCCTGTTGGTCTGGGTGAGCCTGTCACTGGAGGCACCATGTGTATTACAATTGACATCCTACTTGAGGGTCACACACAGACACACGTGGTAGATGGTTGAACGCTAGAAGGGGTATTACCCTTCATGATTTTTACCGTGAGAAGATTATTTTTACACCTTCTTCAAAGCACCCTGTTAAGGACTCCGGTGGGAACCCACTGTGAGAACAAGGACCCTGCATAACCCTCTCTCGTTCTCACTGCACCAACTTGGAATTATTTCTCCGAGACACCATCAAGGAATACCATTATCCATGGGGAGCCATGAGGACAAGTACATACAATGGACCACGTTACACAACAAAGGGACTGGGATGCATGAGCCGACGAATTCCGTTCCATAACTTGCGCACAAAGTTGGGTATCAAAGAACAGAGAAACATCCGGTGCTAAAGTATCATAAAACGACCGCACAAATACATTCAGAGAAAAAATGGAGTTCCTCGCATCTCCGCTAATGGTATACTGTATGCCGTCAAGATTGAGCAGAAATTCAGTCGAAGAAGAAAGAATTTAGTCTCGAATCAAAAGAAAGGGAAAGCGTGCTTCCAAACCGCAGTAATTAAAGGATGAGTTAAGGCATGGCGGCTAGACAACCCATCGAAGGCACAAGAAAAGAACAACACCGTAAAGTCAAAGAAGGACACGGGGAAAGGTGTGAGTTCCATAAGAGCCCACCACAACACAGTGAGTGTTTGCCAAGCAAATGCTAGTGGCCGAGATGAGGACACGGAGCCGAGATGCATGCTCCGACTCGAATCGTAACTTCAAAAAGGGGGAATCTAAAAGGAAACGATTATTTATGCGATAGCCCAACACCACCGTTGTTTACCACAAAGATCCTTAAGGAGTGAACCGTAAGATCCGCAGGAGGAGGAACATCTCTTCCACTCCCAAATGTGGGGTAAAGGGCTCCCACAATACTATCACGACAATGGGGAGCCAAAGAACTCTCATTTTAAAGAAAGACGTCATGAAGTTAAGCAATGTCGACCACATCTCACCCACATCCATACACCACCTGGGTGGTTTCCCTACCCAAGGACGAGACCTCCGTGCCGCCCAAAGAAGGCGCCTTTCCTATAGCATCAAGCCTCGCGCGATGAGGAAGGCGGGACGTTGCTCCTATTGATGTTTTTGAAGTAACATTAGGACAACCATACTAGTAAGTTTTTTCATGTCAGTAAGGAGTTCTGAATTTTGTGTCGTTATTGTTACTTTGGGGAAATAAGTTGTACAAAGATACCGCAGGTACCACCTCCCACCGCTATCTCTTGTTATTGCAAAAAACGCAAGAAGACCTGCTTCCTAAACGAGAAATTCATTTTCCGATGATCCACTTCTGTGGTAAGAAGAAGACTACAGGCTGTACAACTCTCTGCACGGCCTTCCGCACGAAACAACAAATGGATAAAAGGTTGTGGAGGAATACGAGGACATCTTCACTTACCTGTCAGGCCTTTCCAGACTGTTGGAAACATGCAGCACCACTGATCCGACCCCAGGTGCAATCGTTACCCAATGGACCGATCTACTCAAGACTGGGCTCTATAACATGAAACCAAGAGTGCGTATTTAGGAGTTGTTGCGTAAAGGTCACATCGTACCAAGTTCATCGCCCGTGGGAGCCCTGACCGTGTTGGCAATGTTAAGAAGGATGGGACGCGGGGAGACTCGTATTGACTATCGGGCGCCGAACAAGATCACCGTCCGGAATAGGTACCCCAATCCCACGCATTGGATGACCTTTTGTACCAACTCTAAAGGTGAAAAATATTTTTGAAGAAGATCGACTCGATGTCCTGGGCATCAACGATACCACTGAACTCCTTCCGACAGAAGATCGTCAAAGTCAAGGAAGGCTTTAAATGGCTTATTAGTGCTTTTCGAAGCGATTTAATGCTTCCGTAACCTTTCATATGAGGATGATGACTACATCTTGCGGCCATTTTTCTGTCATAGGGTACTTGGATGACATTCTCATCTTTCAAATGCCGTACTTTGGAATATACCCCCACCACATCCGACAAGTTCAAACACGTGCAACACAGCCACCTCCTAGTACGTTTGGTTTTAACCTGTGTTCAAGATCTGGGATAAATTATTGACGTGGTGAAGCATGTGATTCAACAAGATCCAAGTTTTATTCGGGCGTACACACCCAACCACCATAACAAGTAGCCAGCCTTCTGGTCTTGAATAATTTCTCACCGAGATTCATGATTCTCCTCACATTTACTGTGTCTTTGAGTCAAGTCACCAAGGAGGAGGAAGATAGCACCTTTTGGCTCGAACCTCAATGTAAGGCGTTCGCGGCACTGAAAATCGCTCTGTTTTCGCCCGCGTTCACATTACCAGACTTGCAACAATGATTACATCCAGACATATTTTTCCATTATGCTATAGGGTATTGATATTCAATGTGGACATCCAGGCCCAGATATCATGAGGCATTGTCTCGAAACAAGCTCGCAAGTATCCTCTTTATGAAAAATAAATGTATTCTATCAGCAAGCTATCGACAATGGAATCATTACATTTGGGAAGGGAAACAATCATTCACACAAGTACCAACGCGCCCGCAAATACACAGACACAAGGGAAGCTTTCGGTAACGATCGCCATCGAAGGGTCCACATTATCTGCAACAGAAGCCACATTTGAATACTTGGAGCAAGAAGGGCAGCACCAATAATGTTGCAGCATCGGGGCCGCTGACCACCCATCGTGGCGCTCACCACCGTGCTCAACTCTTGTGGGCATGAGACCGATTGGCCACTTTTTGAGGAGGACCAGAATTTACTTTCTGCACACCTCACAAGGCACTCTCCCGGGGGGTACACAAGTTCCAAATTTTCACCCCTCCAAGATGCACTTTTATGTCACCCTGGGACACCTTGTGTTCCTTCGAAGCGAGCGTGCCAAGATGATATGGGAAGAACACTACAAGCCGAGTCGGGCATTTTCGGTCGAGAAAATGCGTAGCAATCTTGCAGAAGTATTTCTACTGGGTCGAACCTTCGAAAGGATGTCGAGAAGCACATCAACCGGTGACCGCCAGCACTGCCGCACCGACCATCAAGAAGCAAGGCCTATATACTCCGTCACTCACCCCCCAGTCGGCCTTGGGAATCCATCTCCATGGATTGGTGGCGTTCGGGCCTTCCTTCTTACCAAGGCAGGAAACGACTATGTTTTCGTTGTCGTCAGCAAATTTAAGATGGCCATCATGGCCGTCTTCAGCAAGAATATCACAACAGGTTGACCACTAAACCTTGAAATCAGTGTGGGTGCACTTTGGGATCCTGGGCCACTATCATATCGCATCGAGATAGTAGTTCCTTAGCACATTTTCGTCCAACCTCCTGGTCAATGTTGGATACCAAGCTCACCAAGTCCACAGCCTTTCCATTCCCAAACATGGCTAGACAGCAGGTCACAACGTAATCCTCAGACACACTCGCGATGTACAATTCAAAGCATCCACGCACATGGACGCAGAGCCTCCCATATGTACAACATAGTTAGGACCAGTTTCTTTGTCAGCTCAATCGTGTCATACTTTTCAGTGGGCTTGGGATCACCACTATGTCCTATCGACGTAGCCATACGATTTGGTGTCGTCGGTGCTGATCTGAATGCCTTATGTCTAAATCGGGTTGAAAAAGCAAGTAGCTTCATTGAGCACATTCAACACATCCACCAAATGGGTGTTCATGATATATTTGATAGAGCCAATTCCAAGTACAAGCAACGCCATGAAAAACACCAAGTGCCACACAACTTCCGGTGGGCGTGTGTGAGCACAAGACGAGGCATGAGCACCTCATCGACCCCACCGCAAGCTTCGCCCGCTCCGACACGGTTGTACACCATCACCAAGGCTATAAGGAATAATGCATTTGAGTCGCATTTCACCATTCATTGGTCTCCGCACCCGCCTTTCAAAGGTTCGCTCTTCGCTTCTTCCCTACTTTCCCACCTCTATCGGACACCTCATACATCATGTATCAACTCACACCAAAGAAGATTTAAACCCATCGCATGGACAAAGACACCACATATTGTACGTACACAGGGAATAAAGAGCACTCGCCAATGTAACATGCAATCGTATCGGGTTGTCAAAGTCGCCAACTCCTCGCACCAAGACAAGTAGTTCACGAGGGGACCAAGTTCAGGCTTCCTATCTCATGGAAGAACTCAACGCAACAGGACCATTGCTTCAAGGGGGGAGGAATGATCCACGTGGATATTGTACACCCGCCTATTCCACTTGGGGCCCCACCATTGCCTCTTTCATTTTTTCACTTTCCGGCACAACTTACTATTTTTAGCGCTTTTTCGGTCCTCGAACTTCCGTAGTCGTTTTGAGGCCCTAAACAACGTTTTTACATCGTGCTCAGTCGAATATCATTCCATTCGAATGGATTATTTCATTCCAAAATGATATTCGGGGAAAATTTTAGTCTTCGATAGATATTTCTAATGATGTACCACAAAAGGCCAAACAGCAGATAGTATGCCAAAGTTACGTCCTCGGGAAGCTGAACACAAATTTACCCAAATCCGGGCTCATTTTTTTGTGCTTCATCTCCTAGGTTAGGTTTTTGGATGTTTATAGTTCTCCATTGTTTCTATCAATAAATAGGCCCTCGAGCCTCATTGTAACTCACTGCAGGCCTATAGCCAATACATCTCTTCTCGCAGATAGCTACTAGTTCCTGAAGGTTTTATTTCCATTCCGTCCGTGGCAGAAAATTTCAAAGTTTCGATATTAATGAAATGTTTTTTCAATAAGACATTCGAGATTATGGTTATATTTTTATTCATTGCATTCCTCGCATAAATCCGCATCAAAGGGTATCGCAGGGGTCTTTTCTCGATCCTTCTTTGCATGTCGCCAACGAGGTCGTGTAAAGAGCTGTATTGATCCGGTTGAACCTTGCAAGATCGCCCCTCGCAACCTCAACTAACATCGCCCATGGGGGATGAAAAGAAAAATGAGGGAGCAAGAGATCTTCTATCAAAATATAGCTCGAGGATGCCCTGGGGTGCCAAAGGAACGTGATTATGGTTAACTTTTTGCTCAGATCTCTTCAATTCACGCCACCGACGGCGTACCGTATCCTGCCAGCCTACTCGGGAGGCGCGACTCCTTTTAAGGTACAAATAAATTTTGACATTCCCATATTTGAGGGTCAAATAGACGCAAATGCCATAGATAGATGGTTGAATCTTATTAGAAGGATATTTCTCTATTCATGACTTTTCGTACGGGAGAAGATTATTTTGGCACTCTCAAAGCTACCCCCCATGTTAAGGACTAGGAAACCCACTGTGAGAACAAGGACCAGACAGAACCCTCTCTCGTTCTCGTCCATACCAACTTGGAATTATTTTCGAGACGCTGTCAAGGAACAGTACTATCCCGTGGGGAGCTATGAGGACAAGTACATACAATGGACCATGTTAGTATGAATCTTTCATCGTAAAAGATCACTTTAGCTACGCATAAAAAATAGCCCTAACATCGATTATGGCTTCAAAATATCTTTAAGTTTGTCACATACCCGTATCTAAGCACAAAAGACATTAAGTGATAAAATGTAATATGGCTCCATAAATCCAATGGACAAGACAAGAAGAATGTATTTGAAAGAATTTGTATTAGATAGAAGAATGGGGCACTCGAGAGGAAAACAAGAAAGGTGTCTTCGCCTTCCCCGCGTATTGGGGTTCTCTGGAAGTCCTCGGTGTTGTTTCGTATCTAAGATTTCTCTCTCTTATGGATGTAGGAAAACAAACATGGAACTCAGCCGGGGAGTTCACAAAAGCAAAAATGAAGATGGTGACCAAGAGTAGATCTAGAGTGATCTAATGCAATGAAGGTGACTAATGAATGGGGAAACCTCTCATTTATAACAAAATATTGGGAAGTGTCTAGAACCTTATATGAATAAAAGACACATAATCGAATTCTAAAAGCACCTTTTTAGAATATTTTTATTATATTGTTGAGGGAAGATTCTTGACTGGTCAATTTTTATTTATAAATAATAAATAAATAAATGATTTATTTCTCATTTTAGGGAATGATGGGAATATAATTAAATAAATAATTTTTTTACTTAATTATTTATGGATGATTTAGTCAAATTTTAATTCAAGAATATTATTTAAATAATGATTTAAATAACTTGTTCTTAGGTACAATTAAATAAATAAAGATTTATTTAATTAATTGTTTTTGTTTTTAAGTTAAATATGACCAAATAAGTTATTTTATGTGGTGAAAGAAATTTTACTTGGGGTGTAATTGGTCTTTAGACAGGGCTCTGTTCATTCAATAATAATAGGTTAGATGACCAAAAAAATGGTGTGCAAATGCATTGCAACGTACGAGTGTTAGGAGAAAATGGTATGACCAAAGTACGTTGTAAGAACTCAATCACCAGATAAAGAAAAGGGAAGCAGAGAGAGTATGTGTAATGGTGTCCGATGTGTTAAAGGACTGACCCAAGGAGACGGACTGCGGGTGCAACAAGTCTCTAGAAGTGGTACCGCGCTAGCGTTGGCGTGGGGAGGCATACCTATGCCCGCCGAGACAAAGTACAAAGAATAAGGCACCCGTAAAACCAGAACATAATGGGCACAAAGAACAAGGTTTCGAAAACCACTAACGCAATGAAGCACAAAAAGGGGCTCAAACATGAGCGATAAATAACATGATGAATCCGACATACATGCGATGTCTGAATAGTCGTCGTGACTTACACAAAAATATGGTAGCACATGAGACATAAATACGCCTAAGTGCCCCCTACACGCGGGGAAGGCCGGCAACCGACCGATACATGCAAATCGAAGAGGCGCCGCAAGCGGGCCGAGGCCGATATCATCGTACGAGAGAGTCGCATCAAGGGACAGAAATGAAGTCATCCGGCATGGGGCCACCATGGCCACCACCTCATGAGGGTTGAGACATCTCACACATGCCCTGAATCACCAATAGAGACTACTGCACATCGGACCATCAAGTGTGTGTATATCACTACCATGCTAGGAAGAGTTTTAACCAAGGTATATCACTCTCCTTGACCTAGTCGGATTAAATGAGCCGATGTCGAGCGTAAGGAGGTCCGCCATAGGTGAGGAACAAGGGAACCCCACCCAAGTCACAGAAAATAGTAGAGCGACGACCAAGTAGACACTAATGATGATGAGGAATGAGAGAAATGAGGAGTGGTTGGATGACTTCTTGTTAGACATAAAGGTATAATGAGCCAAGGGGCCGACCGACAATATCATGAGGGATAGTGGACAGTGGCATCAAGGCCGTGATGTGTGTCATGAAAGAGGGACCAAGCAGTAAAGGATGGAGTGACTATGGAGTGGGAGACAAAGGGACTCGAGATAATTCATGAACAAAGGTGACCGACTCAAATGTTTGAAACTGTGGCGACTCAATGGTGCGACCAGTAACGTCCAATGGGGAACCATAAAAGCACACGAATACGTAGGCAGCTCATGACAAAAAATCGACACAAACGAAGACGGAAAGAAGCAAAAGTGGTGCCCTGGCACAAGTGTCGTAAGTGAAGAAATTCGATTTTGGAGAAGAGGTGAGACTTTCTTCTGGACAAAATGTGTCCTCGGGTGAAGTATCAAAACACAAAAAATCGACAGACACCCATTTGAGTGCTCAGAGATTCTTCCAATCTGCAGGGATTTGGTGGTGTCGGCAAACGAAGCTACGGTTTGTCGCAGCAAAGAAGAAAAAATAGGGGTTTTCCTGTCAGGCATTTTCCCTCCAAAACTGCCTGGCCTGTTTATGCTTATGGTGAATGTGGAGAGAGAGAAGGCCCTAAATCTTGCGTGATCGTAGTATACAAACCGATCACAATTGTGATCCGTTCGCTACAGCAGAGGCCTGGCTGACAAGCTTTGTTTTCGATGGATTCAAATTGCAGATTAGGCTTTAACTTAGTAACTCGTCTTCATTTCTTCCTCACTACGGTTGTACCTTCCTTTTTGGGGCAAAACCGCGACTCCGGGACGTGGGTTTGGGCCCTCGAAAGGCGACTCCGGCCTGTGTTTTGGCCGAAAAGTGCAACTGTGAGGGAGAAGATTTCTGCTTGCTTTGGGCTGAGATTTAGTTTTGGTGTGAATAGATGCGCTTTTTTGATATGTAGACCGATGAAATTTTTGTGCGTATATGGTGATATATTGATCAAATGGAGAGAGACTTAGGTGGTTATTGCTGACGGAGATCCAAAGTGATTTCGTGTGTCCGTCGTGGTACTAGCTGGGTATGGGGTGCTGAAATTCTTTGGAGAACCTTCGATGAGGGCCGGGAGAGCTCCTCGTTGGCTCGTATTATCAATTACCGGGATCCGTATCGTGAGGCGTTGTAGCAGGGTGACAGGATCGAGTCGATGGTCCAAGATTTGCATTTCTTGATCAGGTTCTCCCCACCAAAGGGGATGGTGTGGAACACGCAAACCAAGAAAGCGCCGTCGGGTGTAAATATTGCGGAGCTTGTCGGGCGACATTGTCGACCATGGGTCCGAGTCAAAGTGACCTGCAATATCCATTGGTGATCGAGAGAGGTTGGAGACCAGTGGGGCAGGCTCGCCGTTGTTACGAGTCTTGGGTACCACATTCCACCGCATCACTAGAGTGGGGCGAGGATGACCGTGGGAGAGGCCGAGTGGGACCCACTATGGGTTGCTCGTACGATGTTGGTGTTTGGTGAAATGACAGCCTGCCTGCGGCGGACAAAGGAATCATGATTGCGCCTCTGCGGGGATGATGGCAGTTTTTTCTTGAGAAGATCTCCACCTTACCACCCCTCGTGTACAGCGGTCAATGGGAGGTCCGAGAGAGCCCCGGAAGGCGTCGATGGGGACACGACCAGAGGAGGGGAGGAAGTGCTTGACGGGGTGTTCCCGACCCCGCAGTTCTTTCGCGTACGGACTGTATGTCATTATACATAGACGACTATCCCCATAGTGGGATGAGTTATTGGGGGAGATCCGGACTTGCCACTACGGTCGAGTGAAATTTATACAGTTAAACTAATCCGTTAGGTGTGAGCCAGAGTTTCCTTGCGGACTAGTATACATGATGCTAATCGAGATGTTTTGTGAATGCGTATATAGCTCCAAAGAAAACCTACGGACATATGGGACAACCTCGCAACACAGAGCTACAAGTGGGCAAGTGATCAGAAGGATGGTGCGGTGAGCGCAGGATATGATGTTTGGTGGAGGACATTCGTCGTAGATGTGAGGGGCTGCCGATCGTGTATCGCAGCGGTGAAGCAGTTAGATTTAGATGACCGTACATAGAGTTATGTATTGGGCTACCGCAGTGGCGAGGTACTTCCATGCCACTGGCGACATGGCCGGCCGGATAAAGGATTCACTTAGCTGCGGAGCAGATCCATTGGCTTGGGATCCTCCAGAGTGATTAGTCAGAAAGGTGTGTGCCCCTAGTGTCGATGTGGACAATGAGTAGCCTCTGGCCTCAGTAGTTTTGTTATTGTAACATACATAAGTATGTAGCATGTTTCGTAGCAGATGGACCTAAAAACACGTGTTATATAATATATGTGATGTATATGTATTTGGTTGATGGTGTTAAATGTTATTGTGTTGTGTGTGATATATGCGTCTAGAACATGGTTTAAGTATTTGATTCACGTAGTGATTTTGATTCTGTGTATAAGCATAAATGGTAATGAATTCAAATTCACGTATCAAAAGTTGCACTCGTAAATATTGTCTAAACAAGATAGGGTTATGCACACGATAGACACCATTAAGTTGTAAGACAACAAGCAAGGAATCTAAATGGACATGCAGATGGACGATGTGATGAGAGAGAGCACCTGGCCATGAGACCACAAATCGCATCATATTCGGCCTCTGATTATTGGTGGCTTGACTAATGCATACCCTATTTGCAAGAAAAGGTATGCAAGGATAAATGGTCAAGGGCCGAGGCAAGGTTTCGAGAATAGCGCATCGGGCGCCATCGACATAACCAAGGTATTGAGGACGAGAGGGTCAAGGGGAATATCATCACAAGACGAAAAGGGAGGAAAATTGGGGATGGCTAAGTACATCATAGACACGGATGGTATCGTAAAGACAGAAAGGCAAGGAAAGGTAGAACCACAAGAGTTCCAGCTACTTGGGATCATCAAGAGGTTGTTGTGCACATACGGGTCATTAGGGGAAATGAAAGAAGAACAAGTAAAAAGATGGTCAAAACATAAAGAGCTCTAAAAAGTGGGCGGTGGAGGATCGAAAGAAACAGACGCAGGGATTCAAAGGGGAGGTACTCCGAGGGGTGTGCGGATGATGATAGGTATAAGAGAGCAACAGACCATGACATCTCAAAGATCGTGGGGAGGGACAACAATTGTAGCCGGGGATCCTCACAAACTGACGTGACACCGAGCAAGGATGGCGAGGCGGATTGATTTGTCTCATCCCCGTATCACAATGACCTCTAAAGAGCTCTCAGAATGCGGAGGTGAGGAAATGGTGGGAATAATGGTCATGGACACCACACAGAGCACAAGTTTTGTTGGTGAGAAGAGTTCGGTTCTTCGCGCCGATGAGGAAGAAACGCAGGTGTCACCGACCGTAGATTCGGGGGAATGACCTTAACCACAAGCTGGACACGGCAACTTCAAAGACAAATATGGGGGGATGATCGACACCATCACACAAGGCACAAGGCTTGGCGGGTTGGAGAGGGGTAGGCCGGGGGCGGTGGCCTTGCCAATGATGCCCCCTCACGAGTTTTTTCATTTTTCGCCGCAGAATACGCAACAATAGAGGTTCTCCGTGGAGGGCGAGGGGCACCGTGGTGGTGGAAGGAGCCACGGTGACCCGCTGTACCGGTGTCGCTGTACTCATGTATGGTTTGGGCGTGTCCGGTGGGGTCTCATGCTGAGGGGTAAGATACAAAACGAGAATTCCCAAGGTTAAATTAGGAAGGGAAAGGGTGGCCATGACGGGGACCGAATAGACGCCCTGGGGGGGGACCAAGGAAAGAGATCTGACCGGTGGGGTAGTGACCAGGGGGGAGGGCTCCCAGATGGTGGAGACTTGAGGGAACTGACTCAGGAGGGTAGGAAGGTTCCTGAGTGTGATGGGAAGGGCCGGGTGGAAAAGGTTCGGTTGACTGAAGAAAAGGGCTAGGAGCAGGAGGCGGTGGGCGAGATAGAGGTTGCTGACTAGCCGAAGCAGGAGGCGGTGGGCGAGATAGAGGTTGCTGACTAGACGGAGCAGGCTGTGGAAGGCTAGCCTGAGACGATTGCATCATGCAAACATTCACTAAGATGGGGTCAGAGACGGGAGGAGGGTGTTGGAAATGTTGTCATTGATGGCAAAGGTAAAGACAGAAGCAGCACCTAAACTATTCACAAGGCATGAGACATGAAGAAGAGGCAGTTTTAGAGGAGCTTCAGGAACATATGAGTTCTGGATGAATGATAGCAGATTTCTGTACAACCAAGTTGATAATGATTCTACATGGGATTGAAATAAATTGATGTCAGTGAAATTATTTAGTATGCCTAGCCATACCTGTAGAAGCAATTAGAGGGATAAGACTGTGAAACTATATTTACCTTGGCGCCACAGCACACGTGTTTTTCTAGTGAATATTTAATGGTCATGCGAGGAAAGACCGACCATATCAGAATTTTGTTCGAATGTTGGTATGAATCCTCGTGAGGGATTATGGAGGTCTGTTGAAAATTGGAGGAGTTCCCTGCTCAAACGTAGTGAGAAGTTGAGTTCACGACCAGGGTTAACGTGTTTATGGTGATTATTGGAGCACAGAAAGGCCGGAAAGGAATCCCATTCCTAGATCAACCACGGTGGTGAGAGCCGAACTGGAGGCTGATGATTCGGGGTGACAGAACCTTGGGAGCACAGAGAAATAGAACTGTGTGTTATACATTTGATAGAACCCTAGTACATAATATAGGCAACGGAACCCGGAATATGAATAAATGGAGGCATATAAAGAAACATTGAAGCAGAGTCGAATCATAATAATACATTGAAAAGTGAACGATTATTTAAATAATAAAGGTGGACTGGAACTTGGAGTAGAGAACGGAACCACAACCAGATGAACAGTGAACGCGGATTGCCGAAAACCACCCTGCCATTTCGCACCGCTTTTCCGGAGTAGGTGGTATTTTCTGAATTGGAGCGATTCCATACAGAAATCGACATGTGGCAAGGGACCCGTTTCAAAACCGCCCTTTAAAGTGTGCCTTCGCGCGTTATACATCGACTGAAGACATCGAGCGAAATCAATACACACCGTTGATCTGGAGGCTCGATATCCGACGATGATCATTCGCAGAACTTGCTCGAAGTTTAACTAAGGTGTGCGGAGGTCAAGCCAGGTACGGATGCGTTCGTTTGATTGAATTGTGGGCCTCGGCGGAGTCATATATATATGAATTTTGTTTATTAATGTTATTCGACGCTTTATGAGGTCCGAGGGAATATATACGAAAATATTTCATATAATGTTTAAATTTTCCAAGTGGATACCATATGAATTAAGATTTATATGTGTAGTTAAAAGACCGAAGGTTTAATACGCATAGCGTGGAAGCCTTATTATTTGGGTTTACTACATGTGTTTACAGAGGGTTAAATTATATGGTTCAATAGTCAACTATTATGTTGCGTATGAGGGTTGTAATGCGAAGTTAGCGCATATGTACATATAAGAGATTGTCGGGTTATAATCATATAGGAGTATGGAATTAATATCTAAATCCTTTGAATTTAGATAAACCAAACTTGTTTATTTAATTGAATTTGCCAGCGTGGAATTAACGAGAAGTGGGAGATTGGCCGGATTGGGAAAATTATTGGGCAATGAAAGTTTGGGATACATTTACACACAGTTAAGTGAAAAATGAAAAAGAGAATAAGGTTGGAAGAACTGAAAATGTAATGTGAGTTTCGAACCATTATGTTTAACTCATATATGAATAGAAAACGTAGATAGGCAGCCCGAGAACAGAAAATAGGGAATATGCAGATGAAAGTGAACAAATAGCATGCAGAACAGGTTCTTAATAGCAGCAGGAAAAGACAAATCCAGAAAAGGAGTTGAGTGAGATTGAAATATGTAATTAAGAATGTGAATGTAAATGATGTAATTATTTTTATTGTTTGTGATGCAAAGGCAAGTATCCTAAGGAAAAGACAAAATCCCACTGTAGCATGAAATTTGTACATATTGTAGTAATTCTAAAATTGAGTTGAAAAAGGAATAAGAAGATAGAAGCCAAAGAATCATGACTGTTCACTTCAAATTCCCTGTGAAATACAAACAGTCATGTGAGAATTTATATATATAATATCAATTTGATAAGCTCAAGAGAGAGAGAGAGAGAGAGAGAGAAAATATTAAGAATGCAGAATATAGAAGAATAAATTAGAGAATATTAAGAGAAGAAAGAGAAGCTACAGAACAGAGCTAATATCTGAGGTAAATTAGCAAACATTCAGTTTGTTAAATTGAGGAATTTGGAGCTTCCCTATCAAGTAGCAGCTTGATAGCTGTCAGTTGTATCTGACTGAGGTTGAAGCCTCCTGTAGGCTGGTGCCTGCAGAAAATTGAAGGGAGTTGGTGCTTCCTTGCAAGTTGTAGCTTGCAGAATTGAGGTAGGAGCCTCCTGTAGGTTGGTGCCTGCAGAAAAACAGTGGTGAGAGGGAGTTTGAGCTTGCCTTTGCATCACAACAATAATAAGATGTGGTTTTCTCCCTTTATGGGTTTCCACTTATATCTGGTGTCTCTGTGCATGATATTTATGTATTGATCTGATATGTATTATCCGCTTAATACCTGCTGCTCTCATATTAAGTCTACTGCTATATTATACTAACACTTGCTACTTACATTCTAAGATTACTCACACATTAAATTGGACATGAAATGAAGGTGTAAATAAGTTTAATGAAAAGTTCTAAAAGATCAGGAATGTGTTAAACTGATTCACCCCCCCTATCAGTTTAACTAAAGGTTCAACAATTGGTATCAGAGCAGGTCCCTTATGTATCAGTCTAACAACTGAAAGGAGATCTTTTATATCAGTCTAACAACTGAAAGGAGATCCTAGGCTCTCAAGATGGCTAGTCAAGAAGGAAGCTCAACCAACAAAGCCCCTTTCTTTACAGGTGCAAATTATGCCTTTTGGAAAATCAGAATGAAAGCATATATAATGTCTTTAGGATTAGAAGTTTGGGATGCTGTGGAATTTAGATATGTCACAAAGTCAACTGATTCAGAGAAAGAAGCTAAACAAAGCTTTGTAGCTAATGCAAAATCAATGAATGCAATCTTAAATGGACTATGTGAAGCTAAGGTTATCAAAATAATGCACAGTAAGACTGCCAAAGATATATGGGACACTCTAGAGAATATCCATGAGGGAAATAAAAAGGTAAAGACTGCCAAACTTCAAATATATAGAGCCTAGTTTGAAAATTTAAAATTGAATGATGATGAAGATATTGGCAACTTCTTCTTAAAAGTTGCAGAAATTGTTAACAATATGAAAGCTCTTGGAGAAACCATGCCAGAAACTATAGTTGTGCAAAATATTCTAAGATCACTCCCATCCAAATTTAATCCCAAGGTGTCTGCAATAGAAGAGACAGCTGATTGGGAGACTTTGACCATGAACCAGCTACTTGGAAATCTAACATCATATGAGATGAGGCTCCCATAGAAGAATCCAAGTACAAGGGAAGCAGCTTTTAAAACAGAAAAGAAGAAAGAAGAAAAAGAAGACATATGCTCTTGCTCTGATGAAGAAGAAGCTAAATTTGTCAAGAAACTAGATAGAGGCTCAAGTAGATACAAAGGTAAACTACCCTTAAAATGCTTTAACTGTGGAAGAGTTGGACATTATGCTGCTAAGTCTCCTCACAAGAAAGTAAGGAATCAGGCTCAAGAATCAGAGAAAAACACATCAAAGAACTAGCAGAAAGGAAAGAAATTCAGCAGAAAATCCTTCTATGCTCAACAAGACAGCAGTACATCTGAAGAATCTGATGAATCCTCCAGAGAAGAGGGAACCTTTGAATTTTTATTGATGGTCATAGAAGATCTTGAAGGACTCTTACTAGAAGATGAAGAAGAAGAAGGGAAATTTGACCTTGAGGTGGAGCTAAGAAGTGCTCTGGAGGAGATTGACAGACTCAAGCTAAAATGTAGAAAACAAAAAGAGATTCTCCTCAAATGTGTGAAAGAAGAACAAAATTCAGAAGTCCTCATGCAACTGAAGGTAAAGCTTGAAGAAGCTAAGAAGATAGAAGATATTTTACTTCAGAAAATCAAGGATAAAACTCAAGAACAAGAGAAGCTGGAAGAAGAAATTGTATGTATGAGGAAGAAATTAGAAAGAGCTCAACAGAAAGTGTATATGAACTCCTCTCAAACAACAAGCTCTGGTAAGTTGGATGAAATTTTGGATGCTCAAAGATCTCCTTTGATAAAAACTGGAATAGGCTATGAAGGAAAATCAAGTAAAAGCAAAGAAAAGGAAAACAGAAAAATTATCTTTGTAAAAGCAAAGAAGAATGATGAAGTACCTCAAATAATGCCTACAAAAGAAGAAGCAGGTAAGGAGGGAAACAGAACCCAGAAGAATCCTTGAATAACAAAGAATGAAAGAAATACTCAAACAACAGGAAAAAGTGCATATACTCCTGGGTCTGTCAAGCTTGCAAGCCATCAAAGGAGATTCTTCCCTCCTATGAAGAATGCCACCTTTTATGTCTGCCACAAGCTGGGACACACTGATGCATATTGTCATACAAGGAGGAGTAATTCAAACCTGCAAAAGATGAAAACAGTGAAGAGACTGCCTCAAACAAGAAACTGGAGAAGACAACCTCACATTAGGTATGCAAACAGTTTCTATGGTTACTGTTTTTGTTGTAAATAATTTGGCCATAAAATCATTGAATGTAGAAAGTATGGACAAAGATTGATTTTCAACACTTCAAGGAGGTTTATGAATCAAAGAAATTTTGTTCATACTCACAATTCTGCAAAAACTATGATCAAATGCTTCATGTGCAATCAAACCAGACATATGCCTTCCAAATGTCCTCTAAAAGGATGCAATTCATCACTTTACGAAAGATATCAAATAGAAGGATGCCTCCAGTGGAAAAAGAAGGAGAATAAGTGTGACCTGGCTCTAACTGCTCAAGATCTGAAAAGCCAGTGGTATTTGGATAGTGGCTGCTCTAAACACATGACTGGAGACAGAAGCAAGTTTATAACTCTTGATGAAAATAAATCTGGCAATGTTACTTTTGGCAATGATAAATCAGGAAAGATGAAGGGAAAAGGCTCAGTCAGCATAGACAATGGCAGAGGAAAGGCCCAAGATGTACTACTTGTGGATGGACTGAAAGCAAATTTACTGAGTCTCAGTCAGATGTGTGAAAAAAGCTGTGAGGTTCTTTTTAGAGCACAAGATTGTGTAGTCAGGTCAAGCACAACAGGAAAGACTCTGCTCAAAGGTGTTCGAACAGAGAGTAATGTGTACATAGTGAGAGAAGAAGATGAAGCCTGCCATCTTAGCAAACTTGAGGAGTCATGGTTATGGCATAGGAGATTGGGACATCTCAGTTTTGACCATATCATTAGACTGAGCAAGAAGAAAGCTGTCAGAGATATGCCAGAAATAAAAAGACCTTCAAATACCATATGCAAATCTTGTCAATTTGGGAAACGGACTCGCACATCCTTTAAATCTAAAGATGAGATATCAACAAGAAGACCACTCCAGCTTGTGCACATGGATCTGTGTGGACCTGCTAGAACTAAGACACCAAGTGGAGAATCCTACTTCATGTTGATAATAGATGATTTCTCCAGAATGACATGGGTTGCTTTTCTCAAGAACAAATCAGAAGCACTAGAAAAGTTTAAGATATTCAAAGCATTAGCAGAAAATTAAACATGATGCAAACTAAAATGTATTAGATCAGATAGAGGAGGAGAATTTACAGATTATGATTTTGCTGACCTATGCAATGAACATGGCATAAAACAACAATTCACTATTGCAGGAACACCTCAGCAGAATGGAGTAGCAGAAAGACAAAACAGATCTGTTCAACAAATTTCCAGAGCCATGATGCAAGAGAATAATATAGCTCAAAGCTTCTGGGCAGAAGCAGTGTACACAACAGTACATATCCTTAATAAATCTCACTTAAGGCCAAGCAGTGACAAGACTCCCTATGAACTATGGCATGGTAAACCTGCATCAATCAAACACTTTAGAGTCTTTGGCAGTAAGTGCTACATAAAGAATAATGATGAAAATCTGGGGAAGTTTGATGCAAGAGTAGATGAAGGAATATTCTTGGGATATGCATCCAAGAGTAAAGGATATAGATGCTACAACAAGACTCTTCGAAAAATTGTAGAAATTATTGATGTAAGATTTGATGAAGAACTCCCAAACAAGACAAGAGATATAGACTGCAGCAGCTATTCAGAAAATCATGAAGAAGAGGACCAAGATGATGATGAAACAAGCAAGACATCAGAAGATACTGGACTGAACCCAAAAACCCCCTCGAGATACACTCAAAAGAACCATCCAGAAGATCAAATCATAGGAGACAAGAGTGTAGGAGTGCAAACAAGAAGGCAGCTAACTGAACAGACAGAAGAAGTATACATAGCCATGTTATCACAAATAGAGCCAAAGAGGTTTGAAGAATCCAGCAAGGACAAGTATTGGGTAAAAGCAATGAATGAAGAATTGGACCAAATTGAGAAGAACAATACCTGGGAACTAGTTCCTAGACCAATTGAGAAGAATATCATTGGTTCAAAATGGGTATTCAAAAACAAAATGAATGAGCAAGGACAAGTAATCAGGAATAAAGCCAGGCTGGTCTGCAAAGGATACTCACAAATTGAAGGACTTGATTATGAAGAAACATTTGCCCCTATAGCCAGAATGGAAGTTATCAGAATGTTTTTGGTATTTGCATGCTACCAAGACTTCAAGGTATATCAAATGGATGTAAAGTATGCTTTTCTTAATGGAGATCTAGAAGAAGAAGTGTACATGGAACAACCAGAAGGCTTCTCATTGACAGACAAAGAAGACTATGTATGCAGACTGAAGAAGGCCCTATATGGACTGAAACAGGCTCCTCGTGCTTGGTACTCAAGACTGGATAAATATTTGCAAAAACAGGGTTTTAAGAGAGGTAGAGTAGACAACAATCTATACATAAAAGCCGATGAAAATGAACTCCTGATTGTTGTAGTGTATGTTGATGACATTATGTTTGGAAGCAACAAAGATGAACTAGCAAAAGGTTTTGCTGATGAGATGAAAACAGAGTTTGAAATGTCTATGATTGGAGAGCTCAATTTCTACTTGGGACTGCAAATTCAACAAAAGAACACAGGCACCTTCATCTCTCAGGAAAAATACTTAAAAGAAATGCTGAAAAAATTCAAAATGGAGGACTGCAAACCTGTGTCAACTCCCATGACCACAGGTTGCAAGCTATGTGCTGATGATGGGTCTATTGATATAGATAAAAAAACTCTACAGATCCATGATTGGAAGTCTATTGTATCTGACTGCATCAAGACTAGACATCATGCTAGTAGTAGGACTAGTGGCTAGACATCAAGCAGCACCTAAACAAAATCACCTTCTTGCAGTCAAAAGAATATTTAGATATCTACAAGGAACAACACAGTATGGACTTTGGTATCCTAAAAGCAAAAACTTCACTTTATCCGCATACACAGATGCAGATTGGGCCAGTTGTGTTGATGACAGGAAAAGTACAAGTGGATGTTCTTTCTATCTAGGAGAAAGTCCGATGGCATGGTTAAGCAAGAAACAAACGTCCATCTCTCTGTCTACAGCTGAAGCAGAATATATAACAACAGCAGCATGTTTTACACAAGTCATGTGGATGAAGAAAACTCTTCAAGACATGAAGGTAAGCATTAATGAACCTATCTCAATCAAATGTGATAATACAAGTGCGATAAGTATATCTAAAAATCCTGTGCTTCAGTCAAAAACCAAACATATTCCAATCAAGTATCATTTTCTCCGAGAACAAGTAGCTCAGAAAACAGTAAAACTAGAGTATGTACCAACAAAAGAACAGACAATAGATATATTTACCAAACCACTTGCAAGAGAACCATTTGAATATTTAGGAGATAGACTAGGGGTAGTATCTTTTGATGCTACTCTCTGAGATAAAGAGAAAGCACAGGTTCAGGGGGAGAACAAAAACGAAAATATCAGTCCAGGGGGAGATCAGCCAATAGGGAAAGTATAATACAGGTCCTCAGGATCAAAGGATTAAGGCAAAAGAACACCAAGTGTATATTCAAGATCGATAATCTTCAAAGTGTTCTCTCAACAAGTCTTATATATCAGTCTGGAGCAGCATGGTACAAAGTCAGTAGAAGAGGGCCTAAACATAACTCAGACAGAGGAAATGCAGAAAGAAAACTAGGAATTGAGCAACCCTTTGCCATTGATGTCAAAGGGGGAGGAAAAGAAAAAAGGGACTTCTAAAAGGAAAGCAGAAGAAGCATAAGATTATTGGTGGGGGTGTTGCCATCAATGCCAAAGGGGGAGACTGTTGGAAATGTTGTCATTGATGGCAAAGGTAAAGACAGAAGCAGCACCTAAACTATTCAAAAGGCATGAGACATGAAGAAGAGGCAGTTTTAGAGGAGCTTCAGGAACATATGAGTTCTGGATGAATGATAGCAGATTTCTATACAACCAAGTTGATAGTGATTCTACATGGGATTGAAATAAATTGATGTCAGTGAAATTATTTAGTATGCCTAGCCATACCTGTAGAAGCAATTAGAGGGATAAGACTGTGAAAATATATTTACCTTGGCGCCACATCACACGTTTTTTTCTAGTGAATATTTAATGGTCATGCGAGGAAAGACCGACCATATCAGAATTCTGTTCGAATGTTGGTATGAATCCTCGTGAGGGATTATGGAGGTCCGTTGGAAATTGGAGGAGTTCCCTGCTCAGACGTAGTGAGAATTTGAGTTCACGACCAGGGTTAACGTGTTTATGGTGATTATTGAAGTGCAGAAAGGCCAGAAAGGAATCCCATTCTTAGATCAACCACCATGGTGAGAGTCGAACTGGAGGCTGATGATTCGGGGTGACAGAACCTTGGGAGCACAGAGAAATAGAACTGTGCGTTATACATTTGATAGAACCCTGGTACATAATATAGGCAACGGAACCCGGAATATGAATAAACAGAAACATATAAAGAAACATTGAAGTGGAGTCGAATCATAATAATACATTGAAAAGTGAACGATTTTTTAAATAATAAACGTGGACCGGAACCTGGAGTAGAGAATGGAACCACGACCAGATGAACAGTGAACGCGAATTGTCAAAAACCACCCTGCCATTTCGCACCGCTTTTCTGGAGCAGGTGGTATTTTCTGAA
This sequence comes from Pinus albicaulis, assembly GCA_034641835.2. Taxonomy (NCBI): domain Eukaryota; kingdom Viridiplantae; phylum Streptophyta; class Pinopsida; order Pinales; family Pinaceae; genus Pinus; species Pinus albicaulis. Next base: position 684,470,039 of record CM076579.1, read on the forward strand.
TTGGAGCGATTCCATACAGGAATCGACACGTGGCAAGGGACCTGTTTCAAAACTGCCCTTTAAAGTGCGCCTTCGCGCGTTATACATTGAATGAAGACATCGAGTGAAATCGATACACACCGTTGATCTGGAGGCTCGATATCCGATGTCGATCATTCGCAGAACTTGCTCGAAGTTTAACTAAGGTGTGCGGAGGTTAAGCCAAGTACGGATGCGTTCGTTTGATTGAATTGCGGGCCCCGGCGGAGTCATATATATGAATTTGGTTTATTAATGTTGTTCGACGCTTTATGAGGTCCAAGGGAATATATATGAAAATATTTCATATAATGTTTAAATTTTCCAAGTGGGTACCATATGTATTAAGATTTATATGCGTAGTTAAAAGACCGAAGGTTTAATACGCATAGCGTGGAAGCCTTATTATTTGGGTTTACTACATGTGTTTACAGAGGGTTAAATTATATGGTTCAATAGTCAACTATTATGTTGCGTATGAGGGTTGTAATGCGAAATTAGCGCATATGTACATATAAGAGATTGTCGGGTTATAATTATATAGGAGTATGGAATTAATATCTAAATCCTTTGAATTTAGATAAACCAGACTTGTTTATTTAATTGAATTTAGCAGCGTGGAATTAAAGAGAAGTGGGAGATTGCCCGGATTGGGAAAATTATTGGGCAATGAAATTTTGGGATGCATTTACACACAGTTAAATGAAATATTGAAAAATGAAAAAGAGAATAAGGTTGGATGAACTGAAAATGTAATGTGAGTTTCAAACCATTATGTTTAACTCATATATGAACAGAGAATGTAGACAGGCAGCCCGAGAACAGGAATAAGCACAGAAAACAGGGAATATGCAGATGAAAGTGAACAAAGAGCATGCAGAACAGGTTCTTAATAGCAGCAGGAAAAGACAAATCCAGTAAAGCCAAAATCCAGAAAAGGAGCTGAGTGATATTGAAATATGTTATTAAAAATGTGAATGTAAATGATGTAATTTAATTTTTTTTTGTTGTTTGTGATGCAAAGGCAAGTATCCTAAGGAAAAGACAAAATCCCACTGTAGCATGGAAATTTGTACATATTATTATTATAATTGAGTTGGATAAAGGAATGAGAAGACATAATTCAAAAGGTCAGGACTATTCACTTCAAATTCTCTGAGGAATGTAAAGAGTCATGTGATGAACCCTATATATAGAATATCACATTGATATGAAAAAAAAAAAAAAAGGAAGAGAGAGAGAGAGAGAGAGAGAGAGAGAAAATAGAGAGAATGCAGAATATAGAAGAATAAGGCAGAGAAGATTAAGAGAAGAAGAGCAGAAAAGAGAAGCTACAGAACAGAGCTGATATCTGAAGTAAATCAGCAAACATTCAATTTGATAAATTGAGGAAGTTGGAGCTTCCTTATCAAGTTGCAGCTTGATAGCTGTCAGTTGTAGCTAACTGAGGTTGAAGCCTCCTGTAGGTTGGTGCCTGCAGAAAATTGAAGGGATTTGATGCTTCCTTGCAAGTTGTAGCTTGCAGAATTGAGGTTGGAGCCTCCTGTAAGTTGGTGCCTGCAGAAAAACAGTGGTGAGAAGGAGTTGGATCTTGCCTTTGCATCACAACAATAATAAGATGTGGTTTTCTCCCTTTATGGGTTTCCACTTATATATGATGTCTCTGTGCATGATATTTATGTATTGATCTAATTTATATCTTCTGCTTAATACCTGCAGTTCTCATATTAAGTCTACTGTTAAATTATACTTGCTGCTTACATTCGAAGATTACTCACATATTAAATTATATATGAAATGAAAGTGTAAATAAGTTTAATGAAAAGTTTTAAAAGTTAAGGAATGTGTTAAACTGATTCACCCCCCCTCTCAGTTTAACTAAAGGTTCAACAGAGGGGGAGGACCAGGAAAAGTTCCAAGCAAAGAAGAGTCTTTGTAGATGCTAGGGGAAACACTGGTCAACGAATCAACAGTTGGTTTATTGGTGACAGTAGAGATGGTGGACTCAGGGGAGGTCTGAGATTTTGGTTCATGGTAGGTCAATTGGTCAATGGTGACAATCTTGCCATTATGAGGGAAAAACATCTTGCGGTGGACTGCGGACGGGACGGCTGACACGGCATAAGTGTAACTACGCCCCAAAAGGATGTTGTAATCGAGAGGGGTGTCGATAACTTCAACGTCGACACAAACAGTCTTGCCGACAAGGGTGATAGAATAGTTGCGAAATAGGCCAATAGGCTAGGAGGCATGGCCATCCCATGCACGAAGGGTGATGGTGGAAGGGGCCAGTTTAGGGGATCCGAGTTGTTTCCAAACCGAAGCGGACATTACGTAGGTAGATGCCCCCTCATCAATAATACACCGAGCAACATTGGCGTTTTGGATTTTGACTGGGATGAAACTGAAGGAGGAAGAGGGGGATGGTCTGACTGATGGGTGTCGAAAACAATCAATTGGTCATCAGCAAGATCTACAGCGTCCACGGAAAATAGTAGAGCCCTCTTTTGAGAAGGACACGACTGGAGGAGTTCTAGTGTTGAAATGGCAGCAGGAGATTGGGCCAGATCATCTACTATGTTGTATGAATGGGCAGCCCGACCAGAGGCAGCATTTCGGCGTAATGGTCCCTTAGGAGGCTTGGGATGAACCTCGGCTTTGGGCAGAGGGAGTTGCAAGGGACCATTGGGTGTCGATTGTGGCTCTATAGGACCTGACGATGGAGACTTAGAGACAGATGGAACAGGAGGTGTGGAATATTGACGGGACCGAGTTTGAAGGTTGAGGTCGACAGTGAGAGGTGGTTCAGAAGCCATCATGAGAATCTGGTAATCAGAGGAACCAGTAGGGAAAGGTTGAGTGGTTACCGGGGCGTGAGGTGGTTGAGTGGCCACGAATCCTTGTTACGGGAAAGGATTAGTAAACACAGCAGGTTGATAAGTAACGGGGGTGGGAGGGGTAGTAGGGGAGGAGTGTTGTCCCCGTACGGTGGCTTGAGAATCCCAAAGTTGCCGCATTTGTGGTAATAAGGGACAATCGTGAGTGTAGTGACCATAAACACCGCAACACGAATATGGCTTATTGGTACGAAGTGGCCTGTCCGGCTTGGGCTGAGAGCCCTGTGGCTGGTTGGCAGTGGTAGAGTCAATACTGGAAGGATTGGGTCTAAGATTACCAGAAGCGGATTGATTGCCTCTTCTCCTTCTTTGAGAAGGAGGAAAATTAGGTGCCCCCTGCTGTGCAAATACTTGCCCTGGAGGGGGTAGTAAGTGTGATTGTGGGGGTGGAGAAGGCAAGGGAGTGGGAGGTCCAAATGCTGGAGGAGCTGGGACTCCAGGTTGTGAATATGGATAAGGAGTAGGGTGGGCAGCAGTAAGGTAAGCAGGAGGGTGGGCAAAAGGAGGAGGCATGTCTTAGCCTAAATACATGCTACCTAGAGGGGAAAAAATGCCGAAGGGGATGGCCCATGGAGGAAAACCATGGCCCAGAAGAGGTTGGGCAGAGGTATGTGATAGGGCTCCAACGATACCGTTGGCAGAGTGAGATGCCCCTGAGGCATTAGGGCCATCGGGTTTGGGAAGGTCAGGGAGGACGGTATAAACATAACCAGATTGGGCGTAGATAAGGTCATACTTCAAGGCTATTTGGAGGGCGGCTTCTTCGGTCTGGGGAAAATGGGATGCGACATCTTTGCCAATGGGAGGTAAGAGAGAGTGAAGGAACCAGTCCATATAAACACGATCTTCAAAGGGAGGAGCTCGACATAAGCTTCTTCTTCGTCGCCATTCCTGGACATGAGCGGAAAGGAGGGTTGAAGAGGATTGACGGAAGGAGGTTAAAAGCTCGGTACCAGTGTCATATTGGAGAGGGAGCTGGAAATAAGATAAAAAGGCTTGGGAAATGGTCGCAAAAGTGGTATGGGAGGAGGTGGCATGTTCAACATACCATTTAGAAGCTTCGCCTGTAAGCGTGCGTTGGAATAATCGAAGATGAATAGAGTCTTCAGTAATGGAATTGGAGGAACACCACATATGGAAGGATCGGATATGGTTGGAGGGATCCTCACTAGCAAGGCCTTTGAACTTGGGAATGTCAGAGGGGAGCTTGGTTGGCATAGCAGGCCAACTAACATCATGGCGGATAGGATCGTTAATCAACTGCTTGAAGTCGGGGAGACTAAGGCCGGCCATATAAGGGAGTAATGGGGCAGTTGAGGTAGGTCCCGAGGTGGTTCCACTGGAAACAGACCCAACAGTAGTACTGGGGTTGCTGCTGGTGGTAGGCCCTAAAGTTGACGTGGTGAAAGTGACAGGGGGAGAACCCGAACAATCAGAGGAAGAGTCGGAGTGCAGACTCGGGGAAAGACTTACTCGATGACGATGGGAAGGAGGAAGTTGACCAAGAGGAAACTGAGGATGAAGGCCAAGAAGTCTCCGAGAGAGGCGCCTTGGGGGTGCAATGATGACGGGAAGAAGAAAACCGACAAGGGCAGGGAGGGACAAAATTAAGTGAGGTCAAGGGCAGAAAGTTGCAGTGACAATTGATTTTAAAGTCTTTGCCAGGCGGTGTTAACCAGACGCTTCTTCACTTAGGGTCAGTGTGTGGTGTGTGTTAATTTTAATTGTTTAAACCCAGAAGTTTTGAGAGTAAAAGAAAAAGTGTGTTGCATAATGGAAAAGAAATCTGCAGTAAATAAGACTGAAAGAACATAAAATTAACAACTAACGATGCAGAAATCTAACCCAAAAAGGCGGGTCTCTCAAAAATAGTCTACAAGAGGGAAAAAACTAGGCAAAGCACGCTAAAAATATGCCAATAGAGCTAAGGTCCGGAGGGACTGGGATCTAAAGGGTAAATCTGCTGAAAAATGGTGCAGAGAACAACAAAGAGGCAGAGGCAAGGTTGTTGCTAAAAAGAGGAGATCAGCTAAAGATAGAAGAGACAAGGTGGTGGCCTTAGAAATGAACCCAAAAAAAACGATATGAGGTGTTTTTGAGAGGGAGAAGAGCTGATCTAAAGGGATCTGAAAAGGAGGTATCAGATCGAAGAAAAAGAGGGCTAAAACTATGGAAATTCAGACATCTGAAACAACAAAGACTCGTCCACAAAAAGTGGAGGGTACTAAGGCCCTAAGGGGCAAGATTCCCTCTCAGTTGAGTGAAGAAGATCAGAAACAGGTCCAAACGGGTAGAGACGGAGGCTGGAAAACTCTGACAGAAGCTTCAGACAAACCCAAAAAAAGTGCTGAAAAATTTGCAGAAAAAGTGCAGGTCATAGGTTCTGACCTGTTTTCAGTCCAGGTCATAGGTTTGGGGTAGAAAAGTGCATCCTGAGGCTCAGGTCACACTTTTTTGGTCGATAAGTGCGACCTGCAGATCCGGTTCTCTCGGCGGAAGATTTCAGAAAAATTTGTTGTCTTAGCTGCGGCTGATGTTTGTCAGCTGCACAATAAGGCCAGAAACACACGGAAGTTAAAAATTTGACTGTTTGAGGGTGTTAGGGGTGAAAAGCACCATAAAAATAGGAAAAAACAGAGAATTGAAGAGAAACCCTAGGGTCTGAAATAGCTGGATATGCAGGAATATATAAAACGACAATGGTCGCAAAAGAAAACCTGTGTGGAGTCGCCAATTGTTAGTATGAATCTTTCATCATAAAATATCACTTTAGCTACGCATAACAAATAGCCCTAACACCGATTATGGCTGTAAAATATCTTTAAGTTTGCTGCATAAATTCAGATCTAGGCACAAAAGACATTAAGCAGATAAAATAGAATATAGCTCCATAAATCTAATGGACAAGACAAGAAGAATGTATTTGAAAGAATTTTGTATTATATTAAAGAATGGGGCACCTGAGAGGAAAACAAGAAAGGTGTCTTCCGGTTCTCCTCAGTGGGATGGGTTTTTGGAAGTCCTTAGTGTTTTAGATCTATGATTTCTCTCTCTTATGGATGTAGGAAAACAAACATGGAACTCAATGGGAGTTCACAAAGCAAAATGGAAGATGGTGACCAAGAGTAGATCCAGAGTGATCTAATGCAATGAAGGTGACTAATGATGGGGAAAACCCCCCTATTTATAACAAAATATTGGGGTGGTCTAGAACTCGGTGTATGAATAAAATATTATTAATCAAATTCTAGAAGCACCTTTTAGGAATATTTTATTATATTTGTTGGAGGGAAAAGGATTCTTGACTTGGGTCAATTCCTTTATTTATAAATAATAAATAAATAAACGATTTATTTATCATTTTAGGGGAATGATCGGAATATAATTAAATAAATAATGGTTTACTTAATTATTTATGGATGATTTAGTGAAATTTAACTAAGAATATTATTTAAATAATGATTTAAATAACTTGTTCTTAGGAAATAATTAAATAAATAAAGATTTATTTAGTTAATTGCTTTGTTTTGGGTTAAATATGACCAAATAAGTTATTTTATGTGGTGAAAGCAATTTTACTTGGGGTAAAATTGGTCTTACATGGTGTACTTGGGTTCATCTAATAATAATAGGTTAGATGACCAAAAAAATGGTGTAATAGACCACGTTGCGACAACAAAGGGATCAAGATGTGCATGAGCTAACGAATCTGTTCCATATCTTGCACCCAAAGTTAGGTATCAAAGATTCAGAGAAACCTCTGGTGCTAAAGTATCGCAGCTGTCTTCACAGATACATTCAGGAGGAAATGGAGTTCCTTGACATCTCCTCGCTTGGTACGGCATACCGGTATGCTGCCAAGATTGAGCAGAAATTCAAACAGAAGAAGCAAAACTTTGGATCTGCGAATCAAAAGCAAGGGAAAGGTGCTTCCAAACCGCAGAACAAAGGACAGAGCCAAGGCATGGTGGCTAAAGACAACCCGTCGAAGGCACAAGAAAATAACAACACAGCAAAGCCAAAGAAGGACACGGGAAAGTGGTGTGAGTTCCATAAGAGCTCCACTCACAACACAAGTGAGTGTCGGGCCAAGCAGTCGCTAGTGGCCGAGATGAGGGCTTCCCAGCAAGATGCATGCTTCGACTCCGAATCAGAACCTAAAAAGGGAAATGAAAAAGGGAAACATATTATTGATGCGGAGCCTGACGCCACTGTTGCCACTACAAAGATCCAGAAGGAGGAATCGGAAGATCCAGAGGAGGAGGAACATCTCTTCCACTCCCAGATGTGGGTAAAGGGCTCCCCTGTACAGTTCATTGTCGAAAATGGGAGCCAAAAGAACCTCATTTCAGTAGATGCCGTGAAGCGATTGGGCTTGCCGACCACAACTCACCCACATCCATACACCATCAGGTGGCTTCACCAAGGACGAGATCTCCGCGTTAGCCAGCAGTGACACCTTCCCTATAGCATCAAGCCCTTCACGGATGAGGTATTATGTGACGTTGCTCCTATTGATGTTTCTGATGTATTATTAGGGAACCCATACTTGTGGAAGCGTCATGCTGTGTATGAGTCTCGACCTCGTGCCGTTATTGTTACTTTGGGAAATAATTTGTATAGGATACCAGAGGTACCACCTCCTGCCGCTATCTCTTTGGTTACTGCAAAAGAATGCAGTAAGCTCATTTCCCAAACCAGGAAATTCGTTTTCCTGATGATCCGCCCCCAGGGAAAGAAGAAGACTGTGGCCATGACCTCCAGATAGGGCTCCTCTGCACGACAAGAACAAATGATAAGGTTGTGGAGGAGTACGAGGACATCTTCACCTCACCCACAGGGGTTCCTCTGCACTGTCAGGTCAAGCACCCGATTGATCTGACCCCAGGTGCACCGCTACCCAATGACCGATCTATCGGTGCTCTGTTCTGGAGAATGATGAAATCAAGAGGAAGATTAAGGAGCTGTTGCAAAAGGTCACATCAGACCAAGTTGATCACCCTGTGGGAGCCCGATCGTGTTGGTACAGAAGAAGGATGGGACGTGGAGACTCTGTATTGACTATCGGGCACTAAACAAGATCACTGTCTGGAATAGGTACCCAATCCCACGGATTGATGACCTTCTGGACCAAATCAAAGGTGAAAAATATTTCAGCAAGATCGACCTGAAGTCTGGGTATCACCAAGTACCAATTGAACCCTCTGATGTGTGGAAGACTGCCTTCAAAACCAAGGAAGGCCTTTTCGAATGGCTGGTCATGCCTTTCGGGTTGACGAATTCTCCCGCAACCTTCATGAGGATGATGGATGACATCTTGCGGCCATTCACCAACTCATTTGTAGTGGTGTACTTGGATGACATTCTGATCTTCAGCCAGACTTGGGAAGAGCACCTTCACCACATCCGACAAGTCCTCCAAACACTACGACAACACAAGTTGTGTGCCAATTTGGAGAAGTGCATGTTTGGCATGACCCAGGTTCAATATCTAGGATAAATTATTGATGAAAGGGGGGTGCATGTGGATCCAGCCAAGATCCAAGTCATTTGGGATTGGCTAGCCCCAACCACTATAACAGAGCTTCGCAGCTTTCTGGGTCTTGCTAATTTCTACCGTAGATTCGTGTTGGGATTCTCTCATATCACTTGGCCCTTGAGTCAAGTCACCAAGGGAGGAGCGAGAGAAAAATTCTTTTGGTCGGAACCTCAATAGAAGGCATTCAAAGAATTGAAAAATCGCCTCTGTTCTGCCCCAGTGCTCACATTACCAGACTTGCAAGTCGCATATCACAGTGAGAAATTGTCTGACATAGTTCGCAAGTATCCCACTTATAACAAAGAAATGTATTCCATTGTGAAATCTTGTCGACAATGGTAGCATTACATTTTGGGGAAGGAAACAATCATCCACACAGACCACCGGCCCCTGTATTTCATACAGACACAAGGGAATTTGTAGAATGATCGCCATCAGAAGTGGTCCACATATCTACAACAGTTTAATTTGAATATCAAGTACAAGAAGGGTAGCACCAATAATGTTGCAGACTGCCTCAGCCGACCACCAATCATGGTGCTCACCACCGTGCTCAACTCTTGTGGGCATGAGACTTCTGATTGGCTGCTTCTCTATGAGCGTGACCTAGAATTCGGCTACACTTACAAGGCACTCTTGGGGGGTACGCAAGTTCCAAATTTTCACCTCCAAGATGCACTTTTATGTCACCTGGGACACCTTTATGTTCCTTCAAGCGAGCGTGCCAAGATGATATGGGAAGCACACTACAGTTGAGTCGCTGGGCATTTCTGGGTCGAGAAAATAGTAGCAATCCTGCAGAAGTATTTCTATTGGCCGAACCTTTGAAAGGATATCGAGAAGCACATCAGATCCTGCACTGCTTGTGCCATTACCAAACCGACCATCAAGAAGCAAGGCCTATATACTCCACTACCTACGCCTAGTCGGCCTTGGGAATCCATCTCCATGGATTACATATCGGGCCTGCCTTCTACTAAGCATGGAAATGACTGTGTTTTTGTGGTCGTCGACAAATTCTCGAAGATGGCCATCATGGCAGCCTGCAAGAAGAATATCACAGCAGAATCCGCTGATAATCTCTTCTTTGAACGAGTGTGGGTGCACTTTGGGATCCCACAGTCTATCATATCAGATCGGGATAGTAGGCTCCTCAGCACATTTTGGTCCAGCCTCTGGACAATGTTGGATGCCAAGCTCACCAAGTCCACAGCTTTCCATCCCCAAAAAGATGCCCAGACAGAGGTCGTCAACAGAACGCTTGTACACATTCTGCGCATGTACAATTCAAAGCATCCACACACATGGGAAGAGAGCCTCCCATATGTACAACTTAGTTATAATCAGGCTCTCCATGGTTCATTTGGCCATAGACCCTTTCAGGTGGGCTTGGGATTCCAGCCACCATGTCCTATTGACGTAGCCATACCATTTGCAGCTGCTCAGGTCGATTCAGCTCATGTCTAGTCTGAAGTTGACAAAGCAAGTAGCTTCATTGAGCGCATTCAACACATCTGCGAATAGGTTCATGATATATTGGACAGAGCCAATGCCAAGTACAAGCAACGCCATGATCAACACCGAGTGCCACACAACTTCCAGGTGGGCGACAAAGTATGGCTACATTTGCAGAAGGAGCGCCTCACTGAACCCCACCGCAAGCTTCGCCCGCTCCGATACGGGTCGTACACCATCACCAAGGCTGTAGGGAACAATTCCTTCGAGATCAGTAGTCCACCATTCCTTGGTCTGCACCTAGTATTCAATTTGGATCGCCTTCGTCCTTACTTCCCACCTCTACTGGACACCTCTGACATTGCAGAACAACTCACACCAACAGAGTTAAACCCAGAGTGCATGGAACATGCCACCACAGATTGTATCAGGGACATGAAAATAAAGAGCACTCGCCAACAGAACATCCAACTATATCGGGTTGTCAAAGTTGGCCAACTCCTGCACCAAGGCAAGTGGTTCACCAGGGACCAAGTTCAGCAGAAGTTTCCTCATCTCATGGAAGAACTCAACACAATGGGGACCATTGCTTCTTAAGGGGGGAGGAATGATCCAGGTGGATATTGGTGGCCACCCGCCTATTCCACTTTGGGCCCCACCATTGCCTCTTTCATTTTTTCAGTTTTAGCACAACTTACTATTTTTAGCAGTTTTTCGGGTCCTGAACTTCCGGAGCCGATTTGAGGCCCTAAACGATGTTTTTTGGGCATCACGCCTCCAGCGAATATCATTCCGTTCCAGAATGGATATCATTCTATTCCAGAATGGATATTCATGGCGAAATTTTTAGTCCTCGGATAGATCTTTCTAATGATGTACCATGTGCATCAAATGGAGATAGTATGCCAAAGTTATGTCCCTGGGACGTTGAAACACCAATTTACCCAAACGGGGCCCATAGTTTTGGCGCTTCATCTCTTAGGGTTAGTTTTTTGGATGTTTAGAGTTCTCCATTGTTTCTCAATAATAAATAGGCCCTCGAGCCTCATTGTAACTCAGTTCAGAGGCCTATAGCCGCCACATCTCTTCTCATAGATAGCTACCAGCGCCCTAGCTAGTTTTATTTCCTTTCTATCTGTAAGAAAATTTTAGTTCTTTGATATTAATGAAATGAAGTGTTGTTTTCACTGCATCTCTATATTTATGGTTATATGTTTATTCTGTTGCATTCCTGCATAAATCCGGATCAGTGGTATCAGAGGGGTCTGCTTTTTCTCGATCCTTCTTTGCATGTCCCCAATGAGGTCGGAGTATAAGGAGATAGGGCTTGATCTGGGGGAACCTTTGCAAGATCAGCCTCGCAAACCTCGACGGACGCCCATGGGGGATGAAAAGAAAGATGAGGGACCAGGAGATCCTATCAAAATATTGCTCGAGGAGGCCCTCGAAAAAAAAAGGAACGCGATGATGGATAACTTTGCTCAGATCCTTCAACGGCTGCCCACTGGCGGCGCATCTGCTTACAACAGCCACTGTGGAGGCGCGACACCTTTTAAGGTACAAGAAAATTTTGACATTCCCATATTTGAGGGTCAAATGGATGCAGATTCCATAGATAGATGGTTGAATCTATTAGAAGGATATTTCTTTGTTCATGACTTTTCAGACTGGGAGAAGATTATTTTTTCACTCCTCAAAGCTACCCCCCATGTTAAGGACTGGTGGGAAACCTACTGTGAGAACAAGGACCAGACAGAACCCTCTTTGTTCTCAGCCGTACCAACTTGGAATTATTTCCGAGACACCGTCAAGGAACAGTGCTATCCTGTGGGGAGCTATGAGGACAAGTACATACAATGGACCACGCTGCGACAACAAAGGGATCAAGATGTGCATGAGCTGCCGAATCTGTTCCATACCTTGCGCACAAAGTTGGGTATAAAAGATTCAAAGAAACATATGGTGCTAAAGTATCGCAACTGTCTGCACAAATATATTCAGGAGGAAATGGAGTTCCTCGACATCTCCTTGCTTGGTACGACATACCGGTATGCTGCCAAGATTGAGCAGAAATTCAAACAGAAGAAGCGAGACTTTTGATCTGCGAATCAAAAGCAAGGGAAAGGTGCTTCCAAACCACAGAACAAAGGATAGAGCCAAGGCATGGCGGCTAAAGACAACCCGTCGAAGGCACAAGAAAATAACAACACCGCAAAGCCAAAGAAGGACACGGGAAAGTGGTGTGAGTTCCATAAGAGCTCCACTCACAACACAAGTGAGTGTCGGGCCAAGTAGTCGCTAGTGGCCAAGATGAGGGCTTCTGAGACAGATGCATGCTCCGACTCTGAATCAGAACCTGAAAAGGGGAATGAAAAATGGAAACATATTATTGATGCGGAGCCCAATGCCACTGTTGCCACTACAAAGATCCAGAAGGAGGAACCAGAAGATCCAGAGGAGGAGGAACATCTTCACTACCGGATGTAGGTGAGGGCTCCCTTTGTACAATTCATTACTTGAGCAATGGGAGCCAAAAGAACCTCATTTCAGCAGATGCCGTGAAGTGGTTGGGCTTGCCGACCATATCTCACCCACATCCATACACCATCGGATGGCTTCACCAAGGACGAGATCTCCGCGTCAGCCGTCAGTGTCATCTTCCCTATAGCATCAAGCCCTTCACGGATGAGGTATTATGTGACGTTGCTCCTATTGATGTTTCTAATGTATTATTAGGACAACCATACTTGTGGAAGCGTCATGCTGTGTATGAGTCTTGACCTCGTGCTGTTATTGTTACTTTGGGAAATAAGTTGTATAGGATACCGGAAGGTACCACCTCTCCTACTGGTATCTCTTTGGTTACGCAAAGATACGATCGCTCATTTCCCAAACCAGGAAATTCGTTTTCACGATGATCCGCCCCCAGGAGGCAAGAAGAAAGACGTAGAGCAAAACCTCTATACAAGGCTCTCTGCACGACAACAACAAATGGACAAGGTTGTGGAGGAGTACGGGCACATCTTCACCTCACCCACGGGGGTGCCTGCGCGCACATTGGTAAAACACCCCGATTAGTCTAACCCAGTGTGGCAAGCTACCAATCAGATAGAATCTATCGGTGCTACACGATACGGAGAATGATGAAATCAAGAGGCAGATTCAAGAGTTGTTGTAGAAAGGTCACATCAGACCAAGTTCGTTGCCCTGTGGGAGCCCGATTGTGTTGGTACAGAAGAAGGATCGGACGTGGAGACTCTGTATTGACTATCGGGCGTTGAACAAGATCACTGTCCGGAATAGGTACCCAATCCCACGGATTGATGACCTTCTGGACCAACTCAAAGGTGCAAAATACTTCAGCAAGATCGACACAATACTTGCAGGTATCACAGTGCATGTATGACTTTCTCGGTATGTGTAGGCCACACTTTAAAGCCAAGGAAGGCCTTTTCGAATGGTTGGTCATGCCTTTCGAGTTGATGAATGCTCTTGCAACCTTCATGAGGATGATGGACGACATCTTGCGGCCATTCGCCAACTCATTTGTAGTGGTGTACTTGGATGACATTCTGATCTTCAGCCAGACTTGGGAAGAGCACCTTCACCACATCCGACAAGTCCTCCAAACACTGCGGCAACACAAGTTGTGTGCCAATTTGGAGAAGTGCACATTTGGCATGACCTAGGTTCAATATCTGCGATAGATTATTGATGAAAGGGGGGTGCATGTGGATCCAGCCAAGATCCAAGTCATTTGGGATGGGCCAGCCCCAACCACTATCACAGAGCTTCGCAACTTTCTGGGTATTGCTAATTTCTACTGTAGATTCATGTTGGGATTCTCTCATATCACTTGGCCCTTGAGTCAAGTCACCAAGGGAGGAGCGAGAGAAAAATTCTTTTGGTCGGAACCTCAACAGAAGGCGTTCAGAGAATTGAAAAATGACCTCTGTTCTGCCCCAGTGCTCATATTACCAAACTTGCAACAGCCATTTGATATCGAGAAAGATGCCTCTGACTATGCTATAGGGGCAGTTCTTACTCAACAGTGACATCCAGTCGCATATCACAGTGAGACATTGTCTAACACAGTTCGCAAGTATCCCACTTATGACAAAGAAATGTATTCCATTGTGCAAGCTTGTCGACAATGGAAGCATTACATTTTGGGGAAGGAAAAAATAATCCACACAGACCACCAGCCCCTGTAGTTCATATAGACACAAGGGAAGTTGCAGAATGATCGCCATCAGAAGTGGTCCACATATTTGCAACAGTTTCATTTTAATATCAAGTACAAGAAGGGTAGCACCAATAATGTTGCAGACTGCCTTAACCGGCCACTGATCGTGGCGCTCACCACCGTGCTCAAATCTTGTGGGCATGAGACTTCTAATTGGCGGCTTCTCTATGAGAGTGACCCAGAATTCGACCACACTTACAAGGCGCTCTTGGGTGGTACACAAGTTCCAAATTTTCACCTCCAAGATGCACTTTTATGTCACCTGGGACACCTTTGTGTTCCTTCAAGCGAGTGTGCTAAGATTATATGGGAAGCACACTACAGTCAAGTCGTTGGACATTTCGAGGTCGAGAAAAAAGTAGCAATCCTGCAGAAGTATTTCTATTGGCCGAACCTTCGAAAGGATGTTGAGAAGCACATCAGATCTTGCACTTCTTGTGCCATTGCCAAACCGACCATCAAGAATCAAGGCCTATATACTCTGCTACTTACCCTTAGTCGGCCTTGGGAATCCATCTCCATGGATTACATTTCGGGCATGCCTTCTACTAAGCAGGGAAATGACTGTGTTTTCGTGGTCGTCGACAGATTCTCGAAGATGGCCATCATGGCGGCCTGCAAGAAGAATATCACAGCAGAAGCCACTGCTAAACTCTTCTTTGAATGAGTTCGGGTGCACTTTGGGATCCCAAAGTCTATCATATCAGATCGGGATAGCAAGCTCCTCAGCACATTTTGGTCCAGCCTCTGGTCAATGTTGGATACCAAGCTCACCAAGTCCAACGCTTTCCATCCCCAAACAGATGGCCAGACAGAGGTCGTCAACAAAATGCTTGTACACATTCTGCGCATGTACAATTCAAAGCATCCATGCACATGGGACGAGAGCCTCCCATATGTACAACATAGTTATAATCGGGCTCTGCACAGTTCAATCGGCCATATCCCCTTTCAGGTGGGCTTGGGATTCCAGCCACTATGTCCTATTGACGTAGCCATACCATTTGCAACTGCTCAGGCCGATTCAGCTCATGTCCAGTCTGAAGTTGACAAAGCAAGTAGCTTCATTGAGCACATTCAACACATCCGATAACAGGTTCATGATATATTAGACAGAGCCAATGCCAACTACAAGCAACGCCATGATCAACACCGAGTGCCACACAACTTGCAGGTGGGCGACAAAGTATGGCTACATTTGTAGAGGGAGTGCCTCACTGGACCCCACCGCAAGCTTCGCCCACTCCAATACGGGTCATACACCATCACCAAGGTTGTAGGGAACAATTCCTTCGAGCTCAGTATTCCACCATTCCTTGGTCTGCACCCAGTCTTCAATGTGGATCTCCTTTGTGCTTACTTCCCACCTCTACTAGACACCTCAGACATTGCAGAACAACTCACACCAATAGAGTTAAACCCAGACTGCATGGAACAGGCCACCATAGATTGTATCAGGGACATGAAAATAAAGAGAACTCGCCAACAAAACATCCAACTGTATCGGGTTGTCAAAGCTAGCCAACTCCTGCACCAAGGCAAGTCGTTCACCAGGGACCAAGTTCAGCAGAATTTTCCTCATCTCATGGAAGAACTCAACGCGATGGGGACCATTGCTTCTTAAGGGGGGAGGAATGATCCAGGTTTATATTGGTGACCACCCGCATATTCCACTTGGGGCCCCACAAATTCCTCTTTCAGTTTTTCAATTTCGGCACAACTTACTATTTTTAGCAGTTTTTCGGGTCCTGAACTTCTGGAACCGTTTTGAGGCCCTAAACGATGTTTTTTGGGCATCTCGCCTTGAACGAATATCATTGCATTCCAAAATGGATATTCCTCTGATAGATCTTTCTAAGGATGTACCATGTACGTCAAACAGAGATAGTATGCCAAAGTTACGTCCCTGGGAAGTTGAAACACCAATTTACCCAAACGGGGCCCATAGTTTTGGCGCTTCATCTCCTAGGGTTAGGTTTTTGGATGTTTAGATTTCTCCATTGTTTCTCAATAATAAATAGGCCCTCGAGCCTCATTGTAACTCAGTTCAGAGGCCTGTAGCCACCACATATCTTCTCAGAGATAGCTACCAGCACCCTGGCTGGTTTTATTTCCATTCTGTCTGTAAGAAAATTTCAGTTCTTTGATATTAATGAAATGAAGCGTTGTTTTCGCTACATCTCTGTATTTATGGTTATATGTTTATTCTGTTGCGTTCCTGCATAAATCTAGATCAGTGGTATCAGAGGGGTCTGCTTTTTCTCGATCTTTCTTTGCATGTCCCCAACAAGGTCGGGGTATAAGGAGCTAGGGCTTGATCTGGTGGAACCTTTGCAAGATCAGCCTCGTAAACCTTGACGGATGCCCATGGGGGACGAAAAGAAAGATAAGGGACTAGGATATCCTATCAAAATATTGCTCAAGGAGGCCCTCGAAAAACAAAGGAACGCGATGATGGATAACTTTGCTCAGATCCTTCAACAGCTGCCCACCAACAGCGCATCTGCATCCAGCAACCACTCTGGAGGCATGACTCCTTTTAAGTACAAGTAAATTTTGACATTCCCATATTTGAGGGTCAAATAGACACAGATGCCATACATAGATGGTTGAATCTATTAGAAGGATATTTCTCTGTTCATGACTTTTTAGACCAGGAGAAGATTATTTTTGCACTCCTCAAAGCTACCCCCCATGTTAGGGACTGGTGGGGAACCTACTATGAGAACAAGGACCAAATAGAACCCTCTCTGTTCTCGGCCGTACCAACTTGGAATTATTTCCGAGACGCCGTCAAGGAACAGTACTATCCCGTGGTGAGCTATGAGGACAAGTACATACAATGGACCACGCTATGACAACAAAGGGATCAAGATGTGCATGAGCTGACGAATCTGTTCCATACCTTGCACACAAAGTTGGGTATCAAAGATTCAGAGAAAAATCTGGTGCTAAAGTATCGTAGCTGTCTGCACAGATACATTCAGGAGGAAATGGATTACCTCGACTTCTCCTCGCTTGCTACGGCATACCGGTATGCTGCCAAGATTGAGTAGAAATTCAAACAAAAGAAGCGAGACTTTGGATCTGTGAATCAAAAGCAAGGGAAAGGTGTTTCCAAACCGTAGAACAAAGGATAGAGCCAAGTCATGGCGGCTAAAGACAACCCATCGAAGGCACAAGAAAATAAAACACCACAAAGCCAAAGAAGGAAACGGGAAAGTGGTGTGAGTTCCATAAGAGCTCCACTCACAACACAAGTGAGTGTCGGGCCAAGCAGTTGCTAGTGGCCGAGATGAGGGCTTCTGAGCCAGATGCATGCTCCGACTCCGAATTAGAACCTGAAAAGGGAAATGAAAAAGGGAAACATATTATTGATGCAGAGCCCAACGCCACTGTTGCCACTACAAAGATCCAGAAGGAGGAACCGGAAGATCCATAACAGGAGGAACGTCTCTTCCAATCCCAGATGTGGGTAAAGGGCTCCCCTGTATAGTTCATTGTCGACAATGGGAGCCAAAATAACCTCATTTCAGTAGACGCCGTGAAGCGGTTGGGATTTCCGACCACAGTTCACCCACATCCATACACCATCGGGTGGATTCACCAAGGATGAGATCTCCGCGTCAGCCAATAGTGCCGCCTTCCCTATAGCATCAAGCCCTTCACGGATGAGGTATTATGTGACGTTGCTCCTATTGATGTTTCTGATGTATTATTAGGACAACCATACTTGTGGAAACGTCATGCTATGTATGACTCAACCTCGTGTTATTGTTACTTTGGGAAATAAGTTGTACATGATACCCCGAAGGTACCTCTGCTTTGCTATCTCTTTGGTTGCTTCCAAAAAAAATACGGTAAGCTCATTTCCCCAAACCGGGGAAATTCTTTTCCCCCTGATGATCCGCCCAGGGCAAGAGAAACCGGTGGCCGAGCCCAGACAGGGCTCCTCCTCGCGACAACAACAAATGGGATAAGGTTGTGGAGAGATGCGGGGACATCTTCACCTCACCCACGGTGGTTCCTCCTGCATTGACGGTCAAGCACCCGATTTGATCTAACCCGAATGCGCCACCCTTGATGAATAGATCTATTGGTGCTGCGATACGGAGAATGATGAAATCAAGAGACAGATTCAGGAGCTATTGCAGAAAGGTCACATCAGACCAAATTCATTGCCCTATGGGAGCCCGATCATGTTGGTACAGAAGAAGGATGGGACGTGGAGACTCTGTATTGACTATTGGGCGCTGAACAAGATCACTGTCTGGAATAGGTACCCAATCCCACAGATTGATGACATTCTGGACCAAATCAAAGGTGAAAAATATTTCAGCAAGATTGACCTGAAGTCTGGGTATCACCAGGTACCAATTGAACCCTCTGATGTGTGGAAGACTACCTTCGAAGCCAAGGAAGGCCTTTTCGAATGGTTATTCATGCCTTTCGGGTTGACGAATGCTCCCACAACCTTCATGAGGATGATGGAAGACATCATGCGGCCATTCACCAACTCATTTGTAGTGGTGTACTTGGATGACATTTTGATCTTCAACCAGACTTGGGAAGAGCACCTTCACCACATCTGACAAATCCTCCAAAAACTGCGGCAACACAAGTTGTGTGCCAATTTGGAGAAGTGCACGTTTGGCATGACCCAGGTTCAATATCTAGGATACATTATTGATGAAAGGGGGGTGTATGTGGATCCGGCCAGATCCAAGTCATTCGGGATTGGCCAGCCCCAGCCCACTCTATAATAGAGCTTCGCGACTTTCTGGTGCTAATTTCTACCGTAGATTCGTGTTGGGATTCTCTCATATCACTTGGCCCTTGAGTCAAGTCACCGAGGGAGGAGCGAGAGAAAAATTCTTTTGGTCGGAACCTCAACAGAAGGTGTTCACAGAATTGAAAAATTGCCTCTATTATGCCCCAGTGCTTACATTACCAGACTTGCAACGGCCATTTGAGATCAAGACAGATGCCTCTGACTATGCTATAGGGGCAGTTCTTACTCAACAGGGACATCCAGTCGCATATCACAGTGAGACATTGTCTGACATAGTTCGCAAGTATCCCACTTATGACAAAGAAATGTATTCCATTGTGAAAGCTTGTCGAAAATGGAAGAATTACATTTTGGGGAAGGAAACAATCATCCACACAGACCATCGGCCCCTGCAGTTCATACAGACACAAGGGAAGTTGCAGAATGATCGCCATCAGAAGTGGTCCACATATCTGCAACAGTTTCATTTGAATATCAAGTACAAGAAGGGTAGCACCAATAATGTTGCAGACTGCCTCAACCGACCACCAATCGTGGCGCTCACCATAGTGCTCAACTCTTGTGGGCATGAAAATTCTGATTGGCTGCTTCTCTATGAGAGTGACCCAGAATTCGGCCACACTTACAAGGCACTCTTGGGGGGTACGCAAGTTCCAAATTTTCACCTCCAAGATGCAATTTTATGTCACCTGGGACACCTTTATGTTCCTTCAAGCGAGTGTGCTAAGATGATATGGGAAGCACACTACAGTCGATTCGTTGGGCATTTCAGGGTCGAGAAAAAAGTAGCAATCCTGCAGAAGTATTTCTATTGGCCGAACCTTCGAAAGGATGTCGAGAAGCACATCAGATCCTACACTACTTGTGCCATTGCCAAACCTACCATCAAGAAGCAAGGCCTATATACTCCGCTACCTACCCCTAGTCGGCCTTGCGAATCCATCTCCATGGATTACATGTTGGGCCTACCTTCTACTAAGCAGGGAAATGACTGTGTTTTCATGGTCGTCGACAGATTCTCGAAGATAGCCATCATGGCGGCCTGCAATAAGAATATCATAACAGAAGCCACTGCTAAACTCTTCTTTGAACGAGTGTGGGTGCAATTTTGGATCCCACAGTCTATCATATCAGATCTGGATAGCAGGTTCCTCAACACATTTTGGTCCAGCGTCTGGTCAATGTTGGATACCAAGCTCACCAAGTCCACAGCTTTCCATCCCCAAACAGATGGCCAAACAGAGGTCGTCAACAGAATGCTTGTACACATTCTGCGCATGTACAATTCAAAGCATCCACGCACATGGGACGAGAGCCTCCCATATGTACAACATAGTTATAATCAGGCTCTTAACAGTTCAATCAGCCATAGCCCCTTTCAGGTGGGCTTGGGATTCCAACCACTATGTCCTATTGACGTAGCCATACCATTTGCAGCTGCTCAGGCTTATTCAACTCATGTCCAGTCTGAAGTTGACAAAGTAAGTAGCTTCATTGAGCACATTCAACACATCCACCAACAGGTTCATGATATATTGGATAGAGCCAATGCCAAGTACAAGCAACGCCGTGATCAACACCGTGTGCCACACAACTTCCAGGTGGGTGACAAAGTATGGCTACATTTGCAGAAGGAGCACCTCACTGGACCCCACCGCAAGCTTCGCTCACTCCGATATGGGTCGTACACCATCACCAAGGCTGTAGGGAACAATGCCTTCAAGCTCAGTATTCCACCATTCCTTGATCTGCACCCAGTCTTCAATGTGGATTTCCTTTGTCCTTACTTCCCACCTCTACTGGACACCTCAGACATTATAGAACAACTCACACCAACATAGTTAAACCCAGACTGCATGGAACAAGCCACCACAGATTGTATCAGGGACATGAAAATAAAGAGCACTCGCCAACAGAACATCCAACTATATCAGGTTGTCAAAGCTGGCCAACTCCTGCACCAAGGCAAGTGGTTCACCAGGGACAAAGTTCAGCAAAATTTTCCTCGTCTCATGCAAGAACTCAATGCAATGGGGACCATTGCTTCTTAAGGGGGGAGGAATGATCTAGGTGGATATTGGTGGCCACCTACCTATTCCACTTGGGGCTCCACCATTTCCTCTTTAATTTTTTTAGTTTCGGCACAACTTACTATTTTTAGCAATTTTTCAGGTCCTGAACTTCTAGAGCCGTTTTGAGGCCCTAAACGATGTTTTTTGGGCATCGCGCCTCCAACGAATATCATTTCATTCCAGAATGGATATCATTTTGTTTTGGAATGGATATTCATGGCTAAATTTGTAGTCCTCGAATACATATTTCTAATGATGTACCATGTGCGTCAAATGGAGATAGTATGCCAAAGTTACATCCCTGGGAAGTTGAAACACCAATTTACCCAAACGGGGCCCATAGTTTTGGCGCTTCATCTCCTAGGGTTAGGTTTTTGGATGTTTAGAGTTCTCCTTTGTTTCTCAATAATAAATAGGCCCTTGAGCCTCACTGTAACTCAGTTCAGAGGCCTATAGCCGCCACATCTCTTCTCAAATATAGCTACCAGCGCCCTGGCTAGTTTTATTTCCATTCTGTCTGTAAGAAAATTTGAGTTCTTTGATATTACTGAAATAAAGTGTTGTTTTCACTGCATCTCTGTATTTATGGTTATATGTTTCTTATGTTGCGTTCCTGCATAAATTTGGATCAGTGGTATCAGAGGGGTCTGCTTTTTCTTGATCCTTCTTTGCATGTCCCCAACGAGGTCGGGGTATAAGGAGCTAGGGCTTGATCTAGTGGAACCTTTGCAAGATCAGCCTCGCAAACCTCGACGGACGCCCATGGGGGATGAAAAGAAATATGAGGGAGCAGGAGATCCTATCAAAATATTGCTCGAGCAGGCCCTCGAAAAACAAAGGAACGCGATGATGGATAACTTTGCTTAGATCCTTCAACGACTGCCCACCAGCAGCGCATCTGCATCCAGCAGCCACTCTGGAGGCACGACTCCTTTTAAGGTACAAGTAAAATTTGAAATTCCCATATTTGAGGGTCAAATAGACGCAGATGCCATAGATAGATGGTTGAATCTATTAGAAGGACATTTCTCTGTTCATGTCTTTTCAGACCGGGAGAAGATTATTTTTGCACTCCTCAAAGCTACCCCCCATGTTAAGGACTGGTGGGAAACCTAATGTGAGAACAAGGACCAGATAGAACCCTCTTTGTTCTCGGCCGTACCAACTTGGAATTATTTCCGAGACACCGTCAAGGAACAGTACTATCCCATGGGGAGCTATGAGGACAAGTATATACAATGGACCACGCTGCGACAACAAAGGGATTAAGATGTGCATGAGCTGACGAATCTGTTCCATACCTTGCGCACAAATTTGGGTATCAAAGATTCAGAGAAACATCTGGTGCTAAAGTATCGCAGCTGTCTGCACAGATACATTCAGGAGGAAATGGAGTTCCTCGACATCTCCTCGCTTGGTACGGCATACCGGTATGCTGCCAAAATTGAGAAGAAATTCAAAAAGAAGAAGCGAGACTTTGGATCTGCGAATCAAAAGCAAGGGAAAGGTGCTTCCAAACCACAGAACAAAGGACAGAGCCAAGGCATGGCGGCTAAAGACAACCCATCGAAGGCAAAAGAAAATAACAACACTGCAAAGCCAAAGAAGGACATGGGAAAGTGGTGTGAGTTTCATAAGAGCTCGACTCACAACACAAGTGAGTGTCGGGCCAAGCAGTCGCCAGTGGCCGAGATGAGGGCTTCTGAGCCAGATGCATGCTCTAAGTCCAAATCAGAACCTGAAAAGGGGAATGAAAAATGGAAACGTATTATTGATGCAGAGCCCAATGCCACTGTTGCCACTACAAAGATCCAGAAGGAGGAACCAGAAGATCCAGAGGAGGAGGAACGTCTCTTCCACTCCCAGATGTGGGTAATGGGCTCCCCTGTACAGTTCATTGTCGACAATTGGAGCCAAAAGAACCTTATTTCAGCAGATGCCATGAAGCGGTTGTGCTTGCCGACCACAGCTCACCCACATCCATACACCATCGGGTGGCTTCACCAAGGACGATATCTCCGCGTCAGCCAGCAGTGCCACCTTCCCTATAGCATCAAGCCCTTCACGGATGAGGTATTATGTGACATTTCTCCTATTGATGTTTCTGATGTATTATTAGGAAAACCATACTTGTGGAAGTGTCATGCTGTGTATGAGTCTCGACCTCGTGCTACTATTGTTACTTTGGGAAATAAGTTGTACAGGATACCAGAGGTACCACCTCCTGCCGCTATCTCTTTGGTTACTGCAAAAAAATGCAGTAAGCTCATTTCCCAAACCAGGAAATTCGTTTTCTTGATGATCTGCCCCCAGGGCAAGAAGAAGACTGTGGCCACGACCTCCAGACAGGGCTCCTCTACATGACAACAACAAATGGATAAGGTTGTGGAGGAGTACGGGGACATCTTCACCTCACCCACAGGGGTTCCTCTGCACTGTCAGGTCAAGCACCTGATTGATCTGACCCCAGGTGCACCGCTACCTAATGGACTGATCTATCAGCGCTCTCTCCTGGAGAATGATTAAATCAAGAGGCAGATTTAGGAGCTGTTGTAGAAAGGTCACATCAGACCAAGTTCATCGCCCTGTGGGAGCTCGATCGTGTTGGTGCAGAAGAAGGATGGGACATGGAGACTCTGTATTGACTATCAGGCGCTGAACAAGATCACTATCCGGAATAGGTACCCAATCCCATGGATTGATGACCTTCTGGACCAACTCAAAGGTGCAAAATATTTCAGCAAGATCGACCTAAAGTCTGGGTATCACCAAGTACCAATTGAACCCTCTGATGTGTGGAAGACTGCCTTCAAATCCAAGGAAGGCCTTTTCGAATGGCTGGTCATGCCTTTCAGGTTGACGAATGCTCCCGCAACCTTCATGAGGATGATGGATGACATCTTGCGGCCATTCACCAACTCATTTGTAGTGGTGTACTTGGATGACATTCTGATCTTCAGCCAGAATTTGGAAGAGCACCTGCACCACATCCGACAAGTCCTCCAAACACTGCGGCAACACAAGTTGTGTGCCAATTTGGAGAAGTGCATTTTTGGCATTACCCAGGTTCAATAGCTGGGATACATTATTGATGAAAGGGGGGTGCATGTGGATCCAGCGAAGATCCAAGTCATTCGGGATTGGCCAGCCCCAATCACTATAATAGAGCTTCGCAGCTTTCTGGGTCTTGCTAATTTCTACCGTAGATTCGTGTTGGGATTCTCTCATATCACTTGGCCCTTGATTCAAGTCACCAAGGGAGAAGCGAGATCAAAATTATTTTGGTCGGAACCTCAACATAAGGAGTTCACAGAATTGAAAAATCGCCTCTGTTCTTCCCCAGTGCTCACATTACCAGACTTGCAACAGCCATTTGAGATCGAGACAGATGCCCCTGACTATGCTATAGGGGCAGTTATTACTCAACAGGGACATCTAGTCGCATATCACAGTGAGACATTGTCTGACACAATTCGCAAGTATCCCACTTATTAAAAGAAATGTATTCCATTGTGCAAGCTTGTCGATGATGGAAGCATTACATTTTTGGGAAGGAAACAATCATCCACACAGACCACCGGCCCCTGTAGTTCATACAAACACAAGGGAAGTTTCAGAATGATCGCCATCAGAAGTGGTCCACATATCTGCAACAGTTTCATTTTAATATCAAGTACAAGAAGGGTAGCACCAATAATGTTGCAGACTGCCTCAACTGACCACCGATCGTAGCGCTCGCCACCGTGCTCAAATCTTGTGGGCATGAGAATTCTGATTGGTCGCTTCTCTATGAGAGTGACCTAGAATTCAGCCACACTTACAAGGCACTCTTGGGGGGTACGCAAGTTCCAAATTTTCACCTCCAAGATGCACTTTTATGTCACCTGGGACACCTTTGTGTTCCTTCAAGCGAGCGTGCCAAGATGATATGGGAAGCACACTATAGTCGACTCGCTGGGAATTTCGAGGTCGAGAAAACAGTAGCAATCCTCCAGAAGTATTTCTATTGGTCGAACCTTTGAAAGGATGTCGAGAAGCACATCAGATCCTGCACTGCATGTGCCATTGCCAAACTGACCATCAAGAAGCAAGGCCTATATACTCCACTACCTACCCCTAGTCGGCCTTGGGAATCCATCTCCATGGATTACATGTCGGGCCTTCCTTCTACTAAGCAGGGAAATGACTGTGTTTTCGTGGTCATCGACAGATTATCGAAGATGGCCATCATGGCAGCCTGCAAGAAGAATATCACAGAAGAAGCCACTGCTAAACTCTTCGTTGAACAAGTGTGGGTGCACTTTGGGATCCCATAGTCTATCATATCAGATCGGGATAGCAGGCTCCTCAGCACATTTTGGTCCAGCCTCTGGTCAATGTTGGATACCAAGCTCACCAAGTCCACAACTTTCCATCCCAAAACAGATGGCCAGATAGAGGTCGTCAACAGAATGCTTGTACACATTCTGCGCATGTACAATTCAAAGCATCCACGCACATGGGACGAGAGCCTCCCATATGTACAACATAGTTATAATCAGGCTCTCCATAGTTCAATTGGCCATAGCCCCTTTCAGGTGGGCTTGGGATTCCAGCCACCATGTCCTATTGACGTAGCCATACCATTTGCAGCTGGTCAGGCCGATTCAGCTCATGTCTTGTCTGAAGTTGACAAAGCAAGTAGCTTCATTGAGTGCATTCAACTCATCCGCCAATAGGTTCATGATATATTGGATAGAGCGAATGCCAAGTACAAGCAACGCCATGATCAACACCGGGTCCCACACAACTTCCAGGTGGGCGACAAAGTATGGCTACATTTGCAAAAGAAGAGCCTCACTGGACCCCACCGCAAGCTTCGCCTGCTCCGATACGGGTCGTACACCATCACCAAGGTTGTAGGGAACAATGCCTTCGAGCTCAGTATTCCACCATTCCTTGGTCTGCACCCAGTCTTCAATGTGGATCGCCTTTGTCCTTACTTCCCACCTCTACTGGACACCTCAGACATTGCAGAACAACTCACACCAACAGAGTTAAACCCAGACTGCATGGAATAGGCCACCACATATTGTATCAGGGACATGAGAATAAAGAGCACTCACGAACAGAACATCCAACTGTATCAGGTTGTCAAAGCTGGCCAACTCCTGCACCAAGGCAAGTGGTTCACCAGGGACCAAGTTCAGCAGAAGTTTCCTCATCTCATGGAAGAACTCAACGCAATGGGGTTCGTGGCCTATGTAGGGAGGAATGATCCAGGTGGATATTGGTGGCCACCCGCCTATTCCACTTGGGGCCCCACCATTGCCTCTTTTAGTTTTTCAGTTTCGTCACAACTTACTATTTTTAGCAGTTTTTCGGGTCCTGAACTTCCGGAGCCGTTTTGAGGCCCGAAACGACATTTTTTGGGCATCGCGCCTCCAATGAAAATCATTCCATTCTGGAATGGATATTCATGGAAAAATTTGTAGTCCTCAGATAGATATTTATAATGATGTAGCATGTGCGTCAAACGGAGATAGTATGGCAAAGTTATGTCCCTCGAAAGTTGAAACACCAATTTACCAAAACGGGGCCCATAGTTTTGGCGCTTCATCTCCTAGGGTTAGGTTTTTGGATGTTTAGAGTTCTCCATTGTTTCTCGATAATAAATTGGCCCTCGATCCTCATTGTAACTCAGTTCAGAGGCCTGTAGCCGCCACATCTCTTCTCAGAGATAGCTACCAGCGCCCTAGCTAGTTTTATTTCCATTCTGTCTGTAAGAAAATTTCAGTTCTTTGATATTAATGAAATGAAGTGTTGTTTCCGTTGCATCTCTGTATTTATGGTTATATGTTTATTCTGTTGCATTCCTACATAAATCCGGATCAGCAAGAGACAGCAAATGAAGGTATGAACTCTTTGTTTTCCTTATATTGTCATGTTGATGATCCTATTCATTTTGAAAATGCCATAAAAGATAGAAAATGGATAGAAGCTATGGATGAAGAAATTAATTCCATAGAGAAAAATAAAACATTGGATTTGGTTGATCTCCCAGAAGGTAAGGAAGTCATTGGAGTAAAATGGGTCTACAAGACCAAAAGCAATGCTGAAGGTAAGATTGAAAGGCTCAATGCCAAACTTGTTGTTAAAGGATATAAGCAGCAGCATGGAAGAGACTATGAAGAAAATTTTGTACTAGTTGCAAGAATGGAAACAGTGAGAGCAGTGTTGTCCATAGAAACAGAAAACAAATGGAAAGTATACCAAATGGATGTAAAATCAGCATTTTTAAATGAAATTTTAATGGAAGAGGTTTATGTTGAACAACTTCTAGGCTATGATAAAAAGGGCCAAGAGCACAAAGTTTGCAGATTGAAAAAAGCTCTTTATGGGCTAAAACAAGCACCAAGAGCATGGTACAGTAGGATAGATTCCTATCTACTGGAAAATGGGTTTGAAAAATGTGAAGGAGAACCCACATTATGCATCAAAGACAAGGATGGTAAGATGCGTATTTTTGTTTTATATGTTGATGATGTGATATTCAGAGGTAATGATAATTACCTTATTAAGAATTTTAAAACAGTCATGAAAGACGAATTTGAAATGACTGATATGGGATTGTTGAGATGCTTCTTAGGAATAGAAATAGAGAAAAATGAAAATGGATTTTTTATCTCACAAGAAAAATATGCTAATGAATTTTTAGAAAGATTTAATATGCAGGATTGCAAGGCAGCAATTACTCCCTCAGTAATGGGATTGAAACTCAGCAAAGATGACAGAAGCAAGGATTTTGATCCAAGCTTGTATAAGAGAAGAGTTGGCAGCCTCTTGTATTTGACTGCAACCAGGCTAGATATTATGCATGCTATTAGTTTGATTTCCAGATTTATGGAAAGGCCAAAGGAAGCACATTGGCAAGCAGCAAAAAGAATTCTGAGGTATGTGGAAGGAAATAAAAAGTATGGTATTTTGTATACTACTTCAGAAAATTCAGAATTAATTGGATATACTGACAGTGATTGGGCTGGAAGTACTGATGATCAAAAAATCACATCCAGTTATGTTTTTCATATGGGTTCAGGAGCCATTTCATGGGCTTCTAAGAAACAGCCTATTGTAGCATTATATACATCAGAGACAAAGTATGTGGCAGCTACAGCAGCAGCATGTCAAGAAGTGTGGATGAGAAGAATGTTGAGAAATTTGTGCCAAGAACAAGTAAATGAGATAGTGATTTATTGTGGCAATAGCTCAGCTATTTCATTATCAAAGAATTATGTGTTTCACAAGAGAACGAAGCACATCGATGCTAAGTTTCACTAAATCAGAGAGTTAGTGAACAATGGAGAAATTATTTTACAGCATTGTAGAACAGATGAGCAATTTGCAGATATACTAACAAAGCCATTGGGGCAAAAGAGTTTTGAATATTTAAGAAAATTCTTGGGTATGACTGATAACCCAGCAGGTGACTTTAAGGAGGAGTGTTGAAAATATTAAATTCACCTACGTACCCTATGCAGGTAGAAACAGAGTACAGAGGGGTAGAGAACTTGCGTGCATAGCACTATGCATTCAAGAGGAATGGAAACCGTAAGAATGAATTTAATTTGATTATGGTCGCAGCTGAGTTTGTAGAGAAGAAATTAAATTTTGATGGGTCGTAGCCGCATTTGTAGAGGAAATGAAGACTTTCATGGTTCAACCACGGAATAGTAGATTTTTATTAAAGAAAAGTCGTTTCGGGCTTTTAAGCCCGCACCAACCAATCAGAACCAATTTTGTTCAACGCGCTAAGATTTTCAGTTTTAAATTGGGCCACATCATCTATGGTCCCCACCATTTCATCACCCATCGCCAAGTTTTATTTAAGTGTCTTGTTGATATGAAGTCCCACCAATATAATTCATGTGATGCGATATCAACATATCGCAATCGCCATTCCCAAAGGCCACCGCATATTTTATGTTCCGAAGGTTAGTTGTGATGTGATGCGATGTGGTCCCTACCACCATCTCTCATCACAATTGCTCGTCACAAAATTTCTCCGCCCATCCGAAGTTTAAATTGCAGATGGTGCGATGCGATGTGGTCCCACCACAATCGCTCATCACACATCATAAATTTGTTGTTCAACCATTCTGCTCGTTTCATCGCCGATGCACCGATGTGATGTGAACCCCACGTCCATCGCACATCGCAATCGCCAAGTCCAAAGCCCATCCGCCATCTTATGATTGTTATCCGCCGATTCAATGTGGACCCCACGTTGTAGCATCGCTCATCACAAGTTCAAATTTGATTCCGCCAAACCATTTGTTCCGCCGATCATCGATGCACCGATATAAAGACCGAGCCCACATGTTTATTAAAAGATTGTTTAAAAGTTTCATGCTGAAATGTTTCATTTTTATTTTATTTTTGTTTTATTTTAAAAGAAAAGGGTCATGCCATATATAAATTGTAAATCTCATAGGCTTATTGTAGTGTGGTAATGTTGCATTGTTGTGTAAGCCCGCAGGTAGAGAAAAACACAGTAAGACCAGAGAGCACTGTCTTGTGTGTTTTTTGAGAGATAGAGAGAAATATTGTGAAGAGCACTGCGTCTGTAGTAGTCAAGTATTTTGTAATCCCACTTCAGTTGAAGAAATTTTTTAATAGTTTTGTTTGTTAATAAAATATTTTTTCAAGTTTGTGCCATCTCTGTCCAGCATTCGAAATTTCCATATTGAATCTCTGTGTTACAGAGGAGACTCTTTTTTTCTCCCTGTTTGTTCAGAATACTCAGAAATTCCAACATTTACGTTCTTTTTTCTTGAGCGTGCCTTGTCTCACTCTTGAGGCAACTCGAATTCTCTGTTTCCGGTAATCTTTGTATGTCCATGTTGGGGCATTTTCTGGCCCTCCTTATTTTGCGGACTCTGGATGCACATATCCCCTCTATTGTATGGACTTATATGAAGATACCTTCTCACAGTTACTGCATTTGGTTCTAATAAAATTGTTGTTTTGTATTTGAGGGAAAAAAATTCTCAAGCCGCAAATACTATAGGAAGTTTTAAAACGATTATAAACATAGACTAATTTTTTATTTCAGGAAGTATTTCTTCAAAGGGGCACTCCATTCTACTTCAATGTTTTCCTTTAAAATATCAATCTGATGAACTCCTTTGTGGTATCTGTAATTGCAAGATACATAATAGATCTGAATGAAATTGCATTGCATTTTGGAATGTCGAAGAGATCGTAAGGCTGCTTTCTCATCGGATGCCCAGAAAACTTAAACGACTGTCTAATTCCCTATTATTACTCACATTTCCAGAATGCGTGGAAACTGGCTGCCATGTGTGCAAAGAGGGACAATTTTATGTGGAGGATATTTATGAATCTAGAAAGAAGATATTTTCAGTTCATGACATCAAGAAAGGCAACAAAGTAGTGGGAGAAATATTTGAGTATTTTTCCAAGGGATCCGTGGGGAGCATCCTTGTATCTGCATTCCACTTTCTCCATCAAGTTATTATAAATTCAACGCAGGGGCTGATCAGATATTCCGAGGTAGTAGAGAGTGAATTTTTAAGAGGCCCCCCTTTCATAGCCCCAAGGTTAACATAAGTGCTACTCACTGTTGTACTGATTGGTTGGTTAAGAGAGAATGGATTCTCCAGCACTCTCCAACTCCTACTCTAATTTATGTATTCACACATGATAAAACAATCTTAAGTTAATGTCATTTTAATTGTTTTAATCAAAAATCAATTGAAAATTAAATGAATTCTTATTGTTTTAATGTTATTCACCTTAGATCTCTTGAGAGGGGGGCGCTGCTAACAGGTTTTGCGGGTTTTTATTTTTGGCGAGGAAAGACTTGCTGTGAAATCCTCCACGGAATGAGTTCTACTGTCATAAAGAGGGTCTATGCTTCATTAATACGGTTCACGTAGATGACGGAATGTGTGATTCAAAATCATCAAATGGACTGAGAATTCTCTCACTTGCATCGAACTTCCTCATTGATAAAATAAATCAACATTGGGCTGAACGAAAGGCTGTGGAGTAACCAGATTTGTTTTAAGCTCTGAAACGCCTTTTTCTTTGGAGAAAGTATAACATCGTGGAAACATGTGAAAGGAAAACTAGAAAGAGAACCAAGCTTATGTTGTTCAAATGGAGGATTGGCTTAATTTCTTTGGAGAAAGTATAACATCGTGGAAACTCGTGAAAGGAAAACTAGAAAGAGAACCAAGCTTATGTTGTTCAAATAGAGGATTGGCTTAAAAATATAAGCATATTTTTTATTAAAAATAATTTCAGAGTTTATTTACCCAAGAGGGAATATGAAAATTTATGTTTGTTATCTTTCTCAAAAAAAAAATTTGTGTGTGAAAAACTATAAGAATCTAGATTGTTCTTTTGAAAAACTATAAGAATCTAGATTGATTTTTTTGGAAGAATAAGTTATAACATTAATCTACTTAAAAATGTACACAGTTATCTAGATAGTGGATAATCACTATTACAATATTTTTGGGGAAGAGTTAAGTAGTTTAATACTTGAAAATATTTAATGGGTTTAAAGATAAGATGAGGAGTTTTCACCAAAAGAACTCTTGAAATTTTGTGCATATGGAGAACTTATGCTAGTTTTCTTAGTAAATAAAATATATTACTGCCTGTAGATAAAGATTGACATTATGTTAATCTTTTAGAAAGATGTATGTATATATGCATCTTATGTAAGAAAAGGTAGGATGCTTTTTATTTTTTCTAAAAGGACTTTTGTACAGGTGTATGAAATGATAAGGAAAACCAAGTTATTTTCTTGAAAATCAATATAGATTAAAGAGGGAAATTCTTGAAGATATTTGATGGGTTGGGAGATAAGTTAATGAGTTTATCTTGGAAAAGAAGTCATGAAGAACCAATGTTAGTTTCTCATAATCTTTTCTTTGGGAAAGATCATGTTGAATCTTGTGTGAAAATAATACTTGTTTCTTGGGAAAAGATTATGTTTCTTTATATATGTTGTTCTTACGTGAAAATAATAACCTCTTGAAAAGATTACATGGCTAGATGAATTGTGTCAACTTCTTATTTTAAGTGTTGTATTAAAGGTTAAGTTAACCTTGTTATGGTTTCCTAGTTTTCTGCATAAAAGATGGTTATCTATGATAATTTTTTCAAAGGGAAGCATGAAAAAATACATGTAGAAAGAAAAAGAAACTAGGTTATATTAATTTCCTTTGAAAAAGAAGTGTGATTTGTTTACATGAAAATAATACTTAAATGATGGTAGAATTCTGAAGAAGGAAATATGTTGTGCATGCATTAAAGAAGAGCTAAATTATAACAAGTTACTATTATGACAAGCTCTTGCATGCACAAATAATAGTCATTGTGTTATAGAGATATCTTCTTTGCAAGGATAGAAGAAATATTGAGTTATAATGTTTATTTAGGAAGAACTAAATGTGAATACTTTATGCTATCATAACTAGTATGCTAGTTTCTTTTGGAATAATCTCATGCATATGCATGCAATATTTGTATTAGCTTTTGTTGGAAATAATATACATATTTGTAGGTGGGAAAAGATAGCAAGTTGTGTTAGACTACATTGGAAAAGATTGTTAGTATAATATTTGAAAAAAAAGGCATGTATTTGTAGGCTTTATTGCCTTAATTTTACAGAAAATAAAACATGCGTTTGCATGTTCTATTGTGTTAAGCATTCCTTTGGGAAGACTCTTTTGGAAGCTATTTGCTCTGTTGTGTTAAGCATTCCTTTGGGAAGACTCTTTTGGAAGCTATGTGCTATGTTGTGTTAATCATTCATTTGGGAAGACTCTTTTGGAATCTATATGCATCTGTATGCATAAAAACAACATTTGTTGTGTTAGCTTTCTTTACATGAACCAAAAGTAATAACTTCTAAAGAAATTATTGGCGGATGTAGATATTGAATGTGTGCTTATGCGAGGGAAATATTAGTAAATTTGATTTCTTATAACTAGCACATATGCAGTGCGGGTAAAGGGAGCATGTCAAGATCTTTTACTTGCATGTCATGAATGTACATGAGTAGATGGAGAAGCATCACTAGTATAGGTTTATGAATGGATTGTTTAATACTGTATGAATCTTGACATCAATGTAAGTTGAAGACAAAATTAGCAGGAAATGATGGTGACTTGTACAAAGGAAACATTATGCTTAACATGGTTGTAGGTAAATGATTAATGGTTCATGCAGATGAGTGCGAGCTGTGGGATGGTCCATTGTAGGTACATCCATGCCACCAAGATATGAAGATATGAAGATTAGTGGGTAAATTCTATCATATTTAGTGTAATGTCTTTAAGCTAGATATTTGTATATTTCCTTGTAAGAGTTATAACAATGGTTAAGGGATGGTCTCCCTTATAAGCCATTGAGTGAGGGGTGAACAACCTCACGAGTGTTTAATAATTAAATTAAATTTTTGTTGGTTTTCACCCTAGTTTCCAAGGTATATGGGTGTTCAATGATGTGATTGATTATTGTTTCAAATTGATGATGTTGATTCCTTTCTTGTTATGATGTCCATAATGTCAAGTATGTATGACTACCTGAATAATGAAATGAATGAAAGGTTACATCATACATTTTTATGTTAATGTACTACAATAGAGGTTGTTAATGGTTAAGCAACTTACTATTCTTATACTAAGGTTACACCATGAACTAGTGAACATTCTATCTAATGATTAGTAAGGAATATTTAATAGTGATTTGGATAGTTACCCGTGGGTAAATTTTATGAAAAAAATTTAACTCCTTGCATTTCCATGTGCGGTTATCAGTGTATGTTATAGTGGATTTTCTGCCAATGCTTTTCTAACCAATGGTTTGGCCCAAGTAAGTCTGAGTGTCAAGGGTTTACAGAGTGTGTCAACATGATTTACGCTATTAGTTTGGTTTTTCTTGTTTCTTAAAAGATGGTATGACACACATGCTAATATACCTTCTAAACCTAGTGTGGTTATGATAATGATACCTCTTGGTATTGGTTTGGGCATGGACTATGTCAAACCAGGAGGTAACTCCTCAAATCAGAATGTGTATTAGTTGAAGAATGTACATGTATTTATACATGGAGGTGAGGCTATTGGGATTCATCTCCCAATGACTCTTGGCCTTCCTTATTTCCTAATATTATTTATTATACAATATTACATATCCACACCCAACCCATAGGATTAGGTGTCAACATTTCCCCCTTTAATCCGAAGGGATGTTGGTGAGCCCAAGCATCGATCTGAACTTTTCAAACTTTTCTCTTCCAAGTGCTTTGGTGAAGATATCAGCAGTTTGCTCATTTGTGGAACAATGATGTAGATGGATGGTTTTGGCTTGAACATGATGTCGAATTAGATGGTACTTTGTATTGATGTGCTTTGTTCGATCATGGAACTTTGGGTTCTTGGCCAACTTTATTGCAGAAGTTTTGTCGATCATGAGTGGAGTGGAATACATTTGTTTCATCTGCAAATCTTCCAGGATTTTCCGGAGCCACACAATTTCCTTTGTTGCTTCAGCTGCTGCCACATATTCTGCCTCGGTCGTGGAATCTGCTGGAACTGACTGTTTGCATGATCTCCATGAGACAGCTCCTGATCCAAGACTCATGATGTAACCTGTAGTAGACACCCCTATTTATTTGTCGCCATCAAAGTCTGAATCAGAGTATCCGATCAAGCTGAAGTTGCCTACCTGTGTATATTTGAGTCCAAAGTCTTGAGTCCCCTTCAAGTACCTTAACACTCTTTTTGTAGCAGACCAATGTCCTTCACAAGGTTTTTGCATGAACCTTGAGAGGATTCCAACAGCAAATGAAAAGTCAGGTCTGGTGGTGGTCAGGTAGATAAGACTTCCTATAAGCTGTCTATACTTAGTTGCATCCTCGAATTCCTTCCCTTCAATAGATGTGAGCTTCAAGTTTTGTTCCATTGGAGTGGTCAAGGGATTGCATTCATCCATGCCAAACTTGTTCAAGAGATCTCCAATGTACTTATTTTGAGAAAGAAATATAAATTTAGGATGTTGAATTACTTCAATACCCAGATAGTAATGAACATGACCCAAATCAGTCATTTCAAAACCTTTCTTCAATTCTTTCTTCATAGATGCAATGTAGCTTTCATTATTCCCTGTTATCAAAAGATCATCTACATATACCACAAGATATACAATTGTTTTTCCAACTTTCTTAAAAAACAAAGTTGCATCATCAAGATAAAAATGTTTGAAGTCAAGTTTCAGAAGATGCTCGGTTAATTTCTCATACCAGGCTCGTGGTGCTTTCTTGAGGCCATACAAGGATTTTATAAGCTTGCAAACTTTGTGTTCTTGACCCTTTACAAAAAATCCTTCTGGGTGGGACATACAAACTTTCTCCTTTAGATCTCCATTCAAAAAAGTTGTTTTTACATCCATCTGATGGACTTTCCATCCATTTTGAGCTGCTAGGGAAAAGAGAGTCCGGATGGTGGTCCATTTTGCTGTGGGAGAAAAAGTTTCTTCATAATCGATTCCTTATTTTTTTGCAAAACCTTTTGCCACAAGCCTAGCCTTGTGCTTGTCAAGTGAGCCATCTACTTTATACTTGTTCTTGTAGACCCACTTACAGCCAATTGGTTTTGTTCCCAAAGGCGGATCAACCAGCTTCCAAGTGCCATTCTTTATCAAGGCATCATACTCCTTCTGCATCGCTTCTTTCCATTCATCATGAGAAGCGGATTCTTTGAAGGAAGTTGGTTCATGATCTGTAGACAAACTCAATTCACGGTTATAAGCAATATCCATATCAACAGGGGAATCATAATTATCTACATCACCTTCGATTTGTTGAGTGGAACTTCTTGTTCCTATTTTTCCAACCTCATCAGGATGAACATTCTCCAGTGTCTTTGTCAGCCATTTGGGAGGACCTTTCTGAGATGGCCCAGGCTAGTCATTTGACTGAGTTGGGATTGATTCAAGATTCAATCTCCCAATTCTATCAATCACATCATCCAATGTGTCATCCGTGGTTGTTTCTTCATGTGGGGGAGAGAGTGCTTCGGGACATGATTCCACAGTTTGATTCAATATCGGAATCCCCCCTTCAAGATGTGGAATCTGATTATCAAATTCTTGGAAAGACTTTGCATGTGTGAATCTATCCAGGCGATCAAGTTGCTGCTCAACAACCTTGTCACTCTTGGAAGATTCAAGGAATATGACATCTCTTGCTATTACAAACTTCTTATTTGCTTCATCATAGAGACGATATCCTTTGGAGGTATTGGAGTACCCCAAGAAGATACATTTTTGACTTCTAGCACCAAGTTTTTTCCTTTGACCCTTGGGTATCAAGGCATAACAGGTGGACCCAAAGACCCTAAAATGCTTTACCGAAGGAATGTGGCCATGCCACATTTCAAAAGGAGTTTTGTTTCTAATTGAACTTGAAGGACACCTATTCTTTATGTAAACAACACATAGAACTGCATCAGCCCAAAAAATCAATTTTACATTCTTGAAAAATAACATGGAGCGGACCATATTTAAAATAGTTCTGTTCATTCTTTCAGCTACACCGTTCTGTTGTGGATTATATGGCACAATTGTTTGATGTTTGATTCCATGTTGATGAAGATAATTTTCAAATTCGTTTGAAGTGTATTCTTTTCCATTATCAGTACGTAGAGAGCCAATATGAGTTTGTGCATCATTTTCAATCCATGCATGAAAATTCTTGAATGTTTGAAAAGCATCAGACTTGTTCTTCAATAATTAAATCCAACACATTCTGGTGTAGTCATCAATAAATGTCATCATGTATTTATTTCCATTTGCAGAAGAAATAGGCATAGGGCCACATAAATCTGAATGAACAAGCTCAAGTTTTCTATGTGCTCTGGAGTGTGAATCATGAAATGGTTGTTTTCTATGCTTTCCTAGAATACAAGCATCACATTCCTTAGGTTTTCTAGGAATTGTAGGCAGTCTATTAACACCATTTTTCTTCAACAAACGAAGGCTTTCATAGTTTAAGTGTCCAAATCTAGCATGCCATAAAGACTTGATGGGAATGTACCTTCATCATGATGTGAACTGAATGCAAAGTTTTGAGCATGAGCAGATGAACCTTTCAGCTTCAAGAGTCTCCCTTCTTCTATTCCCTCCATGACAAGTGAGTGATCTGATGCTTTTCTAACCTCTGCCTTGCCATCAAACAAGTGAATGGAGTGTCCTTGCTGGCGGATTTGGATCAGGGACAACAAGTTTCTCCTCAACTCAGGGAGGTATAGAACCTCATGTAGGATATGATCTGGAAGACCAGGAAACTTAAGCCTAACTGTACCAAGCCCTAATGGCTTGAGTTTGGACTTATCTGTGAAATATACTGCTCCATAAACTTTGTCAGTGAATTCTTCAAAAAAATATTTTCAAAATGTCATGTGACATGTTGCTCCTGAATCTAGCAACCAATCATCTCTCCATGAATTAAATGAAACATCAAACAATTCTTCAATTACCCCATTGTTACAATGTGCTAGAACATAATGAGCTGATTCAGGTGCTTTACCTTTGTCTTTGTCATTAGTTTTACCTTTGTCTTGATTTATTTGCTGCTCAATTTTCTCCCAAGGTGTTCTGCATTTGGATGCATCATTTCCATATTTATTGCAACGTGTGCAATGAAGATTGGATTTGTCAGATTGTCTGCCCCCCCTTTCTATGAAGTTTCTTCTTCCTCTTCCTCTTCTGCCACCTCTTCCTCTGGATGAATCTGGAGCATGACTCTTTTCTCTATGTGCCAAGTATGCAGCCTCTTCGGAAGACGAAGGGACTGTCATCTTCCCAAAATCTTTCTCTCTTTCTACAAATTTTTTCTCAAGTGTATCAAAGGTGATATGCTCAAGGTTCCCACTTGCTTGCAAAGACTCAAGATAATGTGAGTAAGTCGGATATAATGCCTTAACATATGCTATGAGAGGTATGTCCATTTTTACACCAGTGCTATCAATATCATGCATGATAGATCTAACTTTTGAAGCTAAGGCAAGGGGATCATCATTCTTCATTTCAAGACTGAACAACTTAATCATCAATTGAACATTTTCTAATTCTGAATGTGAGTCATAGAGTTCTTTTAGCTTGCTCAAGGCATCATAGGCATTTGAGAATGATGAAATGTGGCGACTCACCTCTTCATTTACGGAAGCTGCAATCAAGGCATAGGCCTTGCAGTTCTTGTTTTCCCAAATGGCGAGCTCTTTGTCTGAAGTGGGATTTGCTGGTGGATTTCCTTCTTGTCCTTCACAGATTCCTTTCCACAACTCATTAAAAATGAGTGTGTGTTTAATCTTCCGAGACCATTCAAGATAGTTCTCTTTTCCGGAGAGAACCACCCCAACAATAGAGATGAGAGAATGCATTAGTTTGCTGGAAAAAAATTATTTTGAAGAGGAAAAAAATTCTACTAGAAAATCTTCAATTCTGGAAATTTGCTCAATTTAAAGGGGACAAAAAATCTTGCTAAAAATGCATTGAATTCTGCACACAAAAAAAATATATGTATTTTTTCTTTTCTTTTTTTGGAAAAAAAAATTATATGAAAACTGTATTGAATGGGAGGCGGTATTATGAATGTATGAATGGGGCGGTATAGTTAAATGGATAGAGGGGCGATATTATGGTGGGAGGGGCGGTAATATGAACAGTGGTATTGTAAAGTGGGGGTTGAAATAGTGCTATTGTATACGAATGGTGGGGGCGGAAATAGTGAATGGTGAGGGCGGAGTGTATTGAACGCGGGTGGAAGGTCCGTGGGACAAGCCACGGGGTATTAAAAGCGCATGGGATTAAAGCGTTCTAATGAGGTTAATCGACAGTGTATAAGCCAGAGTTGTGTTGCTATGGGCGGATATAAGCAGTATTAAAACCGTTGACAAATCATTATTAAAAATCGTTGTGTAGTGGGGAGGTGTTTGCAGTGGTATTATAAATGGTATAACAATGTGGTGTATTGCATAAGCAGCGGTATTATTGATATAACAGTTAAATATAACAGTGGGGAGGTGTTTGCAGCGAGTTCTGTGTTGGGAGAGATCGCAGAGAGGGGGCGCAGGTTGTGTGAGGATTATGCGCAGAGAGGAGGGCGTAATGATATGAGGGGAAGAAATGGGAGTGAGGGGGGTATGCATAGGCATG
The DNA here is from genome assembly GCA_034641835.2 of Pinus albicaulis. Taxonomy (NCBI): domain Eukaryota; kingdom Viridiplantae; phylum Streptophyta; class Pinopsida; order Pinales; family Pinaceae; genus Pinus; species Pinus albicaulis. Next base: position 684,509,292 of record CM076579.1, read on the forward strand.
GAGAAATGGGGTGGGGGATGTGAGTGCAGATGTGTAGATGAGGGGAAGAGGGGAGGCCAAGAGGCCGTTTTAAAAAAACTGGAATGTCAGAGATGCAGGATTGCAGAATTGTAGAATGGCAGGTATCTTCTGGAACTGCAAATTGCAGAATTTCAGGGACTGCAGAATTGCAGAATCTCCAAAAGCTGCAAAAATAGAACTGGGCAAAAATTGCAGAGATAGATTAAAAAAAAGCATAATTAAAGTACATAAATTTAATAGAAGCAGCAAAAACTATCATAAAAACTGACTGAGCAAAGGAATGAGGGAGTTACACCACAGGAAAAAATGCCAATAGTGGCACTGGCTCTGATACCATATCAAACCAGGAGGTAACTCCTCAAATCAGAATGTGTATTAGCTAAAGAATGTACATGTATTTATACATGGAGGTGAGGCTATTGGGATTCATCTCCCAATGACTCTTGGCCTTCCTTATTTCCTAATATTATTTATTATACAATATTACATATCCACACCCAACCCATAGGATTAGGTGTCAACAGACTACTTACATTTATTTGTGAGAAGGTCTCGTCATCTGATGAATTTCATCATTTGGAAGAATTTGGTCGAGAAATATTGTTCGAGCAACGATAATATTAGAAATGATGTGCACTTTAATTTTCATCATAGACATCCAAATTTTAGGCATTTGAATTTTAATTTGCATCATACACATCCAAACTTTAGGCATAAAAGTTGTAGGGAGATGGTTCTATGGTGTTTTGCAAGTATTGGTTTGTTTGGAGTTATCTTTCACTTAACTTTTTATCTGAATATGAACATCATTTTGACTATAACTTTGATAACCTGATTTTAGTGTATCCTTCTACACTCTTGCTACTCACTTCCATTAAATTAATTGAAACGTTCATTTCTTTCATAAATTTTTTTATTATGCATTGATACAATAAATAGTAAATATTAGCAAACTATACATGAATTGTATTCCTGCAAAGATGGTATTATTTTACTTAATTTTTAGTAGCAAGAGAGTGTTTTATAACCAAGTTAAAATATGTACTTTTTATTTTATTTGATCAAACTATAACACAATATAAATAGAGGGATTTGAATGACAAACTATACATGAATTGTATTCCCCCAAATATGCTATTATTTTACTTAATTTTTATTAGTCAGAGAGTGTTTTATGACACAGTTAAAATATGTATTTTTATTTTTATTTTATCAAACTGAAACATATTATAAATAGAGTGATTATGCTTAAAGATTTTATTATTTTACTTTATTTTAACTAGTCATAAATTATTTAATTTATTAACATAGTATCAATACAATTAATTAATGATATTTAGAGGGAAAATTGTATAATTTTACTTAGCAATTAATCTCATTATTATTAGTATTATTATTATTATTATTATTATAATATAAATTTTATAAATTTTTTATTTTTTTCATTAATCAAAATTTTAATTTAATCAATAATTTTATATTTAATAACAATAACAATAAAAAAATTAGATTTTTATTAAATATAATTTTTCAATCATAAATTAATAAAATTTGATTAATTATGTTTAATAATTATTATTATTATTTTAAATAAAATTACTATTTTATAATGATTAATTTCTGTGAATTATTCACTTGTTGGTCAGTAAATTCATCTAAGCTTTATTAAGAAAAAATAATAATAAATTATGAAAAATTTTAACATATAATAAATTGATTTAGGAAGACAAAGAAAAAGAGGGAGAGAGAGGGGTGGAAATGAAGAGAGGGAGAGAGAAATAAAAATCAATAGGGGTAGAGAGAGACACAAAGGGAGGGAGAGAGAGGCAAAGAGGGAGAGTGGGGAGAGAGAGTGTGTGTGAAGGAGATTGTGGGAGATGGAGAGAAAGGGAGTGAGCAAGGGAGAAGGGGAGAGATAAGGAGAGAGGTAGGGACAAAGAGAGACAGATGCAAGAAGGAGGTTATTGTGAAGGAGGGAACAAAGGAAAGAAGGGATGGATGGATAGAAAAGGAGAGGAAAGGAGATAGAGGAAGGTGGAGAAAGAAGGAGAGAGAGGTGGGGATGAGAGAGAGAGAGAGGAATCAGCAATAGTAAAGGGGTTGTCACTAGTATGAGCTACCAATTAGACCTCACACTATTTGGGGTAATAGAGCCATCTAGATTCTTTCTCAATAACCAGTCTTTTTTTTTCAATTTGATGTGAGATATAGATCATCATCAAGGTAGGGGACATGAAAATTATATACTAAAACTATTTAATTCACTAGTATGAAAAAGGTTAATCTAGCTAGCATTGGAAGATACAAAAGAAGGAGGAAGTGATGAGCCAGTAGGCATATAGCTTCACAATTGTGACAACTGTTAGTTGGAATCTAAGGAAACAATGAATATCTACTTATTAGAACAACTCAAAAATAATAATTTTCTAATGTAATAAGTTCTCATAGAATTAAAACTACAGAACTGAGATAGAAATCATTTGAGAGACAATCTAGTTCGTGTAATTGTCCATAACCTAGTAGTATACATCCCACAAAATACACACATACGTTATCCATTTAAGAGTAATAAAAAACAAGGAAAATATTCATGTTAAGATATAGCTCTAGTAAAATGCCACTTTAATTTTTGGGTTTTAATAAATACGTGGTCTTTGTTAAAATTTTAGTAGAATTAGCCGTGAAGTCATGTTTTTCGTTTTCTTTCTAGTCCTCTTAGTGACCAGAAATGTTATCATTAATTAGGTATGATCTCAAAGACCTATACACAGATAATAAAGTTATTTTTTGGTTGTATGGAATCAAGATTTGATCGTAGTAATATCTAGTCTGAGGCATGAGACTATTTTAAGATTATTCTATTGAATTCTTCTCACATATAAATGTGTTTCAATTTCTTTCACTCATGATCTTTGTTGTGATTTTTCCTATGTTTGAATTATATCAATCTAGAATCCTATAGCTACAATTTATAGAAATTATCAGTTCAAGAAATCCCTATCTATGGGAAGCATTTCTATGGATTTTGGTGAAATTATAGAGCCATGTGAGATATTTGGGATTTGTGTCAACTATGGTATAACTTTTGTATATGGAGTTCTTGTAAGTTAGCATGAAAAATTGAAAACATTATATCCAAGACATGTTGACTTGTCTGTGTGTTATTGAAGGACTTGTGACTATAATATTAATTTGTTGCTACATTATTCCAGTGGAAATGAATAGCTGAAGTAAAATGGGGAGCCCCGCGAACTCTTATATTTATCATCAAGTAATTGAATAAAGGTGGTGACAACCATGAAAGTATTTTTCAATCACCGAGTAGGTGAAGGAAGGTGGGGACTCCCACAAAGTTTTATTGGCATTGGTGAACCCTGGTATTGCACCAAGAATGTTGCAACTCCGAGAGGCTACTCTAATTTAATTTATCAACCCAGGGTTCATAAAAACTTGGAGGTGACAGTTCTATATACAAAGCAAATTCATTCTACTCATGTCATCCTCTTCTGAGTCCTACGAAAGGGTGCTATTTCTAAGGTTTCTTAATGAAATTTTCCACACTTCTGAATTTATACCTAGGGCTACAAGTGATTCAAATCCATATCTCTATCAACGAGCAAAGAACTATTCTACAGCAATAAAGTACAACAAGCTACTCTGCTATTGAAGAAATCTACAAATTAAGCTATGGAAAGAAATGGAAGCAAAACTAGGCATCTTTCATGAATAAATTGTTGAGATGAAATTGCAGAAAGGAGACTAACCTAATCACACATTTCTAGGAAAAATGGCTAAGAACACTCTGTCTACTTCATGTTTTAACTATCATGCTTTTACTCATGCATCTAATCATGACCTAATTATGCTTGTAAATGCATTGTTTTGCAGCAAGGAGGAGAAAGCACTAATGTGGTTTAGGAAGGTCTTGAACTCATGGGTGCAGGGCTGAAGGTGTCTAGATGGTTTTTGTAGGTCTAGATGAGGTGGATGATGGTTTATGGGCTTAAGGAGAGACCCACTCGTGTTGCTACAGGTTTCCTATAGTGCACCAGGAAAGTCTCAAATTGCTACAGGAAAGAGTCCGAGGGAAATCTGAGGTCGTAAATGGTGGAGAGTGTAGAGGAGGTGGAGTGAAGGTGTGTTTGGATGGATGGAAGGTGGCCAACCCCTTGGTAAAGCTCAAAACCGCTTGAGAATCTCGTCTAGCACTTCTAGGTTTTCTCACGGTGTGAAGGTGAAAAATATTAAAAACAAGGGGTTGATGGCGATTTGATGCAAAGAAAGATGATGATGGGTGAGAAATGAAGCTAAGGGTGTTGGTGAAGTCCTCCTTTGTTGTGATACTTGAACCTGCAAGAAAACTACGTGTTCATGCAACAAACATTGGCAAATTCGTGATGAAGGAAATGGAAAAGAGGAGTTCAATTTGGAAATCAAACCTACTTTAGCATTCAAAAAAAATCTAACTCAATATTATAGACATGTTCATGACACTACATGAACATAACTATTATTTCCAAGAAATCATAAACTAAATAGAAAATTTGGCCTTTTGGGAAGGTTTTCCCTCCTCAAACTCCAATGAAAGAGACGAGAGAGAGAGGCTTGACACACAATTTTTTGATTTTATAAACCATTCTACCAACATTTATGCAAGCTTAACTATAACAAAGACAAATGGAAGAAAACTAGAAACAATGAATTGGAATGTAAGAAAACTAGTTAAAAGTCATAAAACAAACTAGCTACAATGACATAAAAAATGACCATGAATGCACAAGAGAGAATAAGGCTAATGGATTGGGCCCTAACCGACAAGCCTAACCCTACGAAACTAAATCAGTGAAGGATAATCTGCATACTCATCTTATTTCAGAAAATAGTCTCATTACATAATCATAAAAGTCTCAAAAACTGATTACAAGAGCTAAGAGTCTATTAGCTTCCTTCAAAGTTCAAATCCTAATGAGATCTTTCTCAGCCATATTTAACCTAGAGGTTAGCTACCAACATCTCCCTAAAAAGTAGGTGATTTTTCATCTTTAACTACAAGAGAAGTTGAGCTTTGGTGCACTTGATCTCCCACTTCCTTGGTTGCCTTTGATTTTGAGTTGTTGTAGGGAATCTCGAGGATCCCTAGGCTGCCTTTGGGAGTTGAGGAGGTGGTAAACCCCCCTATAATCTCTCCTTATTGTCTACTCCGAGCTTTAATTATAAAATCTTCATCAAAATTGAAATATATTCGTGATTATACTTCATTTAAATCATGTTAGGCATTCAAAGTATGACAAGCCTTAATCACCATCTACACTAGCAACATAAGACCATAATATAATTTAAATGTGATAAAGAGAGACTTAATAAGGCTAAAAAGGTGACCATTAACACCTCCAATTATACCTAATGATGGAGCTCATCCTCACCCCCTACCAAATAGTTACTCATCCTCTGAGCAACTTAAACCTCCTTCTGCATTTCTTTCAAAGCTTTAATGAATCCTCTGACTTCCCAAGGAAGAAGTGTGGGAGTCCCTTCAGGAGGGTAAAATCCATCATTCTTTTCTGCTTCCTCTCATTCTCTCTTTTTCTCATCTTGGTTTTTTCCATCACTCAGTCCCAGCAGCAAGGGTGGATTGAGTTTCAAACCAAGCTACTGAATCTTCCTAGCCTGCATGGCCCTCTTGTATATTGGTGCTTTTTCTAAGGAAACTCTCAATCTCTCTGGTGTGTGGTATTCCATGTTTCTAAGTGTTACACAGTAATTTTTCACTGTCCCTGCAATCCTCCGTCCCGCACATTGGAGGGCCTTTTCCATGACCTTTGATTAGTGACATAACCTGAAATCACCTTCATGGCATCCCCCTTGACAAGGACAATGATTCCTCTGAAGACAGCTTCTTGTGAAAAACCCTAAAAACGGACCTTTTGGCCTTGGCACGATCAGCCAGTTCAGCCCTCATGCCAATGGGGGAAATCCACCAAAGAGGGCGCGCCAATTGGTGCTTTGTCCCAGTGTATTACTCGCGCGAAGCTTAATAAGGATTGTTTTTTAAAAATAAATGGCGAAAGTTTGATTCCAACCAACTCCTAATCGAGTCTCTAAAATGAGTTGGGAGGTTTGGCTCCGAATCTCCATGTAGGGGAAGTGGTTTTCCACCTGTCATGGAAGCTTCCCTGAGGATAGGGAAAATCCCACCATTGTAGGGATCCCAACTCCCCTTCCACCATCTATATAAGCTTGCCATTTTCATTTTTCAATCTAGCCTTAATGGTCATACCACTAAGAGCTGAATCTGTAGCAAGGAGACTATCGCCAGACAGCCTTTGAGAGCCAAGCCGAAGAGAGATAGCTTTGTCCCATTTCTGATGAGCTTCATTGAGACGTGATCCACTGTCGACCCCACCAAAGGAAGATCCAGCGTCAGAGCTTAAGGTTGTATCATTCCTTTGTTTTATTAATGATAAGCGACTTTGATTATGGTTTCACTCGTGTATCTTTATCTTTGATGCAATGAGCTACATCTTCTCTGACTAATGTATAGTTACAAGATTTAGATTCTATGTTGTGTATCATCGTGTTTCTTCGCATGTGTGCAGGTGTTCGTATGTGTTGAGTTGAAGGATTGTGATCTGCCGAAGCGGAGGACGGGAAGCATCATCCTTCTTTCGACGACCATCGCGTAGGACCTGAGGTAGGAAACTTGTCATTTCTTGTCATTTTGTAACTAGAGACCTGCGTCTTAGCATGTCTTGATTTTTGCTAGACCCGATCTGGGCTAGTAAGGATCACCTCTATCCGCAGAGGGGATTTACCTCTCCAACAAACGCCCGTGCCGCTCAGCACTACAGCATTGTTGAGTATTTGGCACAGGCACCTTCCGCAATGTCTGTGTTGGAAGTGCTTCAAAGTTTCCCATTGCAACAGAAAGCTCTGTTGTCCGCAATCGGTGGAATTGACCCCGCCGATTCTAGTATTCTCACATTCGACCTGGAAAATTTTGTCCCCTGACTTCCGCATCAAATTTTTCTCATTATACAAGTCGGGATCAACATCCTTAACATTCACAGAGCCATTGTGGACGAAGGTGCTTCCACCTGTGTTATGTCATCTGCCTGCTAGAAATCCATTGGCTCTCCAACCCTCACTTCATCTCCCAATTCCCTAGAGGCATTTGATGGTCGGGAATCAAAACCCCTGGGTGTTCTCGATAGTTTACCGATCACGTTACAGGGTAAGACAGTCAACGTAGAAGTAGAAGTGGTTGACGCCAAGCTCAACTACAATCTCCTTCTTGGTCGCAGTTGGACTCACGCCATGCTATGTGTTTCGTCCACCCTCTTCCGACTTCTGAAGTTTCCTCATGAGGGAAAAATTATCACTATTGATCAGTTGTCTTTCTTCACCTCATCCTCTCATAACAACGTACCTTACGTGCATCAGATCCCAAATCCCCCCGACAATGTAGGACCTGGTCTTTTCAAGGACCCCATCCTCATGGGTATTTTTCTCGTGCCACCACCGCACACCATTCAATTTAACATGATCTCTAGGTTAGATGACCCTTGGATCATCCCTTCGCCTAAATAGATGACCTCTTTCGGAGACTTGATGCCTTTGAATCCAGTTGAGATCAATTATTGCGAGATCATCGTTGCATCTGATCCTCCTCCCTCTGATCATGCGCCTTTGAGCATGGCTTTAGATATATATTCTCAATCCCCTTGGCTAAGCGATGCAGATTCTCCTGATCCTTTAAGAGAAGTATTCCCTTCTGATGAAGCTATCGTTGAAACAATGTCTCTTGAAGATCTGTCGTGGAGAGATGGACATCATCGTTCCTCGTTCATGCCTGGCCTGGGGGCAATGTCTAATTGTCTAGAGCGCTTCGCGTCTCAGGTTCCCACTCCACCTCTTCAAACACTGATTTTGACTCATGAGGTTCTTTCGAAGGGAAATCTGAGTAATATCTCTCAAACCATGCCTATCGACATCTCCATCAAACTGGGGATAGTCGAGAACATTCACGTGGGAGTTACTTATTCTCCCGAAGATATTCAAGTATACACGAGCCTTTTTCACGAATTCAGAGATGTTTTCGCATGGTCCTATGAAGAGATGCCTGGGATTGATCCCAGTATAGTTGTGCATGAGATTCCCACCTATCCAGGTGCAAATCTCGTGCGTCAGCGTCTACGCCCAGTGCATCCCCGAAAAGCCGCAACTATAAAGGCAGAAGTTGAAAAACTTCCTAACGCAGGCTTCATATATCCTATTCCCCTCACAGAATGGGTTTCTAATATTGTCCCTATATATAAGAAACAGGGAACTATCTAGGTCTTTTTTGACTACCGAGACATCAATCGGGCCTGTCCTAAGGACAATTATCCCACTCCTTTTATAGATCAAATCATCGATGACTGCGCATGGAGTGAGATCTATTCCCTCATGGATGACTTCTCAGGTTACAATCAAATTAATATTTTACCCACTGATCAACATAAGACCACCTTTATCTGTCCGTGGGGTACTTTCGCTTACAAAAAGCTCTCGTTCGGCTTGAAAAACACTGGGGCCACCTTCCAGCGTGCTATGTCCTATGCTTTCCATGACATACGTCATATTGTTCAGCCGTATCTGGATGATTTTCCGGCCCATTAAGCTCGGTGCGAGGACCATCCTGAACAGCTCCACTAGATTTTCCTCCGTTGCAGACGTTACAATATTAGGCTCAATCCTCACAAGTGCGTCTTCTGCGTGGATTCTGGTCATCTTTTGGGATTTATCGTCTCCAAAGACGGAATTCGCCTTGACCCCCTCAAGGTCGAGGCCATTGTTAACCTCCCATCCCCATCCTCATTACATCAACTACAGAGTCTACAGGGGAAAGCCAACTTCTTACGGCGCTTTATTCCGAACTACGCGGAAGTGGCCAAGGGGTTTACGTCACTTTTGAAACAGGACATTCCCTTCCATTGGGATGAGATTGCTGAGAAATCCTTCGATAAGCTTAAAATGTTGCTCGTTAATGCTCTGTTGATACGTCCTCCCAACTATCATTGCGATTTTTCCCTTTATTTGGCCGCTGCATTTAACACGATAGCTATGGTTCTAGTACATGATGACGATGATGTAAATGAACACGTAGTTTACTATCTATCTCAGAATATTATCGACACAAAAACACGCTATGCCCACGTCGAGAAGTTGGCACTCACAGCGGTTCAGGTCATTCAGCGTGTCTGCCATTACATCTTGTTGCGTACGATAACCGTGATTTCCGACTGCAACCCCATGACATACATCTTATCTCGAAAATTGCTGGGGGGAAAGTACTCCAAATGGATTTTCATCCTTCAGGAGTTCGATTTGGAGTTCACAGCCGCCAAATCGATGAAATCATTGGTTTTTTTTAATCTTATTTTCTCTCTCCCAACAGACTCCGTTCCATCACAATTCGAGGATCATATTCTAGATGAAACACTCTTTCTTATCAGCACTCCTTATCCATGGTACGGTGACATTATCGTGTATCTTCAAACATCCATGTTCTGGTCCGAGTTGACCAAAGATGCTCGACGTCGTGTTCGGCATCAATCTCAACCATACCGCATTGTAGGAGATACCTTGTATCATGTCGGAGTTGATTTTGTGCTCTGCCGATGCTTGACCCTGGAAGAAGCTGAGAGAGTCCTGAATGAATGTCACAGTGGTGCCTTTGGTGGTCACATGTCTGGATATGCCACCGCCTAGAAGATTCTGCGTGCGGGTTACTTCTAGCCGTCTATATTCAAAGATTGTATAGTTGCAATTCGAAAATTTCTTGCGTGCCAGATCTTTCAGCACAAGATGTGCGTGCCACCCCTACCCTTACATCCTGTCATTACCGTAGCCCCTTCTGCTAAATGTGGCATATATTTTATGACATGTAACTCTCACTCGGTCGGGGGGCATGCTTATATAATCGTGCCATGGACTACTTCACTAAGTGGGCTGAGGAGATGCCTACATTAGCTGCCGACGGTAAGACAATTTCTCAATTCATTTTCAACCATGTAATTATGCGTTTCGGAGTTCCTCAAGCCATTGTCACCGATCATGGCACTCATTTTAGGGATTACATGGTGGCAAAGCTAACATCAAATTTGGGCGTATGTCATGATAGCTCAACGCCATACTACCCTTAGGTGAATGGCCAGGTTGAGGTCGTGAACAAGGTATTGGTCACGATGTTTCAACGAATGATTGGTATCCACCAATCCAACTGGCATCTCCAATTGTTCTCAGCTCTCTGGGCTTATCGAACTTCAATAAAGAGCACGACCAGATTCACACCTTTCCAGTTGGTGTATGGTCTGGAAGTGACTCTCTCGGTTGAATGTGAAATTCCTTCTCTGAAATTGGCTATGGAATTATTGCCCGACACTTCTCCGGAGGAAGAACGTCTCTTGCATATGAAACTACTGGATGAAACCCACCGCTTGGCTGACTTGGTTATTGAGGCACAGAAAAAGCGGGTTAAAGCCCATTTTGATGAATCAGTTTCTCCACATTCTTTCACTGAAGGGGACCTCGTCCTCCTATATGACCAAGCACATCATAAACTTAGAGCGGGAAAATTCCAACCCATGTGGCATGGACCCTATATCGTCAAACGAGTATTAAAAAATGGGGCCTATGAGCTAATCGACTATGAAGGTATTCCTCTGGTGCAACTTAGAAATGGGTTGTACCTCAAGAAGTACTACGCTTGAATTATTCTTGTGTGGTGTGGTGTGCTTTGTAAGCGTCTTTCTGCTGACTGGGTCTTCCTGATTGTGCAGATATCTATTACTCCTTTCGTCGGTTTCGCGGATGATGACTCTCGTAGTACCAGGAATCTGTCCTCGGCAACCTAGGTAATCTACAATCCTACCGGTGAGTTGATCAATTTACAAGGTGTATGTCTAGGGCCTACCACAAATAATGTCGCGGAGTATAGTGCCGTTTTGGAATTATTGAACAAGGCTGTTAACCTCGGTATTCATGCATTACTTGTATATCTGGACTCACAGCTTGTAGTGTTACAACTCAATGGTCATTATTCAGTAAGAAACCCATCCATTTTACGTCTGTATCTACGTATTCGTTTATTAGAAATAAATCTTGATTACATTACATATCAACACATACCCAGACACATGAATGTGTTAACAGATGCAGTAGCTATTAATATGGTTTTAGATAGACATTTATGCAACTTATAAAAACATCATCATATGTAAAAAGATCCATCCAGAAATAGATATATATATATATATATATATATATATATATATATATACATATATATATATATATATATATATATATATATATATATATATATATATATATATATATATTGAATGGTTTGCAGTTTGTGTACATCACATAAAATCAAAAATATACATGTATGTTTTAATAATAGCCAGAGACAACATGTCTCTCAAAAATGTACAAATAAAAAGCCCTAGATGACTAATCAGCATGGTGTTCGTGGTAGCATGTCACCGCCCGCACCAGTCGCCTCAGTAAATGATGAAGGCGACTACACACCCCCACGGTGTGCCTCTAATAAGCCAATGGGACGTCTACTAGACGAGCATAATCTGGGATCCCCTGGGAGATTCCCTCCAAATTCTGGACTAGCTCACTCCCCTCGTCACCCTCAGCTTGAGGGTCATGTGCGAGAGGGGTCCTTCGTGCGATGGGGACGTCCCAGCGGGCCTCTCTGGGCCAACGTCTGCATACATATAGGATTGTTTGTTAGAATAGGCATGTATGACAAAAAAAATCATAAATACATAAAATCAAAAAGAGTCTTACCCAGCTCCTCATCCCAGTCATCCCCCTCTGGGAGTGGAAGATTTGGGTCTCCCATGAATTCTGTACTGGCATAGGGCCAGTCCTCCACGACGATCAGCTTTCGTCATACCCATGTAAAGAACTCGGGCCTCCATGACATTTTCTGGCCCCCTCCTGATCTGGGCATGAGTGCTGCCCATCTAGCCATCCGTGGCTCCCTCAATGGTGGCTCAGCAACTATTTCCCCCTGGCCTTGGAAGATTGGTATTCGTTCAAGGATGAACGATACCAAGATAGATCAGTACCCAAACTACTTCAGTTTGGCCTTCTTACACTTCGTCAACTGTCTTTTGATGTTCATTGTTACGGCAGTGGCCCAATCGAATAGTGTCGGGTTCATGCATTCAGATGCTAAGAGGAGATGTGCTTTAGTCGCCTCATGCGGTGCCTGCAACCCCACAGCCCGTGTAATGATATGGAGCACTACTCTGAGTGCTAGATCGGGGACCATGTGGATATCAACCTTCCCACTGCCTGATCCTGTTCGTGCCCCTGGGCACACTCTTTCCATCATCATTGCCATTTTCTCACCAAATGGCCTAGTCCCTGTCAAAATCGGAACTGGACCTCTACGAGAGAATCCAGTTATGAAATAAACATCAGATACTTCAAGTTCCAACACTTGGTCTCGAAGCCTGAACTTTTCTTCGTTCTCATCCCAAATTCTAATCAAATACTGCAGTAACTCAAGTTGTGCCCTCAAACATGGTGTTAAGAAGAGCTTTTTTAGACCGCAGTTTCGGAGAGCGTTCATGCATGCTTCATTCTCCATGGCCATTTCATCTTCTTCACTATGCTCCCTTCCTTTCCACTCGATCACCATTGTGGTCGTGTATTTGCACCAAAATGGTCATAAACACCTCATTAGATCTCTTGAGCACTTAAAGATCCAGCTAATTGGTTCAATTTTTGTAAATCTTGAGCGAAATTTTAGGTTGTGCCATTGGCACAACTGTTTTGCTAACAGTTGCACCATTGGCGCGATTTTTTTTCTAACAGTCGCACCAATTGGCGCGACCCCTTTGCAAAAAGGAGCCAATTGGCGCAGGTTCATGCCCGATACCCGCACTAATTGGCCGAGCCCTAAAATTGCAAAGGTCCCCTCAGGGATCCAAAAACACAATGGAAATCTATAAAAAATGAATTAAAACAAAGCTAAGGAGAGCGCCTCTTACCTGGGATGAATGAGAACTAGAATGACATACTGGATCAACCACAATCGTCGTCGCAAGTTTGCACAAGAAAAACTCATTGTTGCTCTCACAAGAGGTAAAAAGTAAAAGTGAATATGTTTTTACTATTTTTGACATATTTATAACTTTTCGAAGTCAAATTAGGTTTTGAAGGTCATTTCTCCAATATTTTATTATATTTTGTCGAAAAATGGGTTTTACGCTCACTTTCATGTGTAGCAACATGTTTTCATGCGACTTGAACGACGGTACGAGTTGTATTTTATGTTTTTTCAGACTCAATAAAAACACGAAAAATTCATTTCTGGAGTCATCTTTCAGCCCTTTTTTGACTCTATAAACATGAAAATATTGCCGAGTTGCTTGTCGTTTTGATCTCATTAAATTGGTTGCGAAACGACATCTACCTAGTATACGTTTACCCCTTTTTCGGGCTAGGATAGATTATTTACGAAAAAGGAATACCCTAGCCTATCACTACTAGGAGGCTTTCTCAGACACAGTTTTCTACCTTTTTAGATCTGAGGAACTATTTACGAAAAGGGACTGTTGGAGTTTACTTTTCTGCTTTCTTTTCAAACTCTCTAAACATGAAAAGATGTCGAGCTCTTCCTTTGTCAGACTCGTTAAACCCTGATGACATCAGATTCTGTCGTAATGACAATACTCGATTTCCTCCTTCCTCGGGCTTGTTAAATGTACTAGGTTGGATTTGTCCGAGGACGAACTTATATCACAAGAATATGCTATCCCCTTCAAGCTTGTTCTCAAAAATAATTGGGGTACTCACCAGAAATGGTGGGGAAAAATGAAACCAGTATCATCGTCGTGTTGGCAATATGTCGCTCTTGAACATGCCACTTGTCTGCATTCGTGTCGGGTTGGGGACATCTCATCTCGTTTTCTACTTGCCTCCATGGGTTTGGGTTATATTTTTTACTTCTCATCTTCTCTTTGCCTCGTCATCATGACCTCAGATCTTTTGATGTCAAATACTGCCAAATCCAGTGTCGTGCCACCGATATTTTCAAGAGAAGTTGACCTCTGCAGTTTCCAACCCGCCTTTGATTCTCTACTAATCCTGATTCACATACATTATGTTCCTTTGTCTCGTGTCGATGATGTGGGAAACACTATGGCCCACCTTTGATCAAGGTCACTTCTTGTCGACTCCAGCTCATTATCCAAGAAGCTGATCTAGAGACTCCTTTCTAGTACCTAGGAGCCTGCATGCCTCAATGGCAGGTTCTTCGCATTCAACGTAAGGTTTTTATCATTGGCCTTCGATCGAATGATTCTACAGGTGTTCGACGCCAGCTCACTGTTCACATTCCGTGGATTGTACCTATAGTACCTTGAGGGCCATTGTCATTATTGGTGGTTCCTCTCGCGTCTGTTAACAACTTTCATCATTGGTTGGTAATCAGACGATGTTCTTGCATATTCGACTTCAGCTCACTTATTCACATGCTAGGACTTGTACTCAATTCTGGTCGAGATGGAGCGCAAGACCCCGAATTTTGTCTGATGAAATCCAGGCTGCGATTATGTGGATTATAATTGGTTACATGACTCATTAATTGGATGGCTGTGACGATACCTGAGTCTGCTTATTGATCCTTTTTGGATGGCTGCGACCATACCTTGGATCCTGATTATTGTATACTCTATTATGGTCGGCTACGCCCATACCACATATCATGTATTTTAGATATCATTTGTACTTGTCTACGTAGGTTCTCCAATGGCAGTGTTTTCAGTTGGGCATGTTCTCATAAAGCATTTCACCCCTCTCTCTCTCTCGGGCCTCATGCTTTAGGGGGCATCTGTTACACAACAATTTGTCACCATCCCTGTAATCCCCCATCCCGCACATTGGAGGGCCTTTTCCATGACCTATGAGTAGTGACATAACCTGAAACCACTTTCATGGCATCCCCCTTGACAAGGAAAATCATTCCTCTCAAGACAGTTTCCTGTGAAAAACCCTAAAAACTGACCTTTTGGCATTGGCGCTATCAGCTAGTTTAGCCCTCACGCCAATGGGGGAAATCCACCAAAGAGGGCACGCCAACTAGTGCTTTGTCCCAGTGTATTACTCATGCCAAGCTTAATAAGGATTTTTTTTTAAAAATAAATGGCAGAAGTTTGATTCCAACCAACTCCTGAACGAGTCTCTAAAATGAGTTGGGAGGTTTGGCTCCAGATCTCCATGTAGGGGAAGTGGTTTTCCACCTATCATGGAAGCTTACTTGAGGATAGGGCCAATCCCACCATTTTAGGGATCGCAACTCCCCTTCCACCATCTATATAAGCTTGCCATTTTCCCTTTGCAAGCTAGCCTTAATGGTCATAGCACTAAGAGCTGAATCTGTAACAAGGAGACTATGGCCAAACAGCCTTTGAGAGCCAAGCCGAAGAGAGAGAGATATTTGTCCCATTTTTTACGAGCTTCATTGAGACGTGCTCCACTGTCGACCCCACTAAAGGAAGATCCAGCGTCAGAGCTTAAGGTTGTATCGTTCCTTTGTTTTATTAATGATAAGTGACTTTGATTATGGTTTCACTCATGTATTTTATCTTTGATGCAATGAGCTACATCTTCTCTAACCGATGTATAGTTACAAGATTTAGATTCTATGTTGTGTATCACCATGTTTCTTCGCATGTGTGCAGGTGTTTGGACGTGCTAAGCTAAAGGATTGTGATCTACCGAAGCAGAGGACGGGAAGCATCATCCTTCTTTCGACGACCATCGCCTTGGACCTGAGGTAGGCAACTTGTCATTTATTGTCATTTTTTAATTAGAGACCTGCTTCTTAGCATGACTTGATTGTTGCTAGACCCGATCTGGGCTATTAGGGATCGCCTTTGTCCGCAGAGGGGATTTACCCCTCCAACACTAAGAATTTGAGGGAGGCTTATGTAGGATAATTCTTAAAAGTTTATAAGACCTAAAAGTCTTATGACACATTTACTAAAGGGAGTGGGTTCCCTTAAATATTTTGTTTATTTTCCTAAGTTTAGTTGAGTTCTAAAGAGATTTATATGTAAATTGATTAATGAAGAATATCTCATGAGTTGTAGAGATCTTAAGGATGAGTGAGAAATCTTAGGAAGAGTGAGGATTTTAGGGATCTAGAGGCTTAATGTAGGATTTGGTTGAGTAAAGAATGGAGTTGAGAGAAGCTTTAGGAAACAATTGAGAGATTGTTGGATTTGAACTGAAATTGGTTCATGATTTCTTTTTGTATATATTTGTAAGCATTTTGGAACAACAGGAGGAGGCAAGGTTTGATAGAGAGGTTGGCTCGAGGTTGGCCTGAGGTTGACTAGTTAAGGGAGTGAAAGTATGATGAGTGTGTGAAATCATTTTAATGGGTGTTTTCAGGCTCACAGAAGCCATAGTATTCTAATAGGATTAAATTTCAATGAAGATTGTATAATTTGTAATTATTATGATTTTTTTAGCTGTGACTTATAAATCCTATATGATTATGTAATTTTTGGCATGTTTTGTTATCTAAGTAGAAATTCTGTTGAAATTTCAGAGCGTGTTAATTTCTATAACCGTTGGAACCTCCAAACTAAGTAGAAATAGCATATCTTGTAGTCATGTAAGTGTATTGATGAGTTGTTGCAAAGAGGACCATGAAGCAATGCTGGGTCATAGAGGGATGCAACAACATGTTTCCTTAAATCTCAAAGATTTTTCAACAGAGTCGTGAAGGAGAACAATGAACGGTAATGATGAGAACGCAGATCCGAAAGGGGAAAGATGAACGAACGAGATCACGTTGCAAGATAAGTTTAGAAGGATGTGATTCGAAGAAGGGCAGAGCAAGTGAGGACCGTTATATCTCCTTGCAGATCAACGACAGATGGTGCATCGAAGGATCGCACATCGGAGAAATTTAATTTTAGCACACGACATCGCAAGGTATGTTATTTATGTTGCGATGCGATGGAGTGACCACGTGTCGAAATTGTGCACATCGTAGAGTTTATTATTGAGATATCGCATGTTAATTAATTAAAACTATGATGTGATTGCATATCGCATAAGATATGGGAACAGTGGAATGGTATATCCTTAAATGTGTGAAAGGGCGAAGCATGATAAGAGCTGGAAGTAGCAATGTTGTGATGTGACGAAATCATCGCAACTTCTCATCGGCACATTTTTTTATTGTTTAAGTTATTTGTTAAACCATGCAATGTGTGAAACTGTATGTTTCCCGATCTACGATGCATCTTGAATTGCGTGTGAATTTGTTTTGAAATAGCGAAGTTTTGTTAAAGGAGTTTGTCGTTGAAATTATTCCCACTGTATATGTGGGCTATAACCCACAAGCACATGGGGTTTAATGTAAATTTTAGTTTTGGCTACATCATTTGGTATCATAGTGGGATTAGTGCTCTTTGGGGTTTTATTCGAGGGTTGAATTTTATTCTCCGTATGTGTAGAGTTTGCATTGGTAATTGATCCAAATTCAGAGGGTTATGGTATGAAAGGAATTAGTTGTTGGGAGATCAAAACACAAAATAATTTATGTAGAGAAGAAGACTGAATTGTTTCAGGTAATGGAGACTTCGGCCATTTCATTCAAGGTATACTGCAAAAAAGGAAATTAGTTGAAAGAGGAACTGAATTGCAAATAGTGAAAAGTAAAGCAACATGTTTATTATCCAAGACAAGGAAATCTTAAGTAGATAAATTCACTGGAATATCTCTTAGGTATGAGTTATATTTTAATATTTGGTCTAATTGAATTAGTTTCATAGTGGAGAGAATGATACCAGCCAACACACAGTAGTGGACAATGTAAAGGGAGGAGAAATTGTGTTAGTGTAAAATCTAGCAAAGGAGATTGTTTTAGTCCACATAAAGAATCTGAGATGACTATTAGGGGTCATGAGAGAAGCCACAATAGAAGAAAGAAAGATGCCAAGGAAAATGGCAAGGGAAAGAAGATGATTCAAGAGGAACTTGACAAAGACATTGCTGAATTGAAAGAAATTATGGATGAAATAATAATGCTGCTTGAAGATAGTAAAAGGGGCCAAAGATATGGTTGGGCTATGAAAAGAAAGAAGATAAAATGGAATTTTTTGTAGACACAGATAAAGAAGAGAACCTACATCAGATTAAGAGAAGAACTCAGAGAAGTTGAGTTAAAGGTGAAAGATGGTTATTGTAGACCTGAGCAAGAAGTTTACCTTGCTGACGAAGGAATTATTGATGATTTTCTGAACTACTAGACAAGTTGGATCAGCTGAGAAACGTGATGAAGGAGACATCAAAGGAAGAGAAGCTTTGTATTTTTGAACCTAATGTTTTGTGTATGTATGGAGGTGACGAACAACCTTTAGAGGATGTATTTATGCAGGTTGATGAATAAATGAAGCTATTAGAGGAGATGGTCATAATATAATAGTTCTTGATTGAACATGTGTTCAAAGACACTGAAAATGGACAACTGTTGAAGACTACTATGGAAGTTGGAAATGATGAATCTAGTAAGACTTGGAAAAATGATAACAGACAATCTAAAGACAAAGGGAAATTGCTCACTGTAGAAGGAGGAGTAGAAAATAAGTATGAAGATAGCCTTATGACAGGATTAAACGAGAGTATATGTACAGTGCAAACACTTGAGGTAATGAGATTATCTCTTCAATTTCTACTCAAAAATTATGAACTTGTATTGATAATTGATGGAAAACAAATTATTTTGAGAGGACATAATGGAGCATCAATGGAAAGAGACCTTAATAAAGATTGCATTGTGGAATATGGTAGAACAGAAATTTATAAGGAGAATTGGGTCCAAGGAGGTACAGTTAATCTAGTAAATGAAATGAAGAAGAAGGAAAAGAGGGCAGTCAAAAACTTAAGGATAGGTTGGCGGTGACTAATGCGCAACAAAAAATTCAAGATAGTGTTATCTGTACAAATTGTGAAAGGAGTAAAGGTGAATGTAATCAACAAATTGGAAGAAGACGGGCAATCTCAAAAGATGAAGGCAAGAATTCTTTCATGAACTATGCATTTGCAGTGAACAGAAAAGGGGTTCAATGGAGTATGATATTCAT
Organism: Pinus albicaulis; assembly: GCA_034641835.2. Classification (NCBI taxonomy): domain Eukaryota; kingdom Viridiplantae; phylum Streptophyta; class Pinopsida; order Pinales; family Pinaceae; genus Pinus; species Pinus albicaulis. The sequence continues at coordinate 684,528,485 of CM076579.1, forward strand.
GGTGATAACAGTAATGTTTACTGATGTAAAAGGGACTTTACAATGGAACGGAAAATATGTTGTATATGGTGATTTTGTTTCCTGTATAGAAACAAAGAGAAGTTTAGCTTCTAAAATTAGAGATTGGTAGACTTTTATTGTAAAAAAAGAGGGATGGAAAAATAAACTTAGTGGCTTACATATTTTTAAGGATGAAAAGGGAAGAATGAAAAGAAATGTGAATGGAAGGAAGGCCAAAGAGAAGAACAAAGAACATAATTCAGAAATTAGACAGCATTTAGAAAAAAATAGAAACAAAGAAGACTTTTCCAATACAAGACAGTATGAAGGAGGATATGACAAGTCGAACATATCATATGCACATCAAGGGGATGACACATCAAAGAAAACTTGCAGCAAAGGTAATGAGAAAAATGGTAGAAAATTTAATATGTTTTTTGATTTTGAATTATTAACAGTTGAATTTGTTTTTCAAGATAGAAGAAAAAATTATTTTGGAGATATATTTGTTTATGCAAATATGAGAGAGCACACAAGTTATAGAGATGCAGAAAATCAGTTTTTTGTATGGAAACATGAAGATGGGAGAAAGCAACTAGTTGATTCAAAAGTTTGGAATGGAGGAAAAAGAGTTGATATAACTCTTACACAAGTCATTGCAGAGGATGTGAAATTACAGTCCATGAACAATTTTTTTTTGATCCAAAGAAGATTTAAATGTTAAGAGTTTATCTTGAGTTTGCAAATGAGAAGTTGGGTGAATAGCTCAGTTAAATTTAATGTGAATATGGAGACAATTGAGGAAGGTTCAATAACTAAAAATTTTGTAGCTAATGGATAGTGTATAGTGGGAAGGTCACATGTTCTTGTGTCAAACAAGGAACAATATTCTTTTGAAATTGAAAAGATTCCACTCAAGATATTCGATAAGTGGATGATGAAAACAACAAAGGTGATAGGTATGAAATTTTCCAAATTCAACAACTCAAGAAGAGGTGGAAAGATATGCAGGACAATATAAAGAAAGTGGTTTGGAAACAGATGAGGATCCTGGTGACAGAGTCAGAAATCAAAATATATAGTCGAGTACAAGACAATGGAACTAGTGGAGAATACATGAAGTTGAAGTTAAATTTTGTTGAGATGATGACAAGACAGCAACACACAGAGGTACATAATTTTTTCATGAGCACGAAATCTATCTAAGGTTGTACAGAAATTCCACAAAAAAATGGCAGACCACCTCACAAGTCGTGGATCCTATACTAAAGAATCAAAATAATATAGAAGCAGGAAACTAATGTGTTTCTTGTCACTGGTGTTGTGCGAAATGGTCCAAATGATAAGTGAGAGACACTGCACCTCCTCCTTACCAAATGCACTAATACGTAACTGACCTCTAGCAACCCGAAACTCTGCAGGAGACAGTACATTTTCTCCAATGTATCTCTAGGACTAAACTAGCTGACTTCCTGCTACACAGCCAGTTGGAACCTCTGGGAACAAGGGAAAATACACCCCTCTCCTTGATATCCCTGTAATGAAGTATATATCCTCCTGAGTGGGCGTGTAACACTAGTTGATACCAACCCGAAAAGCCTGTTGTTGGGCATTCCACCTTTGGATAAGATGTCTCAAAAACAAACTATGGCCCTTTAGGGAAGTAGCCTCCTCATAGAACTTGAGGAGGCCTACCTGCCTTAGGAGCCCTTGTGTAGCTGGTGTAATAGGGTGAGGGTACGTATCTCTCTCCCTCTCTCATGCCTCCCATAGGCGAACCATGTTATACTGCTCCGCCTATTGTTGTTGGTGTTCCCCATCTTCTCTCCTTTCACGTTTATGAATGATTGACATATTAAACACAATTTTTTTATTAAATGAGACATGTACTTAGAAATATACATATATAATTTTTTTTTAAACAAAATAAAAAAACATTCGGTGCGCCGAAAACACAGTCACGCATCGGTACTTATGTGTCTTTCCTCTGGAGCACACTGGCCTCAATGCACATAATAATATTAAGCGCCCTGAGGATAGTGCTCTAAAATCATTTATAGCACACCATTGACTATGTACAGTGTCAGGAGGGTGGTGCACTGACGAAAATATACGCCCTGGGGCATATAGTTTAGTTAGCAGACCGACTTCCTACCATCGCAACATAGTGAACGGTGCAGCCTTTTACAAGGCTGCACCGTTGACCCAGGTGAAATATGGAAAGGTGTGCACTGACAAAAATAGCCACCTTGGGGCTGCTATTTTGGTCAACGCACCACGTCATAGCTATTACACTAGGTCAACGGTGTGGCCAGATAACCGACTGCACCACACTTTTTAAAAAAAATTAAAATAACACGGTGCGCCTTTGCTACCGCCCCGAAACTGATGCGGATACCCTTAACACCGGTTTACCAGGCCACACCATTGACAAGGTTTAATAGCGGAAACATGGTGCATTGATAAAACTACGAGCCTCGGGGTGGATAATTTAGTCAATGCACCGTGTTGCTGCTATTCCACATTGTCAACGGTGCGGCATGGTAAACGACCACACCGCAATTTTTAAATTTTTTTAAAATAACACAGTGCGCCTATTAGTACTGCCCCGGAACCAGTGCAGATACCGTTAGCATCAGCTATGATGCAACCTGTAAATTTAGAGGAGGCACCACAAACCGGTGCGAGTTGAATGGCTCAAGCGCACTGCGCAAAAAAAAAACAATTCCCTTTTAAATGGTTAATTTTAAGGCTATTTGAAATTCTAATCCACTAAAAGGCTTAATTATTGAAAAACAAGAAAAATACCTATATATTTGCTCTTTGAGGAGGCATATTGGCTATAGAATTTGCAAAATAAATTTTTTCCACCGTTTTGCAAAATTCAAGCTGGAGATTGGTGGGCAATGATCAATAACAGTGCATGCAATGAGTGCAATGGGACCACAGATGTTAGGGCATCTCATACAAGGATAAGTTGCACCGGTTCTTGAGATCTCTGTAGCACTGACAAAAGTAGAAAATGCAGTTTTTTGGCCGTAATGTTTTTTTTATTTAACCTTGTTCCAGTGCGTGGGATTTTATAGGCACACCGGTGCATTTTCTTCATTCCACACGAGGCGGTTTCTGTTTTCACATGCTTTTTATGAGGCACCAATGTAAACAGTTTGTAAAGCACTGGTGCACTACAGTAATACACCGCAATGGGAGTGTGTGGACGGAGTGTATGGTGTTCTATGGACGTACCAGTGCATTTTTGTCATTCCGCACTGGGTGGTTTCTATTTTCTGGGCTTCATGAAGATAGAGAGAAGCCAGACACATTTCAAAGCATGCTTCACCCTCCCAACCAATGAGTTCTACCCGTAGAAGGAAAATTTTACTAAATTGAATGCATATTTATTGTTTGGAGGCTACAATACAATAGTTGTTGGCTTCGTCGTTCACCATAATATATCCAATAAAGTAATTTGCATCGTTGGATGCTTTCCTTACTTTCACAGGGTCTAGTGATGTTGTATAAATGAAAATATTGTCTCCTTGTGCAAGTAGTATGCTTAGTTATTCATCTCCCTCTTAGTACATGCTACTCCATTCGATAGTATCTAACGCATTTTGAATAAACAAAAAAAACATTTCCTTTGACAGGTTCTACTAAAATCTCAAAGATAAAGACATTAAAATGAATATAATATATTAAAATAATATAAATAATGTAAATAAGTAAATAATAATAATAATAGTTAATTAAATTATAATTAGTTAATGAAGAGGCATGTCTCTAAGGACATGGAAATTCATAAAGGAGCACTTTCCTAGGTATATAAGCATGCCATCATGTGTACTAATCATATCAATTCTCTTGTACAATATTCAATATATATATTCTTATCGTGCAATGGATGTATTCGTTTTCCAAGTTGTGCGAATATTATTGTGAAGTACGAACATTGTTCATTACATTGGTATCAAAGTTGTTCAATCCTCTAGCCGCTCAATCATTGTACAAATCCAGTGTGATCCAACCTTTGGCCATCAACCCATCATCAACTTTGTTATCTTCACAGTCAAATTTTTTTACCACACAAGATTTGGATCTTCTCCATTTTTCACATTTAATCGTAAGGCCTTTGTCAAATATAAAAAAAGGAAATAATTATAAAAGAAAAACCTTCCAAAAAAAAGTTATATACAAAATATATATATATATAAAAAAATAAAAAAAATCAATCATATAAACTAAAAACAAAAAAAGAATAAAAAGGAAAATACAACCACATAACCGACTGCATAGACACCATTTCCCAACAATTCATGGACCAGTTGTCGCTTAATCGACCAAAACCACCGCCACCACCACTAAACATCATACCAGTTGCCACCCATTTCACCAATCAACCATCGTCAACTCTCACACCACCAATTCCCCATCGACTTTAGCCACCTCCATGCTGCCTATTTTCCATCACCACCATCAACCTGTCGACATCTATTATCAATTTATGTCAATATGGATCAGACCTCCACTAAATTCAATAAAGCATATAAAAATGTTTTATCCATTTGTCTCTAGCTTTCCACGTCATCATCCATTCAGTTTCCCTATCAAACGTGTTGACGGAAAGGGCCTTTCTAGCAGGAGTTCGACACTATTTATGTAGGATCTATATGGTTTTGTCCATACTATCGCGGCCCTTTAAAGAAGGCTATGACATTATGTTGTGGACTTCATAATTTAGATATGATGTAACCTTGAATTTGGGTGCGTTGCTACCATTATGACAGGCATGCGTTACAACATAGCTTTAATCGAAGGGTTATGACCTATGAACGTAAAAAATTAAAGAAAATGAATATATAGATTACTTCGAAAATATATTTTTCAAACTATAAAAAGGGTACTCAAAAATTAGAAAATATATATATAAGGTCAGTCAGTATCATATTTAATACAACGATCATCAAAGTTTTGAGGATATAAGGTGTGCAAGTGTAATTAAAATAATAATAGTATTATTATTATATTTATATCTATTATTAAAAAATAAAGAAGAAGAAGAAAGGGATGAGTAAAAAACTAAGTCCAAATTCAATTTAAAAGTTCCAATTAAGCTACAAAGGGTTACCTTTAAATCATAAGTTTATTTCAACAAATAAAAATCGAATCAATCACTTACAAGAAAGGAATAATGTCTAAAGTTAGGAATGAAGAAAGGATATTTTCAAGAAATTCATTTAATTATGCTTTAGTACTATTTATAATTAAGGGAACTTTTGTAGGGAAAGATATTACTATTTATATTGCTGTTGTTGAAAGTAGAAATTATATAAGCCTGAAATTTTCTAATCAATTGATGATTACAGAGTCAAATATAATAAAAAAATTAGACCTCAAGAAAAAAACAATATGATAGAAATGACCTACAATTAAACATTGGAGATTATATACATTTATATTGCAATTATCTATTCAATCCCTATGGAGGGATCGAGGTGACATAATTCTAGATTCATCCTAGATGGAATTACTAGGGTCCTTCATTTTAGATACCAAGAAAATATTCTTGACATTTTCCTACAGGAAGAAAATAATAATGCTAGAAGATGTTACATTGAAACATCATTCGGTAACACCAAAAGAAATAATATATATCTCAAAAATAATCTTTCAATAAATTTAAAAGTCAGTGTAATATATGAAGAAGGAAGTTAACAAGTTTATTATATAAAAAAACGAATAATTTTCTCGCCTTAAGGACCACAGTGAAAATTTGTTTGCACAAATCAAGAAGTCCAAGCCTAAGAAGCAAAAACTAAATCAATAAAGGAAATTTTGAGAATAAACTCAATTGGAGTCTATGAGAGAAACAAGAAGAAAATTTTCACTAAAAAACACTTATTCAAAGCTTATTAGAGAAAATCAAAGATTTAAAAGATGAAAATCTTAAACATCAAAAAATTGAAAATAAGGTTGCTGAAACATAAATTGAATAAATCTTACATATCAAAAATCATAATCAAAGTCTACTCACTCAAATTAAGAAACTTGAAAATGATAAGAAATCATTTAAACACAAATTAGAAGAATTTATCACGAAAGAAGTATCGAATACTTCAAACGTAATAGTCCTAGTTGAAGAATAAGGAAAAAATGCATATCCAACCAATATCACAACTCAAGAATATGATAAACTAGTTGAAGGAAAAACATATTTGTATGTTGCAGTTCAGACGATGAAAATACCAAGTGAATATTTTGTAACCAACTTTAAAAGATCAATAACTAAAGTAAATCATGAAATTACCACATGCATTATCAGGGATAATTAGATCATAAGATCCCTTTATCGACATCAGAATCATAAAAGCATACATCCCAATCAGTTTGTGTATATGTGTATATGTATCACTCAAAAAAGAAACAACATGTTTATGTTCCAAAGAATATTGATGCTAGCACAATCTAGTCTTACGATAACAAATGATCCCAGTTATCAAGTGATTGCAAGGTTCCATAGAAAGTCGATTTAGGATGGTTAAATCCCTTCTCAGTTTGATGATTTTGTTTATTACTCAGATGATCCTATTATCTTGTATCATTGAACATGACAACTCAAAGAATTTCAAAAGATGTGAATAGATTACAATACAAAGAAATAGATGACACACCTTGCCAGCAATAAGCTTTTCAAACAAATATTTATGAAGACGAAGGAAATGTTATGAGTAAAATATATGAAAATACTATAAATAATCATAATAATAGTTAATTAAATAATAATTAGTTAATGAAGAAGCATGTCTCTAAGGACACGATGATTCATGAAGGGGAAACTACCTAAGTATACAAGTAGACCCTGATTTGTAACAATCATATCAATTCTCTTGTACAATATTCAATATATATATATTCTTATCATGAAATGGATATCTTCGTTTTCCTGGCATTCTAAATATTATTTTAAAGTACAAAATTTTTTCATTAGAGACACAATGCCCAGTTTTGCAACTAGAAAGCTTTGTGATGCTAAAAATTCATCTCTCTCTTAGTACATGTAGCTCCATTTTATATAGTCTACCGAGTTTTTAAAAGCCAAAAAAAAAAAAAAAAACTTACCCATGGGTGAAACTTTTCTTATCTATTCATGCATAGTTCCTCCTTATATATTCTCATCCCTCAATTGGATCCAAGAGCAACCAATAGGATAAAATGCACTAATTTCCTTTCCAAGTGGCATCTCTACCTTTTTTGGTATTCCACATTACATTTTTTTCCTACAAAAAGTTTAGACAAGGTATAAATCAACAACATGCATGGTGTCAGTGTCTAGATATTATTCATTATTTCCTTCAATGCCTATTAGGTTCATAGGCAAATTTTTCTCAATTTATTAATAACATGACATGAAATTAATTAAAATAGGAATTTACAAAAAATACCATTCTAAGGCCCAATGAATACTAAAATCATTTAAACACATAGTGAATCACATTGAGATAATTAACTCACAATAACTCCTAATGAATGCTAAAATTATTTGAACACATATTGATTTATATTGGGATAATTAATCTAATATAAAGGTGATATAACAACGAAGACTCCCTTCCCTTGTTTACTTCAATTGATATAATACTTTTAGCATGGATAAGATTATTTTTAATAAATGTATGATTTTCCTTACAATTTCTCTTTGCATCTGATAATGTGCAAGAAATAATCTCCAAATAAATCAAATGGGATTTTTTCACAACTTGGATTCCCTTATATTTAATTCTTCTCATGCTCGTGAAACTCCTTGATTTTCATGTAACCAACTTCACAATTGAAAACATGCAAGCACGTCAAATTGCATCAAGCTTTGACTTATGGTTTCTCGCAAGTGGTAACTAATGAAACTTAATAATAACTATAAGGATGGTATATATTCATTGAAATTTTTCTCCATGCTTGTGATAATCAATATGTTTTAATTATAGATAAACCAACCACTACTCACTAAACATTTAATAAGAGGACTAACATAGTTAAGAAAAAGACTTCAATTACAATTTATGCTTATGTATTCTTTGATTTCCCAATACTAGAAATGGCATAGATAAGAAAAATTATTTGGTTACAATGCACGCTTTCTATGTTCTTTGATTTCCATACTTTATATTCTCAACTTTAAGGCTCTTAGCTCTTCATGAACACCATTACCATTCCATTTATGAACCACTTGAAGGTCCTCCATAGCCAAGAAAATTTGATCCCCACAACAAATTTCCAATACATATGCTACTCAACACGATTCTTTTGAGTACACAGGTTTGACATCATAAAAGAAAATCAATACAAAATGAAATAAAATACCAAGCCATCATGCTAATAGTCCAACCAAGCTCAAAGGTCACATTTTAGAATTGAGTAGATATCGATCAAACAAGTGCACTTCATATTTAGCATGTTCAATATGAATGTCTTCATGGTGAGAAGTGAAGTTCTTTCTTATGCTTATATTCCTGAATAATAAATATGTATATTACTCATTGACATTCCATCACCTTCACATAGAAATGCATAAAAAAAATTAGGCGCGAAAGCATCACTAACCATTTAATCAAAAAATGTGAATTCCATGGAAAAAAACGAGAGAAAATAAGCAAAAAAAAAAAAAAATTGGAATTTCTAACATTCAACATGTGGGTCTCACCAAGCTTCCAACTCCATTTATAATGAGTTCATTTATATGTTAAGGTATTTCATAGAAGTGTTTAACTCTTTTTTTACCATCTAAAATAAGCCTAGAAATTTGAAACTAAAATATCTTCCTCAAGACCAAACCCACACAAAAAAGTTAATTTATAATTCATAGATTTAAACCCACTACACATGAATACTTCAAATGCATCATCTATAAATTATGCTTAAATTTTTTTTTAAATAAAATTCATAACAGCAATTAATAATCCACACTCTTAAACAAAATTTACAAATATAATCACCAAATGTTATAAGTCATAATACAATAAGTCAATTTAAACTGAATAACAAAAATAAAATAATCAGAAAACCATATATAATAATAAAACATTTACCAAACTATATTTATTTTAGTAAACCACAAATATAATAAAAATATGAAATGCCTCAGATGTTATTTTATTATCCCTATCACTAGCAAAATATAAAGTATTATGTATATTTGTTCACTACCAATTAATCTCTCCTTGACCAAAAATTAAATCACAATATATAAAATTCACATTACAAAATTAACTTATTTTTTGTAATATTTTAATTTTATTTGTTTGAATTGTAATTGGTTTAATCTGTTTTGGTCTTATTTTGTAATTATATTTATGTACCATCAGGCATGTTAGTGCGTGCAGTTGTCAGAACTGAGACAAATTTGTTTGTGCAATACTAATACAGAAGTGTCCTCAGACATGTAATTTTATTGATAATGGAAAAGAAATTACATAAAAATTGATAAAGTTTACAAACGTAAACTTCCACTTATTTGCAATTAGGAAACTAACCTATTTATAAGCTATATGTCCTAACTTAATTTAGTTATGGACCACTTGATAAAACAACAAGTGTCCATTTACAATAAATGATCTTTTATCCAATCTACTAACTTTATTCCTATTTTAGAGCCTAAGATACGACTATATTCTAGAGTCCTATCTTTTCTAACAATATTCTATTTCTAAATGTCTCTAATATTTATTAAATATTCTAATTTAATAAATATTTTATCCTAACTTTACATTATGATATTTGGATCATCTAACATTCCCCCCTATAATCCAAAGATACTTTACAACATATACCAAGTTCATCCCTGAACTTAGTAAATTTTATTATGCCAAGAGGTTTGGTGAAGATATCGGAGGTTTGATCTTCTGAGGACAATAAATCGGCTTGATGACATCCTTTGCAATGAGTGATCTGATATAATTATACTTGGTGTCCACATGATTTGTCTTTGAATGAAAAACTGGATTCTTGGCAAGCTTTATTGCTGACTGGTTGTCGAAGAATAATGAAGTAGCTTTTGTTGGAGAAATTCCTAAATCCTATAAAACTCTACGCAACCAAACAATCTCCAATGTTGCTTCCCATGCTGATATGTATTCTACTTTTGCTGAAGAAGTCGCCACTGTAGCTTGCTTCTTGCAACTCTAGGACACTGCAACTGACCCCATGTTCATTAAATAACCTGAGGTTGATGCCCTGTCATCAATACTGCCAGCAAAATCAGCATCTAAAAATCCACCAAGTACAAAGTTTTTAGTCTTTTTGTAAATAATACCAAAATATTTTGTTCCTTGGATATAACGAAGAACTCTTTTGGCTACATTCCAGTGGCTGTCTCTTGGTTCCTGCATAAAGTGAGAAAGAATACTGACAGCATAAGAAATATTTGGTCGAGTAGTTGTCAAATAAATCAGGCTGCTAATCAACTGTCGATAAGTAGTGCTATCCACCATTTCCCCCCTTCAAATTTTGAAATTTTCAAGTTTTTTTTCCATAGGGGTAGGAATGGGCTTGCAATCCTGCATTCCAAATTGCTGAAGAATTTATGCTACATACTTACTCTGAGAAATGAAGATATGATGTGGACGTTGGAATACTTCAACTCCAAGATAGTAGTGAATTAGTCCCAAATCTGTCATCTTAAAACCTACATGTAACTCCTTTTTCACCTGTGCAATGTGATCATCATTGTTGCCCGTGATAATCAAATCATCTACATACATAACCAGAATCATCAAATTTTTACCTTGTTGGCGTACATACAAGGTATCATCAGAATCACTTCATTGAAAACCAAATTTCCGAAGGTATTCATCCATTTTGGCATACCAAGCTCAGGGAGCTTGTTTTAACCCATATAAAGCCTTTATCAGTTTGCAGACTTTATGTTCCTGTCCTTCAATTTCAAAACCTGGTGGTTGTGTCATGTACACTTCTTCCTATAAATCTCTGTTGAGGAAAGCACTTTTTACATCCATCTGATGAACTTTCCATACTTGTTGAGCTGCTAAGGTAAGTGTGATTCGAATGGTGTTCCATTTAGAGGTAGGAGAAATTTTTTCCTCATAATATATCCCTTCTTGCTGTGCAAAACCCTTAACAACAAGTCTTGCTTTATACTTGTCGATATCACCATTTTTCTTGTACTTAATTCGGTAAACCCATTTGCATATGATGGGTTTCACATTCTGTGGACAATCAACAAGTTTCCCAGTGTTTTTGTCGAGAACTGCCTGGTATACATCAACCATAGCCTATTGCCATTCTTTATGTTTTACTACTTCTCGATAAGTAGAAGGTTCAGTAAAATCATTTGCTATCAAGGAAAATTTTCCTTCGTTTCTTTGTGATCCCCTTGTTCCTGTTTTATTCTGTTCATTAGGCCTTACATATTTCAAAAGTTGAACTGCCCATTTTGGAAATTGATGTTCACTGGTTTGAGATTGTGAAAAATCACCATCATTGTAAAGAGGGTTGATGTAAACTAATGTTTTTTGATCAACCGCAGGTTCCGAGGGCAGAGAGTCATTGTTATAAGAACTGTTGCTGCTAGGAGAGTTGGATGAACTGCTAGAAGACCCAGATGGCACTGGTGAAGAAGACGGATTGGAGGAATCATTTTCAGATAAAGGAAACTCAAGTTCATACCAATTTTGTGAATTTGGTTGACTTTGTAGATTTTTGTTTATTTTATCACTTTTTGTTTCTAACTTTTGAAGAATACATTCGACTTCTTTAGCACTCTTACACTCATTTTCATCAAAATCATATCTCTTCTTACAATAAATTTCCCATTCGACAAAAGTCGGTACCCTTTCTTCTCATCAGAATACCCAATCATTGTGCACTTCAAGCTTCGTGAGTCAATATTAGTTTGTTTTTCCTTCGTAACTAAGGCATAACATACTGATCCAAAAAATCTGAGATTTTTAACTCGAGTTTTGAAGCCAAACCATGCTTCATAAGGTGTGATTCTGTCTAAAGAAGCAGTGGGAGATTTGTTTCTTAAGTAGACAACGGTATGAATTGCTTCAGCCCAATATATAGGACTTAAATTTTTGAAAGTTAACATAGATCTTGCCATTCCTAACAAGGTACGGTCCATTCTTTCTACTAATCCATTTTGTTGTGGAGTCTAGACATTGGTAAGATGTCATTTTATGCCATTATCCATGCAATACATTTTGAATTAATTTGAAGTGAATTCTCCGCCATTGTCAGTTCTAAGAGTGCCAATATTCTCCTTTACTTCATTTTCAATAAGCTGATGAAAAGTTTTGAACTTTTCAAATTCTTCTGAATTTTTCTTCAAAAAATATACCCAAGTCATCCTGCTAAAATCATCAACAAAGAGTAAGAAATATATGCATCCTCCTAGTGAATTTGGTAAGGGTGCATAAATATCACTGTGAACCAACTGCAAATTCATGTTTGCGCACCATGAACTTGTAGGAAAATTCTCTCGATGTTGTTTTCCATAAATGCAAGATTCACATTTTTCATTTTCCCTTTTGAAGGTTGGAATTCCCTTAACCATTCCCTGTTTTTATAACTGAGAGAGACTGTCAAAGTTGAGATGGCCATATCTTACATGCCACAATCTGATTGGTGAAATTTCTGTACTTGCTACTTCTGCAAAGTTAGAATTTCTTGGGATAACTTTCCCTTTCATCCTTAACATTTTTCCATCTTCATAACCTGTCATTAATTTTTTCATGTTCTGTTTGACTGATTTAATTTTAACTAACCCATCTTCCATAATCACCATATGTCCTGCTTGTCGAATCGTGACTAAAGATAACAAATTTTGCTTAAATGTTGGGACATACCATACATTTGAAATCATTCTTTCTCTAATTCCTAGTCAAAAAACTTTAACTATACCTTTGCCAGAAGGAGTATTTTTTTTTTATCAGCCAGATAGATTGAATTGAGATGGAATTTTTGGAAGCTCCAAAATAAATCTCGTCTCATGTGTTGAGTTGCGCCTGTATCCATAATCCATACATCTTCATAATCACTTCTAAGAAAGCTTGAAACCTGTAAAGTTGTTGATTCTGTGTTGGTGAAGACATATTCTGAACCATCAGGATCATCTTCATCATTTGTAAATTGTGCAGAATTTGGATGAAACTTTGGAATTTTATCAATATAAGTTCTACAATCTTCTGCATAGTGGAAAACTTTGTTACATCTCCTACAAACAATTTGACTGAAATATTTGCCTTTTCCTTGAGACTATCCTCTGCCTTGATACTATCCTCTGCCTTTGCTTTGGCCTATGTTCTGAGTTTGTCCTCTGCCTGGACTTTGTCCTCTGCCTTGATTATATCCTCTACTTTGATTGTTGCCTTTTCCTTGAAAATTTCTCGTGCCTGAATTGTAACCTCTGTTGAAATTGTTTCCTCTGCTTTAACTGTGACCATGACCTTGGGTTGCTTGACTTTGATTGAAATTTCCTCTTCCTCGGTTTCTTGAACTATCAACTGAGGAGTTACTTGAGCTGGCTTCGATGAAGAAGACATCTTCCTTAATCTTTTTCTTTTTCCCAAAGTTTTTATCATGTTGGGCTAACATATCACTCAATTCATCAAATTTTATCTTCTCTAACTTTCTAGTGACTTGCAAAGTTTCCAAAAAATGTGTGTAAGATGATGGAAATCCAACAATTAAAATTGTATTCAAGAAAATTTCATCGACAACTTGAAAAACAACATTTATTATTTCTTTCTTGATGTTTTTAAGCCGTGAAATATATTCAAGGACATCACCACCTTTAGTTAATTTATGTTCTTTCTTGATGTTTTTAAGCCGTGAAATATATTCAAGGACAACACCACCTTTAGTTAATTTATGTTGAAGCAATTTTAATTGAAGATCAACCTTCTTTGATTCAGGTTATGTATCAAAGATATATTTGAATGTATGTAAAGCAGTCCATACATCTGAGGCATTTTCAATATGTATGTACATTTGATTATTAACTGAAGCCTTTATATGAGCTAATGCCTTGGCATTTTTTACTTCCCATTTTTCAAGTGAAGCTGCATCTGTTGGTTTATTAGGCTTAATGTTTCCATTGCATATTTCATGCCACAATTAGAGTGCTTTCAATTAGACGTTTCCATGTCTTATAATATTTCACCCCTTCTAGCTTATCAGATTCAAAGAACAGATTAATTAACTTTGACATGGTAGTGTTGAAGCAGTGCACCAAAAGAATAAAGCACAAGAAAAAATGGGCAACTCATCACACGAAAACACGCCATGCAAAGAGAAAACAATCTATCAGGGCTTGGCCTTGACCCTCTTATAGTCGTTGAAAAAGGAGAAAAATGACTGAGCTTTGTACTTGACTCGAGTCAATTTCTCTTTGAGTGTTTACAATGAAATATTTGCAAAATTTGACCACTTGAAAATGCCCGTACAAATTACTTCTTAAAAAAAAATCTACCCCCTCTCAAAGTAAAAGGTACTTTGAGTTACAAATAATAACCCTTATTTCTCAAAAATAAAAATTACATTTATTCCTCCAAAACCAATGACAATTTTCACTTCACCTTATTGCTCCAAAAATAAAAAATAAAAATAAAAAAATTTCAATTCTTTCCCTTATAACTCCAATTACAAAACTTATAACTCAAAAAAAAATTATCACTCCAAAAACAAATAAATAAATAAAATTACATAAAATATATATCCTCTCGGTTGTGCTTTAGTCTCTTGCATGGATGATTTAACCAACCTAAGAATGCCCCAAGTGCATCCTTGAGTCTCCTCCTCCGGTGAATATTTAGTATCTAGTAGCAACCCTGATAAATATTGTGCAAAGAGCTCTTCCTCTCGCTCTACCTCTTTGTGTCCAGTGACATTACAGTTTGTAAGAGATCCCTAATCTCTAACGCCAAAAGTGTCAGACACCAAACACCAACTCTTTCTTATGAATGATGTGGGGAACATTCGTCTCACTATCCACCACAAGAGATTGACTATTAACAACCAATGGGAAGCATTTAGAGGAAATTTTTGTGGTTGTGGCATTAAGCCAAAATTTACCATTATAAATATGTTGTCGACATTCTTCTCAAGAAAAACCGCTGCCAAGGAGGATTATTTTTCTATCTGGCACACCGTTGGCCCTACCGGAATTTTATTAAATATGAACAACCATTTTCCGTATATCAAACACCTGAAGAACACGATAAGTATACACAATTGCATGTTAAGACCCAAAAAATAAATCCAACTTTCTACTAACTTCTTGACACTCGGCCACCAGCGAGTAGAGTCAGTGTTGGGTGGCCAGCAAGAGCGTTGGCAGGTAGAGGTAAAAAATTTCAGGAAATCACCAATCACAAATTACTCACAGAATCCAGAAATATAAGAATTTATTTCTAGTGGTTTTGAAAGCCAGATAAAATAGTGAAACCAAGATGGTTTCGGAGCAAGAAATCGTAGAGAGCCTGAAGGAAATTCTGCAGACAGATGAATTTAATGATTACTACGACTTTACTTGTGAATTCCTGCAATGAAAAATCATACCTGATGTTGAATTCTCCACTTCATGGGTTTTCAGATTACCGATTGATAGTTATCAATAATCAAATTTGTGATTTCCAGATCGAGGAAGGTTGTATGCAGCGTGGAGAGCAGTGTCAAGAGAAATGGTATTTCATTGTTGGTGGATCAATGGGAGATGTTGTGAAAGATAACGACGAATGGATTCGAAATGCTTGCAGAAAATTCCATGGAAAAAATCCCCCAGGAGACACACTTCAAAGTTAATATGTGTTTATGCAAAACAAACAAAGAAATGTTCAGAATAATATCCGCAGAGAATGAAATTGTGAACCAAAAAACGTCGTTTTGAAGCATGGAAAGAAAGGAACATGCTCCCTGGTAAGATTCGAGCCTCCAACGATCTGTTGCTAAAGATTTAACGCTCTTCGTTGTAATACTTAGAGCAGTCTGCTATGCCCTAGCAGTAAAAATATAACTTCATGGGGAGCTCGGCCATGTTAAACAAAAAAACAAAGCCTAATAAATTGCCTTTTCAACGTAGGAAACAATGGTGTGAATAGAAGCAGTGCAGGATAAAAAATGACTCTTAAAAAAATCGATATTCAAATTATAATTAGTAAATTTCTTTTCCCTAAAAATTTGACAAACTTGCATACCCATTCAATTGATGAACAATTTCCTGGAGTTTTCCATAGGCTTGTAGAGATGGAATCTCCTTCTCTCGTCAGCTATATTAGTGAAGCTCTAATACCAAATTAATATAGAAGTGTCCTCAGACACGTAATTTTATTGATAATGGAAAAGAAATTACATAAAAATTGATAGAGTTTACAAACATAAAAATCCACTCATTTGCAATTAGGAAACTAACCTATTTATAAGCTATATGTCCTAACTTAATTTAGTTATGGACCACTTGATAAAACAACAAGTGTCCATTTACAATAAATTATCTTCTATCCAATCTACTAACTTTATTCATATTTTAGAGCCTAAGATACGACTCTATTCTAGAGTCCTATCTTTTCTAACAATATTCTATTTCTAAATGTCTCTAATATTTAATAAATATTTTATCCTAACTTTACATTATGATATTTTATTGAGGAGTTGTCTACCGATGCAACAGAATAGCCTGGACGACAATTTTTTGCTATAATCTGGTAAGAAAAAATTCAAAAAATCAGGTATTTGGAGTGTTTGAATTGCATTTTTTATAGTGGAAATGGATGCAGCACTATTAAAAACCCTTAGAACGCCTAAAATACTGAATTTTAACAACTGTAAACAATATTTTGATAAATCTTTGCCGAAATTTTTCAAAATCTTACCAGAATTTCTAGGTTATTCTGTGGGGTTTTTAGACTATGGCTTTGATTGAGGCGTGAGTTGAGTTTATAACAAATATTATGTAAGCAATACTCGTTTCATTGAGGTGTATGATATGGATGTATTCCCATATTGAAAACTACCATAGAAAGGAATGGTTGCATATGTTGATGAAGTATAGGCAATCAACATGCTTCGTTATTCATTCATCGCCCTTCCCGAGAAAGGAATGTCATCACTGACCAAACTTTTTGGTCATTTAGTAGCAGGCCACATCATAGTTACCAAGTTCGACCATACCGGCGAAATAAATTAGGAAATTCATGAATTCTATTGGTTCGCTTAATAATTCGTTTGCTTGATAGTTCAGTAAGAAATAAATTTTAATTAATGAAAAATTTTATAGTTAAAAGATAAAAATTAATTGTTTTTAAATTTTTTATTCTAGAAATTTTTTATATTAAAAGAATAGTTTTTTTTTTTTTTTTTTTTTTTTTTTTTTTTTACGAATAAAGCTAAATCTATTAAAAATACAAATGATGATAACGCAAAAGCAAAGCAAAACAAGGCCGAAGCAATGAAGCTACAACCTCGGTCCCAAAGAACATCCATGGCATGAGCAAAAAGATAACCAGTAGAACATAAAGTAAAGAACTAGCCTAAGGAGTCAAACCAGAATGGGTAGAATCTCCCAATCGACATTTTTTCTTTTTCTTTTTACTAACTGTGACCCAACCATCGGGAGCTGGCTGGACGGGAATCATCTGCAAACTATTCTGTGCATAAGGAGGAGACTCCTTATCCGAGTCAGAGGACGAAGACCTGTGGGAACGTTTCTGCGAAATCAACGGGGCAGAGGGGTCCGTAAGAACAGCAGAGGGGGCGTCCGGCGGAGCTCCATCCTTCAACTCATCTGCTACTATTTCCTCCTCATCCGAGCTGGAGGAGTCTGAATCATCCATGGGGGGGGGAACGTAGGGATTCCATTTCTTAACTTTGGGTTTGTGAACTGGATTCTTCTTTTTGTCGAGGATCTGGGTGCAATCCTTTTGGAGGTGCCCCGTTTGATGACAATGGCGGCAGCGAAAGGCTGTATTTTCGTAATCCAAAGATTGAGTCTAGTGAAAATCCCCAATCTTGAGGTTGATTCGATCCGGCAGCCCTTTGCTAATGTCTATTTCTGCACAGATTCTGCCGTAGGTGAAAATTCCATTGTCCCTTCTCGAGTTGTCTGTAGCGAGGAAGCGTCCTAATGCATCTCCAATGGCTATGTAGACAGAAGTATGCCATAGATGCACCGGAAGGTTCGGGAGTCTGACCCAAATGGGAAGTTTGGTGATGACCGCTGTCGAAGGGTCGAAGTCTGGAAACCATGGGGCAAGGAAAAGCCCAGTTGTGCCCCAGAACCAAGGGCCTCCCGTGATGGCTTTCTGGTAGTCTTCCTTTAGATCAAAAGCAACAATGAAAAAGCCTTTCGAGCATAAGTAGATCTGGCATTTTTTGGTCCAGTTGTTCTGGATCCAGTGGTGTAAATCTGCAGTGCGTGGCCATAAACCATTAAATCTGCATATGATTGCAGATTCTACAAAATTCTGTTGGTATTCTTCAAACTCAGGCAAAGTGAATGCTATTGAAGGAACTTCCTCCAATTTATCCACCAAAAATGGCCTGGGAGCCATAGTTGGTTGAGATGCATGGGCCAAATCGGGTTGCACTGCCTTTGAGGAGGGCTGTGGATGTGCTGTATTTTTATGGACAGCATCTTTATAAGTGGACTATGGGGCAGAGGATGTCTGCCCATAGGACCCTCCTCTTAGACGAAAACTGAGAACAATAGTAGCGTCCTTCTGAATACTGTAAAAGGAAAGAGGGAGAGAGTCCTCTAGTTGCTTACCATTAAACAGCAACCTCTGGCAGGAGGTGGGAATCCCTATCTGGAGTTCAAGTTTGTGCAGAAGATCTTGCACAAGGTCTGTATCACGCACCCACTGAAGCAGAGTTTTTCCAGATTGGAGAGCGATCTGGATCTGAAATGTAGAGTCTACTTCTGGCAGTGCTGACTGGTCTAAGAAGCAGATCTACTTCCAAAAAGCAGTAGAAGAAGGATCTGAAGACTCCTTTGCCTGGATCTTAAGATCTGAAGCACTCTTGGGTCGGCAGCAATCCCCTGTTTTACAGTGGAAGATGGGAAGCAGGGGCGCAGCTGTAGTCGACGCTACAGAGAAACCTGATTCAAAACTTTTGTGCCATCCGGCTTTGGAATCTTCTTCTGTTCCAGATCGATTGCAGGGAGAAACTGTGGTTGGGGCGGAGGTCCCGGCAGCAGAACCTGCAGCGTTCCAAGAGAGGGTAAACCCTCGGGCTGCAACCTGCGTGGACCCTTTTGCCGGTTGTGAGAACCTTGTCGGCGCTCTGTGAAGATTCTGAGGTGAAAAGTCTCGTGGGTCTGCAGCTACGAATTCGTGAGGGGGGGCACGCCTTGCACTGGAGACGGCGGCGGCATCGTCCCACCGGGCCAAGGAAGCCGAGGCAGCAGTGAATGCCATTAGGGTTTCAGGAAAATCTTCGCCTCCAAACGCCAAGTCAAATCCAAGTATAGACCAATATCTTAAAAGAATAGTATTTAAAAATTAGTAATACTTTATATTAAAAAATAGCACTTAAAAATTAGTAATTTTCTTATTATAATATGGTTAAAAAAAAAAAAAGTTTAAAAAACATTAAGTTCCATATTGTAAATAGAAAAATATAATAGTTAAAAAAAAACAGTAAGCTTTATATAAAACATTGTAAATAAGAAGAGTAAGTTTTATATTTAAAATTTGTAGAAATGTTGAAACATATTTTTCTTATTTTTATTAATTTTTGGATAATAGTTTTTATAATGTTGGATATTACAGTCTGCTGTAAAATGAAGATTATTGTTGTGGAATTTTATTTCAGGATTTTATTTTTTTGTGGTTCATTATAACGAAAAATCTGCACACATGTATTGTTGAAGATTGAGAAATAAATTTCTTGTATCGTTGAAGATTGAGAAATAAATTTCTTGATATGTAAACATCAACTTAAGCCTATAATTAATATAATATTTAATATCTCCTTTTTCTTCATTAGACTCTAGATTTAAATTTTTATTACTTATATTATTATATTTTTTTTACATGTTTTTCTAATATGTAATACAAATAAATTTGATGCATTTTGTTTCTTAGTATTTCTAGAACATCCTAAATAAACAAAAAATATATATATATTGGACATAAGGAAAATTTAATGAAATTTCTTTAAAGTTTTAAATATAATCTTAACTCATTTTATTTAATTTTTAAATTTTGAAGAAAATAATACATTTTATTTTATTTTTAAATTTTGAAAAAAAAATAATACTTTTAAAATGTATATTATAGGAATTGTCTCCATATTAGATTTTATAGTGTTAAATCATTTCCATATCAAATTGAATTCGAATTCAAATTTGGTAACTATGAGACACATCATGACATACATTTTCATGAAACTTATATGACCCAACCTAAACCTTTCATAATGAAGACGCCTGGGCACCTGGGTGATGGTCTTTCTATCCTATGCCCAAACTCTTAGCTATGTAAGACTTGCCTAACTCTCAGCTATGTATGAACCAGCGGAAATAAGTATCGTTGATAAAGGTCGGAAGCATGGTATCAGAGGACAAAAGATGGATGCGAGAATGGATACCCATCGCCCTACATTAGGAGCAGAGCCACTTCGGGATCAATACCCACCCTCAGCGTGGTAATAGGCAGATACACTGGTTGATCTCTAGCTTTCAACATGCTTAGTTCCACTACTATAGTTACATTACCCAGCTCAACAACATAACAAATTTCCATTAAACTGAAGTCTAATAAAACAAATATGATAGTGTGTGTTGGAGTTTGCAACAAAGATTATTTGACTAGATGCCCACTTCTCACTTTGTTCCGTTCGAGAGGCCACACTTCCTCACATCCCAAATTCAAATAATATATAGTTTTTCCTATATATGAATAGGTATTTAACATCGTGTGGGGTTACTTTATTCTTTTCTTGACATACAGAAATCAAATAACATAAAGTCATTTATTTGTATATGAGGAAGTCACAGAGTGTAGGTTTCTTTACTCTTTCCTTCACATGTTCACTTTGTGGGATACTCAATTATCAATCAAGACTGATAGAGTAACATGGATCCACGGATCTATACTTTCTTTATAGGAAATCATTTTAACTTACAACTTGCTTACTAAAGTGGATAGATTAACTAGTTCTCATATATTAATATAAAAATAAAGATTCTAATAAAAATTATATATATTTTTCACATTGTTATTTTCGTATTTTATTATTTATACTATTCAAATGTTTTTAATAAATTAGTTCTAATTATGGTTAATAATTGATAGTGTATGATTAATTATATTATATAATTTTATGTTGTTTATATTAAATAGTCGAAATAATTGTTATATGATTTAAGTTTCTTACAATAAATTAATATTATTTATGCAATTGTAATATTGTGTAAAAATAGAATTTGATGAGAGGTTATATATATATATATATATATATAGTAGTTTTAGTTGGCAGAATTTTTGTAGGTTTAAGTAGTAATATTATCTATCTCACTGTTTTATTTTCTTGTTATTGTTGGGTAGGCTTTAACTATTATAAATATGATTGATGTATTGTATGTTTTCAAGTAATGAGCAATATTTTTAACTATTTTTTCATTTTTGGTTTGAAAGTATGATTACATAGGATTTTGATTCCAAGGTGCACATGCATTCATTGAGATGATTGTTCATACATTCATTCAGATGTGTGTTGACATGGGTATTGAGGCATTTCCTCTTACATTTACTAGAATCAATGCACTCACTCACAAAACAACGCACCAATTAATTACAGGAACATATCAATATGCATCACGTATTGATACTACAATAAGAATATTATAAGTTCTGAACATTGTAGTGTAAATTACTATTGAATTTTAAACTAAATTAATAAATACATTATAGAATGGATATATAATGTTGGATTTAAAAATATTTATAAATTTTATATGTTTGTTTATATTTTTAATGTATCTTTTGATTGATTTTATCTACAATATCATTCAACATCGATAACCTAGCATGATTGTTCTAAAAGTTCCTCTTCGTTGATGCATAATCTTTCATTCACAAATGAAATTTGTAGAAATATATATATATATATAATTAAAATGAGAAAAATTAGTATTAAAATTTATAAAAAACCATCCACAAATAATGCAATCAAGAATTATATTTATATATTAATTGTAATTTTTATTTATATAAATATGTATGTCTTTACTATTTTTGAATCTAAATTAACTATATTTTAACTATGAAACTGTAGCCCTATTCAAATATAAAAATTGTTTTATACTTTTTAAAATTCAATAACTACACTAAACATTAAACAAAACAGTGAAAACATCAAAAAGGGTATGGTATAATAACGGGGGCAATCAAGCGATCTTAATTTGTACATGAAAGGTAATACATATATCTCATATAAAGTTGAGAGCGTTGATGTTGGGAGTGTTCCTGTCTTAAAGTGTGGAATATAAAATTTTATTTTATCATTTGTATTAATATTATATTTAATAATATTTTTAAAGAGAATATAATATTTTGAAGGGGTCTTTATGTCAACTCGGTGAATGTATTGGTGTTGAATTTTTAGTTTTTTTTTTTATAAATTGATGGTGATGATTGTATTTGAAGAAATATCCTTGGTCTAAGAAGTTTAACCAATTACCCTTTTTTTTCTAAAGTTATGTTTGCTTCCTTTGAAATTGTTCAGTCGATCTTGATAGTGTTGCTTGCAAACATATGTTTTGGACAAATTATGGCCATTGGACTCATATGGAGAGGCGAAGTTACCCGCTATTATTTTATTTTCTCCGTCCGGATTAAAGAAACTGCAATAGACGTTCGTTTCATATTGTTGCTGTATCCACAACTCGCATAACATATTTTTATTTTTTCCACAATTTACATGAATGCTTTGTCAAGGAATTGAATATCAAACGTAGCATTAAAATTATAAGATGGAA
Source organism: Pinus albicaulis (assembly GCA_034641835.2). Lineage (NCBI taxonomy): Eukaryota > Viridiplantae > Streptophyta > Pinopsida > Pinales > Pinaceae > Pinus > Pinus albicaulis. The sequence goes on from CM076579.1 coordinate 684,551,475, forward strand.
GCCAATTTTGGGTTAAACATGGACGATGGATTTGAGGGTTGATATTCCCTTCAATAGAAATTGCTATGAATTTACATTTCATGTGCATTTCTAATGTAGAATTACCGCAATCAATGGTGATTTTTAATATCGGATTGTTAAAGCTATGGTAAATTTAACCTTGAATCATGTCCCGATAGATTTAATGTGATAAACGGTTATGTTCAATATCGGATCGAGACATACTCACTCATTACATTTTGTGTGATTGTGATGGGATGAACGGGTAATTAATTAATTATTAATAATAATTAATGATTAATTAATTTATTATGGTTAATATTGTAAAAAGTGGCATTTCTATTCAAATTTGTGGATCTAGAGATCACTTTCCAACTCTCTTCAACAAACAGTTAAAAGGAATTCGTTAGACATTGTCAATGCTCAAGAATATAACAATTTGTACTAAAAGAGAGTGTTAAAGTATATAATATCTCTTATTTTTTACAAAGTCTATCAATTAATTAGTTTTCTTAACATGTTAAAAGGTTACATAAATTTTGTTGATGAGGTAACCACATTAAAATCTATTACGCTTATCTAAACCTAATCTAATGATGAGAAGCGCAAAAGAGGACCCATTGGTTTTAGGATATATGTGTCTCTACAGACAACTTCACAATATAGCTATCGACAACATCGACATTATGATTTCGATCGATTGATAATCCTTTACATAAATTAAATATTATATTTTTTTATAATTTAAAAATGTTTTTAACACACTCCACATGAAATTTGACGTACGAGGGGATTCATTCATTATGGTTAATTAATTAATAATTATTAATATTTGTTCATTAACAATTAATTAATTAATAATTTGTTAATAATTAAATAATTAATTTTAATTATGATTAATTATTTTTTTGAATTTAGTATGAGAAAGATTATATTAATATGAAAATGAATTATGGTTGACCATGTTTATTTTAGGGTTTATAATATTTATCATTGGGTTTATATACCTTGAGTTTATAATATTAAACCCACAGTTTTAATATTATTTCTTTATAATTTTAGTATTAATCCCTTGTGTTTATTAGTCTTTTGGGTTTATAATATCAATCTCTTCGGTTTATTAATATAAGGGTTTATTCCTTGGTTTAAAATTACTCCCTTGGGTTTATAATCCCTTGGGTATAATATTACTCCTTTCGGTTTATTATTCCCTTGGGTTTATAATATTAATCTGTTGAATTTATTAGTCTAAGGGTTCATTTTCCTAGGGTGTAATATTATTCACAAGGTTTAAAATATAATTCCTTGGGCTTAATATAAATCCCTTAGGTTTATAATCAGGGTCAACCATGCTCCAACGTCACATTGTGACAAATATTTTCTCAATATGAAAATCACACATGGTCCAACGTCACGATGTGACAAAGATTGTCTCGATATGGAAATCAAGCATGCTCAACCATGGTCCAATGTCACATTGTGACAAAGATTGTCTCAATATGAAAATGAACCATGGTCAACAATAGTCAAGACTCAAGAATTTTTATTTTAGGGTTTATAATATATATATTAGGATTTATATAAGTTGAGTTTATAGTATTAATCCCTTTGGTTTAATATTATTCCCTTGGATTTATAATACCTTGGGGTTTTTCAATTGATCCGTTGGGTTTAATTTTATTCATGGGCTTTATAATATCAATCTTTGGGTTTAATATAAATCCATTAGGTTTATAATCATGGTCAACCATGGTCCAACGTGACATTGTGACAAAGATTTTCTCAATATGAAAATCAACGAATGTCGCATTGTGACAATTATTGTCTCAATATGAAAATCAACCATGGTCAACCATCATAATATAAATCCCCTCGTTTATAATCATGGTCAACCATGGTCAACAGCAGTCCAATGTCACATTTTTCCAAAGATTCTCTCAATATGAAAATCAACCATGGTCAATAATGGTAAAAAATGGTCAACCATCATCTGACGCTGCATTTTGAAAACGATTTTGTCAATATGAAAATAAACGATGGTCGAACGTCGCATTGTGACAAATATTGTCTCAGTTTGAAAATCAACAATCTTAAAGCATGGTTAACCATGTTTATTTTAGGATTTATAATATTTATCTTAAGGTTTTTCTACCTTGGGTTTATAACGTTTAATATTATTCCCTTGGGTTTTTAGAATTAATCCATTGGGGTTATAATATCAATCACTTGGGTTTATTAATCTAAGGGTTCATATTCCTATAGTATAATATTATTCATAGGGTTTATAATATTATTCTTTGGGTTTAATATAAATCCATTGGGTTTATAATCACGATAAACCATGGTGCAACGTCACATTGTCACAAATATTTTGTCAATATAAAAATCAAACAATGTCACATTGTGACAATGATTGTATCAATATGCCAAATTTAACCATGTTCCAACATTGCATTGTGATAAATATTGTATCACTATGGAAATCAAGAATGGTTACATTGTGACAAAGATTGTCTCTTGGTCCAACATCACATTGTCACAACCATGGTCATCCATGGTCAACCACCGTCCAACGTCGCATTGGGAAAAATATTGTCTCAAAATGAAAATCAACCATGGTCAACCATGGCCAACCATTTTCCAACATCACATTTTGGAAAATGTTGTCTCAATATGAAAATCAATCATGGTCAGCCATAGTCAAACGTCTCATTGTGAAAAATATTGTGTCAATATGAAAATCAACCGTGGTCAACCATGGTCAGCCATGTTTATTTTAGGGTTTATAATATTTATCTTAGGATTTATATACCTTGGGTTTATAATATTAATCCCTTGGGTTTAATATCATTCCCTTGTGTTTATAATACCATGGGGTTTTAGAATTGATGTTTTGGGTTTATTATTCCCTTAGGTTCATAATATCAATCCCTTGGGTTTATTTATTTAAGGGTTCATATTTGTAGGGTATAATATTATTCATAGGGTTTATAATATTGAACCTATGGTTTAATATTAAACTTGGGGTTTAATATGAATCCCTTGGGTTTACACTCATGGTCAATGATGGTCCAATGTCACATTGTGCCAAATATTGTCTTTATATTAAAATCAACCATGATCCAACGTCACATTGTGACAAAGGTTGACTTAGTATGAAAATCAATGGAGGTAAAGCATGGTCAACCATGGTCGAATTTTGCATTGTGACAAAGATTGATACAGTATGAAAATAAATGGAAGTAAAGCATGGTAAACCATGTTTATTTTAGGTTTATAATATTTATCATAGGGTTTTTTATACATTGGGTTGATAATATTTATCGCTTGGGCTCAATATTATTCCCTTTGATTTATAAAACCTTGGGTTTATATATTGATCCCTTGGGTTTATAATATCAATTGCTTGAGTTTATTAATCTAAGGGTTCATTTTCCTAGGGTATATTTTTTTTCATAGGGTTTATCACATTAATCTTTGATTTTAATATAAATACATTGGGTTTATAATCATAGTCAACCATGGTCCAATGTCACATTGGGACAGATTGTCGCATATGAAAATTGACCAATTTTTTATTGTGACAATGATTGTCTCAATATGAGTATCAACCATGGCCAAGCATGGTTCACTATGGTCAATAACCGTGGTCACATTGTGACAAAGATTGTCTCTTGGTCCATTGTCACATTATGACAACCATGGTCATCCATGGTCAACCAAGGTCCAATGGTATATTATGATAAATATTGTCACAGTATGAAAATCAACCATGGTCAAATAGTATCTAATGTCACGTTGTGACAAATGTTGTCTCAATATTAAAATCAATCATTGTAAACCATATTCCAACACTGCATTGTGACAACGGTTGTGTCAATATGAAAGTCAACCATGGTCAAACATGTTTATTTTAGGGTTTATAATATTTATCTTAGGTTTTATATACCTTGGGTTTATAATATTTATCTTATATTTTATATACCTTGGTTTTATAATATTAATCCCTTAAGATTAATATTATTCCCTTGGATTTAAATAACTTGGGGTTTTAGAAATAATCCCTTGGGTTTATCAATCTAAGGGTTCATATTCCTAGGGTGTAATATTATTCATAAAGTTTTTAATATTAATCCTATGGTTTAATAAAAATCCCTTTGGGTTATAATCATATGGTTTAATATAAATCCTTTGGGTTTATAATATTTTTCTTAAGGTTTATATACCTTGGGTTAATAATATTTATCCCTTGGGTTTATAATTATGGTCAACTATGGTCCAACGTCGCATTATGAAAATTATTTTCTCAATATGAAAATCAACCATGGTCTAACGTCGCATTATGAAAAAGATTATCTTGATATGAAAATAAAACATGGTCAACTCAAGCATGGTTGAACGTTAAATAATGACAAATATTATCTCAATATCAAAATGAACCATGGTCAAACATCGTCAACCGTGTTTATTTTAGGGTTTATAATATTTATCTTGGATTTTATATAACTTGGATTTATAATATTAATCCTTTGGGTTTATAATACCATGAGGTTTTAGAATTAACCCCTTGGGTTTATTAATCTCATAATTCATATTCATAGGTTATAATATTATTGATAAGGTTTATAATATTAAACCTAGGGTTTAATATAAATCTCTTGGGTTTATAATCATGGTCAACCATGGTCCAATGTCACATTGTGGCAAATATTGTATCGATTTGAAATTCAACCATCATCAATCATGATTTAACATCGCACTGTGACAAAAATTGTCTCAATATGAAAATAAACAATGGTTAGCCATGGACAACTATTGTCCAACGTCGCATTCTGACAAAGATTGTCTCAATATAAAAATCAAACATGGTCAACCATGTTTATTTTAGCATTTATAATATTTATATTAGGATTTTTGTACCTTGGGATTATAATATTTATCTCTTTGGTTTAATATTATTCCCTTGGTTTTTTAGTATTTATCCTTTGGGTTTATTATTCTCGTGGGTTTATAACATCAATCCCTTAAGTTTATTAATATAAGGGTTCTTATTCCTAGGATATAATATTATTCATAAGGTTTATAATATTGATCCTTGTGTTTAATTTAAATCCCTTGGGTTTATAATCATGGTTAACCATCGTCCAACACCACACTGTGACAAAGCTTTTCTCTATATGAAAATCATCCATGGTCCAACGTCACATTGTGAAAAATATTATCTCCATATGAAAATCAATCATAGTGAACCATGGTCAACCATGGTCCAACGTCACTATGTGATAAATATTGTCTCTATATGAAAATTAACCATGGTCAATCATGATTAGTTTAAGGGTTATAATATTTATCATAGGGTTTATATACATAATATTTATAATATTAATCCCTTGGGTTTAATTTTATTCCCTTGGGTTTATTATTCCCTTGGGTTTATAATCCTTTGGGTTTATAATATCATTCCCTTAGGTTTATTATCATGGTCAACCATGGTCCAATGTCACATTGTGACAAATATTATATCAATATGAAAATGAACCAATGTCAACAATGGTCCAATGTTGCATTGTGACAAAGATTGTATCAATATGAAATCAACCATGGTGGGCCATGGTCCAAGGTCACAATGTGACAAAGCTTGTCTCAATATGAAAATCAGTCATGGTCAATCATTTTAAACCATATTCAACCATGGTTAATCATGGAAAACCATGGTCCAATGTCACATTGTGACAAATATTCTCTCAACATGAAAATCAACCATGGTCAACCATGGTCATCCATGGTCCAACGTCGCATTGTGACAAATATTATCTCAAAATGAAAATAAACCATGGTCAAACCACAGGGGCTTCACTGCGGGAGCAATACCATACCATGTGGGTTCATATTGGGGAATATATAATGAGGAAAAACTCACATTATATATTGGGGGATATATAGGGGCAAAGGATTTTTATATTGGAAAGTGTAAAAAATGGAGCTCAAAGTTAATGAAAAAATATAAAGGGGTATAAAAAATGTTAATAAAAAAATGGATACCTACAATATATAGTGGAAGTAGGGGCTTTTTAAATTGGGAAGGTGTATTGGGTTTATACTGGGAGGGGGTTAAATAATGTGATTTTTAGAGGTATTTTCCAATATGTACTCAAATTAAGGGTGTTGTTTAATATGCTATGATCGCACATGATATGTTAGAGGTTCATTGAGTGAATCTCCTGTGGGTCAAACATGTTTATTTTGAAAAAAAATCCTGTTGTAAACTTGATAACAAGAATGAAAATTATTTAGTGTATATTTAGATTATAAGTTTCATACTGATAAATTAGAGAACAAAGAAATATAGAAGATTATATTTTCCATTTCCCAAAAGGTTATGAAGAGATTTTATTGTGTGAATAGTGGAAATTATTTTCATGTTTCTCAGGTTAGTTACTCAAATCATAAGTCTGTATGTTATGTGACACTATAAATTGTTTCTGTAATTTCAGTAACTAATTCTCAAATGCTAGATTTCATGTTTGTTTGTCTCTACATTTATATATAGCAACAAACTTGCGCATTTCTCTCCTTTGGTATCAATAGGATTAAGTTACAAGGGTTATCTAGTTACAATTGTAATCAAAGTTAAACACTTGAGACAACTAAATACAAGAACCTAGTGTGACAAGAAAACACAGTTGCTCAATATGTTTTAGATACCTATGTCGCAACAACATATTGCAGATTTTATATCACGAAAATGGATTTTTCTATGACAATTGCATTTAAACAAATTCGAGAAAAAAATGTATATCTTGTCAAGGAAAAAAAATTTAAGCTTTTCGGAAACTTGGAAACACATAGCTAAATAAAAAAAAAAATTCAACTAGACAAGAAATGCACAATTTTTTGTGTTTGTCTTTGTATTAACTTCTAGAAAAATAATTACCGTGAACTTTTCTTGAGCTAGAAAAGAAACATATGTTCTAAAAAGACATATTTTGTTAGAAAATTAACCTCATGACTCTGAGTTGTCTAGTCGCAATTGTATTCAGAGCTAAATAATTTATAGAATTGAATATAAGAACATAGTAATTGACAGAGTAGTTTTTGACGAAATATGCAAGTATTTGCTTAATTCTTTCTGCTATCTTTGTGTATAATAACTATTTTTTTGTAACTTTGGGCACACTCAGTGTGGAAATGAGGCTCAACATGGAATCTGCTATCACGTTGTGCTTGATTTTATAGGCATAATTGTTTCCATGGACATAATGACACACATATATTGCAAGAAACAATAGTGAAACAAAAACTAGTGGGATGTATTTTATTGAGGAAACCTGTACAACAGTGCTCAAAAGAATACTAACTTTATTGTGCCATAAACAATAATAAACATTTTAATAGGAAATAGATGCCTCTTCTATATTATAAGCATTGCCAATGTGGACATGGATCAAGGCACAGCTATGGTTGCAAGAATTGATATGCTTCTATCCAATTTACATTAGGAATTGTTGAGAGGTGGAAAAATCCTCTTGTAAAAATTTAGGATGTGGTCAATAAAAGTTTCATTTATATTTTTTCTTCTTCATTTTCTATGTTTTTATATCACCTCTAAAAAAGGTCTCGTTTCTTATCTAAAACTAAGATCTACAGTTCAATGCGGACATTGATGGACATGAATATAATATTTTGCAACATAATCAAAATTATATATCTCGAAATTTTGGGCCACTCTTGTTACATTGCACAATAGATATTCTAGCTTCAATACCTTAAGTGATTCGCTCATGTATTTTTCCATATAAATTCTCAGTTGGACACTTTGACGTAGTGTCAATTGAGAAAATTTTACTTGGACAAGGTTTGTAGATCTATGGAAAAAATATCAATGAATATGATGACTGTTTGTTTCAGTCTATTTGTCCACTTACACGATGTTTTGATATGTGTAATATAAGAAAAACAATTGTACAAGTTATTTTGTAAATGTATCATTTGCAATGAAAATATAATTGTTAACTTCTTAAAAAATACCTGAATGCTAGAAACATTGAACAAGAGTAACGTATCAATGATTTACAGGCTTATATTATAAACTCATTACTGTCATATGCATATCGACATATAGAGAAAAAATATTCTGGAATATAATGCAATTGTGAAATACTTGATCTTAACATATATAACTGAAATAGATAAACAAAATATGTTTTCTTGAGATTCTATTCATCCGCTTTCTCCAATGTGTTGTACATTATGCATCTAAAAACGTTCTGATCAAATGCACATTTAACAAATGATTTAATCAATCTAAATACCGACAATTAAAATATTTAAATGAGCATAACACCATGCATAATATCATGAAATTTAAATTGATAATTGGAATTGACTTCACAAAATTGAACAAATAGGATTTGGTTGGACATTTAAATACAAATTTTAAAAATTATTTTTGGGTTTTGATACTATTTAGAAAGATTCTTTAGTATTTTTTGGAGTATCTATACATTCATAATTTAAAGTAAATAAATAAAAAATTATATCTCATAGAGTAGAGCGATTGTGTCTAGATTTCAGTATTGTATTACAATGATCAACTAACAACAACTAAATCTATAGTTTTTAAATTTTTTATTATAAAAAGTTGTGAATTGCAAAATTGTCATAAGCAACCTTAAACACAATTATCAAGTATTCATTCAGAATCAACAACATAAGCCATAGAGTAAAATCAGAGGAATTTATTAAGGGATCAAAATCATGTACTGACATAAATGCCATAGGCCATCTCACCCGAGAACTGAAAATGTCATTGAAAAAATATAGCATTTGAAAATTGATAAAAAACATCCAAGTATGTAGTCTTCATTTATTTTGGACCCTTTGCACCAACGCATAAATGTATAAAAGTACTAAAATATAATATAATAAAATAGGTCTTGGAACATGAAAATCAACCTATTTTCTGAAACTAAATATTGAATTCTAAACATGTGTATGTTCAGTTGATATGTGGCAGGAAAAAAGGAATATTTTCCTCATCTTCAGAGTCCTCGTAATTGGTACTAAGGAGTAGGTGAGGTGCATGTACTTGGATATATTTTTCACATTGTGAATATATGTCGTGTAGTGTAGAAAAATAAATGGAAGGAAATTGATTGGTGCTAGTTTGGGAGTTGGAAATTAATCTGTGTACCTATTTATTATTCTTCTGATATTTGGCATTAAACTTGGATATAAACTTGATTTGTTTAAACGGTAGTTGTAGAAATTTTTGGTAACTATTTTGTCTCCAAACTGTTATGTTTTTTATTTCTAACTCGTCCTTGGCAACAAGATATTTTGTAGGTGTAGGTTTTAACCCTGTACAGAAATTATCTACAAACAAATCTTAAAAACAGAAAATAAACAATAGCAAGAGCATAAAACATAAAATAGATAAACACAGCGATTTTCCCCTGGATCCCAAATCGGGACGACCAGCTTGATTTTTCATTATATTTCTTTTACTATTACAACACATATATATACATGTCGAAGCATACATAAACCCCAATCCATTAACCCTGGATTAGAACATAATCGTATTTCCCTTGACCAGATCTACAAAATACCAGGGGCTAAAAACCATCATGCCCCAAAACCATGGGCGGGTCCGCCCACCGGAGCGCTACCCCGGACCCCGACAGGGGGGGCTATCGCCCCCCCTGTTTCCCCCCCGCGCGTGACTAGTCATGGAAAGAATATAACACAAACCCAACATTCTCCCACTTGTTGTTTTCTTTCTACAAGGGGCCACAGGAGAGCTAAGTCATTAGCCCAGCTTTGCAACACCCATTGTTTCTCTACACCAAGAGAACTTCTGAGTGCTCACAGCCTTCGTTAATGCATCTGCAACCGTCTTCAAAGTGTCCACCTTTACCAGCAACACCCTTTTAGCCTCAACCATATCTCTAACAAAGTGATATTGAACATCAATGTGCTTTGTCTTTGAATGATAAGCAGGGTTCTTAGCCAAGAAAATTGCACTTTGGCTATCGCAGTCTATCATACAAGCACACTGCACCAACTTTGTTGTGACTGACAACAACCCCCTTCTTGTTGGTATTAGTGATAATGCTAAGTAGGTAGAATATAATCTAAAATCAAAATCCATTGGTGCTTGTGTTACGCGTTGGTAAAACTTACTATCATAAACTTAGGAAAATACTCCTTGAAAAATATAAAAAACTTAAGTTTCACGATAGCATAGAATAAAAATCATTCTTTAAGGAATATCGCATCGCAAAAAGGTAATGAATGCCTCCTTATAAGCGGAATTCTAAAAATTGCGAGATCGCGATGCGAAACTACGCACTAAAAAAAAATTCAATCGCATCGCGTGCTTCAAATGTCATATCATACGCTAAAAACCTCAAAATCACCGATATGCGATGGCACATATCGCAAATCGCATGTCGCAAAAATATGTTAACGGATGATTGTCACATGTTCTGCTTCAGAGATTTTGCGATGTTGTGATAAAGATCGCAATGCGAAACTACGCACTAAAATAACATTCAATCGCATCGCGTGCTTCAAATGTCATATCATATGCTAAAAACCTCAAAATAACTGATATGCGATGGCACATATCGCAAATCGCATGTCACAAAAATATGTTAACAGATGATTGTCACATGTTCCGCTTCAGCGATTTTGCGATGTTGCGATAATGCGATATTGCGATGTTGCGGTATTGCGATATTGCAATCTGCGATACTGTGATAAAGTGATATTGCGATGTTGCGATATTTCTATGTTGTGATAAAATGATGTTGCAGTATTGCGATGTTGCGATCTGTGATATTGCGATGCAAATCGCAGATTTCCTTATCGCAGGTCCTTAAGGCTCGTTGTACGAAAAATCTTTCTCCATAAATCCAAACCCCGTTATGCGCTTTAATGTTAATCAATGAATTGGTTGTCAATCATTAATGAAATTTGGTTTTGTTGTGATCGAAGAGCCGTTTCACATAAGGTGGTATATTTTATATGTCTTCAGCATTTAAAACTTTCTCGTCACCTTTTTCCTATCATTATTCTCACTTAATTCATAAACTGCAGGAGCGAAGAACAGAGAATTATAAAAAGCAATATTCAGAGCATAATGGGAAAGAAAGACAAGGCTCTGAGTTCTAAAGAGAAAGAAATGACTCCCTTGTATACAGAAACCGCCTGTAACAAAGACGTTGGTATTACTACTTGGGAGGGCATGTATAATCTATTTGAGGAAGAGAACCCCAGAGTAATGGAAGTTACAGCTACTGCAGGCTCACATGGGTCTTCTGATGAGTCCATTACAGATCTGGCTTGTTCATTCTTGCACCGGATAGCAGCGAGGCCTAAAATACTTCCATACACGGACATGGTTAAATGGGTACTGGACAGCACGGATATTACAAACAGACAGTTTAAGACTAAGGGTCAAGAAATCATTGGTTCATTTACTCCACAAGATTTGAGACTCATGTATCATTTGTCGGAGCCACAGGCAACTTATAACAAACAGTTTATGGAGAATTTTGCCAAAGAAAATGAAAACCTGGCAGAATGCACCAAGGACTGGTCAAGGAGAGACGAACCACTAAAAAAGGATAAACACGGTATGTATAGTACTGGTTCTCTCACTTCTCCGTATTGTTTTTTCTGCTACTATGCTCTGTAGGATTTTTGGAAAGCCAAACATTAATAAGTTTTCATCTGAATGGCTACTGTTATTGAATGTTGTTGTTAATGCTACTATTGTGGATTGGGCTAAGATACTATCTGACAACTTAGCCACAGCTATTTTGAATTATCGGTCCAAAAGAACTGTTTCTCAGAGAATTTATCCCCCTTTTTACTTATCTGCTTATATAATGGATTCAATCTGTTATGTTTCTAAGTTTCCTTTAATGGGTTGGAAATGGAAAACTCAAGATCCCCTACCCATTCATGTTTATCACAAAGAGTTGTGGGATTCAGAGTTCATTCCTTATTTTTACAAGATTTTCCTTGGAATCATGTTGCCCCTGTACAGAATGTTATATGATAAATATGCTCCAAGGTTTTCTCCTGAAGCAGAGGTAGACATACTGCCTGTTGCGAGATGGTTTGGAGAAGAATTGTTTACATATGTTAGGGTATTTGGAAGTTTTTCTTCCCCTCATGTTTTACCTTTGTATGTCCCTGACAAACTCATGGCGCGAGAAATTGCTTATAAAACCTGCGGAGAAGGAGGTTTGACTAAAGATTTGAAGGACAAAAATAAGGCTATCTGGCCACAATTTCCTATGGCCTGTGGGGCCTTTTCATTATTTGATATTGTTCATGCATTCAAAGAAGTAAACAACATTACATGTTTACATTTGTTCAAATTTCCAAGAAGTCCATTCGACCCCTATGATATTGTTAAAAATTTCACTACTGCAGTCAAAATAAGAGTGTTTTCTAAAGAAGATGATATTTTTGATGACATGTTCCAAGAAAAAAGCACACTTAAAGAGATTCTACATTCAGCTCAAATACGGTTTCCTCCAACAGAATTTCAAGAATTCAAGATATACAGAGAAAGGAGGTTGACTACTATTCCTTTGGATAAATTACGTTTGGAACTCGTAAGGGAACCAACTCCCAGTATCAGTCTCAGTGGAAGTTCAGGTACAGATAGGTCTAAGTCTAAGTCTGGGAAAGAAACCTCTGAACACTCTAAGAGGTCTGACAATTACCATGATAAAAGTGAAGGGTCAGTAAGGGATACTTCCCAATCAAAGGAGCTTTCACAGCAACAGTTTTCAACCTCTCCACAGTTGAATCTTCCCCCTCTCATTGTACAGCAACCATCAGTCAGAACTGAGTTAGATAAGGAATGGGAGACATTCAATGATTTGATTAATATTGAAGGAAAAAACACACAGACACCTGTGAGTAATGTACAGATGACAAAAAATATAGTCACAGGAATAACTACCAATGTCTCAGAAACGGAACATATTCCCATTACCCCATCCTCTGAACTTATGCTCAAAATAGAGGAAATTCCTCCTCTTGATGTATTCTATAGTCCACAACACAAGGAAGTGGTAAGAAGACAAAAAAATAAAAGAAAATTGGAAAATGCACTCTCTCATGATGCAGAACAATTAGATGTCTTATGGCAAGATCCTACTACTGAACCAATTGAAAATCTCACCAAATTATTTCAGATCACAGGAGCATATGCCTCTGCAGCCATTGATAAAGCATTTGAGGTACGAAAATTATTGAATGAAAAAGAAGATCAAATACAGGTTCTGCAACAACAACTGCAACAAGCCAATGCCAACAATGAAGCACAGAAACAACTTGAAAAATTACAGAAAGACTTCCAACAAATGCAGATAGGATATCATAATAGCTTGGCTGAAAAAGAGAAAAAGCTACAGGATGTGCAAGAGATGCACAAAGATGATCCCAAGCTTACAGAATTTATCACAGAGTCTATTTCCTTAAATGACCAACTACTGCAGCAACAGGAAATATTATGCCAAAAAATATTACAATGGAAATCTTATTGTGAAGAAAGTGATAAAATCACTAATCATGTCGTAGACTTACGACATGATTATGATTTAATTGATAAAAGATTTACTGACTATTTAGCTTGGCAAGAAACAGATGAGGGGAAAAGAGTAGGTGCACCAATAATCAATCATAATCACAAAGTAATGCTCTTTAATCATTGGGATGCACAAATCAGGAAAGCAGAGCAAGCAGCAGGAGAAGCAGTCACAGCAGCAAGCAATATTATTGATTGTATAAATGAAAATTTTCACGAGGCAAATCTGATCTCTGAAACTACTCCAGGGTACCTTCCGAAAGAACAGCAATTACAAACAGACTGGAGACAGAATGCTCAAGAAAAGGTAGAATCAATTAAAAATTTAACAAAGTTAAATTGGGATTCTTACTGGGCATATTTGGTAAAACCACACAGCCAGTGTATGACTCTCAAGTGTATCATCAATTCTGCCGAGAAGATAGCGCCAGCTCTTGCTAATACCGTTTTCACAGGACAGTTAAAATCTGAAGTTGACCAGCCTACTCTTCTCAAGTCAATGCTGAACACTTGCAATTTCAAAGAACAGATTCACAAGTAGTTAGTTGTTAAGTTTTAATTTTAGATTTAGTATTAGTTTTTCTTTATTTTTTGCCTAAAAAGAGTATGGTCATTTAAACCGTATCCTACATTTTTGTAATAAATTATTTTTAGATTTAGTTAGTAGTATTTAAACCCTTCTCATGCATTTAGAGAAGGGTCCTGAAATTTGTCAAAAACTTGTCCTCAGAACATGCACTTTTGCACCCTCCGAGGAGGTTTTGATAAATGAATGGAACAGGATTTATTGATATTTGCGTTTAATATCTACTACTGATGTTGCACTTTTGTACTCTTAGTGGATGTTGGATTAAGAAGAGATAAGTCATTATTGCATGAAGCTCATGAGTAGAACACGTTATAAATGGTACTTTTATCTCTTAACTATTTCTGCCTCTGTGTTAAAGTGATATTTATGTTCAGTTGTTTATATATTAATGCTTTAATTCTTGAGTTATCATTTGGCACTTTTGTACGGTGATATCTATTTATTTATGCTTAATATATGAGTAGCTTATTATGTGATATGTTTTTCACAACTGTTTCGTCTAACTTTTTATACGAAGTGGTTTATCTTTATTGAATTCTTTTCTTATAACAGTTGAATGATCTTTACTACCAATTGTTATTTGAAATCATTTTAGATCACATAAAGAAAAGATTACATCATGGGTTAGTTTAGAATTAGATATTTCTGTTTAATTAGAATATAATTGCATGATTAGATTAGAATTAGAATAAAAAGCATTTCACTTAGGAACTTTTAGAAAGGAAATATCAATTCTCAACACACACATACACATATTGGGAAACTGGTCCCATTATCCCCAGTCGGACCCACTATACCAAACGGAAAAGGAGCTGCCAACCAAGGTCCGAACCGGGTGGGTATCCCCCTTGTTGTAGACTCGATTTTCGGGGCTTCAACATATTTGGTGCTAGAAGGAGGGCCCTGAACTATGAATGGCAAGTAATTCAAAATATAAATACCATTCTGAGAGTAAATTTCCCTCACCATCTGCCCTGACTTCCCCATCTCACATAGAATCTTTAAATCTAGAGCCAGAAGTCAAAAGAACAACAGCCACTGCTACAAACCCTGAATTTTCAGAAGAATCTGCTATTGAACCTCCTGAAGTTGAATCTTTGATTCATAAACTTCAGCGATTTTCAATATCACCTCAAAAATCTGATAAATCTCAAGGCAGTGTGACTTCGCAATATAACCCTGCCCATCCTCTTACCAGATTACAAAGCAAAAATCTTGGCATTCAGCCAACTAAGTTACCTCTACCTACAAGGAAGAGAGCAAGGAAATCACCTAAAGGGTCTGATAGTGAGACTCTTTCATCATCATCATCCATCTCAACCTCTTCATCGTGAAGTCAACCATCGACCCCTCCAGCTCAAACTATTGTCCGTCAGTCCACTGGAACTTCCACATCTCCTTCTCAAACATCTGGAATCGTAATATCCTCATCTCCGCAACCGCAGGGATCGTCTTCTACACTTTCCTCTGTTGGTAGGTCAGCGATGGCCTCTCCATGGAATAACCTAGGGGTAGTTTTAATGCCTGCACCCTTGAGTCAATTACCAGCTCATCTTGAAAAATGGCTGCCTAAGTTTAATCCTGAAGCAGGCATGCTAGTAGAAGAACATATAAATAACTTTATGTTGTCCATAAATCTCAATGGAGCTACTAATGAAGATGTTTTCATCCGACTTTTTCCCTATACTTTACAAGGAGCAACTGGATCATGGTATTTCTCATTACTGTCTGGATCTATTACTAGTTGGGATATCTTTCAAGATCAATTTTTGACTAAGTTTGGTGATGACAGGTCTACAGCGACATTGATCAATGACCTATCCAATCTTCGAGCTGAGTCAAAAGAACCCATCAAGGATTTTAATTCACGTTTCAATAAACTGTTAAATAAAATTCCTACTGCTTCCAAACCTAGCGAAGAAGTGCGAAGTGAATGGTATATTTCTGCTTTACCATCAAACATAGCAATCTTCGTTGATAGGGCTAACTAAACAACTTTAGCTAACAATATGAAGGAAGCAATAGCAGTAGAGAAATGTATCATTGCTCTAGAAAAGAAAAATGTGATAGAGGAACGAAAATCCAAAAAGGTTACTTTTAAGGAAGACCCCAAGAAAAAACAATCAAAAGATCCATTCGATTTAGAAGGATTGCAGAAAGTTCTGAAAACCATGTCCAACGAAATGGTTGACATTAAGAAACAAGTGGCAGAAACATCTTCTAAAAATTCTTTCAAGCCTTATAGAAGAAACCCTTCAATTGATTCAAAGCCGCCAAATGCTATTACTAATGCTGAATCAAAAGAAGAAGAAGAGGAGATTGCTACTGAAGAAACTACCGATGAAGAAGAAGTTGTATAAGTACAAGGTATGTGGGATTTCATCCTCCCAGATGAGGAAGATCAAGAAGCATCCCCGGTTAGTACTCGAAGTAGAAATCAACTTGATCCTCCTCAGCCTTCTCCTAAGCTAAAGAGCGCAAGCTCAATGACTAAGGATAAAGTTGCAGCCAAGAAAACGGCATCCAAAGCAACTCAAACTAGCCCAGTCCAAACAGATTCATCAACTCCATCAAAAACATTGATCGTTTCGGATGAAATGGAGTATAATATCATAGAAGACATGAAGAAGACTAGGGCTAACATCACTTTTTATGAATTGAGAAAGTTAAAACACCAGCAAAAGGTACTTTTGAAAGAATTACATGTTGTACCAGAAAAACCTTTGCCCGATCCTGTAATCTCTCAAGCTTCCAATGAGATGGGAAGACCTCCAAGTAATGTGATTAGTAAATTTGATCTAGAAAATATCGCTTTAATTGGAGGAAGGTCGAGATCTCATACTCCTCCTTTTCTTCTTACTTACGAAGTTTTCAATAAAAATTTTCATAATTGTTTAGTGGATTCTGGAGCTTCATCTAATATTCTACCAAAATCAATATGTGCAAAGTTGAACATTCAACCGCAAAAATCTGTTGTACTCATAGTTCAGTTAGATCGATCGCAAGTTGAAGTAATCAGCGAATTAAATCAGGTTACCATAAGGCTGTCATCTAATCCAAACGTATGTCAAGTTATCGACATTTTAGTTGCAGATATTCCAGAATTTTATGGCTTAATTCTTAGCAGAGATTGGTCAGAAAAACTTCATGGATACTTTGCAACTGATTGGTCGCACATGTGGCTTCCTTACAATGGTAAACCAAATCAGATAAAGGTTGAGCGAGAAAAACATCAGTTAGTAACAGAACTGGAAGGAGAAAATGAACCAGTTGCATACAACAATAATATCATTGGCAACTATTCAGTTGATTCTTTCTTAGGAAATTTCAATGCTCATACTTCACCTTACTTAGAACATTTTTTTTTATCTCAAATAGAAAATTTTTCTCAAACAGATAGTTCTAGATGTATTAATTTTATAGATACTCCTGTAAATAAATCTTTATTTTGGAAGTTATTTTTTGATGGTTCTAAGTCTAATGAAGGAGCAGGAGCAGGATGTGTGTTGGTTAGTCCAGAGGGAAATAAAATTATGCTAACTTGCAGACTCGAGTTCGATTGCACCAATAATATTGCAGAATACGAGGCTTTAGTCCAAGGATTATACAAAGCAATCGGATTAGACATCAAATATCTACAAGTTTTCGGAGATTCTGAAATTGTAATCAGATAGGTACGCAATACTATACATTTTTTATCAGGTCATTTAAAGCACTATCAATCTTTAGTTCAAGATGTGACTGAACACTTTATAGCATTTAATATTTCATCAATTCCCAGACTCCAGAATGCTAGTGTAGACCTCCTAGCTAACGTAGCTTCCAAGCTCATTCCTTCAGAAGACTTTAGCCCTGATCGATTTTCAATCGAATTAATATTTAGACCCTCGATTCCTGATAACATTACCAATTGGAGGATTTTCAACGATGATCCAGATATTGTAAGCTTCCTAACATCTGAAGGATCTTACACCAATCAGATAATTGATGAGGACCAACATGATAGACAATTACAACAAGATAGCACTAATAATGCTATGCCAAAGTCAGTAGTCAAGTTAGAAGACCTTTATGATTTGAAAGATCAATTCAAAAGATCTACCAATTCAAAACTGAAAAGTTCTACTTTGAATTATGAATTAGTAAATCTAGAAACTGATACCAAACCACAGAATATCAACCTAAGCCTTGGTCTAGCTGCTGAAGAAAAATTAGCGTATGTTCATCTTTTGAAACAATATAAAAGTGTCTTTTCTTGGAACTACGATGAACTCAAAACTTATGACACTTCTATCATCCAACATATTATCCCAATGATAAACGATGAAAAACCTGTCCAACAAAAGCTGAGAAAGATCCATCCCAATCTAGAAAATCAGATCAAATCTGAACTTAATAAGTTATTGAAAGCCAAGATTATTTTTCCCGTTCGAAATTCTAAATGGGTTTCCAATATGGTTCCCGTTAGAAAGAAGAATGGAGACATTAGAATTTTCATTGACTTTCGAAATATTAACAAAGCCTGCCAAAAAGATAATTTTCCTTTGCCTCCTATGGAGCAAATATTGCAGGCAGTTGCAGGATCAGAATTAATGTCTTTCTTAGATGGTTTCTCTGGCTACAACCAAGTGTTGTTCCATCTCGATGATCAATTGAAAACCACATTCAGAACCAAATGGGGCACTTATGCATATCAAAAGATGCCTTTTGGTCTATTCAACGCTGGTGCCACATTTCAAAGAGCCATGGACATCGCATTCAAGGGACTAGTTAAAAAATCAGTGGTAATTTACTTGGATGATATAACGTATATTCCAAGAAACGAAGAAATCATCTTAGAGATTTAAAACAGATCTTCCAACGTTGTCAAAGGTATGGAATTTTACTCAACCCAAAAAAATCCTTTTTTGCATTAAGTGAAGGAAAACTTCTTGGATTCATAGTATCAAAATCTAGAATTCATATTGATCCTGATAGAATCAAGGAGATTTCTGAAATACATTTACCTCATAACAAGAAAGCTATGCAATCTTTCCTTGGCCAGATTAATTTTGTAAAGAGATTTGTGCCAGATTTTTCAAGAATTGTATCTCCTTTACAAGCAATGATTAAAAATAACTCAAACTTCAAATGGGGTCAAAATGAATATGAGGCATTCAATCTGATTAAACAAGCAATTGTTAATGCTCCATCTTTAGCAACTCCAAATTTTCCCGATCCTTTTATTTTGTATACATTTGCCTCTGATAAATCATATGCTGCGATACTCACTCAAGCAAATCAAGACAAGGCAAAAGCCCCAATTTCTTTTTTCAGTTCAAATTTACAAGGGGCTTAATTGAATTATTCAGATGTAAAGAAACAAGCTTATGTTGTTTTCAAAGAAATTAAATATTTCAGACCCTTTCTACTTAAAACCCATACAAAAATCATAGTACCATTTCCACCGGTAAGAAATCTCTTAGTCCAGAAAGATGTGGGCGAGAAAAGAGCTAATTGGGTTACTGCCTTACAAGAATATGACGTAGAAATCAAACCAGTAAGTATTGTAAGAGGTCAAGGCTTCTGCAAAATACTAGCTGGAGCATCGCTTATTTCTGAAAAACCATCTGCAGAGATACAAATGTATGAGGTAAGCCTAAATGATGTTGAATCATTATATGCTGATATCATATATTATCTTAAGAATGGATATGCTCCTCCAAATCTCAATTACACCAAGAAAAGAGCTCTAAGGTTGAAAGCTAAACAATATAAGCTTGTGAATGATGTTCTTTTTAGAATGAATTATGATTCTATTCTCCTTAGATGTCTGGATAAATCTAAAGCTGAAAAAGTCTTGCAGGAACTCCACGATGGGCCAGCAGGCGAACATTATGCTGGAGATACTACTGCACATTAAATTCTTCGCCCAGGCTATTACTGGCCCACACTATTCAAAGACTCACATAGCTACGTAAGGAAATGTCAATTTTTTCAAACCGTTGTTGGAAGACAAAAGAAACCATCATTTCCATTTTAACCAGTCAACATTGAACAGCCTTTTGATCAATGGGGATTGGACATAATAGGTGAGATCGTTCCTCACTCTTCTAAGCAACATAGGTATATCCTTACAGCAACTGATTATTTTACTAAATGGGTAGAAGCAGTACCTCTCAAGACTACTAATGCCGAACATATCATCGAATTCATAGATCAATTCATAATCACCAGGCTTGGTTTACCTTCTGCTTTAATGTTTGATAATGCATCATATTTTTCTAGTAATTCTATGACCGAATTTGCACTTAAAAGAAGTTTTAAACTTAAATACTCTGCCAATTATTATCCACAGGGAAATGGATTAGCTGAATCTACAAATAAAAACTTAATCAGAATCATTAAGTGAACCATTGATCAAAATCATAAAAACTGGCATAAGTCTTTAATATATGCTTTATGGGTAGATCGAGTAATGCAGAAAGCCTCCATTGGCACTTCTCCCTTTAATTTAGTTTATGGGAAAGAATTGGTTCTCCCAACTCATCTAGCAATTCCTTCTTTGGCCTTAGTTCAATATATTGATGAAGTACCAACTTCTTCCTTACAATTCAGGCAACTGGAAATAATTAAGCTAGAAGAACAACGAGAACAAGCCAAAATAACTCATGCTCATCACCAAGCATTAGTAAAAGCTTCTTTTGATTCAAACACGATACCCAACAAGGACTTTCAGATCGGAGATCTAGTTTTAAAATGGGACAAAGCTCATGAGGAAAAAGGAAAACATACAAAATTTCAATGAATGTGGCTTGGTCCTTTCCAAATCGCAACGATCATTGGTCCATCTACTTTTATGTTACAGGATTTAACAGGAAAAAGAGAGTCTTTACCTGTTAACGGACAGATCCTAAAAAAATATTTTCCATAGGAGATCATTCTTCTATTTTTGTATATTAGTTTTCTTTATTTTCATAATAAAACCAGTTGTTAATGGTTACATTTGGAAATTCATGAAAAAAACACAAATTATCTTTTAGATTTTGTTTTTTCACTTGTATAAATAGAATTCTTCTAAGAAATTAATCATTATTATTAAAAGATACAGTTAAAAGCTTTAGACCTAGAAATGATACTAGTTTCAACTTTGAGAATTTTGATAAAAACAATTTTGAGTGGGAAATTGTTTTATATCAGTCTAATGAAAGGTATTAACAACAAAATAAAGATTATCTGTTAAAAATTTCTTTCCAAAAACTCTACCATTGTCATCCAGAATTATCTTAAGGAAACAATGACTTCCTCCCCACCTAGGAAATTACATTGTTCAGAGAATAATCCAATGATACACTTTTAACTTAAAGAGTAAGAGGTCTCATCACAAGCCGACTTATCATGATCATAGATATTATAGCTTGCTGACTTTACCAATACTGCATACTACAACAGGGAAATGACTTAATATTGTTGCAATCAAAAGACAAGGGGTCTCATCACGAACCAGCTTGTTCAGCAAAGTTATAAATCAAGTGAATGGCACTGTCATAAATTGGCTACCAAACCAAGACATTGTTCTTTAAGAATAAAAGGAAAATGAAAGAAATAAGTTTAAATATGGATTTCTCTTTGAAAATTGTATATTTCTCTAAGTAGGATACAGGATCATTGCTGGGTAACAGGTAACCCTGTCGAGGCTATAAACGCTTGCTGGCAGCAGAGGCTCTACCTACGACAAATGAGCATATTTAAAATTGATTTATAGAGAAGTCTTTGTTTTTATCTCTATAAACCAAGTAGTGACTGATATAGATACAAGGACTAGCTTGAGGAAGTAAATAGTCAAAGTTGAATATAGAATAAACGAAATATCATTGATAGATAAAAGCATAATGTACTTTGTCTTTTTATTATAAAGTTTGATTTTCTGGAAAATTTCTATTTTGAAAGTTTAGAAAATTCAAAAAAAAAGCAGAGATAACTGGTTCTTCCGAGTGAATCGCCAATTGTTGTGACCAGCAACAACCCCCCTTCTTATTTAGTATTAGTGATAATACTAAATAAGTGGGGGCCCTTTGTCAAAAAATCTAAAAATCAATTAGTGCTTGTATTCTTTGTTCAATAAAACTTACTATCATAAACTTAGGAAAATACTCCTTGAAAAATCTAAAAAACTTAAGTTTCAAGATAGCATAGAATAAAAATCATTCTTTAAGGAATATCGCATCGCAAAAAGGTAATGAATGCCTCCTTATAAGCGGAATTCTAAAAATTGCGAGATTGCGATGCGAAACTACGAACTAAAAGAACATTCAATCGCATCGCGTGCTTCAAAATCACCGATATGCGATGGCACATATCGCAAATCGCATGTCGCAAAAATATGTTAACGGATTATTATCACATGTTCCGCTTCAGCGATTTTATGATGTTGCGATAATGCAATATTGCGATGTTGTGGTATTGTGATATTGCAATCTGCGATACTGCCGGAAACCCCACCAGATCCCATGCCTCATTTTTATGCAAGGATGCCATTTCATCAACCATGGCCTCCTTCCAGAATTTTCCATCCTTTGAATATATTGCCTCCCTGACGGTTCTAGGATCATCATCAGTTATAGTTAAAGCAAAATTTGAACAAAAATCAGTTTGACTGTACCTTTCTGGTTGTCTCCTTTCCCAAACTGATCTTCTCACAGCTGGAGTTTGTGGCTCTTCCTCTTCTGAGTCCTCTTCTGTTGTAGAGTCTGATTCATCCTCCTTTAGATCAAACTCTATCTTCTTAGGTTCCTTTGGTAGGACTTCATGCTTAACAACATCTTTCACCTCTCTAAACACTACATCTCGGTTGTACACAACCTTCCTTGTTTCTAGGTTCCAAAGTCTGTAACTCTTTAAACCATCCTTATACCCAATAAAGATGCACCTTTCAGATTTATTATCCAACTTGCTCCTTTTATCCTTTGGAACATGTACCTATGCATCACATCCAAATACCCTCAGATGTGAAAGAGAGGGTTTCTTACCAGTCCATACCTCATGTGGACTCTTATCCTCCAACGCTAATGAAGGTGATCTGTTAACTAAGTAACATGTAGTCTCCACTGCCTCTGCCCAGAATTCTTATCCTAACCCAGTACCACTGAGCATGCTTCTTTCCTTTTCCATCAGCATTATGTTCATTCTTTCCGCAACTTCGTTTTGCTGAGGTGTGTATGGAGTAGTCTTCTGCCGTGCTATACCACACTTATTATAGAACTCTTCAAATTCCTTCTTGCAGAACTCCCCACCATTATCTATCCTCAACACCTTTATCTTCTTCTCTGTGTGGTTTTCCACCAGAGACTTAAATTCTTTAAATCTGTCAAAGACTTCAGATTTATTCCTCGAGAAATATATCCATGTATTCCTTGAGAAGTCATCTATGAATGAAACATAGTACATAGACTTACCCAGTGATGGAACCGACACAGGTCCAAACACATCACTGTGCACAAGCTCTAATATCTTATTTTCCATCTTAGCACCAGAAGGAAAACTCACCTGATTCTGCTTCCCATATACAAAATGTTCACATAAATCCAAATCCAGAGAGCTATTAGACATACCTTATACCATACCATTTCCATGCAGTATTTGAAGGCCCTTCTCTTCAATATATCCAAGCCTTTGATGCCATATTATGGTATTTTCTCCAGAGACCGCTACACTTTCCGCTCCACTTTCGGGAACCACAGAACTGTTGCACCCATCAATAATAGTGTTGCCTTGAAGCTTGTACAGAATTCCAATGCGAAATCCCCACATTAATACTAGTGCTCCCTGAACCATCTTATAGGTATCTTTCTCGAACACTGTTTTTTACACCTGCATCATCCATCTTGCTTATAGAAATCATATTTCTGGCCAATGCAGTAATGTGCAGAACACCATGAAGTGTTCTAATCCTTCCACCTTGTAGTTTCATCTTGACTTTTTTACGTCCGACGATCCTGGCCTTCCTATCATCACCTAAGAAGACATCGCCAACATCATATTTCTCATACTCGCAGAACCACTCCCTATGGGGAGTGAAGTGAAAGGATGCACCTGAGTCAATCAACCATGACTCATGATCTACATGTGTATTTGAAGAAGAAGCCAAATACACACCCCCACCTTCATTCGAGGTAGTTTTTGCCTCTACAGAAGGAGCATCATCAGATCCCTTTCCTTTCTCAAGAGCTTTAGATCTGCAGTCCTTTTTGTAGTGCCCTTCCTTTCTGCATTTCCAGCACACCTTTGCAAACTTTCCAGGATATTTAGATCTCAATCTAGATTTAGATCTCCCACTCGAAACCTTATTCTTGTTTATGTTCTGGGACCTTCCAGCTCATACAGATAAGGCATCTCCATTCTGACCCTCCATATTTCTCCGTCTCATTTCCTCTGATTGCAAGGCTGAGATAATTTCATCAAAATTCAAGGTATTTGTATTGCTACTTATTGCAATAATCAAACTGTCCCACGAATCTGGTAGAGAACATAACAAACTGATGCACTTATCTTCATTTGAGATTTTAATATCAATAGATGACATCTAACTTACCATAGTATTGAATGCGTTCAAATGCTCTGTCACCGAGTCTCCATCCTTCATCCTCAGGTTATATATATTTTTCCACAGGAACAATTTATTCACCAAAGACTTAGATTGGTACAAATTCCCTAGCTTGTCCCACAAGGTCTTCACCGTAGCTTCCCCAGATACATTCAACAATATTGAATCTGAGACACACAACCGTATTGTGCTCTTTGCCTTCTGATCCAACTTCTTCCAGTCTTTATTTGAAATTGTCGTTGGTTTAGTACCCGGATCTACTGCGATCCACTGATCTTTATCCACTAGCAGATCCCCCATCTTGAGATTCCACAACTCAAAACTTTGACCATTAAATTTCTTGATCTTTGTCTTCCCGCCGCTCGCCATCTTATTTCACCACAAGAATCGATCCCGCAGATCTCCCACTGAACAGGGTCTACCTCAAGTCCAAGAAAAAAACCCCTCAGCAACAAAGGCGACCCCTTGAAGCCGAAACTGCTCTGATACCAAATGTAGGTTTTAACCCTGTATAGAAATTATCTGTAAACGAATCTTAAAAATAGAAAATAAAAAATAGCAAGAGCATAAAACATAAAATAGATAAACACATAGATTTTCCCCTGGATCCCAAATCGAGACGACCAGCTTGATTTTTCATTATATTCCTTTTAGTGTTACAACACACACACACACACACACACAGATATATATATATATATGTGTGTGTGTGTGTGTGTGTGTGTGTGTATTCCAAAGCATACATAAGCCCCAATCCATTAACCGTGGATTAGAACATAACCATAGTTCCCTTGACTGGATCTACAAAATACCAAGGGCTGAAAACCATCATGCCCCAAAACCATGTGCAAACCCATGCACAAAACCATGGGCAGGTTCGTCCACCGGAACATACAAGGGGGGCTATCGTCCCCCTATTACCCCCCCACGCGTGACTAGTCGTGGAAAGAATATAACACAAACCCAACAGTAGGATGTTTTAATTCTCCTCGAACTGCTTCCTTTAATCACTTGCCACCTGATAGGTCAAATTATTCTATAAACTTTGTTCCTTTTTCCCAAATTGATAAACATTGTTCATATGTCGCTTGTATGTATGCTTTGATTTATTTTTCCTATTTTTCGCTACAACTTAAGGAAACAACCATTAATCTTATATATCTCTTAGAAACTTTTGGAATTCCACTAGAATGAAATTCATTTTCCTAGTCAAGAATAGAAAGAAACTTGTTTCTAATTGATTTTTCTTCCTCTACCAATGAATTAATTCTTTCATTCAATTATTTAATTTTTTGATAAAATCTTGATATTCGATCCCTTTTTTATACAAGTTTTATTTATTCTTCCTTAAAATGAATTAAATTTGTAAAGATCGATCTTTGAAAATATTGAGAATACGTGTTTCATGTTGATTCTCATTCAGCTAATATCTCAAAGATTCATTTTCCCATTGCAAAGATGTGACAATAATGGAAAATTTGTTCTTAGCTTCTTCTTTCTAGATACAGCTTTGATCTTCATACAATTTTCTCAACTGCGGAATATCTTGTGCATGTTTTGAATTTTCTTGTTCCAATTGTTTCCAAAAATTATTTTTCACTTTTTCTCTTTCTAGAGAAAAACCTTGAATTAAAGTAGTTGAATTCTGCTACCAGTTTTATTCGCTGTACAAATAATTTTTCTTCATTTTTTCCTCCAAAACTTTAATTTTTTGTAAAATGTCATGCAAGCTCTTTCAAATGATAATGATTGTAATTAACAAAATATCCTAAAGCTTGGGAAGATTATTGAACTTTTTCTTTTATGGCTCCTTGAGCCTGCCAGCTGAATTCATATACAGTCTCTAGAGCATCATGATTTATTTTCTTTGTTCTTTGCGCAACTGATATTTTTTGCATATTAAAGTAATAATTTGTCAAAGAATGAATATTATCTACAATTGGCTCTGACTCAGTAATATGTTTAAACAATAATGATTCCCATGGAAACTTAGTAGAAATTGGTGTTATTGATGCCTTAGGAGATACAATAGATATAACATCCAATCTCTTATATGATTCCATTTTTTCTCATTTTCCTTGGTGTTGTTTTGAGTAGATACTTGTTTTTATTTCTCCTTGGTTACTTTGATTTCTTTGATTTCCGCAGTATTTGGTTTCTCTTGCTCTCTTTTATTAGGATAATTAATGAAAATAGTCTCTTGTTGAGTTGTGTGTTCTTTTTCTGGAGTCTTTGCTCTTAATGTATCTTCATGTTCCTCTTACATATTTTTTTATTGTTGTGGATTGATCTCCTTTACCTCTAACAACAAAACCTTATATTTTTTCAATTTCTATTGATTTACCCTTGTTATGAAACCAACTCAAAAAATAGAAGAAAATATAGATCAATGACTTAGAAATCAGCCACTTCAAGGGGGAAACCTCCTTTACATTACATAAATGAACAATTATTGGATGATTCAAACGAAAAACCTCCTTTCCATATATAGGAGTCCAATGGGTTACAATATAATCCTAGCTGACATAACAATAACAATGTAAGGGCACAACAATAATAGTAGTGGGTTTATATGGGGCACAATAATAACAATACGGGAACTACTTGGGCACAACAATAACAATAAGGGGGTTATAATAACAATAAAAATAAGGGGATATAGTAGTATTATAGGGACCTAACATGCCCCTCTCCTTAAAAAAAGTGTTTTCCTCAATGCTTGATTATTTTTGGATGCTTTTGTATAAATTTCTCATTCTGCCATGTGGAACCTTCAGTGGGTAAGTTCTTCTACTTACTGAGATACTCTGAAATTGATCAATTTCATAATTGTCTAGTTCTTATTTCCATGACTACTTCAGGTTCCAATATGATTTTTCCTTCCTAGTCCAGTTTTGGCAATATTGTTTGAACTGGGAGTTTCTCACCTATGACCTTCTTTAAACATGAAACATGTAATACTAGGTGCACTCGGGAAGATGCAGGCAGCTCCGATTTATATTCCATAGTACCAATATTTTGCAGCATCTTTTAAGGACCATAGTAATTTAGAGATAATTTATTATACTTTTTAGATTGCTTGAGGGACATTGGTTTGTATGGTTGTAACCATAAAAATACCCAATCACCTAAATCAAAACTTCTTTTGCTGCAATGTTGATCTCCATGTTGTTTCATTATATTTTGCACCAAAGTTAGGTTATCCTTTAAGAGTTGGATAACTTGTTGTTGATACGCGATGTGATATTCCATATTATATTTCATGTCATCCTTCAAACCATCCACCTTAGCATCCATGCCTTCTTTTAAACCATATATTCCATCTTTGGTTGCTCTTTGTGAGATCGAAATTTGTTGCACTTGGTACCATAGTTTTGATATATCATACTACAATTATTCCTCTTCGTGTGTCATAGTAGAGTTTTCAGATGTCTTAGTGGGTGTATAATTCTTTTTGGGAGGCATTATAGAACCCAATACTAATAATAATGCTTCAATATGCCCTTGGAATCACCTCAAACTAATTTTTAAACAAAGGTTATGCAATGTTTAATAAAAAACACACCTTATTTTTGCTTTTAGGAGCTCAATATTGAAACAATTGTAACTATGTAATTTCACATCTAAAATATCTGGACTTCGGTCCTATAGTAGCCCTCCAAGTCTTATTTTCAATGTCGCAGGTCATGCCTGATTTGGATTCTTCAATACAAAGTTATGCATGATCTCCCACAATGGCCTAATTATGGGCTAGTTTAGTAGAGTGAATTGTACGGTATGCCACATGTCACGGTTTTGATTTTCGGCTATGAAATCGATAGAAAATAAACTACAATCCGTTCAATTTTGGCCACTTTTTACAAAATTCCAATCTGATGCATGAAACGAAAGTTATGATGATTTAACCTAGGTCACCTATTTTAGGTGAAATTCCATAGCCTACAAAAACCCTAACTTCCACAGATCATATCTCTGAAAATATTGCGAACCAAGGTCTGAAATAGTTACACGAAGTTCCTCAATATTTCTTCTCAAATAGGTTTGTTTTTAGCTTCTGAACCTTTCGAGAAAAAATGTTATAGCTAAAATTCAAATATGACCTTTTTGCAACAGCAAAACCCTAGAATCCAAAGCTATGATACCAAATGTTATGAAACGAGCTCCCAAAATATAAGAAAAGATAGATCAATGACTTAGAAATAAGCCTATTCGAGGGGGAAACATACTTTGCATTACATAAATTAAAAATTCTTGGATGATTCAAATGAAAAACTCTCCTTTCTATATATAGGAGTCTAATGGGTCACAATAATATCCTAGCCGACATAACACTAACAATCTAAGGGCACAACAATAACAGTAGTGGGCTTCTATGGGGCACAATAATAACAATATGGGGACTACATGGGCACAACGATAATAATAAGGGGGCTATACTAACAATAACAATAAGGGGATACACTAGCATTATAGGGACCTAACAACCCTTATAAGAAATAATAGGAGGTTCTGAACTGAGTTCGTTGAAATTAAATTACAAAAATTCAATAGAATTTAACTCTTCAAATGAAATTTTGAGGCACAGATCCTTTTCCTTTAGGAAATTTTCAAATTGTTCTTCCATAAATTCTTGCAATTGTCTTCTTGTTTCAGCATGCAAGAATTTTCTTCTTTGGGTAGCTTGCTAAAAATCATCAATGTCTATAAACATCTCATCGAAAGGTTCTTTCTGATGAATACAATTTTTAATATAGTTGAGTATTATATAATGAAGGCCAATGAGACCATGAGGATCATAATAATAATGGGGCAAAGTAAATAACCAAATTTCTTCAAGCTCCACGGCTTCTTTGAATCCATGCCCCTTGTCTCGGATATTAATGTCAACAAATTTTATTGGAAAAGTAGGCCAAAGTTCCTTTGGCATTTTACTCAAATTTTTGGCTCGTCCATTCAAATCAACTTGATTAGACACTTCTCTCAAAGAAATTCTATTCGGGATATATCGGAGCAGAAAATGGGGACCAACTTCACTTCTAAAAAATTTCATGTAGGAAAATAATTCTTCAACAAACCATGCCCTATTGATTCTAGGCCTTCTTTCATATTATAATTTATTCTAAGATTTGGTGTTCCAAATAGCATTTGATACAAAATAATTAGAACATAGTGGAAAATATCATAAAAATGGTATTTAAAATTACATTCCCGGACAATAGGATCATAATTTTAAATCAGAAGTTTCTTGTCATATGGGTAATTCCATTTCATGATGGGAAATGGAACCAAGGAAATAATAACATCTATTAGATAGGTAGACATAAAAAAATTACATTTGAAGCTGGGCAGAGATGACGTTGATATTTTATTGAATCTGTGATGTTCTGTGACAATATGTCAACCCAGTTTAGGCGTATCATGTCATTCAAAATGCTATGGATTATTGCTATCCATTTAATTTTTCAATGTTTAGGATCTTGTTCCCCATTAAATTTACTTATTTTTTTAATAAGAAATCTAATAGGCTTCTTAAAAATAGCTATTGGATACTCCTTTTTTTCATTGAGTTGAAACCTTCCCCTTATTCTCTCAACCATTCTTTAATTACTACATCATTATTGTATTGGCATTTCCTCAAGACATTTCTTCCAAACATATAAAGGAAGTCAATATTAAGTTGGATTTTCAGATGAATGAGCTTATAAATGGCCGATAAGATTTCAGATTTCCAGGATGCTATGAAAATTTGTTGATAATCAAATATGGTTTGCATTTTAATATAGCGCGAGAGAGAATCCATGAAATCATGTCATAATATGAAAACATGTTGACCCTAGTTGTTATTTTATGTAAATTGTTCGCTCTGATTGGTTCAAACCGATTGTTCTTTGTTTGAGTAGCTCTTGTATTTTTTAACAACTCTCTTTTCTGAAAGAATTATAAAATATCCTCCCAGCTCATCATACCTTATTTTTTTGTTTTGTAGGTTGTACCTGACATGAGTAATGAGTTGAATTTTACTTGTTGTTTTGGTGCATCATCCATTCCCTTAACATTTTATCTAATCTTCTCTATTTGTTGCTTTGTTACTCCAAATTTTCCTTTATTTCCCATTTTATAATCTGTAAACAGTAACAAAGTACATATAACCTTTGCCTATTTTAGATTCAAAATTGAATTTAAGAATCTCTAAAACAAACAACACTATGCTTACACAATTTTTTTTGAAACTGGTGTTTTTTTTCTTCAACTGAGTGCTTCTTGCAACATGACATAAGAAAAGAGTATGTGACCAGAATATCCTAAAATATTAAATTTCCCATTGCATATTTTTCTTTTATTTGGCATTTCAGGAGTTTTAAACATCAACAAATCATACATATGTTTTTATTATTCAAAATTTGGAATTGAATTCAAAAATTTGTAACAAAAAATAGCATTAGGCTTACACAGAATTTTTTGAGATTGATACTGTGTTGCCTCAATTCAGTTCTTCTTCGAACAAGAGCTAAGAGAACAAATTCGAGCTAAAAGAACCTAAAATTTCAAATTCCTCCCAGATATTTTCCCTTCTTTGGCATTTTATGACCTATAAATTCCAATACAACGTGTGTTATGAAACCTGCTCACAAAATAGAAGAAGAGATAAATCGAATGACTTAGAAATAAGCCTCTTCGAGGGGGAAACCTCCTTTACATTAAATAAATGAACAATTATTATATGATACAAATGAGAAAACCTCCTTTCTATATATAGGAGTCCATGGGGTCACAATATAATCCTAGCCAGGCTAACAATAATAATTTAAGGGAACAACAATAACAATAGTGGGATTTTATGGGGGTACAATAATAAAAATATAGGGACTACATGGGTACAACAATAACAAAATGGGAGCTACACTAATAGTAATAATGAACTACACTAGTAATATAGGGACCTAACATGCCCCTCTCCTTCAAAAAAGTGTTTTCCTCAACGCTTGAGTAGTTCTGGATGCTTTTTTTTTAAATTATCATCCTCCCATGTGGAATCTTCAGTGGGTAAGTTCTTCCACTTGATGATATGCTCTGGAACTGATCATGTAGCTGTTGAGTTCTTGTTTCCGTGACTTCTTCAGGTTCCAATATGATTTTTCCTTCCTCATCAAGTTCTCAAAATATTGTTTGGACTCTAATTTTGTCACCTATAACCTTCTTTAAGCATGAAACACGGTGGGTGCACTCGAGAAGATGCAAGAAGATGCAATTTATATGCCATAGCACAAATATTTTGCAACACCTTGTAAGGACCATAGTACTTTGGCGATAATTTATTATCCTTCTTAAATTGCTTGAGGGACATTTTTTGTATGGTTGTAGTTGTAAAAATATCTAGTTGCCTACATCAAAGCTTCTCTCGCTGCGATGTTGATATTCCTGTTGTTTCATTCGATGTTCTGCCAAATTTAGGTTATCATTTAAGAGTTGGAGAACTTGTTTTTGATGTTGGATGTGATCTTCCATTGCTTGAATAAGCAAGCGTGATGGTCTAAGCCTACCTAACTGTGAGACTCACTGGTCGAACAGAGATGAAAGTCGGCCATAGTGATCCGAGAGTCCCGCATGGAAGGGCTCTTGCTCAACAGATCAAAGGTACACCGAGGATAATAGGCTGATGACTCCCAAGAATTTTCTCTTAAAGATGATGTGATGGACAGTGGATGATATCCATAAATTTCCATAAATGGGGTCATTTTTGCTGCAATGTGGAAGGAAGTGTTATACCACCATTCAGCCAGAGGTAACCACTTGACCCATTGTGTTTGTTTATCAGATACAAATAAATGAAGATATCCTTCCAAACATTTGTTCACTATCTCAGTTTTCCCATCAGATTGAGGATGATAAGATGAGCCATGAGCTATTTGAGTACCCACACAAGAAAATAATTTCGTCTGAAAATTTCCAATGAAAATGGGATCTTTGTCACTTATAATAATCTTTGGGTTTCCATGTAGCTTTTTAATTGTTTCCATAAATGCAGTATAAAGTGTACTCGCGTTAAATGGATGAGCTAATGCACAAAAGTGTGCATATTTGTAAGCCTATCAACTACCACCATGATGACACTCTTTCCTTCGGACTTAGGTAAACATGTGATAAAATCCATCGAAACCTCCTCCCAACATTGACTTGGAATGGATAAAGGTTGTAGAAAACCCGGGTCTTAATTATCTCAACTTTATTTTGCTAGCAAACAAATAATTCTGCAAAAAAAATTTGAATATCAGATTTAAGGCCATCCCAAAAAAATATTTTTTCACCCTGTGGTAAGTTTTTAAAAATCATGAGTGTCCTCCTAAGGGAGAGGTGTGCAATTCCAAAAGAATATTTTGTTTTATTTGGAAATTATTAAAGATATATAAGTAATTGTTGTACATAAGGAATCATTTTTCCAACTAAATGTATCAGATGTATTGGGATATTGCTGCAACTTTTTAATGAGTGTCCACACTTCTTCATCATTCTTCCATTTCTCCCTTGCTTCAGTTATCCAATCTGGTCGGATAATAGAAATGGCACAAATCCATGCTTCCACATCCTCATCCTTTCTAGAGAGTGCATCTCAAATAACATTTAGATTCCCTTTTTTTAGAAGATTTCAAAGTCACAACCCAACACCTTTATGACCCATTTTTGCTGCTCTTCTGAAGATAGTATTTGTTCATGATCATTTTTTACCTTGAAGTGTCTTCCCTTTAGGTAAGGTCGTCATTTCTTTAGTTCATGTAGTATTTCCAAAATTTGCATCTCATAAATAACTTTCTGTAAATACTTTCCTTTGATTGGACGGCTCTTAAAAACAATGGGTCTTTCTTCTCGCATAAGAAAAACACCAATTCCATTTCATGAGGCATCACATTCCACAATAAAGGTTTTTGTGAAGTCTGATGTAACTAAGACCGATGCTTGGCACATTGCCTCTTTAAGATGTTCAAAGGTCTTAGTTCCTTAAGGAGTCCATGAAAATGCATCTTTGTTCAATAATTTTGTTAGAGGTGCTGATATTCTCCCATAATTCTTAACAAACTTGCGATAATACCCTGTTAATTCAAGAAATACTCGCAACTGCTTTATGGTTGTGGGGATTTTCCATTCTTTAATGGATTTAATTTTGTTAGGGTCTACCCTAACACCCTCCTGAGATATAATATGACCTATATATTCCACCTCCTGTACTCCAAAGAAACATTTGGAGTTTTTTTCATATAATTGTTTCTCCTCCAATATTTTGAGCACCCTATCAACATGTTGAACATGATCCTTCCAAAACTTGTTGTATATTATTATATCATCAAAAAATAATAACACAAATTTTCTAAGGAAGGGTTTGAAAATGGAATTCATCAACCCTTGAAATGTAGAAGGTGCATTGGTAAGGCCAAAAGGCATGACCAAAAATTCATAATGACCCTCCTAAGTTCTAAATGTTGTTTTCATAATGTCTTCAGTCTTCATTCTAATTTTATGATATCCTGAACAAAAATCCAACTTGGTGGAATAAATAGCTCCATGTAATTCATCCAATAATTCATCAATCACATGAATACGAAATTTATCTTTAATAGTGAGCTTATTGAGCTCCCTATAATTTGGACACATGCACCATTATCCATCCTTATTGTGCACCAATACTACTGGATCAGAGAAAGAACTTTGACTAGGTTTAATTATACCAGCCTCTAGAATTTCTGCAATCATACGTTCAATTTCACTCTTTTGGAGATAAGGATATCTGTAAGGCCTGATGTTTGGAAGAACACTTCCTGGAATCAAATGAATAGCATGATTATGATCCCGAATAGGTGGGATTCCTATGGGGGTTTTAAACACCTAGGAATTATTGTCCAATATTTTTTGGAGATCTAGAGAAATAGATGATTTTGATGTTGGAACATCTAGTGATCATAATTGTCCAATTACGCCTCGTTGTACTTTATTAATAATATTTTTCATGACATTAGAGCTTATTATATTTCTTGAATTCACTGTGATACCCCATAATTCAACTTCCTTTCCTTACGAAAAAAATTCAAGAAAATTACTTGAAAATTAAAATTTATCGTCCCCAAAGATTGTAATCGGTGTGCTCCTAGTACAACATCAGCTCCACCCATTGGAATGGAGATAATTGGACTATTCAATACATATTCTCCCATGGTTATCTTGATATTATGGCACCTTCTAGAGAAATTTATAGTTCCTCCATTTTGAGCCATCACTTGACACTCTAGTGTTGGGTATAGGAAGCAATTCAATTCCTTGGCTACCTTACAATGAATAAAATCATGGGTAATACCTGAATCAATTAGCACTATTACATTTTTGTTCATGATATGTCCTTCTATCTTGAGATTTTTAGGAGTGGTAATTCTTGCCAATGCATTACAAGATATGGTAGGATTTATATCTTCTTCCTCTAGTGTTGGTTCCTGGTCCATATCCTCTTATTTTGAAGTTTCTTGTTACTTTTACTACTCCTCTTCAAAACCTATGTAAAATAATTTCTTCTCAACACACTTATGACCTTTAGTGTATTTGTTATCACAGCTATATAAAATCCCTTTTGATATTTTTTCTTCCAATTGTTTTGGAGTCAACCTTGTAGGTTTTGGAATTCTAGGAGTAGCAACACTTCCATGTTTATCATTGTCAGTGTAAGGCTTCCTTGTCGCCATAATTTTTCTTTCATTTTTTCTTGCCAACTTGAATGCCTTCTCCAATGAATAAGTTTCCCAAAGTTTAACCTCATGTTGGATGTTATCCTTTAAGTTCCCTATGAATACATCAATAATGTGCTCCTCTAAAATACCCTTTACCCTTATATTTAATTTTTGGAAGTCCTCAATGTTCTCCACCATTGAACCCTTTTGTTTGATATTTATCAATTGGCTAAAGAATGTGTTGCTCTTTGTATCCTCATAACGTGCTATCATTTCCTCCATAAAAATTTACCAAGTGACAATTTTTTTATGAGAGAAAAGTCATCAATACCATAAAAATGTATTTTTTTAAAATATAAAGTTGAAATGCATAACTTTTGTGTGTTTTTCACATTATGGAGATAAAATTATTGCTCCATCTGTAGTTTCCATGTTACAGGATCATTGCCATCAAAATTTCTCATATCGATCTTTGGAATATGGTGGGTCTTCAATCCAACATTAGAGTCTATGAAATCATGATTAAAAATTATTTTTTTCTCATCATGAGTTTCCTCTACTACCTTTTCACTATTAGGAAGATTTTATTGTAGCAAATTTGCCAAACCTTCCTTCAAACCTTCCATGTATTTCTTCAAATATTCCATGTTGCCTTCTATACCATTCATCTTAGCTTCCATGTCATTCTTCAAACCATTCGTCTTAGCTTCAATGCAATTCTTCAAACCATCCATCTTATCTTGCACGTCTTTCTTCAAACCATCCATCTTAGCTTCCTTTTCATTTTTGGTTTCTTTTAATGAGAGAGAAATGTTTTGCACTTGGTCTCGTAATTTTGATATATCATGTTTCACTTCTTCCTCTTCATGTGTCGTAGTAGAGCTTTCTGAGGGCTTAACAGGTGTGGAATTATTTTTGGGAGGCATTATAGAACCCAACACTGCTATATATGCTTTAATATTCCCTTGGAATCACTTCAAATTGTTTTTTCAAACAAAATTTATGCAATTTAAAAATTAAAATACACACCTTTTTCTTTCTTTTGAGAGGCTTGATATTGATACTGATGTATCTCTGTGAATTCAGATCCCCAATA
This sequence comes from Pinus albicaulis, assembly GCA_034641835.2. Classification (NCBI taxonomy): domain Eukaryota; kingdom Viridiplantae; phylum Streptophyta; class Pinopsida; order Pinales; family Pinaceae; genus Pinus; species Pinus albicaulis. The sequence continues at coordinate 684,588,063 of CM076579.1, forward strand.
TTTGACCTTCGGTCCTGTACTATCCCTCTGAGTATTCTTTCCAATGCCACAGGTCAGACCTGATTTGGATTCTTCAAGGAAAAGTTATGTCCAATGTCCCACAATGACCTAATTATGAATTGGTTCAGTAGAGAAAAATTGTATGACGTACGACGTTTCACTATTTCATCCTTCAGCTCTGAAATCGATAAAACAAACAACTACCATCCGTGAACTTTTTGACACTTCTTACAGAATTCCAATCTGATTTCTAAAACGAAATTTATGACAATTTTCCCTCTTTGAGATGAAACTTTGGAGCATGCAAAAACCCTAATGCCCTCAGATCATATCTCTGAAAATATAGAAAAAAAGATCTGAAATTTTTACATGACGTTCCTCAATATTTCGGCTCAAATGGGTTTTTGTTTTATCTTCTGAAACTTTGTAGAAAAAACATTATAGCGAAAATTCCACGATTACTTGTTTGAAGTAGTGAAACTCTAGAATCAAAACCTCTGATACCAAATATTATGAAACCAACTCACAAAATAGAAGAAAAGATAGATAAATGACTTTGAAATAAGCCTCTTCGAGGGGGAAACCTCCTTTACATTACATAAATTAACAATTCACAAATTATACAAATGAAAAAACCTACTTTCTATATATAGGAGTCCATGGGGTCACAATATAATCCTAGCCGACCTAACAATAATAATGTAAGGGAACAACAATAATAATAGTGGGATTTTATGGGGCATAATAATAACAATATGAGGACTAAAAGGGTACAAAAGTAACAATAAGGGGGCTACACTAACAACAATAAGGGACTACAATAGTGATAAAGGGACCTAACAACTTGCATACGTTTTGTGAATTTAAAATTTGAAATTGAACTCTGGAGTCTCTGAAAAAAATTGACCCTATGCTTACAGAGAGTTTTTGAAACTGCTATTGTGTTTTCTTAATTGCAATTTTCTTCCAAGAACACTTAATAAAATATCATGCAGGCAGGATAGCCTAAAATCTTAAAATATTGTTTAGAAAAACATGAAATCACAAATGAATTAATTTCCTGTAAAAAAATAACTGTTTTTTTTCAAGAATAGAGAAAGAATTAGAAAAAAATTTGTCGATTTAACAAAAAATCAATTGAACATCAAACAAGAAAATTTTGAAAATATCTCTTAAAAAACGCATTACACACAAATAAAAAAGTAGTATTTTATTCGAATGATCATTCAGTTGGGAGGCCATTCGGTCATGCAGTCAGGTGTTTTCCTATTTTATGATTAATTTTCCATATCTTGACCACCACTATAACATAGTCTAGTTTTTTCTTTAGTTCAAGTAGTCGAGTAGTGGACTGGTTGGGCAGTCGGGCAATCGAGTGGTTTTTTACAAATTTGATCACCTTTGAAAATATATATATATATTCCCCTTATTTAAAATTTGCAATTGAATGCACTAATTTGTAAGATAATATTCTGGTTACATAGTTATTTTTTAAAAATGCTTCTATATTTTCTTAATTCAATGTTTCTTTGAACCAGTGCTAAGAAAACAACATCCATGGACAGCGCTCTGTAATCTTAAAATTTTTTTTAAAATAAGAAAAGATGGAAATTAAACATTTTCATCGAATTCTTATGACCATTTCGATTTTTTTCTTTTCCTAAATTGAGAAAGCAAGAGGAAATTTATTATTGTTTTAACAAAAAATTAATTTAACTGAAAACGTAAAATTTTCAATTTCTATATAAAAATTCATATTGCACACAAATCAGGATTTTTTTCTTGTTTTTTCACTAATCATACAGTCAGAAGGTCGAAAAATCACGCACATTTTTTTTCTTATTAATTTATTCCATCATGACCCTGACTATACCATAGCCGAATGGTTTCATTAGGTCACATAGTTTCAAGGCCGCACAATGCTAAAGTCTGGAGGTTCCCTGTATTATTTATAAAATGACAAGGGCGACTTTCAACCTCATAGCCACATCTGGTTCTCGACTTAATTTCAGTAAGGACCACAAAAAAAATATGTTTATATATTCGGGTGTGTTTACATATTTGAATAGGTCGTGGAATGTGAAAACAACGTTCAAAAGTAAATGTTGATCTCAGATCTCATAGCTAGCCCAACCTCTGACTTTCTTCTGGAAGGGTCCACAAAACAAACATATATGTACAGTTACCTCTTTATAACCATTTTTTTCATATAACGTATTATTTAATAAAATCAGTGACATATACAATTATAGCTTTTGTTCTTGTGTGCAACTTACTTAATATTAGCAATAAAAACTAGATTTGTCAATGTATAAATAAATATTTGGATTCTATTTACTTCAAATTAGTAATGAAATTTAGCTTTAGAAATTAATGAATAATTGTCTAGATGTGCCATAGTTAAAGTTACTAATGTAGATTGTGTTCCATAATCACCAAGAAAATTGTTCAGATAGCTAGAATCATGTTATATATGTGCTATAAATAGAACTATTCCTGCAAGTAAAATACAAGGTTGGTTTTATTATTTTTCCACAATAATCAAAGATATTTTTGGAATAAAAATATTTGAATACACTTGCGCCATGTGTATCGATATTGCAGTGAAATAAATGAATAAGAAGCATATAAAAATAGAAGGGACAAATGAGTAATGAACTTTTTGGATTCTTAATTTTTGAACAAATGACGGTATTCCTAAGATCTCCACATATATCATAGTTATCAAGATTTTCACTAGTTTCTTATCTCGTGGCACAATTTTGTGATTATTCTACACAATGCATAATTCCAAAATCAACACGGTGAAATCTATGAACATTAAGCATCTACATGAAAGGAAATACCACTGATAACATTTGTCTTTATTTCAATCAAAACTATGGAAAAGGAGTAGTAAAATGGGATTTTATACTTAATCATGTATATTCTTTGTATACCACTTTGATTAGGGTTGCATAGAGATTATTTCTATTTCCAAGGATCCTTAGATTCAGTTTACGTTAATCAATGTGTTTCTTATTAATAGTTGATTCAGTAAATAACATCTTTACACCTCTAGTTAAATTGGATTAGGAAATACATACATATTTATCAAAAAGAAGTCAAACCTGCAAATTTTGTGGTGCTAACACCAAGGGCAATACAAGAGTATCAAGAACACATAGTGTTTTTAGTGTTCGAAAATCATGAAATCTCCTGCAAGGTTGGAAACTAGGGAAACATAAGCTTTAAAACATAAAACATAACCATGTATACATTGTTTGATATGTGACAAAGAATGTTTTTTTCGTTTTTCATGAAAGAAGGTTTTCTTTTTTTATGATTTATTACAATAACAATAGCTAGATTTTATTAGATATCAATATCGAGCCAAAGCATGTAGGATAGCCTTACAGGCGCCTAGTAAAAAAATCAATATATCATAATTTTTCTTCTGAAATAAAGGCATTATTATGAGTGTAAAGAAAAATAAGTTCAAAAAGCACAAGAATAAAACATGTTATTTATGAATTGTTGGTTCACCTCGAAATAAGCTTCATATCATTCATGTTTTTTGTAGTTTCTGAATTCAGTGAGACAGTCTGGCAATATGTACAAGAAAAATGTAATACGGAATCCATAAAAAAGGCAGCGGAATGGACTATTTGCAAAAGAACATGATAAAAGAAATAGTAACGGTAAACATCTCAAAATTATGGGGGAGATTATCTCTTATGAAATTAATTATCATATAGACATTAGAATATTAAGATCTACAATACATGTATACTAGTTTTAGGTTTAGAAATGAGTCCATTATTAACTGTATAATGATTATGTGGCTACTTAATAATGTTTTACTAACTACATTGAATGGAAGATGAGATTACGCAAACTCTATTTCATATAACTTTCCAACGATATTAAATAATAGGTAATAAGTGCTTAAATAACACATACCTCGTTATCCAAAAATTTATACTTTTATGTTCCCTTAGTTACTCGCTATTTGAATTCTTTTGCACCTATTAATTCATTCATAGTATTGGAATAATAAAAACATATGGTTCAAGACCAATTTTAGACACATTTTCTGCTACAATCTGTAACTCTATTTTAAAATGCTCATCTCACATATGTTTTTGATTGGTGTATTGATGAAAATAATAGTTTTTGCCTTGAATTCAGGGCTAAAGGACATTGAATTAACATTGAACATAGTTATATTATGCTTAATGAATAAATGAATAAAATCACTTGAATCAACAATCCAATAGCTTTCAACATTCGAGGAGTAGGTGCATCAAAACATATAAGTTTAGTGAGATTTTTATCAATTGTATTGATTACCATATTGTTACAGTGAAACCACAGAATCTAGAGTGACACGAGACATCAAAAATAAGAAATTAAGTCACCAATGATTCAGAGATTATTTTACAAATATCTCAATTTTTTTTTACAATATATCTACAACACTAAATTTCATATGTTAAATAACATATATAGAAAATACGTAACACAATATTGGTACAAAAACATTATGGTAGTGAGAGAATAAAATCTTTCATAATATCGAATTAAAATTGATTACATAGATCAATGAAAAATTTACCATAAGAGCTCATACTTCAAATAACTAATATATTTATTATTCATAGAAATGACATTGTGGTTCAAAAAAGGGATCACTGATTTCAAATAGCACACATATTGTTCACCATTTTTCACATGTCTCCTTATATCCATTATTTCTTTTTATATACATATATAATCTATGTTTCCAGTTTTATTACATAGATATTCAATTACCTATGCTTTGTAGGATACACATTATATATTTTGTTTTATTTTCTTATTTATATATAGCACTCTATGTACCACATTTCACAAAGGAAAAGGGTACCATTATAAATGTATATCCTTCCTATCGGTACATAACCTTACTATACGAACTTTATCATGTCGGGATTATTTTGAGTATATCATTAGGGGAATTTTGAGGTCTAAAATGGGCCTCCTAAGGAAATTATAAAATAATAGTGGAAAAAATCTAATAAGATTTGATGACATCATCAAATTTTAGAGGAAAAAATGAAAAAACTACTTTTTCAATTCATATTTTCAACTTATCTCCCAAAGTTTTTACTCAAATTTCGAGCGGGAGTACTCGTTGGATGCGGAATTTAATTCCCCATCCAAGGAGTACCCATGTTGCATACTTTCGATGGGTCCTACTACACGAAAAAATGAGAAATACATAAAAAAACGTGATTACAATCACGTTTTTTATGTATTTCTCATTTTTCGTGTAGAAGAGTTCATCGAAAGTATGCAACATGAGTACTCCTTGGATGAGGAATTAAATTCCGCATCCAACGAGTACTCCCGCTCGAAATTTGAGTAAAAATTTTGGGAGATAAGTTTAAAATACGAGTTGAAAAAGTAGTTTTATTATTTTATTATTTTTTAATATTTTTACTTTTTACTCCAAAAATGGTGAATCATCCATTATGGATGACATCATCATCTTGAATCCTATTGGTTGTTATAAAGTTTATTTTTGTTGTACATTTTTCTTATGAGGCCCATTTAGACCTCAAAATTCCCCTAATGCAACAATTTATATTTCTAAGTTATGTGAACACTCTATACCTTACCCATTTTTTATGAATGCCATCCTCGATAACCTATATTCAGAACTAGGTTCGCTTTGGAATGTTCAACCCCCACTGGAGGTCTGAACGCTACTCGATGCATAATAAACATGTGGTAATTTTGACAAGTTTCAAAAGGGTATATTGGCAATTAACATATAATGTTCAAGTCTGTACAGTTTACATTTGAGCATGCCTTATAGGTTAGGTGTTATAATAAAATTAATATGCATTGGTGCGAATGAGCTCACATGTATCCTGTTCGAATATTGACGCAAAGGTTTTAATGTAATTAATTTTATGGAGAACCGTGAGTCAATTATCGCTATCCACGTTGATCGGGCCATGTGGAGTTCACGTCGGCTATCAGCGCCTTTCCTAGCGGACGGTTCATATCAGCCCTCATTACCTTATGTTGGTAAGTGTTTCACTAACCCTAACTTCTCCTTTTCCCAGATCGTTTGCACAGTTAGCTCTTTGTTCCATTTGCCACAAGTGCTCTAGTTTGGCTGACTGATGTTGGCACAACCAGGTGGCCTTTCTCTCGTGTTTGACAGTTACAGTCAGCCTTTCACTTTCAGGTAAAATTTTCCCAGTTTCGAGTTTTTTTATACTTCTATCATGGACTGTGGAAATAAGCTAAATCGTTGATAATTTATGTTCATGTTTGAGCTCTATCAATTACTCGACATTTACTGAGGTCTATTCAGTTGCTTTGGTTTTTTCTTACCAATTCCTCCAACCCGATCGAATCCATTCCAACCATGCTATCACACAGATCCCTTGTTGCCTAGAAGGTGTTCGAGAGGAAATTTTACTGAACCTCCAGTGGTTCTACCAACCTCGGATCGATTTCCAACTCCCAGGTAAAGAGTTAGTATCCTAGTTGCATTTAAGCCCTTATTGTTAACATAATCCAGATTTAATTTGGGGTTATCAAGAATCATTCATCTCCATTGCTTTGTTTTATGTGCAGTGTTTTATTTCTCTTATCCTTTTGTCTCCATGGATAACTTACCATTTTTATTTCCCTTATGTTATAGGTGTGTTCAACACTACCTCAGGGAGTGTTACCCAACGACACGAGCTTTTTTTCCTTCCTCCATGTGAAGGTTTATTTATCTTCTATTGACCTCAATTATTAATTAGATTTAGGAGGATGATCTATTTAATATTACCTTTTTTTTCATCTCTTCCAGGTTTTTTTATTTCTTGCAGGTCTGTTCACTTATGAATCCTTCAGTTACTATTGCTCATAGTAATAGACTTCGTCTCCCTCTGACTACTATTTCATCTCCTTGGCACAGGTCAGTCCCTACAGCGGTTTTGAGTAGGATTCTAGTTCAGTTTTGAATGTATAATCATGTTTATATGTCTTCCCTTTGTGTATGGGTGTGAAGAATTTTCTAGCCTCAACTGCATAGAGCTAGGGCAGTAATATTTTTTCTTTTTTTTCATTTATGTTGGAAATTGTTGTACCTCCCATAGTTCTGATGCCTGAATGTATGGAATATTATACTCAATTTTTTGTACATGGACTTATTATGGTTTAAACTCCTTTTATTATTAATTTATATATATATATATATATATATATATATATATGGTTGTCATCTTTCTAACAATGCAATAGTTTTTCTATAAATTTCCTATTTATAAAAGTATTTCAAATCTCATGTTGACATTCCATAATTTTTTTCTGTCATATTGGAATTTTTTTGGGAATATATTCATTATCTCTGTGTTGTCAAGCTTGTAGACAATACGGTGAAGAGTTAATGTACTTTCTTATGTTACTTCTATAATTGTCTATACATCATTATCTGTTTTCCCTTACATATTTATTTACCAGGTTTTAGAACATATAAAATGAGCGTATTATTTTATGCTTGTGCAGGATGGTTTTTTCCTTTTAGAAATTCCAAATTTCTTATTTTCACAAGTATTTAATTATCATTACCCAAGTATATGCCCTAGTTTGAAAATAAGTAATTTATTTGTGCTAGAATATGAATTCTTCTTAGAGTTAATCCCAGTACCCTAGTGTAGTGGTTCTCGATGTTAAATTATGGTTCGCATTCTTCACGGTAATGTACCTCCACCTTCGCATGTTGTCTTTAGACGTGTGTGTGTGTGTGTGTATACAGACACACACACATAACACATGCTTTCTTCTAGATTCTATAATTACTTTGTTTTACTAGTTAGATTTATTTTATTAAATTCCATTGGCCTCCCTTAATATTGTGGCCTCTACTCTCATCTTAGAACTTTTGCATCTAACATGGTTTGCACTAACTTTCTTGGAAAACTTCGTTCACCAGTTATATACAATATTCATACCCTGCCCAGTACCATCACAAACACACACACATAAAGCATGCATTCTTATAGATTCTATAATTACTTTGGTTTACTAGTTAGATTTATTTTATTAAATTCCATTGGCCTCCCTTAATATTGTGGCCTCTACTCTCATCTTAGAATTTTTGCATCTAACATGGTTTTCGCTAACTTTCTTGCAAAACTTCGTTTACTAGTTATATACAATATTCATACCCTGCCTAGTACCATCCTTATACGCATGATTCTGAGATCGAATCTTAGTACCTCAATTCTTCACATTCTTATATATCGTTTTAAAAAAATTAGTTATTTCCCTGTATATTTCTCATTATCATAATTTGATCATTGTCATGGTCTTGAAAAATATTTGTCCCATACGAAACTAAGTTACCAACTATATCTTTTTTCAGATCCACTTGGTTCTACACCATTGGTGTTACCATATTAATTATAACCTAGTTTCCCGGTCGTGCAAGCTTATACACGAGAGTGTTCATGACTAATACGAAAGGGTAAATATTGAATAAAATAGTATAACCCCCAAAAACATTTTATATGCATAGTGCATTTCTGTCTAGGTAATTTCACAATTGTTTGCAACAATTCTCTAGTTCCTAAAATAACAGATTATCTACAACAGACATCACTTTCATTCGCTATAATTCATTGTACATATATTAATTCAATTTTAAAAAGTAATTAACATAATATCACCACTGAAAAACATCAATTTTCATAACTCTAACTTCATTAGGCCGCCTCTATTCTTCGCAATATTTTGGCCAAATTAAATTTTGGGATATATAATTTTTCTTTAAAACTGAATGCATTCCTGACAGAATAGATATAATAAAATAGTACACATGAACTTATATGAAATAAATATTAGTCATTCTCAAAACATACCAAACAGAATCAAATTTAAACATTTTTCCTAAACAAAGTGATTGTTGGAATGCCGGAAATGCACTTGAGAAGAAACATTGCCCTCTCAACCATGAATTGATCGTCCAGTTCCCCTTAAGCTGAGATAGTTTTCCCAAAAGAATAAAAAAATTGTATTGATCCCCTCTATAGGTATTTAATACCTTTCTTCCATGATTAATTTCCTTCAGCGATGTCCCTCTTTTATGGTCCTTTTTTTAAACAACTTACCTAGGCCTTTTTCCCTAAAACCCACCTTTCTCTCCCACGAGACTTGTATGCTTAATCGAAGCTTAGCATATTTCCCCAGCTAAGAAATTTAATGTATTTTCTCTCCTATCCATTAAAACTTATCTAGAATATTTATCATGAAAAAATTACCCCAATCTTAGTTACCATTGAGATTTTGTTTTTTCTTCTTTCTTTGGCAAGAATCTCATATTCATGTGTTTCCTTCCCAAGTACTTATGATCCCATCTAATTATTTGTTAATAAAATTATTTATTTACATAAGTATATCAATGTACTTAATGGATTTTTCACCACTCCTACTAGCCTAACTCAATGTGAACAATGAAAGCACATTACAACAACGAAGGGATATTACAACATTCATCAAAGAACTATTATCACAAGACAAACATTGGAAATTATTGACATATGCTACGATAAATAATAAGATATTAGCTTGAAATGGAAAAATAATTTTTCAATTGTAAATAAGTACAAGGTAACACTATATAGCCTATAAAACAAGGGAAAAAAAGTCTACTTATCAAATGAACACTACATGAAAAATAGCTATACAAATAGGAAAATAAGGACAATTTTATCTATGGGAAAAGAAGACAAGAACATAGCTATCTGAGTTCTCTTGTACTTCATTATTTTAACATAGATAATTTAATTGAGCATATATAGAAATGAACACATTCATACACATGTAACTTCTTTCTTTTCCATTTGTTTTGTTTTTTCCCCCCTAATAGAACACAATTCTAGAATTTATAGCCAATGAGAATCCAATATAATATTACAATAGTGTAGAGAAAAAAATCTTCATATATATAATGTGACATAATAAGCATTTTGAAGCTACAATATGTCATTGTGAAACTAAGATATAATGTTCTTATTAACAAAAAACGAGACCATAGTATCATAGAATTTTTTATATAACTGAAATATTATCTTGCAAAATGTGCACCTTTCTCTTTGTTTTCATTTGCAACAGCAAAAGTTGTTTGACTCAAAACTTATAGGGAAAATGTTATGAAACCAGCTCCAAAAATAGAAGAAAAGAGAGATCAACACCTTATAAACCATCCACTTCAAGGGGGAAACCTCTTTTACATTACATAAATGAACAATTCTTGGATGATTCAAATGACAAAACCTCCTTTCTATATATATAGGATTTCATGGGGTCACAATATAATCCTAGCCGCCCTAACAATAATAATGTAAGGGCACAACAATAACAATAGTGGGATTTATGGGGGCACAATAATAACAATATATGGACTACACGGGTACAACAATAACCAAAAGGGGGCTACACTAACAACAACAAGGAACTACACTAGTACTATAGGGACCTAACATGCCCCTCTCCTTCAAAAAAGTGTTGTCTTCAATGCTTGAGTAGTTCTGGATGCTTTTGTATAAAATTATTATCCTCCCATGTGGAATCTTCAGTGGGTAAGTTCTTCCACTTGATGAGATAATCTGAAAATGATCGATTTCGTAGTTGTCGAGTTCTTGTTTCCGTGATTGCTTCAGGTTCCAATATGATTTTTCCTTCCTCATCAAGTTCTGGCAATATTGTTTGAACTAGAATTTTGTCACCTATAACCTTATTTAAACATGAAACATGGAAAATTGGGTACATTGGGGAAGAAGCAAGAAGCTCCAATTTGTATGTCATAATACCAATATTTTGCAACACCTTGTAAGGACCATAGTACTTTGGCGATAATTTATTATCCTTCTTAGGTTGCTTGAGGGGAATTTTTTATTATGGTTGTAGCTGTAAAAATACCCAGTCTCCTACATCAAAAATTCTCTCGTTGTGATGTTGATCTTCCTATTTTTTCATTCGATTTTGTGCTAAATTTAGGTTATCCTTTAAGAGTTGGAGAATTTTTTGTTGATGCTCGATGTGATCTTACACTGATTGAACCCTAGAATTTTCTCTTAAAGATGATGTGATGGACGGTGGATGATATCCATAAAGTGCCACAAATGGGGAATTTTATGCTAAAGTATGGAAGGAAGTGTTATAGAACCATTTAGCCAGAGGAAACCACTTAACCCATTGTGTTTGTTTATCAGATACAAAACAACGAAGATATCCTTCCAAAAATTTGTTCACTATATCAATTCACACTTCTTCGTGGTGGTCCCATAACCCACAGGTCCCAAGATCGATAATTGGATCCGATACCAAAAGTTATGAAACCATCTCCAAAAATAGAATAAAAGAGAGACCAATTCCTTAGAAATCAGCAACTTCGAGGGGAGAACCTCCTTTAAATTACATAAATGAAAAATTATTGGATGATTCAAATGAAAAAACCTCATTTTTTATATATAGGATTCCATGGGGTTACAATATAATCCTAGCCGACATAACAATAATAATGTAAGGGAAAAATAATAAAAATAGTGGTCTTTTATGGGGCACAATTATAACAATATGGGGACTACATGGGTACAAAGATAACAATAACGGGGCTACACTAACAACAGTAAGGGACTACACTAGTAATATAGGGACCTAACTTCACTTATTTCATGTGTACTGTAGGAAAAGTTCAGAAAGAGCTAAACTAAATTTTTTTTTTTTTTTTTTTTTTCTGTTTTGTAATTCTGGAACCTGCAATAAAATAAAAATTATATATTAGTGTTACTACCAGTATTTGTGAATTATGAATTAATGGAATACATAAAATAAAAATGGAAGAAGGAATAATATGTTAATTGTCAAAATGTACCATCTTGATGTACAAAAGAAGATTTTTGTTTCGTAATCACAGTTCTTTTATCTTAGCAATACTGTTGTTAAATGTTAAAGTAAAAATTTCTTTAATACAAAGCTTTCTTAAATTGAAATTTGTAGATGATATACTTTGCATGTATTCTAGAAGTCTTGTCTCAACAAAAACTGGGAAATGTTCTTTTAGTTGTGGTATCTGTAACATACAATAAATTTTTCCACTTTGTTTCTAGTTTGCATTCAACACTTTTCTCATAGTTAAATGTTGTGTCATCTTTACAAACTATGCATTTAGTTTTGTTTGCATTTACTACAAATTCGCTGAAAAGGAGGATTGAAAACATTTTTGTCCTTTAGCACTCCTTTGATCAGTGTTTGTTTTTTTCCAAGGAAATTGAATTATTAGATTCAAATTTGCATTGTCAAAATACAAGATTTTTTACATCCAACTAAAAATATTTTTACTTGAACAAATAAGCTATTAGGAAATATATTTGTATTCTTCACATGAAAAAGGATAATAAATGTGCTCTTGAAAAATCATCATTCAATGGGTCAACAAAATTTGTTGATCGAGATCGTAATGACTGAATTCCTTTCATATAATTTTTGATATTTTTTTTGAAAAAATATAGCAGAGTCATCTTTCATGCCAATTCATATTGCATTTTGAAAAAATATTCTCTATGACTATCGTTCAATAACGATAGTACTGAATTAGATAAAATCTTTTTTTATTAAGAAATATGTGCAAGAAATAATGAGATAACTATAGCCTTGATAACAATGGAAAAAAAAATACAAAAACTTGGTTTCAAGGAAACTATTAGATTTTGTCCAAAATGCAAGTATATTTATTCTAGTAGAAGACTTACAATTTAAATAACCAATATATCACCTTCAAAAGTCTTTTCATATTCTCTTGATCATATTTCAATGATTTATGAAGATGTTGTTTCCATTGTTTTTTCTCTATTAACATGCAAATCCAAAAAAATATGCTTCTAAAATTAGTAAACATGTCTTGGAACCACTCTATAAGATTGTTTCTCATGTTCATTGTCATAGTCAGTTGACCATGGCTATCAACCAAATTGACATGGAGCAGCCACGCCTTTGTAGGAGAGTTAAAACTTTTAGTTTGTGTTGGGCCATAAATAACTAATATATCGCCTTCAAAATTATTTGCATATGATCCTTATCATATTTCAATGATTGATGAGGATGTTGTTTCCATTATTTTTACTCTCTTTACATGCAAAACTAGAACAATATGCTTCAAAAAAAATTGACATTGATTTAATGAAAACATGTCATTTGACTATATAAACATTCAGTGCAACACAAACCTAACATTTTTGGATTCTCATCTTCCATCATTTATTCTTCAAATAATTGTTTGCTAGATCTAGGTGTTTCCATGATATTGGTCCAAATTACTAGAACAATCGTTTCCAGAAAACAAAAAATGCAAGTCATCAAGTGTGAGACAAGTGTATAAAGAACATTTAAAACAATGTATTCTCTACAACGATAAATTAGATATTCATGTATTTTGTTTTTATAGTACTATTAGGAATTTTTTGTGGCTATGTAGTAAATGTGCATAAGTTACAATAAAGAATTTTTCTTATAGATTTCATTGACAAACACAGATATAGTTAATTTCTAAAAATGTGTTATTAAGAACCGCTATGGACACGTTTTTTTTGTTTTCCTAAAGAACTTGCACAAGAAATAATGAAACATGACATAGAAGATAAAATAAATGATATTGTTCAGTATATAGAACAAAATTCCACAAAGTGAAAATGAAAACCATGACATAAAAAATTATAGTCATGCAAGACAAACTGAACAAATATATGTTGATGGTTCAAAGACTTATTGGAATTTGAAATTTTCATGTTCTTTTTGTTATTCAATGTTTGCAAATCAAATCATATGTCAAAACTACACATTTTCAAATGTGACAGATATTGTGACAAGTCAATATCGAAATTGCAGAATATGAGCATTGCCAAAATGACTCAAGTCGATAACAAAGATATGGTTAGACAAATTGTATGATGATATGTCCAATAAGCATAAAAGACATTGAAATAAATAGTATTATCTAAAATATTTTTCCAAAAATTATCTAGCATTGAGCTATAGTCATTTGTTGATTTTTTTGTATTAAAATTGAAGCCATTATTTTGCATAAATGAAAGTAGTCTTTTTTGTTGATGGCCATGTCGAAATTGAAATCAACAATAAGCACAATAGGGTAATTGTTGTATGTGTGCTCTAAAATGAATCCAATGAAATTAATCATTTATTCAATGTTTGTATTTGGTGCAATATATACATTTTCAAGTACAATAGTTTTTTCTTGAACATGGAATGTTACAATTGTTGATTCAATTTGGCTTTTTGTATAAGTCAAATGATTCTCAACCACAATATTTTTTTTTTAGTATGTGAGAATTCCATGTAAATGGTGTAAATGGTATGAATGGTATAAATGGATATAATGATATTTTCTTGAAAATAATGGATTTGATGGAGATGATTTTGCTTTTGTTTCTTGGAAACAAAGAATTTCAGCACTCATTAGATCATAGTCAGCAATGATATCTTCAAACGCAAGGAAAAACTACGAGTGTTCAATGAATATATTGTCAATTATTCAAGTGTTTTAATTTAATGTATGCTATATTCAAGATCATAAGAGGCGTTTTTTTCTAAGTTTATTTAGCTCAATATAAATTTTGTCATTCAGGGAAAAGTTACTATGTGCGAATTTGTTTAATAAACACAAATATTTCATATCTTTGACATGATAAAGTGCAGTATAAACAAGTCCACGTTTCCTAACTCCTTTTGGATCAAAATCCATTTTTTCCATTATTAACCCTTGTGATCAATGTTTTTTTCGTACACATGCAAGTTGAACGGGAGATTGTTCTCTTATAAAACTACTTGTTTTTTTTATTATTCATTATTGCTACAAACTCTAGGAATAGGTGTCGAGGTAGACATTATTCCATCTTTTTAAAAAACTGCCATGTTTTTCCGTTGAATAGTGCCAACAACTAGATCAGCAAATTCGATCCAAATTGCACCATTTTCAAATGGCGTTGATGCTCTAAAAATTCCATCAGCAACATTGACCAAGCCATCCTGAATATTGTAATTTCTGCCAATTAGTTCAATAAGGATATTTTCTTTGAGTAAAATAGAATATGGAAACTACATTTTGTTTTGTTTATTGCAATCTATATTTTTTCATTCAATTGTTCTATCATATGAATTTAATAGTACCATTTCTTCTTTGTTGATAAGAGACAAAATTCTTTCTTTATGTTCGCGTACACTTGTGTTCAAATAAAATAGGTGTGGGAAAGGTGGATCATTTGTTGTTGGTCTATAGCAATGCTTGTTTGAAAATTCAAGATCATCATCAGTATGTGAACATATTCTGATTATTTTTATTGTCTTGTCCCATTACTTGTTTTAGTTCATAAGATTTCAATAAGGATCACTAGTTCCTTTAAGCTTTAGTTCTTCAAATATGCAACAATCACGTACAAGTTGTGCTTGACATAGGTCACCACATAATATTATTTCAAGGTTTCCAAATGGGGAAGCTCGAGTATGCATAATTTCATGGTGGCTCTTGTCAATGTTATATAGAAATCAATATCTAGTTAATGAAACCTCATCTATTAATAGAACTTTAAGATCTTTGTATTCTTTGCTAAATATATCAAGTGTGTTAGAAGCCAATGGAACCATTTGATGTGGTGAAATTGGAAAATGAAAAGCTGAATGGACTGTAACACCATGTGCAATATATGCAGCTTTGTCAATAAATGCAAGTATTAGACTCTTTTTTTTCAAAGGTTCACTTTGTAAGTCTTTGTTATAAAGACATACTAATGCATGATAAAGTGCTTGTGAAGTGAATGTCTACCCTGTACTTGCACCTCTAGTGACGAACAAATAGAAGTGCTTACCAGGATTATTATTTTTCCATAAAACTATTTGTTTGATTACTGATTTTTGCTCCTGGTTTAATTGTTTCATAATATCATGGTATGTCAATGTGTCCAAAACAAAGGCATTCTTAATGAATTCATTGTTTTTTGTATATCTAGTTTGAGTGCTTTTAATTTCATTTTATCTTAAAAATCTTGTTCAATGCCATATTTTTCATTAGGACAAGTCCCATTGTCATTTTATACAGGAAAGTGAAGAATAAATATCTCGTCACTTTGGGATGCAATTGTAGTAGAAGAACTTGCAATATCACCCCATGGTGTGACTAAATGAGAAAAATGTTTTTTTGTGACATCAATAATGTGTTTATGTGAAAAGTATGCTTGAGCCCATGTTTCTTCATTTTTCTTTAATCTACACTCAGACTCTATGTATGGGATATAAAGCATCATTTTTCTCTATAATGGTTTTCTGGGTCCATGTGTTCATTGTATCGAATGAACCTTGTGACACATGGAAGTTTTTTTTTTATGTTGTTTTCATGATTGAATAAGAGGAAACATATTCTTCTAAGAAAACATGCTCAAGAGCCATAAGACGTGTAATATATCTATGAATAGTTGTCATGCAAACTATATCCTTAGAATTATCGGGTTCTTGTTCTAACAATATAGGTATTTTTAAAACATATGTTTGTTTTTCACCTAGAGAAATGGTAATGAATTTTATTTTTTCTAGAAGTTGAATACAAAGGACCGATCCATTTTTGTCATATAAGAACTACAATATGTTGTTGCAGCATATGCATCTAAAATAAATTGGGCATGTGTGTTTTCTTTCCACAATGAAGGGATTTTTTTTCAAATGAATTTATCCACGCCTCGCAAGGATTTATTTTGAGAAGTACAAATGACCGAGTGATACAAAATAGCAAAATCATGATGTATTCTTGTTTAGTAATTCCAATATCGACTAAACACATTGCAAATTTTATGTTTTTTTAATATGATTTTTTTTGTAAAAGAAATGAAAGTTTCTTTTGCATCGTTTGGTTCTCATTGTTTTCATTGCTCAAATGGTGTAAAACAAAAGTTTCATAAATTGGCGGGATAGGGAAACCAAATCCACAAGTAGATTTTTTATGTTTTTTGCAATTTTTTGTGTGGTGATGAGTTTGAAATTGAATCATTTGATTCTACAAATTTTTTGAATCACAAGTAAAATATGGATCAATGAAACCTATGACATCGAAATCAAGGGATATTTCATATATTTTCACATTTTGAATCCAAATTAATCCATGGTCATGCTCTATTCCTCTACTTTGGAATTCTGTAATAAAAAAATAATCTTGCACATGACCAAATAATCCATTTTTTTAATCAAGGAACGTAGTGATGAGATTCTATGCCTATAATATCGACTACATATGATCGGCTGACATTTGATCAATGTGTCAATGCATTCATCTTCAAGGTTCTTTGCCTCATTTTTTATCAACTCACTAATTTGTATTTTTAGTGCATTTATAATTGGTTCCCAAATACGCTAAGCACTAGCGAATGTCACAAAAAAAGTTGGTGGGACAAGATGTCATATCATTGAAGATATATATTTTCATGTGTTAAAAATAGTTAGGCCACGTGCGAATGCTTTTTAAGCATTGATATTCAATTAGTGATTTTAATAATTTCTAAAGATTGGTTTTATTTTTAACGTATTTAGCAACTAGCTTTTTTCCTTTCAGCTCTCCTATACAAATAGAAATCCAAGCTTATTTAGAAACCTAGTTTATCAAAATACGAATTTCTTTAAAAAAATATGTTTGTAATATGTGATGAAAAGTCACCAGACATATGAAACAGTTCCTGTTGTGAATTTTTTCTATATAAAAAGCAATTGATAACATCAATAGGGAAACTTGATCCAAAGAACAGTGTCAGGAAGTTCAGTTATTCAGAGAATTTGTCTTGAAAAAATCTCGAGGGACGAAAACCTTCAGAAGGTGAAATTTGTATTATTCATGTATCAATATCATGGATAAGGTGGGCCTAAGAATAACCATGTATAAGTGTTTCATTGTCTGGCTCTAGGTAATTATCTCCATTTGGCGAGTCCAGTTCCCTCATTTATGGACTATCCACTATTATAAAAAAGGGCATTGGTGAGGGTCTAAAAATGTCACCATAAGTTCATTGGTGAGGGTCTAAAAATGTCACCATAAGTTCATTGGTGATGGTCAAAAGAGCCTACATCACCAAAATTTGAACGTTGCCAAAGGTGGTGTCGCCAAAAGTGTAGGTGTTGTGGTGACAAACCTTAGCATCCTTCACCAAAAAATTGAACGTTGCCAAAGGTGGCATCACCAAAACTATAGGTTTTGTGGTGACATTCAAGGTTTGTCATGAATAATGATTATACTGACAGATAGTAATCGTCATCATTTCATAAGAACAAAAATTATTTATTATGATGGACCTTTCATGGCCGTGACATTCGTTAACTGTCACGATTTCATATTTTGGTGAGGGTAGGAAAACATCACCATAAGATCATTGGTGGTGCTCAAAATAGCCTCTGTAACCAAAGGTTGCATCGCCAAAATTATAGGTGTTGTGGTGACATTCAAGGTCCATCACGAATAATTATTATAATGATAGACAATGATCGTCACCATTTTGATATGAACAATAGTAATTTATGGTAATGGACCTTTCATTGTTGTCAGTATTGATGCATATATATGGTGGAGTTTTTTTACCATCACCATTTCATATTTTGGTGAGGGTCAAAAAATGTCACCATAAGCTGCTCATTGGGCACAATGGAATTGAACCACAAACCTACTGCTTGTAAAGCAGGTGCTCTTCCTTTGAGCTATAACCCTTTAAAGAATTAGACTTTAAATATTAGAACTTGAAACTTTATAAATTATATGTTAGGTCCTTATATTAATAGTATAGTCCCTTATTGTTGTTAGTGTAACCCCCTTATTATTATTGTTCTACCCCTGTTACCCCCATATTGTTATTAACATTTCGTATTAGAGCTTTGGATTTTAGGGTTTCGCTTCTCCAAACAGTTCATCGTGACATTTTCGCTATAACATTTTTTCTAAAAAGGTTCAGAAGCTGAAATTTTTATAAAAGGAAGAAAACATCCGGAGGAACGTCATGGAAAATTTTTAGATCTTGGTTCACAAAATTTTCAGAGATATGATCTAGGAAAGTTAGGGAATTTTCCAGGCTCCTGAATTTAACCTAAACATGTCATCGTGGCATTTCGCTATAAATTTATTTTCTACGAGGGTTCAGAAGCTAAAATTTTTACAAAGCGAAGCGGAAATCCTGAGGAACACCGTGGAAAAAATTCAGAGCTTTATTCGCAATATTTTCGGAGATATGGTCTGTGGAAGATAGGGATTTTTTAGGCTGTCGAATTTCATCTCAAAGAGGTGACCATGGGAAAATCATTATAACTCTCTCTCTGAGCATTGGATTGGAATTCTGTAAAAAGTGGCCACAATTAAAAGGATTTTCGTTACTCCCATATCAATTTTAGAGCCGAAGGAGGAAACCGTGACACGTGGAAATTCATACAAGTTCGCTCTACTGAACCAGTCCATAATTAGGTCATCAAGGAGATTGGGAATAACTTTGTCTTCAACATTCAAAATTAGGTCAGACCTGTGGCATTCGAAATAAGATTCAAAGTTCTACTTCAAGGCTGAATTTCAGATATTGAAGATCCAAAATCACAGATATAATTCAGTTTCAAAATCAAGCTCCTCAAAATCAAGAAAAAGGTGTGTATTTGTTTTCCAAATTACAAAAGTCTTGTTTGAAAAATTAGTTTAAGTGATTCCAAAGGCCTATTGAGCATAGATATCAATATTGGGTTCTAAAATTCCTCCTAAAAAGAATTCAACACCCATTAATCTCTCATAGTACTCTACTATGACTCATGAAGATGAATAATTTCAACATGATCTATCAAAATTACAAGAGCAAGTGCACCAAATTTCGCTCTCGCAAAGAGCAACAAAAAATGAAATGGAAATTTTGAAGAAAAGCGTGGAAGCTACAATGGATGGTTTAAAGAATGGTATGGAAGAAAAAATGGAAGGTTTGAAGGAAGACATGGAAGGTTGGAAGGAAGGTTTGTCAAAGTTGATACAAGAAATGATTCCTAATGGGGAAAATATAGTAGAGGAAACTCATGATGAGAACAAAATAAATGTTAATCATGATTTCATAAACTCTAATGTTGCACTAAAGAACCACCATATTCCAAATATGGATATGAGGAAGTTTGATGGCAAGGATCCCGTAACATGGATTCTAAAGATGGAGCAATATTTTGATCTCAATAATGTGCAAAACACACAAAAGGTATGCATTGCAACTTTACATTTAGAACAAAATACATTTGTATGGTATCGATGGCTTTGCTCCCATAAAAAAATTGTCACTTTATCAATTTTTATGGAGGAAATGATAGCACATTATGAGGATACAAAGAGCAACACCTTCTTTAGCCAATTGATAAATCTCAAACAAAAGGGTTCAGTGGTGGATCACATTGAGGACTTCCAAAAATTGAATATAAGGATAACTGATATTCTAGAGGAACAGAGGATTGAGGTCTTCATAGGGACTTTAAAGGATAACATACAACATGAGGTTCTCTTTTGGGAACCTGATTTATTGGATAAAACATTCATGTTGGAAAGAAAAAAATGAATGTGAAATTATGGTGATAAGGAAGCCTACCACTCAGATCTATAAATATGGAAGTGTTGCTACACCTAGAATTCCACAACCTACAATGTTGACACCACAAAAATTGGAAGAAAAAGGAGCAAAAGGGCTTTGATAAAATTGTGATAGCAAATACACTAAATTTCATAAGTGTGTTGAGAGGAAATTATTTTAAATATATTGTGAAGAGGAGGAAGAAAATGAAAAATAAAATTCAAAAGAAGAGGATATACACCAGCAACCAACCCTATAAGAAGAAGAAACAGATGGAGCCATATCATGTAATCGGTAGCGAGGGAATTACCACTCCTCAAACTCTCAAGATAGAAGGACATATCAAGAAGAAAAAGTTAATAGTGTTGATTGATTCGAGTAGTACCCATAATTTTATTCATTGTAAGGTAGCCAAGGAATTGAATTGTTTCCTATACCCAGCACCAGAATGTCAAGTGATGGTTGCAAATGGAGGAATTAAAAATTGCTCTGGAAAATGCCATAATATCAAGCTATCCATGGGGGAATATGTATTGAATAGTCCAATTTTTTCCATCCCATTGGGAGGTGCTGATGTTGTACTAGGAGTATAATGGTTACAATCTTTGGGGATGGTAGCTTTTAATTTTCAAGAACTTTTCTTGAAATTTTTTTTGGAAGGACAGGAAATCGAATTACGGGGTATCTCGGGGAATCCAGGAAAGATAATAAACTCTAATGTCATGACAAAGCTTCTAAAGAAAGAACAACGAGGCATAATTGCACAATTATGCTCACTAGAAGTTCCAACATCAAAATCATCTATTTCTCCATATCTCCAAAAAGTCTTGGACAATCATTCCAAGGTGTTTGACACTCCCAAAGGACTCCCACCTATTCGTGATCATGATCATGATATTCATTTGATTCCAGGAAGTGTTCCTCCAAACATTCGGCCTTATAGATATCCTTATGTCTAAAAGAGTGAAATTGAACGTATGATTGCAGAAATGTTATAGGC
Source organism: Pinus albicaulis (assembly GCA_034641835.2). NCBI lineage: Eukaryota > Viridiplantae > Streptophyta > Pinopsida > Pinales > Pinaceae > Pinus > Pinus albicaulis. The sequence goes on from CM076579.1 coordinate 684,609,708, forward strand.
TAGTATAATTCAACCTAGTCAAAGTTCTTTCTCTGCTCCAGTAGTATTGGTGCACAAGAAGGATGGATCATGGCACATGTGTCCGAATTATAGGGAGCTTAATAAGCTCACTGTTAAAGATAAATTTCCCATTCCTGTGATTGATGACTTACTGGATGAATTACATGGAGCAATTTATTTTACCAAGTTGGATCTTCATTCAGGATATCATCAAATTAGAATGAAGATTGAAGATATTCTGAAAACAGAATTTGGAACTCATGAGGGTCATTATGAATTTTTGGTCATGCCTTTTGGCCTTACCAATGCACCTTCTACATTTCTAGGGTTGATGAATTCCATTTTCAAACCCTTCCTTAGCAAATTTTTGCTAGTATTTTTTGATGCTATACTAATCTATAGCAGGTCTTGGAAGGATCATGTTCAACATGTTGACAGGGTGCTCAAACTATTGGAGGGAAAAAATTATATGCGAAAACATCCAAATGTTTCTTTGGAGTAAAAGAGGCGGAATATCTGGGTCATATTGTATCTCACGAGGGTGTTAAGGTAGACCCTAACAAAATTAAAGCCATTAAGGAATGGAAAGTCCCCACAACCATAAATTAGTTGTGCGGATTTCTCGGGTTAACAAGGTATTATCACAAGTTTGTTAAGAATTATGGGAGAATAGAAGCACCTCTAACAACATTATTGAAGAAAGAGGGATTTTCATGGACTCCTGAAGCAACTAAGGCCTTTGAACATCTTAAAGAGGCAATGTTCCTAGCACCAGTCTTAGCTACGCCAGACTTCACAAAAACCTTTATTGTGGAATGTGATGCCTCATGAAATGGAATTGGTGTTGTTTTAATGAAAGAAGGAAGACCCATTTCTTTGAAAGTCGTTCAATCAAAGGAAATTATTTACAAAAGGCTATTTATGAGAAGAAAATGTTAGCAATACTACATGCACTAAAGAAATGGAGACCTTACCTAATGGGAAGACACTTCAAGGTAAAAATTGATCATGATAGTCTTAAACATTTTTTGGAACAAAGACTATCTTCAGAAGAGCAACAAAAATGAGTCACAAAGATGTTGGGTTACGTCTTTGAAATCATCTACAAAAAAGGGAAGCTAAATGTTGTTGCAGATGCACTCTCAAGAAAGGATGAAGAGGTGGAAGCATTTCTTTCTGCCATTTCTATTATCCAACCAGATTGGATAACCGAAGCAAGGGATGAATGGAAGAAGGACGAAGAAGTGTGGACACTCATTTAAAAGTTGCAGCAAGATCCTAGTACATCTGATACATTTAGTTGGAAAAATGATTCCTTATGGTACAAAGATCTCTTATATATTTTCAAGAATTCCGAACTAAAACAAAATATTCTTTTGGAATTGCACACTTCTCCTTTAGGGGGACACTCGGGATTTTTAAAAACTTACCACGCAGTGAAAAAATAATTTTTTTGGGATGGCCTTAAATCTGATATTCAAAATTTTGTGGTGGAATGTTTAGTTTGCCAACAAAATAAAGTTGAGGCAATTAAGACCCCCAGTATTCTACAACCTTTATCCATTCCAAGTCAATGTTGGGAGGAGATTTCAATGGATTTTATCACAAGTTTACCTGGGTCTGAAGGAAGGAGTGTCATCATGGTGGTAGTTGATAGACTTACCAAGTATGCACACTTTTGTGCATTATGTCATCGATTTAAAGCAAGTACAATTGCTACTGCATTTATGGAAGCAATTCAAAAGCTACGTGGAAACCTGAAGATTTTTATACGTGATAGAGATCCCATTTTTACAGGAAATTTTTGGATGGAATTATTTTCTTGTTTGGGTACTCAACTAGCTCATAGCTCATCTTATCATCCTCAATCCGATGGTCAAACAAAGATAGTGAATAAATGTTTGGAAGGATATCTTCATTTTTTTTTATCTGGTAAGCCAACACAATGGGTCAAGTGGTTACCTCTCGCTGAATGGTGGTATAGCACTTCCTTCCATACTGTAGCAAAAATGACCTCATTTATGGCACTTTATGGATATCATCCATTTTCCATCACATCTTCTTTAAGGGAAAATTCTAGGGTTCAAGAAATGGAGGATCACATCAAGCATCAACAGGAAGTTCTCCAACTCTTAAAGGATAACCTAAATTTGGCACAAAATCAAATGAAATAACAGGAATATCAACATTGTAGTGAGAGAAGTTTTGATGTGGGACACTGGGTATTTTTATGGCTACAACCATACAAACAAATGTCCCTTAAGCAAGCTAAGAAGGATAATAAATTATCACCAAAGTACTATGTCCTTACAAGGTGTTGCAAAAGATTGGTACTATGGCATAAAAATTTGAGCTTCCTGCTTCTTCGCGAGTGCATCCAGTTTTCCATGTTTCATGCTTAAAAAAGGTTATATGGGACAAACTTCCATTTCAAACAATATTGCTAGAACTTGATGAGGAAGGAAAAACCATATTGGAACTTGAAGCAGTCACGGAAACAAAAACTTGACAGCTACGAAATCGATCAATTTTAGAGTATCTCATCAAATGGAAGAACTTACCCACTGAAGATTCTACATGGGAGGATGAGAATTTTATACAAAAGCACCCAGAGCTACTCAAGCATTGAGGACAACACTTTTTTGAAGGAGAGGAGCATGTTAGGTCCTTGTATTACTAGTATAGTCCCTTATTGTTGTTAGTGTAACCCCCTTATTGTTATCGTTGTACCCCTGTAACCCCCATATTGTTATTATTGTGCCCTTACATTATTATTGTTAGGTCGGCTAGGATTACATTGTGGCCCCATGGATTCCTATATATAGAAAGGAGGTTTTGTCATTTGTATCATCCAAGAATTGTTCATTTATGTAATGTATTGGAGGTTTCCCCCTCGAAGTGGCTTATTTCTAAGGCGTTGATCTCTCTTTTCTTCTATTTTTGGAGTTGGTTTCATAATATTATAAATTCCACAACTTTCAATAAATCATAAAAATTTGTAAATTCTTGGAAAATCTTTTACTAAACAAGAAAAATAGCATCAAAGCTAGAGGTCCCTATGTAATGTTTATGGAAGTTATCAAAAGATGGGTGGAGGGAAAAATAGTTACGTATAAGATACTCAATATGTTCAGTTGAATACTCAATTAAAAGTGAAACTTTCAAGACATTTATAGCCTATATATGACCTATAATTATCAAACCTTAAATCTGAAATTACACCAAATATTGATTTATCGCCTTGTGAATCGTGTAAATCTATTGTGTCAACATAAAAATCTGCCACTAAAATACTAATTTGGATTCCAATAAGTAAAAAAAACAAGTATATATGATGCAATTATTAATAATCAACTACATGCTTCAATCCTACTAGCTATGGGGCCTAGAAAAATAATTGGGAGTGCTTCTCATTATTAATTAATTCAAGATGTCAAAATACAATGATCTTGAAATGTAGCCACTAAACATCAGATGTTAAAATTGTAAGAAAAAATTTTGGTTAATATTCATTACACCAACAAAATATCCAAGGATCATTCAAATGCTCCCAAATCCGTATGAAGCACGAGTATCCAAAGATGAAATTTCATGGATACAAGGAGAGCACTCTCTGCCTCTCAATGATAACTATGTCCTCCCACAAGTACTTCAACTAGCAAAGGGATTTCAATACAAGAACTTCAAAGCACAAAAAATAACATTATACAAAAATACACTTAGTCCCCCCTCTAGCTATATAGAATAGATCTAGGCGAATAACAAAAATATCCATAGAGAATAGGAATAAAGTAGGAAAAATAAAGATGACAAGAAAAAAATAACAAGCAACAAAATCTACTAATTTGAACATGTGTCCACATTTACTCAAATAGTAAAGGAAACAAAAGAACCTAGCATGATTGATTATGCACTTGATAAGATGCCATTTACTTCTTTAGTAAAAAGGAAGAAAATCTCAACCTCTTTTATTTTCCTATGGAATAATCCTCTATGTATGGAACTAGGGTTTTGTGCTACACTCTATGCTTACTCTCCAACATTACAATGAGAGTTCCCAAATTTGTTTCTAAATATGTTTGATTTGTTTGAGTTTGGGCCAAATCTAGTCAAATCCTGTCAAGTTCGGTGAAGATGCAATGAGCATAATTATGTTCGCCTAAGTTACCCAACAAGCTTGACCCAAATTTTCCAAAAGGAAGTTTGATATAGAATATTTCTATGACATATTTTGAAGAATTTTCCCTTTTTTATATGCCTCAAATAGAGAATTTAAACTAGTCTCCTCTTACCACAATTTGGCTAGATATGTGAGACAAATCAGAACCAATAGTATCCACTAAGAGATTGCAATAGATGGGCATTTATTATGCCAAAATATGCTCAAAATTTGCATCTGAATCCAACCATTGTTTTTTGCATTGTTGCATCCATAAGCACAAATGTAATTTTTTCATCAAAGAGGCTTGAACACCAATATGGTCAATTTAAGCACCTCACTTCTACTAATTAGGCAAGCTACTATTTCAGATTTTTTTTTAATTGTGGATTTTTATGCCAATTTTATATTAGGGAATCCCAATCAGATTCTTTTTTAGACTTTTCCCAATGTTTCCTCGGTCCATTTCTTGTGACTCTGGTCTCCACTTGGATATAAAATTTTGAGAATTCATCTCTTTGAATCAAAAACTTGTACGATAATATAAATAGGCAACTTATGTCTTCTAATTCATATGTTACCCTAATTGAAGATTCCTCTCCCCATTTTGTTCCATATATGAATTTGAACATGTTAAATATGATTGGTTGTAGAGTTTACAATAGCTGAGCAACCTTTTAAAGGGTGGTCCCAATTTGAATTCATACGAAAGAAATTTTCGTTCATTTAGCATTGAAAGATAATGTTTATGGCATGTATAAATCAAGAAATTCTAAATAAATTTTTAAAATTTTGCATATGTTCAAGAAAGTAATAACTTTTGTAAATACTAAATACCAAATATCAAGTATGGCATTCTATCAAGTTTCAATTTTGTTGCATCAATCAATTAAATTAGAGTAACTGCACTCAAGAAGTCTAATTTAGCATAAGAGTGAGGAGATATGTACCATGGAAAATTTGGTGGTTGCTTCACAAATTAAAATGGGCTTGTTTTCTTGTATTCAAGGTGGTTTTGTAGTCAGATAACACTAGAGAGCATGATTTGGTCCTACAACACATTCTAGGAGGCACTATAAATTTGTTTGGTGGGATTATTTCTTATCCAATTGAAGACTATGTCAAGAAACAACTCATCTGAGAAGGCAATGAATTCCATGGATGTTATAACAATTTGACTAGAAGCTGGGAAGGTATGGGAGACTATGGAAGTGAAAATATGATTTTTATTGATACCTCAAATGTGACCAAGCTTAAAAATAAAGATGGTTATGGTGCAGAAGAACAAAAAAATAAAAAATAAAAGAAGAAACAACAAAAATTTGAGACCGCGTGTACCTCTAGAAAGCATTTCTACGCTGCCTCACATCTATTGTAGATATTTCAAAGCTCTCATATATGCTTTAACATGGGAGGAATATGATCACAAAATTATTTTATTTACTCTCTTCTTCTATAATTTCATGGAAAGTAAAATCATCACTTTATTTTGTTATTTGAGCACTATATGGAAGGCTTCATGTAGTTGTTTCACAAGGTGCCAAAATTTATTTTGAACAGAAAATTCTTCAACAACCCCTGATTAATGATTCATACTAGATATTGTTACAACTAATACTTGAATATATCATTCCAGAAATTATCCTCCTTCTAGATTGTAAATTCATCATATCTTTTCCCAGGACAAGAACCGATGAGTGATTCTGTAATAAAGGTATTTGATATATTATTTGGAGTTTCTAGAGAGTTTCAAGCATTGGAAAGGTGCTTCCACAATTGAAACAAGGTGAACAGGGATGCTTGATATACTGGAAGACTACTTGAACTTCTTGGAATTTACATATTGTCGAATGGATGGGAGCATTTCAACATTAGAACACCAACATTGGATAAAGAACTTTGATAGCCCAAATAACAAAAATTTTATTTTTCCTATTTCAACTCAAGCAGGGCGGGCTGGAATCAATTTTTTAGTGCAAATAAATTTATTATATATGATATGTATTTCATTCCATTTTTTTATTTATAGGCTTAATCGTGATCTCATAGGATTTTCCAAGGCAAACCAATGATTGTATATCAATTCATAATAAAGTGTTATGTTGATGAGAGAATATTACAACGATAAGGAACAAAGTTGGATTTGGATAATATGGTGATAAATATTTGTAAAAATGAAATTTTAAATAATTATCTAGATCACAAATAACCTTTTTGGATACTGCCACAATACCACCAATTTCATTTCCAAAATTGTCAAGCAAAAATTTATTGTGAGGGATTATGTCCTTGTGTAATTACTAATAATGGTAGACCATGTAGAAATTTTTATGTTGTGAATAGAGTTCATTATACAAAGATCAATGGTTTAATATTTTTGGTAATACAAAACCCCAACTAGGTTTCATTAGTTTACTCTATTAGCCAAACCAAGTTTCATAATTCTATGAAGTTCATATGACATTCTAATAGCTCATTGCAGTTGTTTGTACTACCTATTTCTTCTACTCAAGGAAAAAGGTCTAGCAAATATAAATCTGATAATAGATCAACAAAGTAGGTTGAGGGTCCTTTAGAAGTGAGGAGACTCTATAAATATACACTCATTTACAATAGACAATCTCCAAGAGTCCATTTCCAAAAATGGGAAATAATTCTCTAGCAAGTGTATTGGCTAGAATATTTGTACGTATTGCTACCTCATTTATTTATACTCCTAATGAGTGTGTTAAACATTAGATGCAAATTTTTTTATAGTATTTAAATAGTTGGTATGTCTATTAGAAGTGGAGTTTCTATTTCCATAAATAAATTTCCAACAACAATAAAGTAACGTCAAGAAAACAAATACCACCTGAGTAGACTATACTCGACCAAAAAAGAATAAAATTCAATGCCAAGTTCTAGAAATTGTTAACTGGTAAGAAATATAATATGAATGAATGATTTTAGCTACTTGAAATAATCATGTTGTATTATATGAAGACCTCCATTACATGTTCAACTGGGTAAGAGTTGGCACAAGTATCAATTTTTGTTAGAAGGAGATTTTTGAGAGGCTCACTTGTTGGAAACTGTCAAAAAGCTATAATGCTTGAACCTGGTAATTACATCTGAAAGTTTGTTGAAAGGATCAGCCATCCATAGAAACTCGTACCATGAATAGTGATTCATCAATCTATAGGTTGCACACAATGCACATTCATGGAAGGGGCTATGACCTGGTTGGAATTTTGTTGAATCTTTTGAAGTGGTGGGTAATAACACCACTAACAAAAGAAATTTTGAGCATAGGCAATAACATATACAAACAAAAACAAAATGAAAAGTATTCCTACTTAACAACTGCATTCATATACTCTCGCTTGCTCTAAGACATCGTGGAAATCAACACACCCTCAGGCATATAATATGAAAAAGATATAGATATTATAAGGAATGGTAGAAGAAATATATGGTGCGGGTGGCTAGTAAGGCAGAACTGCTCAATACCATCAACGTCATAGATAACAGAGGAAGAAAGAAGGTAAGATGAATCGCTTGAGAGGCCTGGAAGTTACCTAGAGGCCCTAAAAGAGTGGCAAGAACTCCTTGATCCATGGACTCTGGGAACTCCCTTGTCCATCAATAAGTTGTCCTCAATGTGGTGGTATGATACCCAATGGATTATTGGGTGTAGAGAAGGGATGCACCACATGGACGCAGGCTAATGGGGGGCATGAGTCTGTAGGTTGGAGGCTGCTTGGGTTGGTGCCTTGGTTGGTTGGGGGTACTAGGAACAAGAAGAATACTTATACATATAATTATTCAGTTTCCTTCTCTTCTGTTATGAATATATGTGTTTTAATTATGAATTGAAATTCTTATGGATATAATAATTTTTATATATACATGAATATAATATACATGTTTATTTTTTGAATGTTGTAGGTGTATGCTGAACAGCTCAAACCTTGGATGCAACTCAAAACAGTCGAAGGAACATTATGTAACATGAAGAGAATTAAACTATAGATGCAGTGAAGATTGGTGACTTGGTAGGATGTGCATATTGTTGAAGACAAAGGAACACAAGGGATGATCTTATTCTAAGGGGGAGGGGAATGTAACACTCGTAGTTCCACCCCTGAATGATTAATGTGATGATTGTCTATAATATGTGTTAGTTGGTGAGCCTAAACTCATTGAGGCTTGTGTGCCTATGTATGTATATACATGTTAGGCCAATGGGGCCAAGTTATGAATATGGTTCAGGCTGGTGTTCCTGTGTAATGGGTTTGAGGACCCTGATTTTTAGGCTGGTAAACAAGGACATAATTAGGCTAGTGAACTGAGAGTTGCTTTTGGGGAAATACACCCATGTGTATGTGTGCCTATGTTTTGGGGTTGTTGTGCCCGCGTGGTTATACTCTTATATCCTATGACATCGGGAGGTCTAGTGTGGTAAATATTTTTAATCCATATATATATATATATATATATATATATATATATATTAATAAAAACATAATGGATGTTGGAAAAATGAGACAGAAGGATTACAAGGGTCCCATGACTCCACAGTTATAAAATGCATCTTGAGGGAAAGGTAACATCATGATATTATAATATTAAATAGAGGACAAATATATTTATAAAAATGGGGAAGTCCATTACTCAATATGGAATTCAATGTTTGTGATTGAGGAGTGTTGAATGTTGCAACAAGAAACACTAAAAGTTGCATCTGGAAACATCATTCCTTTATCCTAGTGAAAAATAAGCACCTACACTAGGTGGGGCCCACACAGGCTATTTTTAGTTATATGTCTATTTTTAGAATGGTGAGCATATTTTAAAATTAGCAGGATGTTGATTCTAGATGGTTGAGAAAATTATATCTTTGGATGAATTTCTATTTTTTGAACTTGGGCGAAGTCTATTTATAGATCTCTAATCTAAAAATAGAATGCATGTCGATTATTATTAGCCCTTAATAATAATCAGACAATAAATAGTAACTTATTCTCTTGGAGCACTTTATTTCAGTGAACAGATGTGGCACATCAGTGGGATGAAGGAATTACGCAATTCCTAGGTTGGTTGGTGACTCATGCATGGAGAACTTCGTTATAACTGATTGTGGCAAGTTGTAACAAAGTTGGAAGAGTAGTTATGTGAGTTTTTATTTTGTAACAAATTTGTAAGAGTATTTATGTGAGTTGTTATTTAGTTTAACTCAGTTCAATGAGTTAAACTCAGTTGTGCTAGTTGTAACTGAACATACACTAGTGATAGATGAGTGGATTAATTATTTAATTAATTCACAAGTAGTGTCTTACTTGCAACTAAAGAAATACAGCAGTTAACTACTTGCATGTCAGATCCAGTGGAGACCCAGTGGAGAGATACGTGAAAGGGTGAGATGGACTATCTGTTGTGACTATAGTGGTGCATTCAATGCATCCACACACACATTGGAGATGCTTATGAGGATTGCATAGTGCAATAAAGGAAAGGTTGAATTCATTCAGGGTTCTTCTTCAGTAGAGATTGCGCAGTGGAGGCAGGTTGTCAGGAGACAAGAAATTGGTGCATGGAGGTGCAAATTTCCGCAAGACAGTGCGAGACGATTGTATATTGTACTGAGAGCTCTATGAGATGAGCTTTGTATGAGATATATGATATTGTTTCATGATCCATTGATATACATAATATATTATAGTTGGGGTTTTTTCTTTAAGCTTTCCTGGTAAAACATCTTGTTGTGTGTGATTGATTTTGCTTCATATGTGTTTTGCAATTGGCAATTTAATTTCTGCAAAGAATTAAGTGGAAGGATTATGTATTTAACATACGATTAATTTTTTGATCGGGTGAATCCAAGATATACATGCATGTTGTGTAATTTCAACATGGTATTAGAGTTGTTTTAATCACTGGAGATTGCAATATTGAAGCGGTGTTGAGTTTTGTGCTGGTGGAACAATCCGAAATTGCTGCAAGAATTTCTTGGTGCGACAGTTGAGTATACATTGAAATGGCTTTCAATGGGTTGCAGTTGGAGTATGCACTCGAGGGAAAATCTAACTACATAGCTTGGAAGGATAGGATGGAGGCAGTGCTTGAAGATAATGGCTTGAAGGAGTTCATCGATAGCGATGTTCCTAAGCCCACTTCGGCGGATGCTGCAGTACTTGATGCATGGCAAAATAAAGTAGCAAGGGTGAGGAGGATTCTATTGGAAGGTGTGAAAGACCATATTGTGTCAAGACTTCATGGGAAAGCCACTCCATTTGCAATGTGGAAGGCTTTGACAGATCTTTTCCAAAGCAGCAGTGACCATAGGAAATTAGCACTGAAGGATAAACTCAGAAAAATCAAGATGGAGAAGAATGACACTATTCCAGTATACTTGACAATGTTTTTCCAATGCAGGGATGAGATTGGGAGTGTAGGATTCAGTGTTGCGGATGATGACTTGGTGAGTTTGGCTCTCCTTAGGCTTCCAAAGAGTTGGCACAGTTATTAAGACTCTGTCAATGGATGGGAGAAACTGCCTAATTGGGAGTGACTGTGGTCAGATCTAGTGCAGGAGGAGATAAGGCAGACCACCAGGGATGGCTCTTCATCAAAGCATGATGATGAAGAGGATTTTTCTTTGGTTTCCAAGGCGAAGAAGAAGAAGAGGAATAAATTCCATTCAAAATCTGAGGCTGGTAAATATGGCAAGGAGCACAACATGTCCAAATTGAAGTGTTTTCACAGTCACGAGTATGGACATATTGCCACAAATTGTCCACATAAGAAGAAGAACAAGATGGTTTCCAGAGATGCAGCTGGTGAGGCCCTTGCCTCGTAATTTGAGCTTGACTTCTCATTGATCGCATGCATGGTGTCTAGTGCATTGGGATCGGGGTGGTACTTTGATAGTGGTGCTTCCTTTCACATGACAGAAGATGAGAAATTGTTTAGTGACTTGGTGGAGAAAGATCTCCAGATGCATGTTGAGTTGGGCGACGATGGATGATACAGTGTGACCGGCATTGGTACCATTACCTTTCAGAGGGCGTCAGGTAAACTCTTTCATTTAAAATATGTTGTGCATGTTCCAGTTTTAAAGAAGAATTTAATCTCAGTCGCAATGTTAGAGGATAGAGGCTATGATGTTGTCTTTAGTGAAGAAAAATGTTTCCTGCGACACAAAGCAACAAGGAAAGCCAAGAGGTTGGGATTCGAGTTAAGAATCTCTACAGACTTGAAGTAGATGGGATTTCTACGGAGCTTCCTATTGTTGGGAAGTGCGAGGAAGGCATGTAATTGAAGCTTGAGAGGGAGCAGGATTTGCATGCAGGTAAGAGTGGACCTTGGGATGTGGAGCAACCACTAGATGAGGATCATGTAGTGGGAGAAACCACTCATGCAGAGAAATTTCGTGCCAGATGATCAAAGGGAGTGCATGCAGCTATACCACCAGGTGAGGGGTGGGCTGACATGCATGAGTAATCCCAAGAAGAGATTTCTGGGCAGGATTCATTGAGATGGTGTGGATCTCATGAATTGAACCTGGCTATGAGGCGCCCAGAGCAGCAGTAGCACGATTAGTTGGATTGATGTAGTTAGATCAAAGTGACAGTGTCGGATACTGGAGTGCGACTCAGAGTTGACAGCAAATGCAGAGTGAATGGGTGCAAAATTCAACAGCGCAGTGGTTCCTGAAGACATGTGCAGTAGCTAAGCAGAGGTCAGAAGACTTTGATGACAGATACATTATACTAATTCATTTGTTTGGAGGTTATTCAGTTTCGAAAGTGTTGGATACAAGAGTTGCAGGGCACATGCAAAGACAGTCCTTTCTTTTTGAGAGGTAGTGTTGAATGTTGCAATAAGAAACAGTGAAAGTGGCATCCGGAAACATCATTCCTTCATCCTAGTGAAAAATAAGCACCTACACTAGGTGGGGCCCACATAGGCTATTTTTAGGTGTATGTCTATTTTTAGAATGGTGATCATATTCTAAAATTAGCAGGATCCTTATTCTAGATGGTTGAGAAAATTCTATCTTTGGATGAATTTCTATTTTTAGAACTTGGGCGAAGTCTATTTATAGATCGCTAATCTAAAAATAGAATGCATATCGATTATTATTAGCCCTTAATAATAATCAGGCAATAAATAGTAACTTATTCTCTTGGAGCACTTTATTTCAATGAACGGATGTGGCACATCAGTGGGCTGAAGGAATTACGCAATTCCTAGGTTGGTTGGTGACTCGTGCAAGGAGAACTTCATTATAATTGATTGTGGCAAGTTGTAATAGAGTTGGAAGAGTAGTTATGTGAGTTTTTATTTAGTTTAACTCAGTTTAGTGAGTTAAAATCAGTTGTGCTAGTTGTAAATGAACATACACTAGTGATAAATGAGTGAATTAATTATTTAATTATTTCACAAGTAGTGTCTTACTTGCAACTGAAGAAATACAACAGTTAACTACTTGCATGTCAAATCTAGTGGAGACCCAGTGGAGAGATAGGTGAAAGGGTGAGATGGACTATCTGTTGTGACTATAGTGGTGCATTCAATGCATCCACACACACATTGGAGATGCTTATAAGGATTTCGCAGTGAAAGCAAGGCAAGGTCGAATTCATTCATGGTTCTTCTTCAGCAGGGATTGCGCAGTGGAGGCAGGCTATCAGGAGGCAAGAAATTGGTGAATGGAGGTGCAAATTTCTGCAAGACAGTGTGAGACGATTGTATATTGTACTGAGAGCTATATGAGCTAAGATTTGTATGAGATATATGATATTGTTTCATAATCCATTGATATACATAATATATGATAGTTGTATTTTTTATCTTTAAGCTTTCCTGGTAAAACATCTTGTTATGTGCGATTGATTTTGCTTCATATATGTTTTGCAATTGGAGATTTAATTTCCACAAAGAATTAAGTGGAATGATTTTGTATTTAACATAAGATTATTTTTTTAGATCGGGTGAATCCAAGATATACATGCATGTTGTATAATTTCTACAAGGATTCAGTGAGTGCTAGGGGTTGGACTCTAAAACTGACTATTTGGGATGCATATAAGCTTTTGTGGGCCTTGATGGCCTCGGAGCTTGGTGGATTTGGTTATGGTTTGGTGGCCATGGAGTTTTTGTAACTTGTTTTTGAGATAGTCACTGGGTCCTAGGCTTGGACTCTATAACTAACTGACCAGTCAGTGAGCCCTGCGCCTGGACTTTATAATCAACTGAGGCATGGTTATTTAGGTAACCATGCCATAGAGGATGCATCCCGTTGTGAGAGCCTTGGTGGTTCTGTTGAAATTATGAACTTCTATGCTGAAACAATTACGTGTTCCTAAAAATTATTTCTGCTTCAATATTAATTAAGAAATTATAGATAGAACATAAAAAAGTGCACAATAGAAGACAACGAGGAACAAAATGAGACACAAAGAATTTAGGTCCAATGACCAGGGAAAAACCCACAAGGGGAAATCCAAAACAAAGTCTTATTATATTAAATGTCAATTGTTCAACGAAGATACAAACTACAATGAGAGATCAAGAGAATGAGTAATTTGACCCAAATCTAAATAGCCTATAGCATAAAGATCACTACTGATAGCAAAAAATGTAAACACTGAATCAACATTCCCTTCAACTGAATCAACACTGAAATGCTAAATCAACCTTGGCTCACCAAGTTCTTATCTTACTCTCCAGTTTTCTCTCTCTCACACCATCTTCTTTAAGTCTCTCCAACTCTCTCTCTCTCTCTCTCTCTCTCTCTCATGTTTCAATTGTTCTTTCACAATGCACTGGTAATACTTAGGTGAGAAGACATGAAACACATATATAGGAGGAGGAATAAATTCTTGTCATAGAGGATGAGAAATACACATTTCTTGAGGAATATTAAAATATACCATTTAGGAGAGTGTAACTAAGGAGAGGAATGCATGTGTTAGTAACTTATGCCATTAAGAGAGGTACACATTCCATAGTTAAGGAGAGTGTAACATATGCATTAAATAGAGTGTAAGAGGAATATTTTATGGCATGCCTTTAATGAGTGTAAGAGGAATATTCCATGTCTTTAATGAGAGTATAAGAGATATTTTAATGTATAATTAAAAGAGAGAGATAGATAGTTAGTGCCATGAGAGTCATCAAGGAGATAGATACGAAGTGATTGAGGTGATGAAGGTAACGAGTCCTGTAATTCCTTTAAACAATAATATTGTAGTATCATAAAGGATAATAATAACAATAAATTAATAGAATTCATGATTAAGTCGAGATTGAACTATTATGATTGATTAATGATAAGTTAAGTGATTTTATTTCAAATATACTTGATTACCAATATACGCAAAGTGATTTACTATTTTTTGAAATTCATACTTGAGATGCTAGACATGACTTTATAATTTTAGAAAGTCACTCTAGAATTGTCAGAAATGAGATTTTATTTAAGGAGATTCATCCATGAGATGTCAATTTTAAACATTTTTTTGGTTATGGCCCAGGTAGCCATGAATTCAAGGCACCAGCTTGGGGTTGATCAACTGTTGAAAGATAATGAACAGTGTAGTATATAGCTGGGAGGAATGTTAGAGGTCCGCAACCAACCGACAACATTCACAGATAAGTATTTCATAACTTGTTATTGTTCATTCAGTTGCATTTACATATGGTTTTGCAATCTTGTGGTCTACTTTACTCAATATCACATATTATGGTTAAGTTAAGCATACATTTCTGGTTCTGGGAATAATGTAATTGGTTAAATGAATCTGGTCAATTCACATAATTGTATATTTTTGGTTTATTTTTGCCTAGGGTTGTGTATTTATGGTATACCTATGTGTGGAACTACTATTATGGTCAATTCTGTGTATGTATATGTATTATTGGTTGTGTTTGAAATGTGTATATATATTATGTGCATTTGGGTATTGGCAGTGTGCGAGAATTATAAGTTATTGTTAAATTAAGCTTCTACTTTTGGTAAATTTTGGAGCAATTTTTCGATTTGTGTGACTGGCATTTCCAAGAGGTGGCTAAGGAAATTACAATGGTATCATGGCACCTAAGTTTCATACTGGTCCTCCATGGGCTGCAGTGTTATAAAACAATAAAAATTACTTAGTATGGTTGCAAGCCATTTCACAAAATGCCAAATTTCGATTATATAAGGTTTATAAATACCAACACAGAAGAGGATTTTCTTTTTAATTTATGTTGAGGATACTCTTGAATGGTAGGTGTGAGAACTTAGAGTTTTCATACCTATTTCTTGAAATAATGCTTGTACAAAATGAATGACATCTTGGATGGTTGTGTTTAGATGTATTGATGGTGGTTTCATTGTGCATTGTATATGTTTATTGATTGGATTCACACACCAAACCATAACATTATTCACTACAACAAATACTACAATGATGAATAATGCCATGATTACAAGGATTCCTTCTTCTAATACAAAGGTTGAATTTCATGGTTCCAATTAAACATACACCATTGACTCACACTCCTATTACTTCTTGTTGCAGGAATGTATCAACAGGAAAACCCCATCAGAAGGCCATAAATTCCATGTCCAAATCCTCTTCATGGGACTATTAACCCATAGTGTTTTCTTGGTAGCCAAGATTTTTAGCATGTATGCTTATTGTGGAAGTATGAAGGGTACGTGCCAGGTGTTCGAAAAAATTCCCAAGTGAAATGTGTCTGCATGGACTATTATTTTTAGAGGTTGTGTCAGGGATGGACACTGCCAGGAATCCCTCATACTTTATTACCAAACACAATAGGCAGGACTAAGTGGAGACACACCTTTCCAATTGTCCTCAAGGCATGCGCTGAGATTTCGGCCCTATAGGAGGGCGGGGAAATCCATAGTTACATGGAACACCGTGACAACAGGATATTTCGAAATTAGAAATTCTGAAGAGGAAAGAAATCTACTTGATGAAATGGACCTGGGAAGGTTAAAACCCAATGTGATAATTTGGAGCACGATGATATCCAAGTATGAGTAGAAAGGTCATGGAAATAGTGTAGTGAGATCTTTTCTAAAATTTAGTTGGCTGGAGAGAAATCCAATTCAATCACTATTGCTAGTGCTCTTGCTTCTTGTGCAGAAATAGCAGTGTTGCTACAAAAAAAAAATGAATGATGCATATGAAGTGTTTTTCAATATGCCAAAGAGGGATATGATCTCATGGAATGCAATAATTTCTTGTTATGCATTGAATGGGCCACTTGTGATGAAGTTTTGGGACTCTTTTATCAACTTCAAAATGATAGGAATCAACCCAGATGTAATTAGTGCGGTCATTATGAGATATACTCAATTTTGTCATAGTGTTGAATCCTTGAAACTCTTTAGTTGAATGCAAGTTTCAGAGGTGAAGCCTAACTCTATTATTATAGAAATTATTTTTACTTCATGTGTTGACTTAATGGTTTTGCAGTGATCAACCATGGTCTAATGTCACATTGTCACAAATATTTTGTTAATATGAAAATCAACTAATGTCACATTGTGACAAGGATTGTATCAATATGCCAAAATTAACCATGTTCCAACATTGCATTGTGACAAATATTGTATCAATATGGAAATAAACCATGGTCACATTTTGACAAATATTGTCTCTTGGTCCAACATCACATTTTCACAACAATGGTCATATATGGTTAATCACTGTCCAACGTCGCATTGTGACAAATATTGTCTCAAAATGAAAATCAACAATGGTCAACCATGGCCAACCATTTTCCAACATCGCATTGTGGAAAAATGTTGTCTCAATATGAAAATCAATCATGCTAAACCATAGTCCAATGTCTCATTGTGACAAATATTGTGTCAATATGAAAATCAACTATGGTCAACCATGTTTATTTTAGGGTTTATAATATTTATCTTAGGATTTATATACCTTGGGCTTATAATATTAATCCCATGGGTTTAATATTTTTCCCTTGTGTTTATAATACCACGGGTTTTTATAATTGATGTTTTGGGTTCATTATTCGCTTGGGTTTATTAATCTAAGGGTTCATATTCCTAGGGTATAATATTATTCATAGGGTTTATAATATTAAATCTATGGTTTAATATTAAACCTAAGGTTTAATATTAAACCTAGGGTTTAATATAAATCCCTTGGGTTTACACTCATGGGAAATGATGGTCCAATGTCACATTGTGCCAAATATTGTCTCTATATTAAAATCAACCATGGTCAACCATGGTCCAATGTCGTATTCTAACAAAGATTAACTCAGTATGAAAATCAACGAAGGTAAAGCATGGTCAACCATGGTCCAATGTCGCATTGTGACAAAGATACTCGGTATGAAAATCAACAGAGGTAAAGCATGGTCGACCATGTTTATTTTAGGGATTATAATATTTATCTTATGGTTTTTATACGTTGGGTTTATAATATTTATCGCTTGGGTTTAATAGTATTCCCTTTGCTTTATAATCCCTTGTGTTTGTATATTGATCCCTTAGGTTTATAATATCAATCACTTGAGTTTATTAATCTAAGGGTTCATATTCCTAGGGTATAATATTTTTCATAGATTTTATAATATTAATCTTTTATTTTAATATAAATCCATTGGGTTTATAATCATGGTCAACCATGGTCCAATGTCACATTGTGACACATTGTCGCATATGAAAATCCACCAATTTTGTATAGTGACAATGATTGTCTCGATATGAATATTAACCATGGTCAACCATGTTTGAACGTCACATTGTGACAAATATTCTCAATATGGAAATCAACCCTCGTCAACCATGGCCAATCATGGTCAACCATGGTCACATTATGACAAAGATTGTCTCTTCGTCCAACGTCACATTATGAAAACCATGGTCATCCATGGTCAACCAATATCCAACGTTGTATTGTGAAAAATATTGTCACAATGTGAAAATCAACCATGGTCAACCATTATCCAATGTCGCGTTGTGACAATTTTTCTCCATATGAAAATAAATCATTGTCAACCATAGTCCAGCACCACATTGTGACAACGATTGTGTTAGTATAAAAATAAACCATAGTAAAACATGTTTATTTTATGGTTTATAATATTTATCATAGGGCTTATATACCTCGGGTTTATAATATTTATCCCCTGGGCAGGGAAAATTTTAGGGGCGAATTTTAGCCCAAAGGCGAATTTTAAGGGATTTTAAATTTTAATAGGGCGAATTTTTTATATAAAACCCATTTTCTATAGTTTTATAAATTTAGCCCAATAATTATTTTAAAAATAATTAATTATTAAATTTTAGCCCACCAAAATAAATGCCCATAAAACTGGGAAAATGGAATTCGCTCCCGATTTTCTCAGATTTCAATGGCATTCGCCCTGGATTTACAGAGTCCGAGGGAAAGATTGGAGTGATTCGCCCATTTTTCCACTGGTTGGTCGGAATTTACTGGTTTGGAGAAGTGGTTGGGACTTGGAAGGGGCGTGGAAGTTGAATGTTGGATGTGCAGACCTACTAGATCGATGGAGGTGGAGATCGATAGAGGTGGAACTGGAAACTTACAAGATCTGGATGCATGGACCGATGACAGGCTACAGCTGGCTGCTGCACGCATTGACGAGGGCAACTGGTTCCAGGAGACAGACCACGGTAGCTAGATTTAGAGCCATTTCACCGGTGCCATGGAGTTAAACCCGCGTCCTTAGGAGGAGTTTGGGCAGTGGTGTTGGCCCTTGAGTTGCAAATGATACATTTTTGGAGGGTGTACTGACTAGTATTTTTCGGGGACCGAGAACCATCATGCAAACGAGTCTCATGGTGCATGGGTTTGCCATCGGTGTGGGTGGACTTATGCTAATCCACATCCAAATGCTAAGCACCGGAGGAACCATAGGAAGCATTGTGGAAAAATAGAGGGTTTTTCCGCTGATCGCTTCAGGGGACATAGAAACTCAAGGAGGTTCATCAGACGAAGAGTCGACAGATGATGAACATAAGGCAACAGGTTAGGAGTTTTTCCAGCTCGAAATCTTGTATTAGAATGTTTTATTCAACAATTTTTTAGGTATACGTATCGGGATAGATTAAATTACTAGTAAAGATCAGTTTGATGTTTAGTTCTTAAGTTTGTTTGAATGAATTAAGCCCAAGTGGGTTGCAAGTGATGCTCTTGTAGTCTTTAATGCAACTATAATCACTATATACATGCATCTATACGGTGTCTACAGCTTTTAAAGTCTTATCAGAATCATTCTGATCTTACCCAGTTTTATCTATAGATCACCAGAAGCGTACGCATGCTGAACAAAATCTTATTTCGCTTCAAACACAAACTTCAGCATCGACATCCGACTTTCAGATAAGCAATCTTAATATAAAATCAAGTGAAGTTGATCCTGGGAAAGTTGGTCCAAAACAGGGGGCTCCTGATGCGATTTTAAATATTCCTGAAGCAAAAGAAAGTGATTTAGGTAAAATTTATCAAAATCCTAAGGAGGCTACTAAATCAGTTTTAGGTGATGAGGGACATGGATTGAATTTATCTGGCACTACAAAAAATTCAGATGATTTTAAAGGACACAATTGGTTTAGCTTTGAAGAGGGTGATGAGGTACATGGATTGAATTTATCTGGCACTGTAAACCATTCAGATAATTTTGAAGGACACGATTGGTTCATTTTTTAACAGAATTCAAACATGTTTCTCAAGGAGGTGCCGGATATAGACAGCAGTCACATTATCATTGGAGACATTGGGCCTCAAGAATTTCCAGTTAAAGACTCTCATACAATGTCAGATTATCCTGAACTGAAAAGTGAGAATAACCAGATAGATAGATTTCTGCATGTGCCAGAGGACTCTAGTCCATCTATTGTTCAAGTCCATCCAGAATCTAGTAATAATGTTGATGAACTTGGCTTTCAAATCATGAATGACAGGGTTAAACAACACATTGGAATTGATGATGAATGGCAAAGTATTTTGGACGAAGTAAAAAAATCAGTTGTGAAAGCATAGGATATAGGTTATACTGAACAACCAAGAAATTTCAAAATGCCAGCTACAATTCCAATGCACGTCACACAGGAGAATGACTTGGGAATTAGTTCGAAGGAAGTAGGTATTGCATCAATTTTGGAACAAACATCTTCGAAGGGAGAAAATTCAGATGAGTCAAAGATCAAAGTTCCTTTAGCTGAGAAAACTATAGTGTCTGCTGACCAGAAAACCTGTGATTACATTTGGGATTCTCAGTATTCGGACCTTATAATTTAATTGTTTACTTTGTCTTCATAGGCCTCTCTCTGCTTGCATATATCATAGCAGAAAACCCGTAAGTAGATTTGGGATTTGCACTAGTAGAATTTTTTTGTTTATTTGTTTACTTTGTTTTCATTGGTCTCTCTTTGCTTGCATATATAATACTTTCCAATCTGCTACTTCCAGATTGTAACTAATATATCCAAACCTTCATGCAGAGCTTGCCTACTGTCACTGGAGAATTCCATTGCTATTTAAACCCATCAATTCTCTAGTATATACAAATAACAATTATGAACATGAAATAAGTCCCAGTTAATGCATAAGAAATCTGATCATCCATTGATTGAGATTTGCTTTGATAAAATGGATAAAGACGTAACTTGCCCAACTAACTCATCATAGAACTCTATAAGGAGATTATGGTATAATCCTTCAAATGGTCACTCTAGATTTCCTAGTTCGTTCATGAAATCTATTCTGGCCAGCAAAGTAATGTAATGATATCTTGTCTTCTAGTACTTGCAAAATAACTGTAATTTGACTTCCAAGATTTCACATATTTTTCCTTGGGCACTTGCCGTAGCCAAACACTGAAGTTTTTTTCCCCTGTTAACAGGATGTGTTATCCTGTTTTGTGATGAAGAGAAAAGATCTGTTTATGATGCCAGTATTCTCCACCAGAGAACTACAAAAGGTTTCTGCTTTCTAAGTATCTCCATGACATGCTCTGTAGGTACTTGCAAAACAATTCCTTGATCTTAGTTGGCTCTTCATGATTTTTTTTTCTTTTTCCAAAGAAAGAAGCAAGTGATTTTATTGTATATACAAAATTACAACTGCATATGCTTGTGGCATTCCTGTGGCTTGTGGCCCAAAATTTCTCTCATAAAAGAACAATGGGATCAAACTGTTTTGCAAAAGAGAACATCAACAATTATCAAAAATGTTAAGAAGATAGAAAACATCTATTTTTGAGATGAGGTCATCCTGTAGAAATCATATTAGCCCAAGATCTTGCAATATCAGATCATATACTGTTTTTATAAAAAAAAATACTGTTAGAATAGTGTTGATAGGAATTCATAACTGTAGGGTTTCCTGTGCAAAAAAGAGAAAACATCCATAGTTAGTCTCTAATTAGATTTGAAGCCGTGTGTGTGAAAATATTCTATGGAGCCTTCCAGAGTCTTTTAAAAAAAAATTCAAGATCCTCTGTCCATTTCCATTTCAACTTTCATGAGTCTGTCTGCTTCATGGTTCTACTCCCTGTAAACATGCGGGAAAGAGGGATGAGCGAATATGCTGGAAGATTTTTTGATGTCTTGAAAAGGTGGCAAAAAAGTATAGCTTTTCATTGAGAACACACCTCTCATCCATTTGATTGATAAGAATCACCATAAATATGCGTATTTGTAATTCCTTTTCTCTAGCAATTTGGAGAGTAATCTTTAGGGCCATCAGTTCCTTGAAATTGTTAGTAGCTGACCCAAGAGGTTGTCCCTTAATGACATGTCATAAAACTGCAAGAAATAACTGTTGCCATAAGTAAATAATAATTTTAAATACATACTCGTGCTGGAAATATCCATATTGTGCTAGGAATGGAGCTGAAATCATAAAAGTCAAGCCTCTATTTCAGGCTTTGGATTTCTTCATTTTCTATTATTATTACATTTTTTGGAAAATCCATCTTATATTACATTATTGCAAAAAGTATATTATGATAACAACTTTTTCCATATAATGGTAGTCTGTACTTCCAAATCAGTCAAAACTCTTTCACTTGCATAATTGAAAAGTTAAAACTATTCTGAGATCAACTCCATATTTCTACTTCTTATTAGATTGAGCCTTGCCTATCATGTACAAGAAACCCTTATTTATGCTTACACCTAAAAGAAAGTTGAGTAAATCAATGCCATCGAATAACAGTAGCTAGACAAATGAAATGATTTTACTAGGATACCAGTCTGATAAATGAAATTGTTGCTTCCTAATTGGCATGCCACTGACCTAGATATGAGTATATTCTCAATTACAATTTTGAGTTTTCAATAGTAATAATGATTTAAGTTAAAGTATTATTAGTAGCTTGTCCTCTAATCTTTCAAATAGCTGGTTGAGGTGAAGAATATCAGAGTAAATTGGAAATGTTTTGACTTATTTTTGAGAAATCTATATAATTTATTGCCTTGATGTGCAGACAAACTATTTCAAATAGGTCATCAAGTTTCTGGCAATACAAAACAAAAAGTTTCTATTTTCGAACAAGATATGATATATAATGTGGCACACCCTTCTGTTTGTGGTGAAGGGTGGTCCCATGCAGAAAATTCTATAGGATCTATTCTCAGTCAGAAAGAAGACCCTCAATCTTTGGCATATGGACCAGAAACAGGGAAGATGCTTGAACACCCATCTTCTGCAGCCTTAATCGAGTCAATTGTTGTAGATAATTTTCATCCTGAAGTGACAAAATGCATGATCACTTCTCAAGAAAAGAGCAGTGTAGAACATGTGAGACTTGAAGATTCCGACATTCCTCCTCCTATCAGTGAAGTTTCCAAAATTCATAAAGATGGGGAACTTGAAAAGGAAAGAAAAGGCCCAAGTTCTAAAGGCCTTGAAAAAACCTCATATCAGAATTTAGATTTGCAATCTTCAAGGGAACTATTTATTTATGATCAAGAGTAGAGTTTTGCAGATAGCCCGACAACAAGATTTACAAAAGCAGGGGAATTGCAGCGGGTACAAAATAATGGCATTACAAACCCACGTATAAGTGAACATGAAATAAGGTTTTTGGATACAGAGATTAGAAAAAACAAATCTGCACAAACGAATATTATAATGACAGATGAGGATATTGACAGAAATACGAAAGCTACTGTAATGTCACTGGAACAGTTTCCTAAAACATCCCTTCAGAACGCGGTTGAGCCCAAGCCTTTAGCCTCAGAATTTCTACTACCAGATGTAAGAGATTCTGACTTGAACTTTCAAGGTATTGACAATGTAGAATCACGGGCTCTGCTAGAAGAATTAAAACACAAAAGCAATGGGAAAATTCTGGAACAATCAGTAGTGGATAAAAGGCATCAGTTTAAAGAATTTGTCAGTGACACATCTTTAGCAGTTCATCCTACAGCAACAGTAACAGTGGACAATTCTTGGCATTGGGATGTCAGCAAGCATGATCCTGAGAATCTCGAGTATCCTTTTAAGTACGCGACTGATGGCAATGAATTGTCACGCTTTGGGATTTTATCTTCTCATAATATTTTCAGAATTAACTTTGGCTCATTTTATACTAATAATCTAGAACTCTTGGATGAAAAAGATTAGATACTTGTTTAACATTACAATCGTTTGTTGGGAAATAAAAAGTGTAGTTCCTCACCATCCAAAGCCAATTAAAAATATGATATATCCCTTTTGGTTATTGTGTTCCGTATCTTGGTTGGGCCTTCGTCTATGATATTATGGTTCTGATCTAGACATGTGATATCATTGTAGATTGCAAAAGTATCAATATATAAATGTACTTAAAATTAAAACCTTACTTTTAACACAGATTATTCAGACATTGGACAAAAGGTCGCTGGGAAATACAGGTACTCTGGGAACAGCTGATGTTATTGCCAAAAGTTTGCAAAATCCATATTTAGGAGATTGATAATGTAGTCTTATCCAACATGGATTCTTAGGATTGTCAAAGTGCAATGCCATAAGTAGAATAGTATTGAAAAGACAGGTCCTATCTAACTCTTTCAAGTCTAGCGCTTGAGTAGATTTTCCACATTCTTTCCACATTCATTGCCAAGAGCAAGAATGGGGAAAGCAAGAGGTGCAGATCTTACAAGATAAAGACATGGCTAAAACTAAACAAAGCCACATAATGACTTCTGAAACATGGAAATAAAGAGGACCTTTTGGAAGGCCTGTCATTTTGGAACTCTTTAAAGAAACGATTTCTTCTCCAGTAAAAAACTGTCCCATCAGTTGTATCATGTGTTGTATTCCAAAGGTAACTCTCCCATCAGTTGGATCATGTGTTATATTCCAAACATAACTCTCCCATCAGTTGGATCATGTGTTATATTCAAAAGGTTGTGGTGGTTGAGGTTCTCCATCCTCAACAGACACAGCTGATGCAGGTGCTTGGGGGATTGACAAATTTTCAGATGATGCTAATGATGAAGGTGCATCAGTCAAAACAAACACTTCCGGTTCTGATGGCTTGGTGTCCCTTAGTAAAACAAACCCTGAAGGCATTAATTTAATGGGCACACATCTACTCTCTTCAAAAAACTTAATATACTTTTCCTGCGCTGGAACAACTCGAGCAGGATTTGAGAGAATTTCACAAGATGGCTCAGCTTCAGCTTTCTTTTCAGATGCATTATCCAACTGCATTGCTTCCCCCTCCTTATCACTAGATTTTGGACCTTTCATGGGTCCTGCTTCACCAGAAATGTTTCCCTCATCCATAGCAGTTTTCTGATCTGTCTCTTTCTTTGCTCTAGCTTTAGCCTTTTCTGATGTAGACAAAACAGCAGTTGGCAATTTTACTGCAGAAGTTGTTGTTGGAGGTGTTGTAGGACGAGGGTACTCAAATAATGAGGGCTTGGCATGTGAAAGAAACTCAAATTTTGGGACCTTCAGTTCATAATTGAGCCCAATCAAAGCAGTAGGTGCAAAAGAGAGGCTCAGAAAATATACAAGTGGGTACCAATACCAAATTGACTAAATACTGCCATACCAACAACAACAGTAATTCTGTCATGCTTAGTCCTGGATGACAACTTAATTGAGACATTCCGACCACCTGCATCTAAAATACCATAAGCTAAAATTGCACCCATCTTGCTCATGGTGTCTTCATGCTTCTCAAGAATGATCTTCTCAAGTTGACGCCTGAAGCTACCTACACGAGGTTCCCGTGCCTCATTTGTTTGCACAAGAACCATAGCCATGGCTATAAGAGCACCTTGACGAACAAAATCTACCACATCTGATGTTAATGGTTCCAGCAGTGAAATGGCCTCACTTAATGCTGTGCCTGCACAAGAGATACCCACTGCCAAGGCTGCTCCATATCTGACATGTGGATTATATGACTCGGACAACAAAGAAACTATTCGTGGGGTCTGCTCAGGTTCGGAGTATAAAACAAATCCAAGTGCCAGCACTGCAGTTCTTCTCACATCATCACTAACATCGGAAACAGCAAAGTGCAACAGACGACGAATGGCTTTGTTATTGGATGTGCCCCTGTATGCAAGGGCCAGAGCATACATCCCACTGTAGCGTAGAATTGGATCCTGATCACGAGTCATTTGCCCTATAACTGTATCAGCCTCTTCTTCTCTTCCATAGACAGTTAGTGCGATTCCAAGGGCCAGACCTCTGATAATCTTTTCATGTTGAGTATCATGTGCATATGCAAGCATCTCACTGGCCTTTTCACTTGCAGTTCCAACCATAAGCAAGCCCATACTTATGCCTGCAGCCTCTCCAGCAACTGCACTATCTAAGTAAAGAACGTTCTTGACATCCTCATAAATCTCTTCATCGGCAGTTCCCAAAGCAGCCAAACCCAGTCCCAAACATGCACCATGTTGAATTATTTCAACACTTGTACTGCGCAAGCTTTCACGAAGAAACTCCTTAATGCCTTCTCCATGGTTTGCATGGATAAGCCCTAATGCATACAAGGCTCCACCTTCTGAATATGGGCTTCCACCCCCAGATGAACCATTCTGAGGAAGATAAGGAGCCATCAAAGATCGACCTTGTTGAAGGTGACCCCTGTGAATGACACCTAGACCAGCGGTAGCACTGAACTTTGCCCAATTTGTGGCTCTGCTAAGCCAGTCCAGAATTTCTCTCAGGAATGTGTCTATAGTAGTTCCAGCATGCATGAGTGCATTTGCATATATGGTAGCACTGTGGCAGACACTGTTCCGCATCTCAACAGATTGCTTTATTGTCTTCAGTATCAGAAGATCTGCCCTGTTGTGACTATATAAAAACTGTAAAGTCAATTGTATGGGTGTTTCTCCAGATAGAATTCTTTTTATCTTCAGTAATCTTTCTGTGTAATCTGACTCTTTTATGTCTGTTACATTGGTTTTCCCATTGCTAGTATGAACAGTCTCCACCATGCTATTATCTTCCATGTGGACATCCTCAGATGTGTCCATTGCAACATAGGTGTCAGGAGAAGCAATGCTACCAATATCAGGAGCATTTAAGCCATTAGATTCAACACGTGTTGGTAATGATGATTGACTAGAACTTGGGATATTGGATGACTGGGTTTTGGACTCTGGTAGTTGATCTCTAACTTTCAGAAGGAAAGCCTGATACTCATTCTCAAACAGATCAAAAGCTACTTGAAAAGCCATCAAAGCCCCATATTTATCCTTGGACTCCAACAAGTTTTCCAATATACTTGCAACACTTCCAGGCTCATCTAAGAACATAAGACACTGGCAGATACTCAGATAGTCAGGCGAGGGCAAACTTTGATAAATTTTAACAAGGAGATGAAGAACCTCAGATCTGTACTTTCTTATATGAACAAATATTTGAGAGACATTGATGCAATAAGACAGCATTCCAGAAACATTGTCACTCTTCACAATTGCCTCTTCCAACTTATCAAGCCTTCTGCATTCAAGTGCGATGCCCACCGCCTGCTGAAATTTGCTTTCCAAAATGCATTTCTCTAGCATTCTTTCTACAATTGCCTCCAGTCTAGGGTCCATCTGAAGTGTCCCTTCATTTGATTCTACCGCTTTGTTTCGGAAAGCTGCATATTCATCTATGGCTTTGGAAAGTAAAGTGAGCACATAATCTGAATCCTCCGAAACATTGAACAAGCTTCCAGCACGTAATGCATAGGATAAGGAATCATTAAGCTCCCCGAGGTAATAAAAAACCTTTGAAACGACCAACGCTGCAAGTTGCATTTGATCAAAGGCTTCATCTTCATATAAGCTTTCTATTGTACAGACGCTTGTAGAAATCTCGGGCCAGAAATTATCGACGAGCCTGTTGAGATTTGTGAGCGCGTGGTATTTGAGAGTGGGATGGTGTTCGTTCAGCATGGCCAGTAGCCCGCTGACCGAGCTCACAGCAACCCTTTCAGGTCTAGCGCTATCTATGAATTGGACCAAATGTTGATTGCTGGACACAGTATCTACTGTTTAGGTTGCGGGGCAGCTGAATCCCTGCAGTAGTATCAATTAAGTTGTTCCGCACCCTGCCGAGTTTCGTTTAGTGGCTGTTGTGATTGGATTTCCTCCATTCTACCCAAACAGTTGTTTGAGAAAGGTTTTTCCATATTTTTATGCTTCTGTTTGATCTTACAACAGAGCAGAAAACAAAAGATTTTTCTTTTACATAATGATCATTTATCAACTTTTTCCACATATTAACAAAAACAAGGTTCTCTAGGTAGGCTTACCATGCGATATCCTTGATAACATGAATAGTTGGAATGACATCTTTCCTCATCACATTTTCATATTATTCTTTTCCAGTAGCAGTTCTATTTTTTAATTAAGGATCATCACTGTTTTGGTACATATGCAAGGCCTATAAATTTTAGTTCAGTTAAATAGAGAAAGAAATGAAAATTTTGAAGTACATGAGAAGAAAAAATATATATATATTATTTTATTATGTTTGGCGATCAGTGAGAAATTCAGGATTGGAATAGAGTGGCAATGGCAAGATTATTATTATTTCTTAGAAGTTATAGGTGGTAATTTTTTTTACTAATTGGCCTAATTTCTTGCAATTTCATATATGTGGGGAAACATAAATCAATCAACAGACAATTATCAGCCGGCACTATGGGAAAAACTACTAGAGAGAGATGTCAATGAAGCAATAAATTAGGAGACATACCAAGAACGGGGAAATGCTGGAACTTCAACTGTGAACCCATTCATTTACGAATATAGGATTTCTAACAAAGTGGAGCCTCAATTATTTTCTATTAAGGGAGGACAGGTGCATACATCTAGGCAACTGAACAATGACTCTACAAGTGATAACCTTATTTAAATTTTAGAATGCTGATAGATACATTTTTGTATGTTTATCCTTATATGAGATTATATTGACAATTAGTATAGACATATTAATCTACTAATTCCTCTGGCAAAGGATGATGCTCTCGCTATCAGAGAATCTATCTTTTCTTCTCTTTCAATTACAAGAAAGATAATACTATCATTAAATGACGGAATCCTGAAATTTATCTAATTTTCTGATCTATGTAATCCGGATTGCTTAGAAATTTGTTTTCTACTTTCATTTTCAACCTGAAAAGCTTGACTATAATATTGCAGCACAAAGTATCACACGACTTGTAAGAGTTTGTAGGTTGCAAAAAGATCTTGAAGCCTAGCCCTCTTGCACATCTTAAACTTTTGTGATAGTCTATGATTTTGTACTAGAAAATCAAAACCACAATTAGCACTTACTAGGACATTAGTTTCAACTTTCAAGCAATTCATAAAGGAAATCTATAGAATGGGGCTCTTAGTGCTATAATAAGGGTGGTGTAACTGAGAGAATGCTCATTACTGGTTGCCTAAGTCAGCTGACACAATGACACGGGACATGGAAATATGAGTGTCCAAGACCAGACATGATGACCTTGGAGTGTTTGTAATGTCCCCTATGGATTAATTGCTCAGGGAACAAAGTAGCCTATCAATCCCCGTAGGCCATAGTCTTTGATAAAGGGGAAAACCCCAATTACACAGTGTTTTGGCAGCATGGGGTAAGTTTTGGGGCAGCTGGCGCAAAAAGCCCAAAGTTGGGGTTGCCATGAGCCCTTCTCAATTAATTAAGGAGGGAAAACCCCGACAAGAAAATCTATAAATACAAGAGGATTGCATGATGAACCCGCTACAATCATTTCTTATTTTCTTCTTTCTAGTTAGATTCTTGGATGATGAACCCACAACCACCATTCCTTTACTTAGTCATTGTCATAACTAACAAATCATCACAACAATATTGAGTGCTACACATTCTACTCACAAAGTACATGTACAATGACATTTATCCGATTTATGTTTTTACATTTCTTACTGTAGACTTGGTGGGAAAATTCTTTTGGGAACCTACAACCATAACAATCTTCTACAAGTTGTTGAATTGTTAATGTGTGGCATAATACATTGTATTTTACCTTTGAATTGAGTGTTATGTTCCTTATTATTATTGGAATGATATATTAAAAATTCATAGATATTGAAGTGTTCAAGATAAAATTGTTTTTAATGGTAAAAGAAAAGAAACCAAGAGAACAAATTGCATACTAGCTCAAGCTAAATGAGCATTTGGAAATTGTTCGTTATTAAGTAAAGGATGAAAATTATCTAGGCTATAATTGCTTCTATGTTCATGCTTGATGTAGTTGATCATGTCTCAAACATTTGTTCCAATTTACCATTAAACATTGTTTTATTTAATTTCTTGTCTTCTGTGTGAAAGAGGGAGGAATGAAAATGGATTGTGAATAGTAGAGCATTAAAAAAATTGTTGAGACTTAAGTGAATGGGTGTGACAATGGTGGACTACATTTTGAGAAAATTCAACTCACACCATTCCCCTTGATGCCACATCCTATTAAGCTATATGCACCACAAACTTGGTAGCCATTAATGATGTCTAAATGATGAAAATGTTTATGTGGGCCACTGTTGATGGGAAGATATATAACCAAAAAATCACAGGGTAAGGGATGAGTTGAAGGATATATGTATTCTTAATGTTTTTGGCTAATTGCATAGATACATAATTTTACCCTCAATGGATTCTCTATAATGGAAGTGTTGAGGATGTATTACATATGATATATTCTCCATTAAGTAGTCCTCAACCCAAAATAATAGGAATCTAGTTAGAGGAAATAAATATTAATTCAGTGTCCTCACTACATATAGGAAACCATTAATAGTAGGCTATAAATCCTTTACCACATATTTGATTGCTAAGCCTGAACAATCAGGAAATAATACGAAAACATGATTTTATTGTCTTTCTCTTGTGTGAGTGGTGGCATTGGCATGAAAGCTTGCAACCAAGGATATCATTTATAACAATTTTCTTCTCATATTTTCATTAAAATTAACTAAACCCTATAGCTCTAGAAAAACTTAGTTTGGACTTAGAATCCTATTCATTATTGGCATTGTTAGTAAGTTTCTTTATGCGAGCTACAATGAGAACAAAGTCCTTGTATCCATTCCAAAAATAGTGATTTTTGTACAAGACTAGGAAGGGAGGCCATACTTTAATTTTTGTGAAGGATCCATGTTGGTTGAATGAATGGGCTGTAATCCCTTGTTTACAAATAATATATGGCTTGTTGATTGGATTTTTCCAATTTCCATAGAACTCTCTCTACATCAAACCAATCCACTCATCCATTCTTTTACAACCATTTTCTCATTACTCTACATAAAATTTTAATCCATTACTACAACATTTGTAGGCTTCAAATATTTTTTCTAAATTATTATCCACGTGAACTTTTATCAAACACTTAACATGTAGAATGTAATTTCTTCCGATACAAGCTAGTTTTTGGTTAATGTGTTAAGCTACTTTCATAAAAATTGTGCACGTTGTTACACTTCATCATGAATCCTTCTCATAAAAAGGCTTAAAAATGATATTCCTAAAATAAGTAACTTCAGAAAGATAGCGTTATTCTATTGAGCCATGGCACATGAAGAAGTAAATAGTTGATCCAATGTGCCAACCTGGCGGTGTTATTGGAAAAATGGATCTGACGGAATCGGTTTTTGGGAAGGAGTACATAGACTTTTGGCAGAAAAATGAAGAATGTCACAAAAACCTAGAAAAAAACAAAACAATTTGAAGCATGGGTGAAGGCACATCCAATTGACTTGTCATGGATATACCCTCCTAAGAAAAATAAAAGAGATCAATCTCTTGAACCTGACGGTAATAGTGCACGGTAGAATGCAGGCATAAGGAATTGGAATGATTTTTGGGCTAGTTGCAAGAAAGACATATTAGGTGATATGTATGGTAAGCCCAAGACAAAAAATCAAAGTACAAGAGAAGTTGAATTAGGGGAAAAGACACTCAAATGATTTGTCCTTGTTATATCCTTCCAAAATGAACAAAAACCCCATTCAAGGAAGCACAATGTTGCTAAGGGCACAATGACTTATGACATCGTCACCAAAAAGGTCAATTAATGCCCCATATAAAACTCTTAAGGGGAGAGATGACATTCATTCACTTAAGAACAACAATCATCATCCAACATGTGAACTACGAGATATTGCGGCACCACATACAAACATTAGAGAAATTTTGAGGTCTAAAATGGGCCTCCTAAGGAATTGTTATCCATCACCTGTGGGTAGTATGAATAGGAGAAATTGTTTCTCCTAGATGGTCCTCAGCAGACCCTAGCAGCCACCAGATAGCTCGATGTGCCATTATCTCCACCACCTGAGCCAGCCATGTGGTCCTTTTCCCATTTTTTATGATCACATGTTTGAAGGTTGGCCTCCCGACCCCAGAGGTATGGATTTTCATTAGTATAGTTGAGTAAATTTCCTTACTTATCATGGACACTGTTGTAGTCTAATTTGACTCAGCTAAAAGTCAAGAGAGGTTCTGAGCACTTCAAGGTTATTGAGGAATATTTGTTAAAATTTCAAGAAGACCTGTAATATGCTCGAAAGGATAACCACAAGCTCAACGAGGATTCATCATCATATGTGCACTCGAACCAAAACCAAAGAAGCAAAGGCGTGAAGGAGTCGTGAACGCGCGGGCAGTGTCACCATTTTCCATGCTTGGTCTCGGTGGTTCTCTTCCTTCTAATCCTGGTTCAACTACCATATCTTCATTGGAACCAACACCCCGAACTCCACTAGACAACGATTCACCATTTTGTAGTAGTGATTCGCCATTTGTATTGGTGATTCGCCATGATTTTACAAGATAATATAATCTCATGAGAGATTCGCCAAAAAATTATATATACATATTATATTAGTAATAAAATCGCCTTCCATTTTTCCTATGTATCATGGGGATTCACCCATTTATTATATATATAAATTTAGGGTGGTTCTTAAAATTTTCCCTGCCCCTGGGTTTAATATTATATCCTTGGGTTTATAATCCTTTGGATTTATTATTCCCTTGGGTTTATAATATTTATCTTATGGTTTATATACCTTGGTTTTATAATATTAATCCCTTAATATTAATATTATACCTTGGTTTTATAATAACTTGGGGTTTTAGAAATAATCCCTTGGGTTTATCAATCTAAGGGTTCATATTCCTATGGTGTAATATTATTCATAAGGTTTTTAATATGAATCCTATGGTTTAATAGAAATCTCTTTGGGTTATAATCATAGGCTTTAATATAAATCCCTTGGGTTTATAATATTTATCTTAAGTTTTATATACCTTGGGTTTATAATATTTATCCCTTAGGTTTATAATTATGGTCAATTATGTTCCAACGTCACATTATGAAAATGATTTTCTCAAAATGACAATAAATCATGGTCCAATGTCATGTTATGACAAATATTGTCTTGATATTAAAATCAAACATTCTCAACTCAACCATGGCTGAACGTCAAATAATGACAAATATTATCTCAATATGAAAATGAACCATGGTCAAACATCGTCAACCGTGTTTATTTTAGGGTTTATAATATTTATCTTAAGGTTTATATAACTTGGGTTTATTATATTAATCCTTTGGGTTTAACATTATTTCCTTAGGTTTAAAATACCATGAGGTTTTAGAATTAATCCCTTGGGTTTATTAATCTCAACATTCATTTTCATAGGGTATAATATTAATCCTAGGGTTTAATAGAAATCTCTTGGGTTTATAACCATGGTCAACCACGGTCAACCATGGTCCAATGTCACATTGTGACAAAGATCATATCAATATGAAATTCAACCATCATCAGCCATGGTCAAGCATGGTCTAACATCACATTGTGACAAATATTGTCTCAATATGAAAATCAACAATGGTCAGCCATGGTCAACTATGGTCCAACGTCGAATTCTAAAAAAGATTGTCTCAAAATGAAAATAAACCATGGTCAACCATGTTTATTTTAGGGTTTATAATTTTATCTTAGGGTTTATATACCTTGGGATTATAATATTTATCTCTTGGGATTATAATATTTATCTCTTGGGTTTAATATTATTCCCTTGGCTTTTTAGTATTTATCCCTTGGGTTTATTATTCCCTTGGGTTTATAACATCAATCCTTTGAGTTTATTGATATAAGGGTTCTTATTCCTAGGGTATAATATTATTCATAAGGTTTATAATATTGTTCACTGTGTTTAATATAAATCCCTTGGGTTTATAATCATGGTTAAGCATGGTCCAACGTCACATTGCGACAAAGGTTTTCTCAATATGAAAATCAGCCATTGTCCAATGTCGCATTGTGAAAAACATTGTCTCCATATGAAAATCAATCACGGTCAACCATGGTCAACCATTGTCCAATGTCACTTTGTGACAAAAATTGTCTTTATATGAAAATTAACAATGGTAAAACATGGTCAATCATGATTATTTTAAGGTTTATAATATTTATCATAGGGTTTATACATTAGGTTTATAATATTAATCCCTTGGGTTTAATGTTATTCCCTTGGGTTTGTAATATCATTCACTTGGGTTTATTATCATGGTCAACCATGGTCAACCATGGTCCAATGCCACATTGTGACAAAGATTATATCAACATGAAAATCAACCATTGTCAACAATGGTCCAATGTTGCATTGTGACAAAGATTATATCAATATGAAAATGGACCATGGTGGGCCATGGTCCAATGTTACATTGTGAAAAAGCTTGTCTCAATATGAAAATCAAATGTGGTCAAACATTGCCAACCATCTTCAACCATGGTTAATCATGGCCAACCATAGTCCAATGTCACATTGTGACAAAGATTCTCTCAACATGAAAATCAACCATGATCAACCATGGCCATCCATGGTCCAACGTCACATTGTGACAAATATTATCTCAAAATGAAAATCAACCATGGTCAAACATGATTATTTTGAGTTTATAATAATTATCTTAGGGTTTATATATCTAGATTTCATAATATTATTCCCTTGGGTTTATAATCCCTAGGGTTTTTAGTATTAATCCATTGGGTTTATTATTTCTTTGGGTTTATAATATCATTCTGTTGGGTTTATTAATCTAAGGGTTTATAATATTAATTATTGGGTTTAATATAAATCTCTTGGTTTTAGTGTTTACAGTCAACCATTATTATTTTAGGGTTTATAAAATTTATCTTAAGGTTTATATATAGTGGGTTTATAATATTAATCTCTTGGGTTTAATATTATTCCCTTGGGTTTATAATCCCTTGGATTTTTAGTATTAATTCCTTGAATTTATTATTCTCTTGGGTTTATAATCAATAACATGGGAGACCATAGACTTCCTAAGCTAGC
Organism: Pinus albicaulis; assembly: GCA_034641835.2. Classification (NCBI taxonomy): domain Eukaryota; kingdom Viridiplantae; phylum Streptophyta; class Pinopsida; order Pinales; family Pinaceae; genus Pinus; species Pinus albicaulis. The sequence continues at coordinate 684,644,715 of CM076579.1, forward strand.
TTTAAATTCCATCCAAAACCAACTAAGGCTCAAACGAGGTTGGTATAAAGATACCAGGGCCTGGTTAAACCATTGGGAGATCGATGAAAATGTTGCATTGCAAAATATAAATAACATTAAAAATATTGTTACTTCGAGAAAATGTGGTGTGAGAAAGATTTAGAGGCTAAAAGAAAATTAAGATATTATAAGGAGGTCATCAACCCTACTCTAGAGGATCAAAAATATCTCTCTGTTTTAACTAGCTCAAAGAAAAAAATTAATATAGCCAAGATAATAACAAACTCTCATGAGCTCCATAGTGAAACAAGTCATTGGGTAGTTCCTAAAACACCATGGGTGGAAAGGATTTGCCATCTCTGTGAGAATATAAACATTGAGGATGAAAATCATTTCCTCTTAGAGTACCCTGCGTACACCCACATTAGATCTTAGTTTCATAATTTATTTGTTGCAATACTGACCTTCCTAGCCTTTTAACATGTCAAAATTATAGTAAACTCGGGACGCTTCTCTCCAAACTCTTTGAGCATAGGAGTACAATTTAAAACAAACTAAATAATTCGTTTCTTTAGGTCCAATAGACCAAAGTTTGATCTCAATGGATGTTAACCACCATCTTCATCATTAATATTAATCTTTTAGATTCATTAATCGAGTTCATATTCATAATATATAATATAAAATAGATGAATTAATTATTGTTAATTAAAAATATTAATTAATTGTTATGAATATTTAATTAAATTATAAATTAATTAATATTACTAGTAACATTGTTACTATTATTATTTAATGTTATTTAAATTATTATTTAATGTTATTTAAATTATTTGATATTATTTAAAGTATTTAATAATTATTTAATTACATGATATTATTTAATTATTTAATTATTATTTTTATTAAATAATATTTAATATTAAATAATTCTTATTTACATATATCAATCACATATTTATTAATGTGGTTGATTGATATAAGATATATCAACCACATTTAATTAAACGTGGTTGTGCTAATAAAGATAAAATAAACATTTAGTAAAAAGCAAAGAAAATATCGATATTTTGTACTCATTCAAATTACATTTGAAATGCAATTTTGTTTTTTATATAAGAAATGTAATAAAAAAATTTACAAACAATTTTAATTGGTGAAAAGCAAGGAAAATATCAATATTTTGTACTCATTCAAAGCACATTTGAAATGTTTTTATTATTATTATTATTATTATAAGAAATGTGTCTTTTGAAATTATTTTTTCTTAAGAAAGGTGTCTTTTTCTATAGTATATAAATCACATTTTATTTGCGATACTTTCTTATATTTAGCATGATCTTGGATGAGAGAAAGCGCATGTACGGGCACATGTGTATACATTTGTCATGCGTCCCTTCCATCATTCTGATATTCTGATATTGGGAAGAGATAAGGAGCACGTGAGTTGTCTCGCATAGAGTACATGTGCGTACCGAGTATGTGGAGTTTCTTGCGTCCATGCCCTCCACTCCAGTGTTGTAGCCTGGTGGAAGATATATTGGTTTTAAATCCAATGGTTGCCTATAAATACATCTTTCTGTCATCGCATTGAATTCATTTCATCAGTGCCCTTCATTTCGTAAAAAAATTACATTTGATATTTCTCATTATAAGTCGGAGTAAATTAGCATGAAGCAGATGATGAAAATGATGGAAATAAGAGTCGCTTTCGCTACCGGGGCTGTGCATGGAGCAGCAAGACTGTGTGGATTATTACCATTTCAGACGAAGTTGGAAATATCAGTTTGTAATTCCCAAAGTCAGTGCAGGATCTTCATGCGAAAAGTTGTTATTAGAGCTGGTGGCCCTGGAGGAAACCAATTTGGCTCAAGTACATTTATCCGATCATTTTCAACTTTTTGATTTTATAAATAAATGCGTAAGCATTATTTATATGTCTATTTGTCTGTGTGTACGAACTAAAAATTTCATTTTAACGTTTCACAGTGTCATTGCAGGTCGAGCAAGCAGAGTAGACACAGAAATGATTGTTTTGAGAAAACTGATGTAGGAGCTGAGAATGCATGAAACAAATTATGCTCCTCCAAGGCACTGGATGAAGTGGGAGAAATATTGGTCAGCTACATATGCTTCAGACATGTCTCAATTCCTTCAATGGTTGCAAAGCATGTTGATTAACAGAAGACCCTCCATCGTCATTGGTGCTTTGGGTTTGATATTGTCGACCGTACCTGCATTTATGTTGCTTATTCTCATTAAAGTATCTCAAATTTCAACTCCTAAAGTCACGCTGGCCATAGAATTCCTGAAAAAAAATTTAGACGTGAAAAGCTAAAAATGAGATTCTCCAACAAACATCTCCAGGGATGGAAATTGGATTTCTCCTTACCTGTCACATAATTTTTTTTTTACGTTTTGGGTCATTATGCTTCCCTTCAAGAAATGTTATCTTTAAAAAATTTCCCTTCATTAGTGATGTTCTCATAATAAATTAACCCTTCACCAATACAGGTTTGATTAAAGAATTACCCTCCAATAACATAGTTATGTTAAAAATTTTCATATGTTTATCATAACGAAAAAAGCCAAAATGACTATAACACACAAATAACTTGTTAAATCTTGAATTTTAGTTTTAAATTGCATGGAACAAATAAATTGAACATGCCATAGCATTTGTATATTTGAGATATGACTAAAAAGATATTATGAGACATATAAAATAACCATCATAGTAAAATTATCAAATGTTATCAATAAAAACTCAAAAGTAGATTAATCAATATGGTTTATGTTGTGATTTACATAATATAATATATATTATTGAATTTAAATGCATATTGAAAAGCATAAAGGGAGAAAAGATTCGCCATAGTACCAAAATGATCCAATCCAAATGCATCACTACTTTTATTGCATTTTCAAAAAAAGTCGATAAAATGTGGACATTTTTCAACCTTGATGGCATTTTTCATGTGCCATCAACCTATAACAACATCACATGAAAAAACTTTCAAATGAAAACTTCAATTTATTCTTGCAACAGTGATCATACATGTAACTATTCGTGCCTGTATTCCATTCCATCAATACAAAAGAAAAAAAAATAGAATTTCATATCAAAAATATAAATATAGTAAAAAAACATATAACTTAATAATTCTCACCTGTCAAAAAGTCTTCTTTCCTTTGCAGCTTGCCAAATCTCATAAACTCGTTTCCATTCCACCTCTGCCAATTTAGGACATATTATGATATATGCATCAGTGCATCAAGTGTGTCAATTGATAGTCCTGTCCTCCTTATATTTTTTATCATATTTTGCTTAGAGAATCCTCGTTCACATGCGACGGTGCTAACTGGTATGACAAGCATTCCTTGCCATAATTTTAGCATATTTGGATGCCTAGGGTGCCAATCCTTTGTTTGAGAAAACACTTTCCATGCATCTTTCATTGAGAATATTTCTCCATTCAAATAAACCACATCAATAATTTGATATAGTTCTCTTTTACAAGCTGTAATATCAAATTTCAGTACATTTTCACCTTCATTACATGTTTTATGTTGCAAATGTGAAAAAAGTATTTCAAGCCAATGATTTGCATTACTTTCTCTGACATAAAGATATGATGGATAATGACAAGGACTAAACTTACTGCATTAAAAAGATGAAGATCTTGAAATCTTGAATTGAAACTCTCAATCAATGCTTGGACATAATTTCTTTTAAGTTGTATGCAACTCTCAAGGGAGCCATCAATGCAAGCTTCCATTGGTTGTGACGATTTTTCATCATGGATTGGAACATACAACAAATCATGTATATGGGTATTCCCCTCTTTGTCAGAATTTTCAAGGGAACCATCTTTAGAGTCTTTCAAAAATTTACTAATATGTACAACACCTTCTGCAAAATAATCTGGTCTGTAGAAATATCTTTGAAGAGTATTTAATGCATGGTCAATAGCTATTCCAAGTGATATGAAATCCACATTATCTTCTTGAATTTTTTTTTTTAAATTATTCAACTCCTTCAAAACATCAGCAAGCATATTCAAACAAAATTGAACTGAAAAAAATTCTTGCCTTATGATACCATAAATTCTTTCTCTCTCTTCCATAAGCTCAAGACAGCAGGCATTAATGTAACTAGTCTTTCAAACACTTGACCCCGAGAGAGCCATTGAATCCCATGGATTTGAAGAACCTTTAAGGATTCTAATTCCATAATCTCTAATAAATAAATGAGTACATTATTTCGCTTTGTCGAATTTGCAACCCATGAGTATACCTTGTTTGCTATTTTCTCAACATACAAAAACTTTGGTATTTTTTTTGAAGCATCTGATGCTACAAGTGTTTCGCGATGTGCAATGAAATGAGTACCAATAAGATTTGGTAGATCATTCTTTAGCAATGTAACAAATCCATTTTCACATCCAACCATAGATGAAGCACCATCAGTTGAAACTGATATTAGTTTATCATTTTTCAACTGTCTTGTTTCCTTTAAATTTCTGATAGTATCATATATAGTCTTTCCTTTTCCATCAAGAACAGTAATCATTTTCATAAATTGTGAGACTGGAGGGCACAAACCTTTTAAGTATAGATATGTAGAATACACAACAACGTGTTGTTCCAAACCATTGTCTATACTTTCATCTAACATTATAGAGAAAAATGGACTTTCTAATATTTTTCTAGTTTTCACCTCTTCAAGGTAATTTGATATAGAGTGAATAAATTCAGTAGTTGTTTTTGTATTTATGTAGAAAGAATAATCCACTCGAGATGGCATATTAGGCGTTTGTAGATGCATTTGAAGATGACAAAGATCTTCATAAGTATCAATTGAAATATCCTTTTGTGTAATAAAATATGCTAACTTCATGGTGGTTATGACCCTTTCCTTATTAGCCTCACTTATAACCACTATGTGTTATGTAATTAGCTTTGCTAACCTTTTAGTTTCATACAAATTTTTCTGAGTTGATGTTTGATGAATATTAGATTTTGCATGAGTTGTCACAGCATCATATTGAATGGTATTACATCCATCTCCAATACCCCATGGACCTTAAGCCTTGTATTTGTCACAAATTTTGCACTTCATGCGAGTCTTACCATCTTCAACAATGATACTATACATCCAAGGATGTTTCATCATCCACTATTCTTGAAATTCACGTTTTTAGAAAGCCTTCCTCCTCGAACTACTAGATCCACCATGTTGTCCTTCCTTTTCATGGCCAAGAATTTCTAGATAAACAACAAACTCTTCATCCATATCTTCATTAACATCATCATTCAAACCAAGTATAGATGGAATATCCTTAATATTAGAAGCCCTTGATGTTTTAGAATATCCATAAAAAATTTATATAGTTGATTGACCCTTCCTTTCTGGAGGCATTTCTTTTTAAATAATTTACCTACATAAAAAAAAATTACAATAAATTAATGATTTTAAAAAAATTACGAAGAAAATGTAACAAGACTATTTTCTAAATACTAATTTGTAATAAGACTAAATTTTATTTTACAATTCTATATATTATCAATTATTTAAAATATTAAAGAGTTTTATTGATCAAAAGTATTAAAATTTAGTTTTATTATTTATAAATAATGATTATTTGAGATTCTTTTTAAAAACCTTAGATTATGGTTTAATATTTTAATTTATCTTAAGAGAATGAAACCCATGAGAAAAAAAATCATTCTAATAGGTCCAGTAAAACTCTATCATCAATTTTGGCTTTACACAAACTGTGGCGTTACTGCTATTCATGGAGAGGGTCCAAGATATGGATGACTAGTGTTTGTCTAAAATGCGTCAATAACTCCATTCCTAAATCGTGGTGGATGGGTAACTGGAAATATGTTAGGAACGTAGTAACAAGGGCGCTAAAGGTTCCATGTGAAGCAAAATAGTATCATTAATAATATTGTTCGAAGAGCACCATAGGTGTAAAGTCATTGCATGGTTTCCAGGGTCTTCTTCTTGCCTCCCTTCGAACTTTGGAATGTACGAAGGGAGCTTCGTGGGCATGGGGGCCCATATGGGATTGTGTGCAATGGGGTCATTTGTTAACTTTGATAGATCATGTAAGTTTAAAGATGCTAGGAAAGGTAACTAAGTGTTTAGTGCCATTGTAGACTATGAAAACAGAGGGTTCTGGTTGTGTATGGGATTTATCTGTGACGTACCCGGCTGTGTATTATGTTGGCTCCCTGAATGGGTGGTGCTCCTCTACCCTCTAGGGGCTGTGGGAGGAGTGGTGTGCGATGACCCTAAGGGGGTTTAAACCGATCTGGCATTGGGTGACCCTTGGGGGTTCCCAACTAAAGATGCCCTGATAAAGGATGAACCGATAAGGGTGGTTGTGTTCTGTCTTTGACATCTAAATGGTGAAAGACCTAGAAATCCTCCCTCTAATGAGGGGACATCCAAAAAACGTTTAGATCGACGAGGTCCCATTCAATCTGTTATCGTGTTGACTAGGTTTGATTTTGGAAATATTTTTCAGTTTTATGAGAGGGGGAGAGATTATATATCAAAGAAAATATTGATCACATACATAAAACAAAGCGAAAATAAAAGGTTAATTTCCCTTTAGATTAATCCTATGTGATCAATCAATCAAAAAATGGTTTTTGTTGTTTTGCGTATGATACTCACAAATCCTAGAAGACCTAATCGTCCTCACACTCTCAATTGTAACTGGGCCTTGCGAAGATATATTCTGGTGGATACTAGGGCCAACATCTTGAAAGAAATGGTGACGCTTTCCAGTAGCCGAAGAATCGACCAAAGTAATGGAAATAGGATCTAGTGTTGCTTGCACCGTCACCTATAGGGAAGGATGGCCTATATTTTGCCACTAAGTATCGTCATCCCACGTGAGCATTAGAGTCTTCAGCTTCTTGGTATTCAACTTCCATTACCGAGCACTAGATGGGTCAGGTAGCCCCAAATAGTACCGCACGCAGTGGGCCTAAGCTTAACCCCCTCTGAATCAAGTCTCTGTGGCACTCAAGAATTATTTTTCGTGGGTAGATAGACAAGTTTAAAGCTCCCTATAAATTCAAATTCTATGTTTCAAGAATGTAAATTGACCATGTCGGCTTATTGGATGCCTACCCCCAATGGTCCTAACCTGAACTATTAATTATCTTGTGGCCCCTATGGGAAGATTTAATGAGTTCAATTAATAGTTAGTTTTAAGGTAGCTTACTTTGCTTATGGTGTGGCAATGTGTGTGAGAAAATCTACAATCAAAATGTTTGTAGGATGTGGATATGCGATGATCCTTTACACTCCCTCCTAATTAAACTATGTTTTGATTGTTCCTTTCAAAAATTAAATGGTGCACGGATTATGGGCCGCTTACAATTTTTCCTATTTAAACTAAAAGTTGCACCTAAGGGAAATGGAAAACTATCAAAAGAGAGTGTTCATATGCATTCCTAGGGTCACCAAGAGGTGCAAGGGCAGTAAATATTACTTGCCTTCTTAGATAATTTGATCCTAGTCCCGGATCCTAATACAAAATTTAAACTAAACTTAATGCAACGATTTGGAAAAAAAAATGGAGATTAGCTAAGCATTCTTGTCTGATTTTCCAGTGATAACAAATATGAAATGAGCTTTCTATCACTTTAATTTCCAAATCAATTTAATTTGCATTAAAATATAAACCACCCACATAAGAATCCACAAAAAGAAACAAAAAAAATGAGAAAGATAAATAATTATTTGAGAGCAATGAGAGAAGTTGTTTTCTTTACTTTAATTTCATTTATATGATTGGTTATTGTTTCAGATCTAAAAAAATTATTCGAATTTTATTGAATTTCAATTCAATCATGATTACTAGTAAATGAAAGGGTTCTTTTATATCCCTAATTCTATGTTCATGTAGCATTCTTTATAAAGTAGTTCGGTATTTGGGGATGTTTAAGTTAGCGTGTTATGTACATTTTTTTTCTATATATATATATATATAATTGTTTATTAATTTACTATATAAATATTATAATTTTATTATATTAATTTGCTATTATGGAAGGTATCTACATTGTACGTCGTTGCGGTTACTTTCTGCCCTAGGATGTCTAAAACTGCACTGGGATGCGGGAGTAGTGGAGCAACTCTGCCAACGACTCAAGCATTTCGAGTATGACTTTTTAGGGTGGTTTCAACTATTTTTTTACAGGGTTTCTCTGTTACAGCATCATTAATGTGAAATATAAATGTGAATCATTATAATGGTTATATTTGTCTGTGTTATGGCTTTATTAATGTATTAAACATTACATTATTGTAAAGTGACTAGTCTTTCTGTTGAATATATTTATGTTTTATTTAATTAATGAAAATTTAAAATATGTTTTATTATATAATATATAATTTATGATAAATTTGGTTAAATTTAACTTAATAATATTATTTTAAGACCACTGCACTCTTAAAGACTACGCCATTGTTACTGGGTCTTCCATCTGCCTCAACCTTATACTGAGGGGTGGAATGATAGGCCAAAACAGAGCAAATGGAGCCTCCATGGGAGCAGGTGCATCCAAAACAGTACCCTCAAAAGGTTCATACAGGAATATATTACAGGGGGACAAACACAACCCCACAGTACCTGTTGCCCCTGCTGATAGCTCCCCCAAGCCATACATTGTAGAAATGCAGGACAGCGTGCCAGAAATAAATATATACAGTCTAGACATTGATATGCATAGAACTGCCTACGAATCCCAAGCAATTATTGGCAGATTCAACTGCTTCTGGCCCAAACCAATGGAGATGTTCCATTGGATTTTTTCAAACTGGACCATGGAATGTGAAATACACCTATGTTCGAAGGGGTTCTTCATTGTCAAATTTTCATCTACTGAGGCCAGAGATGCCATTTTCAGCCAGGGACCATGGTTCTGGGGCTCCACGGGACTCTTCATTACACCATGGTTCCCAAATTTTGACGCCAACACCATGGAGGTGACCAAGATGCCGGTCTGGGTAAGGCTCTACAATCTCCCGCTACATTTTTGGAATGAAAATGTTCTTGGCTGCATTGGAAACACCCTTGGTAGATACATTAAAACAGACACTCAATGACTGGAGGAGCGCATATTCACCTTTGCACGAATCTGTGTGGAGGTTGATTTGAGCAAGGGACTCCCAGAGTCCATTATGCTGAACAACAAACAACAAAGATGGACACAGCATTTAGATTATGAGAACATAGCCTTCAGATGTCGGATATGCAGGTGCACAGGACACCTACAAAACTCATGCCCGGCAGCCAAAAGGGATAACAGGAAAAAGAAGAAAACAGGCAAAGCGGCTAAAGGTTGGCAATTTCCCTCTGAAGATCCATAACTACAGGAAGATGAGGAGGAACCAATGCCTCATGAGAATCAACAAACAGATACTTCCTTGGGCACACAAGAACAGGAAATGCAAGATCCTCTTGACACCACCACAAAGACTCAGCAGGATATGGTACCTGGAACACTAAACAGTGGGGGATATAAAAGAACACATACATCAGACACATCAGACTCAGATAAGGATAATGGAGCACCAACGGAATAAAATCAGCTTGTCCTTATCGAGACCAAGCCAACACTTGGTGCTTGGCGCAAGGTTAAAAAGAAGAAGGGGAGAAAAGCCTAATTGTATCTCCTTTGCTTTTTTATTTGCGGCAACTTGAATGTCTTTGGACATATACCAGCTCATACAACATGTAATTTTGTTTTCTCATAAATAAAATTACGAATTTTTTCTTTGTGAAAAAAAAATAATATTATTTTAAGATATTTTAAATTTGTGATAATCAATTTTCCAAATTCAAATTATTAATATTAATTTTATATTTTAAAATTTAAATATTTCATAACTATAATATTTAATATTTTTCATATTTTAAATATTATATATTTTTTTTAATTTAAATTATACATAAATGAAAAAGTTTTAATCCATTCAAAATCTTTTTTACACTTTCAAAATAATTTTATTTTTTTATTTAAATTTAAATTATACATAAATGAAAAGGTTTTTATCTATTCAAAATCCTTTTTACACTTGTAAAATAAGTTGGTAATATCTCAAAAAAAGTAGTGTCATATCATAAAATAAAAATAGACATATATTATTCTTTCTAAAAAAAAATTATAAATATCAATTTTAAATTGGATTATATAGTTTTAGTGATATTAAGTATATTACACACTATATCTAAATTGAAAATGATATTTTTATAAATAATAATTTTAAATGTATTGAGTTTCTAGATTATATAATTTGGGGATATTAAAAATATTATAGATTCTTCTTTATATGATGTTTCACAAACAAATATTGATTTAATGTAAGTTTTTTTTCAAACTTTCACAAATGTTTTAAAGAATTATAAAATTATTTATAACTTATATTTATTATATTATTAAAATTAGAATTTGTAAAGTTTTTTTTTTAATATTTTAAAAATTAATGACTTACAAGAAAATTATTGAAAAAAATAATAATAATTAAGTACAAAATGAGAAAATAACACATATTATATTATAATATTTTATGGACATTTTTAAATTCATATAAATGCAATTGTTTTAAATTTTTTTAAAATTAATGAATTATAAGAAAATTTATTGGAAAAAAAATAAAATTTAGAAAATAATTTAGTACAAATTTGAGAAAATAACACATATTGTATTATAATTTTTCATGGGCATTGCTACATTGATATAAAGCAAGTACTGGGAAAGAGTGAGTGCAAGTTAATAATGGTATCTCATGACAAGTTAGTGCAAGTTAATAATTGTCTCTCATGACAAGTTAGTGGCAACGCACACATAGAAAAATTAATTATGAATTAATTATGAATTAATTTTCCAAATCATAAACATTGTAACAACTAAGAAAAATAAAGTTAACTTTTAATTAAAAGGAGAGTTTTTAAGAACATAACGAAAACAGAATTGCGTTGAAATGAAACTAGAATTCAAAAAATTTTGAAAAAGAAATTTCACTTATAATTAAAAAAAAAAACACAACAAGAAAATTTCTAAATGATAGGCGACATAATTGAAATCCAATACTAATAAATAGAGAGCCCAAATTTTACTGGAATAAATTTTCAGCATGTGTTTGGTTTTTAAAATAAGGGAAAAACTCATCCACCAAGTCAAAAAATAAACCATTAAATGCACCATATTTCATCTAGATAATTAAAAATGAACGTAAAAAATAGAGACCACTTACCTTTTCACTGCTATGGTCCATGAAGACCAGTAGCTATTGTGAGAAGGAAATGTTGGTGGTATAGTTTTCAACCTCATTTTTCAATTGTCCTCCTCGTTTATGTGGCCAAAAAACATCAAATCCAACTTTCAGGGAATCTGTACTTCTACGTCACCCATAGTCGTATGGTTAGAGTCTAGTTTCGTCTCGAGAAAATCACACAAAGAAAAACCAAAATTGAGCATCTACCAGGTTTAAAACAACATGACCGTTCTCAATTTTCGAATACCAACCACAATCCAAAACTAAACTTAACTCTTTGCACACTTTCATTCATTGGGAAAAGGAAAGCATTGTAAGAAAACAACTATTTATAACCCTATAAATCTAGTCTTCTCCAATCTCTTCATTTAACATAAAATTAAATGAAATGAAAAGAAAATAGATGTAGATCACTTTTAAAAAAAACCAACTACTGATATTAAATTTAATGTTATTTCTTAGCATGTAATTATTGATTTCACCTTCAACTTTACATAAACTTGATATATTAATTGAAAATAAAAATAGAACTAGTCAAGAAGGTAATGTGATGGGCATATTTTTTTTTTCCCATTCAGAAGCTATGGATTTTTTAAATATCCATTACATTTTTTAATATATATATATATCCAATCTATTATATTGTTAAGACAAAAAAATAGCATCTCCATATATGCCCAATCCAACATACTGTGTATCTGTATAGCCAAACTAAAATAACAACAACAATTCCCTTCAAAATTTTGTATCATTTCATCATACCCCTATTTTCTCATGATATTTGGTTTCATCATAAATAAATATTTATCCTACGGTCTACCCCACTAAGTTTTGGAAAAAAATAAGTGAAGAACTTTCATGGTTTAGGTGGTGCTCATACACTATCTTCTGTCAGCACATCTAACAATTTTTAATTTGCTTCTTACAAAAAGAGGACTTCGTTGCTTTCAAAAAGAGGACTGAGATGGAAAGATCGCCCTACCTCCTTGATAACTCACGAACAGTATGAGACTCCAACTGTCTCCACAAAAAACCAATAATCTAAATTATCTCGAAGTGTTGTAGTTTGCTTTAAATGGAACTGTCTGTAATTCCAGTTAAATAAATTAGCGGCATTAAATAAATTTTAAATGGAACTATCTATAATTCTAAATTATCTCCAACTTTTGGTCTGTAATTCTAGCTAAATAAATTAGCGGCATTAAATAAATTTAAAATATTTGTAAATCCAATTGAATAAGCTGTAAATTTGACTGTATGTAATTCCAGTTAAATAAATTAGCAACATTAAATAAATGTAAACTATTTGTAAATCCAGTTGAATAAATTATCGAAAATTATTTTTGAGAGCTCCTCGCATAGTTGAGAGACATAATGTGAATATTTTATCTAAAATTCAGAACCCAATTCCAAGTTAAGTGGAAAATTGCAATGGATTTGGTGAATAATGTCCAGCCAAAAAAAGTTTCAGCTTGTTGGAGACTGGGCCCAAAATGCCTTTTACTGCATAAGAAATTTTATCAACCTGATCCGCTCATTGAGAAATATGTTATCCAATTTGCGATGAGATTAGAGATTATGTAATCTACATGCTGGGTTGAAATTGGCTAAAATGGTTATGGAATCAATGGTTGGAGATTTTTGATACTCTAACATTGATCAAAGAAGTCCTTCATGAAGGCTATACATTCTGATTTTTGATGTTCGGTCCTTATAACTTAGACTATGAAAATTAAATTACGGCGCATTGAGGGCACAAGTGTGTTGGACTTACTAGGCAGCAGGCCCCCTTTGAATATTCACTGTAAGAGAGCCAGAAGTTGCTCCCAAGCTCCAAGCTCGTAACAATGGCGACTCACTGATTCACCCCTGCGGCCTGCCTCTGCTCAGTGATGGCTGATGCATTGATATGATGGCTGGCAGTGGCTCACCATTAAAATTTGAAAATGAACCCTTTCGTTGAAGGTTGGCCAAGGGCTTTATTATTTTTTGGGAATGAAGGCATTTTCTCTGTAATCGGGATTTGGCAGCACAAAGCAAGTGAAGATTTTCATATTTTCCATTAATGTTTGAATACAGTTGCAGTTGCACAGAGAGTAACATTTAAGAAAACGTTGGTAAATGAAAATTTTAATAAATGGAAAATAGACATATAAGAACAGAGTAACATTTAAGAAACATTTGCTAAATGAAAATTTTAATAAATGGAAAATAGACATATAAGAACGTTTTCAATTTTTTTTTAAATGTCAAAATGAAGTTTTTCGTCTTCCCAGAAAACGGGCATCAACATATTCCAACCTGAAAATACAGTAAAAATGCCTAATGACGAGAAAAATTCCCGTAAAATTCCATACCTAAACATCACTCGCTGATGATATTAATAGTAAACCAACATACATGTATTTGTTAACACTTCTTGTTTTGTTGTTTTTATACCACAAGACAACTACTTTTTTCTTTGAAAGTCTATCTATTCTGGAAATTGTTTGAATAGTGACCAAACTAATGATAAGGGTTCTTTAGAAACACCTCCATCTAGTTTTTTGGCCAAGGATCTATCTCCATATGTAAGGCTTGTAGAAAAATAACTCTGAAATGAAGATGAAAGGATATATCTCAGTATGTAAGGCTTATCAAATTTAAACCTATACAACATAACATAGATGAATATGAAGGGGGGTATATAAAATATTTGAGGCTTTATGAAATGTAGGAATTTACGTCTATTTATACATCGTGGAGTATCATGTTGCGTATAAATTATGTTCGGATGATCATCGTCTGTCAAGATTGTCACTTTATATAAAAATAATTTATTTTTCCAATGTTTTTTTGGTGTCAAAATTCATATCTAAATTTGATATGTTTATGATCTTTTTATTAATTGAACAACACGGGAAAAAAAAAAAAAAAAACAGCGTTTCATCTCTTATTCGAAGCATTTTGAATTTGTAACCCAACATAGGGATGACCCTTTGGGCTACTCTTGGATGTGATCTTGGGCTTGGTGTGGACGAGACGGTTATTGCTAGAGACTGGATTAAGGGATTTCTGTCTCTTTTTGTCTTATCTTGCAGATTTCCCTCATGAAGACTCGTTTTTTTCTAGGTATCCTTCTGTCACATCTTCAAAGAGCAGAATATGTTGGCAAATCACCTCTCCTAGTGAGGTTTATCTGTAATGCTGGGATTTAGGATTTTCCATCGAATCAGATCAGGTTACGTCCTCTTTTTTTTAGTGTGCCTTGCCTCACTCTTGAGGGAACGGACCGTCTCTGTTCTTCCTGGAATTCTCTATTTCTGGATCATCTCTATTCTGTTTGGCATTCTCTGTGTCCCTGTTGGGGCATTTTCTGGACTTCCTTATTTTCCGAACTCTAGGATGCACATATCCCCTTTGTTTTTGTTGTATTACCTTCTATGAAGATACCTTCTCAGAGTTATTGTAGTTGGTATGTAGACTATCAAGGCATGTAGAAGACCCATGATGAATGTAACAGTTTTTGTTCTAATAAAATTGTTGTTTTTGTATTTGAGGAAAAAAAGGATGTTCGAGCCGAAACTACTAAAGGAATTTTTAAAACGATTATAAACATAGACTAATTTTTTATTTCATGAAGTATTTCTTGGAAGGTGCACTCCATTCTACTCCAATGTTTTCCTTTAAAATCTCAATATTTTGAACTCCTTCCTGGTATCTGTAATTGCAAGATACATAATAGATCTGAATGCAATTGCATTGTATTCTGGAATGTCTAAGAGATGGTAAGGTTGCCCAGAAAACTTAAACAAATGTCTGATTCTGTATGCCTACTGCCATATCCAGAATGCCTAGAAACTAGCTCATGGGTGCAAAGAGGGTCAATTTTAAGTGGAGGATATTGATGAATCTGAAAGGAAGATATTGTGATTTGATGACATCAAGAAAGGAAAAAAAGCAGTGGAATAAATATTTGAATATATTTCCAAGCGAGCCATGGATAGGGAGCATCCTTGCATTTGCATTCCACTTTCTCCATCAAGTTATTATAACTTTGTATGAATTATCTATATGTGTAGCTTCCTTATAAGTGTAGCTTCTGTATATGCACATATCTTTCATATATGTGCATATTCTATGTTTGTGAAACTATCGTATATGTAATACTTCCATATATGCACATATAAGGAAGCTGCGCATACTTCGTATATGTGCAATTTCCATATATGGAAGAATCTTGAAACTCTACATTTTACCTTGTAACTCATATTTAAGATAATGGTAGAATCTCGTATAATTCCCTATTCATTCATTATCATAGAGTCCTGTAATATTTTCCCCTTATAGAACACATTTGGAGAAGGAGTTGCTATTCTAATGGTTTTCTAAATTCCTTGTTTCATATCTCCAACCAGATCATATTTCCTTTCAACATGGCTAGGTTCTAAACCAACGGAACATTTCTAGCGGTTTCCAACCAAAATTTCCTATTGAAAACCTGATCGTCTATGGGTCGTACTTTCTCATCCTCAGTAGGCGGTGCAGGAGGCATGAAGTTGATCAATTTGTTTTTCCCTTCAAGGTAGAAAATACCAAACCTCGGATGGGGAAACCACCATATCTCTTTGTTGGTTTCTTTTCTTTCATCCACCAATATTTTATTGATTTAAGAATTCACTTTCTACCCCTATCTTCACTCTTTTCACCTACATTTTCACTCTTTTTACCAATATTGTACTTCTTTTACCTTCTATACTATACCATTTGCTTCCAAAACCCTATCATCAAATGACTAGAGGTAAAATCATTCTACTTAGAATTATTTCAATGTTTTGGTTAAGTTTGGATGGATTAGAGGATCACACTTATTAGACCATCTCTAACTATCTATTTTATTGGACTCATAGCTATGGAGACTGTTGGTAGGTGAAAGGCCAACTAAACATCTGGTCAAAGCATGAGGAGGTGGACACTTCATCATTTAAGTGTCAGTGTCATTCTATACTTAAAACTCCATTTACAATTATGCACTTAAGTTGGTAGTCAATGTCGACAACTTCTTTTGGTGGGATAGTAAGTGGTTTATGGGATCTCCTGGCATATAATACACCGATATCCCTATGGCCGAGGATAGAAAGTTATTTTCCAAGTTGAACGCAGCCAACATAAGTCTAATTCAGTCATGCGCAGCTGATTTAGGATTGATCATATGAGATGTTATACAGCCAGTGATAGTCATTGATCAATAGTTTGCTATGTTAATAGATAATTAGTTAAGCCTAGTATCCATCGGTTGTCTTCTTAAAGGCTTTATGAATTTGAATTTAGGGGATTTCCATGTAATGATGGTGATGTAACGTTCCAGACTCATTGATTTTGAAACCTTATGTTATTTTTGAGACTCCATACTATGTATGTCAACGTTTAAGCTTTGATCAAATTTAGTTCCAGCATTGTTCTACTGTAAGTAATTATGGTTGTGTTTTAAATTTCGTTTTACTGAGTTAATTCAACTTGCTCCGGATGTGGCAAGGGCCCACCACCTCTGGAACCAAGCTTATAGTTAGTATAGATCTAGGATTAGTTTACTATGTTAATTTTACATAGCATATTGTGTGATTGTTTAGTTTTTGAATGGTTTAATTGATTCTATACCTAAGTTTTTATTTCAATCCTGTAGATTAAGTTGACAAATTGAACCTTCTTGATTAATCCATAGACACTGAGAAACGATTTAAATTGTTAACTGCCTCTTCTAAATAGCCTCATCATAGAGATGAATTGTGAATCATTCTTATTTAAATTATCAATATAATTTGGAATAGTATTATGAACCATATGCTATGTAACCCTTCAAATTCAATAGTGCACATGGATACTTCAGCATTATGTTTCTTAGTCGATTGTGTCGTATAATGAATAAAGGATTATTTACATTGGAATTGCATGCAAGGTTATGAAATTACTTTGATTTCTGTGAGAAGAATTTTTTTGTTTCTCGAGATTTGTTTAGTGGTTTTAGATCTATAAGATTTCTGTGCATAACAATTTAGTTTCTTGAATTTTTCCAGTAGTCTCGAACTTACGAATTTTGTGTGATCTTGTAGAAGTTTTGATGCGATTAAAGCCTTCAAATTTGGTGTGTAAGCAATCGTTTGACTTTGTTTCATTCACAAACAATATTTAGGTTTTCTGAAAATTGTTATCATAGATAGTAATTGGATTTCCCTTTTGAACAGTATTTAAGGTTTCTTTTGATTTCGATTACAAATAAGTAGTGCAACTGTAGTCTCAATTAGGAACAGAGGTTCCGGTTTTTTTAAATTGTCACTTAAATTTCCTTCCAATTTGATTAGGGTGGTCGATTTGATAAATCTCTCAACGGTAGGGTTATGTTTCCTTAAATGTCAATTGTTTAGATTTCTTTGAGTATCATTTCAGTTTCTTTGAGATAGGTAGTATTTTCATTGGAATATTTAATGCCTCTCTTTGATTGAGTTAAATTAGAGAATTCCAGAGCTTAATTTCAATTTTGTATTCACTAGATTAATTTAGATTTCAAATTCATTAGCTTAGTTTAGATTCATATTTTGTTGCGATCAACATTAGAATATTCGAATGAGTGTTTTCCATTAAACGTAATTCGAATTCTCTAATTAGCATTTCATAATATTATTAATAGAAATAGTGTTTTAAATTATTTGTTTGAGTTTTGCAGAAAGCTTATCTTAGTTGTAATATTATTGTTTAAACCAGTGACTGAATAGAGTTAAAATAGGAATGGATTCTATAGGATTTAATGAATGAGTTCTTCAATAATCAGTGAGTGATTTTGTTGAGCATTGATTCTTTTAAAACAAGTATGATTTCCTTGAAGCAGTATGCTTGATTCATGGTTGAGTGATTTAAGTAGATAGAGGATTTTGAGTAAATAGGTTTTTGTACTCAAACATTTATTATAAAAGGAAATCACCAACTCTGTAATTAGATATTTAATCTGAACCAATACGTAATGTAACTCAAATATTACGATTCCTTAGACAATAATTTAATATTAAGGGGTTTTAAAGGCAATTAAAACACAACATTTTTGGCGTCGTTACTGGGGAGTTACAATTGGTTCAAGTAAAAATTTATTTACAGAGCAACAAAGATATTTGCAGGACATTCAGAGGGCATGGAGTGTACGTCAAGATGTGAATGAAGAGCCACACATCCACTTTAGTGGGGTTTCTCCAAAGTCTGGTTGTCCCTCTGGATCCTTTTACTATTTCTTTCTTATGCGTATGAGTAATAGTAGACATAGAGATAGAAAAGCTAGGTATATTTCAAAATCATTTCATGATATATTTGGTCCCACCAAAACACCACCCGCTAATCCAACTAATCATTACCTAGGTATCAGAAGTAAAGGGGAAGGCAACAGTAGCAAAGTGGCACTGTTTGAAAAAATTACACTAAAAAAAAATTGTGCCTCAACAAGAAAAAATTGCTTTAGGGACCAGAGTAGAGATAACACTCACGCTAGTTCCATGATTGGAATCAGTAGCAGAATGTTCTCACAACAACTTGGGGTCTGGTTGCAGTAAAATAAATCCAGCTCAATCTTCTTCCAGTCGAATTATCACCAAACCCCCATCAGAACCTGTAGTGAACAGCTAACAGAGCAAGTGAAAACAGAAACCATGAGAAAGACCATGAATAAGATGGCACAAGACACACTCTATTTGGAGGAAACGATGAGGGACCAAGAGGAGGCCTGGAGGAAGATATTGAAACAAGTTTTGGATTTCATATCATGGACGTGACCAGAAATGTTACCATGAAAAACATACCAATAGCATCTCTCCCACTCTTTCGAAGTATGTCTTCCGAGGAACCATATGCATTTTTATTTGAATTTGATATTTTATGCAAAATTTATAATGATTATGATGATGCAAAAAAACTCAAATTATTCCCTGCCACCTTAAAAGACTCGGCCCTTAGATGGTTTATTAGCCTAGGAGAGCACACCATCTACTCCTAGGACAACATGAAATCAGTCTTCCTTAAAAAGTAACAAGACTGTTATAAAAGTAGGGATGTAAATGACATATTTAAGATGCAACATATGGAGGATGATAGTCTAGAAGATTATGTAGAGAGACTCCTTTATAACCACCATAAATCATGAGGGGGGAACCTAGATGAAAGGACCATTAGGAAAATCTTTTTGAAAGGATTAAGGGAAGAATGTATTGACACACTCAATCTCCTAAGTGTCAATGACATTTATAAGAAACCTTTTGCTAAAATAACTGTATTGTGTCGAACCTACTCTAGAAGTCAGGCCAAATTAAGCAAAAGACTCTGTTATGAAGGTAAATCCTCTCTGCGGACAGAGACGATCCCTCTAGCCCTAGAGTGGGTCTAGTAACAAAGAAACAAGCTAGAGTGTAGGTTCCTAATTAATGAATGAAACAGACGAGGTAGATCAACCTACCTGGATTCCAACGTTTTTGTTGTGGCTATTGTAGTGGTAGCCTCTCGATTCCTGTCTTGGCGGGTCATGATCCTTCTGCAGCGATTCTTGGATACCTGCATTAAGATCAACAAACAAGAGCAGCATACGAAACAACAATCTCATTCATAACTATTAACTAGTCAAGGAGGGTTAAGCATATTGCATCAAATAAAATACATCAATGCAAAATGGGAACCAAATAATAGTCATGCATATGTATTAATAAAAGAAAGAGTTACAACCAAGCCTTGACATCGCAGCCTCCTTCAGCGGGGTTCATTCGAAGCGCGTCTCGATGAATGTCAGGGAATTAGGACGGGATGAAGACACAAGCCTAACCTCTCTCAATAAGGGTCTCTTCCATTCTATCTTTTTCTAGCAAAGTGAATAGAAATCTCGTCAGCATTTCTGCAACAATATATTTAGTTCAGATAGCACATCAATGGAATATGGCTATATTTATAGAGGGAGAGGAGGAGGTTGGGATCCCTACTATGGTGGAAGGGAAACCTTATCCCTTGGGAGGTTTCCCCAAAAGGTGGAAACAAGAGGCCAAAGGAGGAAGGTCATGGTTATTCAGTCGAACCACTCCCTATGACTCGCCCATGAAGTTGTTATGATGGAAAATTCGCCTCTATTTTTAAAAAAAATTCCATAAATAGATTGGTGCGGGCAGCTACCTGAGACAGAGCGCCAGCTGGCACAGGGGCCATTTTCAATCTTCCTCATCTGCATGAGGGAATAACAGGCTACCAGCACCAAGGCAAAAATAGGTGTTTCTGAAGGTATGTTCAGGAAATTGTCAATAGAAGGAATGTTGTGCTCATGGCAAGGGATGCAATGATGGTATTTTCAAGGCATGACGCTTTATTTTGGTCACAGAAATGAGCCTCCAATTTTAGGGATGGGGATTGCAGGGATAGTGACAAAATGTTGTGTAACAGATGCCCCCTAAAGCATGAGGTCTGATAGAGAAGAAGGGCTGAAATGCTTTACGAGAACGTGTTCGAGCCAAACACCAATGTCGGAAGACCTCCAATTATAAATACAACTGAAATCTCTGATACATGAACATGTGGCATGGGCACAACCATCCATAATAGAGTATATATAAACTGAGATCGGAGGTATGGACACAGCCATCAAGCATTAAGGATCAACTAATAGACTCAGGTATGGTCGTAGCCATCCAATCAAAAGATTCATGTAATAAATTCATGATAAACCACAATATCCCGGAGCCTGGATCTCATCAGACAAAACCCAGGGTCTTGCGCTCCATCTCGACCCGAACAAGTATAAATTCAATCATGCGAATATGTGAGCTGAAGTCGAACATGCAAGAAAATCACCTGATTACTAGCCAATAATTAAATTTGTTAACAGGCGCGAGAGAAACCACCAATAATGACAATGGCTCTCAAGGTACAACAGGTACAATCCACGGAATGTGAACAGTGATCTAGCGTCTAACACCCACAGAATCACTTAATCGAAGGCCAATGATGTGGACCTATCGTTGAATGCGAAGAACCTTCCATTGAGGCATGCAAGCCCCAAGGTACCGGTAGGGAGTCTCTAGACCAACTTCCTGGATAATGAGCTGAAGTCGACAGGAAGTGACCTGGTCGAAGGAGGGCCATAATGTTTCCCACATCATCGACACGAGACAGTGGAATATGATGATAGTGAATCAGGAACAACAGAGAATCAGAGGGAGGTTGAAAACTGGAGAGGAAAACTTCTCTTGAACATATCGGTGACACGACTCTAGATTTGGTAGTATTTGACATCAATGGATATAAGGTCATGATGATGTGGCAAAGAGCAGATGAGAGGTCAAAACATATTAGCCAAACCCATGAAAGCAAAAAAAATGACGAAATGAGATGTCCCCAACCCAACATGAATGCAGACGAGTGTCATGTTCAAGAGCGACATACGGCCGACACAACTAAAGACTGGTTCAATTTTCCCCCACCATTTCTGGCGAGTACCCCGATTATTTTTTAAAACAAGCTTGAAGGGGATAGCATATGCTTGTGCTGTAAGTTTTTCCTTCGAACAAATCCAACATAGTACATTTTACAAGACCTAGGAAGGAGGAACTTGAGTGAATGTCATGGTGACGATGTCCAATGTCATCATATTTTAACGATTCTGGCAAAGGGAGAACTTGGTGTCTTTTCATGTTTAGAGAGTTTGAAGAGAAGCGAAAAAGAAAACTCCAGCAAGTCCCTTTTCGTGAATAGTCTCTCAGATCTGAAAAGGTAGAAAACAATATCTGAAAGAACCTCTTACTCGCGATAGGCTAAGGTATTCCTTTTTTGTAAATAATCTATCCCAACCCGAGAAAGGGGTAAACATATACTGGGTAGATATCGTTTCGCAGCCATTTAACGAGTTCAAAACGACAAGAGTCTCGGCAATATTTTCAGTTTTAGAGAGTCAGAAAAGAGCTAAAAGATGACTCCATTAGTGACTTTTTCGTGTTTTTATTGAGTCCGAAAAAGTATAAAATACAACTCGTTACTTCATCGTTATCTCATTAAAGACCTGTCGCTTCACAAGAGACAAACGTAAAACCCATTTTTCGAAATAAATAACGTAATAATCGAAAAACATGTCTTAAAACCTAATTATGGTTCTGAAAAGTTATAAGATGCCAAAAATGGTAAAAAATAATTAATTTTCATTTTTACCTCTTGTGGAGCAATAGTTACCCATTTTACACTGCGATTTTGTGTATGTCGGCGATAGCGAGGAAAACTCGAACCAATCGTTGGCATATTGTGAGAAAACTAGAAGACACGTGAGTTAGTGTGAGTTTAGAGACGCAGGACTGGTAGCCTTCGATTTCACGAGCAGAGAGGCGCTCCCATTAGCGTGATTGTTTCCCAAACAGTCGTGCCAACCGCACAACATTTTGTAAACTCACAATGCAAGTTTTATGAGTATAAATTTCACAAATTTCATCTTTTTATTTGGCTAATAATGTTCATATGAACATGTTTGCAAGTGAAAAAGTAGCAGAATAGTGATCGAGTGGAAGGAAAGGGAACACAGTGAAGAAGATGATGTTGCCGCGGATAATGAGAGATGCATGGAAACTCTCAAAGGCTGTGGACTGAAAAATTTCTTCATGACACCATGCCTCAGAGCTCAACCAGAGATGTTGCAATACTTGATCAGTATCTAGGATGAGGATCAGGAAAAAAACATTCTTCGAGATCAAGAACTCCAAATTGATGTTTCAGACGTCTATTTCATAACAGGACTGTCACGGAGGGGAGCAGCACCAATATTGACTGGCACCTGACCTACCATGGAGAACATGAGCATGGTAATTGAAAGGGTATGTCCAGGGGCACAGAAAGGATCAAAAAGCGGGAAGGTGGACATTCAGACTATCTTGGATTTAGTACTGAAGGTAGTGTTACACACGATCACACGAGCTATGGGATCAAAAGCACTGCACGAAGCAACAAAAACACAGCTACTTCTTGCTGTAGACTGCTTGAAACTGACCATCTACAACTAGGTAGAGGCAGTAGCAATCAATATAAAACGTCAGCTGATAAAGTGCAAGAAGACCAAATTGAAGCAGTTTCGTTATGGGTCTATCCTGGTATCATTCTTCCTGGAACGACTACCAATATTTCAGCGTCAAGAGGTGATAGTTTCGACACCACCAGCATTAGAACCACGGATGGCCCAATGGGCAGCTCTGATGCCAAGGTCAGGGGACGGCCAACAGATGTCCTAGAGAGAGGAATTTTTTTATTGGCTCCACCGACAGCTGATTGTCGTGGAGTACTGGCCCTAAGCTGGCATAGATTTCACTAGTGATCTAGACCTCCCACTCCTGGAAGGAGAGGACTAGGATGAAGCACTTGGTAAGACTCATTTTTAATTTTTATGAGTATTATGATTTTTTTTGTATGTATGTTCTGACAATTAATCCATGCATTTGCAGATGTAGGCCCAGAGAGACTTGCAAGGATATCTCCGATAGCGAGGCGAATACCTCATGATTTTGATGTTGCCCCTTAGGGTGAGGAGGAGGATATCGTGCACAACTTGGAGGGAATCGCCCGTGGGATCCCAGAATATGCGTGATTTGACAATGTTCCTCGTGCGTATTAGAGACACACTATTGGGGTGTCAAACCGATTTCACCACTTGCTGAGGTAGCTAGTCCGAGCAGTGACATGCTATCATGATCATCATGCCGATTAGACACTTCAGTTTTATTTCTACATATTTTTTAGAGACATTATGTCTCAGGATGTAACAAAAACATACATATTTTTTGGAACTTATGGTGCACACTGATGCAAACATTTGACATATATATATATACATCTATTTTCCTATTTGATATGGGTCTCTCATGTGATGATGATTTTACAAATTATGCAAATTTCTATCCAATAAAATGTTAGCCATTGTATCAGTTAATGCATTCATTTGTCTAGGAATATGTTGATATGTGATATAATAAAAAAAAAATCCAGCAAACAAACACGTAAATACAATCTTAAAATGTGAGGGTTTCTAACTGAATAATGCCCATTAAGTTGAAGAACAACAAGTTGTGAGTCTAGATTTACAACCAATGCACTTATGCCGAGGGTAATCACCTGAATTAATAGTTCAATGACAACACTATATTTAGTGACATTGTTTGTAGTTTGTCCTAGATAAATACCTTGCAGTTCTATCAACTCACCAGCAGGATCATAAATCACCCAGGCTGTCGAAGACAAGTTCTGGGTACTACGGGAAGCACCATCCGCGAAACCGACATAAGAGGTAATAGACATCTGCACAATAAGCAATGACCCAATAAGCAGGAAAACGCTCGCAAAACACACCAAGCCAAAAAAGTACAAAAATGAAAAGAACACCTATGTACAAAAAACATGCATGAATGACTCACACATAGTACTTTTTGAGATACAAACCATTTCTGGGCTGATCTAAAGGATGACCTTTGTAATCAATGAACTCATAGGCCCCATTCTCGAAAACACATTTAATAATGTAGGGCCCATGCCACGTGGGTTGAAATTTTCCTACCCCCATCTTATCATGAGCCTGGTCATACAGGAGGACAAGGTCTCCTTCTACAAAGGAGCGAGGGGAAACCGACTGGTAAAAATGGGCTTTGACCCACCTCTTATGTGCCTCAATGACCAAAGCAGAAAAGCGGCGAGTTTCATCCAGCCTTTCTAAGTAGAGAAGATGCTCTTCTTCAGGTGAAGTTTTGGGCAATAATTCAACAGCCAACTTGAGAGAAGGTATTTCACACTCAATCGGAAGGGTAGCTTCTAGACCGTAAACAAGCTGGAATGAAGTGAATCTGGTCGCATCCTTTACTGAGGGTCGGTATGCCCAGAGAAGCGAAAATAACATGAGATTCCAATTGGACTTGTGCATCCCATTCATACGTTGAAGCATGGTGACAAGAACTTTGTTCACAGCTTCAACCTCGCCATTAGCCTAAGGATAGTATGGCGTTGAGCTATCGTGACGCAAGCCCAACTTGGAAGTCAACCCTGCCACCATATAATGCCGAAAATGGGAACAATGATCGGTAATGATGGCTTGAGGGACACCAAACCTAGAAATGATGTGATTGAATATGAACTGAGTTGTTGTCTTACCGTCGGCGACAAGTGTAGGCATTGCTTCGGCCCATTTGGTGAAGTAGTCAATGGCTACGATAATATAAGCATGCCCCCCAGCCGAGTGAGGTTTACAAGTCATAAAATTGATGCCCCACTTCACAAAGGGACCAACGATAATGACAGGGTGGAGATGTGCAGGTAACACGTGCATCTTGCGCTGATAGATCTAGCAATCATGACATTTCCGGACAACAACAATGCAGTTCTTGAAAATAGAGGGCTAAAAATACCTAGCACGAAGAATATTCTTTGCAGTGGAATAACCACACATGTGACCACCACAGGCGCCACTGTGACAATCATTCAGAACTTTCTCAGCCTCCTCGAGAGTCAAACACACGTGAAGAATGGAATCGACTCCGATGCGGTAGAGTGTATCTCTGATAATACGATAAGGTTTCGATTGATGGCGGAAGCGTCAGCGAGCATCCTTCGTCATCTCAGATATAAAAGTGGAAGTCCAAAGATATATGATGATATCACCGTACCAAGGATTGAGGGTGTTAATCAGAAAAAACGTATCGTCTCAAATGCGTTGTTCAGAACCAGATTTAGCACAGTCAGAGGGAAGGGAGAAGATCAAATCAGAAAAGACTAATGACTTCTTCGACTTGGCAGTAGTAAATTCCAAATCAAACTCTTGGAGGATAACAATCCACTTTGAGTATTTTCCCCCCAGCAATTGTCAATACAATATGTAGGTCATGGGGTTGCATTCAGAAATCACAGTCACAGTACGTAATAGAATATAATGACGAAAACGTTGAACCGCTTGAACCGCAGCTAACGCTAACTTCTCGACATGGGAATAGCATGTTTCAGTATCGAGAAGGTTACAAGAGAGGTAGTAAATAGCATGCTCATCATCGTCATCATCATCTTGAACTAGAACCATGGCAATCGTGTTGAAAGTGGCAGCTAAATAGAGGGAAAAATCATGATGATAGTTCAGAGGACGCAACAGAGGAGCGTTGACAAGCAACATCTTCAAAGCATCAAAATTATTTTGGGTGATCTCATCCCAAAGGAAAGGGATACCCTGCTTTATTAATCATGTGAATCCTTTAGCCACTTCGGCATAGTTAGGGATAAAACGACGTAAAAAATTAGCCTTCCCCTACAAACTCTGTTGCTGATGTAACGAAGATGGAGAGGGGAGATTAATGATAACCTCGAGTTTGAGCAGATCAAGGCGAATCCTGTCTTTGGACACAATAAACCCTAAGAGTCTACCAGAATTGACGCAAATGACGCATTTGTGTGGATTTAACCAGATGTTGTAGCGTCTACAACAAATAAATATCGACAAAGATGCTCAGGATGGTCCTAACGCTTAGCTGAATGAGCCGGAAGGTCATCCAGATAAGGCTGAATGATGTGCTTAATATCGTGAAAAGCGTATGACATTGCTTGCTGAAACGTGGCCCCGGAATTCTTCAAGCCGAAAGGAAGTTTCTTATACGCGAAAGTACCCCAAGGATAGATGAAGGTAGTCTTATGCTGATCAATCAGGAGAATTTTAATCTGGTTATAACTAGAAAATCCATCCATGAGGGAAAATATCTCACTCCAAGCGTAGTCATCAATGATCTGATCAATAAAGGGAGTAGGATAATTATCCTTGGGACAGGCCCGATTGATGTCATGATAATCAACACAGACTTGAATGGTACCATGTCTCTTATCTACAGGGAAAATTTTGGACACCCATTCTGTCAAGGGAATCTGATAGATGAAACCAGCGCTGAGAATTTTTTCAACTTCACTTTTAATGGCGGCAGCTTTTCGAGGGTGCACAAGATGAAGGCGCTAATGAACAGGCTTCGAACCAGGGTAGGTAGGAATCTCATGCACCACTATACTGGGATCAATGCCAGGCATTTCTTTATAGGACCATGTAAAGACATCGTGAAACTCATGGAAAAGGCTCGTATAAACCTGAACTTCATCTCAAGAACAGGTGACCCCGAGATGGATGCTCTCGACAATTCCCGATTTGACGGAAATTTCAATAGGCATCGTTTGCGTAATGTTACTCAAGTTACCCTTCGTAAAAACTTCATGTGTCAGAATAGGCGTTTGAATAGGAGGAGAAGGAACCTGAGATGAAAACCTCTCAAGACACGTATACATGGCCCTAAGGCTGGGCATGAACAAGGAACGATGAAGACCATCGTCCCACGGTAAAGCCAAGAGAGACATAGTTTCTATGATGGCTTCATCGTAGGGAAATATCTCTTTCAAGGGATCGAATGAATCCAAATCACCGAGCCAAGGGGATTGAGAATAAGCATCGAGAGACATGCTCAAAGGATGATGATCAAAAGGTGGAGTATCTGAAGCCGCAATAAGTTCACAATATTCAATCTCGATCGGACTCAATAGCATCGAATCTCTGAAAGAAGCGATCTGTTCAGGCGAAGGGACGATCCATGGGTCATCAAACTAAGAGATCATATTGATCTGAACAGTTTTGAGTGGAGGAAGGGGAAAAATACCCATGAGGGCAGGATCTTTGAAGAGACCCGGCCCAACGCTCTTGTAGGGAGTAGGAATCTGATCCACATACGAAACATTGTTCTCGGAAGAAGAGGTGAAGAATGACAATTGATCAATAGTAACAATTTTTCCTTCGTACAAGAATTTCAGGACACGAAAGAGAGTGGACGAAATGCACAACATTTCGTGAGTCCAACTGTGATCGAGGAGAAGATTGTAATTGAGCTTAGCGTCAGCTACTTCTACCTCGACATTGACCGTCTTCCCTTTCAAGTTAATCGGTAAACTAGTGAGAACACCCAAAGGTTTTGATTTCCTTCCATCAAATGCTTCAAGGGAATTTGGTGATGCGTTCAAGGCCAGAGAACCAACGACTTTCTAGCAAGAAGATGACATGATGTAGGTAGACGCACCTTCGTCCACAACTGCTCAATGGATATCGAGACCATTAATGACAACTTGTATAATGAGTGCAATTTGGTGCGGGAGTCGTGGAACGAAATTCTCTAAATCAAAAGTGAGAAGGCTAGTATCAGCAGGATCAACCCCGCCAATCGCAAATAATAAAGCCTTCCGTTGAGATGGAAAACTCTAAAGTACTTTGAGTGCAGACATTGCAAATGGTGCCTGAGCCAAATCCTCAACAATACTATAATGTTGAGAAACACGGGTGTTTGGATTGCATGAAGACTTGCAGAGTACACCTTTGGAAGGTGGTCATAAAATGGGCTCAGTACTGGACCTTTCAATCTGAAGAGGGCCAGAAGCAGGCGGAGGAGGAGGACCATAAGCGATCTCTTTCCCCACTACCTGATGTGATTTGGTATAATATTTCGATTGAGTAGCAATAGAAACTGACGCAGAACCATTCATCATGAACACCTGAGAGCCAAATAGGGTAGAGGACTGAGGTTTCTCTACCATCTGGGTTTGTTGAGATGGAAAAGGTTCTTTAAGAACAGTTGTATTTCCCTTGGTGCCTTTGAGAAGTATACTTACTTCGGCCAGTCGAGGACAGTCCTTGGTGTAATGCTCTTTTTCATAGATCAAACAAGGGTACTTTAGCTTGCATTGTAAACCATCATCCACACCAGGTTTTGAAGAATCTGGTTTCAAGGTATCAGCTTTGGCCTTACCTTTACCCTTTTTTTTCCCTTTGGAATTTTTATCCGCCAGATTGGCCTGAACGGCGTTGACTTCCAAGGTTTTACCAGGATTCAGAGTGGGCTGAGAAGCAGCATCGTTGGAAGGATTAGACTTTTTCTTCCCAGGATTTGAAGGAGAAGAATTTTGAGAAGTCTGAGACATGGAACTAGTAATACCATCAACAGATGGGATCGCTGGTGCTTTAGAAGTTCTAGGTTGAGGGGAATCAAGCAAGATATCGTACAACATGCCAGACTGAGATTACACAAGATCAAGGTACTGGGCATGAGCAATGGCCCGTTCCTTGGATACACATGCTCCTATAGCTATGTCTTTTGCGATCTGATTAACAAAGGAGGTAGTGAACCAATCAGTTAAAAGATGATCAGGAATATCAAACTTGATCAAGCGATGACGACACCTCCATTCATGAATATGATCCAAGATATGAGTAGCTCAATCATGTTTCAAGGATGTAAGGAGATGTGTCCCGGTATCATAACAAAGCGGTAACTTAAAATGCATAAGGAATGCCATGGTGAGAGAGTTGAAGTCTTGAAAAATACCACGAGATAGCTCAATTTACCACTTTGCAGCGGCACCAGTAAGAGTCCGTTGGAAAAGATAGAGTCGGATGGAATCGTCAACCCAAGAGTTAGAGGAACACCACAAGTGGTAAATCATAACATATTCTTGGGGGTCTTCTCTGAACTTGCCCTCAAACTTAGGACAATCACCAGGAATATTAGTCAGAACTGGAGGCCAATACAGGTTATGAAGAATCGGATCGTTTGTTAACTTTGACACATCAGGTAGTTCCAACATAGTGAGAAATGGTAATTGAGGATTAAAAGGCATTGGAGGTATTTGATAAGGACACGTGT
This sequence comes from Pinus albicaulis, assembly GCA_034641835.2. NCBI lineage: Eukaryota > Viridiplantae > Streptophyta > Pinopsida > Pinales > Pinaceae > Pinus > Pinus albicaulis. Next base: position 684,674,733 of record CM076579.1, read on the forward strand.
TAACATTCCACCCAGTCTGCGAGAAATGCTGACCCCATATGTTTTGTCCAAAAGGATTCTGACCATAAGGGATATAAGCCTGATAATTCTGCTGATACTGGGGTTGAGGACCAGGATACTGATTCTGAGCATACCATTGAGGTACCTTGCTGAGCAACATATGGATTTTGTTGCGGAATGTAAGCATGCCCTTGAGGTTTATTATATACCAACTGGGATTGATTTTGAGGGTAATAAGTGAAACCTTGGGGCGCACTATATACCCACTGATATTGACCTTGGGGGTAATAAGAACCTTGGGGTTGAGCAGGTTGTGCGGGCTGCTGAACAGTTGGACCCTGTTGAGTCGGATAAACAAGTTGAATTGGATGTCGATCAGGTTAAACAGACTGTTGAATAGATTGAACTGGTTTTTGAACAGGTTGAACCAACTGCTAAGATGGTTGAGTGGCTTAAATCAACTATTGGTGTTGGGCAGGCTACCCCTGCGGAGCAGGTTGTCTTGGATATTGAGGGCCATCGGGCTTCCCTTGTAGAGGGGGTGGGCCCGATGGTTGCGATGGACAAGGTTGTCCCTGATGACCAGGTTGACCCGGAGCAAGACCGTAGGGTTGTCCTTGTTGCACAAATTTTTGGCCATAATGAACGTATGGTTGCTACTTTTGTACAAGAGGTTTTCCCTGTGGTGGATACATTTTCCCCCTAGCAACATAAGACGTTCCTGGTGGAGGCTAACTTGAAGGACCGTAGGGTTGTCCTAGTTGGACCAAAGTTTGACCTTGTGGACCATAAGGTTGTCCCTGATGACCAAAGGGTTGTCCCTGCTGGGCTGAAGGTTTTCCCTGTAAGGGTTGTCCTTGTAAGCCTGAGGGTTGTCCCTGTAACAAAGGTCCTTGATGAGTAACAGTCTGATAAGGATTTTCCAGAGGCAAATAGACAGCTTGAATGGGATTGACAGGAAGCAAATAGACGGGGTTACCGACAGCATAATAGTGATGGGGAGGATTGACAGGAGCTTGGGGCTGCTGAGAACCCTAAGAGTTTTGTTGCTGAACAGCCAACAAATACTCTTCAAAAGTAAGGCCGCCTGGAATGATAGGGATAGTCAAATTCATACTAGAAACAGATGTAGCCGCAGGAGAATGAGCATCCAGAGAAGGAGCATATCATCGGTGAATGTCCAACATGTGCTCATCAAAATTATAAGTAGAAACCATAGGGGTAGTCGTAGCCACTCTAGCAGGTGCAGCCTCCAGAGCTCGAGCTTATGATTTACTCGGAACCTAATTGACAGGCTACATGGGATTAAGAAAGATAGACATGCGAGTGTGAAAAGATCCTAACGACTGAGTCATAACAACCGACGTCGACGAAGCTGCACAGACAATAGGTTGGACCGGGACAGGCGTAACAGTGACCGACGAATTCAGTGTCGAAGGTGACATTTCCAATGAAGGGAGGACTGAACTCCTTGGGGGAGTTGATGTACTGGATTGTGCTATGGATGCAACACCAGACATAATCTGACTCAAAGTGTGATAACCAGGTGGCAGTGACACTGATTGCAGAGAAGATTGAACAGAAACATGCAGGAGATCTTCTAGGAAAATTTGATATTCCACTGTAGAAACAGGCATTTCTTCACTGCCAACAGGACTCGAAGAATCCATATATAATGAAGCTGTAAGATCGTCAAAGAGATGATGAGGACTAGGAGGTATAGTAGCAGCTATAAATGGTGATCCCTAAGTAAGAGGAGGAAATTCTTCCTCGTCCCCAAAACCAGACCAAGCACCTGGAGGAGACCAATTGAACTCAACTGACTCTTCAGGGGGATATTGGGTAGCGAGAGGTAAAACAGTCAGGAGAATAGGCTGAAAAAACTCGGCAAACCTAGTGGACTAAGGGGTTTTGTAATAAATGTCAAGAAAGTAACTACCACTAGGAGGCAGTGAAGAAGACGATGAAACTGGTGGTTCCGCCACTATGACCGTATTTCAAAATAGAAAGGAAAAAGAGATAGTCAAACGAAGGCTTCAAGGTCAAAGTCTAAGGAAAAACAAAAACAAGCCAAGTACCAAACTTTTAACGTGCATGTGATCGTGGGTAATTAATTTTACGACATTGAAACCGGACTTTGTTGTTTCATGTTTTAAGAGTCGAGAAACAAACAAAAGATTACTCTAGTCACTTTGAATTTTAAACAAGCATGAAAGGAAAAGTGCTTAGTGATCTCTTCTCTTTTCAAGGAGCCATGAAAAGATCGAAATGACTACTCAGGTAATCTAAGAAAGATAATTTACCAAGTTTCTGTGAACTGCCATATACACCTTAGTGATCAAATGAAAGAGAAATGACCAAGGACTTAACGTACGTCCAGGTAGTCTCCCCAAATGCTATGTTCGGTGTATCACGGTTACAGAGCAACACACTCAGCTTCCTACGGATAAAGGATTTGAACCTATAGGGGTCTCCCTTTATATACTCGATGGTACGGGGAGCACAAGTCCATACTAGCGTTGTCTAAATCTAGAAGGAAAACGACAGCTACTAGGTTTAAAGATGCTGGAACACGTCTCTAGCCTAGACCACTAAAATGTTCGTGTTAGGTTCCAATGTTTCCTTAGGTTAATTCAATGGATTTTATAGTTGATATTGAATTGGTGTTTCAATTTCAAGGCCTTACCGAATTTCAATCTCGAATTTCCTAAATGCAAACTATATGCAAATGAACACCATTTTCCATTCAATGAACGCTAATTAAGAGAAGGATAGATATCTTTCAAACAATAGAAATCAATGAAAGCACACGAATAAATCCGCTAATGCATCTAACACAATCAAGCAAAAAACGAAAAACTCTTTCCTAGTCTATCAGGCACTAGTTATGCAAAAGAACTTTTCCTTTTCATGCAAATGAAAGAACGCAATTTTTTTTATTTTTTCAATGAAATGAAGCACAAAATGCACTAATTACATGAAAAAATAAAAAAACACTAGTTCTGAGGATTGTGAATTTAAAGAGCTAAACTGAATGATTCGATGAAAGCAACACAAACACAAAAATGCACTCAAACCAATGATGCACTCTTCCAAACAAAGAGAAAGCTTTCGAAATGATCCAAGTGACCAATGTGATATATGCTCGAAGTGATGGGAAGAAGAATCAAATGAAACTCGAAATGATCATTCAAACAAAACAAACGTTCAAAGGATCAAGAAAGTCTTCAGCATAATTGATCAAAGGATGATACTAACAAGAATCAAAAGACTTGACCTCCAATCAGAAGGCTCAGTGAGCTAAGACACTCAGAAACCCTAAGGCCATAAACTGCACTGATAAGAAAATGGACGAACAACTGACAAAAGCAAGCCTACGACAATTTAAAAAATCCCAAGAAAGAAATTGCAAATCAGAAAACCAACCCAGAGTCAAGCACAATTGACCAAAAACTCAAAATGGAGGTCAAACCAAACCCTACAAGATCCGGCGTGACTGTAAGGCGGTAATCCGCGCCAAACAAGGGTTGGCGCTACTGCAACACAAGCAACATGCACCAATCGGCGTGATTGTTAAATCAAAAACCGCGCCAAGCCATATATCTTTTGGGAGAATGGAAAAAACAATGAATAGAAGTCAATTTTGACACCCTGGAGCTGAACAAGAGGACTCTAAACAATCAAACAAGCCAGAAAAGATAGACACGCAATAAAACGACTAAAATCGACTTGAAAAGGGTGAAACGACAAACTCACACTGATCCCCAATTGAGTCACCAATTTGTTATGAAGGTAAATCCTCTCTGCAGACAGAGATGATCCCTCTAGCCCTAGAGGGGGTCTAGTAACAAAGAGACAAGCTAGAGTGTAGGTTCCTAATTAATGAATGAAACAGACGATGTAGATCAACCTACATGGAGTCCAACGTTGTTATCGTGGATGTTGTAGTGGTAGCCTCTCGATTCCTGTCTTGGCGGGTCATGATCCTTCTACAGCGATGCTTGGATACCTACACGAAGATCAACAAACAAGAGTAGCATACGAAACAGCAATCTCATTCATAACTACTAACCAGCCAAGGAGGGTTAAGCATATTGCATCAAATAAAATACATCAATGCAAAATGGGAACCAGATAATAGTCATGCATATGTATTAATAGAAGAAAGAGTTAAAACCAAGCCTTGATGTCATAGCCTCCTTCAGCGGGGTTCAGTCGAAGTGCGTCTGGATGAATGTCAGGGAATTCATATAGGATGAAGACATAAGCCTAAGCTCTCTCAATAAGGGTCTCTTCCGTTCTATCTTTTTCTAGAAAAGTGAATAGAAATCTCTTCACCGTTTCTGCAACAATATCTTCAGTTCAGCTAGCACATCAATGGAAGATGGCTATATTTATAGAGGGAGAGGAGGAGGTTGGGATCCCTACTATAGTGGAAGGGAGGCCTTATCCCTCGAGAGGTTTCCCCAAAAGGTGGAAACAAGAGGCCAAAGGAGGAAGGATATGGTTATTCAGTCGAACCACTCCCTATGACTCACCCACGAAGTTGTTATAATGGAAATTTCGCCTCTATTTTTAAAAAAAATTCCATAAATAGATTGGCGTAGGTAGCTAACTGAGATAGAGTGCCATCTGGCATGGGGCTAGTGTTAATCTTCCTCATCAGCGCGAGGGAATAACGGGCTACTAGCGTCAAGGCAAAAACAGGTGTTTCTGATGGTCTATTCAAGAAATTGTCAACGGAAGGAATGTTGTGCTCATGGAAAGGGATGTAATGATGATATTTTCAAGGAATGACACTTTATTTTGGTCATATAAATTAACCTCCAATGTTCAAGATGGGGATTGTAGGGACAGTGACAAAATTTTGTGTAACGGACTCTAGGAAAACTCACGAGATTATGTGTCTAAAAATAAAAAAACTGCTTTAAATGTTGTCACTAGAGTCGAACTGGGAAACCTTCTAGAAAAATTTAAAACAAACATTCAAATCACTATTAGTGAGTAGTTAGACACCTTGAAAATAAAAAGGAAACAAGAAGAGGAGAGAGTTGTTATGGCAATATTTTGTCCTAATTGTAGGTGTAAACACATACGAATGGAATTCCTTGTCAATGTGGTTGAAGTATGCGCGATCTGTGCATTCAAACATGCTACTAAAACAAAATCAAACAAAAATCCTCCATGGAGAGGGCCAAACCAAAGCATGCATCAAGATCCTAATCCACAAATTTTTGTCCAAAAATAGCCATGGAACTTTCAGCCATCCTACCCTCCTTGGAGTAGTCAATGACCTCAAAATTCACCATGGAACCAGGCATGGAGGGGAAAATTTTATGGGAACACATTTCAATCTCAAAATCAGCATATCCTCACTACCAAGGCATGCCAAACATGCCTTACACGCAGAATGTTTCTCAATTTCAGCAAGGCACAACCCAACCTACTATCAACAACCCTCGCTGCATCCACCTCCATTACATCAAAATTTACCTTCAAGCTCTAACTCACCACCTCAACAGAAACCACAATAATTCAATCAACCTCTTCCTACTTTTCTACCTACACAACCCATCGCTAACCCCAATAATAGATCTCGTCAACTAGTGCAAAAAATAGAATTGCAGACTTTCCCCACTTATGTTATTACAATTGTCCCTCGAAATGAAATACAATTAATGTTAGGGGAAACAATCAATAAGGAGAAATCAACTATGATAATTCAAGAGGAGGACCCTCAAGAAAAATTTGAAAACACAATTCACCCACAAGCAGAAAATAAAAAAGATGAAGAAGATGAAGAACAATCAAAAGAACCTCCTTACCGAGAAACATTTCTTGTTAAGAAAACTGAGACTCCTACAGAATATGATTTGGAAATTGAACTTAGGAATGTTTGGATAAATATACCCTTATTACAAGTTATTAGGGACATTCCTATCTATACCAAAATCATCAAGGACCTTTGTATCAAGAAGCCAGGATGAAAGAGGAATAAAAATCAGAATGTTAAGGTAGTAAGTCAAATAACATAAATGATATATGATTTACCACTAAAATACAATGATTTGGAAAATCTTGTGGTAACAATAGAAATTAATGGCACACTTTTACCAAACACCATCGTAGATTTTGGGGTATCTATCAACACCATGACAATAGACACTATGACATTATTACAACTACAGGGAGTTAGTCCTACATCTATAATGCTTGAAATGGTCAATAAGTCCGTTATCAAACTTTTGGGAATCTTAGAAGACATAGTAATGACCATAGCTTATTCGAAATATCTTGTTGATTTTGTTGTGGTATCTCCAAAAACCTCAATACCAAGACATCCATTTGTTTTGGGACGGCCATGGTTTTCCACTTTTAATGCAGTCATTAGGTGTAGAAATGGACAAATGATCATTTCTAATCGATCGAATAATCAAACTGTGACTATTTTTCCACCTGCCCAAATGGCTCTTGAGGTATCCCTCTAGTTGGAAAGTCCTTATGGGGATTAATATTGCATGTTGCCCCTATCAACTATGGAACAATCACAGGGATTACAGGAACAATCAGAAGATCATGTTTTACAACAGTTTTTGTCTGACATTGATTGCATCAATTATCTTATCCCTTTTAATGGTTATCGATATGTTTTCAGCAATGAGTTTCAAGAAACTTGTCACCAAGTTGTATTTGCACCATTCACTGTGGCAGCACTAGAAGGTAGCAATGAAGAAAACACTGATCCTGTTGAAATTGATTATGGGAAAACATTGTACATTGGCAATGAGTTAAGAGCAGAACAGAAACACCGAGTATTGAACACGACTCAAAAGCAGTCAAGAGAATTCTCTTGGGATAAATTGGACATGAAATGTATTCATGAAGACACATGTATACACCATATCTATACAAATGATGAAATTAGACATGTTAGGCAGCCTCAAAGGCATACGAACCTAGATTTTAAATACATAGTTAAAGATGAATTGCAGAAACTCCTGAGTTCATATTTCATATATCCTATTTGTGACAATAAATGGGTATCACCATTGGTGGTAGTTCCAAATAAAAATGGGAAATGGAGAATGTGAGTATACGATAGGGACCTGAACAAGGCCACCTTGTGGGATTATTTTCCTTTACTGTTTATTGATCAGGTACGTGATACATTGTCTGGGAAAAATTATTTTTCTTTTCTATATGGGTATAGTGGCTATAACCAGATCCAAATAGCCTCGTAGGATCAATAGAATACCACCTTTACCTTCCCATGGGGTACCTTTTCCTATCATGTTCCTCCTTTTCATTTATGTAATTCTCTAGCCACATTTCAATGAGTTGTGTTGGTTATCTTTTCTGATTTGATCCATGACTGTGTAGAAGTTTATATGGACGACTTCACAGTATATGGGGATGATTTTGACCAAGCCTTGGAAAATTTGGAAAAATTATTGATCTGTTGTCAAGAATCTTAATTGCCCCTTACTAGTGTTAAATGAAATATGATTCAAACTAAATGGATTGTCTTGGGGCATCATGTTTCGGCAGAAGGGATAAAATTGGATCTTGTGAAAATAGAAGTGATATCACATATACAAATTCCCACAACACAGAGAGAGGTAAGAAGTTTCTTGGGACATGTCAGATACTATAGACGATTCATTGAAAATTTTACTAAAATTGCAGCACCAATGTTTAAATTACTTTCTAAGTATGTGTTGTAGTTGCTACAACACCACCCAAAATTTTGGGTATATTCAAAATTTTGAGTCCCCACTTTTCTCACTCAGCCATTAGGGTTTCGACCCAGCCTTCAATCGGTGATATCCCCATGAGCTATTCCTGCCAAATCCTATCACTGCACCCACTTTCCTTGAGGTCTCATCAATGCACTAGGGCCTGGGGGTTTTCTGCTTCAAAGAACATTGAGAGTCCCTCCATTGGATTCAAGGATAGGTTTCCCCTAGATTTTCATGAGAGAGGCCTCAGACATGCTTGATCTATTTCCAACCCCTTGCAAACCTTCTCACCATCATGAAAATATACATGTGTTGCAATCACGTCATGTAAGGAGGTATCTTGTACAACAACCAAGATCATGCATGTGCTTAGGTGGAAGTTTGTTTGTGCATTAACTACATGACATAGTCCCATTAGAAGCCCTTCCACCATGGATAATTTGGGCTTTCTACTTGGGTGTTCCGCCAAGTTTGTGGTCCCATGTTAATTTTTTTTGGGGGGACATCATTCTCTAATAGTAACCATGTGATAATTGATATTATAATGTGTCACACAGTTCAAGCCCATGAAGGATATACCCAAAAATATCACCACTGCATTGAGGGAAAGAAATTGAAGTTAGAATTACAAAGGATCGTTTGTGAAACATGACACATTCATCTCCTTTCAATGTGGGGATGAGAATGGAGGATATGTATGAGACCTTGTCTAGGCAGATGACAAGGGAAAGAGTATTCTATGCTCAAATATAAAAATCGAAAGGTATGTGACACCCATAGGTGAGGAACAAAAGGTGTGCTAATTAGGGAAAATTATGATCATGGTTAAGCTACGTATTTTCATCTGTACGGCCTCACTCCTAAGGAGTTGCTTGAGAAGTAAAATTTCTTGCTAGATGTGGAAATCATATTGCAAAACAAAGGGGCGTAAAATATGTTTCAAGGAAAATATAAAAATCAGGTTTGGGTGTCAAGTGCACCAAGTTGAACAACAACATCCACATCCTCAAGGGTTTGAATGAAGATATAATCTGATCGTAGGGAGGATCTGAAAATCCTTTATTTGTCGTGGAAACTCTTTTAATGAGGAGAATATGTCATGTGATCGAAAAATAAGAGAGGGGATGTTGCAATCTCCTCTCACTCACCATGTTTCCACAATGAATGGTCGAGTAGGGACCACTCTTGAGCAAGGGATGATTTTCAAACGAATTATGTATAGTGTGCGTATAAACAAAGAGTATAAATGTCGAAGATCAAATAAAACTAATTGTTGGCCCACAAAAGGTTTTGGAGCCAAAGTGTCTATAGTTTCGGGTTAGTTAAATGCAATGATGGTTATGCCTTAATAGAACATAAGAGTGGATGTTGATAAAGAGTAGGTTGGGTTACCTCAAGGAGAAAAATGCATAGTTAAGTGAAGGATGCACAGTTTAGCGACACGGACATGTTGCGGAATTGATTTCTTAAAACTGCCTCCATGAAACTGAATTGCTCGAAGTGCATTGTGCATTTTAACTTAAAATAATGAATGGAGAGCGTCAAGTCTATGTTCTTCCAGATGGTTGAGGGACTCATCCTCTGCTGAGATCAATTTTGTGATTAAATCCACCGGGGTTTCTTAGAAAGAGAAGGCAGAGCATTACTTATGAGAAAGGCAATGCAAAGCATTACATTATATGTTGTTGTCATGAATTCAATGCTCAGCACAAATGGTGTGATCAACATGAACTAGAGGTTGGAGGGAAAGTGCACTGCAAGAAAAGATGCAGCAAAACTTGGGAGCAACCAACACAACTCAAGCATCTTGATTACTGCTTAAAATCCTGCAGAGTCGCACAACCATGATTTTCTATGGCGAGGGCCACTGAGACTCAGCATTCACGTGACCCTACACCTTCTCCATTGTGCGGGTTGACCGAAAAATGTGAGGGATGGTGGTTGTAGCTGCGTAGCTCCCATTGGTCGTGCTCCCCAACGAGTTGCTCGATCTAATCGCGGAGGTCTTAACTGGACAAGACTTGAAGTAGTGTGACCTTTGGCCTATTGCGACCAGTCGTTGAGTCGCAAAGAAACTTTATATGTGCCCAGTACGACCTATGGCAAGCACGACCATTCATTGGGTCATAGAGCTTGTGAAGAAATCGATCATCACGACTTGCATGAAATTGCGACTGTGTGGCCTCTGGGAGGTCACATTTCCCCTTAAGTCACTGAATCGCATAATCATACTTAGTAAAAGTGGCCAGAGTAAGTGACCTCCATGGTAACGCGACTGTCTGACCTATTCACCATCAGAGCTGGTGACCAATGTCGTGTGGTAGTATCATCATATTTACATTTAGAGCCGTAGAATAGAAAATGTGCTTTGACCATTGAAATAGATCCATGAGAATTTTCATCCAAGATCGATGTGTTTGACATGAGTTTCACCCGAATACATAAAAAATGGGAGCTACGAAATGCACTCAAGGCTTGTAGGTCATTCACGAAATTAATGATGGAGATGGGCATACATGCTTCTTAAAGTTGTGAGGAAATATGGTTATATGGTAATGGGCCTATAGGTAAGACATGATTGAGAAATGAAACCACACAATCAAGAGAGGGATATGAAGAAAATTTTGGTCACTATATCCCACTTTTAAGACAATGGAGCTACCTTCAAACAAGAGGTCCATAGATGATAACCATATTAAGGAAACTTGGAGATTTTCCACAAAGGCTACGTGCTTCAGAAACACCATTATACAAAAGGTGGAAATTCTGCTCGGAGGTAGTTCCCAAGACAAGTTAGACTGCACATCTGCATTCAACACTCCATCCATAGCAATACCAAAGACAACACAGTGCCTGAAGAAGCGTTAGGAGACCCTACACAAGCCATTCTCTCTGGCAACATAGTGGCACAACCATTGACCACACAGGGGTCTAAATTTATTATTTGTTAAAACCACTTTTTAAGATAATTAAATGTCTTTCCAACATCAATTTTATTATAAATACATGTGACCCATGTTATTTGTTTACAGGCAGAGGTCGGTGACTTGCATGGTGAAATATGGGGTTTTCTTCAGCAAGCAAGGTAGATCCTTACAAAGCTCGAAGAACATCACTATAGGCTCAAGGGCACATCTCTCACCAGCCCATTCACACAAGACTAATGCATAGTGAAAGACATCATGTTTTTCAAGGTTTGATCTCTCCAAAAATAGAAGCGTAAAAGGAAGGGCCCTGGGTCGCAACCTCCCAAGTCGCAACTACCCTCAGGTCGCAAATTACCCCAGGTCGCAAGTCGAAAATGACTCCAGGCTTCAAGTCGAAAATGACCTCGAGTCACAAGTGGCCCAAGTCGCAAGCCAGCCCAACAGTCGGGGAGGTCAAGAGTCAAAGGCAACTCAAGAGTCACTTCAGCCTATATGTACGACTTCGGGAAATCACACCAGGGAATTTTAGCACTTTAGTTGAAGCAAGGACGAGATAGTGAATTCATTCTTGAGGGCTAAATTCACTCACCTCTTAGTATCAAGTAGAGGGAATGGTAGTGAGGCTATGGTTTTGGTATCATGCATTGAGATGAATAGCTCATGTTCCACTATTGGATTTTGACAAGTTGTGAAATATGTATTTGAAGTTGCAGCAGCATCAATAATATATTCTCTTTTTCTGGAACCGACTCACATGCTTGCTTATTGTGGTAGTACTAGTTGTCTAATATTTCACTATGTTTGTACATGTGCTTTCATACATGCAATTGGTTATGGACTGATTCATAGTGGTTGCATGTATGTTTTGCTTTTGAATCGGTTTTTATTTGTTTCTTTCCATGTCAGTGATCTATTGTGAACTAATTTGCAGTTAACTCCTGGCATGTTTTCTTTCATGTACATCTGATTGGGTTTTGGCTCGTCAATCCCTCTCATGGCACACCCTGTTTATTTGTTTTTTAGAGTTACTTATATATTTTTTTGTGGTTCGTCAATCTTGGGATGATTTTTCTTCATTGATTGGTCATTTCACCCTTGCCTCCGCTTCATCATCTTCTCAATCAACAACGAAGAGTGGAAACACTTATGGCGAAGCTGGGCCCACATACCGGATGGGGCTCCTATCCCAAATGGTGTGAGATCTAATTGGGACCTTTCACCGGGGAGGCCCCCCTTGTTGTCGGTGGTAAAATTTTGCAAGTCAACATTTTGGCACTAGAAGGAGGGCCAGATGACAAGTTGAGCCCTTGGAGCCTACAGTTAGTCTCATTTCTATAAATGGCTTATCCCCAAAACATTCTCCCGAGATTTTTATCGGATTTATCTGTTTCTCAATGCTCCATCCCTGATGAACCTCTCTATCACTTGTCTTAGTTAAAGTTCGATGGTGAGAATGGAATTTCTATAACCGAGCACCTTTCTGATTTTCCTTGAGTTTTGTGAGTATTACGAAATTGATGATGAAGAGCTCGCTTGTGTGCTCTTCTCCCTCACTCTCAAAGGTTGCATTAAGCAATGATGCCGCACTTTTCCAACAACTTCCATCCATTCGTTCGAGAAACTCATTGGTGAATTTCAACAAATTTTTCATAGGTACAATTTTCAAAATGTATTAATAAGGATAAATAAGATCAGAATGAAACCTCAAGAATCTCTAGAGGAGTTTTCCATTAGATTTTTTCATCCTTGCTTTGAGTTCCCTGAAAGAGATGTCGATTGGGCATATTTGATTGGAAGATTTCAATAAGTGCCCTTCATTTCTCTGCAACACCTTCAATCTGTAACAAATCCTGATCCTTATGTCTATTATGATAATCCTCATGTTACTAGTTGCCCATGTTTTTTCCCTAATATCTCCTTGTCTGTCTCTCCGAGTCCGAAACACATTCAGGCATCCAAGAAGAAAATTTTTATTTGTGACATTCCTTTTCCTCCTCCTGAATTTCCGCGTAATGGCGTTTTGGTCACAAAAGGTTTAAGTGATGATAGACGCTTTCAAGAAAATGAAACAGGTTGCATCACCTCTGAATCTTTCACACACCCTGTCAAATCAAAACATGAAAACTAGATTGACCTAACATCTCTCCCTGTTGATGAAACCAACCTCGAGTCCATTAAATATTTTCCTGGGTCCAATTATAAATCTCATTCACCTATCGACAATGAATTATTCCTAATCCCGCATAAAGTTGATTGCCCTGCAAAATCCTTGGACCATGATGTGCATGCAAGATCATTGGCCTCTCTGGATGACACGGATGTACAAGATGAAAGTCCTTGTACGATTGATACCCCCGCATCCGAATCATTTCATCCATTATTCTCTGATTCATTTCTTAATTTTTCCCTGCCAATAATTTATTCAAATCATTCAAAACTGTCTTGTACTGGTGTTGACGGAAGTCATGACCACGCGGGTGGTGTTTCACAATTGCATCACAAAATTAATGAATCTCATATTTCTGATATTTTTCATTCGCAATCTTTAAACGACCAAGAAAGTGACCTTGTGCCCTGGCAATCTCAAGATGTTTCTCTTACTGATTCATCCCTATTTTTAACCCTAGAAGATCCTAATATACCAAGTACCCAACCTCATCAAATTGTTGGCTCCAATGATCGTTATTTAGCTGAAAACGTTTTCACTCACACCTCTGGTGACTGTTATTGGTATCCATCCGTTGAACCTATGAAGCCACTGAAATTAGATGATTCACTTTTTGATGATTCAAGGACACATTAGGAAGTCGAAGCAATTCATCTTCCACTCACAGTTACCTCAAGTTACGACGATCCTGATGGGACCCCTGAAATAAGTCAAACTAGGGTTTCTCAAATTAGGTTTTCTGAAATTATAGTTCCCGCACACCACACACCCCTCAGCATAACCATGCCGAATGTCAGCTCATCTGGGCAAGCCTTAGATTCGAGTGATGTTTCTTTGAGAATGTATTTATGTCCCCTAATGGTTGATATGCAACAACCCTTATACCCTAATTTATTCACTAGAAGGAAAACACTAGCCATTGTCTCTAAACTTTTTGGTTGTTACCCAGCGAGTACATGTTGCAGTCAGGTACAAACCTGTGATGTTCTACAAACCTCTCTATTGCCTAAAAATCTTCCGGTCAATTCATCTCATCCTGGGAAATCTAAAGAATCTGATATGTTGGACTATCAATCTGTCAGTTTGCAAACATTTGACTGAATTAATAATACACTCACTGATAGTTGTCTAGTCACCAGAAATAATGACCACGTACATTCACCATTTGATCTCACGAAACCACCGAAGTTTGAAAGCTCCTCGTTGGACGGTCCAGAGTTTGTCCTGGATGGTGAGGCGCTCCAAACCTCGCTGATGGTTTTTTCAAGTCCTCACGTCCCTGAAAAAACCTAGGGACAACTTCAAACTAGGGTTTCCCAAATTAGGGTTTATGCACTTGGATTCTCGAAATTCATAACTTCAGCTGGCAGACGTTTATTTTCCCCATTCCATCAGATTGATTATCCTCAACATCATGATGAGATTTCCGGCTAGCTTGATGGATCCTATCCGAAAAATATATCTACAAGTAGGCAATGTTTTACCTCACTTCCTTCGGATATAGGGTTGTGCATGCATGGATGTGTGTCATTTATAGATGATTTTAGGTTTCAAGTACATCTTCCTGTGTATCAGGAGGAAATTGCAATTCAGCTTGAACAATCCATTCTGGCACATTCTCTGGTAAGTAGCCATTACCTTCTTGTTGTTGCATGTGCTTTTCAGGTAAGCCTTGTTATTGGTGCACAATTTTCCATTAGTTCGCACTCATGCTCTTTCATTTTTCTCATTGATGCATAATATTCAGATAACCACTACATGTGCTTTGCCTTGTTTTTTCACCTGCAACTAGTTGATTTCTCCCGCACATGGCATTACATTGCGTCATAAGCCTCGAATTTTATATCACGTTATACGCTTTCCTCTTCACATCATATGCACTGGCTATTGACCTAGCTTGGAAATTTTCTATATTTTGAATGCCACTGCATGAGCCTTCATCGAACCCGAAGCCTTCAAACCCTCGGTGCTCTGACTAGAATTCTTACTCCTCCTTGCACATGTTTAATCCAGATGGATTTCTTTCACCTATTTGCATGCATCAAAACCCTAACGATCGCCCTTGATTTCCTTGTTATAATTGCTAAAACCCTGACCATATTGTTTGTGTGAGGTTTATGTGGTTTCCCCAAGAGGTTGCTTTTCTCAGAACCAGTCATCAGAGTCACGTTCTTGGCATCATTCCTACGATTCTAATTCATTATCCTGGGAGATACGAGAAATTTGCTTGTGGGGAACCCTAATGAATTTAAATGACCTAGAATCATAACCTGAACCTTGTGCTCAAAATAGTCTTGGATATCTCAACGATGTGTCACATGTTTCACTTGTTAGCGGGAGATGGGATGTGAAGGCTTTGCATGAAGGAAAAACCCAAATCAAGATATATTTTAGTTTATGTTAAACAAGAAACAACTTCTCTTGAAAAGAAAAATAATTTGGGATCCCTCGTCCTCCCTAGGTAAAAAAAAATTCTATGCAACAAGTTTAAACCTCTGAAATTGAGATGACCAAATCTCAAATGCCATAACCAGTTTTCATATTTCACTTCTTCTTGAAATATTTCTTGTGTGACATCTACTACAATACCTCCTTCCTTCAAGTCTGATCTAATCTTGAGAGGAAACATTCTATTGTTTTTCATATGCACTTTTGTAATGAGTTGTTTACTTGGAGGTCTATCCATGATTGTGCACACATCATTTTTAAAAAATTCAATGTAGCCCTTATGTATGAGTTGTCAAATGCTTATAAGGTTACATTTCAAACCAGGGACATAATAGACATATGGAATGAACTTCTTCTCTCCCTTCTTTGTCAGTATGTTTACTCTTCCTTTCCCCATGACAGAGACCTTGCTATCAGTCCCCGTTGTTACTTCATATTTTGCACTTTCATCTAGATAGGAAAACATTACTATGTTTCCAATTATATGGTTACTACACCCTAAATCTAAGAACCATACATCTTCTTGTTTTTCTTGTGCTACATTACAAGCTAAAAGCACGCTACCATGGTTCTAATTTTCTTTTGTGAAATTTACATTGGGTTTACTACCCATGTCATTTTGCTTCTTTCTACATTCATTTGCATAATTACCATACTTTTTGCAATAATGAAATTGGACAAGATATTTATCATACCTCTGTGCTTGTGCTTGATTCTAGCTTGAGCCTTGTCTTGGATTCTGATTGATGCCCCTTCCACTTGTGCTTACAGGGTTGCTTCTTCCACCTTTGTGTTGGCTTCTTCCTCTTCCTCAGTAGTTTGATCTTCCTGGACCTCTACCTTAACCAAAAGACATTTGTGTCTTAAATGCATGCTCCAATGAGGATTTTTTTTCTCTTTTCATTCTATGCTCATGAGAGATCAGTGATGCATGAATCTCATCCACTAAAAATTGTGAGAGATCCTTTGTCTCTTCGATTTCCACAATTATGGAATCAAACCCTCATGGTAGACTTCTTAAGACTTTCTCAACTATTCTCCTTTCTTCAAGTGCCTCTCCATGAGACCTGAATTGGGTAACCAACCCAATCACATGTGTAAAGAATGAGTCTATATTATCAGACTCTTTCATACAAAGAGTTTCAAAATATCTTCTCAGCATTTGAAGTTTTGATGACTTCACCTTTTCCATGCCTTGATAGGCTGTCTAGAGGGTATCCCATGCCTCCTTGGACTTCGTTGTTGCTGCAAACCTTGGGAAAATACTTTCATGCACTGACCAGAAAATATAGAAGAGGGATTTGGAGTCATTCTTCTTATTATCCCTCAACAAATATCTTTCTTCTTGTGTCAAAGCATTATATCGTGCTGCATTTGCTGGTTCTTGGAAACCATTTTCCACCAGCTCCCAAATATCTTGTGAATAAAACAGGGCCTTCATTGTGATGGCCCAATAATCATAGTTTTTACCATTGAACTGTGGTAGTTGTGGATTATTCAGGCTTGTGCCTGCTGCTTCCATCTTGACTGTGTAAAAAAAACCTTCTCACTGATGGAGAATCCGCTTCTCAAACAACATTTCATCTTATTCAGTAAAGAGCAAGCATGTTCTTTCACTAAAAGCCTAGACCTACTCTGATACCATGTTGGAATTTCCAATGGCAAGCTCTGATACCATGTTGTAATTTCCAATGGCAAGCTCTGATACCATTTTGGAAATTCTGGTATGCTCTAATCTATGTCAAGAACATACACAAAAAACAGAGAAGCAATATTGCGGAAATAAAACACACACAGACAGACAGAGATAAAAACACAGTAGAGGAATTCTTTTTTATTTATTCAACTCTTCTCTCTGAAAACATATGAAATTACATTTCTTTATACAAAATTGGCGGAGCCTGAAAATTGAATGCAATTCAATGCTAGAACAGACGTAAAACAACCCAAACATCATTCCGCCCTGATCTTCTGTTTCTACACGAAATAGAGTATAAAACACAATAAACCAGAATTGAAATTTTATAGGTTTCAGCTTCGAAACCACATTGCGTCCGGGCCTTCATCGCAAATCGCATTTCGGCGATTATAACATTTAACTGGGAGCAATACGGGTAAACATTAAAACTTGTGATTGCGATGTGTGATGGCACGATCGCATCGCAACTTAAATATTTTAGTTTGTAGGTGTTATCCTCCTGAGTTTGCGGTATGTGATATGCGATTGCATCGCATCACAACTTAAATAATTTGCAAAGTACTTGTGTGCTAAACTCCTGATCTTGCGACGTGTGATTTCGAGCACAGCGCATCGCAAATAAAATAATTTGCAGGGCACTAAACGTAAGTCTTAAAAAGTGCGAAGTGCAAACTGCGGGCGGCTTAAAAGGTAAAACATAAAAATTGCAAAGTGCGGGCGCACTAAAAGGTAAGTGGTAAATTCTGCGAAATGTGATATTTATGATTTGCGATGTGCGATGACGATGTCGCATTGCAACATCGCAAGGTTTTGGTGCGAGGCTTAAAAGTTAAACGTTAAGATATGCGAAGTGCAGTATGCGGGCAGTTAAGCAGCGGGACGTGTGAAATGGTGAAAGGTAAGAAATAACAAAATAACAAAGGTTTACAGCGTTTTGGTAATGCGGCAAGGTTGGTGAGTTCCACCGATATCGCATCGGCGGAAACTTAAGTTTTGGCGAAAGGCTTAAGAGGTAAACGCTAAAAGTTGTGGGTTGTGAACCGCGGGAAAAAAGATAAGTCAACAGCGGGAAAGAGAATTAAACGCAGAGTAAGGCTCGGGTACTCTGTTTTCAGATTTTGTGTGAAAACACCTACGGTTTTTGGATCTGTGCTTTGTCCTTCCTACAAAAAAATTCAATGAAGTGTGGGATGTTGCTAGACTTTATTAATGGTGGTGGTTGGGAGTATTTCAAACAAGAAATAGTGAATACTTAGGTATAAATACATAGTGAATGCTTAGGTATCTATTTATAAAAACTAAAAGGTTTCATATGATAGAACCAAAGTACCTGAGCCAAATCGATTTCCTCTAGGGATACCAGCGCTAATACTATATTTTCTCATGAAGATTATATACTAAACTTGGGAATTATGAACTGACCTGCCCAACTTTTCCTGAAAATGTAATAACCTGCACAGACTTTCTACTCCATGCATAGCCCCAGTAGTAGCGACAACTCTTACATCCATTATTTTTATCATGTGGTTCACACTAATTTATTCTGACTGAGTGATGAGAAATATGAGAACTATAATATGCGATTGAAACCTTTTTTTTAAGTAAGGAGGAGGGGAGGAGATGAGTAGAGGAAGTGAATTATATGTGATTGGAGAGAACTGTATTTATAGGCAGTGGGCACACATTGCCTTTAGAGTGAACATATGGCTCCGGAACTCAAGTGTGTCTTGGACACAAGAAACTTATAATATCCCAAAATAGGGAAAATCTACAACAATGAGAATATCTTAAGATATTCCAAAAGTGGAGATCCAGCAATATATGAACACAATAATGTAAACACAGCAAATATGATCATGACATGAGAGGGATCAATATACAACCATCATTTTATTAATGGATTAGCAACAATGTACAAAGTACCATGAGGGACAAGCCACTCAAGCAATAATAACAATCCTCCAATGATCAAAACAATAGATACATGAGATGTTGCAACTGTATAGAATGCCGAAGAGCAGTGAATGTGTTGTCTATATAGTGTAGTTGTTGTTGTAATCATACATAAATGTAATATGGATGATAGATACAAAAGAAATGCCCAGACAAGAATAAAATACAATGCTCCAAAAGGAATGCACGCAAGCCACAAGATGGCTGAAATACACCAAAGAACCAAGCACTAGAAATGTGTACTGCTACTGGAAACTACTACTTCTGAGGCAAAGAACCATGTGCGGAAGGTTTTTAGTGTGCTCAGAATGATCTGAAATTTTCACCACGGATTCTACTCAAAAAACCCAGAAAAACCTAGAAATGGTTTGGCCAGATCTTAACTTTGGATTTTCGGCCAATTTTGGGTTACCCACTGCAACAGCTCGCTAAAATAACGCAGTCATGGACTGGAACTGTGCTGTGAGGGATGGTAGATGGTTGGACTAATGCCAAATATGTGGAAATATTCTCAGGAGCCCTCCTTGTTGATCCTCCAATGGATAGGCTACCTCTCCACTAAGAAACAAGCTCAGAAATAGCTCTATGTGATCCTCCTTTGCTACACCCTGCAACACAACCCAACTCTAAACAGAAACTGCACTGTAGCTGAAGGAGGTAGCTTGGCCAGAATGCCGGAATGAGGAGATGCAGCTCAAAGAACCTCTCCTTCCCTAAGGATGAGGTAGGGATTCTCGATCAGGAACACCCTTGTGCTAAACAGCACATCAACCCCGCTAAACAGCAAAGGAATGCAAAGTCTAAATAGACCAATATCAAAATGATAAACTAAAACATGAATAAAAATGGTTGACATCCCCTCCATATATAGCATGAGATCCTCCTCACATTGGGCCCCATCCATACTTGCCACCAAGCTCATGCAAGTTGTCCTCCACTAAAACTGCGTTGTCTCGTCATAAATACCACTCCTCTATGACAACGTTGTTGATTTGGTCAAAGTTGACTGAATCAACATGATCAAATCCATGTTCACACCCAAAGGTGCTTAATCTAGCTACTTATTCTTCCTCCTTTCACATTAGGAGTGTTATTATTCCTTCTAAAGGGGTTTTATGAGTCTCCCCGCTCACTTATTCACCTACCTAGTGATAAAACCAACTATAATATTCCATTTAGATGAAGGCTAAATTTTTGGAATATTACAGTCCTCCCCTCCAAAATGTTGCTTGTCCTCAAGCAACTATAAAGGTGGAGAAAAATTCCTCCCTTCCTCTTCTTGTGGCCTCTGCATCAATAGTTCCCACGACAACGCAACATATTCTGCAATAACTATGCCCTCCAATGGTTCCTCCCAAGTATGCAAAACCAAATGGTGTACATCATGAGGAAGTGGAAGGTGTAAGTGGAAACCTTCTTGTTGTCTAATGGCCTCCGCAAGGTAGGAGTGATGATCAACATGGAGAATATTATTCCCAATAAGTGACTCCCTCACCCATGCTATCATCCAAATGAAATGAGCCATTCTAGGTAGCTCATCAAAGAAATCCTCAACCCTGGTTTTATGCAATGTGTTGGGGTTGAATGGAGAGTTTATATTTTCCCATCCAATTAGTTTCTATCTCCATTTGTGGTAAGTATAGGGGGGTTGCTGATATTGGGCTGAAATTTCATGGCCTCCAAAAGTGGCCCAAGCTACCCCATCAAACAATTCAGCCATAAAGTGCCTCTTACAAGAACTCGGGCTCTTCAAATGGCTTCTCCCACAAGAAGAAAAGAGATGTGATGTGGCAATCATGGCTTGCCCACTTCTCCTCCTGTAACATACAACATGTAAAGTAGGGAGGATGATACTCCCAATGGGCATCTCCAACTCATAACCCACTCTCCAAACAAAGCTTCTCATGAACATTAAAATGTCAGCAATATGACAAAAACAATTGGAAACAAGTTGTCATATGACAACCGGAAAGTGGATCAAAGTTCCACACATGGAACCTGCATAGTGCATCCCATGCCTGCCTCAAAAAAAAGAACAACAAGTGCTTTCCCAACCACTTTTTTGCTACCACAATAATTCTTTAAGATAAAAACATGATAGTACAATGTGGTGTCAAAGGTGCACACCAAAAATCATGTGGCTTCCCCCACAAACCACCAACAAAATAGCCAATCATAATGCCACAAGTGGCTCTAAGTACATCATCATATAATATGCAAGAAGGGATAATCCTCCTTGTTACAACATGCTGCTCATACAAAGAAAAGAGGTACAAAATATAAAGTGAAATTGTACATTCTCCGTTATGTACTTGAGACCTTGAGTTGAAATGGCTCAACTGGAAATTTTCCCTCACCTCCAAAGAGTAGGGAAGTGGTTTTGACCTCTCCTCTATCACCATTTGGGCTATGCATCTCTCCATATGTTGAAATATGTCATGCTGGATGCCCTCCCAAGTGAACTCCTCTGCCAAAGAAAAATATGCATCATAATGCATGGAAAGGAAGTCCTCATGTGTTGCATGAAGCAACTTCTCCTTGAGCTTAGAAGCTCTAGTCAAGAAGATCTTGCCATGAGAATAGATGACCAAATCATCCACTATATAATCATCATCTCCATCCGGGTCACCCAAAATCATGCATGCACCAAGATCCTTGGAGTACTCTACTAAGAGTTGAGACCTCCAATATGGATCAATCCTCCTAAGAGACAACGTTGGTGATCTGGTATGTGAAGCTCTCCTTATATTTTTGCCTACTACTTTGAAATCCCCCATGCCAAAGTATCTCTCCAAACTCTTCACCTCTCCAAAATCCAAGAATGGTGAACCCAAAGACAAGATTTCTCTCATCAACTCTAGATCCGGTGGCCTCCGAGGTGGAATGCCTCCATGTAGTGAGACATCAAAATTTGAAGTGGACTATATATATGGGTGGACTAAGTTGTCCCTCTCTTCACTGCACAGTGCAGTCCCCTCCCTTTGTGCAGATACCTCCTGAAATAGATAAGGGTGAATGCTCGTCATCCCTTGATGTTGATCCTTCTCCTCTTCTTCCATATATGAGAATGCCTCATCCTCAATGAGAGACCCTTGATCTTGGTCATCTCTTGAAGGATGAAACTCCATGTCTTCACAAATAAAAGAGGGATCTTCAAGAAGTGGGGATCTTGCCCTTGGAAAAATATCTTGCATGTTTTTATCCCCCTTAAAAACAGGGAGTGGATTTGGTTTAATAGGTCTCTCCAACTCATGCAAAGTGTTTGAGTTTTTGTTTTTAAAAAATGATGGTTCACAATGTTTTACATTAAATATTCTCACCAATTCCTTAGTGAACCCAGCATAATTTTTTACATTTGCATGACAAAATGAAGTAGAATTATCAAACCACCAATCATGGGCCATACCTTTGAGGTGAAACACTACTACTCTGATGGCCTCCTTCTATGAAACTTGGTGTAGATGAAAATAGGAATCTAGCTCTTATACCCAAGCTTTGGCTATGCACTCTGTTGATCCATCAAAGTGAGATAGGAAGATTCTACCTCTCTTGCTTCTTTTGTGGCTACTGGATCTTGCATCCTTGAGTTTTCAAAACCCTTGGAAGTCCAAGTGCTCCTTTAATCTCCATGATTGAGATTCATACTCCCGAATATAGTCACTCAAGCTCTCCTCCCTTAGTGTATCTCCTTCCTCCATCCTTCTTGCAGTGAATTTGGGCAATAGACTGCGACATGGATCTGCATGTGTGGCTGAATGCTCATACCCAATATGTGAATAGCTAGGGCTTGCTTCAAACCCTCTCAGAAATCTTATACACTCCTCCCCTTTCATCTCCTTGAGATCTTCTTTGATATTCTCCATAGCTTGGAAAAGAACCAGGGAAATCTTCTCTTCCTTCATTCCTCCAAATAATGGAGTCATGCCTTTGTTTCTCCTGCACAACTTCTCTTTTCTGTGAGAAGCTTCTCCTCCTAATGGCATAATGTCTTGGATGCACAGGTTGAGCCAAGATTATGCTCTGATACCACTGTAATATCCCAAAATAGGGAAAATCTACAACAATGAGAATATCTTAAGATATTCCAAAAGTGGAGATCCAGCAATATATGAACACAATAATGTAAACACAGCAAATATGATCATGACATGAGAGGGATCAATATACAGCCATCATTTTATTAATGGATCAGCAACAATGTACAAAGTACCATGAGGGACAAGCCACTCAAGCAATAAGAACAATCCTCCAATGATCAAAACAATAGATACATGAGATGCTGCAACTGTATAGAATGCCGGAGAGTAGTGACTGCGTTGTCTATATCAGTGTAATTGCTATTGTAATCATACATAAATGTAATATGGCTGATAGATACAAAAGCAATGCCCAGACAAGAATAAAATATAGTGCTCCAAAAGGAATGCACTCAAGCCACAAGATGGCTGAAATACACTAAAGAACCAAGCACTGGAAATGTGTACTGCTATTGTTGCTGCTACTGGAAACTACTACTTCTGAGGCAAAGAACCATGTGCGGAAGGCTCTTAGTGTGCTCAAAATGATTTGGGATTTTCACCACATATTCTACTCAAACAACTCAGAAAAACCCAGAAATGGTTTGGCCAGATCTTAACTTTGGATTTTCGGCCAATTTTGGGTTACCCACTGCAACAACTCACTAAAATAACGTAGTCATGGACTGCAACTGCGCTGTGAGGGATGGTAGATGGTTGGCCTGATGCCAAATATGTGTAAATATGCCCAGGATCCCTCCTTGTTGATCCTCCAATGGATAGGCTACCTCTCCACTGAAAAACAAGCTCAGAAATAGCTCTATGTGATCCTCCTTCGCTGCACCCTGCAACACAACCCAGATCTAAACATAAACTGCGCTGTAGTTGAAGGAGGTAGCTTGGACAAAATGCCGGAATGAGGAGATGCAGCCCAAAGAACCTCTCCTTCCTTGAGGATGAGGTAGCGATTCCCGATCA
Organism: Pinus albicaulis; assembly: GCA_034641835.2. Lineage (NCBI taxonomy): Eukaryota > Viridiplantae > Streptophyta > Pinopsida > Pinales > Pinaceae > Pinus > Pinus albicaulis. The sequence goes on from CM076579.1 coordinate 684,698,660, forward strand.
GGAACACCCTTGTGCTAAACAGCAAAGGAATGCAAAGTCTAAATAGACCAATATCAAAATGATAAACTAAAACATGAATAACAATGGTTGCCTTCCCCTCCATATATAGCATGAGCCTCCTCACATTGGGTCCCATCCATACTTGCCACCAAGCTCATGCAAGTTTTCCTCCACTAAAACTGCATTGTCTCATCATAAAGACCACTCCTCGATGACAACGTTGTTGATTTGGTCAAAGTTGACTAAATCAACATGATCCAATCCATGTTCACACCCAAAGGTGCTTAATCCAGCTGCTTATTCTTCCTCTTTTCACATTAGGAGTGTTATTATTCCTTCTAAAGGGGTTTTATGAGTCTCCCCACTCACTTATTCACCTACCTAGTGATAAAACCAACTATAATATTCCATTTAGATGAAGGCTAAATTTTTGGAATATTACAAAACTCCGCAGACTCGGTACACACATGTCTCTACGTGAGACAATTAAAGTTTTCTTGATCCAATGTAGTTGTACAAACATGCGTGTCCTCTCCTTTGTTTTCACGGTCACGACTCATGTATATATATGTGGTCGTATCTACGCGCTTTCACTCTGATTGATTTTCAAATACACATATATTTAAAACTATCCCACATTTTATATAATATATAAAAAAAAATCTAAACCAAAAATAGGTGATTTCAAATGTATTATAAAAAAAATTCTAAACCAAAAATAGGTGATTTCAAATGTATTTTGAATTGAGTAAAAAATATCAGGCATTTTGTATCTTTTCTTTCAATTTCATCATTTTATCTTTTTAAAATCAAAAACAAAACCAACAATCTAAATCAAATCAATAAAAAATATCATATTTCATATTTACCACTTTTCCACTTCACATACCCTAACCATATTGGAAACCCTCCTTACCTTTATCTGCTCTATATTCATTCCCTATACTATGTAAAGTAAGATTGCTTAGTGATTCCCCTGGTTAATACATTTGACTTTTTCATTGTTTGGTTGCTATTTTGTCTTAATGGTTGAATGCTTTGTAAATACCATTTTGAGGGTGTTTTTTATATTTAGTGGTTATTCGATGGAAAGATCATCATATAGTTTGGTTTGTTTTGATGATGGTTGTATTATTATATATGTTTTTTTATTATTTTTGTTATCACTTTGTAAATACAATTCTGAGGGTGTTTTTTTATATTTAGTGCTTATTCAATGGAAATATCATCATATAGTTTGGTTTGTTTTGTTGATTGTTGTATTATTATATATGTTTTTTTATTATTTGTGTTATCTAGTTTTAATATTCGAAAGTTTTTTAAATGGTTAGATCTGGTTATTGTATTATGATTTATTTATTTCATATTTTTTATTAATATTAATTTATTGTAAATTTTATTTAACAATATATTTGAAGCATAATTTTATACATAATCGATTATAGGTATTGATGTATAAGGAGTTTAATTTTTTTATATAACATTTAAATATTAAAGAGTAATATAATCAAGATTAATCAGGTATTGATGTATAAAGAGCTTAATTTTTTTTATATAACATCTAAATATTAAAGAGTAATCTAATCAAGAGAAGTGTATTCATTTATGTTTATGGCTAGAAACATTGAGGAGATTCAAACATTGAATATTAGAGACCCATATTTACTTTCTTATTTTCTCTTGCCTTCTTTATAGTACTCACTTTTTCTTTTGAATGGTTTGTGATGGTTTTTCTTTTCTCATGAACGATGATGAGTAAGGAATAATGTGCATACTCACTATCAAGAAATAGAAATGTAAATGTGACAAATCTTGTTTTTCCCTTTTAGTTCGACAAAGATAAAGGTACTATTGATGGTTTTTGCAGTGACACCTTGCTAGGTATTCTACGGTTCCACCTTGATTTTTCTATGGAACTCAAGACCCACAAATTTCAGGTAGGAATTTTCCTTCCACTAGCACCCAAAAATCCCCCCTCTCTCTCCCAGGTTGTCTCTGAATCTTAGCAATCAGTCCCCTTCTCCTCCAAGGTGATGAAAGAGGTGGATATAGGTATTGCAAAAATTCTAAACTCGGGCACCATTACTTTGGTTGTTGAGAAAGCTTCAATTGTTGGACATCCCCATCTGGAATCGAACTTTTACTCGAGAAAAGGCACCAAAAACCCCTCTGACCCTATTGCAGTAGAGGTCATTGACAAATGTGTGGAGGGAAAAATTTTCATCGAGCTTGGCGAAACCCCTTAGGTTCCTCCAAAAACATAGTTCTCATATCAAAAGGGTAGTCCATGACTGCACTCTTCAAAGACATTATGGACCCCTCTCTCTCCAAACCCTTGTTTATTCGACTCTTCCTATTGACTTCTCAAATTTGCTGTCTCACTTCTCACCTAGGACATAACTCTCACAACCCTTCTCGTCCTTGCAACTCTTTGATTGATGACCCTTGTATCCCTCTTAAACTTGTACTTCCTCTTGATGCCCCCTCTTATAAGGACACTCTTAACATGAATCTATCCCTGCATTCTCAGGGACCTATGCTATCGAAATCATTTCTATTGATCTTACCTCTATTCCAAAATGTCGTCGTTAGAAAGAAAAAAAGAATAAAATTTCATGGGCTAGAGAAGAAAACCCTTCTGAGGCCATCCAATGAGGACTAATCCTATCCCATCCTTTTGATAAGGATTTCATTTCAAGTTCCCTTAGAGCACGTAAGCCCTCAATAGCCTTTTCGAAATGATTATCATATCTCTGAACATTAAGGGAGTTGAGGGATACTCAAAATTTATCTCCTTCAAGAGACTATGTTGTGGCCACAACCACCCATATATTTTTTTGCAAAAAGATATATGGGGACCCTCCATTTAACTTGGTTAATGTCATTTTTTAGTTGCTTTCCTTTACTCCAAGTGTTTTCATTTTGTTTTAATTCCCATCACTTATGGCTCCATTATGCTTGTCTACCCGCTAGATTTCCAATGGTTTAAGTTTCACATCATACTCGCTTATGGTTTAAAAATATTTCTTAAAAGTTTAATTGCTGAAACATATATTTATTTTATAATTTCGAAAATTAATTAATCATTTTTTGTATTTTTTTGAATACTTGTAAATATTGTTTCAATTTCAATTAAAATTGATAGATAATATATAAAAATATATTATAAATGATTACATTCCAAACATATATATCATAAACATAAGCTAAACCCAAATCCTTAGCTCTACAATAACCAACTCACTCCGAACACATGACTAGCCACTTCATTTCAATACGTCATCAAAATTATAACGTATGTGAATTTAACTATTTTTTTACCATAAACTTTGCATGTGGGACAATTCACTACGAAATAAAAAATATATAAATATAAAATTATTGTTTATTCTTTTACTATATCATTTAAATGATACTGTGAATATTTTTGAGTGTAGGGCAGTGGATAATAATTATGATGTAGAGATTTTAACTTAAATGTGTGAATATTTGTGAGTGTAGTATAGTGGATAATAACTATGATGTAGATATTTTAAGTGAAACGTGGCAACATAGGCTAGAGTCTCTGATCAAAATGAAGATGATCTTAATCTAATCAAAGTGTTACACCAATTTTTGGTCATCTAACCATGTATTATTAGATGGATCGAAATACACCATGTAAGACAAATTTTACTATATTAAAGTTGCTTTCACTAAGAAAAAATTTAATAAACCATAGTTTATTAAGTTATTTTTTGTCTAAGATAGAAAACCCCATGAGGAATAGTTAAATAAATCCTTATTTATTTTATTTTCCTCTAAGAATAATTAATTAAACCTTTGTTTAATTATATTCCTAGTCATATCTAACCCAATTAATGAGAAATAATTAGATAAATCATTATCTATCTTATTGTGAATAATAATTAAATCATTATTTAATTAATATTCCTTGTTAAATTTGACTAAATCATTTAAGAATAATAAAATAAGTCATTATTTGTTTAATTGTTCCTTGATCCCATCCTCGAAATGATAAATAAATATTTTATTTGTTTATTTTTTCTAAATAAAGGAATTTAACCTATTCAAATTCCTTTTCCCTCCAACAAAATAAAATAAAATATTTCAAACAATTAGATCTAGATTTTGGTTAATAATATTTTATTATGCACCATTATCAAGGATAACTCGATATTTTATTATAAATAGAAGGGTTTTTCCATTCATTCCTTACCTTTCATCCTTTTATCTTGGTCACACTTTGATCCTCTTATCATTATCTCACTTTTTTTTTTTTTTTTCTTAATGAGCTCCCTTCGAGTTCTACACGTCTTGGGTATTCTACAACCATTGAAAGAGAAACTTTAAAGCTAAAGCGTTTGAGGATAGCAAAGAACCCATCCCATTGAGGATGACTCTCTATTTTCCCTTCCCAGGTGTTACATAATACAAAAATTTCTTTACAATTCTTGTCTTTTCCATTGGATATTTTGGAGAAACTCTTATTTCATTTTGCTGTTTAGCTACGTTATTTGCATAGATATGGGATTATTTTTCATTTGTTTCGACTGTCTATTGCAGATCTAAGAAGTTAAATAGCCATCATTTGTTGTTAGGTTTGTTTTTCATGTGCGGCTAAAGTGATCTCTTTTCGTACACTTGCGTTAAGATTTCATACTAACAATTGGCGACTCCACAGGGTTTTATTCATATTTTCCTACGTAGGCATCTGCTTCAGTACCTAGGGTTTTTATTCAGCTTTACTTTTCATCTTCGTAATGTTTTTTTACCTTTTATGCCCTAAAATAGTAAAAAATATTACTTCCACATGTTTTTGGGTGTTTTACGAAGGTAAAAGATATCATTCGCGACACATACGGTAAATTTTTTTCGCAACCTGCCGATGATACTCTCAGAAGTTCAACTCACACTTTCAGCCTTAAACCTGGGATTTTAGGGCTTAGATAGTAGCTTTTGGGCCAAAAACTGAGAGTTCACCAGTCAGCAAGTCAGTACCTACGAGCTGCAGTTTTTTGCGGGGTTTTTCTGTAATTTTTTAGGTTTTACCGCAAGTATTGTTCAGGGTTTATTGACCTTTTTCTCCACCCGTCTTAGGCCTGGATATGCTCATTTTTTCTTTTTTGAAGTGGTAACAAGCCTCTTAGGGCTTCAGTACACTTCCACCTTTTTAGGAAGGGTTTAGCTGAGTAGGTAGACTGAGATTTTTGAGCACTTTCAACCTTTTTTGAGGGTCTAGTCCCTCTTTCTTTTAGATCCATTCAGATCATTTATTATCTCATCCAAAACTCCCCCTTGAGTCTTGTTTGACATCCCCCTTAGGGCCCCTCTTGTTTCCTTTAGATTTTTAACCTATCACCTCCCTTTTGCAGCAGTTTTCCCTCTGGTTTTTTTCTATTTTATGCACCAAGTTTCAGCAGATCTAATTCATTAGATCCATCTCCCTTACACCTTAGATATTTTAGCATTTTTGTGTGTTTTGAGTCAACTTCTCCCTCCTTTAGAACAGTTTCTTGGGAGCCCTTCTTTTTGGGTTAGAATTTATGCATCTTTAGCAGTTTATTTCACTGTCGCTTTCAGTTTTATTTACAGTTATACAGCATTTTTTTCTTTATACACAACCATTTGGGCTTAATTAAAATTAACACACCAATCACACACACACACACCTAAAGCGAAGAGTGCTTGGATTACACCGCCAAGCCAAGACTTAAACATCGTAATTAATATTATATGTGCCTTTGCGCCTTTGATTATTTCTCTTCCACCTTGTTTGGGTATCTGTGGCTTGTGATCATTGCACCCCCAAGGCGTCTATCTCGGAGACTCATAGGCCTTCATCCTCAATTTCCTCTAGGAAGAATTACTCCACCTCGTTGTCTCCGAGTTAGTCCTCTGCCGAGTCCCTATAGCAACTCTGATTCTTGTCCATCGAGCCCTCATTCTAATTCTAATCTTGGTTCCCCTCTATCTCATTCTCCCACAATGTCAGGTGCCAATGCAGGTACTGGTCCTAATGCTGGTGGTAGCCCTAGACCTAACTTTGGAGCTGCTAGTAGTGGAACCAATACCAAAACCATCTCAGCTACTCCCTTGCTACATTTTATGGCAGGTTTAAGCCTCCCCCATTTTATCCAGTTAATCAACGACCCTATACACCATAATCAAGGCTAGCATGTTATGTCAACTAGGCTTCCTTCTAACATCCCAAAGTTTGAAGGCAACACTGGAGAGGACCCTACCAATCACGTCTGCTACTTCCACATGTGGTGTTCGTCCAACTCCATTACTAATGACTCTATCTGTCTTTGGTTGTTCCAGCGTACACTCACGGGTGACGCCGCTAAGTGGTATGTCGACCAGGCCTCTACCTCTCATTCCATTTTTGCAACTCTTGCGAAAGCGTTACTATCCTATTTCCTGTTACCTCTCTGATATGATACCAGTACCGAGGTTTTGACCGCATTTCGTCAGACTTCTACCACCCGCCTTTCTGACCATTTCCAAGAATGGTGTAGAAGGAGGAGCTTATGTCTAGCTCCCACATTCGAAAACCGTGTCTATATGGATTGGTTTCTCAAGATTATTTTGCCCTCTATCGGTAAATATGTCGCATCTCACTTTCCTCAGAAAGAGGAAGAATCTCTCCAAATCACCTTGAAAGATGACCTCATCTATGCTCAGTCTAGTTATGTTTATACAGTCTTATCGGATCTTCTTAGACCTGATGGTGCCAATGCACCGGATCTCACACCGCCAACAACATCGTAGGAGCTCTTTCACATATGTATACTCATCCAACCATGGTTTATGGTTTCCCTCAAGGAGGGGCCAACTCCTCTAGCACTTATCCCCCTCCCGGTAACATGTATCTAGGAGAAAGCACATTTTCCCCATTGCATCCTCTGATTCTAGGGCCTGCGGTTGCTCAACGTGTTTACCCCAATGTTGCTTACCCTCCTTACTATCTGTATCAACAACTTGGTGCTCTAGCCTCTCCCGCATTAGCACCCCAGCCTCCTATGCCTTCTCAACCTCTGCCACAGCAGCCACCTCCCCCTCTGTGTCAGGTTTATGCACAACAGAGCACGACCAATCCTCTAATCTCTAATAAAAAAAGGAAAAGCAACCAAAATCAACCAACGTAAGGTAATCAAGGACGTCAACCTAATCCACCAAACACTAACAACCAGCAGCAGGGAAATCAACCCAAGCAAGACAGGCCTCTTCGTATGAATAAGCCTTGTTCTTGTTTTGGTGTGCATGGCCATTATCATTAACGATTGTCCACTTTCACCCCAAATGCATCAATGGTGGGAAGCACAAGAAATGTCTCGAGAAAAAAAGCCTTAGTTTCGTCTCCTCCAAATGTTGCATCTGTTCAACTGGTTATTTTTACTAATCCCTTCCCTCAACAAGGTTATGTGGCTGCCCAACCCCCTCAAGGTCAGGCCACCCCTCAAACCTCTCAGTCTAGTACCTCTGATTACTAGATTCTAATGATGAATTCTGACATGGTGAATACCGCGGATGTCAGCGTTCAAACTTGGTCATGCCAATATGGCAAGCCACCTACTTCCTCTACAACCAAGCCTCAAACCACTACTTCCACAAAGTCTAGTTCGACACTGAATGTCCCTTTACATATCCCTCAGCGATGTGGAGAGGTCCTTCCCAGGATCCCCAAAGGCCATTATGTCGAACATTTGCTTCCTCCAAAGACGCCCATAACTACATCATAATAGATGACTTAGCACAATCTCTTGTTGTTATGTCAATTCTAGAATTCCTCCAGTCATACCCTTCACAATGAAAGGCTCTATTATCTGCTCTAGGTGTTCTATACCCTTCAGATGATTATTTGATCATCTTTGATGTTGACAAATCTGATCATACCCCCTTAACTTCATCCGTCGCCTTCCAAATACCTGTCAAGATCCGGAATTCCCATGTTTCGCATTGTATAATTGACAAAGGGGCATCCACCTGCATGATGTTTACCTCTGTTTGGAAGCAAATCAGATCACCTGAGTTAGTCCCATCCACTATCACTTTACGTGATTGGGACGGTCACTCTTCTTAGCCCCTTGGCATGTTCCTCAATTGTCTTGTTACTCTTGCGAGCAAGATTGTTTGCATTGACATTGAATTCGTCAATGCGATGTCTGTTGTCACATCTGCAGTCCACCGTAAGATTTTCTTTCCTCACAATTGAAATATCGTCACCATAGATCAGTTGACATATTACGAACTGAAGTCTCAGCCCTCTCTCGAGTCTATCATCTCTTCGGTGGCCGATAAACAAACAGTCACTCCTCTCACCAATGTTTCACCTGGAGTCTATTAAGATTCCATCTTACTTGATGCATTCCTTGGTCCCCCTCCTCTTGTTGCAAATCCTAACTCATTGAATTTTTTCATGATGCAATTGTCTCGGACTAACCATAAGCGATCTGGTTCAACCACCCAGTAGCCCAACACTCTGCAAGCTACCAGTGGTCACTCAATGGAGCCTATAGAGCCTTCCTTCGAAGGACCCTCGTCTTCTATTGGTATCTCTTCCACTCCTTTTCAACCAGGAATGGTTCCCCCTAGCCTTAACTAGTTGGGAGCCATTCCACCAGGCCATTACCCCTCGGGTCAGATACCATTTCTCGTTCCCCTCTTCGTATTGTTTTCGGTACCTGTTATTGCTACATTGAGCCTTCCTAATGTGACCCTATTGATCCCAGTTTGATACATTGATCACCTGGCTGAAACCCCGCCTGGTCATCTCAAACTTTATACTTATTTTACCCTAGTCCAAATCGTCGCCACAACCCCTACCTTTGCTTCAGTGCCTCCGCCACCTCAACAGGAATCTACTCCTATTGCGAAAGCATCTGGTTAGAGTAGAAAATCCAGAAATAAGGAACCTAAGGACAAGGTCGCCCAAACAGCTCCTACTCCTCCTAAGCCTCTAAAGAAGTCACCTTCTTGCGCTTTGTGTTATGTTGTTGGGAATGCCACCCATAATTGTCTTGAACTTCCTCGTCTCAAACCTGTGGTTAACGAGTCATTTCCTAAATCTGATATCTGGGAGGTCCATGTTACCTTACCAGATTCAACTAAGAAACTCAAATCGTTGTGCACAAACCACCCTTGTGCTTTGTGTGATCTTTATGGCCACTATTCTCACCTTTGTCCCTGTCTTGACAAATGTTGTGACACCCTTGAAGTTGTTCGTGAAATATATCCCGCTCGTAGTGGATCATGTACCCCTCTACTTGTGCATTTTGTTTCGGTAGAACTATAGGACATTATTATACCTCCTCCCGATGTCGAGATGACAGAATATATGGCCATCGTCCACTATCTGTCATCATCCATGAGATCCTTGTTGGAACACCCCTTCGGGGAGTTCCCTTCTGTTTCGACTGAACCCCCTTCAGTGATCACCTTGGGCTCAACATCGATAGATGTTTAATCTACTAGCTCTTAGTATACCCTCCATAGCGAGGCGTATGTCAACCATATCTCTCATGATTATGCATCAGGTAGCCCTGTCGCGTCATGTGGTCTTTCTTCTTCCAGTCCTCCCATCTTTCACTTTGATGAAGACATTATGGAAGCAATGACCACCCCTTACCTTCCTTGGGAAGATATGCACCATTGTGCATAATTATTTTCACAACATCCCCTTGACCCATATGTTGTGGAGTCTAGAGACTTTACCTCTGCTAAATTCGATCTGTTTAGAAATCCCATTACTACACCTGATGCTTTCAAAGAAGGAAACATTGCCTTGGGGGAACCTTGCGCCCCGAATGAAATTGAGGCTTACACCAAGCTACTCAAAAGATTCTATAATGTTTCTACCAGGTCCTATTTTGAGAGGCTTGGACATGATCCTACTGTTTTTGACCATCAGATTGACACATGTCCTGATGTCTACCCTATTTGTCATAAGTTGAGACACTTTCTCGATGAGAGGCTCTCAAAACTGCAATTGATAAGCTCAAGAAGGACGGTTTTTCCTATCCCGTTTTCAAGAAATCAGGCACCATATTTGTCTATATGGACTTTCGTGACCTAAACAAATATTTTCCCCGAGACAGCTTCCCTAAGCCATGTATCGACCATATCTTTACCAAGTGTAAGGGGCATAGAAATTTTACCCATAGCATCCCTCATGTGTGTTTTATTTCTGCCATGCATTCAAGATTCTTACATTTTCCATCATATTCTCCTTTGTTTCCTTGTGGCTCTGTTCAGATGGATCCTTCATCTACACTGTATATCGGCTACGCCAATGGTGCAAGTTGTTACTCGCAGAATCTAGCCTCGACAGCCTGGGCCATTTTTACCCCCATTCATTCGTTAGTCCTTTAAAATGGCATATGCATTGGATCTGCCACCAATAATCAGGTCGAATATGATGTAGTGATAGGTTTGTTAGTAGATTCCCTTGACCATCACATCCTTCACCTTCATGTTCCTTTAGATTCACTGCTTCTTGTCAGACAATTGAATGGTGTTTATCATGTGCATAACGTTGTCCTTTTAGAATATATTTATGAGTGAAGCTCTTAATGCGTGAATTTGAAACCATTACATTCAGTCATGTACCTAGAGCCCAAAATCACTATGCATATAGCATTGCAAACAATATTCTAGATTGGCACTTATCACATGCATTTAACATAAGACAATAATATTAAACAAAAGGCGAGCCACATGCTCGTCATATATAAAAGATGCATATTTGTAGTATGTGTCTAAAAAATCATAATTTTTTGGAGTCCTCTAATCTAATACATCTGACATGTCCATGGCATGTTACAAAACCAAAAATGGGGGCACCTCATGCCCCTACATCTAGTCACTATCTAGAGGGTCCCGAGCCAATGGCTCGATTCCTACAACCCGCAGATCCCGCATACCCTGATCGGCCTTCGCCATGCACCGCATGACCCCTTGCCACTCTGAGGGTAGACCAACACATGCCTCAATGTAGTGGTCATCCATATCCTGTCAGCCAGGCTCTGATACCCCAGTCATCAATATCTCACATCTGCGGCAGACATCCTCCAATAGTGAATCTGATCGGTCAGCTCCTCTAGCTGTACTAGACCCTGTAGCGCCTGGCGCTGCAGGTCGTCCCATATACCCGATCGGTCTCACCGGTGCTATATATGCATACCAAAAGTAAGGAATCAGTGCCATATACATATTTCTAAAACTTTAACATGCATCATGAAATATAACAACTTGTTACTTACCATCTAGTCCCCATGCTCGACCGGGAAAAAGTGGAAAGTGCGGGTCCCCTTGATAGTTCATACCACTATATGGATAGTCATCTATGTACTTTGGCATTTGGTCCCAATGTGAAAATAAATTGAGTCTGAACACTCGCCCGACTCCCCCGCCTCCTCCTCTCCTCAGTAGCCACCCCCAGCAATGCATCCTAGATTCCTGTGGGCCCCCATCTGGGAACTGTACATGCAAATGAAGCGTCGAGATCTTCTCAAAGGAGAATGAGCAAAGCACTGTCCCAAAAGCACATTCATGGTTCACCTATCCCTTGCATAGCGAAAATTGTCGTTTCAATGACAGCAGCATCATCTGGGCCCACCCATAGTAGGTCCCACTCAATACACTCTCAACAAGCAGCATCTGCCCTTCGGTGATGTGGTGGAAGGTCTAGTTGCCCAAGATCTGCATCACTACTGCAGTGACAACCTAAGTCTCTTATCTCTCTAGGTCCCCGATCGGTATAGTCATTCCCTTGACATGCACATCCGATCAAGAATAGCGGTCCACAAACTCAAAAATATTCTGCCCTCACATTAATACCAGCTGGATGTTTCCCACCATCCCTAATGGTGGGAAACCGGTCAGGAAATAAATGTCATGAACAGTTAGCTTGATTTAGTGCCCCTGCACTATAAATACCTCTAGTTCCGGGTCCCAATAGTTGACAATCCTAGCTAACAAGGGTTGTCCTGCCCTCTTCAATGGGTTCTCAACCAACTTGAGCACCCCATATCTTTCCAGTGCGCCTCGAACAACTTGATCCCCATGGATCTCAGAACGAAGCGCCTCAATATTTCTATCTCTCCAATTGATCCTTAGCTCTACCATACCTGCATAAAACCATCAATTTTTCAGTTAGAACAAGGAAAAACTGCCTCAAAAACACCAAGGCCCAGTTCCAAGCCAAAAACAACAAAAAATCCAAATTTTGGAAACTCACAGATTTTTCAACCATGTACCTATGAGGTTGCAGTTTCTGCCTTGAAACCTGCTACCCAAGTCACAGAGAAGGCCCCAAAAGGTGTGAGTCGGCTGAGAGGAGGTTCAAAGTGTTGTTACTGGGCTTTGGGCACCTAATTAGAAATTCTAATCCACTGAAATTGAAGAGTATGGTTAGGCCACCTACCTCCAACTAACGGACCTCGATTTCGACGGTTGGTTTTTCCACTACGAATGTTGCAAGGTTTAGGGCCTTTTCCTCCTCTCCACATTCACCAAAGTTACACTTGCAAATGAATCAAATTAGAGGGAAATTTCCCTATTAAAAGAGAAACTGTAATTTTTATTTCGCCAATTGCGACCAAACCATCACTCTGTTTGACGAACCATCAACACTGTTGGAAAGCTCTCACCGAGCTCTAAAATGGGTATTTTTTCATTTTGGTGATTTGATACTTCATCCAGAAGAATTTTTTCCACGAAGGGTTACTTCACCGCCTCTCAAAATCAAATTTCTACACTTATGCCACTTGTACTTGTGGCACCACTTAGCCTTCATACTTTTTGATGCTTGTGTCGATTTTCTTCATGATTAACCATCTTTTTCTCATGCTTTTATCATCCCCACCGGGCCTATTCTGTGTGGCAACATCATCGAGTTTCCCTTGTTCAGAGCATCCGAGTTGAGTCATCATCGCCTTCATGGAGTCTGTCCCGAGTCCCTTTTGCCTCTCTTCACAGCATTCCATCCATTCATGCTTTTTCCCTCTCTCATGTAGCCCTTTTTGGCCTCCAGTCCCACTATACCCCATCCCCTTATGAGTCAATTTAGTCACTTCCGGGTCATCCATGCTTTTTATGCTCTGACAAGGGAATTCGTTCATTTTCTACTCAATATCCCCCTATTCCATCATCATCCCTGGTGTCAATCCATCAGTCGCTCTACTATATTACCCCGTAACTTAGTTGAGGACCCTCATTGCCTCACCTATGGCAGACCTCCTTCTGTCGACATCATCACATTCATTCCAGAAGACAATTCTAGAGGGCGGTGTATCGTGGTTCCAGATTCCATCATTGTTCGGTACCTCGGATGAGGCAAAGGGACTCCTTATTTCCCTTTGACTTGGTTGCTTCTAATCCACTCCACTTCAGCATGATCGAGATTCATATACTTGATAGTTCAGTGATCCAGTGATTCCCAGGCGTGTGTGAGATGTTTCGGACCTCATGAGAGGGTGGCCCTTTAGGTAGCCCCCCACATGCCCGGATGACCTCATTCTCTTCTACAGCCATAGACGCAGCTCCGAAAATTTTATGGGTTCGTTCCTAGCTGCTTGTAGTGCCTCTAGCATGCATGTATCACTAATATGATCCATTTATATTTTCAGAGCCCTTTCCTATTTATCAAGGCTTCTCTAGTTCTTATTATATCTCATGTACTCATATATTATTATATTCAGTCCTGGATATTTTCCTAGGTGCAGTATGTATGTGGGATTCATTATGTTTTTGTCTGGCCCATGTTTACGCCAGCATATCATGTACTTTATATATCAGTTCCATTTTACTGGGAGAACCATTATTATTTTTACTTTTTATCTCAGCGGGCATAGTTATGCCTCCCTCGCCTCATTGTATACAGGTACTCAACCATAAAAGGAGACTTACGGTTGTCGGTCTCGCCCCCTCAGGGTTATTATCCTCTCTAGCTTCACTTCGCCTACGTATCTCTCTCTCTATGAATCCCCTTCGTTGTCTAGTGATTGTGTTCTTACAACGTACTTCGGTCATACGGTTAGCTCCTAACACTCACACGTTGGGGGGGAATATGTTACACCAATTTTTGGTCATCTAACCATGTATAATTAGATGGATCGAAATACACCATGTAAGTCCAATTTTACCATAGTAAAATTTCTTTCACTAAGGAATAATTTAATAAACCATAGTTTATTAAGTTATTTATGGTCGAAAATAGAAAACCCTATTAGGAATAATTAAATAAATCTTTATTTATTTGATTTTCCTCTAGGAATAATTGATTAAACCTTTGTTAAATTATATTCCTGGTCATATTTAACCCAATTAATGAGAAATAACTAGATAAATCATTATTTATCTTATTATTCTCTAGGAATAATTAATTAAAACACTATTTAATTAATATTCCTTGTTAAATTTGACTAAATCATTTATGAATAATAAAATAGATCATTATTTGTTTAATTATTCCTTGATCCCATCCTCGAAATGATAAATAAATAATTTATTTCTTTATTATTTCTAAATAAAGGGATTTAACTAATTTAAATTCCTTTTCCCTCCAACAAAATATAATAAAATATTCCAAGCAGTTAGATCTAGATTATGGTTAATAATATTTTATTATGCACCATTATCAAGGATAACTCAATATTTTGTTATAAATAGAATTTTTTTTCCATTCATTTCTTACCTTTGATCCTTTTATCTTGGTCAGACTTTGATCATCTTATCATTGTCTCACTTTTATTTTCTTTTTGCTTATTGAGCTCCCTTTGAGTTCTACACGTCTTGGGTATTCTACAACCATTGAGAGAGAAACTCTAAATCTGAAGCGTTTGAGGACAGCCAAGAACCCATCCCATTGAGGGGGAATCTCTATGTTCCCTTCCCAGGTATTACATAATACAAAAAAAATATTTATAATTATTTTATTGTCCATCGGATATTTTGCATAAACTCTTATTTAATTTTGTTGTTTAGTTGCTTTATTTGCATAGATCTAGGTTTATTTTGCATTTGTTTCGACCGTCTATTGCATATCTAAGAAGTTAAATAGCCATCATTTGTTGTTAGGGTTTTTTGTCATGTGTAGCTGAAGTGATCTCTTTTCGTACACTTGCATTAATATTTCATACTAACACAAAGATGTGGATTGAAGAAGTTCAGGCGCATGGAGAGATTAAAGGAGAGTGAATCTCATACAAAACCCATCAGATTTCCTTCACAATTAGCTAACAGGATTAGGAAAAATTAGAAAATCACTTTCCACTGTGGCCATCATAGATCCAACATGCCCAACAATTTAAAACTGTCACTCTGATTGACTCACGGGGATATTTGTTGTCAGATTCTTGAAATCTCACCCAGATCACATATTTTGGTTTATTTAAACTAACTGTAGTATTTCAACGAATTCAATATTAACGGTACATTTATTTGTTTTAGGTTCGTGACATGCTAGAATAAATATTTGGTTTCGCCCCAAACTCCAGGCTACGCCAAGATAAATTAATGGGTTGTCGGAATCTGACTAGGTGAAGTAACATGGAAGGAAAAAAGGGCATTGCCAGACGAGCGACCTCTTATGAACTTTGGATGATGTTTCTAATGGCTATTGGACTACAAAGCAATGGATGGATACGAGTAGGGCTTGACTGGACCACTTAAACTTATTGGGTCGATTCCCTTGTTCATTATATTTCTCCACATTGGGCGAAAGAAGTTGAACATTGGCACAAAATTTCCTCCACATTGAGGTACAACTCTATACACATAGAAATTAGATATATGAAACCTTGATAGTGATATCTTGCATTTATTCTAAGGCATTAGTGTATATTTTATGAAGGGAAACATATGAAAAATATAGGTAAGAGGTGACACGTCTTACATAAAAGTTGTCGGGTCTTATTTTGGAGGTTTTGGGGCTATATCCAAATTATATCCAAATCCTTAACAAATAAACCATGCTTTGATTGAGAATCAATTATTACCCTCCTTACCCTTAGCTAGATATGGTAGATGAGCTTACACTCCATTCACATGAAGATATGTTGATTATTTTGCTCGATGATGGAGTGCCCGGTCCTCGGGTTTGAGAAGATGAGGATTGGTTCACTGTGCCCCCTGTTCTTGGAGATTTTATAGAGAAAATTTAGGGATGGTTTAGGTTTGTGTAGGTCTTGCCAAAAAAATTTCTAAAATTCCATCATATGGACCATCTGTTGGTTTTGAACACCCTTATGCATGTCTTGATCTGAGGGTCTCACACACTCAAGTTAGTAGATCGAAGAAAGAATAAAGAAAACGAGGGATTTTTTATGTTTTCTTGTTATTTTGAGGTTAAAAGTTTACCACAAAGATGTTTTGGTGCATGGCTTTCCTTTTCCAGTAAGAATGTTGTTTGAGATCCCTTAGAGTTTTTGTATAGGAATGTGAATGCATTTTGTGTGGAAATTGAGAAACCTAGGGAATTTTTTTGAATGTGATGGAGTTAGAAACAATTAATATTGTAAGAGACAAATTATGCACTAATAAATTACCCCAAGGCCTAATATTCTATCTACCATGGAATTTGCTTTATATGATTTCAATTTCCTTCACGTTTGTTTACTTTTCATTATAGGTTAGAGAAAAATAGTGTTGCTTGATGCAGTTAGGGAGAGCGGGCACCAATCAGAACTATCTCTCTTTGGAATACTATGCAGAAGATGGCTCGATGGGATGATAGTATGGGCTTAAGATTTTAAACCCAATGGGTTTACAACATAGGCCATAGTAATAATGTTGGATTTGTAGGAAGCTCGAATTGGTATGCAGGTTGTGAGAGTGGATTTGATGCCCCTAACTAGTAGGGCCTTACTTTTATTCAAGGTATGTCGATGCAAGGGAAAGAAACTATATTTTAGTGGTGTTCGCATATTGTGCCTGGTTACTTGGATTTCTTAGAGAAAAATAATGAACACACTTTTTGCTATTGAAATTCAATAGTTTTCCGTCTTTGAAACATAATCATATTCGTCAAACAGAGCTATCTTATATAAGGGTGTATATGCATTTAGCTAGAGTGAGAATTACAACATTGTTACAGCTGCCCCATTGTTAAAAGTGTAAAACAGAGTTGTGTTAGAATGAAAAAAATTGCCAAAGGTGGGAGACTGAAATTGATTTAAGTTCAATCCACATTTACCTGGTGCTTGCAATGCTTCTCATGTTTTCAATAATATTGTTAATGCCACTGGCACTTGGGATTGTTTCATTGTTGGTCAATAACAGAGTTTCAAGTGAGATCGACAATGGACATGTACAATATAAACATTTAGAGGAGAATATGTTTCAAGTGACAGAAAGGTAAATATACCAAAAAATACAAATGTTCATGTAATAGATAATTTCTTTGGATTCTCAGTTATTTTGATTCGGATGCATGTATCCTCTCTCATATTTTTCTTTTTATTTTTTTCATTTTTTTGTTTTACTAGTTTTCCATGTATTCATTTCTTTACTTAATTTTCTTTTGTTGGGTTTCTCTGTATAAATGTTGTTATGTAAAGGGTTTTTGAAATAGAGACCTTTTTTTCCATGATATCCAGATAGGCAATATTTTCATTTTTTCTATTACGTAATTTTATTCTATCAACTAGGAGTTTAAATTACTCGGTTGGTTTCCTAAGAAGAGTAAATGCAATGCAAGGTCCATTAAGTCCATCAGGTTAATACCTTGGTAAAAAAAAAATTAGTAAAAAGTGATAAGTTATTTTAATTCCAATGTAATATATGAGGGAATAAATATATCTTATGCATTTTTGTGAAAACAAACTTTCAGAATATGTCAAGCTGTTAAAACTAGCATTTTGAAAATGGTTAATTTTTCATTGATTTTTAGTGATGGAATGGATGAACCAAAGCAATGTGCTAAAATTATTTCCTCGAAGCCCCACGCTATCTTGTACCATAACTTTCTAGTATGTACTCAATCATTACAATTTCTTTGTAAATATAGCTATGTCGATAAATTAACAAATTTGTTTTTATATGTGCCTTTAATTTGGGTTCCTTTAGTTCACAAATGGAAAAAAACATGATCCACAAGCTTAAATCCTATGTCATGTTGAGACTTGTATGTTTATGTGTATAACTTAGTCCATGATTTCAATTCCTTCAAGTTAATTTTCAGGTCTAATGTGGTCCTTGACATCATTATCATTTCATATTGTAAGACACACGAGATTGGAAAGAAAAATCAACTATATTAGTTATTGGTCTCAATAAATGATGTACACATAAATACATATAGATATTGTTGGGTTCAGTTTCTGAGCCTTCTTGAACTCCAATAACTACTCACCATAATACAAGTTAATCAAATCTTCAACCCTGAGGATTAGATGTCTAACATTCCCCCCTAATCTGAAGGGATGTACCAAAGTCTAATAATGATAGATCAAAATGGAAAAAATGTATCTCAACCAAGAGTTGAATGTCTCTCAGAAATGGTTTTTAAGGATGACCACAAACCAATATGATATAACTCAAGGTCTCAACCAACATGAACACTGGAACCTTCATAGCATTTCTCAAAACAACAAAAAATGTGGTTTTAAGGTGACCACAAGCTCTGCAACTATCATAACAGTTCCTCGATCAATTTCGAATTTGGAAGTGCTCATTTACAAGTAACTCAATCAACAAAAATTGAAGTCTCATAACACTGGCTCTAACTGGAACAAAATGTGACTCAATGGATCTTTGACTCAGGCACACTTGAAATCTCAAACTTGAACTTGTATCAAACCATCGACAATTCCCCCATTTTGGATTCAGGGTGAGAAAAAATTATTATTCATCATTGCAAGGTTGGTCAACACTCTCAAACATCTCCTTCGGTATGACCTATAAATCTTCTTGGTTGTTTTCGTCCAATCCCAATAGGAGATCCATATGAAATTTAGCTTCTCTCTTACAGTAATCTTATGTCTGGAACATCTATTTGAATGGTGATTGTGCTTTCCACAATGATCACATGGGTGAAGATAAAAACACTGATTTTTCACATGTCCAACTCTATTACGTTGTTGGCATCGACCAACTTGTTCAGGAACAACACCATCAAGAAATCCGGCACTATAAAATTTTATAGGTTTAGAAAAATCAAGGAGATGAAAATATATATTCTTGACATCTTTATTATAACCCAAACTAGTTCGGTGTTTTTTATGTGTAATCTCTTCCCACAGTCTTATAACAATTTTGGGAATGACATGCTTCTTATGAGGAATTTCAGTTGCATCCAAATTTTCTTTTGAAATGGCTCCATTACTCTTAGAGTATTGTTTTGAATTAAGATCACCTCGATATACTTGAGACTCAATCTAGAGAAATTCAACTGTCTCCAAACAACAAGACTTACTTTGCTGACATTTACAGTTTCATCAGTAGTGGAATTAATGAGTTTGTTTAAGATTTCTAATGCATTTTTAATTTGATCCATTTTAGTCTTACGTTGGGTTCAACCGATAATGCACCCGTTTTATAATGAAAACAAAAATTCACTAGATAAAAAATAGAGATATGCTCAAATTAAAGTGAAACTGTTGCAAACAAAATGTCCTCTTATTATGACAACTTCCACCAAATATGTTCCAAAATTATCTTCACAAATATTTGAACTTGTCACCTTGTGATATTTCACATACCAAATGAGCTCTTCTAACCACAATGCATTTTCTTTCCTTGATTTTATACTAAATTGTTTTGTAAATTCTATGATCAGTGCTCAATAAAATTCAAAAACATGATTTTTATCTATCGTGGAATTATTCTGGCAGTTGGCTTCTTGATTTTATATTTTGTAAATTCTATAATCAATGTTCAATAAAATTCAAAAACATGATTTTTATCTATCGTGGCATTTTGAATGCTGGAATATAAAATTTCACTCTCTAGGATGGCTGATTCGACTTATACATAAGGGACATATTAAAAAAAAAAATCTTACCTCTACATATGGATCAATTCATTAGCCATACACTCAATGGTCACAATCACTGTATGGGGAAGAGTGTTGATCTTGTATTCAAAATGGATTCTAGAATCAGTGTCATTCAATCCTTAAATTCGTTGTGTCAAACCTTCAATGAAGTGAAAAACTACTTTCTTAATCGCTCCATGGGGGTAGAATATCACAGAGCCTCGACACATCCATGCAATCCATGTACTTACACAAGGAAATTAACAAAGAGTGCGGGTCATATTTAAAAATTGAAATATCAACGGTCAATGGAATGAGGGAACCACTCTTTTATGTTGTGTCACATCGAATTGAGAAACAATGAAAAATGGAGATAGCTTTATCTCATTAATCTTTTATTGTCTCAAATTAAATCCAGTTAACAATAAACACTCCATAACTGAAACTATTTGTACAATGCAAACTTTTTCTATGAATTCAAGGAAGAGCGAGCGTTGGATATTTCATTGTTGCACTGCGGTGTTATTGAAATTAAATCTTAGAGCTTGCACTCTTTGCTATATGTCACTCCACTTTAAAACATATATTAATTGATCTCACATTCAATACAGATGGATTTGAATGCTTCCAATAAGGCCACACAACCATGGCTCATTCTACAATACATGACCAAGAGATCGCGTTGTTCCCACTCAACGTTCATCACATGGTCTGACTCGTTCTTTGCCCACTACAAGGAACATACCCTCTAGCGGATGATTTTTAGGAACCCCTTAAAAAATGAGATGAGATATCAGTTTTTAGCAGAGGTCTCTAGAAGAGGTTGGCAGGTGGAGGTTTTTGCAGATGCTTTTTGTCTGGTGCGTTTCTCATCATAAACCGCACTGGTGTGTTTAACCCACAATGCACCGGTGCGTACTAACAATTGGCACACTGAGACACTGTGATCTCCATACAAACTCGCCCAGTGCATCTAATTACTATAGCACACCAGTGCACTATGCAGAAACAGGCCTGGTGTGTATTAAAAACCCACGCACTACCCAGTACTTCTCAAAAACCCATGCACCAAAATAGGGTTAAATAAAAAAAATGACCGGCCGAAAAATCTGCATTTTCACTTCTTCAATGCTCTAGAGATCTCAAGCACCGGTGTGAATTTCTCTTGTGTGAGGCGCCCTGCCATCGGTGCTCCCATTGCATGCATTGTTGTCTTCTATTTCCCATCTTGTGGAGTTCGAATTTTAGAAAACAGTGGGCAAATTTGGTTTTTTAAATTCCTCAGAAAATATGCCTCCTCGATGCCCAAATGTACAGGTTTTTTTACTTATTTCTCAATAACTAAACATTCTAGCAGATTAAATTTGTAAAAAACCTTAAAATTTACCATTTAAAATATATATATATGCGCAGTGTGCTAAAGTTGTTCAGCTCACACCATTCGAGGTGTTGCCTGTAAATTTACAGGCCGCACCACGAACGGTGTTAATAGACCAAAAAACGCGCACCGTGGTTTTTTTAAACCTGACATGGCAATGCACCATTGACTACGTACCAATGTAGGGAGGGTGGTGTGCAGACCAAACTATGTGCCCCAAGGCAGATAGTTCAGTTAGTGCGCTGCCCTCTTGACATCAGTACATAGTCAATGGTGAGGGTATTTACCGCACCACAAACGATGCTAACGGAAACCGCACCGGGTTCTGGTGTGGTACCGAAAAACGAGCACCATGCTTTTTAAAAAAAATTAACATAGCGGTGTGGTCATTAAACGACCACACCATTGACTATGTACCAGTTTCGGGAGGGCGGTGCGTTGACTACACTATGTGCCCCGGGGCGAATTGTTTGGTCAGCGCATCGTCCTCCTGACATTAGTACATAGTCAACGGTGCAGGCGTTTACAAGACCACACCGTTGACCATGTACTGATGTAAGGAGGGAGGTGTGTTGACCGAACTATCCACCCCGGAGCGTAGAGTGTGGTCAACGCACCACCCTCTTGACACTGGTACATAGTCAATGGTGCGATCGTTTACAGGACTGCGTCGTTGACCATGAATTATTGTTGGCCGATGCGTTGACCTAACTATCTGCCCCGGGGTGGATATTTTCTTCAATGCACCGCAGAAGAAAGTGCATTTTATGTTTTGCGGTGTGTGGACAATTTCCATGCACACCGAGGGTGGTGTGCGATAAAAACGGACGCACAGGTACCAGTGCGTGACTGTTTTTTTGGGCGCACCGACTGTTTTTTTTTTTTAATATATATATATATATATATATATATATATATATATATGTTTAAACACATGTCTTATTTAATAAAAAAAATGTATTCAATATTATGTGAATCATTCAGCACCGTCAACAGAGAGAACAAAGGGAACAACAAGAAGATATGGAGGACCAGTATAACATGGTTCACCTGTGGGAGTCACGAGAGAGGGAGAGACTTATGTACCCTCGCCCTATTATGGCAACCACCCAATTTCTCCTAAGGGAGGTAGGCCTCCTGAAGTTCTATGAGGAGGATACATCCGTGAAGGGCCATAATGGGTTATTGGGAAAGCTCATCTTCAGGTGGAATGCCCGTCGATAGGCTTTCCGGGTTGGTCCTGACCAGTGGTACGCACCCACTTAGGAGGACATATATTTTATTACTGGCCTATCTAGGAGAAGGAAATATTTTCCCCAGTTCCCAAATTTCCCCGTCGGCTATGCAATAGGGAGTCAGTTGGTGTACTCCCAGAGATACATTAGGGATTATATACTTTCTCCTGCAGATTTTCAGGTGTCTGGTGGTCAGTTACGTATTTCTTCATTTGGAGCAGAGGAGGTGAGGTGCCTATCATTACTGCTGACAACCATTTCACACCATACCAGTGATGGGAAACACATTAGTTTCCTGATTTTGTTTTATGTTGATTCTTTATTACAGGCACCACGACATGTGATATGGTCTGTGGTTTTCTTGCGGCAGTTTTGTACAACATTAGATAGATGTCGTTCTCAGGCAAGTGGGAGGTTTACCTTCCCTTTTGCTTCAGATTTATTTTGTTTATTTTTTGAGAGGATTACAGAGACGAGGGCTACTTTTTTTCGACAGCCTCGTAGGTCAATGTTGCACGTACAGATGGAGATGTGGGGCCATATGATGCCCAAGAGGGGCGAGTTTGAATTTTCCGCCAGGATATCCCCTAATGCACTTGAGTTGCTATCCAGTCTTGATGATCACTCCTTTGTTCTGGTGCCATGTCCGTACGCTGGATTGGCAAGGGTGTATCAACATCCTCTTCACACAGGATGAGCCGTCGGATGCCAGAGGTAATATTATTGTTTTATTTAAATTAATACAGTTTCATTTTATTGTCTTAATTAATTAATTAGAATTATCACATTTATTCTAACACGTTCTTTAACTTGTTTTATTAAATTGTTTATTGAAATTGTCTTATTATTATTGTGTACTTATATATATTTTGTAGATATTGGGTCATTGGTTGGCGATGAGATTCCACCGCCACTGAATGATCCAAGTTTATATCATGTTGACAAGGAGATGATAGAGGAGGAGGATCAGGGTGACAGACCTGGTCCTGATTGGGCACAGATACCCACAGGTGTGAGGGGTAGGTTGGACACCCGATTTAGGATGGATTTGGGTGACCAAATCTGTCGACTCCTAGTTGAGAAGGGAGTCAGGCCGGTTACAATCAGACAGATACAGGCTAATCGTAGGCTAACACAGATCTAGAGAGGCATACCTCGTGATATGTTGACCCTCATGCATCATATCATTGGAGCTACCAGAGCGCTGGCGTAGGCGAGGAAGGGTAGGCGCAGTGGAGATGCGGTACGACAGAGAAATGCATCATCTGATGATCATAATCATGAGGGAAGTGATCATCGTTTGAGTACTCCAACTCCTCCTCCACCACACGCCGGAGATGATGATGGAAAGCAGCCTGAAGCATCCAGTCATGATCATGAGCAGGCATTGTCTGAGAAGTATGCACCATCTCAGCAGACATGTCCTAGTCCTGAGCATGCACCTGATCCTGAGGAGAGTGCAAGTCCATCTGAGGAGGAAATTTCGTCGACTGAGCAGACCGCCGCACCATCCACTGAGCAGGTTGGACCATCCATGAGTCATCATCAGGCAATTCCTGATCATCAGGCACCTCCAGATCAGTAGGCACGTGATCATCATCTATTTGAGCATGTTGAGGTTGCACCATCGACTGAGCATGCCTCGACTAGTACTAGTATTGATGTACCACCATATATTTGACATTTATATGCAGTTATATTACATTTGTATATTTTTTACATTATATATATATATATATATATATATATATATATATATATATATATATGGTCCATGTATTTTATGTTCATCTTTCATATGTAATTAATTTACATGTTGGTGTTCATCATGATTTGTATATTGTTAGGTCATGTTAGATATGTTCATTTAATGTGCAGCTTGCAAATAGATGTGTATGTGATAGCAATTATTGGACATGAGATGTATATTTGATGTTTGTGTTGTGATGATGTTACACAATGCTTATGTTTTGTTAGATGATCATGATCACCGTGATTAGATGATGTTAGCGAATTTGAATGTGTTTTTTAGTGAATATGATGTTTGTACGATGGTTATCATGATAGTGATGTTTATTTTTTAATATTAAATCATGATATTTATTAAATATTATGTAGTGATTGTAATTGAAATTTTAATTTTAATTGTATGTAAAATTGTAAAATTGTAATTGTATTTCTAATTGTAATTTTAATTGTAATTGTATGTAAAATATTTGTAAAATTTCAATTGTAATTGTAATATTTAATGTATTGTGAAATGATTGTAATTGTAATTTTATGTAAAATTGTAAAATTGTAATTGTAATTGTATGTAAAATTCTATAATTGTAATTGTATGTGAAATTGTAAAATTCTAATTCTAATTCTAATTATAGTTCTAATTGTAATTTTAATTGTAATTGTATGTAAAATATTTGTAAATTTTTAATTGTATTGTGAAATGATTGTAATTGTAATTTTAGTTGTAATTGTATGTAAAATTGTAAAATTGTACTTGTAATTGTATGTAAATTTCTAAAATTGTAATTTTAATTGTATGTAAAATTCTAAAATTTTAATTTTAATTTTAATTTTAATTTTAATTGTAATTGTATGTAAAATATTTGTAAAATTGTAATTGTAATTGTAACTGTATTGTGAAATTGTAAAATTGTAATTGTATGTAAAATATTTGTAAAATTGTAATTGTAATTGTAACTGTATTGTGAAATTGTAAAATTGTAATTGTAATTGTAACTGTATTGTGAAATTGTAATTGTATGTATTGTCATCATTCAATTTTATTAAAAAAATTTGGTTTGTAAAACTGTAAATTAATTGTCAATTTTGAACCATAATTACTACCGTAAGTAAAATGTATACCGTAAATATTGTTAAATTACCATAATTGTAAATTTGTAAATTTGTATGAATATAAATAATTGTAAAATAATAATCTAGATTAATAATATGAATTTTTGTAACATAATAAAGTTTAGAAAATAATGCAAATAAATTCATGTTTAGAATTATCATTATTTTATTATGATCTTACATACGAAAAATAACAATATACATTTTGAAGATATCATCCACACACATTTAAAGCAATCAAGTAGTTGTATTATTTTAGGAATTGACATTATAAAAAAAAGAACTTTATACAGTACGCCATTGTTTTCACAATCAACATAATTGCAAATTATCAAGTGAAATGATTTTAACATTCAAAATACATATCATAATGTTTCGAAAAAAAGAGTCTTAGTTATAATGTAATTAAGTACTCTTCTTTATAAAAAACCCATCTTAAAAAATATAAATGATGAAATAACACATGTACCATATCACTCTTGGTTCTCATGATCACCCTCATTATCTTCCAGCTTGCTTGGCATGATAACACTATTGTTCTCAAAAATATGTTTTGATCTAGGGTCATGTCTCAATACGAATGACCAATCCCTATCCAACACATCTAGGTAAAAAAACACCTGGTCGCAGTGTTTGGGGAAAACATAGGGCTCCTTAGCTTCATCCCATATCTTTCTAAAGTTGATACATATCAACTTACTATTGTGATCTTCCTTTACATTATTCCAATCAAAGGCGTCCCACCACTTGCACCTAAAAATAACACATTGGAAAGAAGATAAATCCACTTCAATGATCTCCTGTATCTTTCCGACGTAACCTAATGTTCCTCGTACTAAGATTAGATCACGGTGGCTAGCTCGACTAGATTGACCGAACTCGACTTCCACTCCACAACCTTGTGTCATGTGTCCATCATTGGCATTTTCTGTGCGAAAATGGTGTCCATATGCCCACATAGATGGGAACAAATTGACCTATAAAAAAGTTTTAAAATCACAGTGTTATGTGTCTTATAATAACCCAACTGTTAAAATATGAAATATAGATGTAATTACATTTAAAATGTTCATTATTAAGTTTAAAATGTACATAAATATATTATTACCGAGTTGGTGCACCCAATCCCTATGTTTAGCGCATCCTCTTCAGCACGCAGGTAACGGCCGATTGCATCGTATTTCTCTCTAACTTGGTCAACATCCCAACTGTTGGGGCATACTTTTGGCATATTTCATTTTAAATGATCAGGATAAGGCACACTTCTACCATTCAACCATCTGAATTCTTTCCTGTCACTATCCCATTTCATCCTCTTTTGTTCGTACAATACGACCCACGGTTATGTCACTTCCGAATTGTAAAGAACGAGTTTATTGATTGCTTCAATTTCTGCATTCGCTGATGAAATCAAACCGACATATATTACATATGAGATAAAAATATACATTATATCGAATTTCAACTTGAATATTTACTTTGTGTAAATTTGAAAAATTATAAGTTGCTTACTCTTTATCAAGCGTCTTTTTCCATTCGTTTGGAGTAGCTTCCCTTCTCTTTTGTCTTCATCCCTTTCATCATCCCAAATCAACATACCTAGTCTGTTTTCAATCTGCTTGATGTACTCACTGGAATAATATAAATACTCATGCGATATGTACCCCTCTGCCATAGACCCCTCGAGTTTTTCCCTTTGTCAAACAAAACCTTTCAATTTCTTCATGTACCTCTCTAAGAAGAACATCCAACGACAAGAAACCACCCCAACTAATTTAACCTCATCTACTTGTTGGATTAGAAGATGAACCTGCAAGTCCATGAGACTCGTCGGCAATTCCTTCTCAAACATACAAACAATCTAAATTATCTCTTGACACCATCATGGAATGCTAGCCACATGAAACTCCTTTGACGTGATCAAACGTACAAATGCCAATAGTTTAGATATGGCACGTCCTAGGTCTTGTGGGAATTCATGTTTCACACACCCACGCATGAACAAAGGATAATGACACTGAAAAGTTATAAACACATGAAATAATATACAAAATTAGTTATGTTTTATGATCCTTGCAATGGATAAAATTTATTAATATAAAAAATAATAAAATCATGCTTCTGAAATTATGCGTACGCTTAGAAGATTCAAATAGTCATGTGATTTCAACCCCGAAAAATGGTCATCCATGGTGAAGCAACGTCATAGTGAAGACTCGGATGAAGATGGCAGCCTCACACCAATTATAACTTCCTTTGCCAAAGAAAGAGCATTTTTTTTTTAAATCCATGGGACATCACCTTCTTTTCAATACCATGAATTAGAGGGACCCAACGCCTGCCTCTAATCCTATACTTTCTAATCGTCTTGGCCAATGTTTATTTTTAGTTTTTGAAGTAATAAGATCTTTCCTAATAGCCAATGTGTCACTTTGTTTCGATGATTTGTGCCTCCATAAAGAATATGAAACATTTTTAAATATATGCATGGGATCTAATAAGTGGGTAATCTTAAGACGCTCCCAATATGGGAGGTTATAAAAGACATATTTCCTTTTCATCCCAATGGGAAATTTCTCAACATATGAACTCCTTCTCCTTCTCTCTCTCATATGCTCTAAGCCATTCATTTTGTGTCATTTTTGGAGGCCTTTAGGTTCTCTCTTGTTTACCATTGAAAGCGGATGTTGCTCTTCCACAAGGGTTTTATTCTGGGTGGAATGCCTTGGATCAGTCATACACTGGCTTTCGTAGGTCGTTAGACCATCTAGCTTTCAGAGAAGGTCCACAACATTTACATCCAAAATACCCTTTTGTTACAAGAACTATGAAATTATTGTATACAATATATATGCATGGCACGTTAAAGAATATCATGAAGATCAAAACAATTACAACGAATTAAATAACTAATATGTGAAAGAAAATTGTTATGTAGATAAACAAATTAATAAACAATTAATTTACCAGAGTAAACTCCTAAGCCTAGATAATCAGGTGTCGTGTAAGCACATATTCCATAAACTTAAAACTCCTCTCTACTGCGGTGGGTATTGATACATCATATACATTTATCACATCCCATAATTCCTTCAACTAATCCACCAGTGGTTGTAAGTAAACATCCATATTCTTCACTTCTCTTCTACCAAGGAATATGAGAGCCAACATAAGATGTTCATTTTTCATGGATAACCATGGGGGGATATTGTTATTAACCACTACTACAGGCCAAACAGAATAGTTGGTGTTCTGGAGGGAATATGGGTTGATGCCATCCATGGCTATGCTGAGTCGTAGACTTTGTACATCCTCCTTGAATTTTTCAGGCCATGTATCCTCTATATGCTTCATGGCTATTGAATCTGTTGGGATCTCAACTCAATTCTGCGTGAGGAATGCCATCCATGCAACATAGCTAATTCTTTGCAATGAAAGAGCCTTTGAATCCTTGGGATTATAGGAATGTACCTCAATATCTTAAAAGGAGTACCACGTGATTTACCCTTCTTTTTTTATTTATCATACCTGTCATGCCCACATTTCGGACATATCTCTTTGTCTGCATATTCTTCTCTATATAGAATAAAATCATTTGGACATGCATGATATGATATGTACTCAACACCCAACATTTTCAATAATTTATTTGCGTCTTCGTAGCTACTGGGCAAGACGTTATCACTCGGAAGAAAATTATATTTGAATAAATTGTAGTTGGTGATCATGGACAATATTAAATGTACATTTATGCCAATATAATTCTTAATGTTCATAAAATTTACCATCTGTAATGTTCATTGTGTGATTATATTTCTCAAAATATAAGGGAGGAATTGATGGTCAATTAACTCAAAATTTTTGAGAAACATTCATTCGACAAGCCAAAATTTACTTTCAAGTTGCACAGTAACACCATTGTCTCCAACTGGGTATACTTTGACTGACCGTCAGGTCCAAAGAGAGGGGTGGTGGAAGAATATTAAAGGCTTTTGAAAAATGTATCAGCGATATGAGCATCATCCCCTAGTTGATCATCATTCTGAATGCATCTAACAACATTGTCTCCATGGCAGTCGTATCCCTTAAGTAATCATCCATACCAACCTCTAGTTGATTGCCTCCATTTCCAACTTGTGAAAAACTACTACTGTTGTATTCATTCCTAATTGGTGAATGTGGACGTAGTGGGAATTGAATAGGTGGTAAATTCAACCATTCTTGGTATCGTTCCTCTCTGATTTTTTAGCTTAATTCAGCCTTCTCTCGATTTGAGATTTTCGTGGGGTGCAACGAAAGATGGTAGGTAGGTCTCTCATCATCACTAGAATCCTAATAATTTCAAAAAAAATATTTGAACATGATTAGTACAAAATCTATGATATCAATTAGTAAGCACGTCGACAATGCATGATTAATTGGTTTGACGTTGAAATAATTACATTAATATACCAAACAATTATTATTACCATCATTGTCCCATGATTGTGGCTAGAAGATGCAATGTTACAATTGGCAGGGTGAAGCGGTTGTCCATTTTCATCTACCAAATGCGTCTTACGGTATGCTGCTCCTAATAAGAGCTTCCTACATTTTGGAGTTGTTTGAATATTTTGTGCATCTAAAGTCAATCTTGAATCTGCATGAACTTGCAAATTTGTATGCATTAATTTTATTCAGCTGATTGACATGGATTAAAAAAAAAAAAAAAAAATCAATTAGATAATGAAAATATAAATAAAATCTGAAGTAAATATTATGTCTCGAGATGCATAGGGAGAAATTCGCGATGGACTTTGAGAAATATTATGAAACAAGGTGAATTTTGAAGAATTGTCCATTTGATATAATTATGGTATTTTCTCCTTGCATTTGAGAAAAATCAACAATATTTTTTTGTGTACATACCTAAAAGTAATTTCGGTGCCTTAAAAATGGACTTATTATTATCAGTGCTAATGTACAATAAACCGCACTGGTGCGTTTTAGTTACTATGCACCGATGTTGTGTTATTAATTGACACACCGATGTGGTTAGATAACAAACGCACCGAATAGCCGGAAATTTAAAAAAAACAAAAAACGCAACTTTATTTTTTGTAAGTGAAAAAAAGCGGTAAATTGAAAAATGGGCGGCAAATTATTTTCATAAATATAATTTCATAAAAAAATTATTTAAATAGTAAAAACTATTCATTATTTCATTATTTTTACAGAAAAATTCAGTGAAATATTTGCACGAGATGCAAAACTAGAGCAAGAGAGCATGAGAGCACTGTGGAGTAGCGAAATACTTTCGAACAGTAGCATTATTCAGAGAATCAGAATTTCAAACATCTAGTGATTCAAACACTGTAGTATAGTAAAAATGTTAAATTTTACTGTAATAATTGTTTTTTTTATATTTTCTGTTTGATTTAATACATGGTAAGTAAAAATTTTAAATTTTACTGTTCATTTTTAGGAAAACAAAAAACAAAAAACAAAAAAACAAAACAAAAACAAAAACAAAACAAAAACAAAAAAAATCCATTCTTACGCTAAACCCTTGATTTTTGTTTATACCCTTGCTTCTTCATGTTTCTGTGAATTCAGAATTAGGGCTATTCATTATATATATATATATATATATATATATATGACATCTAACCGGCGGGACGACATGTAGAGTCAAATCCCAATCCATGTCGACCCTTGCATGAATTTTTTTTAAAACAGATTTTTTTTAATCGGTGTGCCCTATGTAAAATAACACATCGGTGTGCTATTTTATTATAGCACACCGTGCACGTACTGTTTGATAAAAACAATTTAAAAACATTTTTTTTAATCGGTGTGCCCTTTGTAAAATAGCACACCGTACACGTAATGTTTCATAAAAACATTTTTTTATTAATTTATGTCTGTGTTAATTGGTGCACCGATTAAAATATAATGCATTAGGTCTCCTTATTGACAGAGAGCACCGTACGGTGGTTCTACTGTTTTCTCAGTGCGTTTATAAGAACATGCCTCACCGCCTCCTCCATGACATCTTATGCTACAAAAACTAACACTAGATAATTTTTATTATTTTTTTTGTGTTAATCGATGCACTGATTAACATATAATGCACCGAGTCTCCTTGTTGACAGAGAGCACCGTATGGTGTTTCTATTGTTTTGGCAGTGCGTTTATAAGAACATGTCGCATCATCGTTGGTGCGTACTGCTTGAAAGACGCACGGTTTTGTTGATTTTTTTTTTACCTGAAAATTTTGTGATTTATTTATAAAATATATTAACGAATGATATGGTACATGTTTCATATTGATAAAGAAATGGCTGATAAGAGATCAAGTAACACAAATACTGATAGCACATCGAGAAAATCAAAAAAGGAAAGTTCTTTGTAAATTATTTACAAAAATTATTATTCCTGAACTATATGTGAGTTTAACTAATATGTATTGTTTACTGTGTATCATGCAGAGCCACAAAATGACAAAACTCGATAAGATTATTTATAATCTAAGACCAGAAGAGCATAAAATATTGATGGAAAAATTGTGGAAGGATGAATCAAGTGAATGAAAGAATACTATCGATCCAATATGAGTTTTTTTTTTTAATTTTCATTAATAATATACTTAAAAATATTAGATAACATGTTTCAAACAATCTGTTAATCCACATATGTTTAAGGTTCTACAGGGACCAACAACGAAGAAAATGTATGTTGTTCTAAGAAAATAAAAAAATACAACATGCAAATGAAAATGAATTGCTCCTTAGCTCATCTGGAGTGGTGTTGGAGGTTAACGAAAGGGGGAAATTGTTTTACAAAACTTTGAGGGATCTAGTGGAACGAATGTATAGATGTTCTTTGCACTTACAATACAAAAATAAATCCAATGATTCCAAGAACCAAATTTTATCTAAACTACAGGATGAGTTTCCAGAGAATTGGTCAATGAGACATGTCAGACTTTTAATAGCAAAAACATACAACAACAAAAAAGAAGAAATGAAAAAGTAATATTCCTTTAAATGTTTTTCTATAATTATATGTATATATTACTAGAAAGCAATCATTTATAAATGTCACTTTTGTTGTATTTACCAGGGAAAATTTTAAGGATGGAAAATTATTTTGAAGTTTAAAAAATTGGCGAATATCACTAGTCCCTAATATGAAAAATATAAAATGTTTATTGATGTATTTATAAAATTATTCAAATTTATAATGATTATATATATTGTCTACATAATGTTGGCGATTTTTAAGGGAAAATAATTTTATATTGTAAAATTTGGGCGAATCAATTTTATAAAAAAATGGAAATTGGCGAATCTTTTTTTTGGAAAAACCATTGAAAATTAGCCCACTTGCGAATATTAGCCCCTAAAATTTTCCAACTATTTACTTTTCATGTATCAATATAAAAATTAAATAGTTTATTGTCATATTAAATTTTCAGGAAAATTATGAAAATCTCAAAGGATGAACGAACTAATATCAGAAGTATGCTAGTAGTAATGTCCAAAAAGGTGTACAAGGAGATGGTCAAAGAAATGGACATCATCGCATCACACGAGGAGCCATCTCAACAACATCGTGCTTCAAATGTAATATGTAATCATTGAATTTTTCGATTAGGTACAATAAATAAAAAATTTAGCATTAAATATTAATAAATCAAGTATTTTCTTGCAAAAAAGAAAAGTAAATGGAACCCATTCAACACATAAAACACGACGACAAGGAAGAAAAGGGTTGATATCTAAGTTTGTGAGTAATTTTTACTTCCATATAACAACTTAACTAGATTTCATTTTTGTATATTTTAAGTTATTTTACAACAATCATCATTGAATGTCTTCAAACATGTGCTAACATACAAGGAAGAGCCATCAGACAAATATATTGGCATTGGGTTAAATATGGGTTGTCAGTATATGTTGGCATATCATAAATTAATTGTGGAATTTGTAAGCATCTATCGATCTTCTTTTACTTAGCTCCGTCTATAATTAATAGAACAAAAAAATATTTTATATTAAATATATGATTTGTTATGGGGTATAAAACTTGCAGAAAACAAAGTATGGAACTGTGCCAACAGATGAATTGTTGAAATATGGCATGAAATTTGGTTTTGAAATCATTTGTATAGTTCATGATTCAATTCTTGCTATGGCACATTTCTTTTCGATTTACATTGATGTATATTATTTAATATTGCAATTTTCATTATTCTCACCAATGTATATACACTCATTACAGTTTATTTTTATGTTTGTAGATGGAATTTGAAGAAGAAGAAAACAATCAACACTGTGAATAAAACATTCCTCAAAATAACCCAAGTCATGGAAGTAGCTCGAGCAGTGACAGCAATTCAAGCAAAGAATGATGATCAATATGCTTGGATATGAAAGCAAGATGTTGTATTTTTTGAAATATTTGTCTATGAAATCAGAGATTTTGTTTAATGTAATGGACATGGTGTCCCAATTGAAAAACAAAGGGATATTGATAACTGTCCCATTTTGTATGACAAAGAGTGTCTTATATATATATATATATATATATATATATATATATATATATATATATATATACTTTTTAGTTTATTCTATTGTGTTCTCCATAAAGAGCAGAATGTTACAATTGGTCATTTAAATATTTATTTATTTATTTATAATGAAGAGATGTGAAATCTGATGATATGATATAACAAATCAATCCAAACATCACATTCAAATGCACTAATAAAAATTTAATTGATATGTGTCGACTTTTGATGATTAATGAATTTTAAAAAATCACAATAATTGCACTGTCATAGGTCAATGTTTCTAAAAAATACAAAATGAACACTGGTGCGTGTTAGTTACTGTGCACTGGTGCATTTGTATGCTAATGGGCACCAGTGTGTTTCTATGACCTATGGGCACCGCACAAATACTAATACCAATTAGAACGCTTGGTGCATTTGTATAATACTATGCACCGGTGCGTTTGTGTGATATCACGCACTGGTGCATTTCTATGACCTATGGGCACCGCACAAATACCAATACCAATTAGAACGCCTAGTGCGCTTTATCGACGACTACCACCTGGGCAGTCTGATAGTCGTTGCATGCACCAGTGATGTTTTCGTTTAACACGTCGTTGTGTTATTATAACTTGATGGCCCGATGTGTTGTATCACCTATGGGGAACCCAATGTGGCTTTACACCTTAACGGCCCGGTGCATGCACCTTCGACCAGCCCGATGTGACTGTCTAGCTGACACGCACCGGATCGTTGCTAAACGCCCCGAGGCGTCCAAAATTTGTTTTTCATCCCAGTGCTTGGTAGGTTTACAATACTGGTGCGTTCACGGTACCATCCTCTACACCATCCATGTTACAATAGATTCCTTGAGAATTTATATGCTCTTGATTTGCTTCACACAGAGAGGCTTCAACTTTTGTCTCTGCAATCCTTGTTGCATCTTCTTCAACCATATGCATGCCTACATAATGGATTTCAATTTTATAGTCTTCATTACCATTATTCACTTTTGAGTGGGATTCTCCGAGCTTTGTTGTCATCTCAAATTCTTGCTCATCTAATCTCAAATCTGTTGTTGACTCACCAAATTGTGACACATATGTTGTTGCATATCACTCTCCCTTGCACCAAATTCTTCTTCCAAGATCTTCCATGCTTCCTTGTAAGTTGTAGCTTTTGCTACCATGCACAAAAACTTCTCATCCAATCCTTGTTTTATAAAATCCAATGCTAAAGCATCACATACTTCATCATATAGGTTATTAGACTTGTACTCAATTAACTCTTTAACTCGAAGAAAAGTTAGCATCTTAATAACCCAATGATAAAAATATTAACTGGTAAACATAGGAGGTGGTAGCATATCAAAGCTACACCAATCACCCCGGATCACTTCTCTGTCTTCTGCTAGACTTCTCAATTCCTCGGCTGTGACCTAAACCTCTCTAAACATGACAATAATATCTACCTCTTCTTTTTTATTCTTTTTCTTAGTCTTCTTCAGTTGCGCTTTACGACGCATGACTGCAGTTTTTCCTCCATCTTATAGTTTCTTTCTTGATTGCATGAGGCTTCCTTGCATATCACCCCTGAAAAAAAATATGATTTTCAATATGTGCTCCAGTAAAGCGCAATCTTCACCCAAAACACTATCATGTTCGACAAAAAAAAAAAACACACAAACAAACAAACTTTTGCAAAACATCAAACTCACTTTTTAAATAATCTTTTTTTTTTTAATTCTATTTTGTTTTTATTAATAATAAAATAATACCATACAAATTTATTTATTTTTATTTCCTTACACTTTTTTTTTAATCATTTATAAAGCCTTTTCAACCACACCCTTTATGATAAGCTTCTTTTAAGCTTCTGTTAAGAAACTCCTTTTAAGAATATTTTATAAACCTTTTATTAAAACCCATTTCGAATAAAGCTATTTTAATCTCTCACTTAAAAGGAACCTTTTGAACAAATAAAACTCTTTAAACTTGTTCACCAAAAAAAAATAATGTATTCGTGCTCTACGAAAAGTTTAAGGGCTTTAAATTTTCCATTATCTTGGTTTGTATTAATATTTTTCTTTTTTTTAATTAAATTTTATTTAGGGTATATATAACAGCGCACAAGTCACATATACCAGTAACTCATGACTTTGCAAGGATCGAGGCGTCTTGAGATTATGGATAGATCTAGGTCTCAAAACGGGACGTCTATCTCTCTAGCTTGGTCATGACTAGCCAAAGACCGCCCTACCCCCCGCCAGTTTTGAACTTGTGACCTTCCAAGAGAAATCACAAGTTCTTAACCATTGAGCCCACCTTTTTT
The DNA here is from genome assembly GCA_034641835.2 of Pinus albicaulis. Taxonomy (NCBI): domain Eukaryota; kingdom Viridiplantae; phylum Streptophyta; class Pinopsida; order Pinales; family Pinaceae; genus Pinus; species Pinus albicaulis. The sequence continues at coordinate 684,734,980 of CM076579.1, forward strand.
TTTTAACCATAGTGAATCGGTAACTCTTTAGACTAATCTAAAGGAGGTCCCAGAATCAATCCTCGTGGCTGCCTTATAACACCAAGAGTATATCCAACAGCTTGCAAGCCAAACATACGGAAATCTTATGATTTAGCAAGAGCCAAGACTCCGCAAAAAAGGGAAAGCCTACTCCTTGAGCCAAATCACTTCAAGCCTTCAACAACCTGTACGGACACAACCCTGAACTTAACCACATGTCTTCTCCTTGAATTCTCACGCTAACGTGCCAGGGAGTTTAATAGGTAGCGTGTTAACGCTTTCCACTATGCCGAACAGCTGCGTTACTGTTGTAACGCTCTCGACGGAGCTAATGTACTAATATGTATTATTGATCTGTATGTATATTTAAGAGACTTACGAGTTGTATGATTTTTGTGAGTTTCATAATTTCTATTGTGAGAAGAGAAGGTATACTTCAACCCTATTTCTCGAGGTTTGTTTTTTTTAATTAAATTTGAGAAATTGGTAATTAAAACACGTTATCATAGGTACTATTAGACATTGTTTCGCTATACACATCAGAACAACATTATTATAATTTAAAAATAACCAAATATTAATAAAAATTCAAGAATATAAAAAGTAAACAAATATTAATAAAGATTCAAAAAATAACAACATTAACAGTGATAGTTTTAATCAATTAAACTATCCTTAATTGGTTTGTTTTTCTTTTCCACTAATTAAACTACTCCAAATCCAAAAAATGAACAACATACACATGATTAGTCTCAACTAATTAAACCACCCCTAATCCATAATTAGCTTTTTACTTTTCCACCCGTTAAACTACTATCCCTCATACCTAAAATCCCTCATACCTAAAAGGCTTTTTCTTAACCACATTGATAGTTCAATAACGAAAGATTTAATTTTTGCTCATTTATGAGTCATGCTCAGTGTAAATTACTTTTCTGTTTATAATTCATTTTGTAATTATTCATATAATACCTCTAGTTTATAATAACAAGTCACATTTTATGCCCATTCATGAGTCATAACATGTATGTAATACCTGCACCCCCTGGAACAAAAGATTACCAACAATCATTGTGTTGGACGTTATATAGAAAGAATTCAGTTGAACCCATATTCCCTTCTTCCTAATGTAAAGGCTCATAATGTTGTTGTTGGTTAAGTAGTAGAGAATTTTTAAAATCAATATTTTTTAAACATATCGGTAAGGATTTAAAAGAAAATAACGGAGGCTAATTTTTTATGTGATATAAGGAGTGTGACATCAAGTCGATTTTGTTTGCTGTTATTTAATCATTAAGTGTTTCACAAAATTTTGGAGAAAAAAATCTCTACATCTTTTTTTTTTAAATAGATATTAAATTTGAACTAAAAACATTAAATTTGAATTAAAATCTTTATTGTTTTTAGATAATATATTCTATGATCTTAAAGTACCTTTAAATAACCAGCTGACTAAGGATTTATAAAAGAATTACTTACTCACCTCTATTCTAATTATGGCATTTTAGATGAATACCAAATTAATAGAAGAGATATAGATGTTGATGTGGAGATTCATATTTTGGTTATTGTTTGGTAGAAGAATATAATATTTTCATTGTTTCTTGTAATGTTTCATATATTTTAGTTCACTAAATTTATTTATGCAATTAAAAATATGATTTAATTGAATTTCCAAATTTTAATTAAAAAAGTCAAAATCTAAAATAGCATCAAGTACATGTATACATTTAAAAATATGATTTAATTGAATCGCAATACTTTAATTAAAAAAACCAAAACATATAATAGTTAGATTTCACCCACACACACATATATATATATATATATATATATATATATATATATATATATATATATATATATATATATATGATATTTTTAATCATTTTAATTAAAAATAATCCAATTTTTATTTTTATTTTTTTATTATAATTCATATTGTTAATTTATTTAATAATTTTTATTTTTTTATTTTTATTTTTTTTTAAAAGAGATATGTGTCAACTCTTGGTTGAACACGCAAGAAATTACACATTTCCTTCATATTAAGTTGTAAAATAAGCATAGGTTACATTACTCCTATCAATTTATATAACAATGTAGAATCATAAACAATATCAAATTCAAAATATCCAACACTCTAAAAATTTAATATTAAAAAATATATATATATGAGAAATAAGTAATGATTACTATATAAAAAAGGTAAAAATACATAATACTAAATACTCTAAGGAATAATATATATATATATATATATATATATATATATATATTATCTTCTTGTCTTTCTAACAAAGCATCTATGTCAGGAGCAAGTGCTTCGTATGGAACTGATTCATCAAGCCAATAAGGTGCTTCTTCTCTGGTACAACAGAAAAATGGAAAAGTATATACATATGGAGGTCGATCTTGTTCATCTACAGATATTACACCTATGAAACTGACACATAGTTTGAATGACTCACTTTCTTCAATAGGAATCACCTTAGTGTGCCGATGGACAAATTCAAATTCTATAACAAAATCATTCTGGACTACTACATGCATTTCCCAATGAAAAAGTCTACAAAACTCTATAAAAGTTCTATCAAAAATATTTTTGTCTCTAGGAATATACCTAAACAAAAATAATCTAAACCATGGACTCCACCAATTCCTACTAGGGTCAATAGCCAATGCATAAAATATGACTTTTACAGAACCATGAATCCTAGCTCTTTGATGGATAGAAAAATAATCTGCCCAAGTCCAATCTGTTTGTTGGATACAACCGAAATATACAGGATTGGGTTCTCTAGACAATGCATAGTAGACTCTCCATGGCCTAATCCTATATGGCAATTCTTTAGTATATGACCACTTTGCTTCATCAGAATCAAACCATTTTTGAAGTATGACTTGCTTTACTTCTAAAGGCAAAATGGAAAACTTATTAGCAAAACATTCTAAACAAAACTCATAGTGACAGTTACTGCAGACAATGACTTGACTAACTCTTCTAGACTTGGACTGACTGGACTGAACTGAACTGGTAGAAGCCTCATGCTGGTGAAGTGGTCTGAACATCTTTATTTCTTTGACTTCTTTTGAACCTTCTCTTGTGAGCATGTCAGCAAGATAATTTTATGCACCTGATTTATAAACTATGTCGAAATCAAAACCTTCAAGCCACAGTGCCCACCTCAATATCCTGGTACTCCCTTGTTCTAGCAGTCTTTTGTTTGCCAAAATGCTTTTCATGTGCTTCAGGTCTGTCCTGACAATAAATCTCACACTTTTCAAGAACTGATGGAATCTCTTAATTCCTCTTTTTACAGCAAGTATCTCCTTGTGAGAAGAGGGATACTTTTTCTCAGTATCATCAAAGGTTCCAGATGAATAGGCACACACTAATTCTTTCCTTCCATGCTTCTGGAGAAGTACGGTTGCCCGTGTATGATCAGAAGCATCTGTTTCAAGAATGAAAGGAAGTTTAGTATCAGGAAGCTTTAACTTAGGCAATTCATTAATCTTACTTTTAATATTTCTGACTGCTAGAGTCATCTCTTCTATCCATCCTGATGCCTGCTTTTTCAGTCTTCTTTGTAACACTTTGGTGTCATCATTGATTTTCATAGAATTGTCTGATATAATTCAGACACCCAAGGAATCTCTGCAAAGTTCTGACATCAGGAATTACATCAGGAAATTTTAATAAATGTGTAAGGACATGAGGTTGTAGATTAACATGTCCTTGCTCTATATGCAGACCCAAATAATCTATTTTGACTTTCCCAATTTGAAACTTTTCTTCTGAATCAGAAAGTACCAGACCATGTTTAAAGACCAGTTCATAAAACTTCTCTAAGTGCTTTTTATGGCTATTTACATCTCCGCTAAAAACAAGAAAATCATCTATATACACTATGATATACTCCTCCCCACCAAAAATGTTTTCCATCCTTTTTTGAAATTCTAAGGGAGCATTTTTCAAGCCAAATGGCATGACAGCCCATTGATATTGTCCATGTGGAACAGTGAATGCAGTTTTGTATCTGTCAGCAGGAATGATGCCAATTTGCCAAAACCCACTCTTCAAATCAAACTTGCTGAAAACATTTGCGTTAGCAATTTTGGCAAGTAAGATTTCTTTATTAGGCAAAGGATACCGAATGGGAAGTAATGCATCATTAAGAGCCTTGTAATTAATAACAAGTCTTTTCTTACCTCTATTTTGTTCACTATGCTTGTTGACATAAAAGGCTGGACAAGCCCAAGGGCTCTTGCATGGCTCAATTAGTCTCTGGTCTAGCAGCTGGCTGATTTCTTGCTTACACAACTCCTGTTCGGAAGGACTCATATGATTAGCGCTAGCTTTTTGTGGTTTAGGAACATAATTTTCTTTATATGGAAGAGCCACAAAATACTTTTCTCTTGTCCAAAAAGCATCTGGTCAGCTAGCCGTACATTCTTTTCTAAGCTTATTTGAAATTCCTTCAAGAGCTTGAGGACCATGGAGTTCTGCATGCTTGACAATTTTGTTGATCTTTGTGAGATCTTGCAAACTGCCCTGAAGTATATCTTCTTCTGCTGGCTGTACATTAACCCGATATTCACTGGAAGATGGTAATTCAACCGGGCCTTCTTTAGTGGTGAATGTGACTGTTTCTTTTCCAAAAGTGACAGGGAAAAGTTTATTCAAAAAATCTTGTCCTAATAAAAAATCTGAGCCTGAATCAAAACTATACAAAGTGACCTTCACCTGTACATTATCCAAAAAGATAGGGAAATCAGGGGCTATATGATTTATTGCCATTAAATCTTTCGTGATAGCCCGAAAATTGATTTTTGTAGGCTGCCAATAGTAACTGGGGATAGCACCATGTTTGCAAACACTACTCATAGCTCCAAAAACAATCTGGGCATCCAGAGTGTATTCCTTGATCTTGGGTAACTTAATCTTTATAGGAACAACTACTCTATCACCAATTCCCATTATCTTGACATCCTCTAGAAGAGGAACTTTCTTATATTCAGAGGGAAAATATTCAAGAAGCAAACTAGACAATTTAGAATTACAATCATCATAATCTGTAATAAGCATTTGAAGTTTGGATGACAACTGAACCATTTCAGTCCTAGTATGATGAATTGATGATTCTAAATCTTTTATCTTTATCTGGAGGGAACTGATTTTATCCATACCTTCTGATGGGCTTTCTGCAATTTTTAATGGTGTGAACATTGAATCAAATTCCTTTTCAATAAAATCTTCTTCAAATATCTCTCTTTTAGCTTTAGACGGCAACTGCTTCTCTAAGCTTTCTAATTTTTCTGTCAATCTCCTTCGAGCAGTAAATTGAACTGGATCAAGCTGTGCCAATTCAGCTTTGACGGCTGCAATCTTCATCTCCAAATCTTCTGAAGGATTGAAATGAAACATTTTTATATCAGGTATAAAGGTTTCTTCTGAATCAGAAGAATCGGTATCCAAATTTAATTGCCTGATATCTGGCATGTCATCTGCAGAGTCATTGTTAGAAGAAGAAGAGCTTGATACTTCAAAAAACTCACCATCAGAATGAGATATGAGATCCCATTCTTTTGGGTCATGAACTGTAGAGAAAATATCCATAATTTTCATCTGTTTTTTATCCTTCTTTTCTCTACATGTATTTGCATAATGACCTTCTTTTCCACAAATAAAACAAGTAACATTCTTTGAAGGTCTTGATCTTTTCCTGAATACTATCCTTCGTCCTTTGAAAAATTTCTTGGAAGGATAATATTTCTTCTTTCTGGGAATATATTTTCCTGGCTGACAAGAACAATGATCTTTGGATTTTTTGACAACTTTGTATTTAGACTTCTTATGACATCCAAAATCATATGTTTCAGGAAAATTATTGCATAACTTGGTACTGACATGCATCTTCTTTTTAAAATTCTTTTTGGCTTTCTCAGCCACACATTCCTTTTGTAGAATAGTAACAATCAATTGATGTACTGCAGCAAAAGATAGATTCTCAATATTGACTCTATTTAGCTCAAAATACTGATGTATCAAATCTGGAATTTTTCCAGGCATAGAGGCAATATAGTACCTCAAATATGCAATATTATGAGGATCTTGAGCTTGGTACAGCAACTTTTGCATAGTGCAAAAGTATTGTGGCAGATAGTCAATATTACACAATCTCTGAGATAAAAACATTTGTGCATGATGTGTTGAGTCTTCTGGTACTATTCCAACAAATTCATGTTTCATGGCATCAAATAAAGCCTTTAAGGGATCTGTTTCATGTTCAACTATTTGAGTCATTTCCCTATCTGAAATTTTATCCCACCATTGTTTGATAATACCAGTAAAAGACCAGACAATCTGTGTAACTATGTCAGACCAACTTCCTTTTGTTTCAGCATTTTTCTGTAATGCCCAAGCATGGATATTATGCAAAACATTGATTACTTCCTCATGGCTTAAGCAGTCAATATTAACAAGCAAAGTGTTTCCATATCCTTTGCTAGCAGAGTTTTCAAACTTTGCAGCAGTATTTTGTAGTTTTTCTGAGTATCTACCAAAAGGACTAGAAGCAGAGGCTTCATGGGCAGTAGTTTCTTCTTGGCCTCTGTTAGCTTTGTGTGAGAAGAAAAAGGGCTCATGTCTGTCTCTTTTAGAACTTGGTTCACCTTGTGCAGGTTCCCCAGTGGTTCTAGAAGTCCCTGAAACTCCTGACATGGCTAGTATATCTTTTTGTGCAGATGGTTGACCATTTTCAATCAAAATTCTAAGACTCACATATTTCTTAGGCAATTTGTAGCTTTAAATAGCAGGAAATCCTTTTAGCCTATTCTTCATCAAATCTGTTTTCTCTCTGGCTAAAATTAGTCCTTTCTGAATCTTTTCAAGCTTTGTAACATTAATATTCTCTACCCCTTTAAAAAGAATGCTCTTTTGTGAATCTGAGGTTTCAGGAGCTGAGGAGGAGAATCTTAGTTTTGAACTGGATAAGTCTACTTCTCTATAATGAGGAGGAGAAGTAGGTTCAGGTAGAGCATCCCTCAAATGCTCTAAGGATTTTGCAATTATACCCATATTAGAGTTTATATCATTCAATTGTTGGGTATGTTCATTATGGGTTCCTAGGACTTCATTATGACCAGAATGCATCTTCTTAATATGTTCCTTAACTTCTAAAACACCCCTGGCAAGGTCATCAATATTCTGTAACATGCACACAATTTGATAGTTTGTGTAATTGTGCACCTTTTCTGATTCCAACTGATCTGGTTCTGTTACAGATTTAGTATGTAACCATTGCATATCAGCTCTTATGGTTCCATTCTTGAAAGTTCTTCTTGAACTACCAGTATCTAAATATCTCTCATTGATCTTTGCAGACAGCTCCTGTTGAGCTCTGGGAAGAGAGAAGCTTTTTATATCAGGTATCATAACCTGAGATTCATGCTTTGGAGATTCAACCTGGAAAGTTGAAGAAGATGATGGAACACAAAACTGGCAGTCATTACCTATATGGGAGGTAGACTTTCTGGGATTTTCTCTTGGAACAGAAGAAGCAGGATATCTGACAGACAGACTTCTGTGAACAGCTGGAATAGTTTCATGGGAAATGGATCTGGATCTGTTATTATCCCTACCCCTCAAAAATGGAGATCTAGTCAAATGGGACATAGATCTAGGAAGAGAAGGAGAGGTGAATTTGAGACCAGTTGATCCATCTGAATGTTGAACAAGTGATAATTGTTGCGGAGCCTTGGATGTTTGCAGTTGAGGATATTTTTGTGCAAGAGGAGTATAAGTACTACTCCATTCATCAGGGAGAGTACAGGCTGCAAACCCAATCTGTAGAGGTGAAGTATTACCGGGACCAACAATAACACCTTCTTTGAGGGCTCTTTCTTTTAACTTAGGATTCAATGGAGGCATGGTGGAAGAAACAAATCTAATGCAGATAGAAGCATGTAATTGAGCTATCTCTGACTGAGGAGCGACATCAAATCCATGGAACTGAATATATGCATGGAGGAATTCATTAATATATGGATCAGTTAAAGATATTTGGTATCTGGGAATAACAGAGGACCAAGCAGGGCCATTATTAAGAGGACTCTGGAATCCACCTATTAAAGCATCATTGCACTGATTCATGCGGGTATCAAGAACACATGCTAAACAAGAAGTATTTAGACCAGGGCGAACAAGAGGATTTATACCAAACTGAAGCATGCCCAAATGGATATATCTATAGCCTTTACTTAATCCCCATTCAATATCTTCTGGTTTTATGAGAGGGATCTGATAAACTTCTTGACCAGTGGAAATAGGAATATTAACAGAAGTAAAACGAAACAACTGAGCAGCTTTAAATTGAAACACAGGAATCTTATATAATTTCTCAACATCAATCTCTGGCAATGTCCAGTTAGGATCAGGCTCATATTCTTGGACCACAACTTTCTCATCATATAAAACATCATCATATTGAGATTTATTTAGAAACTTATTAAGAAATGACCATCGATTCTTATGAGCTATTTTCCTATCTTCGGGCTTCTGAAGAGCAAACTCATTCATATAACCAACCATTGAAACAAATTATGAGTAAGCACCTGAACAGAGGAGAAACAAAAGCCTTTGTGCACCAGGAAAGAAAACACGGCAGACCTTCGCCTTCACAGCTCTCTACCAGCACCTTACCGCCAACTTCAGACTCGTGGACAGTAGCTCAGACAAATACTATTCAATGGGAAAACCAGATGAAAAGATAACTCGAACAAAGAACCAGATGGCTCCGATACCAAATGTAACAACACACAGATTTCTTAGATCTTGGCACAACACAACTCAGATCTCAACACAGATTACTCATATAGCATGCTCAGTTGTTTCGTTTTACTTCTATTAATATTCCTATTTCCACTGGTCAAGAAGTTTATTAGATCCCTCTCATAAAACCAGAAGATATTGAATGGGGATTAAGTAAAGGCTATAGATATATCCATTTGGGCATGCTTCAGTCTGGTATAAATCCTCTTGTTCGCCCTGGTCTAAATACTTCTTGTTTAGCATGTGTTCTTGATACCCGCATGAATCAGTTCAATGATGCTTTAATAGGTGGATTCCAGAATCCTCCTAATAATGGCCCTGCCTGGTCCTCTGTTATTCCCAGATACCAAGTATCTTTAACTGATCCATATATTAATGAATTCCTCCATGCATATATTCAGTTCCATGGATTTGATGCCGCTCCTCAGTCAGAGATAGCTCAATTACATGCTTCTATCTGCATTAGATTTGTTTCTTCCACCGTGCCTCCATTGAATCCTAAGTTAAAAGAAAGAGCCCTCAAAGAAGGTGTTATTGTTGGTCCCGGTAATACTTCACCTCTACAGATTGGGTTTGCAGCCTGTACTCTCCCTGATGAATGGAGTAGTACTTATACTCCTCTTGCACAAAAATATCCTCAACTGCAAACATCCAAGGCTCCGCAGCAATTATCACTTGTTCAACATTCAGAGGTGAAGTATTACCGGGACCAACAATAACACCTTCTTTGAGGGCTCTTTCTTTTAACTTAGGATTCAATGGAGGCATGGTGGAAGAAACAAATCTAATGCAGATAGAAGCATGTAATTGAGCTATCTCTGACGGAGGAGCGACATCAAATCCATGGAACTGAATATATGCATGGAGGAATTCATTAATATATGGATCAGTTAAAGATACTTGGTATCTGGGAATAACAGAGGACTAGGCAGGGCCATTATTAAGAGGACTCTGGAATCCACCTATTAAAGCATCATTGAACTAATTCATGCGGGTATCAAGAACACATGCTAAACAAGAATTATTTAGACCAGGGCGAACAAGAGGATTTATACCAAACTGAAGCATGCCCAAATGGATATATCTATAGCTTTTACTTAATCCCCATTCAATATCTTCTGGTTTTATGAGAGGGATTTGATAAACTTCTTGACCAGTGGAAATAGGAATATTAATAGAAGTAAAATGAAACAACTGAGCAGCTTTAAATTGAAACACAGGAATCTTATATAATTTCTCAACATCAATCTCTGGCAATGTCCAGTTAGGATCAGGCTCATATTCTTGGACCACAACTTTCTCATCATATAAAACATCATCATCTTGAGATTTATTTAGAAACTTATTAAGAAATGACCATCGATTCTTATGAGCTATTTTCCTATCTTCGGGCTTCTGAAGAGCAAACTCATTCATATAACCAGCCATTGAAACAAAGTATGAGTAAGCACCTAAACAAAGGAGAAACAAAAGCCGTTGTGCACCAGGAAAGCAAACATGGCAGACCTTCGCCTTCACATCTCTCTACCAGCGCCTTACCACCAACTTCAGACTCGTGGACAGTAACTCAGACAAATAATATTCAATGGGAAAACCAGATGAAAAGATAACTCGGACAAAGAACCAGATGGCTCTGATACCAAATGTAACAACACAGAGATTACTTAGATCTTGGCACAACACAACTCAGATCTCAACACAGATTACTCATATAACATGCTCAGTATTACATTAAACGACTATTACAGAATGGAAATTACAGCTTCGTGATGTATATATATATATATATATATATATATATATATATATATATATAATTCACTTAAATATAATTTATGTACGTTTGAACATAAAACTAAAAATCTAAATCTAAATACATAACCCATTTTAAAATCTAAAACGTTTATATTACGTTATTTTTTTTACATCCAAATAAAAATTCATACAATAACCTAACAACCCATTTCAATATAAAAAAATAAAAATAAAAAATTCCATTAATTATAAGTATAAGTATAGAATCATGCATCACTCATAAACATTATGAGGACATTCATATATATATATATATATATATATATATATATATATATATATAACATGATAAGGGGCAATGTCGATGGCATCTTCATACGTTGGTCCACCATGCAAGCCAAAGGGAGTTTTGGATGGTGTGGTGTGCACGAAGAAACTTAGATGTGTCCCAATAATCTTGTAACATATGTTGTCTTTCTTCTTTTTGTTTCATATCAATGCACAGAATATATATTTTTTAACAAGATCCAATAAACTTGTAACATATGTTGTCTTTTTTCCTTTGTTTTATATCAAGCCATAGAATATATATTTTTAACAAAATCGACGTGGTGTCTTGTAACTCCTAATTTGTATACATGGTTTATGTGCATTTATTTTTTTACTATTTAGTTATAATGTTATAATGTTATTTGTGTCGAATAACATGAAATTCTAGCTAAAGGCCATATATACACACACAAAATCTTGTAGTAATTAATTTTTTTAAATAAAAATAAAATAAACTCAATTTTTTTTAAACTAATTGCAAATAATTGCATTTTAATTTTTAATTTTAAAATATTAAAATTTAATTTCTATTCTTGATTTTGTAGAGTATTTTTAATTAAAGAAAAAAAACATAAGTTTTTGATTATATATATATTTAAAAGTTACTTTTAACTAGTATTTTTTTGTATTTTTTATTTTTTATTTTTTTTTGTAAAAATGACATTTGTGTTTTAGTTTATTTTATTCAAATAGGTGGCCATAGCAGGAGTTTGTTTGTTCAATAGAAAATGTATTTCTTAAAGAAAATTAGTAAACAACTAAAGTTGGTTGACATTTTCTTAATTTTGCATCAAATCACTAAACAAGAATATACAATAGAAAGGGAATTTTTCTTACTATTAATGTTCATGGATTTTAATGTTGTTGGCTTGAGGGGTCCTGACCCAGGTTCGGAGGTTAAGGTTTGCCAACAAACCCCTATACTACTGGCTCTTTCGGCAATTACCTACTTGTGTAGGCCAAGGTCTCACCCGAAGTAGTATGGGAGGGTGTTGGAACCAGGTTTCCACACCTTGGGAGAAAGTAGGTAATTTAAGGCAAATCTATGTTGCAACTTAGTAGGTTCGCACAGAATGAGTCTATCTGCAGCTCTTTTAACAGTATAATCAGCACATAACCATAGAAAAGATATTATTACTAACAGATCTAGTCAATACTTTCGCACTTATGTGCACATTAGCAAATACCATCACAGAACATTATAATCGCAGCCAATTCCCAATCACAGATACATTCATAGCTTAAATCAATATCACAGATGCGCTTTAATAGTAAACACAATCAATCTAGATAGCACAGAGGTACTTCAAATATATTTTGCATTCATTAGCATCAAAAATCCACTTACAACCCAATCACAGCCCACGCACACAGCCTAGCGGGCTCCACACACATCAGGACTGAGGATCTTCGCGCACAAAGCCAGCAGGAGTCCTTACCCAAAACAACCCAGAAAAATCTTAAGAATTCGCACGTAGCATCAATCTATCGACTTATTTACTTGCTAGACCCAACTAACTATCTATTTATAATATCGTAGCCTTCGTTATCCTATGGTCTGCAAACCGTGGTTTGCGGACCCTAGAGCTACCCTTTAACCCATTACAAAACATTAGGGGCTTTGAACCACCCCAAAGCCCCTACGCAGGACCGACTATTACAAAATTATACAAAAACGTAGGTTAGGGAACCCCATTCCAACAAGTACCCAACACAATCTTGTGACTCGTCCTGAGTCACTGCAGCCGTGGGGTTTGCATTTTCGCTTACAGCTGCTTGATTGCATCAACCAGTGGGGGCAGCACTCCTTCGCTCTGCGCAGCAGCATTCTAAGCAATATCCACCAACTTCTGCAAAGTTGGACCTTCTGTAGCAGCCGTGACACTTTCCAATGTCTGGTTCAGTTGTTTGACCGCATCATCCACTTCCTGAGAGAGCTTGACGACTTCATCGGCCCAAGGCTTAAGGTGGTCACTGAGAACCTTCTTTTTGTGACGGAGCTCTTCAATGTCATCTCAAAATGTGTGGCTAGTACGCAGTCATGTCAGGCGCTGAGCTGGAACTAAAGTGGACATAGTAGCTTCAAGTTGTTTAAACTCTTCCTCCTTCTAACACGGCTCTTGAGTAAAATCACGAAGGAGAGGGTCTCATTGTACCTTGGACCATAACTACATGGCTGTCTCCAACAAATCTGCACCCTGAGCAATCTGAGCAGTAATAGTATTGTTGGCCTCTGTGACCAGCACGGCTCGCTGGGCTCTTACCTCGGGGGGAGTCTCTGGCTGTAATTTGGCCTGTAAGGCAGTAATCTGTTGTTCCATCTCCGTCTTGACAGTATGAATTTTAGTCCTTGAAGCCCTTAGTGTTGCAACAAGCCCCTCGATCTTAGCCTGGAGGGTAGCAGAAGCTGGGATATTCTCAGTGACATCTGCATAGAGCCTACTAATTAGGCATTCTAGCTCGGTCTGCTGCGTGGCGGTAAGGGTGCATGCAGCCTGTGCCTGGGACACCTCAACAGTTTTCTCCACAATTGTTTGTTCAGTTGTACTGATCTGCTGGTACACCTGGTGGTCTCTGTGTTGAATCTCCTCGAACAAGGATGCGTGGAGGACCTGTAGTGGTTCGTGCGGCAGTCGGGCTAAATCTAACTGTACTTCTACGCAGGCCTGGACTTGCGCTCCTAAGGCAGGTGAGCTTAGGACGAATGTTGCGCCTAGCAAGGGGTAGAGGCAGCTTTCCGTTGTGTTTATCAATTCGCTGCTTGATGCAGGCGGCAACCTTGTCTGAATCATACTCGTTTGCAGGGTGTCGAATTTGAGATGTCGAGCTTGGAGCTCAGACTGGAGTGTAGCTACCGTGGCCTTCTGTTGCTCTTCCAAATCCATCCATTTATCCTCTGAGGCCAGGGTGACTGCGTCCGCGATCTACTCTAGATCCTCCTCTGTCAGAGTAGTCCCAGTGACCCGATCCGATCTTGTAGCTCATTGTTTCTTCCTTTGGCCTTTAATAGGGTCACCAGTCCGTTTCGTACCTTGAGGGGAGTCAGCACCCCCCGCATCCAGACCCTCTACGCCCAAATCCTGCTACAAATCCTTCTGTGATTCCGGCTTTGCACCCTTCTTGGAATTTTTACCTTGCCCTTCAGTCTCTTTGGTGGTGTCGGGCGGGGTGACCTTCTTGGTGCTCGTACCTGCAATGTCCTGCATACCTCATTTGAAGCCTAGATTCTAGAGTGGAGGCCAAGTAGCAATAAGGTGGTCGATCTCCTCGTCAGCAACTGTATACGGCAATGATACCCACGTTGGATCCTTGCGGCCTCGGATCTGCACATTGTGCATTGTGACTTGAAACGCTACGATGTTCTTGTACTTGTCATAGATTGCTGGTGACAAGCGCAACTGGGAGTGGATGACAACTGTGAGCCTGCTCTGAAATAGAACCAGAAGACCTTATTATCTTCAACGCGCTTTTCATCCTTTGAATCCCACATATTCGCATACCGTGCCCCTTCGCACATATCCGGCTCGATCTCAGGGAGTACCGAATCTTTCGGGGCTTCCCATGTGACCAACGCGATGATAAGCAGCAACCAAGAGTAGCATAATTCCCTTCCATGATCCTAGGCTTCGTGCACATTCTCCATAAATTCATGGCACAGGAACTGGGACCACTTGAAGTAGACCCCTTTCTTGCAGCGACCAGCTAACTAAATGACATATGCGGGGACCGTGGCAACCTGGAATTTGCGCATCATCTTGCATGCTAACAACAAGGTGCCCATGCGTGCACCAGGGTTGCTGATAGTGTTGATCATGAACCCTCTAGTGTTTTGTTCAACGTGGTAATCATCATGCACCTTATCAGCAATATGTTGCTCATATTTCTTGCTGACGCGCTCCATGGGATTCAGCCCTTTCATGGGAAGACCAGTAATACGGTGAATGAGCGCTACATATATGGAAATGTGGTCCTAGATCCACAAGCAACCGTCATGGACTAGAGCTAGCAACTGGTGCATGAGTCGGTCGGTGACATTGTAGTGGCCAAAATGAGGCATCCGCAGTAGATTTCATAATCCAGATCCATCCAATCCACTTGCCCACGGCATAGGGACTACCTTCAGTACATCATCCTCCAATAATCTTTCCAAATATAATTCTGATGCCAATTTTGGAAAGGCCTCCACATTGGCCAGGTCATGATCGTCTAATTTGATCATGTGTAGCTTGCCAAAGGACTCTCCAATGATAGGGACCTCTTGTGGAATCAGAGGCATCTGCAGATAGGCACGCATCCCATCGATATTCTTGGGCGTGCGCACCGAGGGCCTGCGAGGCCAAACATAGGGTGGTAGCCAGCTTATTGGTTCAGCAGTCTAAGCTCTTCTTGAGCAAACAAAGGTCTCTTTGAAGGGTTAGGCGAACGTGCCTGGGGCACCGTTCGTGGGGATTTCACGTTTCGCGGGGAGGTATGTGGCTTCAACCCGGCCCATTTCGCAGTCCCCCCCGGCCCTTGATCCTAGCCTTTTCCCTTCCCCTTCTTCTTATCTACCTGCTTTCCCCTGCTCAGCATGGAGACAACCTCCTCAACCTCAAGGGTGACCTCTTCAACCTCATCAGTAGAGACCACATTTTGCGAAGATTCTTCCGGATTAGTCGTTGTCATTCTTGCTCGGAAGATAAATTCAGGGTTGCTACTATCAGAAGGAGTAGCTCACCCAGACATTAACAAAGTGCAATAATCACAGAGTTTCACAAAGCACCAATTGTTCAAGATGCACGGAACCCCCTTCTGATCTACCCTTATGCTTTTATAGCCTTGGAGATCTATTCAATACATTCGCATCCACGTGCGCATTAGAAAATACCATCACAGAACATTATAATCGCAGCCAATTCCCAATCACAGATACATTCGCAGCTTAAATCAATATCACAGATGCGTTTTAACAGTAAACACAATCAATCTAGATAGCACAAAGGTACTTCAAATATATTCCGCATTCATTAGCATCAAAAATCCACTTACAACCCAATCACAGCCCGCGCACACAGCCTAGCCGGGTCCGCACACAGCAGGACTAAGGATCTTCGCGCACATAACCAGCAGGAGTCCTTACCCAAAACAACCCAGACAAATCATAAGAATTCACATGTAGCATCAATCTATCGACTTACTTACTTACTATACCCAACTAACTAGATATTTATAATATCATAACCTTCGTTATCCTATGGTCTACAAACCGTGGTTTGCGAACCCTAGAACTACCCTTTAACCCATTACAAAACATTAGGGGCTTTGACCCACCCCAAAACCCCTACGCAGGACAGAATATTACAAAATTATACAAAAACGCAGGTTAGGGAACCCCGTTCCAACGAGCCCCCAACACAACCTTGTGACTCATCCCAAGTCACTACAACTGTGGGGTTTGCATCTTCTCCTGCAGTTGCTTGATCACATCAACCAGCAGGGGCAGCACTCCTTCGCTCTGCGCAGCAGCATTCTAAGAAATATCCACCAACTTCTATGAAGTTGGACCTTCTATAGCAGTCGTGACACTTTCTAGTGTCTGGTTCAGTTGTTTGACTGCATCATCCACTTCCTGAGAGAGCCTGACGGCTTCATCAGCCCAAGGCTTAAGGTGGTCACTGAGAACCTTCTTTTTGTGACGGAGCTCTTCAATTTCATCCAGAAGTGTGTGGTTGGTACGTAGTCGTGTCAGGCACTGAGCTAGAACCAAAGTGGACATATTAGCTTCAAGTTGTTTAAACTCTTCCTCCTTCTGGCACAGCTCTTGAGTAAAATCACGAAGGAGAGGGTCGCGTTGTACCTTGGACCATAACTGCATGGCTGTCTCCAACAACTTTGCGCCTTGAGCAATCTGAATGGTAATAGTATTGGTGGCCTTTGTGACCAGCGTCGCTAGCTAGGCTCTTACCTCGGGGGGAGTCTCTAGCTGCAATTTGGCCTGTAAGGCTGCAATCTGTTGTTCCATATCTGTCTTGATAGTCTGAATTTCAGTCCTTGAAGCCCTTAATGCTACAACAAGCCCCTCGATCTTAGCCTAGGGGGTAGCAGAAGCTGGGATATCCTCAGTGACATCTGCATAGAGCCTACTAATTAGGCGTTCTAGCTCGGTTTGCTGCGTGGCGGCAAGGGTGCATGCAGCTTGCGCCTGGGACACCTCGGAAATTTTCTCCACAACTGTCTGTTCAGCTGTACTGATCTGTTGGTGCACCCAGCGGTCTCTGTGTTGAATCTCCTCGAACAAGAATGCGTGGAGGAGTTGTAGTGGTTCGTGCGAAAGTCGGGCTAAATCCAACTGTACTTCTGCGTAAGCCTGGACTTGCGCTCCTAAGGTAGGTGGGCTTAGGACGAATGTTGCACCTGGCAAGGGGCAGAGGCGGCTTTCCATTGTGATGATCAATTCGCTGCTTGACACAGGTGGCGGCTTTGTCTGAATCATACTCGTTTACAGGGTGTCATTTTTGAGCTTCCGAGCTTGGAGCTCATACTGGAGTGTAGCTACCGTGGCCTTCTGCTGCTCTTCCAAAGCCAGCCATTTATCCTCTGAGGCCAAGGTGAATACATCCACGATCTGCTCTAGATCCTCCTCTGTCAAAGTAGTCCCAGTGTCCCAATATGATCTTGTAGCTCATTGTTTCTTCCTTTGGCCTTTAATAGGGCCACCAGTCCATTTCGTACCTTGAGGGGAGTCAGCACCCCCCACATCCAGACCCTCTCCACCCAGATCCTGCTACGAATCCTTCTGTGATTCCGACTCTGCACCCTTCTCATAATTTTTTCCCTGTCCTTCGATCTCTTTGGTGGTGTCGAGCGGGGTGACCTTCTTGGTGCTCATACCTGCAGTGTCCTCTGTACCTCATTTGAATCCTAGTTTCCAATGTGGAGGCCAAGTAGCAATAAGGCGGTCGATCTCCTCGTCAGCAACCATATACTACAATGATACCCACGTTGGATCCTTGCGGCCCCAGATCTACACATTGTGCATTATGACTTGAAACGCTACTTTTTTCTTGTACTTGTCATAGATTACTGGTGACAAGCACGGACGGGAATGGATGGCAACTATGATCCCTCTCTGAAATAGAACCAGAAGACCTTATTATCTTCAATGCGCTTTTCATCCTTTGAATCCCACATATTCGCATACCGTGCCCCTTCGCACATATCTGGCTTGAGCTCAAGGAGGACTGAATCTTCTGGGGCTTCCCATGCGACCAACGCAATGATAAGCAGCAACCAAGAGTAGCAGAATTCCCTTCCATGATCCTAGGCTTCGTGCACGTTCTCCAGAAATTCATGGCACGGGAGCTGGGACCAGTTGAAGCAGACCCCTTTCTTGTAGCGGCCAGCCAACTGAATTACATATGTGGGGACTGTGGCAACCTGGAATTTGCGCATCATCTTGCATGCTAACAACAAGGTGCCCATGCACGCACCGAGGTCGTTGATAGTATTGATCATGAACCCTCTAGTGTTCCATTCAACGTGGTAATCATCACGCACCTTATCAACAATCAGTTGCTCATATTTCTTGCCCACGCGCTCCATGGGATTCAGCCCTTTCATGGGAAGACCAGTAATATGGTGAATGAGCACTACATCTATGGGAATGCAGTCCTGGATCCACAAGCAGCCGTCATGGACCAGAGCTAGCAGCTGGTGCACGAGTTGGTCGGTGACATTGTAGTGGCCAAAATGAGGCATCCGCAATAGTTTTAATAATCTAGATCTATCCAATCCACTTGCCCACGGCATAGGGACTACCTTCAGTACATCATCCTCCAATACCCTTTCCAAATATAATTCCGATGCCAATTCTGGAAAGGCCTCCACGTTGGCCAGGTCATGATCATGTGTAGCTTTCCAAAGGACTCTGCAATGATAGGGACCTCTTGTGGAATCAGAGGCATCTGCAGATAGATGCGCATCCCATCGAGATTCTTGGGCGTGTGCACCGAGGGCCTGCAAGACCGAACATAGGGTGGTAACCAGCTTATTGTTTCAACAGTTCAAGCCTCTTCTTGAGCAGATAAAGGTCTCTTTGAAGGGTTAGGTGAATGTGCCTGGGGCACCGTTCGTGGGGATTTCACATTTCGCGGGGAGGTATGTGGCTTCACCCCGGCCCATTTCTCAGTCCCCCCGGCCCTTGCTCCTGGCCTTTTCCCTTCCCCTTCTTCTTCTCTACTTGCTTTCCCTTTCTCAGCGTGGAGACAACCTCCTCAACCTCAGGGGTGACCTCTTCAAACTCATTAGTAGATACCACAGTTTGTGAAGATTCTTCCAGATTAGTCGTTGTCATTCTTGCTCGAAAGATAAATTCAGGGTTGCTACTATCAGCAGGAGTAGCTTGCCCAAACATTAAAAAAGCGCAATAATCATAGAGTTTCACAAAGCACCAACTGTTCAAGATGCACGGAACCCCCTTCATATCTACCCTTCTGCTTTTATAGCCTTGGAGATCAACCAACGGTTGGATGAGGCTTATCAGAAACTTATCATCAAGTAAATGGTAAAAAATCTTCGGAAATCACCTCATTAATTGCCAGTTGCCCGCTCCTTTCAACGGTAAAATTTTATTTTTACCTAGTTTTATTGTTCCAACGGCTATCTTTCGCAACTGTATATTACCCCTGCACTGCCAACGCACCTCCTTCACTCCCAGCACACCCCTGCACTCCCAGCACACCCCTACACTCCCAGCGCACCTCTCTGGGCTGCGATAGACCCCTGAGCACCCAGCACACCTCCTCGGGCTTCCAGACCTGCGAATGAGCCCTGTGTGTCTCGTGGTCCTACCTACATTTTTCCCCCTGCCTGCACACCTTCCACCCCATACAGCTACTCCGACCATATAGTCATTTGATTCGGTATGGTCTGAGTCGGCTGCCATTGACATATCCTAGCACCATATCACCATGCAACGTGGCTAACTGGACAACTCCTCCGTCAGTAATTTATTTTACCATATAGGGACCTAGCCAGTGCTAACGAAACTTCCCCAGGTGCTTCGCAAACTGGCTATCGTATAGCAAGACCATTTCCCCCTCCGCAAATATCCTTTGTTGAATATGTCAATCATGCCATACTTTTTCTCGGGCCTTCTGAACTTTTGATGGAAGTTAGCAATGAAATGGTCTTCCTCCAAGGCCATGAGCTGTGCTAACCGCTCCTCCATGATATCATGCTCTGCCATGTTTGTAGAGGTTGTGATGCGCAGGCTACGAACGATATACTTCATGGGCATAATGGCCTCCTTTCCATAAACCATCCGAAACGATGTTTTCCCAATCAATTTCTTGCAGGTGGTTCGATAGGCCCAAAGGACTGATGGAATGCACACGTCCCAATCATTGCGATTGACATTACAGATCTTGGTCAGCGCATGTTCTGAGATTTTATTAAAATCTTCTACAGCTCCATTAGCCTGTGGATGATACGAGGTGCTTTTCGCGTGGTGGATCCGAAATTCTTTAGTCAAAGCCTCTATTATTTCATTAACAAAATGTGTACCTCTATCGCTCATCAGGATCTTTGGACAGCCAAACCTTGTTAGAATATGTTCAAAAATGAAGTGTGCAGCGGTATCTGCAATGCAATCCTTCACAGCTTGTGTTTCATCCCATCTGGTTACATAATCAGTCGCAGTGATGATGTAGCGCGCACCTGTCTTTTTCCCTGGCAAGTTGATGGGCCCAACGAAGTCGATGGCCCATTTGTCAAACACTTGCAGGGCTATCTGTGGTTGCAGGGGCATTTCATCTCTGTGTGATAGCCTTCCTATCCTTTGGCATGTGTCACAGGCTTTGCAATAATCGTGAGAGTCACTATGCAATGTGGGCCATCATAGCCCAGCTCTCAAGATCTTCTGCATTGTTGCTTTCCCTGCATACTGACCTCCTGCTACGCCCCCATGGGCTTCTGCTAAGATGGTGTGCCTTTCATGCTCCAAAAAGTACCTTCGCAACACCTCATCAGCTCCCAACTTATACAGGTGGCCTGCTACGATGGTAAAATCCGTTGCGCGGGTTACTCGTTCTTTCTTCTGTTGTACCGAATACTCTGTAGGTGCCATCCCCGTAGTTAAGAAGTGAATGATGTCAGCGAAGTGTGCATCCAATACCTTAATTGCAAACAGTTTCGCATCGAGCATTCCTTCTTCTAGGTTGGTCAACTCTTCGCCACTTTCAATTCGGGATAAGTGGTCTGGCCCGGCATTTAGTTTCCCTGGCTTCACAATGATCTCAAAGTCATATTCTTGAAATAGCAACAGCCATCGACAAATATTCCCCCCCAACACAGGATTATTCACTAGGTACTTCAAAGCCAATTGATCTGTAAACATATTGAAGTGCCCTCCTAGCAAGTAATGCCAATATTTTTGTAGGTCGTATACCATGGCCAACCCCTCGCGGTCAGTAGTGGAGAAGTTGCGCTTCACACTAGATATTTTTATACTAGAAAATGCAACAATATGGTCGATGTCTCCTTCCCCAGGCTATGTAAGGACATCTCCCAGGGCGATCCCTGACGCATCTACATGAACATGGAAAACCTTCGCCCAATTAGGGAATATGAGGATAGGCGTAGAGACCATCTTCTCCTTGAGTAGTTCAAAGCTCTTTTGACACTCCTCGTCCCAAAAAAATGAAACGTCCTTCTTTAGAAACTTTTCCATAGGTGCTGTGATCAACACGTACTCTTGAATGAACTTCCTGTAGTAGCCTGTATGTCCGAGGATAGAGCGCAGCTGTTTCTCAATTATAGGGACTGCCAGGTTGATGATAACTGCTACCTTGGTAGGGTCAACCATCAATCCTTGTCGACAGGCTATGTGGCCTAGCAAGATCCTAAAGGGTACGCAAAATATGCACTTCTTAATATTCAAGGAAATCTGGTGCTTTCGACAGGCGTCCAACATCATGCGCAAGTTTGAGATGTGCTTCTTTACCAACCCGAATATAGTCTAGTCATCAAAATATACCTCCAAAAACTTGTGGATGAACTCCTTGAATACTGCAACCACCACCCGCGAAAAGATGGTGGGGGAATTTTTGAGCCCAAATGGCATGAAAATGTACTGGAAAGATCCCCATTAAGTGGCGAATGTAGTTTTGCTGCGATCTTCAGGTGCGATCCTAATCTGATCGTAGCCCGAGAACCCCTCCGTAAATGAGTATGCTTCCTGCCCCCCATGCTATCAAGGATTTCATATGAGAATGGCATATGAAAGGGATCATGTACGCAGGCATCATTCAATTTTCACGTGTCAACACAGATTCGTATCTCCCCTTTAGTATTTTTCTCCTGAACTACCATAGGACTTACCCAATCTGACTGTTCAACTCGTTCGATGATACCCACGGCTATCATTTTGTCTAGTTCTTCCCTAACTTTCTGCTTATAGTTGGGGTTCAATCGATAAGGGCACTGCTTCACAGGGCGCGCAACTAGTTTTAAAGTGATGTGCATGACCCCTACGTCCCCCATAATCCCTTTGAGTTCTGAGAATTTCATAGGAAATAGGTCCTAGTATTCTGAGCAAAGTTCCGCAACTCTTCTAATAGTATCATCATCCCAGTCATCCCCAATTTTAGCTAGCTTAGGTTGCTCCTCCATTCCAATGTTGACTTCTCACAGCTTAAGAGGCTTAGTCACATCAACAGTTTGCAGTGGGGGTCCAGCAACTGCGCGCTCTCCCTCCGACTCCGGGATAGAGATATTTCGCGGGTCTTCATCACATTCCTCCATTAACAGATTATGGCAGTTGACAATATCTTGCATCTGTGTTTCCCACGTGGGTGCCCCATATGCTGTACGAGGGCGTGAGTCATCAAATACTAAGGCATCTATATCCTGCAAGGCTTCGTCGAGTGCCTCCATTCCACCTATCAACTCGAACGTTCCTACAAACTCGTCCTTCAGGGTTTCCCAGTGGCGGGTGCGTTGATGTAGTTATGCATCTAAATACCATGCAGTGGGGATTGGCCCCAAGGCATGAATGAATAGGTGGACCCATTCGTCCGTAGTTCTTTCACGCCATTCCTCCATCTATGCAGACAAGTGCTCGCACGGGTCTCCTGGGCCAAGGAAAGTCTTTATGCGTAGGTGAGTCGGGGGTTCGAACCGCAGGACCATCATCTTGCGACATTCCTCCCAATCCTGGAACGTTCCCTTATGAGTTTCCCACCACCTTGCAGGGGTTGCGTGCATGGCTAGGTTAAGGGCCCACGTCCTTCACTCCCTTAGGACTTCAGCTTCAAATGTTTGCAAAAACTCCCTAATACTACCAGAACCATCAAAGTAGGGTAGTTCTCTTACCTCTGAGGAGATACACCGGAAGCTCTTTGTGATCCTAATACATCGCAGTGCAGATACATGATGTAACTGATTCTGCCAATTTTCTATCTCCCCATCTGAGTCAAAGAGGTATTCATTGTCTTTTTCCCAGCACAGCACACCATCAGCTGTAGGATTGATCCAATCCTCATCTCGAGTGGTTAATTTATAAATGTGATCCACATCCTCTTCTTTGCGCATTGGTTCTGTATACCGCTCTCTCTCTGCAGGGTCTAGTGGAACTATCACCCTCGTACCTTCATTCTCAAAGACCATGCTCCTTTTCTTTAGGTTGATAATGCCTCCCATGTCTATCGCCCAATCCAGTCCTAGGAGAGCAGGATAAGGGTCCGCATCTTCCACAATCTGAATGACTTCAAAATCTACACATACCTTAACTCCTGCGATATCTACCATAATCCTTGACAGCCTCCCTAATGGTATGATTTTCTATTGGTTAGCCATGTGCAGTTGTATAGTGGACCATTCCAGCTTCGGCTGTCCCATCCGCTGCCAAGTTTGCTTTGGCAGTACGATCACATCTGACCCCAAGTCCAAGATAACCTGATCCATTTCATAGTCGCCAATCTGTGTTGTTAGCGGCATCTCCCACCCAGTGCGCTTCTTGTGCTAATAAAACTTGTGAACATCTCTAACCTCTGCAGGAAGGTTAGTTCTTTCCGCGCAGCTGTCTATCAATGTCTAGAGATTTTATACCACCTTCCAGTTGCGTAGTAGCTTCATACATGCTTGTAGGAATGGATTAGCTTTTTCATCCATTCTTAAGTTTGTTGGACCCCTAGAGGTAGATGTCTCATCCTTGGAAACTTCCTTGCGGGCTGCGACAAAGGTTTCTTTCTCTTTCTATAGGTCTAGGGTTTCCTGTTTGATAGCAACCTTCCGAATAAGGGGTTCAGTCGTAGCCTTCTCTTCAGCTCCTCTAGTAGCCATGCCGCTACGTTTTATGACATTAATACTCGGTCCTTCATCACGCGGTTCCGCCTTAACCCTCTGCACAGCTATCAGGACTGGACAGTCTTCAATCACATGGTCCAATTTTCGATAATACCGGAAATATTGTCTTGCGGGTTCGGACAGTCCCTTGCAAAGTGCCTTATTTCTCCATAGTTGTAACAGATCAATTGCCCTCTTCCCCGACCTGCACCTCCACCCCTTCCCCCTCCCCTGCCTCTTGTTGGGGAGCCTCCTCTACTTGAGGGAGAGAGTGGTGAAGAAGGGTCAGCTTGTACCCATAGATGAGAAGAATCGACACCATTGTTTCTTTAATTCTAGAACATACGCACCGAGATGGGCTAGCTTCCTTCCCTCGCTCTTTCCATAGATTCTGGATTTCAACATGCATTAACTCCAGTTGTCCCTGGATCTGTTGTACCCCAAACTGGGCATCGTCTCTTGGCACAGCTTTCAGTTTCATAGCAATCTCCAAGGCTTTTTCTTACGTCTCAATCACCTACTGACCCATAATTCCGCGCAGGTGAGGTAGCAGCATAGCGATAAACCATTCCTTATGTTGCCTATCATCATACTGAAATTCTCCATCTATAATTACCTTCTTTAACTGCTGATCAACTTCCCATATAGACTCAATGGGTCCCTATCTAAAGTATTTTAGGTCAGTTACTAGCTGCGAGTAGGACTTAGGCTTCTGGAATTGTTGTTTTAAAGCTTTCTTAATCTCCTGAATAGACGAATCCACATGCTGGCCTACATACCCCATATACCAATCCAAGGCCCTTCCTTCAAAGGGGAGGGAAATTTGTGCTCTCTTTACAGCATTGGTAGCCACATTCTGCACAGTCCATACTGATTCCGCTACAAACCAAAATTGGTCCATATCTTCATCTCCTACACCCTTGAAGGTGGGTAGCTTCATGTGTGTGGCCATATCTTCTTCTCGTGGTGGCGGAGGTGTGGGTGATTTTTGTTTGGTCAATTTAGTGTGTCCTAAATTGCTACATTAATTTGTCAATTCGGGATTCGTAAGCTGACGAAGTGTGGCGCACTATATGTGCAAGATAACCTATCTCTTACTTTTTGTCGTTTTTTGTTTTTTTTTCTTTTTATCTTGGTTGGTTTCCTAAGGAAAATTCTAAAAGACAAGTATGGTTGTGATTGTTCAAGGCAATGGTGTCCTTTATAATGATTTACCAAACTTTCAAACTTCAAAAGGATTTTGAAACATACAATGAGAAAATTAGTTCCTAAAAGGAAATGAAATGTGCTACTATCCTAGTTAAACAAACAGTGAACTATTGATCATGAAAACCATTACCCTTGCTGCTGTTTAAACACAAAAGAAACTGTTACTCAAAGAAAAGATTGCAAGTAAAGTAAAACTAAAATCAAATTACATCAACTCATATTCTGACCCCTCACCATTAGTCTCGCTATGGATTTCAGAGGTAATCATAAACAACTTGAGCAATTTGATATCTAAATTGCAGAAAAATAAACTAATATCAAATTACACACTCATACTTCAATCCCTCACCATTAGTCTCACTATGGCTTTCGGAGGTAACTGAAAATGACATGAGCAATTTAATATCTATCTTGCAGAAAAGTAAACTAATATCAAACTATACATTCATACTTCAATCCTTCACCATTAGTCTCGCTATGGCTTTCGGAAGTAACTGAAAATGACATGAACAATTTAATATCTAACTTGCAGAAAAGTAAACTAATATCAAACTACACATTCATACTTCAATCCCTCACCATTAGTCTCGCTATGGCTTTCGGAGGTAATTGAAAATGACATGAACAGTTTAATATCTAATCTGACTACTTAAAGCAAATGTGCAAGATTGAAATAAACAAAACAATGCTGGAATTAAAGAAAAACTAAGAAAAAGAAATCAGCAGAAGGAAAATATTGATTCCATGTCATTAGTCATTATAAAAATATGTGTAAATGCCCGGGCTGTCTATTGTAATCTGAAACAAGAACACTGATCAGTTAACAAAAACATAAAACATAAAAGATTATGGACAGAAGTAAAATGTAAAGCATGAAGGATTATGGACAGAGATGAAATGTAAATACCATGAAAGATGTAATCTATATATACATGAATGACTATAGCACAATGAACATAAATAAATGAAGCATAAAACTATACAGTAGTACACAAAACCTCAGCGTGTGCAGGGGCCCTCTGCACAGACCTCGGGGAGCAGCTTTCAAATACGAATTACGCTTTTGAACAAGGTCTTCTCATATATTAAAATGCAGTCATAACAGAGAAACAATGTCACAACACAATGGCGATACAATTACATTACAGAGCTACAAAAGATCTAACTATTATGCATATGAGAACGCATTATTTATAACAGAGAGAGATATAACTAATTCCCTAAAGTCTGCGCTGAAGGAAGACACGTGAACCATTACGTCCAGAGATTTAGCATTATGGCCGCCTTGAGGAGTAAATCTATGGAGAGTGGATGTTGGATTCGGCTTATGGAGCTGTTTACAGGTGTTGATGTGCCTCCCGTGTTTTAGAAACGGCCACGCAAATCTCCACGTAATGAGAAACAGAGTTCTGTCACCGTGGGACTCTACGGTTGACCACCATTTGGCCACCTTTGACCACAGCCTTCCGAGATGAATTCGACCGAGCCAATAGGACACGATCCATGTCCACGTCATTTTGAACTTGCCCATGTGGCCCGA
The DNA here is from genome assembly GCA_034641835.2 of Pinus albicaulis. Classification (NCBI taxonomy): domain Eukaryota; kingdom Viridiplantae; phylum Streptophyta; class Pinopsida; order Pinales; family Pinaceae; genus Pinus; species Pinus albicaulis. The sequence goes on from CM076579.1 coordinate 684,761,991, forward strand.
TTTTCCTGAAGACACCTGCAACATAGACTTTGACAAAATGGCTGCGGAAATTTGCAGCAGTTGCGGAAAGTGACAAGATTCTGCAGCTAAATGAGCAAAAATCTAAATCAAACAGCAGACACAAAACATAGTTAAAAACCATTTTAAAAGATCTTTTACAATTAATATGCAATGATATTGGTGACTGAGAAGGTCCAGGTGAATGAAAAAGGTTTGGAAATGTGTATAAGAAAGATGCAGATTTGAGACTCAACATACCCCCACTGTGAAGGTGTTGCATGTCCTCATGCAACCAAAATTTGGATAATCCTTCTTCAATTCATATGCCTTGACACTTCAGCCAGTACATCCAGTCCTCTCCTCCTCTTCCTTGGTGCTGCTAACATCCTGGGCTTCTTCATCAAGCACCTGAATTTGATATTAACCAATGCTCTACTTAACTTCTGGCATTTCTTTTTCAATTTTCTGTTCTTTTTCTTCCATAGTCCCAGATGTAGCATGGTATTGTCATGAATGATCTTGTCCAGTTTTCTTTGTTCCTTCAATGCCTCATTTTCATTTTTAATGTGTTTATTTAAAACCTCCAATTCAAAGACTTCTTGTTTCAATGATTGGACGAGATCTTCCTTTGCTGTGTGAGGCTGAGTGGATGAAGTGCTGGGACCCGTGGCTGCCCTTTTTAAAGATTCTATATAATCATATACTTCTTGCTGCTTTGGGTCTATCTCAGGTGTTGTTTTTATTGGGCTGTCCCCAAAATGCCGTGGAGGAGAATTAGCTTCAAAATCTGGTTGAAAAGGGCTCATGTCAACGTCTGGCTGAGAATGAGATGGACTATGTTCAATATCTGACTGAGAATGAAATGAACTATGTTCAATGTCTGACTGAGAATGAGATGGACTATGGCCAGATGGGGATTGTTCAGATGTTTCTTCTCCCAAATCAATGAAATGGGGTCCTTTCGTTTGTGTTTTCCTCAACTTCCCTTTAATTCTGGAACTTCTTCTTACACATTGTGGACCACTATCTTTTCCATTTTGTTTTTCTTTTCCCCTCTTTTTGGCCATAGATGACTGTTCCTGAAGATGAACTAGTCTCTCAGATAATACTTGATGATCTTCTTCGGAGGAAGGGGTTTGATGCATAGCCTCAATACTTTTTGTCTCTTTTGATGTTATTGGCCTTTTACCTTTGGTTTCTTCCTTTCTCTTCTTTGACAGTCTCCCTTCTCCACTAGTTCTTTCAATTGTGGTAGTAGGAGTGTTTTGAGTTTCATCATTTGTTCTCTTCCTCCTACTCCTTCTTGATGTACTACCCTCAGGAATTTCTCGAGGTTCTTCAAAGAAGTTTCTAATCAAAAATTGTTCCCATGTGTCCTTTTTCTCTTTTAACTGTTTTTCAATCAGAATTTTCACAAGACCATGGTGATACAAATGTGGCTCCATGTCCCCTAAATGCTTCTGAACGGTCACAGACATCTTCTTCAAACTATTTAATAAAAAGTATGGCAGATTTAGGGTCTGGTTGTCTAGAAAATTTATCAGCAACCGGGTATGATACATATACATGGACCCAAAACGACCCTCACAGGTGATAAATTTTTGAATAATTAGCAGCAAAGTAGCCCACTCCTCTTTCAAAGCATGAACAGGAATTCCCTTTTTAAAAATAGTTACATCCATACTTGGGTTACGCAAGATCATTCTCCAAGCTTCATCACTAATGCTTTTGTTCTTGAACCATCGTTCACCTTCTTGAGGAAGTTCTGTGGCAGCTGCTATGGATGCCTCATTCACCGTGAATTTAAGGTCCCCAATCTCTACCTCCAGGCCATTGAAAGACCTTGCAAACGCTTTTGTCACCTCTTTATGGTAGCCTCTAAACTTTTGGATGAACCGAAGCCACTTTTCCTTTTTCAATAAATCTCTGACTTGCGGGTATCCTTCCATGAATTTAGGTCCTTCTGGTTCTATTCTCAACAACTGACCCATCCTTCTTTCTGCTCTTTTAAAATTTGTCTGCGTGAGGAGGGTTCAATGGAGGTAAGACGGCTAAATGAGAGGAAATGAGCACGATGACTGTAGGCAAATATCAGAGAATGGGTATACAGACTATATCGTAATAGAGAACAAATGGGGTGAAGCGGAACAGAGAAGGGTTATGTGAGCTCGGTGGAAATGCGGTTGTGAGATTAATAGAACAATAGGAGGAGTATAACACATCCGGCAATGTTTAAAATTTGGTGGCTGCAGAGTAAATGTAAGCACGTTTATACAATGGCTACGGATTTCATGCGGCTGAAAGAAGCCGTAGTCAAATCAACTACGTTTCTTCATCACAGGTGGAGTATCGGAGTATGAGTGAAGATCGGAGTCTCGATTATGGACCGTTTGAAAATGAATGCAAGGATTATGGGTGGATCATATAGAGATCGTGGAATGGTTACGGAGTTTGTCAACATAATAATTGCACATAATGGAGCTATGGTTCATAGCTATGTAAAAATGTGTTTTAAATGCTATTTGAAATAAATTTTTACTCATACCTTGGAATTCTTGCCATTTTTCCTTGGTCTTCAATTAGTTGCTTCTCATTTGATGTCTTGAATGCCCCCTGTCTTCATAATATGTCTTCATACCTGCATTTGATTTCTTGATTGTGAAAATACATCTGACTGTACATTCTTTTGAAAAACAGAGTGGTAGCTGCAGAATCTGCTTCTGGCTGCGGAAACTGGTGTCAGCTGCGGAAACAGATGTCAGCTGTGGAAACTGACAAAGCTATTATTTGGGTGAATGGAAATAGATGGATGATAACTAACTGAATGAAAATGGTCATGAAAGAAAATGAAATGAAATGAAGTAAATGAAATGAAGTGAAATGGAATGAAGTGGAGTGAAATGAAGTGGAATGAAGTGGAATGGAATGGAATGGAGTGAAATGAAGTGGAATGAAGTGGATGGTCACAAAACTTGTGAAATGAAAGAGAGATTTTTTTTTTTGGAAAATATAGGGTGTCAGGTGTTCCTGATTTTCACCCTACATTTTCTGTATAAGACTGCCAATCAGTGATTGGTTTTCAGGCTTATACAATTTTTTTTTTATTTTTATTTTTTTAACTGAAAAGAACAAAAGCTAGGCTGGTGGAGAAGAAGAATTCTTCTGTACCAGCCTGATTGCAGAATTTTCTTGAAACATTTTGACAAATTCCTCTTTTGAGAGTGGCTTATGATAGACTTTTAATCTGTGGCCATTCACAATAAGAGGAGTTTGAAATTCATCAATAGTCTTGATTCTTACCGCTCCATTGCTAAAGATCTTGTCAATCTCATATGGCCCAAGCCAATGAGTCTGAAATTTTCCTTGAAAATATTTAAACTTGGAATCAAATAACAATGCTCAATCTCCTTCTTGAAACTTCTTCTCTTTGATGTACTTGTCATGCCATTTAGCTCTTTGATATTGAACTAGATCAGTTCTTAGAATTGCCTCTTGTCTGATCTCATCTAGCTCGTTCAACTACTCCATTCTATGCTTTTGGGCTTCTGATAAGTCCATCCCCAACTGAACTGCTATCTTGAAGGTCTTGACTTGGAACTCAATGGGGAGCGGGACTTCTTTCCCATAAACAAGTTCATAGGGAGAATGTCCTGTTGTATTTCTCCATGTAGTTCTGTAGGCCCACAAGGCTTCAGGAAGCCTTTCTGCCCAATCTCTTCTATGTAGATGGACAGTTTTGGTGATGATACTTTCAAGAACTTTGTTTGTGGACTCCACTTGACCATTTGCTTGTGGATGGTAAGGAGTAGATCTTCTGTGCTTGATTTTGTATTCTTCCATCAACTTCTCCACCAGGTTGGATGTGAATTGGCTTCCCTGATCTATCACAATTTCTCTTGGAACACCAAAGCGAGTAAAAATATCCTCATAAAGAAAATTAACAACTGAATTTTCAGTAGCAGACACTAATGCTTTGGCTTCTACCCATTTAGTAACATAATCAGTACAAACCAGTATATACTTCTTTTGCTTAAATGGTGGATTAATAGGTCCAATGAAATCTAAAGCCCATTTTTCAAAGGGTTCGATGAGTACCTGTTTTTGCAATGGCATTTCATTTGAAAGGGTAGGTTTCCCTACTCTTTGGCAGCTACCACACCTTTTGACATATTGTTTTGCATCTTTGAAGAGGGAAGGCCAATAATATCCTGAAGAGAGGATTTTATAGGCTGTCCTTTTGTCTGCAAAGTGTCCGCCGCATGGTTCATCATGACATGCCTTAAGAATATCAGGCATTTCATCTTCCCTGACACATCTTCTGATCACAAGATCTGGCCCTGTTTTGAACAATTCGTTAGAAATCCATGAATATTTTGAACTCTCCTGAATGATTTTTCTTTTTTCACTTGGAAACAAATGTGAAGGCAGTTTCCCTGTAACCAAATAGTTAGCAATATCTTCATACCAAGGAGTCTTAATAGTTACTGCAAACGAGTATTCATCAGGAAACTTATCCTCTATAGGAGAATTTTCCAATTTAGCTGTTCCTTGAATTCCAAGAATCTTAAGGCTAGGGGTAGATGGTGGTGAATCTTGTCTATGCCTTGAAGAAGATGGAGTTGTGAAAATCGAACTCTTGGCTCTAGCTATAAACCTTCCCCTAGAATCTCTTGCTCTATGCATGTCATTTTTGTTTTTTAAGTTGGGCTAATAATTCTCTTTCTGATCTTCCAGGTCACACTAGGTGCAAGAAGAGAGCATACTTAAGAAATTATCGAACCAATAACTCTCTTTTCTGATTCTCCAGGTCACACTAGGTGCAAGAGGAGAGCATACTTCAAGAAGTTATCAAGTTTTCCCTTCTTTTTATTGTATTTTTTTTTTAAGAAATTGGCTACCTAGTTACACTTCCCCGGCAACGACGCCAAAATGTTTGGTCAATTTAGTGTGTCCTAAATTGCTACATTAATTTGTCAATCCGGGATTCGTAAGCTGACGAAGTGTGGCGCACTATATGTGCAAGATAACCTATCTCTTACTTTTTGTCGTTTTTGGTTTTTTTTCTTTTTATCTTGGTTGGTTTCCTAAGGAAAATTCTAAAAGACAAGTATGGTTGTGATTTTTCAAGGCAATGGTGTCCTTTATAATGATTTACCAAACTTTCAAACTTCAAAAGGATTTTGAAACATACAATGAGAAAATTAGTTCCTAAAAGGAAATGAAATGTGCTACTATCCTAGTTAAACAAACAGTGAACTATTGATCATGAAAACCATTACCCTTGCTGCTGTCTAAACACAAAAGAAACTGTTACTCAAAGAAAATATTGCAAGTAAAGTAAAACTAAAATCAAATTACATCAATTCATATTCTAACCCCTCACCATTAGTCTCACTATGGCTTTCAGAGGTAATCATAAACAACTTGAGCAATCTGATATCTAAATTGCAGAAAAATAAACTAATATCAAATTACACACTCATACTTCAATCCCTCACCATTAGTCTCGCTATGGCTTTCGGAGGTAACTGAAAATGACATGAGCAATTTAATATCTATCTTGCAGAAAAGTAAACTAATATCAAACTATACATTCATACTTCAATCCTTCACCATTAGTCTCGCTATGGCTTTCGGAAGTAACCGAAAATGACATGAACAGTTTAATATCTAACTTGCAGAAAAGTAAACTAATATCAAACTATACATTCATACTTCAATCCCTCACCATTAGTCTCGCTATGGCTTTCGGAGGTAACTGAAAATGACATGAACGGTTTAATATCTAATCTAACTACTTAAAGCAAATGTGCAAGACAAATAAACAAATCAGTGCTAGAATTAAACAAACACTAAGAAAAGGAAATCAACAGAAGGACAATATTGATTCCATGTCATTAGTCATTATGAAAAAGATGTGCAAATGCCCAGGCTGCCTATTGTAATCTGAAACAAGAAAACTGATCAGTTAACAACAACATAAAAACATAAAAGATTATGGACATAAGTAAAATGTAAAGCATGAAGGATTATGGACAGAGATGAAATGTAAATACCATGAAAGATGTAATCTATATATACATGAATGACTATAGCACAATGAACATAAAGAAATGAAGCATGAAACTATACAGTAGTACACAAAACCTCGGCGTGTGCAGGGGCCCTCTGCACAGACCTCGGGGAGCAGCTTTCAAATACGAATTACGCTTTTGAACAAGGTCTTCTCATATATTAAAATGCAGTCATAACAGAGAAACAATGTCACAACACAATGACGATACAATTACATTACAGAGCTACAAAAGATCTAACTATTATGCATATGAGAACGCATTATTTATAACAGAGAGAGATATAACTAATTCCCTAAAGTCTGCGCTGAAGGAAGACACGTGAACCATTACGTCCAGAGATTTAGCATTATGGCCACCTTGAGGAGTAAATCTATGGAGAGTGGATGTTGGATTCGGCTTATGGAGCCGTTAACAGGTGTTGATGTGCCTCCCGTGTTTTAGAAACGGCCACGCAAATCTCCACGTGATGAGAAACAGAGTTCTGTCACCGTGGGACTCTACGGTTGACCACCACTTGGCCACCTTTGACCACAGCCTTCCGAGATGAATTCGACCGAGCCAATAGGACACGATCCATGTCCACGTCATTTTGAACTTGCCCATGTGGCCCGATTTTCCTGAAGACACCTGCAACATAGACTTTGACAAAATGGCTGCGGAAAGTTGCAGCAGCTGCGGAAAGTGACAAGATTCCGAAGCTAAATGAGCAAAAATCTAAATCAAACAGCAGACACAAAACATAGTTAAAAACCATTTTAAAAGCTCTTTTACAATTAATATGCAATGATATTGGTGACTGAGAAGGTCCAGGTGAATGAAAAAGGTTTGTAAAGGTGTATAAGAAAGATGCAGATTTGAGACTCAACAAGTTTTTACCCTTATGATGACTTGAAGGTGGTGTAGCTGGAGGACTATTTCCTACGTGCGCAGCCGACTCTCTTAATCGACTGTAGATGGATCTATCCCCTTCTCGGTTGGTTCAGTAGTACTTCCCACTTCGTGTTGTACCCTCTCTCTAATCAGAGGTCATTCATTCGACGTGGTTGCACAGAACACCCTTTTCGCACAGTAATATTTTGATTAACAATGGCAATGTTTTCAAGAACTTACCCCGGAAACCTTTGAAGAATATCTGCTCTACCTCAGAATAGGATACGAACTGATCGACTGTGAATTCTGTCACGAATCCTCCCAGCACGCTATCCACCTAGTGATCTATCGTACAGGTGATTGTATTGTCAGTCCTCTCCAGTTGTTGAATCAATTCTGGTGTCCACTGTGTAACCTGATCGTCCTTCCAACACGTCTGGAATTCTACGAGCCTTGCTAACCACTCTTGAAGCTCATGCACAATGGTTACAAAGAAAATTTCATAGTCTTCGATGAAGATGTACTTGTTCTTCCACTTCTTAGCTGTCAACTTCGTGCTGCGATTCTCCTTTACAGAAAATTCTTGAATCTATCTTTCAAACCAATCTTCAATTTCCAACCTCTCAAGTCTCCAATGACCTCGTGGAATTACCCTATCTCTCTCTCAAAATTCTCCTGGTCCCAACAACATAACCATTTGTTGGCTTGAGGGTCCTAACCCAGGTTCAGAGGTTAAGGTTTGCCAACAAACCCCTATAATACTAGCCCTTTCGGCAATGACCTACTTGCGCAAGCCAAGGTCTCACCCGAATTAGTAAGGGAGGGTGTTGGAACCAGGTTTCCACACCGTGGGAGAGAGTAGGTAATTTAAGGAAAATTTGTGTTGCAGCTTAGTAGGTTCGCACAGAATGAGTCTATTCACAGCTCTTTTAACAGTATAATCAACACATAACCATAGCAAAGCTATTATTACTAACAAATCTAGTCAATACATTTGCATCCCCGTGCGCATTAGAAAATACCATCACAGAACATTATAATCGCAGCCAATTCCCAATCATAGATACTTTCACAGCTTAAATAAATATCACAGATGCGCTTTAATAGTAAGCACAATCAATCCAGATAGCACAAAGGTACTTCAAATATATTCTGCATTCATTAGCATCAAAAATCCACTTACAACCCAATCACAGCCTGCGCACACAGCCTAGCGAGGTCCGCACACAGCAAGACTGAGGATCTTCGCGCACACAACCAGTAGGAGTCCTTACCCAAAACAACCCAGACAGATCTTAAGAATTCGCACGTAGAATCAATCTATCGACATACTTACTTACTAGACCCAACTAACTATCTATTTATAATATCGTAGCCTTCGCTATACTATGCTCCGCAAAATGTGGTTTGTGGACCCTAAAGCTACCCTTTAACCCATTACAAAACATTAGGGGCTTTGACCCACCCAAAAAACCCTACGCAGGAACGAATATTACAAAATTATACAAAAATGCAGGTTAGGGAACCCCGTTCCAACAACTGTTTATGTGAAAGTTTGAGCCAAGGTTTTGCTATTAGTTTCTTTGCAAAAAGAATGTAGATTTGTTGTAATAGTTGCAATAACAAGAGGAAAAAAGGGACACCAAATCTTAGCACATGGATTATGAAATTAGGAAAGAAGCATTTTCAGTGAGGATGATATAGTTTATTGTCAAAAGAAAAAAATTGAGCTTGACAATAGGAATTAAAGGCTAATTGATTCATGGTGTAGTGGTATAGGAAAATTATTTGGACCAATTTTTATTTGGGAAAATACAAAATCAAATGAGAGCAAAATTATGGAGTAATTGCAAGATCGAGATATAATAATAAAGGAGTGATAGGCATGTATGTATATTTTTTTGAAATAATGTGTTATGTTGCATTGTGGTTGTATTTGATATGGATAAATAGCACATTTGTTTTCCATTACTCTTTTCACTCAGCTTCTAGAATATCAATTTCACCAAATTTGCTCGAGTTGCGAAAGAGACATATGTTCTAAAAACAATTATTTTGTTAGAACAAAAATCTTATGACTCTGTGTTTTCTAGTTGTTGTTGTATTCATAACTAAACACTTTAGAGAATTAGATACAAGAACATAGTAATTGATAGAGTAAATTTTGACAAAATGTGCAAGTATCTGACCAATTTTTTCTATTATGTTTGTGTATAACTCTTTTTCTAGATCTTTGGTTACACCTAGTCTCGAAGTGAGGCTCAAAATGGAATATGTTTTCATGATGTGCTTGATCTCATAGTCATAATTATTTTGGTGTCTATAGTGACATACATATAGTACAAGAAACAATAGCGCAACAAAAATTACTAGAATTTATTTTATTGACGAAATATTTACAATAGTGCCCAGAAGTACATTAAATTTACTTTGTCGTAAACAATGATATAAAATTTAACAGGAAATAGATTACTTTGTCATATTATAAGAATTACCAATGTGAAAAAATATCAAGGTGGAACTATAATTGCAAGATTGATATGCTTGTATTCAATTAATGCTTAACAAGTGGAAAGAATCCTATAATGACGACTTAGTAGTCCTTAATCACAATTCCATCTATATATATACAATTTTTTTGTCTGTTATGGTTGTATATCGTTTGGAACAAAGGTTTTGGTTATGGTTTTTGTTATCACTATGCATGGATAGATGTGTCATATGCTTGAATGCAAAAATAAATAAGTTAATACAGTAAAATACAATAATTACAAAGTTTTTAAAGCTCAAATTAGAAAGGATTCTTATAACAGCATTTTTCCTAAATGCTCAATTATATAATCAGTAATTCCATAAGTGAAATTAAGCTAAAAAAAAAAATGTTTTCCAAAACAATATATCTTAGAAGAACTGATTTCTAAGACTATTTTTATTAGTGCACGAATCTATAACAAAGACAGTGTGTCTGGCAGACTAAGTCAATTTGTACACGAGTATAGTTGTTTACAAAAATAATCTAAGACTATTTGTATTAGTGCATATGTGTATAAAAGAGACAGTCAATTTGGCAGACTGAGTCAATGTGTGCATGAGGATATATGTTTAAAAAAATATTGTTATGATAGGGAAACAATATACAAGAGTTGAAGCAAATTTTCTGCAGCGACTTATGTCTTATTGTCGAAGTTGCATAGGCTTTAGCCTTTTTTTTGCACAAACCTCCATTCCCGCCATAAGGAACTTGGAAATGGGGGTCACAGGCCCCTGCCAATAGCCAAATGCACTCGTCACTCATGAACAATCTCGACAAGCTGCTGAGAGAGTTCAAGAGCATATTCGATCAATTGGTGTGTGGCATGGATTTGCAAGTCCAATATCTGGTGATAGCACACTTCTGTCAAATAAGAGTTGAAGTAGATCCTACGCTAGCACGCTAGGAATTTTCTATCCCAAGGTAGGGAAAAACACCGAGACAGAAACTTCCTCATTGTAGTTATCACCCAAGCTCAGAAGGGGTAACACTGTGGAACATATTAGTATATCTTGGACAAATTGGTGAAGTGATCGTCTATATATATAAGAAAAATCAATCCCTGAGACCATTCGATAATCGAGACGATCAACTACAGGTAGTTCATGCACCAATACATTTGGTTTTTCAGAAGGTTACAAAAATATCGATTTAAAGCTCTATGTGCCACAAACTCAAAGATACATGACACAACCATCCTTGGATAATAAGAAGAGATGTTCACTATGCAACAATGGGGAGAAATCATGAAATTATAGAAAGAATTAGATAAGGTTTATCCTCTTGGAGTTAGATCCATGTGCAGGAAAAATTTGATTGGCGCAGTGAGCTTTCTCTTTTATGCCATTGAAAATTGTAGATGGGGTATGTACAGGGTTTAGGAACGAGGTGGGTAACGAAGATTTTAAATGGTCACGAGAGTTATTTGCTGCAATTTCGGTAGGTCAGACGCTTTGTGTTCGTAGTTGGCCCTTGTTACTAGTCATATGGCCGGAAGGTCGAGTAGTTCAGGGGTTTTTTTATTTTTTTTTATTTTTTGCAAACTAGTTTATTTTCTAGAATGTCAATAATATTTTTACTTATTTATTTATTTTTTGTTCTATTATTATTTTTTTTAATATTGTGTTGGTGTCATAATCAGGAGGTCGAGTTGTCGGGAGGTGGGATAGTCAAGTGTTTTGTGATTCATAATTCATTTAGAATATGGTGCATATCTATATATATATATGTGTGTGTGTGTGTGTGTGTGTGTGTGTGTGTGTGTGTGTGTGTGTGTGTGTGTGTGTGTATGTATGTATGTATGTATGTATGTATGTATTTTCTTAAATATTGTGTTGATGGGAGGTCGAACAGTCGAGAGGTCGGTAGTCAGGTGCTTTTTGTTTCATAATTCGTTTATTGTTTGGTGACCCCGAATATAATATAGTCGGTTGGTCTCAATAGGTATGTTAGTTTGATTTTCATCAATGTTGAGGTCAGTTGGTCGGGTAGATTGAGAGTCGCTAATTTTGAGGTTGGGAGATCGGCTACTTTGACAGTTGGGAAATCAGGAGGTCAAGAGGTCGGGCCAATTATTTAGAATAAAATTCTAGTGACTCTGCATTGTAAGTTGCGTGGTCGAAAAGCCGGACAGTCAGGAAGTACAAATGGGTATTTATAATTTTTTTCTTATTGTACTGATCGAACAATTGAGAAGTTGGACATTGGACTATTTTCTGCTTTATCATTGGTTGATAACATCACGATCTCGACTACATCTGAGTCACATGGTTTAATTAGCTCAGAATATTTGATCATCGAGAATATTGAGGTCGATATTTCAGGAGTATTATTTTAAAAAAAAAATCATGCTTAGCTTGTGTTCTTAGGCTAGTGGTCGAGAGGTCAGTTAGTCAGAAGCTTGTATTTATTTTTTCTCAAGATGTTTTTGTATTCGACTTCGTCTTAATTTTCAAAAAAAAAAAAAAAAAAAATAGTTTGAAGACTTTTGTGTTTCATTGATGTCATGATACACAAAAGAAAAAGAAAAAACGCCTCTTGTAAACTTGATATCAGTGATCCAAACTATTATTTGAAATGTGCAAGTATTTGGCTAGCTATTTTTGTTATCTTTGTGTATAATAACTCTTTTGTTGGAAGGCAGATTCAACATGGAATCTGTTGTCAATTTCTGCTTGATTTTATAGGCATAATTGTTTTGATGAACATAGTGACAAACTTATAGTACATGGAATAATAGTGCAACAAAAACTAGTACATTTTATTTTGCTGAGGAAACCTGCACAATAGTTCTCAAAAGAATAGTAACTTTGTTGTGGCATAAACGACTATGAGCATTTTAACTCGAAATATATGGTTATGTTATATTATAAGCATTACCAACGTGAGCGACGATTAAGGTGTAACTATGAGTGCAAGGACTAATATGCATGTATCCATGTTACATCATAAATTGCTAACAAGTGACAAAACATCCTCTTTTAACAAGTTACTATTTGGTCGATCAAATTTCCATGTATATTTTTTTTTCCTTCGTTTTCTATGACTGTAAATCACCGATAACAAAGGTCTCATTTCTTTTCTAAAACTAAGGCTAAACAATGATCTAGAATTCAATATGGACATTGAGGAAAATGAATATAATATTTTGAAACATATTGGAAATTATGTATTTGGAAGTTTCGGGCCACCCTTGTTACATAGGAAAATAAATATTGTGGCTTCAATACCTTATGAAATTGGTTTATATATTTTACCAGAGAAATTTTCAAGTGCACATGTTGAGATATTGTCAATTGAGCAAACTTTACTTGGACAATGCTTGTTGATCTATGTACACAATATCAATGACTGCAATGACTGTTTGTTTCATTCTACTTGTGCACTTGCACCATGTTTTGATATATGTAATATGAGAAAAGACATGTCTACAAGTTCTTTTGTGATTGCATCATTTACAATGACAACATAACTGCTAATTTCTCAAAATAATAGTTGAATGCTAGAAACATGGAACAAGAACAATGTACCAATGCTTCTCAATATTATACTATAAAACCATTTTTGTCACATGGATATCAAGAAAAATAAAAAATAGGTTTTGGAATACAATGCATTTGTAAAATACTTCATGTTAACATATAGAAATGAAATAGAGAAAACATAATATGTCTTCTTGAGACTCTATCCATAAAATACTTGCTCCATAGTATTGTACATTGTGTATCTAATAACATTCATATCACATGCACATTTGAAAAATGATTTAATGAATCTAAACACCATAAATAAAAATATTTAAATGAGCATAATGTCATTTATAATATCATGAAATTTGAATTGATAATTGGAATTGACTGCACAATGCTCAATAGATAACATTTGACTTGACATTTAAATACAAATTTCAGAAAAGGTTATTTCATTTTGATACTATTGACACAGGTTCTTTAGTATTTTCTGAGTATCCATACATGCATACTTTAATCGAAATAAATTACAATTTACAAAGAATAGAGCACACTGAATCTGCACACCTTTCAACATTGTATTGTAATGATCAACTAACAATTACCATATCTCTAATTTTTAAATTTATGGCTATAAAAAAAATGTGGAATACAAAATTGCCACAAGGATGGGAAAAAACTAGGGGATGTGATTTTACACACTATTGTTCACCAGATATTGAGAACAATTTATACTATGCTATAAGGAAAAACACAATATCCTAGTGACACTTGGCTAAAAAAGGCACAAAAAAAAATAAAATTGGCCAATTGCAATCATAGGACTATAATTACATTAAATTGGAAATCAAAGAGATCAATGTAACATTGTGTCATACTGTTTAATAGATATTGATAACATTTTTTACTCTTCCATTTATAAAAAAAAAGAAAATTGTAAATGCACATGACTACAATAACTGCAAATAAACACCATTGTTCAATCTCAAACATAGTTCTATATCACGTTAAATTACACATGCACTATATTAAATGTTTCAGTTTAAGTAACAAAGACATATAGTAAGCAATCAAAACCATCTATTGACACAAATTCCATAATCCATTATACACAGGAACTCAGAATGTGATCCAGGTGGATATTGGTGGCCATCCATGTATTGCACTTGGACCCCCACCATCATTTCTTTTAGTCTTTTCAGTTTCAACATAGTTTAATATTTTTAGCAGTTTTTCAGGTCCTGAACTTCCGGAGCCGTTTTTAGGCCCTAAACGATGTTTTCTGGGAAAATCGGGAGCAACATAAAAGTATTGTGATGTTTTTCACATCAAAATTGGTAGTCCTTGGATATATCTTTCTAACGAGATATTGAGCGCATCAAACGGAGATCATATGCCAAAGTTACATCCCTAGGAAGTTGATGTACCAATTTACCCAAATGAGGCCCATAGTTTTGGCACTTCATCTCCTAGGGTTAGGTTTTTGGATGCTTAGGGTTTTCCATTATTTCTCAATAATAAATAGGCCTTTGAGCCTCATTGTAACACAGTTCAGTGGCCTGTAGCCACAACATCTATTCTCAGAGATAAGCTACCAACGCCTAGCTAGTTTATTTCCATTATGTCTGTAAACAAATTTCAGCTCTTTGATATTAATAAAACGAAGTGTTAATTCCATTGCATCTCTATGTTAATGTTTATTTCTGTATATTGTTGCATTCCTGCATAAATTCGGATCAATGGTATCAAAGCGATATGCTCTTTCTCTATTTTTCTTTGCATGCCCCCAACAAGGTTAGGGTATAAGGAGTTAGGGCTCGATCTCGTTGAACCCTTGCAAGATCAACCTCGCGAATCTCAACGACCTCCCATGGCAGAAGAAAATAAAGACGAGGGAGAAAGAGATCCTATCAAATTATCTCTTGAGGAGGCCCTCAAGAAATAGAGGAACGCGATGATGGATAAATTTTCCCAGATCCTTAACAACTTCCCATCGATGGCGCATCTAGATCTAGCAGCCACTCTGGAGGTGCCACTCCTTTCAAGGTACAATTCAACTTCGACATTCCTGTATTTGAAGGGCAGATAGAGCAGACGACGTAGATAGATGGTTGAATTTTCTGGAAGGGTATTTCATGGTCCATGATTTCTTCGACCAAGAAAAGATTAATTTTTCACTCCTCAAAGCCACCCCCCATGTCAAAGACTAGTGGTAAGCATATTGTGAACAAAAGGACGAGAGGGAACCCTCTCTATTCTCGGTTGAACCCACTTTCAATTCATTTGACACGAAATCAAGGAACAATATTACCTCATGGGGGGGTATGAGGAAAAATACATCCAGTGGACCATGCTGCGATAGCAAAGGGATCAAGATGTGCCTGAACTTACGAATTTGTTCCATACCCTGCGCACAAAGTTGGGTATTAAAGATTCGAAAAGGCATTTGGTGCCCAAGTACCGCACTTTTTTGCACAGATACATTTAGGATTAAATGGAGTTCCTCGACATTACCTCGCTTGGCATGACGCATTGCTAAGCCGCCAAGATCGAGCAGAAATTTAAGAAGAAGAAACGAGACTTTGGATCCGTGAATCCGAAGCCAGGGAAAGGCGTCCCCGAACCGCATAACAAGGGAAAACCCAAAGCAGGGTGACTTAGAACAACACCAAAAATCCAAATAAATACATGGGGAAGTGGTGTGAATTTCATAACAGCCCCTCTCACAGCACAAACGAGTGTCAGGCCAAACAGTCGTTGGTGGCCGAACTGAATGCACCCGAATCAGATGCATGTTCTAATCCTGAGTCAGAACCAGACAAGGGTGATGAAAAATGGAAGCAGATCATTGATGCAGATCCCAGTTCCATTGTTTCCACCACCAAGCTCCAAAGAGAGGACCCAGAGGATCGAGAGGACGGGGAGCGCCTCCTCCATTCGCAGATGTGGGTGAAGGGTTCTCCACTGCAATTCCTTGTCAATAACAGAAGCCAAAAGGACCTCATTTCAGTAGAGGTCGTGAAGCCACTAAGCCTACCAACCATAGCACACTTGCAGCCATATACCAATGAGTGGCTTCACCAAGGAAGAGATTTCTCCGTCCACCAACAGTGTCGCCTTCCGTACAACATAAAGTCATTTACGGATGAGGTGTTGTGTGATGTTTCTCCTCTTGATATTTCCGATGTATTATTGGGCCAACGATACTTTTGGAAGCAACATGTTGTGTATGAGTATAGGCCTCATTCTGTTGTTATTAATTTTGGAAATAAATTTTACAGGATACCAGAGGTAGTACCTCTTCCTGCCATCTCTTTGACTACTGCAAAACAACGCAGTAAGATTGTTTCCCAAATGAGGAAATGTATTTTCATTACAATTAACCCACAAGGCGGGAATAATATTATGGCGAGAGCCTCAAAATGAGGCTCCCTTGCACGGCAGCAGTAGATGGAGAAAGTCATGGAGGAATACAAGGACATTTTCTCCTCACCCACAGAGGTTCCTCTACACTGTCAGGTCAAGCACTCCATTGGTCTAACCCCAGGCGCATCGCCGCCTAATGTTGTCATACCTCATGTGACCACACAGACATAATCTACACATGTACTATCTGAGGCTGATAAAGCAACCAAATTTATTGAACGCAACTAGTACGTCCGCCAGCAGATCCACAACATCTTGGACAAATCCAATGCCAAGTACAAGCGGCGCCATGATCAGCATCGGGTGCCACACAACTTCCAGGTGGGCGACAAAGTGTGGCTACATTTGTAGAATAAGCACCTCATTGGACCCCACTGCAAGCTTCACCCACTCTGATATGGGCCATATACCATCACCAAGGTAAGTGGCTCACCGAGGACCAAGTTCAGTAGAATTTTCCTCATCTCACGAAGGAACTCAAGACAATGGGGACCATTGCTTCCTAAGGGGGGAGGAATGATCCAGGTGGATATTGGCTGCCACCCACCTATGCCACTTGGACCCCCACCATTGTTTCTTTCATTTTTTCAGTTTCAACACAATTTACTATTTTTAGCAGTTTTCGAGTCCTGAACTTCCGGAGCCATTTTGAGGCCCTAAACAACGTTTTTTGGGAAAACTAGGAGAAACATTGAAGTTGTAGTCCTTTGGTGTTGCTCACATCAAAAATTTAATTCCTTGGATATATATTTCTAACGAGGCATTGAGCGCATCAAACGAAGATCATATGTCAAAGTTACGTCCCCGGGAAGTTGATGTACCAATTTACCCAAACGAGGCCCATAGTTTTGGTGCTTCATCTCCTAGGGTTAGGTTTTTGGATGTTTAGGGTTTTCCATTGTTTCTAAACAATAAATAGGCCTTTGAGACTCATTGTAACACAGTTCAGAGGCCTGTAGCGGCCACATCTCTTCTCAGAGATAAACTACCAATGCCCTAGCTAGCTTTTTTCCATTATGTCTTTTAACAAATTTCAGTTCTTTGATATTAATGAAATGAAATGTTATTTCCATTGCATCTCTATGCTTATGTTTATTTCTGTATATTATTGTGTTCCTACATAAATTCGGATGAGGAACGTCCTCTGTGAAGCCCTAGTGCATTTTTTTTAGTAATTTGTTCTATATGTTCTCTTAGTTATTTTTGTTATGGTGCATATTTATTCTCTATATTAAAGTGAATATGATATATGGTTATTAAAATATATAGAGACATGATCTTTGTGTTTATTGACTCACTTTCTTAAGGATTCATTACTATATGCTTAACATTCAATGTTGACTATATTATGTGTATGAATTATTATTTAACTATTGACATGAAACTAAGCACTTAGTATTTAGTGTTGTGCCATGGCGTATTTAGTTGATTCTAGTTATTAACATATTCACTTTGTTATTATGTTGTAATGTGTATAATTTTAGTAATATTTATTATATAGAATTTTTTAAAGTTAGATAGAGGTGAATTAATATTTATATCACACTAGGGTTGAGATTAATTCATCTTGTTTCATTTATTATTTTTATATGTGTGGATAAATAAGATAATGTTACTTTTTAGTAGTGGATGGTTGTAATAATGTTGTATTAGATAAGTTAAATTTATTTTATGAAATATCATTTCCCATATATTCAATAATCAAATCTTGAGGGTTAGCCTCTCCAACTACTAAATTATTTTCATTAATCTAAAGTAAGGAATATTTTCCAAAACTTCTTGGGTTAGGAACAACATGAAGAACAATAAAGGCTAAATTTTGTATTCAAGTGCTTCATATTATAAATGGCATAGTTATGATTACTTTGAAATACTGACAAAATAATTTTTAAGAATAAACAAATTGAAAGGATGGAGGAGCAAATGTGTCCTTATTAACACAAACTTAAGTTGAATTTGGATTAATATTAATGATTGTGTTGGTTGGAGATCACATGCATTAAAAAACACCTTATTTTGATTCCTCGTTCAAAAAAATTAAAAAACAATTTATGTTGAATTTGGATTGATCTTGAAGGAACTTAGTTCGAGTGATACAGCACACGTTTTCATATGTACGAAGTTACTATTCACTAAGTAGATTTCCATATGTACGAAGTTACCGTTCACTAAGTAAACTATACTCCTTCCTATTTGAAAAAAAAAACGTTTGGATTAATATTAATTCCTATTTGAAAAACAAACAAAAAATTGCATTTGGATTAATATACTCATTCCTATTTGAAAAACAGAAATAAATGCATTTGGATTAATATTAATTTCTATTTGAAAAACAAAAAATAAAAATAAAAATGCATTTCGATTAATATTAATTCCTATTTGAAAACAAAAAAAATGCATTTCGATTAATATTAATGATTGTGTTGGTTGGTGTGACATTCACTCACATCATAATAATAATAATTAAAAAAATAAAAAAATAAAAAAATAAAAATTCCTTTTTACCTGTCAATTCAATCTAACTTACTATACAAAAGAAAATTATCTTGGAACAATTGTATTATTAAACAAAGAAGATTGAAATGCTAACCAAATGTTATTAAGGATAATTTCATTAGACTTACTATTACATAAGTCCTTCACCATACTCTAACATTACCGAAATATATATATATATATATATATATATATATATATATATATACACATTGGCACTGATGTTTTCTAAGGTTGTTCCATAGTTTACAATTGTACCAATATTTATGCTTCACAGTTGTTTGATTACCGTGGCCTTTTCAATTTGACAGTTTAGCACATGTCTTCATGATTATTCCAACCGTAGTATCTCTCTGTCATCATAAATGTGGTTATTACTTTTCGATTGTCTGACATGATTTGATCTTACCCTAATCTTATCTCCGTTAGATTTCTTGGTGATATAATACATAATTAAGGGTTTTAAATTTGTTATGGTACTCACCGTTGGATTTACCACCGTATGATCGATGGCTATGATGAGATTTGGGTAGGGTTAGGGTAATGACCCGCCCCTCAACCCTAACTGCTTTCTTTTTTCCTCCGCGAAACTGTGGGAGGGTTTTGCTCTACGTTTCTCTGTAAATCTATGGCACCATGACACCATTTCAATGTTGGCTCATTTGTCTTCTGGTCTTACTCGGCCACTTACAGGTATTCAGTTGTCTCGCTGCCATCGCAGGCCTTCGGAGAGCCTCCAGCTTTGCCTAGCTATTCACATGTACTCGGATGTCAAAACACAGTTTGTTAATTCAACCCATTTCGAAAGTTCTTCGGCGATATTTGTTTCTATATCTGTCTTAATTTATTTTTCTTAAGTTTTTGGTTATGGCTCTCTTACATCCACAGCCCTTTCGATCTTTTGCTCTGTTCAAGTCGCAACTGATAACGCCTGCGGCTGTTTTTTGGGGCAGTGTTTTAATGGGTTCTTTCATTTAACCCTCTACAAGAATAATATGGAAGCTTTCTACCTAATTGCACTGGATATTCAAGCAACAGTATTCAACTCCGCGTTTACAGGTAATCTTCTCGGCATTCAAAGTGTTATTTCTGCTGAGATGAATATTTTGTTTTAAAAGTTGACATTCCACAGTAATTGTGCCTGACCTGCTCTATTGTTTTTCTAGCTCTCGGGTCTTTAGTATTGAACCCTATTGTAAATTAAGTTATGCTCTATTTTCTTTTACAGGTTCAGTCTATTAGTTTACCCCAGAGTTTTATACCGCCCCTAACTTGTATATTTTCCCAAATTTTCATTCCAGGTATCTTACGACACCCATGGTGAATATGGCGCTCTCCCACCTTTTGTTTTCGCGCTCAAGCAGTGACCTCTTCACCTTTCTACACACAGGTACTGCGATTTGTGAAATGCTTAATTCCATTAAAAGCCCTTCAGGCTTTTGGGTATAAACCCTATGTTATCATAGTACTTCTCGAAGGAAGCCTTACAGGCTCGGTTCTTTGATTTATACATGATGTAAAGGACTTTTGTCTTGAGAATGGCTTGATGTGTAATGTTTCTGGGGTTTATAAGTTTTTTACATACATGCAAAGATATCACAGTCGTGTTCAAGGTTTCTTATCCAACTAGTAACTTGTATTTTGTTTTGTCTTGGAACTACTCTAATTCTTGTTTATGGTATAAAGAAGAAAGTGTTTTTCAGCACAAAGTTATTTTGTCGCCTTATATGAATTTACAGTGAATGCCAGTTACCTCAATATTCTGATTTTAGTATAGTAACATTGTTTTTTCGGTCCATCCCTCAAAGTGCGCCTACTATGTAATTTAACTTACATCTATATTATGGTTGACTGTGCTAATACTATGTTTAAATGCTTATACTATATCAATTTATTTGCATGCAGTTCTTCTAGTCATTTTTCTTCTGTAATAAGTTATTTGTGTACTTTCATGTTTTGGTACACTGTATACATGGTGATAATATTAATCTTTTACAGATTTTATTACATTTGCTTATTAATGATCATGCCAATTCAGTAGGCTACTTTTATTTTAATGCATAGTAGGTTTTCATTCTAGCTGTTACCTTCTTGTAAATTTGTCCAGATACTATACAGGGTATATGTATGGACCATATTTATTTGTCGGGTTACCTTCTGTAATTCCCACGGTCTGTGTATAGTTATTTATTGAATAGGGAACGAATAGTACTGTCTGGGTTTCCAACCTTGGACAGTCTAATAGTTCCTTTCCCAATATTTTTATGGTATTTACATTTAATATCCCAATTTCTTCTTTCTACCCTCACACAACCATTCTTGACTCAACAACACATAAATATAAAGCACAGGAAAAATTGAACTGCCTTTGAGACCAAAACTAATTAATCTCCTCTTCGTTGCTATACACTATCATTCATTCTTTATTAAATAAAGATATCACACAATAAAATTTACTGTCTTTCTCTATGATTTGCTCAAATTACAAAACTAACATTTTAACTAATTTGGAAAAGAAAATACAGTAAGATTCAAAAAACTACCTAGACACATTCTTAATTTACTTATCTCACTTTAGAATGCTAATGATAGCCTCCCAACCATGAGAGAGGTGATTACGTCCTCAACTCCCCCCGTGCTCCGCACCAGAGTAGGAATTAGATAGCAGTGTTTCTATATTAGACCTCAAGACCCTCAGTCCAGTCTTCCTTTATAGATTCAAGTTGTTGAGTTTCCACTGGTTCCAACCAGCTCTGGATTGACTCCCACCCTCAAGCCTCTTGCATTTCCTCTAAAATCACAGAACCCCTTTTCCTCACTAGGATTTTCCGTTTATCCTTAGAGGAAAAGGTAACTGTATTTAACTGCTTTTGCCTAACTACTCTGGAATATTGGAATACTTTACATCATTTTTTATGGAAAACATTCCATAATTAATTCTTTATTAAAAGATAAGAAATAAATCATGTTAATTACTAGATTAACTTTACTTGTTAATCTCATTTAAAAAATTAAATGCATAATCCCTTTTTAAAAGAAATAGAAATAGTTTAAAGATCAAATCCAGATATTACATCTTCCCCCTCTGGAAGTAAACACCGTCCTCGGTGTTCTATTCCATATTAGCAAATAATTTTGGGTATGCGTCATGCACAAATCTTTCATCTTCCCATGTAGTCTCCTCTGGTCCAAAGTTCTTCCATTGCACTTTAACTTGGGTCATGGCTCGCCTCTGAAGCATGATTTCTCTCTGATCGAGAATACGTTGAGGTTCTACCAGAAATTCATCGTCTTGTTCGACCTGCAATCAACAAAGACTTGATTTAATTAACATAAAAGTGATCCCTTCTAGAGATTTTGTATTCAATCTTATTCCTACCTAAATGTTTTTCCAATGTATTACATGCCTCGAATCATGCACATATCGTTTCATTATTGATACATGAAACACATTGCGCACTCGTATGTGATTGGGTAATGCCAATCGATAGGCCACTAGTCCTACTCTTTCTAATATTTGGAAAGGTCCACAGAACCTGGGAGCCAATTTGGCACACGAAGTCCACCTTAAGGTGCTTTTCTTAGGCCTGATTCTCACATACACATGATCACCCACTTCAAATTCCCAGTAGGTTCTCTTTTTGTCTACACAGACCTTCTACCAATCTTGGGAAACTTTTAGATTCTGTCAAATCTTCTTTACTTCTTGCTCCATTTCTGCCAACATCTCCGGGCCAAGCATTAATTTGGTTTTTGGAATGCTCCATTTAATGGGAGTTTGACATTGTCTCTCGTATGAGGCTTCAAAGGGACTCATTTTCAGAGACTCTTGATAATCTTCCCACTTTGTGGGTTGTTGCATTACGTACATGTGCAGCATGTCTTCTAGGATTTGATTTACTCACTTTGTTCTTCCATCCATATGTGGATGATA
Organism: Pinus albicaulis; assembly: GCA_034641835.2. Lineage (NCBI taxonomy): Eukaryota > Viridiplantae > Streptophyta > Pinopsida > Pinales > Pinaceae > Pinus > Pinus albicaulis. The sequence goes on from CM076579.1 coordinate 684,784,794, forward strand.
TGCGGTGCTGAAGTTGATTTGTGTACCTAATCCAGTAAACAGTTCCTTCCAGGAAGGCTAAAGTGAACTTTACATCTCGATCCGAGATGACTGTTTTAGGAATACGATGCAACCTAAATATTTCTCTCATGAAAATATCTACAATATGAACCGTTTTGTAAGTGGACTATACGAGAATAAACTGAGTTGCCTAGCTCAGTCTATCAACAACCACAATTACAGAATCATTATGTCTATTCGATCTCGGTATACAAGTAATAAAATCTAATGGTATAACCTCCCATTTCCATTCAGGTACAGGTATGGACTGCAACAATCTTGCTGGATGCTAATGTTCAACCTTAACCTATTGGCATTCCAGACACTTGATTAAGTATTCAGCAATATTCTTCCGCATAATAGGCCAAAAATAAACTTTCTTGATTGCTGTCAGCATTTTCTGGTAACCTGGGTGTCCAGAATAAGTGTTGCGATGATATTCATCCAAGATCAAATATTTCAAACTCATCCGACTCAAGATGCATATCTTTCCTTTAAAAGTTAAAATTTGATCATTGTTAATCCCATAATCTGATGACTCTTCCTATTTTTCTTCTTCATTTGTTTTCTGCCATAAAAATTGGTATTTAGGATCCTTCTCGGCTGCTTCTTTTAATTGATCCTGAAATTGAATTCTACTTGATTAAAGTACAGTTCATAAACGCAATGCAGTTTTCTGCTCAAGGCATTGGCAACACTATTTTCTTTTCCCTTAACATGTTGAATATAAAAATCAAATTCGCTTAGGAATGCATTCCACCTTGCCTGGCGAGCATTCAAACCATCTTGTTTAAAGTAGTTGGTCAAGCTGTTGTGATCTATTTTCAGCACAAACCTTTTTCCCAATAAATAGTGTCTCCATACCTTGAGTGAATGCACTACTGCTGTCAACTCTAGATCATAAGCGGAATAACGATGTTCATGATCTTTTAGCTTTCTTGACTCATATGGAATGACCCTTCCATCTTGAGATAATATTGCTCCTACTCCTTCCTTGCACACATCGATGCATACCTCAAATTCCTTGTTTGGGTTAGCTACTCTCAATACAGGGGCAGTAGTGAGAAATTTTTTTAACAATTCAAAACTAGTATGACATTCGCTGGTCCATTTAAACATCTTCCCCTTTCACTGCAGAGATGTAATAAGAAAGGAAATTTTCGATAATCCCCTAATGAAGCTCCTATAATATCCAGCCAATCCCATAAAAGAACGTATATCTGCTACATTTTTGGGCACCCTCCATTTCATGATAGTCTTTATTTTCTTGGGATCTATTGTTATGCCTTCAGCGGAAATGACATGGCCTAAATATTGTATTTTCTCTTTGAAGAAGTCACATTTGTTGAACTTGGCATACAGTTGATGTTTCCTCAACATTTCCAGCACTTGTCGTAATTGTTCCTTATGCTCTTCCATGATTCTTGAATAAATCAATATGTCGTCAATAAATATCAAAACAAACTTATCAAAAAGGGATGAAATATGCCATGCATCAGGCTCATGAACGTTGTTGGTGCATTGGTTAAACCAAATGGAAAAAACACGAACTCATGGTGCCTGTATCGAGTGTGGAAGGTTGTTTTGTAGATGTCTTCATCTTTAATTCGGATCTGGTGGTATCCAGACCTTAAATCTATATTTGAAAATATAGTCGCTCCCTTCACTTGATCGAAAAGATCATCTATACATGGCAACAGGTATTTATTCTTGACTGTCAACTTATTGAACTACCTGTAATCCATGCACATTCGCATGGTTCCTTCTTTTTTCTTCACGAATAGCATTGGCGCTCCCCAAGGGGATACACTTGGTTGAATATACCCCTTATCCAGAAATTCTTGTATTTGAATTTTTAATTATGTTAACTCGGGTACACTCATCTGATATGGTGCTCTTGACGTTGGTGTGGTTCTAGGCATTAATTTGACAGTGAAATGGATATATCTCTTTGGAGGTAATCCTGGTATGATTTCTGGAAATACATCCATAAAGTCTTGTACCACTGGTATATTTTCCAACATAGGGTCTTCTCCTTAGAATTTGTGAATCCCACTTGGATGGCATAAATCTGGCATCCTTTTCTAAAGCATTTACCCAATTGGGATGTTGTTATAGGACGTAATTGCAGACGTTTCTTGATTCCTTGCAACTCTTGGTGTACCCTGTCTTCATCTCTGAAATAAATGATCTTATATTTATAGTCTACTAGAGACAAGTGTCCTTCTATCCCGTTCATACCCAGCAGTATGTCATAGAAACCCAAAGGTAAAATATTTAATTCTACCTTTAACTACTAATTTCTAATTTCTTAGGAACAGTTCAAAAATTTAGCACTAACCCTTCTCTTCGCCCTAGTAGCTAGTTGTACCAGCTAGGGGTTCTTAAATTTTTGGCTTTGCAAGTTACACTTTTCTACTATCCGGGGATTTACATAGCTTAAACTGGCACTAAGGTCAACCAAAATAGAAACAGTTTGTGAAAATATATTACCTTAAAGTTCTATCATGGTTGGATGATAGTCTGCTTGTCAGCCTTCAAAAGCTGCATTAATTATTGGTATATTTCGAGCCATATCCCCCACAGTAGAAGCCTCTTGCAGGTTGGTTATCGTTTCGCTTCTCCCACGATGAGGACAATTCTTGTAGTGATGTGCCTCACCGCATCCCCAACATTGTAGAGGAGGTTTCTGAGTCTGCCCATGCTCTGGTTTGCTGGAGGCTTCTGTGGGTTGCTCCTCCATTGGCCATTTTTATTTATTTTTATTTCTCCCATACTTCCTACTTGCTGAATTTCTTGCAGTATTTTTAAAATTACCAGACCTGGTACTCTTAAAATTTGAGTTACTTTTCTGTCCTTTCTTTGGCAGCCAGTTGCTGCCTATTTCTCCTTTTTCCTTGGATTTTTGATAGCACATTCGTTCTTTTAGAATCACTTCGTCCATAGTCTTCGGGTTTATGAATTCGATTATTTCCTTCATGTGGGCAAGTAGACTGCTCAGAAATCGTTGAACTTTAGCCTTCTCAGATTATCTCAAGTAAGGTACATATCTTAACAATGATGTGAACTTAGTTATGAATTCATCCATTGTCAATTGTCCCAATCTCAAATCATGGAATTCTCAAGATTTTTCATCATAGAAACACTCTGTTAGGTACTTATCCTTGAAGTATTGTTGGAACTCGTCCCAAGTCACACTATAAGGAAAAGACCCTCTAGTGGATGTTTTCTAGGAACCCCTTATAAAAATAGCCCAAACATTCGTTTGTAGCAGAGGTTACTACGGGAGGTTGGCAGGTGGAGGTTTTTGCGGATGTTTTTCTTTCGATGTGTTTATCATCCTAAACTGCACCAGTGCGTTCAACTAGAGAAAGCACCGGTGCGCACAAAACATTGTCACACCGGGACACCGTGCGCTCAGTACAAACCCACCCGGTGTGTCTCATTACTGTAGCGCACCAGTGCTTTACAAACATTCTGCACCGATGTGTCCTGAAACCCTGTGCCAAAACTGAAACACCTCGGTGCGATTTTAAGAAACCACACTGGTGCGCTTATAAAACCCACGCACCAGAACAGGGTTAAATAAAAAAAAAATTACGGCAAAAAATCTGCATTTTTTACTTTTCAGTGCTCCAGAGCTCTCAGCACCGGTGAAAATTTACCTTGTGTGAGGCACACTACCATCAGTGCTCCCATTGCACGCACTATTGGTGTCCATTGCCCACCATCTCCATTTTGAATTTTGCAAAACGGTGGGCAACTTTAGTTTTGCAAATTCTACAGCCAATATGTCTCCTCAATGGCCAAATGTACAGGTATTTTCCTTGCTTTTCGAAAATTAAACCTTTTAGCAGATTAGTTTTCTAAAATAGCTTAAAATTCACCTTATTTGAAAAAATAAAATAAAAATTCACTGTTGCTGAGCTTGGGTTATTTAAGCAACTATATGGTTAGCTAAGTGATACCTATAAATTTTCAGGCGCACCATGACTGGGTGCCTGGCTCACACCTACGAAGGTGGAGGTAAAAACGATATGGCGTGATTTTTTAAAATTAAAAAAAAAGTGCGGGTGCGGTGGTGCCGGTGTCATGTCTGTCAAATTGCGGGATATTAAAAAAGGAAATATTCGCCCAAGGCGGGTTAATTTTGTCAGCGCACACCCCCCCCCCCCCCCCCACCTCCCCCGTCAAACTTGACATAGTCAATCATGCGGTCGTGTAAACTACCGCATTGTTGACTACGTAGTGATGTCAGGACGGCAGTGGGCTTCCTAAACTATACGCCCTACGGTGTATAGTTTGGCCAGTGCACCGCCCTCCCAACACTGGTACATATTCAACGGTGTGATTTGTTATACCACTACACCGTTGACCTTGTAAAAATTCTAGGAGGGCGGTGTGCTGAAAATTTTCAGGTGCATTGCCTCCAGCACACTGAAAATTTTTAGGTGCACCGCCTTCGGTGCGCGACAAAGAAAGACGCACCGTTACCGGTGCATGCCTGTTTTTTGTGGTGCACGGAATTTTTTTTTTTCCAAAACATATTATATATGTATATTACTAACACATGTCTCATTTAATAAAAAAAAATTGTATTTAATATGTCAATCATTCAGCGATGTGAAAAGAGGGAAGAGAGGGAACGACATCAACAACAGGCAAACTAATATAACATGGTTTGCCTGTGGGAGGCATGAAATAGGGCGAGAGATATGTACCCTCTCCCTATTACAGCAGCCACCTAGGGGATCCTAAGGTAGATAGGCCTCCTCAAGTTCTATGAGGAGGCTACATCCCTAAAGGGCCAAGGTGTGTTTTTGCAACATCTTATCTGCAGGTGGAATTCCCACCTACAGGCTTTCCAGGTTGGTACTAACCAGTGGTACGCGCCAACTAAGGAGGAAATCTATTTCATTATTGGCCTATCAAGGAAAGGGGTGGATTTTCCCTCGTTACCAAAGGTCCCCGTTGGCTATGCAACGGGGAGTCAGTTGGTGTACTCCCAAAGATACATTATCACGGATATACTATCTCCTTCAGATTTTCAGGTCTCCAGAGGTCATTTACGTATTTCTTCATTTTGTGGAGAGGAGGTGAGGTGCCTCTCATTACTGATTTCGACCATTTCACACCATACCAGCGACAGGAAATGCATTATTTGTCCACTTCTATTTTATGTTGATTCTTTATTACAGGAGCCACGACTTGTGAGGTGGTCTGCCATTTTTTGTGGCAGTTCTGTACAGCTTTAGATAGATATCGTGCTCAGGCAAAAGGGAGGGTGAACTTCCCTTTTGCTTCAAAGCTATTTTGATTATTTTTTGAGAGTTCTCCAAAGACGAGGCCTACTTTTTTTCGACAGCCTCATAGGCCAATGCTGCATGTACAGATGTAGATGTGGGGACACATGATGCCCAAGAGGGGAGAGTCAGAGTTTTCCCTGAGGATATCGCATGATGCACTGGAGTTTCTAGCCAGTGTTGATGAGCATCCCTTCATTCTGGTCCCCTGTCCATATGCTGGTTTAGATTGGCGAGGGTGTGCCAACATCCTCTTCACAGATGATGAGCCGCCAGATGATAGAGGTAATATTATTGTTTTATTTAAATTTATTCTAACATGTTCTTTAACTTGTTTTTATTAAATTGTATAATTATTGTTTTGTACTTATATATACTTTGCAGACATGGGGTCATTTGTTGGCGATGAGATTCCACCACCACCAAATGATCCAGGTGTAGATCCTGATGATGATCAGGATATGGTAGATGTCGAGGATCAAGCCGATGCAGACAGACCTGGTCCTCATGGTGCGTTGGTACCGCCTTTTGCTAGGCGTAGGCCTAACAATAGATTGAGGATGGAGTTGCGCGACCAACTCCATGGAAAATTTTAGGGGCTGATATTCGCAGGTGGGCTAATTTTCCATGGTTTTTCCAAAAAAAAGATTCACCAATTTCCATTTTTTATAAAAGAGATTCGCCCAAATTTTACAATATAAAATTATTTTACGTTAAAAATCGCCAACATTATATAGACAATATAAATAATATCATTATAAATTTGAATAGTTTTACAAATACATCAATAAACATTTTATAGTTTGCATATTAGGGACTAGTGAGATTCGCCAATTTTTTAAACTTCAAGATAATTTTCCAACTATGTGCACTTTTTGTGGGGGTAGGAGTCAGGGCCACCACTATGAGAGAGATATAGGTCGATGCTAGGCTGGTACAGATCTGAAGAGGCATGCCGCATTACATTTTCACCTTGATGCAGCATGTCATAAGAGCTACGAGCTTAGTTACGCGGTTGAGGAGGGCCCTTCGACGTAGGCATGGTCGAGACGCAGTACATCGACAGTCGAACAATGACGTTGCATAATATGATGATCACAATTAGGGGAGTGATCATCGTTCACCTCACGTTGCAAATGAGCAGCATGTAGCATCAACCAATAGTCCTGATGGAGAGTAGGCTAGACCATCCACGTCGAGTCAGCAGCCTGCAACGTCCAGCAGTACTCATGATCATGAGCAGCCGACAGTTGATCCTGATTAGCATGAGGCACCACTAGATCAGCAGGCATGTGATGATCGACATCTATCTGAACTTGTCGAGGCTGCACCATTGACTGAGTAGGCCTCGACTAGTACTACTATTGATGATGTACCACCAGTTGATATTTGACATTTATATTACAGTTGTATATTTTTTATATTATACAGTTATATATATATATATATGGTCCATGTATTTTATGTTCATGTTGCAGTTGTACTTAATTTACATGTTGGTGATCATCATGATGTGTATATTGTTAGGTCATGTTAGATATGTTCATTTAATGTGTAGCTTGCATATAGATGTGTATGTGATAGCAGTTATTTGACATGAGATGTCTATTTGATGTTTGTGTTGTGATGATGTTATTGTTGAATCTCAGAATTGTCCTTTCTCTGACATCCTTTCTCATCATTTTTTCTTACCTTTTCATGAGTCCATACACTCCAATCAATGATAAATGTCATGTTTTATCTCAGGGAATGAATTTGAATGATTTAAATGTTATATTCTAATGTTATTTTTATTTGAATGGATTTTTGTAACTCAGCTACAGAACGTAGCCTATTCTGCAACTAATTGTTGTTTCTACATCTACTTTTATGGTTTGATAGGTTCTGAGGAGAAAATAAAGGAACGAGCCACATGGGCATCTCCAGAATGATCCACATATGGATTTCTTCCTATCCACTTGGTAGAAATCGACAGGAAAGGGTGCTTGTGATCGTGGTCAAAGACCGGTCAAAGGACGTAAGCCGAGAGCAAATAACTCTTGATTTTCTCTGACATAGAAAATCAAGACTTGACCAGTTAGAATTTAATTCTATGTTTCAGTTGAATCACCATCTGTAGGCATAATTAACTCCTCACAGTTACATTTTATTTTGTTTAAATACCGGTTATGCAAAGACCGAAGACAATCTTAATTTCGGAAAACGTCATGTATGCTTTAAACTCTGTTCGTCTTCGTAATACAAGGATCGTGTTCATGGTTCCAGTTTCTGCTTAATGCGCATATAGTCAACTAGGATCTCGACCTATTCTATCGCATAGGGCCCCTACACAGGAGGAGGTTTTTCATTAGTTATTTTAGTTTAATTATTTGCTCTGTTTTGTCAATTCACAAGTAGATGAATATTGTGTTGCATCTTTTAGATCAATATCATAGATTCAAATTATGAATGTTTTCTTAGCGTCAATGTTAGAATGGCTGTGTAGTATTTTCTCTCCAAAAACATCTCAAGAAGGTAGATTCATATATTTTCCAATTGGATTATGTTTGAGGCAATAGAGCTCACAGTTGTTTAGTTTCCTTTCATGTTCTTACACTTCTTTCTTAGATTAGATCCTCAGTTTATTGTATAATTGGATACTCCTAAAGATCAGGCCATGAAGGTGACTTGTCATACTTCCAAATTGGGCGCTCGAGTGTTTAACCTATGAAATAATTGAGTTTTCCTTTACATGCTTTTAAATTGCTTTCCTAGATTAAGATCCTCAGTTAAAAGTATAAGTGAGTGCTTGTAAATCATACCAAGAAGGTAACTTTGTTATACTTCCAAATTGGATGCTTGAGTGTTTAACCTATACAGTAATTGAGTTTTTCCTTACATGTTATTTAAATGCTTTCCTAGATTTAATTTTCAAAACTAAAGTGTAATCGATTGCTTGTACATCATGTCAAGAGGGTGACTATGTCACACTTCCATATTGAATGATGGGGTAATTGATCATACATTAGTTGCCTTTTCCTTTAAATCTGCTTTCATTTAGATTAGGATTGGAATTTCAATTTTCAATCATAAGATTCATATTTCAATCCATGGAGTAGGAATAACTTTAATTTTCAAAGTCATTAGAATATGTACTCTGTTTTTCAAATCAGATTCTAACCATTTAAAATTTTGATTCATTTTTATGCAAATTAGATTAGTTCAAGAACACTTCATTTTCTTCCTTCTTTCAAAGTTAGTTTTACACATTTAAATTTCACTAGATTCAGTTGATTCTTTTCGTAGTTTTCATTTATTAAAATTAACATTTAGACATAAAGAAAAAAATCCCCCAAAACAACAAAAAAATACATACAACGAAGTAAGAAGAAGGTTAGCTAAGCACATATAGTGCACCACACTTCATCATATTACAAACCTCGGTTGGTAATTTATGTGGAAAAAATTAAGACATTAAATTGGCTAAACATTTTGGCGTCATTGTCGAGGAGGTGTAATTAGGTAACCTCATTTCTTACATCTAAAAAAAAAATATGCGTAGAGAAAGAGATTCTAGGGGTAGATTCATAGCTAGAGGCAGAAGTTTAATTCCAACAACACCACTCACTCCACCTAGACCACGTAGTGATATACAACCATCTCAAACTCATATTCCATACTTCACTAGACATAGACTTCTTGAATTTTTAAGGTCAGAAATCCAATCAGGAGGATCTCCTACTTCATCCATTGTGGCAGTCTTAGAGGAAGAAGATCCTAGATCTCCAACATAAGGAGTAACCTTTTTCACCTCTATAGGGGAACACATTCTAGCTAAAGAGTTAGAAATTCCTAGTGGAGAAGAGGAAGAAGAACCTTTCTTCAATATCCCATTGATAGAAGAACCAGAGAAAGAGAAATTAACTTTACAAATAGAACATTATATTAGCTCTGAGGAATCTATAATGGCAGGAAGAGGAGAAGGAGAAATTATAAATGGAGAAAAAATATTGTTTGGAGGAAGAGGTGGAGGATGAGGTAGAGGGAACAGAGGAGGAGGTAGAGGAGATGAAGAGAACAGAAGAAATAGGGAAAATGATAATTCTTTTGGATTTCCTATAACTGATGAGGATACAAATGCCACGATGAAAAATATTTCACCCTCTATTCTTCCAAATTTCCATGGATTAAAGAGTGAAGATCCTGAAACCTTTTTATTTTAATTTGAAGTTTTGTGTAGATCTTATGATTACTTATAAGACTCAAAAACTTAATTTATTTCCTGCAACACTGAAAAGAGCAGCTTTAAAGTGGTTCATGGGTTTAGTCACACGATCTATTAGGACATGGAATGAAATGAAAATAGAATTTTTAGAGAGATATTCAGATTATTGCATCCTCATTAATCATAAGGATGAAGTGTTCAAAATGATGCAAAGAGAAGATGAGAATTTGGAGGACCTAATTGAAATATTCAAGTATAACATAAAAAGAGCTAAAATGAATAATTTAGATCAAGATACTTTAAAAGATATTTTGTTAAAAGCTATTAGAGATGAGTGGATAGACATTCTCAACGTGATGGGGAAGGGAGATATTTCTCAACTCTCATTACCTGACATTGGTGAATTCTGTATTCATCTCTCAAGGAAAAAATAAAAAACTGGGAAAAAATCCAAGAGATCCTTCTCTTACTAAAGTGAATAAATCTGCAACAGGAACAGTAAGTAGGGCAGAAATTGGAAATATGTTTGATGAATTTAAAACAAAAATTTTAGGGAGTCTTAGTGAACAAATAGACACCCTTAAATTACAAAACAAACAGAAAGCCGAGACTGATGCCTTAGCTATTTTATGTCCTAAATGCAGAAAGAAGCGTGATTTAAGAGAATGTTTTCTTGATGTAAATGTCATAGATACTTGTGTAATTTGCTCAAAAAATCATGAAACTAAAAGTTCCATTCAATTCCAAGTCTTAAGGTTATTTTTAAAGAAGAAGTAACTTCAAATCCAACAGAATCTCTTTTCTTTGTCTCTAGAAGACCATGGCAGGGGCCACAAACTCAAGGTTTTGACAACCAAATGTATACTCATCCCCTACCAAATAGTTGGAATTCTTGGCAACAACCTTGGTCCCAACCTCAATCTTGGGCACAAGGGATTTAAAATCCCAATGGTAGATATTCTCAATACTACCAACATCCTCCATCCTATCCAAACTATCCTCCCCAACAAATTCCTCAACAAAATAAACAACCCCAACTCCAAAACCAAAATCCATAACTTTCAGTACCATTTCCACAAAGACTGAATCAACTACCTGCCCAACCATTGCCAAACCCCAATAACAAAAATCCTCAAAATTCTTACATGATAGAAGGAAAACAATTTCCAACTTACATTATTACTCCACTAGATCTTAATGATGTTCAACTTAGATCTGGTAGAATAATAGAGAGGAAAAATCCTTCTGTAGTTATTCAAGAACAAGATAATTTTGAAGAATATTCTCTATAGCCAAATAAAATAATTGAAGAAGGAACATCTCTTCAAAACTAGAATTATGAAAATGAAAAACAAAAAGAACCAATAAACTCAAATCCAATCATAGAGTAACCATCAGTATCTATTTCTAACCCTCCTTTTCCTGAAAGATTACAAGTTGGTAGAGGGATAGAAAAACATATAATGTTGCCCAATTATGATTTTCTAGATGAATTGAAAAATGTCTATATCAAAATTCCTTTGCTACAGGCCATTAAAGAGATTTAAATTCTAGCTAAAACAATAAAAGAGTTGAGCATGAAGAAACCAAGAAGAAAAACAAAACAAATAAAAATAATTCAACTAGTAGGAAAGATTGCAGACATTATGATGGGAAAAATTGCCATACAAATATATTTAGAACTAGGAAGTCCAGTTGTAAAAACACATATCAATGGTATTGAAATTCCAAATACATTGATTGATTTAGGAGCAATTATAAACATCATGAGTAAACAAACCATGGAACAACTCAGGCTTCCTAATCTTCAGTATACACCTACATTACTGCAATTAGCAAACATATATGTAATCAAGCCAGATGGTGTATTAGAAGATATCTTAGTATCCTTTTATTCTTGGGAGTATCCTGTCGATTTTATGATTCTAACTCCCAAGAACAATATAGGATGACATCCACTAATATTAGAAAGACCTTGGTTAGCTACAGCTAATGCTTTCATTAGCTCTAGATCTGGTGACATGTATTTCTCGGATGGTAACTCAAAGAAGAAATTCACTCTATACCCTCCAGAAAAAACAATCACAGAGTTAGAAGATGAAGAATGGATTGATGATGATAATGATATACAACCTCTCATTACTATTTCAAGCATTATTGAATATAGTCAAATCTTAAATTCAATAGAAAAATTTGAATCATCTTCAGAATATGAACATGATCAATTTCAAGAAAAATGAAATATTAAATATTTTTCATCCAGGCAGATGTCCCTATACTCTATGGAAGAGTTTGGTAACTCTACAGTTGAAATCTTCCTAGGAAAATCTTTGAACATAAACAAAAACTTGGAAAGACCACAATAGGAAAAGTTAATCAAAACATTACAACAACGTTATTCTTCATATGCTCGGGGATACACTGACATGAAAGGAATTAGTCCTAAGACTTGTATACATCACATCTACATTGAGGAAAATTTTAAACCTATCAGAGAACCTCAAAAATGGATGAATCCAAATCTTAGGGAAATTGTGAAAGAAGAATTGCAAAAAATTTTGAATGTAAACTTCATTTACCCAATTTCAGACAGCCATTGGGTTTCTCCCTTAGTGATTGTACCAAAAAAGAATGGTAAGTGGAGGGTATGCATTGACTATCGAGAGTTGAATAAAGCTACCGTAAAATATCATTTTCCTTTACCTTTTATAGATCAATTATTGGATACATTAGCAGGTAAGAAGTATTTCTCATTCTTGGATGGTTTTAGTGGTTACAATCAGATCCAGGTAGCACCTGAAGACCAAGATAAAACCACATTCACCTATCCATGGGGAAATTATGCCTAACGAGTACTTCCTTTTGTTTTATGCAATGCACCTACAACATTCCAAAGGGCAATACTAGCAATTTTTTTTGATCTAATACATGATTGCGTAGAGGTATATATGGATGATTTTACAGTTTATGGGGATTCATTTAAAGAAGCTTTAGAGAATTTGGAAAAGGTTCTAAAAATATGTAATGAAGAAAATATTTCATTAAGTAATGAAAAATTCTTTACAATGTTTACTGAAGGAATTGTTTTAGGACATCACATTTCAGGATATGGAATTAAATTTGACACATATAAAGTTGAAGTCATCTCCAAATTATCAATTCCAAGTTTTCAAAAGGATGTTAGAATTTGTCTAGGACTCAGAAGGTATTATAGAAAATTTCACTAAAATAGCATTCCCACGCTTCAAGTTACTTACCAAAGATTGTGAATTGAGCTGGAATCATGATTGCCAATTTCCATTTGAGACTTTAAAAACAAAAATTTCTGAAGCACCCATATTAAGAGGTCCAAATTGGAAACTACCTTTTCATATTTCAACAGATGCTTCAGATATAGCTCTGGAAGCTGTATTAGGACAAAAATATTTAATCCCCTGTGCCATCTATTACACAAGAAAAAATTTAACTCCTACTGAGTTAAATTACACTGTAACTGAAAAAGTATTCTTAGCTATTGTCCATGCTATCAACAAATTTAGACATTATATCACCAGCTATGAAACCTTTATTCATACATATCACTCTGCAATTGGATACTTAATGAATAAATCTATTACTAATGGCAGAGTCACAAGATGGTTATTACTCCTACAAGAATTCAATATCACCATTCTAGACCGACCTGGAAAAAAAAACACAGTTGTTGATTTCTTGTCTAGAATTAAAAATGTCAAAAATGATACTCCAGTTGAGGATAAGTTTCCTGATGAATATATTTTTGCAATAACTACTAAAAATCCTTGGTTTGCAGATATTTCTAATTACTTAGCCATAGGAAAGTTACCTTCACACTTGTTTCCTAGAGAGAAAAGAAGAATTATTCAAACAAGTGCACTTTACTCATGGATTAATGATTAATTGTATAAAACAGGTCCAGATCTCATTATCAGAAGGTGTGTTCGAGAAGATGAAATGCCTAAAATTCTTAAGGCATGTCATGATGAACCCTGTGGTGGACACTTTGTTGATAAGAGGACAACCTACAAAATCCTTCATTTAGGATATTTTTGGCCATCCATCTTTAAAGATACCAAGGAGTATGTCAAAAGGTATGACAACTGTCAAAGAATGGGGAAACATGTTCCTACAGATGAAATTCCATTACAACCTCAGGTACTCATTGAACCATTTGAAAAATGGACTTTGGACTTTGTTGGACCAATCAATCCACCATCTAATCAAAAGAAATATATTATGGTATGTACTGATTATGTCACTAAGTGGGTAGAGGCTAAAGCACTTTCTTTATTCAATGAACATTTTGTAGTTAAATTTATTTTTGAGGATATCTTCACTCGTTTTGGTGTCCCAAGAGAAATTGTGATAGATCAGGGATCCCATTTTCCAATTTGGTGGAACAACTCATGGAGAACTACAAGATCAAGCATAGAAAATCCATTCCTTTTCATCCACAAGGAAATGGTCAAGTATAGTCTACCGATAAAGTGATCGAAGGAATTCTCACTAAGACTGTACATCTACACATAAGATATTGGGCAGAAAGGCTTCGTGAGGCCTTATGGGCATACTGAACCACATGGAGAAATACAACAGGACATACTCCCCATGAACTTGTTTATGGGAAGCAAGTCATGTTTCCTATAGAATTTCAGATCCAAACCTTCAAGATGGCAGTCCAATTGGGGCTTGACTTATCAGAAACTCATAAGCATAGATTGGAGCAACTTAATGAGCTTGATGAAACCAGGCAAGATGCAGTTCAAAGAACTAGTATAGTCTGGACAGCAACAAAGTTCCAAATGACATAATAAATATATCAAGGAAAAAAAGTTTCAATCAGGAGATTGGGCACTTTTGTTCGATTCAAAGTTCAAATACTTTCAAGGAAAGTTTCAGACTCATTGGCTTGGGCCTTATGAGATTGAAAAAGAATTTGACAATGGAGCAGTCAGGATAAGGACAATTGATGAAGAAAAAATACCTCTTCTTGTAAATAGGCATCGATTAAAAGTATATCATAAGCCAATTTCAAGAGAAGAGTTTATCAAAATTTTCCAAGATAATAATGATATGAAGTTAGTGAAGAAGAATCATTCTTCTTCCCCAAATTAGTTTTTTTATTTTTCCTATATATATATATATATATATATATATATTATTCAAAAAAAATGGTAATAATAATAATAATAATTGTATAAGTATGAAAACCAATCAAATTATTGGCATCCTTATATAGAAAATATAGGATGAAAATCAGAATTTCTGACATCTTATATTTTCCATTCCATTTCTAAAAATCCCAAAAATATTTGTTCCCTTTCTTTTCTAAAAAGAAATAAAAATTAGTGCAGAACTACTTCCATTCTGCAGCAACATTCCATTCTGCAGCTGATTTCACATTCTGTAGCTTTGTCACATTTGTATAGCCTACTGAAGCAATAATAGTGAGCACGGGAAATTGAAGGACTCCATTTGAAGATCATCATGCTAAAGGATACTTTAAGAATCAACACCAAGGAAATAGCAACAAAAGGTTAGTTCTAAAGGTAAGTTACAAAGATTTATTTAAATAACAAGGTCAAAAACATTAGCATGTATAACGTAGATGATCACATGCTACCTTAACATGTCATCATTTGATTTGATTTGGACTCCTATCATGTCATAGATCGGCCACATCATCTGCATCATGTTTTCATAACGGTCGACAATGGACTCCCCCATTTATGATTAACGGTCATGACCTGTTGACGTAACCTATCCATCTATGTTTCTTAAAACCCCATCAAATATCCATCTCATTCATTCCTACAAACCTCGACGTCCTTCATCAAATCAACAACTCAATTCACCTCATATAGAGAAGGATAATTCTGGAGGCTAGACTCTTCAAAACAAAAGACATGGGTTTGATAGTCAGGACTGAGCCGGTGGGAGCTAAATATATGGAGGGATATTCTCAGATCGAGGATATGTTGCAAAAGGCTAAATGGCTCAAGTTTATAGAAAAATTTGATGGTTTCCACAAAGAGATCACTAAGTCTTTTGCGAGGTATTTTAATGGAATGGAAATCAAAATAGGAGACATCAAATTCTCAGTAACTGAGGCATTCATAGCTGAAGCCACAGAGCTCCCAAGAGTTGGCGAAAGGTGTTTAAAAAACAAATAATTTCACAGTGAATCATGGAAATTTGTCCTCAAAAATCTAGGTATGGATACTTATGTATATAGAAAGGGTATTCCTAGCTCAACACTCAAGAAAAAATGAAGGAACATGATTTTAATTCTGCAGAAGTTTATCACTTGTGAAGGCAGATTTGGCTACATCTATGTATATCATATTCTATTGTTGATGAAATTTTTAGAGGATGGTGAAATAAATCTTCCTTTATTTTTACTAAATAGCTTAAAAAGAATGTCTACAAATGTACAGAAGAGAATTCAGTTTATAGACAACACTATGCACCATCATGGGTTGGTAAAAATACTTCTTGAATTTAATTTGAAAAGTATAAGAGATTCTTGGGAGAATTTTCTGATCAAAAACCATTTCCAAGATGAGCCAGAGCAGCCAAAGGAAGACAAGACTAGGAAAAGTAGAAGAAAAAAGATTGACACAAGCATTGAAGACAGACCTGCATCTCCACTACAGCAAAGTGATGAGGAACTCACCCTTGCAGAATTGATGAGGAACAAGAAGTAGGGTGAAGTTAAGACAGAAGGTAAAACAGAAAAGAAGAGCAAGGTTACAAGTGAAGAAAACTTAAACCCTCTACAGCTGAGAAGGAGCTCTAGAATCTGAGGTTCAATGAAGAAAACACTACCATAAGAGATAGAGTTTATAAATTTAGAGGAAGAACCTCCAATACCATCTCCCATCAATATCTCTCCTCCACATAGCCTTGAAAATTATCCTATACATAATTTTGAAGGCAGCCCCAGCAAAAGATCTCTAGGCATAGACCCAATACAGCAAGAGATATATGACTACATAGAGTCATTAGAGAAGAGGAATGCATCAATAAATCTAGAACCACCTATAAATCCACAATAACCTCTACTTAATACCCTTAAACAAGAAATATATGAGCTTGAATAGGCATATTAAACAGGAGAATGAAGCTTTAAAGAAGCAAAACCAATTGGAGAAAGTCATTAGTGATAATACCATCCTGCACTTGGGACCGTGGTACAAAAAGAAAAGGAAGTTAAAAATAAAGAACAAATCACTAAACAGGGTAGTCATCAATCTCAAATACAAACTCCTCATGAAGAAGCCCAGGATGGCAGTCACTTCAAAGAAAAGTAAGAGGAGAAAACTGGATATATTAGCAAAAGTGTCTGAACAAATGCAATAGCATAAGGAAGTTCACATTTTTGAATTACGTGAGGACATGCAATGACTTCTTAGTGGGGGTATGTTGAACCTCAGAATTGTCCTTTCTATAACATCCTTTATCATCACTTTTTCTTACATTTTCATAAGTTCATACACTCCAATCAATGATAAATGTCATGTTTTATCTCAGGGAATGCATTTGAATGTTTTCTATGTTATATTTTGGTGTTCTTGTTATTTGAATGGATTTTTGTAACTCAACTATAGAAAGTAGCCTATTCTGTAGCTAATTGTTGTTTCCACAACTACTTTTATGGTTTGATAGGTTTTGAGGAGAAAATTAAGGAACGAGCCACATGGGCATCTCTAGAATTATCCACATATGGATTTTGTCCTATCACTTGGTCGAAATCAACTGAAAAGGGTGCATGTGATCATGGTCAAAGTCTGGTCAAAGGATGTAAGCCGAGAGCGAAGAACTCTTGATTTTCTCTGATGTAATAAACCAAGAGTTAACCAGTTAGAATTTAATTCTATGTTTCGGTTGTAATCGCCATCTGTAGGTGTAATTCGTTCCTCACATTTACATTTTATTTTGTTTAAATATCGGTTATGCAAAGGCCGAAGACTGTCTTAATTTCTGAAAACGATGTGTATGCTTTAAACTCTGTTCTTCTTCATAATACAAGGATTGTGTTCGTGGTTCCAGTTTCTGCTTAATGCGCATATAGTTAGCTAGGATATCGACCTATTATGTCGCAGAGGGCCCCTGCACAGGAGGAGGTTTTTCATTAGTTATTTTAGTTTAATTATTTGCTATGTTTTATCAATTCACAAGTAGATTAATATTGTGTTGCAGATTTTAAATTAATATCATAGATTCAAATTATGAATGTTTTCTTAGCATCAATATTAGAATGATTGTGTAATCTTTGCTTTCCAAAAAAATCTCAAAAAGGTATATTCCTCTATTTTCCAATTGGATTATGTTTGAGGCAATAGAGCTCACAGTTGTTTAGTTTCCTTTCATGTTCTTACACTGCTTTCTTAGATCAGATCCTCGGTTTATTGTATAATTGGATGCTCCTAAAGATCAGGCCAAGAAGGTGACTTGTCATACTTCCAAATTGGGTGCTCGAGTGTTTAACCTATGCAATAATTGAGTGTTCCTTTACATGATTTTAAACTTCTTTCCTAGATTAAGATCCTCAGTTAAATGTATAATTGAATGCTTGTAAATCATACCAAGAAGGTAACTTTGGTATACTTCCAAATTGGATGCTTGAGTGTTTAACCTATACAGTAATTGAGTTTTTCCTTACATGTTATTTAAATGCTTTCCTAGATTTAATTTTCAAAACTAAAGTGTAATCGATTGCTTGTACATCATGTCAAGAGGGTGACTATGTCATACTTCCATATTGAATGTTGGGGTAATTGATCATACATTAGTTGTCTTTTCCTTTGAATCTGCTTTCATTTAGATTAGCAATGCAATTTCAATTTTCAGTCATAAGATTCATATTTCAATCCATGGAGGAGGATTAACTTTAATTTTCAAAGTCACTAGAATAGGTACTATGTTTTTCATATCAGATTCTAACCATTTAAAAGTTTAATTCATTTTTATGCAAATTAGATTAGTTCAAGAACACTTCATTTTCTTCCTACTTTCAAAGTCAGTTTTACACATTTAAATTTCATTAGATTCAATTGATTCAATTCATAGTTTTCATTTCTTAAGATTAACATTTAGACATAAAGAACAAAATCCCCCAAAATAACAAAAAATACATACAACGAAGTAAGAAGAAAGTTAACTAAGCACATATAATGCACCACACTTCATCAGATTACAAACCTCGATTGATAATTTATGTGAAACAATTTAAGGCATTAAATTGGCTAAACAATTATATAATGCTAATTGTGTTTTCTTAGATGATCACGATCACAATGATTAGAATGTGTTTTTTAGTTGAATATGATGTTTGTACGATGGTTATCATGATCGTGATGTTTATTTAATTTAATATTAAATCATGATATTTATTAAATATTATGTCGTGATTGTAATTGAAATTTTAATTTTAATTGTATGTAAAATTGTAAAATTGTATTTGTATTTGTAATTGTAATGATATGTAAAATATTTATAAAATTTTAATTGTAATTGTAATATTTAATTTATTGTGAAATGATTGTAATTGTAATTGTATGTAAAATATTTGTAAAATTTTAATTGTAATTGTAATATTCAATTTATTTTGAAATGATTGTAACTGTAATTTTAATTGTAATTGTATATATATATAATTGTAAAATTGTAATTCTAATTCTAATTGTATGTAAAATTCTAAAATTGTAATTGTAATTGTATGTGAAATTGTAAAATTGTAATTGTAATTGTATGTAAAATATTTGTAAAATTTTAATTGTGAAATGATTGTAATTGTAAAATTGTAATTGTATGTAAAATTAGAAAATTATAATTGTAAATATTGTAATTTTACTTTTAATTGTAATTGTATGTGAAATTGTAAAATTGTAAAATTGTAATTGTAATCGTAATTCTAATTCTAATTGTATATAAAATATTTGTAAAATTTTAATTGTATTAATGTGAAATGATTGTAATTGTATGTAAAATTCTAAATTTCTAATTGTAATGGTATATATGTAAAATTGTAAAATTGTAATTGTAATTGTAAATTTTATGTAAAATTCTAAAATTGTAATTGTACATGAAATTGTAAAATTGTAATTCTAATTCTAATTCTAATTGTATGTAAAATATTTGTAAAATTTTAATTGTATTAGTGTGAAATGAATGTAATTGTAAAATTTTAATTGTGGTTGTAATTGTATGTAAAATTCTAAAATTGTAATTGTAATTTTAATTATAATTGTATGTGAAATTGTAAAATTGTAATTGTAATTCTAATTGTATATAAAATATTTGTAAAATTTTAATTGTATTAATGTGAAATGATTTTATTAAAATTTTTAAAATTTTAAATTTGTAAATAATTGTAAAATAATAAATCTAAAATAATATGATTTTTTGTAACACAATAAAATTTAGAAAATAATGCAAATAAATTCATGTATTTTAGAATTATCATTATTTTATTATGATCTTACATACCAAAAATAAAGAACTTTATACAATATGCCATTGTTTTTTAGATCAACATAATTACAAATGAAAATTACCAATTAATTCAAAATACATATTATAATGTTTCGTAAAAAAAGAGGCTTATAAGTTCTAAGGTAATTAAGTCCTCTTCTTTATAAAAACCCATTTTAAAAAGTATAAATATTGATGAAATAAGGCATGTACCATATCACTCTCGGTTCTCATGATCACCCTCATTGTCTTCCAGCTCGCATGGCATGATAACACTATTTTTCTAAAAAATATGTTTTTTATCTAGGGTCATGTCTCAATACGAACCACCAATCCCTATCCAAAACATTTGGGTAAAAAAACACATGGTTGTAATGTTTGGGGAAAACATAGGGCTCCTTAGCTTCATCCCACATCTTTCTATAGTTAATACATATCAACCTACTATCGTGATCTTCCTTTACATTATTCTGATCAAAGGTATCCCACCACTTACACCTAAAAATAACACATTAGAAATAAGAGAAATCCACTTCAATGATCTCTTGTATATTTCCAACATAACCTAATGTCCCTCGTACTAGGTTTTGATCACGGTGGCTAGATCAACTAGATTGATCAAACTCGACTTCCACTCCACAGTCTTCTGTCATGTGCCCATCATCGGCATTTTCTGTGAAAAAAATGTTATCCATATGCCCATATAGATGGGAACAAATGCACCTATAAAATAGTTAAAAAATGATAGTGTCATGTGTCTTATAATAACCCTACAGTTAAAATATGAAATATAGATGTAATTACATTTGAAAGGTCCATTATTAAGTTTCAAATGTACATATAAATTAAATAGATTATTACCAAGTTGGTGCACCCAATCCCTACATTTAGCGCATCCTCTTCAGAACGCGGATAACGATCGGTTGCACCGTATTTCTCTCTAACTTGGTCAGCAACCCAACTGTTGGGGAATATTTTTGGCATATTTTCTTTTAAATGGTCATGATAAGGCACACCTCTACCATTCAACCATCTGAATTATTTCCTGTCACTATCCCATTTCATCATCTTTTGTTTGTACAATGCGACCCATGGTTGTGTTGCTTCGGAATTTTAAAGAACGAATTTATTGATTTCTTCAATTTATGCATTCGCTGATGAAATCAAACTGACATTATATAGTACATAGAGATCAAAATATACATTATATCAAAGTTCAACATGAACATTTACTTAGTGTAAATTTGAAAAATTATAAGTCGTTTACTCTTTATCAAGCACTTTTTTCCATTCGTTTGGAGCAACTCCCCTTCTCTTTTGTCTTCATCCCTTTCATCGTCCCAAATCACCGCACCTGGTCTGTTGTCAATTTGCTTGATGCATTCACTGGCATAATAGAAATACTCATATGATATGTACCCCTCTGCCATAGACCCCTCAGATTTTGCCCTTTGTCGAACAAAACCTTTCAATTTCTTCATGTACCTTTCTAAGAAGAACATCCAACGATAAGAAACCACCCCAACTAATTCAACCTCATCTACTAGGTGGATTAGAAGATGAACCTGCAAGTCCATGAAACTCGTCGCTAGTTCCTTCTCAAACATACAAACAATCTCAACTATCTCTTGACACCACCATGGAATACGAGCCACATGAATCTCCATTGACATGATCCAACATACAAATGCAGAT
Organism: Pinus albicaulis; assembly: GCA_034641835.2. Lineage (NCBI taxonomy): Eukaryota > Viridiplantae > Streptophyta > Pinopsida > Pinales > Pinaceae > Pinus > Pinus albicaulis. The sequence continues at coordinate 684,806,529 of CM076579.1, forward strand.
AAATTAGATATGGCACGTCCTAGGTCTTGAGGGAATTCATGTTTCACACACCCACTCACAAACAAGGATAATGACATTGCAAAGTTATAAACACGTGCAATAATATACAAAATTAGTTATGTTTTATGATCCCTGCTGGGTTAAAATTTATTAATATAAAAATTAATAAAATCATGCTTTTGACATTATACGTACTCTTAGAAGATTCAAATGGTCATGTGATTTCAACCCTGAAAAATGGTCATCCATGGTGAAGCAGCGCCGTAGTGAAGACTCGTATGAAGATGGCACCCTCACACCCATTATAACTTCCTTTGCCAAAGAAAGATCGTTTTTTTTTAAATCCATGGGACATCACCTTCTTTGAAATACCATGAATTAGAGGGACCAACGCCTGCCTCTGATCCTGTACTTTCTAATCGTCTTGGCCAATGTTTCTTTTTAGTTTTTGAAGTAATAAGATCTTCCTAACAGCCAATGTGTCACTTTGTTTCGATGATATGTGCCTCCATAAAGAAGATGAAACATTTTAAATATATGCATAGGATCTAATAAGTGGGTAATATTAATATGCTCCCAATATGGGAGGTTATAAAAGATAGATTTCCTTTTCATCCCAATGGGAAATTTCTCAACATAGGTGTTGAATAATTCTGGATCATCCAACATAGGCTCCCCATTTGAATCGAACATTTCTATGAACTCCTTCTCCTTCTCTCTCTCATATGCTCTAAGCCATTCCGCTAGTGTCGTTATTGGAGGCCTTTGGGTTCTCTCTCGTTTACCATTGAAAGTGGATGTTTCTCTTCTATAAGGGTGTTCTTCTGGGAGGAATACCCTGGGGAAGTCATACACTGGATTTCGTAGGTAATTGGACCATCTAGCTTTTAGATAAGGTCCACAACATTTACATCCAAAATACCCTTTTGTTACAAGACCTGCAATATTATTGTATACAATTTATATGCATGGCACGTTAAATAATATCATGAAGATCATAACAATTACAATGAATTAAATAACTAATATGCGAAAGAATATTGTTACGTATATAAACAAATCAATAAACATGTAATTTACTAGAGCAAAATCCTAAGCATGGATAATCATGTGTCGTGTAAGAACATATGCCATACAACATAAAACTCCTCTTTGCTACAATGAGTCTTGATACATTGTATACATTTATCCCATCCCATAATTCCTTCAATTCATCTACCAATGGTTGTAAGTAGACATCCATAATCTTCATTTGTCTTCTACTAGGGACTATGAGAGCCAACATAAGATGTTCATTATTCACGGACAACCAGGGGGGGATATTATTATTGATCACTACTACAGGCCAAAAAAAATAGTTGGTGTTCTGGAGGGAATATGGGTTGATGCCATCCATGGCTATGTTGAGTCATAGACTTCGTACTTCATCCTTGAATTTTTCGGGCCATGTATCCTATATATGCCTCGTGGCTATTGAATCAGTTGGGATTCGCATAACTCCCAACTCACTTCTGTGTGAGGCATGCCATCCCTACAACATAGCTAATTCTTTGCAACGAAAGAGCCTTTGAATCCTTGGGATTATAGGCATGTGCCTCAATATATTAAAAGGAGGACCATGTGATTTACCCTTCTTTTTTTATTTATAATACCTATCATGTCCACATATCAAACATATCCCTTTGTATGCATATTCTTCTCTATATAGAATACAATCATTTGGAAATGTATGATATGATATGTACTCAACACCCAACATTTTCAAAAATTTCTTTGCCTCTTCGCAGCTACCGGGCAAGACATTATCACTCGGAAGAACCTTATATTGAATAACCTGTAGTTGGTGATCATGGAAAATATTAAATGTACATTAATGTTGATATAATTATTAACGTTCATAAAATTGACCATTTGTAATGTTCATTGTGTGATTATATTTCTCAAAATTATATAAGGGAGGAATTTATGGTAACTTACCTCAAAATTTTCCGAGAAACATGCATTCGACAAGCCAAAATTTGCTTTCAAGTTGTATAGTAACACCGTTGTCGCCAACTGGGTAGAATTTGATTGACCGCCAGGTCCAAAGGGAGGGGTGGTGGAAGAAAATTTAAGGCTTTCGAAAAAGGTGTCAGCGATATGAGCATCATCCCCTAGCTGATCATTGTTTTGGAATGCATCTAACAACAATGTCTCCATGGCAGTTGTATCCCTTAAGTAATCATCCATACCAACCTCTATTTTATTTCCTCCATTACCAGCTTGTGAAGAACTACTATCGATGTAGTCATTCGTAATTGGTGAATCTGGAAGTAGCGGGAACTGAATCGGTGGTTGATTCAACCATTCTTAGTATCGTTCCTCTCCGATTTTTTCTCTTAATTCAGCCTTCTCTCGATTTGACATTGTCGTGGGGTGCAACGGAAGATGGTAGGTAGGTCATCATCACTAGAATCCTAATAATTTCAAAAAATATATTTGAACATGATTAGTACAAAATCTATGATATCAATTAGTAAGAATGTTGACAATGCACGATTAATTTGTTTGACGTTGAAATAATTACATTAATATACCAAACAATTATTATTACCATCATTGCCTTCGGATTGTGGCTAGAAGATGCAATATTGTTACAATTGGTAGGGTGAAGCGACTGTCCATTTCCATCTACCAAATGCGCCTTGCAGTACGCTGCTCCTGATAAGAGTTTCCGACGTTTTGGGGTTGTTTTAATATTTTGTGCATCTAAACTCAATTCTGAATCTGCATGAACCTGCAAATTTGTATACATTGTTTATTAAGCTGATTGACATGGATAAAAAACATAAATTCAATTAGATAATGAAAATATAAATAAAATATGAAGTAAATATTACGTCTAGAGATGGATAGGGAGAACTACGCAATGGACTTTGAGAAATATTATGGAATGAGCTGGATTTTGAAGAATTGTCCATTCGATATAATTATGATATTTTCTTCCTACATTTGAGAAAAATCAAGAATAAATTTTAGTGCACACACCTAAAAGTAATTTTGGCACCTTAAAAATGGACTTATTGTTACCGGTGCTTATGTACAGATAACCGCACCGGTGTGTTTTAGTTACTACACACCGGTGTTGTGTTATTAACTGACGCACTTGTGCGGTGTTATTAATTGATGCGTCGGTGATGAAAAGCCGTAAAAAAAAAAAAAAAAACGCAACTTTAACTTTTTTTAAGTGAAAAAAAAAGTGGTAAATTGAAAAATGGGCGGAAAAATATTTTCAAAATCTAATTTCATAAAACAATTCTTTAAATACTAAACATTTTCATTATTTCACTATTTTTGCAAAAAAATTAAGCCACAGATTTGCACGAGACATACCTGGAGCAAGAGAGCATGAGATGGCCGTGGAGCAGCGAAATACTTTCGATCAGAACTATTTAGACAATCAGAATTCCAAAGCTTTGGTGATTCAAACCCTGTAACATAGAATTTCAAACGATCTCATGTTTTAATTTTATTGTTTTTTTTACATTTTCTGCAGTATTTTTTACGTAGTAAGTAAAAAAATTAAATTTTTTGTTCATTTTCAGAGAAAAAAAAACAAACAAACAAACAAACAAAAACAAAAAAAAAAAAAAAACAAAAACAAAAACAAAAAATTCCATTTTACCCTAAACTCTTCATTCTTTTTGTTTCTACCCTTGCTTCTTCATGTTTCTGTGATTTCAGAATTAGGGCTTTTCATTTTATATTTATAGGGTTTGTTTTGGTATATATATAGGCCTATGACATCTAACCTACAGGAGGACTTGCATAGTCGAATCCCAATCCATGTCAGCCCTTGCGTGAATTTTTAAAAAACTGAATTTTTTTAATTGGTGCGCCCTGCGTAACCTAGCACACCAGTGCACTGACTTATCATAGCGCACCGCACACATACTGTTTGATAAAAAAATTAAAAACATTTTTTTTAATCTGTGCGCCATATGTAAAAAAGGGCACCAGTGCGCTATTTCATTATAGCGCACTTCGCACGTACTTTTTGGAAAAAACAATTTTTTATTTTGTGTTAATCGGTGTACCATGTAACATATAACGCACCGGGTCTCCTTGTTGACAGAGAGCACCATATGGTGATCCCCTGTTTGCGCAGGGCGTTTATAGGAATAGGCTGCACCACCCCCTCCACAACACCATATGCTACAAAAACTAACACTAGACGATTTTTTATTATTTTGTCTGTGTTAATTGGTGTGGTGATTAACATATAATGCACCAGTGCTCCTTGTTGACATAGAGCACCATATGATGTTTTATACTATTTTGGCGGTGCATTTATAAGAACACGACACACTGGCGTCGATGCGTATAGGATGAAAAGCACACCGATTCTTGATATATTTTCTTTTACCTGAAAAGTTGATGATTTATTTATTAAATATATTAATGAATGATATGGTATAAGTTTCATATTGATAAAGAAATGGCTGACAAGAGATCAAGTAACAAAAATACTGATAACACATCAAGAAAAGCAAAAAGAGTAAGTTATTTGTAAATTCTTTACAAAAAATATTATTTTTGAACTATATGTAAGTTTAACTAATATGTATTTTTTACTGTGTATCATGCAGAGCCACAAAATGACAAAGCTCTATAAGATTATTTCTGATCTAGGACTAGAAGAGAGTAAAATCTTGATGGAAAAATTGCAAAAGGATGAATCAGATGAATGAAAAAAATACTATCGATCCAATATAAGTTTCTTTTTTAAATTTTCATTAATAATATACTTTAAATTATTAGATAACATGTTTCAAACAATCTATTAATTCACATATGTTTAATATTCTGCAGGGACCAACAACTCAGAAAAGGAATGTTGTTCTAAGAAAAGAAAAAAATAGAATATGCAAATGAAAATGAATTGCTCCTTAGTTCATCTGGAGTGGTGTTGGAGGTTAACGAAAGGGGAAAAACTTTTACAAAAGTTTGAGGGACCTAGTGGAACGAATGTATAGACGTTCTTTCCACTTATAATACAAAAAACAATCCAATGATTCCAAGAAACAAATTTTATCTAAACTACAGGAAGAGTTTCCAGAGAATTGGTCAATGAGACATGTTAGACTTTTAATAGAAAAAACGTACAACAACAAAAAAGAAGGAATGAAACAGTAATATTCCTTTAAATGTTTTTCTAGAATTATTTATAAATATATCATTTATAAATATCACTTTTGTTATATCTACTTTTCATATATCAATATAAAAATTAAATAGTTTATTGTCATGTTACATTTTCAGGAAGATTATGAAAATCTCAAAAGATGAACGAGCTGATATCAGAAATATGTCAGTAGGAATGTCCAAAAAGGTGTACAAGAAGTAGATGGGAAGATAACAAAATTGCATCACGGAGGAGCCATCTCAACAACAACGTACTTCAAATGTAATATGTAATCATTGAATTTTTCAATCATTAGGTACAATAAATAAACAATTTAGCATTAAATATTAATTTTCAAGTATTTTCTTGCAGAAAAGAAAAGAAAATGGAACCCATTCAACATATAAAACATGACGACAAGGAAGAAAAGGGTTGATATATAAGTTTGTGAGTAATTGTTACTTCCTTATAACAACTTAACTAGATTTCATTTTTGTATATTTTAAGTTGTTTTACAACAATCATCATTGAATGTCTTTAAACAGGTGCTAACATACAAAGAAGAACCATCAGACGAATTGATTGACATTGGGTTAAATATGGGTTGTGAGTATATGTTGGCATATCATAAATTAATTTTGGAATTTGTAATCATCTATCGATCTTGTTTTACTTAGCTCCGTCTATAATTAATAGAACAAAACAATCTTTTATATTAAATATATGATTTGTTATGGGGTATAAAACTTGCAGGAAACAAAGTATGGAATTGCACCAACATATGAAATCTTGAAAGATGGCATGAAATTAGGTTTTGAAAGAATGTGTATAGTTCATGAGTCAATTGTTGCTATGGCACGTCATTTCTTTTCGATTTACATTGATGTATATTATCTAATATTGCAATTTTCATTATTCTCACCAATGTATATACACTCATTACAATTTATTTTTATGTTTGTAAATGGAAAGTGAAGAAGAAGAAAACAATCAACATCGCGAACAAAACATTCCTAAAAATAACCCAAGACATGGAAGTAGCTCGAGCAGTGACAGCAGTTCAAGCAAAGAATGATGATCATTATGTTTGAATATCAAAGCAAGACATTGTATTTTTTGAAATATTTGTCTATGAAATCAGAAATTTTGTTTAATGTAATGGACATACTGTCCCAATTGAAAGACAAAGGGATACCAATAACTGTCCCATTTTGTATGACAAAGATTGTCTTATTCATATATATATAATAAAATATGTTTTAATTTATTATATTGTGTTCTCCATTGTCGCTGTGAAATGTAACACCACTGATTAAATTTATGGATGATTAAATATTATAATGAAGAGATGTGAAATATCATGATATGATATAACAAATGAATCCAAACATCACATTCAAATGCACTAATAAAAAATTAATTGATATGAATATTGTTATAAGATATGTGTCGTCTTTTGATGAATAATGAATTTTAAAAAATCACAATAATTATGATATGATATAACAAATTAATCCAAACTTCACATTCAAATGCATTAATAAAAATTTAATTAATATGAATATTGTTATAAGATATGTGTCGACTTTTGATGAATAATGAATTTTAAAAAATCATAATAATTGCACTGTCACAAGTCGATGTTTCTAAAAAATACAAAATGAACATCAGTGCGTGTCAATTACTGTATATCGGTGTGTTTGTATGATACAGCGCACTGGTGCATTTCTACGACCTATGGGCACCGCACAAATACCAATACCAATTATAAATCTTGGTGCGTTTGTGCTATACTACGCATCGGTGTGTTTATGTGAGACTACTCACTGGTGTGTTTGTATGACCTATGGGCACCGCACAAATACCAATACGAATTAGAACAATCAGTGTGTTTGTGCGATACTGCACACCAGTGCTTTTATGTGAGACTACTCACCGGTGCGTTTGTACAACCTATGGGCACCGCACAAATACCAATATGAATTAGAACAATCAATGCACTTGTGTGATACTGTGCACCGATGCGTTTCTATAATACTACGAACTGGTGCGTTGATACGACCTATGGGCAACGCATAAATCCCAATACCAATTAGAAACGGCCTATGGGCCCGGTGTGTTGTATCACCTACAGTGTGCCTGGTGCGATTTGATACCTTTACGACCCGGTGCATTCACCTTCGACCGCCCCAGGCTGACCATCTAGATGACACGCACCGGTGCATTAACACCTGAGTAGCGCACTGATGAAATAAACATCTGTAATAACCTCCGGCAGCCCAATTTTTTTAGTTGTGTTGAAATTCCGTTACAAGCTCTGCCAAAAACTCCATTACCAAAAATGAATGTTGTAGAAAATGTTTTTTTGACAATTTTGGCCAATTTTATAACACTAAAAACCTCCTTTATAACCTCCTCTAGAGGATCTTTTCCTTGTAGTGTTACATTCTGGTCTTCAATACTTCGAACATTTTTTACTTCCTCCCACCATAAATTAGCTTTCTCCCTCAGTTGATAAATAGCCAAGCGAGCTTAGAGGTTGTTTCTATATTCATAAACTTGAAAATACTTGTTCATATTAATTAGCCACGCTTCAACCACCTCTTTGGCCTCTCCATCGAAAGTACAAGGTTTGATTTTCTGGAACTCACCTTGCAATTTGACTTTCTATTTCTTCATCTCTTGTCATTCTGACACATTTCCAGATTCTGCTTCGTTATAATTTTTGTTTTTATTGCTCCGCTGTGTATGACTTCCTTTTGGCTTGTCATTAGTCTGTCGTCGTTGTTTTCTTTCTTCCCGGGTGTCTCTTTCAGGGCTTGGTGGGACTATCCCTTGATTCTAACTTTTGGAGAGGCTTTTGAGAATCCTCTTCTGCTCTTGCATCAGTCTTTCATTGTCACTTCTCACCCGAACCATTTCTTCTTGTAATTGTTGCACTGTACTCAGCAGGATACTCGTCTAACGTTGTTCTTCCTCTAATAATCTGCTGGTTTGTTGATGTTGATCTACACTCAACTATACCCACAATTATGGGTTCATTTTAGGGTTGGATTGGGGATGAGATTCCCCAGCATTTCTAGGTACTTGGCTCATTTATCTCCTTCTCATTGTATCCTTTCTACTTTCTGTGCACAATTTACAAACATCAATTGTTATTCAGGTGACCCATTTGGGTCCTAGCGTATGAACGATGCTCTGATACCACTTGTGACATTCACTCACATAGAAAATAAAAAATAAAAAATAAAAAAATATTTTTTACGCTTCAATTTAATCTAACTTACTATTCACAAGAAAATTACCTTGGAACAATTGTATTATTAACCAAAGAAGATTGAAATGCTAACCAAATGTTATTAAGGATATTTTCATTAGACTTACTATTACATAAGTCCTTTACCATACTCTAACATTACCGAAATAAATAAATATATATATATATATATATATATATATATATATATATATATATATATATATATATTATGTTGGCACTGATGTTTTCTAAGGTTGTTCCATAGTTTAAAAATGTACCAATATTTATGCTTCACATTTGTGTGATTACCGTAGCCATTTCGATTTGACGGTTTAGCACCTGTCAGCCTTCATGCTTATCCCAACCGCAGTATCTCTCTCTCATCATAAATGTGGTTATTATTATTCGATTGTCCAGCATGATTTGATCGTACCCTAATCTTATCTCCGTTAGATTTCTTAGTGATTTAATACATAATTAAGGATTTGATAGTTGATAAGGGTTTGGCATTTATTATGGTACTCACCGTTGGATTTACCACCGTATGATAGACGACTATGATGAGATTTGGGTAGGGTTAGCATAATGACCTGCCCCTCAACCCTAATCGCTTTATTTTTTCCCCCGTGAAACAGTGGGAGGGTTTTGTTCTCCACTGCTCTGTAACTCTATGTCGACATGACACCATTTCGTTGTTGGCTCGTTTGTCTTCTGGTCTTACTCGACCACTTACAGGTATTTAGTTGTCTCGCCACCATCACCAGGCCTTTGGAGAGCCTCCGGCTTTGCCTAGTTATTCACAAGTACTCGGATGTCAAAACACAGTTTGTTTATTCAACCCCTTTCAAAATTTCTTCGGCGATATTTGTTTCCATATCTGTCTTAAATTTTTGGTTATGTCTCTCTTACATGCACAAACCTTTCGGTATTTTGCTCTGTTTAGGTGGCAATTGATAAGGACTGCGACTATTTTTTTGGGCAGTGTTTTAATGGATTCTCTCATTTAACCCTCTACAGGAATAATATGGAAGCTCTCTACCTGACTACGCTGGATATTCAAGCAACAGTCTTCAACTTCGCGTTTACAGGTAATCTTCTTGGTATTCGAAGTGTTATTTCTGCAAAGATGAATTTTTTTTTTAAAGTAGACATTCCAAGGTAATTATGCCTGACCTACTTTGTTGTTTTTCTAGCTCTCGGGTCTTTAGTATCGAACCCTGTTATAAATTAAGGTATGCTATATTTTCTTTTACAGGTTCAATCTATTAGTTTACCCCAGAGTTTTATATCGCCCCTAACTTGGAAATTTTCCCGAATTTTCATTTCAGGTATCTTACGGCACCTATGGTTAACATGGCGCTCTCCCACATTTCGTTTTCGTGCTCAAGAAATGACCTCTTCACCTTTTTGCGCACAGGTACCGCGATCTCTACAATGTTTAATTTCATTTGAAGCCCTTCAGGCTTCTAGGTATAAACCTTATGTTATCATAGTACTTCTCGAAGGAAGCATTACACGCTCGGTTCTTTAATTTATACATGATGTAAATGACTTCCATCTTGAGAATGGCTTGGTGTGTAATGTTTCCGGGGTTTATAAGTTTTTTCCATACATGCAAAGATATCACAGTCGTGTTCAGGGTTTCTTATCCAGCTAGTAACTTGTATGTTATTTTGTCTTGGAACTACTCTAATTCTTGTTTATGGTATAAATAAGAAAGTGTTTTTCGGCACAAAGTTATTTTCCGCCTTATATGAATTTACTGTGAATGTCACTTACCTCGATATTTTGATTTTAGTATAGTAACAATGTATGTTCAGTCCATCCCTCACGGTGCGTCGACTATGTAATTTAACTTACATCTATATTATGGTCGACTGTGCTAATACTATGTTTAAATGCTTATATTATATCAATTTATTTTCATGTAGTTCGTCTACTCATTTTTCTTCTGTAATAAGTTATTTGTGTACTTTCATGTTTTGGTACATTGTATACATGGTGATAATCTTAATCTTTTACAGAGTTTATTACATTTTTTTATTAACGATAATGCCAATTCAGTAGGCTACTTTTATTTTAATACATAGTATTTTTTCATTCTAACTGTTACCTTCTTGTAAATTTGTCCAGATACTGTACAGGGTAGATGTCCAGACCATATTTATTTCTTGGGTTACCTTCTCTAATTCGCACAGTCCGTGTATACTTATTTATTGAATAGGGAACGAACTATATAGTCTGGGGTTTCAAACCTTGGATAGTCTAACAGTTCCCTTCCCAATCTTTTTCTGGCATTTACATTTAATATCCTAAATTCTTCTTTCTACCCTAACACGACCATTCTTGACTCAACAACACATAAATATAAAGCACAAGAAAAATTGAATTGTCTTTGAGAACAGAACTAATTAATCTCCTCTTCACTGCTATACACCATCATTCATTCTTTATTAAAGAAATTTATCACACAAGCAACTTTACTGTCTTTCTCTATGATTTGATTAAATTAAAGAATTAACATTTTAACAAATATGGAAAATAAAATACAGTAAGATTCACAGAAATTACTAGACAACTTCTTAAGTTACTTATCTCACTTTAGAATGCTGATGATAACGTCCCAACCATGAGAGAGAAAATTACGTCCTGAACTCCCCCCGTGCACCACACCAGTGTAGGGCTTAGATAACAATGTTTCTAGATTAGACCTCAAGACCCTCAGTCCAATCTTCCTTTCCATATTCAGGTTGCTGAGTTTCCACTAGTTCCAACCAGCTATGAATTGTGTAACATTCACCATAACTCAACCATAAAAAAAATAAAAATAAAAATAAAAATTACTTTTACCTTCTTATACCTAGCTATGTGAACACTTATAGTTACCAACCTTATTAATATGATTCTCTAAGGAGTTATACATAAATCCTCTTTTACACATGGCTAATTATAAACATTAGTTCATTCAAAATTCCATGCAATACTAAACAAACATAATTATGATCCTAATCTATGCTTATACTAGACACTTGCAAACGTAATGAATACCATGCTTTTCCTTTACATATTTTTATATGTATATATTACTTTGTCTATCATAAGGATCATCATTTTGAGAATTATTTAACCCTGACAGTACTTTCCCGATTGCAAATTCTCGACATTATAATGCATTCAATGTTGTCATGTGATTCATTAAGTTAGGATAGGGTTGCTGGAGTCCTTGGCATGGAGATTCGGATTATAGAATGGCACCTGCTTAGCCTACCTCCCTTGGATCTCAGGGATTGAGATCTGCGGTCCAGATCCACTGTTACCCATTTAGGGTAATGACCCAGCCTAACCCTAACTTCTTTCCATCATTCACTCGGCTCTGGTAGCATTGCACCTCTACAACCTGCCACCTTCGCCCTTGTTCGACCAATGTCGTCTTCTACTCAGCTTGGCCTCCAGGTACCTTCAACAGGTATGCGTAGTTGTGATTTAACTCTTGCAGGTTTGAATTATTTGGCATCATCGCCCTCTGCTACAAATTTTATGGCATTCTTCAGTTTTAACATTTGTCAGAATGTGCAAGTCTCATAACTCTGGTTTCATGACTGAATCTCAGTTTAAGGCTAGGTCTCGGGCTATTGTCCCCTTTGCTCTTTGACGTTGGTTCATTTAGCCCCAAATGGTAAGCAATACAACAATCCTTCTGTGATTGCTACAAGCCCTTTCTTCTAGGTTTAATGTGGATTATTTTTATGTGCAGTGTTCTCAGATTAAGACCTGCGAAATTCATCCCTTCTCAGGTAACTTACCCTTGGTTTCTATTGCACTTACCCATGATATTCATTCCTTGGTTATGAGGGTGAGATTTTCTTGACATTCACGTTTTGGTTTTGTACAGGTAATACGTGTATTGAAGGAAAGGGTTTCATATCAAATTGACTTTACAAGTGTGCACTTCATTTTTCAATAACCCTGATGCCTTCCTTAATAGGTACCAACTACTCTTATTTTTCGTAGGCTTATAACATGGGCCTTCATGCTTGGTCCTATGGTGTCGCACGACGTTATGAATTCAGGGTTTAGTTTTCTCAGTTTGATGAAAATGCTATTCTTTAGTTTCCCTGTATTCGAGGGCTCTGCCCTGCACATAATTAACTGTATGCACTATTAATGGTTTTCATTGTAACTTAAATGGTTCTTTTTGGCTCTGGCGGTCGAGCTCCCAGCTCACCCTACGAGGTTTCCTCCTCGCAACAGTTGTCTTTATTTAAAAGTTATATGTATATGTTTTCTTTATCACATACATTTGCTTGTCCCCGTAGTGCTTCAGAGTTGTTGCCTTGTTCTTTCTTCAAATGTTCGGTCCTTCTAAATGAAACTACTGCAATCTCTATTTTCCTGTAATGGTTTATATATATATATATATATATATGATTATAACGATCACTCTCTTACATTTCTGGACTCTCGCATTTGACTTAAAGGTTGTTCGAATTAGCTTTGTTATCTATCTTACTAGCTACAGGTATCAATCCTTTACTTCTTTGTTTCCTACAATGAAATGTACAGTTCGAGGGTTTCTGTATGGTAGATACCTATATGTTTCAACTGTTGTTTTCTAGGTATCTTCTTCACATGAATTTTTCCAGCAGTTTGCATGCCAGTATTACAGTTTTGTAGTATTATGTTTTCGGTAGTAAATATATATCTTTCCATTCCAGAAATTAATCTATGTTTGTTCGGTATAAAGGAGACTTTTCCGTTATTTTGACTGTAACATTTTCTAAGTCACAGATAGTAGCTTTTGTCTTGTTTTCAAGAAAAGAAATTGGTTTTACTTCTTTCGGTTAGGTAATTTAAGAGGTGTCCAGACCATCCAGATTTATTGTCCATGTATATCATAGTTATGGAAAAACGATCAGTTCTGGGGTCTAGGGTTTTGACCTTGGACCCTGAACTAACAATTTCTTCCAAATTTTCTTAATTTTCTTTATCATCTTAATTTTCTCTAGATCGACCGCTATTCCCTCAGTGGAATAACATGGCCTAGATACTAGATTTCTTCCTTGAAGAAGTCACATTTGCTGAACTTGGCGTACAGTTGATGTTTTCGTAACATCTCCAACACTATCCTTAAGTGCTCCTTGTGTTCCTCCATGTTTTTTGAATAAATTAAAATATCGTCAATGAATATCAACACAAAACTATCCAAAGGGGGTGAAATATGCCATGCATCATCCTCATAAATGTTGTTGGTGCATTATTTAAACCAAAGGGTAATACCACAAACTCGTAATGTCTGTATCTAGTACGAAGGCAGTCTTATAGACATCCTCTTCTTTTATCCGGATCTGGTGGTATCCATACCTTAAGTCTATCTTCGAAAATATAGTGGCCCCCTTCACCTGATCAAACAGGTCATCAATCCGTGGTAAGGGATATTTATTTTTGACGGTCAGTTTATTGAGTTGTCTATATTCCATGCACATTTGCATGGTTCCATCCTTTTTCTTTACAAACTACACCGGTGCTCCCCAAGGGGACACACTCGGTCGAATATACCCCTTATCCAACAATTGTTGCAGCTGCATTTTCAGTTCGGTTAGCTCAAGTAAACTCATTCGATATGGTGCCCTTGAAATTGGTGATGCTCTTGGCATCAACTCAATAGTGAAATCGATGTCCCTTCTTTGAGGAAAACCTAGTACATCTTCTAGGAACACGTCCATGAAATATTGTACCACAGGTATGTTCTCCATCATAGGAGTCTTATCCTTAGAATTAGAAAAACCCACCTGAATGGCATATAACTGACATCCCTTTCTAATACACTTACTCATTTGATAAGCTGTAATAGGACGCAACTGTAGGGGTTTCTTGATTCTTTGCATCTCCTTACAAGTTCCATCTTGCATTCTATAATATATAGTCTTTTATTTACAATCTACCAGTGTACAATGTTTCTCCAACAAATCCATGCCCAGTAGCACATCATAGGTTCCCAAAGGAAATACATTCAGATCCACATTTAATTGTTGTGTTCCAATTTCCAGTGTACAGTTTGGAATTTTGGCACAAAATTTTCTCTTTGCTCTAGTGGCTAGCTGTACCAGCCAGGGATTTTTGAATTTCTAACTTTGTAATTTACATATTTCTACTATTTTGGGGTTTACATAACTTAAACTTGCACATGGGTCAACCAAAATAGAAACAGGCTGCGAAAGTAGCTTACATTCCAATTCTATCATTGTTGGTTGATAATCTGCCTGACGATCTTCCAATGTTGTGTTAATTCTGGGTATATTTCAGGCTACATCTCCCACTGTAGAATCTTCTTGTAGATTAGCAGTTGTTTCACTTCTTCCTCGTTGTGGGAAATTTTTATAGTAATGAGCCTCGCCACACCCCCAACACTGTAGAGGTGGTTTCTAGGGTTGTCCTTGTTCAGGTTTGTTGGAAGCCTCTGTAGGCCTCTCTTTTGTAGGCCACTAGGTTCTTCAATGGTTCCTTCCAAACGGTTTGCTCACTGAATTCCTTGTAGAATTCTTAAAGTTACCAGTCCTAGTATTTTTGAAATTTGAACTGCTTTTCTACCGTTTTCTTGGCTGCCAATTTTTTCCTAGTTCTCCTTTTGCCTTGGACTGCTAGTAACACATTCTCGCTTTACGAATTTCTTTGTCCATGGTCCTTGGATTCATGAACTCAATTCGTTATTTCATGTGGGTTGGCAAACTACTTAAGAGCTAATGAACCTTAGCCTTTTCATCTCTTAGATAAGGAACGTATCTCAGTAGGGAAGTGAACTTGGTTATGTACTCATCCATCGTCATTGACCCAATTTCAAATCGTGGAATTCTCTGGAATTTTTGTCATAGAAACGTTATGTTAGATATTTGTATTTAAAGTATTGTTGGAATGAATCCCATGTCACTTCCTGATCTTCAATGCTGCGGACATTCTTGACTTCCTCCCACCATAGGGTGGCCTTTCCTCTCAACTGATAAATGGCTAGTCTGGCTTTAATATTGTTGTTGTACTCATAAAATTGGAAATACTTGTTCAATTTAATCAACCATGCTTCAACCACCTCCTCCGCTTCTCCATAAAATGTAGGTGGTTTTATCTTTCGGAACTCACCTTATAGTTCCACTTTTTGTTTCTTAATTTCGTGTCGTTCCGACACATTACCAGATTCAACCTCATTATAATTTATATTCCTGTTACTTCACTATGAATGGCTTATTTCCACTCTATCAGTGGTTTGGTCCTTGGCTTGTCGTTCATTTTCTTCCTACATGTCTCTATCAGGACTGGGTTGTAACACTCCCTGATTCTGTTTGTCAGAAAGGCTCTTGAGTATCCTTTCCTACTCTTGCATCCGACGCTCATTGTCATTCCTCACATGGACCATTTCTTCCAGTAAATTCTGCAAAGTACTTAGCAGTATACTGGTTTGGTGTTGTTGTTCCTCCAGCAGTCTACTAGTTTTCTGGTGTTGATACACACTCAGCCGAATCCACATTTCAGGATTCATTTCCGGTTGGGGTTGGGGTGTAGGTTTCCTTGCATTTCGAGGTGCTTGTTGTGTCAATCCTCTCCTCATATTGTCTTCTACAATATTATTTCTTTTATGTGCATCATTTACACACACAATTCATCATGTTAGGTGACCCCTAGGGTCCCAGCGAGCAAACACTGCTTTGATACCACTTGTAACATTCACCATAACTCAACCATAAAAATAAAAATAAAAAACTTTTACCTTATTATACCTAGCTATGTGAACACATATAGTTACCAACCTTATTAATTTGATTCTCCAAGGAGTTATACATAAATCCTCTTTTACAGATGGCTAATTATAAACATTACTTTATTCGAAATTCCATGCAATACTAAAAAAACATATTTATGATCCTAATCTATGCTTGTACTAGACACTTGTAAACATAATGAATACCATGGTTTTGATTTTCAAATGTTTATATGTATATATTACTTTGTCTATCATAATGATCATCATTTCGAGAATTATTTAACCCCGATGATACTTTCTAGATTGCAAAATCTCGACATTATAATGCATTCAATGTTGTCGTATGGTTCATTAAGTTAGGATAGGGTTGTTGGAGTCCTTGGCATGGAGATTCAGATTATAGAATGACACCTACTCAGCCTACCTCCGTTGGATCTCGGGGACTGAGATCTATGGTCCAGATCCACCGTTACCTGTTTAGGGTAATGACCCGACCTAACCCTAACTTTTTTCCATCATTCGCTCGACTCCAGCAGCACTGCACCTCTACAACCTGCCACCTTCGCCCTCATTCGACCAGTGTCATCTTCTGCTCGGCTTGGCCTCCAGGGACCTTCAACAGGTATGCGTAGCTATGATTTAACTCTTGCAGGTTTGAATGATTCGGCATCATCGCCCTCTACTGCAAATTGTATGGCATTCTTCAGTTTTAACATTTGTCGGAATGTGCAGGTCTCAGAACTTTGGTTTCATGACTGAATCTCGGTTTAAGGCTGGGTCTCGAGCTACTATCCCCTTCGCTCTTCGACGTTGGTTCATCTAGCCCCGAATGGTAAGCAATACAACAATCCTTCTTTGATTACTAGAAGCCCTTTCTTCTAGGTTTAATGTCAATTATTTTTCTGTGCAGTGTTCTCAGAATAAGACCTGCGGAATTCATCCCTTCTCAAGTAACTTACCCTTGGTTTCTATTGCACTTACCTGTGATATTCATTCCTTGGTTATGAGGGTGAGTTTTTCTTAACATTCATGTTTTGGTTTGTACAGTTAATACATGTATTGAAGGAAAGGGTTTCATATCGCATTGACTTTACAAGTGTGCACTTCGTTTTTACAATAACCCTGCTGCCTTCCTTAACAAGTACCAACTACTCTTATTTTTCGTAGGCTTATAACATGGGCCTTCATGCTCGGTCCTATGGTGCCGCACGACATTATGAATTCATGATTTAGTTTTCTCAGTTTGATGAAAATGTTATTCTTTAGTTTCCCTGTATTCGAGGGCTCTCCCCTACACAGAGTTAATTGTATGCACTATTAATGGTTTTCATTGTAACTTAAATGGTTCTTTTTGGGTATGGCGGTCGAGCTCCCAGCTCACCCTACGAGGGTTTCCTCCTCACAACAGTTGTCTTTATTTAAAATTTATATTTATATGTTTTCTTTATCACAGACAATTGCTTGTCCCCAAAGTGCTTCAGAGTTGTTGCCTTGTTCTTTCTTCAAATGCTCGATCCTTCTAAATGAAACTTCTGCAATCTCTATTTTTATGTAATGGTTTATATATGTGTGTGTGTGTGTGTGTGTGTGATTATAATGATCACTATCTTATATTTCTAGACTCTCGCATTTGACTTAAAGGCTGTTCGAATTAGCTTTGTTACCTATCTTACTAACTACAGGTATCAATCATTTACTTCTTTGTTTCCTGCAATGAAATGTATAGTTCGAGGGTTTCTGTATGGTAGATACCTGTATGTTTCAACTATTTTTTTCTAGGTCTCTTCTTCACATGCATTTTTCCAGCAGTTTTCATGCGGGTATTACAGTTCTATAGTATTATATTTTTAGTAGTAAATATATATCTTTCCATTCCAGAAATTAATCTATGTTTGTCCGGTATAAAGGAGACTTTTCCGTTATTTTGACTGTAGCATTTTCTAAGTCACAAACAGTAGCTTCCGTCTTGTTTTCAAGAACAGAATTTGGTTTTACTTCTTTCGGTTAGGTACTTTAAGAGATGTCCGGACCATCCAAATTTTATGTCCATGTATATCATAGTTATGGAAAAACGATCAGTTCTGGGGTCTAGGGTTTCGACCTTGGACCCTGAACTAACAGTTTCTTCCAAATTTGTATATTTCATTTATATATATATTTCCATCTCTATTTAGTCCAGAACTGTGGTTCCGACATTTCTGTATTTACTTTGACAGTCAGGCTATAACTATAAATTATTCATATAGTTTTGCTACACAACCCACAAATATTCAACAATTCCACAATAAAGCCCATAACATAATATAACAGAGACATATATAGCTTAAAATTCACATGCACAGTGTAAAATCCTTCTTCCATATCCTATGACACAATACCAATATTGAAAGAATTTTGGTCTAACAAACATTCCTGTATTAATAAGTCTGATTACATGTCTGCATTAAAATAAATCTATGTACTTATCTCACATCAGGCTCTACTGATGATGTCCTCCCTACCATGAGCGAGGCGATTACATCCTCACTCCCCCCGTGCTCCACACTTGAGATGAGTAGGTTCACAGAGATTTCGGAAGAGAGCTCGGGACCCCAAGTCCAGTCTTCTTTTCCAGGAATTTTCAGGAATGCTGAGTGTTTCCACTGGTCTCCACCAGCTCAGGAAATCATCACTCTCTTCCCTTCCTTTCCTTAGTCATACCACAAAACCCCTTTTCCTCAATGGGATTCACTTTTTATCCTCAGAGGAAAGGTAACTGTCTTTAACTATTTTCTGTTCAACCACTTCTCAGTTCTTGGAATACTTTTATCATCAGTCTTTTTACATTTTATGGAACCACTATTCCATGATTGAATTTTATTTCAACGCAACATAATTAATTCATGTTCATCATGTAATCTTTTCCTTGAAAGAAATAAATGTTTTTAGTCTCTTAAAAATAAAATAAAATAACAACTAGTTAGCACTTAAGCCATCTGTCACAACTCCCCCCCTGGAAGTAAACACCGTCCTTGGTGTTTCACTCCAGCTCAGAAAATAACTCTGGATAAGCCTCATGAACAAACCCTTCATCTTCCTAGGTAGCATCATCCGAGCTGAAGTGCTTCCACTGCACTTTATCATGGGTGATGGCTCGTCTCCGGAGCATGATCTCTCTCTGATCGAGTATATGCTGAGGTTCGACCAAAAATTCGTTGTCAGACTCGACCTGCATTCAGAAAAACCATGAATTAATTTCTCATAAAATTCAGTGTTTCAAGATAGAATTTTTTTACTCCTAACCTATCTGAATGCTTTTCCAGTGTATTACATGCTTTGGGTCATGTACTTATCGTTCCAGTAAGGATACATGGAACACATTGTGCACCCGAATATGGCTAGGTAAAGCCAATCGATACACCACAGGTCCCACTCTCTCCAATATCTGAAAAGGTCCACAGATTCTGGGAGCTAACTTGGTATAGGAGGCCCACCTTAATGTGCTC
This sequence comes from Pinus albicaulis, assembly GCA_034641835.2. Lineage (NCBI taxonomy): Eukaryota > Viridiplantae > Streptophyta > Pinopsida > Pinales > Pinaceae > Pinus > Pinus albicaulis. Next base: position 684,826,187 of record CM076579.1, read on the forward strand.
TTCTTTGGTTTAATTATTACATACACATGATCGCCCACCTCAAATTCTCGATACGTCCTCTTCTTATTTGCGTATACCTTCTACCGATCTTGAGCTGCTTTCAAATTTTGTTTGATCTTTCTTACTTCTAATTTCTCAGCTAACATCTCTGGTCCAAGCATCAACTTGGTTTCGGGGCTGCTCCAATTGATGGGAGTACGACATTGTCGTCCATACAAAGCTTCGAAGGGACTCATCTTAAGAGATTCCTGATAACCATTGTCATAGGAAAATTCTACTAAATGTAGATACTCTTCCCATTTCGTTGGTTGATGCATCACGTACATGCATAGCATGTCGTCCAAAATTTGGTTCACCCGTTCAGTTTTTCCATCCGTCTGGGGATGATAAGCAGTGCTAAAATTTATTTGGGTTCCCAAACCTGTAAATAAAGTCTTCCAGAATGCTGAAGTAAACTTCACATCCCTATCTGATATGACAATCTTTGGAATGCCATGCAGTCTAAAAATCTCTCTCATAAAAATATCTGCTATCTTCGCAGTTTTGTAAGTAGATTGTACAGGTATGAAATGTGCTACCTTGTTCAATCTATCAACCACCACCATAATTGAATCACTGTGTCGTTTTGACCTTGGTAAACCAGTAATAAAATCTAGGGAGATAACTTCCCATTTCCATTCAAGCATTGGTATAGGCTGCAACAATCCAGCTGGATGTTTATGCTCCACCTTAACCTGTTGACACTCCAGGCATTTGTTTAAATATTTTGCAATGCTTCTTCGCATACTAGGCCAGAAATAGACATTTCTAATTGTTGTTAGCATTTTATGGTATCCTGGGTGTCCTGAGTAATTACCGTGGTGATACTCATTCATGATCAACTCCTTCAAACCCATTCGATTTGGAATATATATCTTTTCCGTAAAGGTTAGCAACTGATCTTTGATAACTCAATAGTCAAAATTTTTTTCTTTCCTTTTGGCTTCCTCCACTTGCTGCCATAAAAATTGGTATTCAGGATCCTTCTCGGCTTCCTCTTTTATCTGATCTAAAAATTTGCATTCAATCTGGTTATAGCAAAGTTCATAAACACAATGCAATTTTCTGCTTAAGGCGTCCGCCACACAGTTTTCTTTACTTAGGAAGGCATTCCCTCTTGTCTGGCGAGATTTTATATCATCTTGCTTAAAGTAGCTAGTTAGGCTGCTATGGTCGGTTTTTAACACAAATCTTTTTCCTAGCAAGTAGTGCCTACATACCCGGAGTGCATGCACCACCGCTGTCAGCTCTAAATCATAGGTTGAGTATCATTGTTCATGCTCTTTTAATTTCCTCAATTCATAGGCAGCCACTCTTCCTTCTTGCAATAAAATTGCCCCAAATCCTTCCTTACAAGCATCGGTACAAACCTTGAATTCTTTGTTGGGGTCGGCTACCCTCAACACCTGGGCAGTGGTCAAAAAGTGTTTTAACCTTTCAAGACTATTTTGGCACTCATTCGTCCATTTAAATACTTTTCCCTTCCACTGTAAAGAGGTAATTGGAAAAGGAATATTTGAGAATCCTTCAATGAAACGTCGATAGTATCCAACCAATCCCATAAAGGATCAGATATCTGCCACATTTTGGGGTACTCACCATTCCATAATCGTCTTAATTTTCTCTGGATCGACCGCTATTCCCTCAGCGGAAATAACATGGCCTAGATACTGGATTTCTTCCTTGAAGAAGTCAAATTTCCTGAACTTGGCGTACAACTGATGTTTTCGTAACAACTCCAACACTATCCTTAAGTGATCCTTGTCTTCCTCCATGTTTTTTGAATAAATTAAAATATCGTCAATGAATATCAACACAAAATTGTCCAAAAAGGGGTGAAATATGCCATGCATCAACCTCATAAATGTTGCTAGTGCATTAGTTAAACTAAAGGGTAATACCACAAACTCGTAATGTATGTATCTGGTACAGAAGGCAGCCTTGTAGAAATCCTCGTCTTTTATCCGGATCTGGTGGTATCCATACCTTAAGTATATCTTTGAAAATACAGTGGCCCCCTTCACCTGATCAAACAGGTCATCAATTCGTGGTAAGGGATATTTATTTTTTACGGTCAGTTTATTGAGTTGTTTATAGTCCATGCACATTCGCATGGTTCCATCCTTTTTCTTTACAAACAACACAGGTGTTCTCCAAGGGGACACACTCGGTTGAATATACCCCTTATTCAACAATTCTTACAACTACATTTTCATTTCGGTTAGCTTTGGTACACTCATTCGATATGGTGCCCTTGAAATTGGTGATTCTCATGGCATCAACTCAATAGTGAAATCGATGTCCCTTCTTGGAGGCAAACTTGGTACATATTCTGGGAACACATCCATGAAATCTTGTACCATAGGTATGTTCTCCATCATAGGAGTCTTCTCCTTAGAATTAACAAAACCCACCTGAATGGCATATAATCAACATCCCTTTCTAATACACTTACTCATTTGAGAGGTTGTAATAGGACGCAACTGTAGGGGTTTCTTGATTCCTTGCATCTCCTTACGAGTTCCATCTTTCATTCTATAATATATAATATTTTCTTTAAAATCTACCAGTGTACAGTGTTTCTCCAACCAATCCATGCCCAGTAGCACATTGTAGGATCCCAAAGGCAGTACATTCAGATCCACATTTAATTGTTGTGTTCCAATTTCCAGTGTACAGTTTGGAATTTTGGCACAAAATTTTCTCTTTGCTCCAGTGGCTAGCTATACCAGCTAGGTATTTTTGAATTTTTGACTTTGTAATTTACATATTTCTACTATTTTGGGGTTTACATAACTTAAACTTGCACCTGGGTCAACCAAAATAGAAACAGGCTACGAAAGTAGCTTACCTTCCAATTCTATCATTGTTGGTCGATAATCTGCCTGACGATCTTCCAATGTTGCGTTAATTCTGGGTATATTTCGGGCTACATCTCCCATTGTAGAAGCTTCTTGTAGATTAGCAATTGTTTCACTTCTTCCTCGCTGTGGGAAATTTTTATAGTAATGAGCCTCGCCACACCCCTAATGCTGAAGAAGTGGTTTCTAGGGTTGTCCTTGTTCAGGTTTGTTGGAAGCCTCTGTAGGCCTCTCTTCTGTAGGCCACCGATTTCTTTGATGGTTCCTTCCAAACTGTTGGCTCACTGAATTCCTTGTAGAATTCTTAAAGTTACCAGTCCTAGTATTTTTGAATTTTGAACTGCTTTTCTACCCTTTTCTTGGCTGCCAATTTTTTCCCAGTTCTCCTTTTGCCTTGGACTGCTAGTAACACATTCTCGCTTTATGAATTGCTTCATCCATGGTCCTTGTATTCATGAACTCAATTCGTTATTTCATGTGGGTTGGAAAACTACCTAAGAACCACTGAACCTTAGCCTTTTCATCTCTTAGATAAGGAATGTATCTCAGTACGGAAGTGAACTTGGTTATGTACTCATCCATCGTCATTTGACCTAGTTTCAAATCGTGGAATTCTCTGGACTTTTCGTCATAGAAATGTTCTGTTAGATATTTGTCTTTAAAGTATTGTAGGAACGAATCCCATGCCACATTCTGATCTTCAATGCTGCGGACATTCTTGACTTCCTCCCACCACAGGGTGGCCTTTTCTCTCAACTGATAGATGGAAAGTCTGGCTTTAAGATTGTTGTTGTACTCATAAAATTGGAAGTACTTATTCATATTAATCAACCATGCTTCAGCCACCTCCTCCGCTTCTCCATCAAACGTAGGTGGTTTTATCTTCCGTAACTCAACTTGTAGTTCCACTTTTTGTTTCTTAATTTCTTGTTGTTCCAACACATTACCAGATTAAACCTCATTATAGTTTCTATTCTTGTTACTTCGCTGTGAATGGCTTATTTCCACTCTGTCAGTGGTTTGGTCCTTAGCTTGTCATTCATTTTCTTCTTGCATGTCTCTATCAGGAATGGGTTGTAACACTCCCTGATTCTGTTTGTCAGAAAGGCTTTTGAGTATCATTTCCTGCTTTTGCATCAGACGCTCATTGTCATTCATCACACAGACCATTTCTTCCTATAAATTCTGCACTGTACTTAGCAGTATACTGGTTTGGTATTGTTGTTCCTCCAGCAGTCTAATAGTTTGCTGGTGTTGATCCACACTCATCTGAATCCACATTTCAAGATTCATTTCCGATTGGGGTTGGGGTGTAGGTTCCCCTTCATTCCGGGGTGTTTGTTGTGTCAATCCTCTTCTCATATTGTCTTCTACAATATCATTGCTTTTCTTTGCATTATTTACACAAACAATTCATCATGTTAGGTGACCCCTAGGGTCCCAGCGTGTGAACGCTACTCTGATACCACTTGTAAAGTTCACCATAACTCAACCATAAAATAAATAAATACTTAATACTTTTACCTTCTTATACCTAGCTATGTGAACACATATAGTTACCAACCTTATTAATCTGATTCTCTAAGGAGTTATACATAAATCCTCTTTTACACATGGCTAATTATAAACATTAGTTCATTCAAAATTCCATGCAATACTAAACAAACATATTTATGATCCTAATCTATGCTTATACTAGACACTTGCAAACATAATTAATACCATGGTTTTCCTTTGCACATGTTTATATGTATATGTTACTTTGTCTATCATAAGTATCATCATTTCGAGAATTATTTAACCTCGACGGTACTTTCGAGATTGCAAAATATCGACATTATAATGCATTCAATGTTGTCGTGTGATCCATTAAGTTACAATAGGGTTGTTGGAGTCCTTGGCATGGAGATTCGGATTATAGAATGACACATGCTCAGCTTACCTCCGTTGGATCTCAGGGACTGAGATCTACAGTTGAGATCCACTGTTAGCCATTTAGGGTAATGACGCAGCCTAACCCTAACTGCTTGCCATCATTCGCTCGGCTCCAGCAGCACTGCAACCTGCCGCCTTTGCCCTCGTTCGACCAGCGTCTTCTTCTGCTCAGCTTGGCCTCCAGGGACCTTCAACATGTATGCATAGCTGTGATTTAACTCTTGCAGGTTTGAATGATTTGGCATCATCACCCTCTACTACAAATTTTATGGAATTCTTCGGTTTTAACGTTTGTCGGAATGTGTAGGTCTTAGAACTTCAGTTTCATGACTGAATCTCAATTTAAGGCTAGGTCTCGGGCTATTGTCCCCTTCGCTCTTTGACATTGGTTCATCTAGCCCCGAATGGTAAGCAATACAACAATCCTTTTGTGATTGCTAGAAGCCCTTTCTTCTAGGTTTAATGTCGATTATTTTTCTGTGCAATGTTCTCAGATTAAGACCTGCGGAATTCATCCCTTCTCAGGTAACTTACCCTTGGTTTCTATTGCACTTACCTGTGATATTCATTCCTCGGTTATGAGGGTGAGATTTTCTTGACATTCATGTTTTGGTTTTGTACAGGTAATACGTGTATTGAAGGAAAGGGTTTCATATCGCATTGAATTTACAAGTGTGCACTTCGTTTTTATAATAACCCTACTGCCTTCCTTAACGAGCCAACTATACGACGTAGGCCAGGCTTGTAAATGGGCCTTCAGCTGCGTCTGTGGTGCCGCATGACGTTGTGGTCGAGTTTAGTTTTCTGGGTTCGATGAAAATATTATTCCACAGTTCCACAGCAATGAAAGCTCTCCCAACGTATTAAAGTTAACTGTGCACTATGATGCTTAAGTAGTTCTTTTTTGGGTGCGGTAGGTAAAACTTGACTCACCCTACGAGGGTTTCCTCCTCACAACAATTGTCTTTATTTAAAAGTTATATGTATATGTTTTCTTTATCAGGACAGTTGCTTGTCCTCGAAGTGCTTCAGAGCTGTTCCCTTGTTCTTTCTTCAAATGTTCGGTCCTTCTAAATGAAACTACCGCAATCTTTATTTTATGTAATGGTTTATATATATATATGATCATTGTCTTATATTTCTGGACTCTCGCATTTGACTTAAAGGCTATTCGAATTAGCTTTGTTATCTATCTTACTAGCTACAGGTATCGGTCCTTTACTTCTTTGTTTCCTGCAATGAAATGTACAGTTCGAGGGTTTCTGTATGGTAGATACCTGTATGTTTCAACTATTGTTTTTTGGATCTCTTCTTCACATGCGTTTTTCTAGCAGTTTGCATGTGAGTATTACAGTTCTGTAGTATTATATTTTCAGTAGTGAATATATCTCTTTCCATACCAGAAATTAATCTATGTTTGTCTGGTGTAAAGGAGACTTTTCCGTTATTTTGACTGTAACATTTTCTAAGTCACGGACAATAGCTTCCGTCTTGTTTTCAAGAATAGAATTTGGTTTTACTTCTTTTGGTTAGGTAATTTAAGAGATGTCCGACCCTATCCATATTTTATGTCCGTGTATATCATAGTGATGGAAAAACGATTAGTTTTGGGGTCTAGGGTTTCAACCTTGGACCCTGAACTAACAATTTCTTCCAAATTTTTATCTTTCAGTTATATATATATATATATATTTCCATCTCTATTTAGTCTAGAAGTGTGGTTCCGACATTTCTGTATTTAGTTTGACAGTAAGGCTATAACTACAACTTATTCATATAGTTTTGCTACACAACCGGCAAATATTCAACAGTTCCACAGTAAAGCCTATAACATAATATAATAGAGACAGATATAGCTTAAACTTGACATGCACAGTGTAAAATCCTTCTTCCATATCTTATGACACAATACCAGTATTGAAAGAATTTCGGTCTAACAAACATTCATGTATTAGGGCGAAAACGCGAAGTTGGGAAATACTTTTTGGCATGAGATAGAATTCGGGAGAAATTTTTAACTTCTCGGCCGAGAAAAAAAGTCAACTAAATTTCTCGGCTGAGAGTTTTCAAAACTCTCGTCCGAGAGATTTAAATATTTCGGTATTTTCTCGGACGAGTGTTTTGAAAACTCTCGGCCGAGAGTTGTGGTCACAAAATTCTCGGCCGCAAACTCTCGGCCGAGAGTTTTTAACATTCAAAAACTCTCGGCCGAGAGTTTTTCTAACTCTCGGCCGAGATTTTTTAAAACTTTCGGCCGAGAGTTTTCCCGCGCGTTAAATTGGTTTAAATTTCTCAGTCGAGAGTTTTTAAAATTTCTCGGCCGAGAGTTTTTCTCGGCCGAGAGTTTCTGGTCAACGAAAAACTCAGAAAACTCTGCAGTTTTGAGAAACCTGCAACTTTGGAGGGACAGAACACCTACAAAAACAAAATGTTATATGTCGGACCAAGTACCATTAGATTTGTCTCTAAATCTAGTTTTTGATGATGTGAGATTTATGGAGTTTCATTAAAAAATTCAATTTTTTATTAATTTTTTACTAAACTATGTCACTATGGAATTTCATTGTTCAAAAAATTGCACTGAATGAAAATTCAATAACTTTCAAATGAGGACACCAAAAAATTCAAAAAAATCATAGTGCACTTCCTCTCCCTGTCTACTTCAAAAGGGTACTCTCATTTTCTTATTGACGATCACATTGAAAAGAAAATCAAAGGATAATAAAATGTACTGAAACATCACTGTTTTTTTGTCTTCGTCCATTTCAAAAAATAATAAAAAATAGTGATTTGATCCGAAAATTACCAAAAAATAGTCTGTGCACTAGTGCAATATATACAAATTATGATGCTATGGTTTTTTTCCAAAAAATGAATAACCTTCCCTAAAAAAAGTAAAGGATAATAAAGTGACTATTTATGTTTGCCTGAAAATTTCAAGTATATGCAGTTAGTAAACAACAAATTTACCCCTCTATATGTCAATATTTTTTTTTTTTTTAAAATATCGGTATGGAGGTAAGACAATTCTCTACAATTCTTGTTTTTATGTCAAAGCATAATTTGCGATAAAAATATGAGTTTAGTGGAGTTGAAGTTGAAAAACATAGAAAATTACAATTTTCAACGTCGAAAAAGGGCAAAAAGTGTTTCCCAACTTCACATTTCATGATAATAGAGTACGATGCATGTACGGTTAAAATAAATATGCTTGTACTTTTCTTCGTCGACTCTACGATGATATCCTCCCTACTGTGAGCGGCGATTACGTCTTCAATTCTTGGTACTCCTTTGAAGATGAGTAGGTTGACGGTTGGAAGAGACCTTGGAATTTGATTCAGTCTTCTTTTTTAGGAATTTTGAGGAATGCTGAGTGTTTCCACTGGTCTCCACCAGCTTAAGAAATCATCACTCTCTTCCCTACCTTTTCTTAGTCAGAGCATAACCCTTTTTCCTCACTGGGATGCACTTTTTATCCTCAGAGGAAAATGTAACTGTCTTTAAGTGTTTTATGTTCAACCACTTCTCAGTTATTGGAATAATTTTATCATCAGTCTTTTTACTTTTTATGGAACCACTATTTCATGATTAAATTTTATTTCAACACAACATAATTAATTCATGTTCATCATGTAATCTTTTCCTCAAAAGAAATAAATGTTTTTAGTCTCTTAAAAATAAAAAAACATAACAACTAGTTAGCACTTAAGTCAGTTGTCACAGATTGGCTCCTACCCTCAAGCCACCTCGCCTCAAGCCACCTCGCTTTCCTCTAAAATCACAGAACCCATTTTCCTCACTGAAATTTTCCTTTATGGAAAACATTCCATAATTAATTCTTTATTCAAAGACAAGAAATAAATCATGTTCATTACTAGATTAACTTTACTTGTTAATCTCATTTAAAAAATTAAATGCATAATCCATTTTTAAAAGAAACATAAATAATTTAAAGATAAAATCCAACTCTTATAGTTAGAAATTACTTACATAAGAAAACCTTAATTTTTATTCTTCATTAAAAAAACAATATATAAATGAAAAATATTTACTTAACTATATTTTTAAAATAATAACCATAATTTTTAAATTAATATTTACTTAATAAAAAAACATTTTCTTCTTAAATAATTATCCTAAATTCATTTTAAATCATATACTTTAAACAACTAAAATAAATATGCATAATTTATTAATCTGGTAACCAAAAAAATTGGAAATCGCCACCTTGATAGAGATTACCTTTTTGAAAATAATTTCCATATATATATACACTAAACTATCTTTGCAAACTATTTTAAAAATTATTATAAAATTACACCCAATTATATATATATATATATAACTGTAGTCTAAAAAAGTAACAGAATGGCCCGGAATCCGGTAGAGATTTTAACAAAATCCGATAAATATTTTATCAGAATCTTGTTTACAGTTGTTAAACTTCAATATTTAGGGTGTTCTAAAGGTTTTTGATAGTGCTGAATCCATTTCCACTCTCAAAAATGGATTCCAAACATTGCAACTACTTCATTTATTGAATTTTACTGAACCGGATTCCAGCAAAAACCTGCCGTCCGGGCTATTCTGTTGCCTGGGAAGACAACTCCTTTGTTAAAAATGATAAACATATTATATGTTTCCTAGGTTCATGTGTCTTTTCATGGCGGGAAAATAAAACTTAAAGCTACCTCATCTATCAAATTATGAAGACGTCTACATTATCTTTTTGGGTTTCGTTTAAAAAAGTATACACATTTTTGGAATCTATGCTTCTTTCGGTAATAATCACATGCAATGAAACATTGTCGGCCTTTCGAACCAGCCAGTGTGGTTCATCATCAGGACTAGGTGAGAGATCAGATCAGGACATTAAGTTTAAATAGATGTAGAGAAAGCTAAACTAGCCGTTATGAGAACGACTAGTTTGACCCCTTATATATATATATATATATATATATATATATATATATATATATATATATATATATATAATAACGACTAGTTTCATTTTTATTATTTGAATAATTTATTCAATTAATTAATAACTTGAGAGTGCAGTGATCCATAACATTTCAATTATAAATCTTCGGGGTTCTAAAAATTAAGTATGTGATTTACCGGAAGATTTATAATTGAAAAAAAAAAATTAATAACTTATTAAATAATTATTTAGTAAAAATAAATATAAATTTCATATTTTAATTTGGTTAATTTACTTATTTAATTATTTATCCACGCGCGAGGTCCAAATAAAAGATCAACAATGACCTAAATAAATAAATAATAATAATAATAATAAAATAAATAAATAAAAATAAAAATAAATATAAAATAAAATAAAATTTTAAAATTAATTAAATAAAATAAAATAAAATAAAATTTAAATTAAAACAAATAAATTAAAATTAAAAATCAAATAAATAAATCAATAATACTAAAAAAAATAATAATAATAAAAATAAATAAAAATTTTAAAAAATAAATAAATAAATAAATAAATATAAAAGTAAAAATAATAAAAATAAAAATAAAAAATAAAAATAAATCAATAAATAAATAAACTAAAATAAAATAAATAAATAAAGGAGCAATAAGTAGGGAAGGATTTAAATAAATTAAAAAAAAAATAAAAAAATCATCAAGAATACAAGGCAGGTATTCAACATCTGCTGATGATCCAACCATCATCTCTATTGAGATTAACCGGTCTTTTTTCAATTTCTAAGGCCTCTCTTAGCTTCCGATGATAGAAATGGTGACCTTAGCCTCTTCGATGCACATATGATGGTTAGTCTTTTCTATATGTTCAGCTAGGGCAATCGAACGAGATCTTCCATGTTTAATGTCAGCAACATGCTCACAAATTCTTTGGTTTATAGACCTACCCGTTTCACCAATGTAGGGAGTTCCACAAGAACAAGGAATGATGTAGACACCTTTCCCAAATAATTAAATTAACCAAATTAAAATATGAAATTTATATTTATATTTACTAAATAATTATTTAATAAGTTATTAATTAATTGAATAAATTAATCAAATAATAAAAATGAAACTAGCCGTTATTAATTAAAAAAAAAGGGGTAGCCTTCTCTACATCTATTTAAACTTAATGTCTCGATCTGATCTCTCACCTAGTCTGCGTGGACAATGTTATTACCAAAAGATGTTTTACAATTTAAAATATACACATTTTCTCTTTATGGTTGGAAAACATAAAGTGAGTATGTATCTATTTGCCTCTTGACATTGAGTTTAATATTATACATTCCATTCACTCTATGAAATTATATATATAAAAAGGCAATAGGAAAAAATGTCCCAATGAGTACCTGCATTGAAAAATTAAAAAAATCAATAATACATATAATATGCTTATATTTTAGAACAAAAAAGTGAATATGAAAAGATGCATGTCCAATGAGTACATGCATGCAGAAAGTTGTTCAAGCATTAAAAAATCAATATATCGCAGAATTGATTTATGTTGTCATGTCAGCATGTTGAATCATGTAAACCATCTGTGATTAATGAGTCATCAATTAATAGATGTTGACCTCGACTTGAACATACTTGTGGACCAAGAAAACACCCACTTAATCAGCATGCGTGGCTATCAATTTCAACCACGTGACCTGAAGGAGTGTTTGAACACGACTTCATAAACATTTTGTTGGCAAAGAAAGCACTCGCCAATTCATTAAGAACAACAATTATCTTCTGGAAAGCACTCACCAATTCACTAAGAACGCAGATATGTTATTGGAAGGAAATTTGAATCCTTGATTAAAAAATGATATGATCACTAAATTTATCCATGGACTAATATATGAAAATTATTATTTTATTATATGTATATGAATAAATATTAAAAATATATGTATTTTTTAAAAGACATTATAATTTTGAATATTAAATTATATAGAAAAGTTTAAAAATATAAAAATACACATTTAAATTATTCAAAAATATTTTTAAATTTGATAAAATATTATAAAAAATACCAAAATTTTAAAAATAATTTTTTTATGGAGAATAAGATAATATTTCTAAATTTTATTAAAAAAATATAAAAAATATCAAAATCTTAAACATGAATTTCTATAAAAAATAGAGTAGTTGGTGATAAAGTGAAAACATCACTACTTTAATACTTTTAAGCACACAAATTTAGACATGAATACATGTTCATATGAGTGTCACATAGATGAACTTCACATATATACTAATAAACAAAAAGAAATTTACTTATCATATTTAAAAGATAACAATTAAAATATAAATGATTTAAATCTTATTTATTAATATGAATTTAATTTAATTTTAAATTTATTAAATATTGAAAATACTAAATTTATTAATATATATATTTAGGAATTATTTAAAATAATTCAAAAACATATTTACTACTAATAATAATTATTTTATATAAATATTATATTTATATATTTTTATTCACATTTCTTTTCAATATTTATCAAAAATATAAATAATACAAACATGACTCTCTTGCCATCCCTCACTCATGTCTACATCACTATCATGAATACAGATATTAAAAACAATCTACCAATGTCTTATCTGAATTACAATAATTTACAATTTTTTTAAGGATATTAAATAATATACCAACACAACATTAGAACCATAATAAAAAAATATATTTTATTAATAAAAAATATTATAGATTTTTATGAAATAAACATTATATTTTTATCCACATTTCTTTTAGATATCTATAAAAATATAAAATAACACAAACATTACTCTTTTCCCATGCCTCACTCATGTCTACATCAATATCATGAATACAGATATAAAAAACAATCTAGCAATGTCTTATTTGTATTACAATAATTTACATTTTTTCAAGGATATTAAATAATATACCAATGCAACATCACAGCATAATCAAAAAAAATTTTATTGATAAAAAATATTATAGAATTTTGTGAAATTGGGTCTTCGTAGATTCCTAAAATGTTATAGGATGAAAAAGTTAACCTTATCTAGAAAATAATAGAAAATGATTAAAAATTTGATCTAATTTTCAAAATATTTATCACACTACCGACCTTATTAATTTTTTAAACCAACAAAATTATAGTAATTTGAAACTCTTTTCTCACTTATTTTTAAACATATTAAAAAAATTAGATTAAAATCAGAATCATCAATAAATTACATAAATACTTTTTTTAAAAGAAAAACAAACCATATAAATCTTATTAAACCTAAATAATAATTATTATCATTATCTAACATTCATCCAACTAAACTATACAAAATTGAATTAATTTTCATTATAATTTGACATATTCATAAATTATTTCCCCTGTTGGTGTCCCACTAAGGCGATGGGAACATCCACTAAAAATCAGCCAACTAATCTATTCTTTAAAAGAAATCAAATTACTCGGGAAAATAAAATCTGAAACCTAAATCTCCGCGCGTCTCGTGAATCTCGAGTAAACTTTATTATATTCAATATATATAAATTAAACAAATATATTCCAATATATTCCAATTTACTGAGAAACTTCTGAGAGAAACCTTTAGAAATTAATTGGTCATTATATTTTATTCCAATTTACGGAGAAACTGCAGAGCACTTTCTGAGAAAACCTTTACAAATTAACTGGTCATTATAATTTTTGACCCACTCGCATATTCTCGATCCAGTAGGCTGCATCCACAAGCCGGTGGAGCAATCCAATACAAATTCAATAACTATAATTTCCCTTTTATAAATAATCTTCGTTGTTTTCTCTTACATCTATTTTTGGTCTTATGGGTACAGCTAATCCCATCACAATTTTGTGTCTTGTTCGGCACACTTGACCCCATGCTTTTTTTATTTTAATGGTACTTAACTTCTTCAAATCTGCCTGCAGATCGTGTTTCGTTGGTGTCTTAAATGCTTTGGATAGTTTCGGCCACTAATCTCTCAGAGCCTGTCAGTTTTATCAGACATCGTAACTTTGCAGAGGGCAGGCCAGGCCTCGGTACTCGAGGATATCTTTTTATTAAAAGGTCTTGTCTCCAGCTAGGTTTCCAAGGTTGAATTCATATTCGAACCTATCTTTATATATCAGGCTCTGCAACATAATCTCATGAACAGTTAGGAGTATCAAGCAACAAGGGATAATCATCAGGAACACAACTAAAGTTGAGTTTGGGAAATAATTTGCCATTGTTGCCTGCAGGCTCATACAGTACAGTAAATTTTGATCCTGAGAATTGATTTAGTTTCTTATACTGCCTAAGTTGAGATTTCTCAGTTGATAAAACATATTTCATTGAAAGAGGCATGGAGAGGCCTGGTTCAGCTCCAGTTCATGGCAATGACAGAGATTTGTTGAAGGAACCGCTTTTAAGGCAAAATGGTGAGGAGACTCAGCTGCTTTTCATGTTTGGGGAGGAGCACAGGTCTGGGGCTTGTGAAGTGGAGCCTTTGGATGATGTGAAGTGCACTGGAAGGGCTGTATGGGAGGAAGTAAAAAAGCTGTGCTGGATAGCAGGACCTATGATTGGAGTTAATCTGTTGCAGTATTTCTTGCAGGTGCTATCTGTTATGTTGGTGGGGCATTTGGGAGAGCTTGCGCTGTCCAGTGCTGCTATTGCTACTTCTTTTGCTGGTGTTACTGGGTTTAGTGTGTTGGTATGCTTACAAAACTTTCTATCTTTCTTGCTGGTGTTACTGGATTTAGTGTGTTGGTATGCTTACAAAACTTTCAATCTTTTGTTTGCTATCATTTGGTGTTTTACAGAATCATTTGAGTTTTTTATTTATTTATGTTTAAATAGAAGAAAGGGAGCATTGGTAAAACAAATAATGGCTTAGTTTTATTGTTTTTGCTATTTTGACCTTGTATCAACCTAAGCCATATATATATATTTTATTTTTATTTTTATTTTATATTTGACCAAGATCTTTCAGAACCTTGTAGAGTTGTATAAATTATAGAGTTTAAATTTAAAATTCTAACAACTTCTTGCTATATTTAAAATAAATTTATTGGAAAATATATTTGAAAAAAATAATTAGATTTTTTTACTAAAAAATTAAAATTTATAATAAATATTAATTTGTTATTATTTTAATTTTTAACAAAATGTTAAATTTAAGGTATAATATTTGATTATATATATGAAATTAATTTCAAATGTTATTAAAAATTATATTATTATGTTTAAGGTAGTTTTAGCCATGATTAAAACTGAGATTTTCTTTCTTGTTTATTTAAAGGTAAATCAAATTTTTTTATTTTGAAATAAAATTTAAAGTTATTTTTAATGGCCTATAATCTTATTTGCCAACACCAAATCACTAGTAAAACATTTTAAATAATGTTATTTTTAAAAAATAATAATAATGAGAAAACATGAATTCATTAATAATAATCAATAATAAAGATTTTCATTACGAACCAAATATGATAAAATTTACCATTTTTTATCTATATATATTCCTTACTAATTAACATTTTAAATAATTTATTTATTTTTATAAATAATAATGAGAGAAGCATTCATAAATAGTAACAAATAATAACAATTTTCACTCTTTTATAACTATATGTTCTTTACAAATTTATCTAAATTTTAGGTGCACATTTTAGGGGACAACAAGACTAAGTTGGTCATTCAATGGGTTTCTGCCGTTGGTCATTCACGGGATTGGCAGAAAAATTGGCAGAAAAATTGGCAGAAAAATGTTAATTTAAGTGGATACTTCCGAGGTAAAAAACTAATGTAAGAGTTGGGTGACTCTAAATTGGTCATTGACTGGGTTGACAAAAAAGTAATGGTGAAAAATGTTAATTTAAGTGGCTTGTTGCACAGATTTTTTTTTGGGCTTTTTTACACACATATTTAGGAAATATAACTAAAAAAATATCAAAAAAGTGCTTTTCTCGACAACAAAATCTACAAGAGTTTAGGAATTCATGGGTGATCCAGATATAGAAGTTATGAAATTTCACTTCTATTATTTTTTATTTTTTATATTATATAATGAAGAGAAAGTATATCAATTTTAAGTGATAACTTGGTTTTATTAATTTTTCTAAATAAAATTAATTTTTTTAATAAAAGTAAAGTGTTTATAGTATATTCTCCAGAAAAATAGAGATTTGTTTAGAGGTTTTTTAGATTCATTTTTTTAAAATTGTGTCAGTTTAAATAGTACAATTATATATATAACCTTATTCAAAATTATATATATGAAAATTAATATAAAATAATAATAATATAACTTTTTATATTACAATTAAATTAAATATTTAATTGCTAATAAAACTTACAATGAAATAAGAAACTCACCCCTAATAATTTGACTACTAAATAAAAATATACATATTTTATCCCTCAATGTGAAATACTCACTCAATTTTTTTTATAATTAAAAAAAACATTAACTAGATGAAAATAACCTCTAAATAAAACCAGAAACACCTCAATATATGACTCTGACTAAATCTAGGGAATCTGAACCGACTTCATAACAAAACATTGCGAAGTTCACTGTCTGACTAAATCTAGGGAATCTGAACCTACTTCATAACAAAACATTGCGAAGTTCACTGTCCGTAAGAGCCAACTAATCACCCAATAACCAATATTATCAAAAATTAAAATCTTTTATTTTTAACCTATATTATCTAAAATAATAAATTAAAATCTTTTAAATAATAAATTTTGTACGACTAAAATAATCAAACCATCGCAGTGAAAACAAAAAAAAGAATCTCATAAATTCATTTAAAATTAAATTACTTTTATTTTATTATTAGATCGAACGTTTGCTGACCGTGCTCTGCATTTGATATCATGCAATGAACGATTTCAGATTTTAATCTGTCGTTGGCAACATGAACCCGACGACTGTGTTCTTTAAAAAAATTCAAATTACCTTGGAAACAGTCGATCTTAAACCCAGAACCCCTCTCGTCTCATTGGCATCAATTCTAGCCCAGCTTCCAGAAATCTTCTTTATATAATCCACATAAATATAATGCTGTTCGTAGAACAATCGTAGAAAATCCGTCAATCATAACTCTACCCAAGAGCGGATTCTCTCTGAATCGGTGTCATTCATGCACGAGACGGTGGAGCAATAGATAACAAACACTTTGCCCTTTTTAATCTCTCTTGTTTTCTTCTTCCGTTCAGTTTTTCGTTTTATGGTTCGGTCAATCCCATCATAACATTGGTTTTGGGTCGGCATACATGACTCCATGTTGTCTTTATTAGACTTCGCTTCTTCAAATCTGCATGTGGATCATGTTTTGTTGGTATTTTCAGCTTTTGTATTGTTTGGACCACTAATCTCTCAGCAAGTGCCAGTTTCATTGGGCATCGTTGCTTCGAAGTGGCCAGACTTCTTTACACGTGGACAAGTTTTCGTTTCAGGTACTTGTCTCCAGCTGTGTTGATGGGGTTGGAATTCATTTGCAAAACTTATCTTTCTTTGTGATCTCTTAGGAGGATCAATAAATCAGGAACACAACTATTGCTATGAGATAAATAGGAAGGGAACAATTTTCCACTGTTGCCTGCAGGCACATACACAAAATTTTGGTCCTGAGACAATTGAATCCAGTTTCTTATATTGCAAGTTTAGATTCCTAAGTTGGTAGAACATATTTCATTGAAAGAGGCATGGAGAGACCTGGTTCAGCTCCGGTTCATGGTAATGAGAGAGATTTGTTGAAGGAACCACTTATAGGCAAAAATGGTGAGGAAACTCAACTGCTTTTCACGTTCCGAGACGAACGGAAGCCTGGAATCTACGAATTAGAGCCTTCTGATGATGTAAAGTGCACTCCAAGTGTTGTATGGGAGGAAGTCAAGAAGCTGTGCTGGATAGCAGGGCCTATGATTGGAGTGAACCTGTTGCAATATTGCATGCAGGTGATATCTGTTATGTTGGTGGGGCATTTGGGAGAGCTTGCACTTTCCAGTGCTTCTATCGCTACTTCTTTTGCGGGTGTTACCGGGTTTAGTGTGTTGGTATGATGACAAAACTTTGCTATCATTCTGTGTTTTACAGTCAACTGATTTATGAGGTTTATTTTGATTAAAGCCCCATAACAAGGGAGGATTATTAAAATAAACAATTGGCTAGATTTATTGTTTTTGCTCTTCCCTGATTGTAATCCCACCAATACCCACCAATACACCGATGACCTTAAACCCATCAATACACCGATGACCTTGCACCAACACAGGATGTATTTATTTGGGCCGTCCTATTTATCTTCTGAAATTTACGTGAAGTCTGCCCAATATGGATCAAATGCCGCTGATTCTGCATATTATTACTGAAAGTCTCTAAAGACCTATTTGAGGAACTGTATTTGCCTAATTATTTGGCTAAATTTTCATTTCAACTAGGTGTTCTTGGCAGAGATTGATATGCCACTAAAATTAAATTGCTTCTTCTATGTAATGAGTTTTGCAAATGAGCATGTGGTGTTATGGAAAGCAAGAGGATTTTTTCCTAGCCCGTCGCATAAAAGTGTGCATAGTCCATCTCAATTCACTTGCCAGTTTAAAGTGGCCCTTAATGCAGGTTTAATGTTATAGTTGCTTCAAATACGAGCTAATCAGGTTCATTTTGTTTGTAGAATGATATGTAGGTGAATGCACTTCAGTTAAGTTATAAGTGAGAAATGGATATTTTAGACCTTGAAATTCCTGAACAGTAGACTGATCAGCTTTCCTTTCATTACTCGCGTGTCTCTGAACAGATGGGCATGGGAAGTGCATTAGAGACACTTTGTGGACAAGCCTTTGGAGCAAAGCAATATCATTTGCTCGGGATTCAGATGCAGAGAGCAATTTTTGCTCTTTTTTGTGTGAGCATACCACTTGCAGTGATATGGGCATATATGGGACACATTCTTGCAGCCCTTGGGCAAGACCCTTTAATATCTTTTGAAGCTGGGAAATTTGCAAGATGGATGATTCCCTCTTTGTTTGCTTATGCAGCTCTTCAGCCACTTGTGAAATTTCTTCAATCACAGGGTATCGTCCTTCCAATGATGTTAAGCTCTGCAATAACTCTCTTTTTGCATATCCCCATCTGCTGGGTATTGGTCTTCAAAGTTGGATTAGGTAATAAAGGGGCTGCATTGGCAAACAGCATTTCCAATTGGCTGAATGTAGCACTTCTGTCACTTTATGTTATATTTTCCCCTGCATGCCAGAAGACACGGACATCCTTCTCAAGGGAAGCTTTATATGATATAAATAGCTTTCTCAAGCTTGCTATTCCGTCTGCAGTGATGGTCTGGTATACAAGTCCTTTCCCTTTGGCTCTGGAGAGTAGTTGAATTTGAAAATTTTATGCATTGCTTCAATCTCGTTTTCAATTTTTGCCTATTCTACTACTTTTTGGCAACTTCAAGGTGTTCAAATTTTTAAAATTTTTTCCGGTAGGAATCAATTTATGTACGAAACTACACATGACATTCTTAATCACGCTATTATGTTCTGTTCTACGTTAACACTTCTATGTTTGTCAACAGCTTGGAGTACTGGTCTTTTGAAATGCTTATTCTCCTCTCCGGTTTGTTGCCTAAACCACAGCTTGAGATGTCAGTTCTCTCCATCTGGTAAGTATCTCATATCTGACAAATTTATTATACATAAAGCTTCATAATGACATTTAATTTTCCACTGCTAATAGACATTTTTTTTCTTTTCTGAGCTCACTATTTCTTATTTGCAGCCTTAGCACTGCTTCGCTTGCATATATGATTCCCTTTGGTCTGGGTGCCGCCGTAAGGTTGGTACGACTGTTTCAAAAATCTCACTAAGAGCAAATTTTCTAAGGATATTCAGTTGCTAGCCTTAAATTTTGTTCAAAATTTTTATTCTAGCTTTTTACATTGCAGTACACGAGTTTCCAATGAACTAGGAGCTGGACACTCACGTGCTGCACGGTTCTCAGTGCATGTTGCACTTTATATGTCAGCCATGGAGGCCCTCGTGATAGGAGCAGCTTTATTCTCTATTCGAAATGTCTGGGGCTATGCTTTTAGCAACGAAGGAGAGGTAGTTGACTATGTTTCAAGCATGATGCCGCTACTTGCATCCTCAACCATTTTGGATGGCATCCAAGGTGTTCTATCAGGTAGAAAATCCTTCCCATAGAGTTCATCAGATCTGGAACAGTCTAGAATCACTCTCACCCACACATACCTACCTCAGACTCCAGAGGTCATGTTTTCTGAAATTTCAACCCTTTCGCAGGTATTGCTAGAGGATGTGGATGGCAAAAGTTAGGTGCCTATGCAAATCTTGGGGCATACTATGTGGTTGGCATTCCAATGGCAGTCACTTTGGCCTTTGTACTCCATCATGGTGGCAGGGTCAGTCATCCTTCTCTGCTTGATTTCAATTTCTCTTTCAAATGTTAATAATTGGAGTACCGATGCGAACATTACTCAAATTTTAACTCCTTGTTGATAGATGAGTAAAATCATACTTTCTAGGAATGAGAGAGTAAATGAAACACTAATTTTATACTGAGAGTCTCGCTGTTTTGATCAAATTTCCATTTTCCATAGCCCATAGATATAATATATTATATACTTGATGGGATTTCAACTCTCCCCATCCTGCTGAAAATAGTTGCTCAACTTCTGACATGGATGCCTAATATCACCTAATATTGAGAGCTACTATGTTTGGATGCACTATTGTTTTTTTTTTTCAATTTTCTGGTGTGGCTATATATGTAAATTGTTTGAAACTAGAAAGAAATGGAAAAACTGTAAAGATGAAATGGCTATACATCATCTTCTGATCTTCTAGTTACAGTCAGGAAGATTAAAATCTGACTCCACTAATACATTTTCCAGAGCTATAACCTATAACAGCACTAAAATAAGACCAGAACTACGTGCTCCCAATACATATATTCAGCATCATTAGGGATCTCAAAACAGATGACAGAGATAGCTATTTGAAGCTATATAGCAGACTCAGCCAAGTGATCAATGTTCTAAGACCCCTGGAATTGACTTTAGAAAGCTCATATCACTGTCATACAACAAAAGCCATTCCAGTCTAAGAGTCTTAAAAGAGTTGAAATATAAAATGTCTTAGGGAGAAATTCCAAGTTTAAACATTCTGTTTTTTTCCCTTGAACACAAATATGAATTTCATTTCCAACATTCATGTTCTGTAGTAAATATGTCCTCCAACGGGTTTTAACTTCTTTGTCCACTTCCCATTGACAAGGAGGTAAGGGTTGATACAGCAGCACAGCTTCATCCATCTACAGGAGCTGTGCACCCAAACAGCCCATGACGATTTTCCATTGAACCATTGACTTTTCCTTGTCCATGCTGGATGAGCTGGCTGGATGTCCCGAGGTAGAGATAGCAGCGGCCATGTACACAGGCGGAATAAACTCCACAATGAAAGACAATCGTATTAATGATAAAATCACTTATTTATACATGTGCAATTTAGGTACGAGACAACTGTGTCTTGGTAACTTCTTAACTGTAAAAACGGAAAATGAAACTAATTAAATATTGTACAATAATAATCCCGAAGGATTAGTTAACATTCTTCCCTTAATCCGAAGAGACATCTGACATGTAGAGTAACATTCTGAACTTTTCAAACTTTTCACGTCCCGGTGCCTTTGTAAATATGTTTGCGATCTGCTCTAAAGTAGGACAATGTGTCAGATGAATAACTTTGGCCTCTACATAGTGTCAAATCAAATGATATTTGGTGTTAATTTGCTTGCTTCGATCATGAAACTTGGGATTCTTGGCCACTGAATTGCAGAAGAGTTGTCAACGAGTAGTGGAGTTGAAGCCTTTTGTTTCTCCTGCAAGTCTTCAAGTATTTTACGAAGCCAAATGATTTCTTTTGTAGCTTGAGCTGCTACAACATATCCGGTTTTGGTGGTAGAATCAACCAGAATAGATTGCTTGTGTGATCTCCAATTGATGGTTGCTGATCCAAGACTCATCAAATAACCAAAAATAGAGACTCCATTCTCCTTATCTCCATCAAAATCAGAATCTGAATAGCTGGTGAGATGGAAATCTGCGACATTGGAATATTTGATGCCATATGTTCGAGTGCCTTTCAAATACTTGACCACTCGCTTTGCTGCATTCCAATGAACTTCACATGGTTGATGTATGAACCTGGAAAATATCCCTACAACAAAAGCTTTGTCAGGTCGAGTAGTAGTAAGAAAATTCAAACTTTCAACAAGTTGCTTGTACTTTGTTGGGGATTGAACCTACGCCTCATGATAGGGGGCCAATGACTTGACAGGGGTGGCTTCAACCAACTGGCCTACCCATCAGGGCTTACCACCAAATTACTCTTGTATGTTAATCCTTCCTTGACCACCAAATTACTCTTATGTGTTAATCCTTCCTTGACAACCAAATTACTCCTGTGTGTGTTAATCCTGTGTATACTTGCTCTTGTTGAGGTACCTATCTTGGGTGGATCTACTTTGTTCGATGTCCATTATACCTAGTCCTTTTTCTCCTGTAAGCTTGAGCAACCAATTGTAGAATTTATGTCCTTCCCTTTGGCTTTGAAAGTGTTCTTAATTTGATCAATGTGGCAGCTACCTCCTTGGAGGGCTCTATTTTAACCTTTTTCTTTTCCTTTTGCTTAGAGGGTCCTGAGCTTTTGAGTTTTTCCTTTCCTTTTTTTGTGATGTCTTTCCCTCTCATGACCTCTTGGGTTCCCAAGAAGGTTTTTTGTCCAATGTGTGGCAATTTTCAAGTAGATGAGTCCATCATGGGCTAGTGCATTTTGTTTTCCTACCTTTACTATTGTACTCATCTCATTCAGAGATTGTAGCATAAAATATGGTAAACTGAAAGTTTCTACACGTTGTAGGTGGGGTTGGTGCCTTAGTTGGTAAAGAATCCTAAACCGATAGGAATATACGGCACTCAATCTACCTTCAGATGAAAATATACTTTAGAATATGGTAAGCCACTTCATCTAGGTGTAGTAAGCCTCTTTTTACCCCATTCTTGTCTTCCAAATAATACTCATGCTCAAGGAAGAAATTATTCGGGTCAAGAGTGGCCTTTTGCCTCTCCTTTTTTTCTCAAGGCAACCCTACTAGGATTCTAGACACTCCTTTGGTAATATTTTAATTTACTATTATCTTTAGGCCCTGTTACCCACCAAAAGTGGGTACCCCTATGAGACTCTTTTCTCCTATTCATCTTCTTCCAATCGAAAACCAATAGCCCTTGACAACTACGTTGTAGCCAATGTGATGTGCCACTTTATCTCCATTCCCTGCATTAGTTGTATGTTTCCTCGCCCATTTGTCGAGATCATATGTTAGAAGGTGGGCAAACCGACCCAAAATGTATGTTTTTCATTGTGCAATCAGGTGCTTATGCTTTCTTTTCATTTGGGCATTTTGGGCATGGATTATTGGGTGACTTGGAAGAAGGAAGGGATTTAACAGTGGTTTTGTTCCCTCACCTTAAATGGCGGGTTAATCTTCAATCCTAGTCCAGTAAGATCTCCCTTATTGGTCTATGGCTTTAGGAAGGGAACTACTTGGGAAACCCTGATTTTGGTAGCATGGTTCTTGTTACCACTCAAACCAATAGGGGACCTAAAAGGGACTCCTAAGAGGGCAACTGCTAGGTCAAGGGCAATGATGGAGACTTAGCCCACTGTCACCATAGCTAAGACTCCTTGCTCTTTACAGACTTTCACTAATGGGAGGAGACCTGGTAATTAGGAAGTCACTTATAAAGGATGGATCAACAGATGTGAAGTGACCTTAAAGACCCTTTCCCTAGGATATGATTAAAAATGGAGCTTGCTTGCTCTTTAAGCAAGGTACAAGACTTTCTAGAGAAAGGAGGCGAGGATTTGAGGGTTAGGTTAAAGCAATATGACTTGAAAATGAGTTTCCCAATCCCTAAAATCCTTATAGAACTTGGATTCCCGAGTTGCCCTTAATGAATTGTCTTTGATAAGAAATGGGACCACACAGAGCCAAGTGGACCCAACCTAGGTTAAAGGGATGGAATCTAGCAACCAATGATATTCTTAACCTGACCAAGGTGAGGCGAAAGGATCAAACAAGAATTTTCACCTAAAAATGTCAAATTGATCCTATGAGGTACTAGCCTTGGGAACACTAGGGAAAATTTTGATCTTAGACCTAGTATTTGGGATATCTTGGAATCCCATTGTCGGAATCATTTTCAAATTTGAAGGATACCTT
This sequence comes from Pinus albicaulis, assembly GCA_034641835.2. Lineage (NCBI taxonomy): Eukaryota > Viridiplantae > Streptophyta > Pinopsida > Pinales > Pinaceae > Pinus > Pinus albicaulis. Next base: position 684,850,286 of record CM076579.1, read on the forward strand.
GAGGACACACCAACGCAGTAAGGTCTAGGAGATCGATATTTTTCTAGGGCTAGTTTGTTGGGAAATTGATGCCCTAGGTGGCCCAACGTGGCTAGAACTAGAAGAGGAAGGAAAAAGTGAAAGAATATGGTTTAAATGACCACCCTTTGATGGATCAATGCCTAATTCCTCTTGGCGATATGGATTCAAGGAGAATTATGAATTTTTTACGGAAATCAAACCTACAGATAGATAAGTTTCCCTAAGTGCGGTGGACGCACTTAGAACAACAGATGAAAGACACTTGACCTTTTCCTTAAGATAAATAGATAAGAGAAGAACACCTACTTGTGATCCGTTGCTATTCTTTGTCTCCCTTTTGTCACTTCCGTCGCTCTCAAACGAACTAAACTTGCTTGATTGGTACCTGCAATGGCTAACAGAAGACAAAAAATGACATAAAGGCATATGATCTATTCATATTAATCAAATTGAATCGATTGCATTTGAAAATACACATATAGAAGCATAAACACATGTATTAGGAAAGGAACAAATCTCTTTATTATAAAGGTAGAAGGAGAAGTTACAATCAGTTGGATCGATTCGATGTCAACTCGCTCCAACTTCAGTCCTATCCTCATCACATTAGCGACATCACTCCAACAACATAACATTAGATGCAAACAATACCTCAAAGAGCTATGATCTTACCAGCATAACTCTACAAATTCAATTTTTTGCTCTCTTGTGCACTATGATTAGTGCTTAATTTATAAGAAATGATGGTAGTTTGGCATTAATTGGTCATTGAATGGCTTTTCCATAAATGGATCAAGAAGTTTCCTTGTTCATTGGCATAGGAGGGTAAGTGGTTTAATGGCTCCATGGTGTTCATATTTGAAGTTATCAAATAGTATGATAGCTGGAACAACGTCTAGAAGCCGCTAGAAAGTGGGAAGATTCTTGGAATCCTTTGAACAATTCGCTTCCAGTCGACCAACACACTGTTAAGTGGGTCTAGATGCTTTGCAACGCTGCATTGTATGGGAGTAAATTCTCCGCAAAGCAGTTACTACAGTCTAGGGGTGCGTTGATGGCTCAATGCAGCACTTTAACTGGACTTCAAGCAGTGAAACTTTCATGGATGGAAACCAACAATGGGATGACTTGTTTAAGGCAAGTAGCAACTGATTTAGAGTATGATAGACCCTAATTTATACTGATCTGAGTTTTCGGAGTGATGCCCAAATTGACTTGTAACAATGAAGATGGACTTCGTTTCTCGTTCGAGGCTCTCAAAGTCAACTTTGTCCAATGTTAAGGGCAAGAGAAGAAAAGTGACCCTAAAAGCATTTATACTTCGTTCCTAATGGAAGAGGCTTATTGAGATAACTCGATCTCTAGGACAATTCGTTCATCAAACATGGCCAATACATGGAGATAAGCTAAATAGAAACATAATTCCACATTGATGTCGTAAATGCATGCAACAATTAGCCCCAAAATAGCGAAAATCTCATAACCATTGTATGCAGCAAAATGAAAGAAAATAACATTAAAATGGCACTTAAATGTAAGTGTATATATCCAACCAGCAACGCATTTGCAATATAAGAAGCTCCAAGATAAGAAGAACCCAATCCATACATCAAAATTCATCCATTATCCAAAAATATCCACCAAGGAAAAAGTGCGAAGTTCTCTAATGAGAGAATGATCCAAATCAAGTGATGATACAAATGAATCCATCCAACTCCTATTTACACACTCATTAGGAGTTTGAATTACCTAAATGGCCTACATTAGCCACCTAAACATAAAATAATGCGCAAATTAACTAACTTTTGGTGACAACCCACCAAAGTAGCTCACAAATAGAATAATAAGCCTCTCAAGAGGTCAAATAATAATATATGCATGTCGTAGGGCCCTCCAAGAGGCTTGATGAGGTCCATAAGGGCCATAATGATGCGTAGGATCCTTAAAAGTGATGGACAAGGGGGTGACCCCTTGTTCTCCAAACAATAACCCTGTGGTGCTCCCAGTGTGTGTGGGGGCACACCAATGACCTCATGGGTCTCCAAATGAGTCAAAGATGCCTGTAGACCATCTGTAAGGGCTTAGATGATGGAATGAATACTTCCATGTCAACGTACAAGTCCTGGGACACCTGCTAAGTGTGTGGTGCACCTATGGGGCCAACTGGGCATAGTGTACCAGATACATCTTCCTCGTCCAAAAGGTGGATCTCGAGCAATTTCTAGTGTGGCCTAGCACTAAGGTGCTAGATTTTGTGTTAACAAGCCTTGTTGTATTTATTGTAACATGAAAAGCCTCAAAGGTTGCATGCATGTAAATTGCATTTCTAAATTGATACAAGAAACAATATTCTTTATGTTCCAACTTTGTGTGTGTGCTTGAACTTTTCTGTTATCAGTGTTGCTTCTATGAGTGTTTCTTGTTTAAATTTGCTTCCAATAGAGCTATGTGTGTTGGCCTATAGAGCTGAGTGTTTGTGAGTGGAAGAGTTGAGAAGGTGGGTCAAGAGGGATTTAATATTTCATCTTGAATCATTTGGCATTAGAGGAGGAAATGTTCTTCTTGTTATTCAAACTCCAACAAGAAGTATTGGGTTGACATTTGTCTATGAGAAACAACTCTAATCACTTGTTGGGTAGAGTTGTTAAAGAAGTCTAAAGGACAACTCCAATGTTGAGGTTGAATAGACCTTGTCAAAAAATTTGAAGTGCAAACATTGAGTGAAATACATAATTAAGTGGGAAAAGAAAGTTGAAGTGCAGCATTGAGTTTTCATGTTGTGAAGGATAACTCCAACAAAGAAACTTTGGGGTAGAGCTATCAGAAATGAAAACACAATCCTAGGTAGGGATAATGGGTACAACAACTACGCACAGAAATTGTGTGCAGAAGCATGCAAGAAGAGAGTTGTATATTTCTGACAAGGAAAATGTCATGAGGAGTGGTATGGGACCAAGAGGGTATGCACAAGAGAGTGGAAGGAAGACAAGATCTCATAGAGGCAAAGATGGAATCCAAAGATAAATGCAAGGGGTGCTTGTACTATTAAATGCCTCAGAGAATGACCAATAGAGAAATAGGCCAAAGTAATTGGCACATGAAAGTGAGGAAGAATGGGCATAAGTGTCCACTAAAGAGACACAACAACTTCATTTGGAGCTACAAGAATGTTGGCCCAAGAGTAGAAGAAAAAGAGGTGAAGAAGTCTATAGCAAAATAAATTCATGCAATGTAGGAAAGGAAAGTTGAGGGCAGCTACTAGAATCAAATGTTCAATAAAGCAAAAGAGAATCTCCATACTAAAGTGGATATCAAAGTAGAAGATGTGAAGCTTGTCATTGATTGTATGATGCCAAGCATGCAAGAATATTTGATATTACATGTGGTTGTTTGCATCCATCAAGGGGAAAAGGACATGGAGAGTGAACTTGTAGTTGCATGCATTCAATGATGTTTGCATTTGCAAAGAAGTAAAGAAGTGGAAGAGACACCAACAAAAGAGGTGCACATGGAATTCACTAATTCCTTAGAAGAGTCTTGTGCTTCCACTATAATAGTGGAATTGTAGATAAGTGGCAAGGAAGAAGAATTGGCGCTAGAGGAAGAAGACATTGGAACCTTTACTTTCCCCAATCTTTCTTTGACATCTCAATTTTAGGTATTGGAAACATGTGCAATGTTGCACATAATGGAGAAAATCCCATTGGTGTAAAAGTGCTTATTGAAGCAAAAATTGTGTAGGCCAACATGATGATGGACATGGAAGGAACTGATGGAGCAAAGGAGGGAATTTTAATAAAAATAAAGGTTACAGGGATGGAGATTGCAAACATAGTTGTGGAGATGGAAATTGCAGCCAAGAAAGAAGATAAAACATATTAGGAATGAGTGTTGATTCCTGCAACATGAAGAGAAAAATGACCACCAACATGTGGTTAAGAAACAAAGAATCTTCAGTAATAATTGTGCCAATTGAAGAGATGAAGAGGATAACAGAAATGATCCATTATTGCTTGTGCAGCATCATGTGGGAAAGGTGCTTGCAGTGATAGTAGCCAATGTCAATCAGTGTGGTGATGTTAAGCACAAATATTATGGAGAGATCTAACAAAGATTAGCCCATTATTTCTACAACAATTCCACTCTCCAACCTCTCTTCCTTTCTCAAGCCATACAATACAAGGAATGGGATCCCCTTCATTTCTAAACAATTTCAAAGGCTATCCCACTTCCTTTTGTTGTTCCTGTTGTTGCACAAACTAGCTTGCCTTGTGAATAAGCAAAATCTAGAGGGCACAACAACACTTGGGATAGAAGCCCACTGTCACCACAGCCTAATTCCCCTGCTCTTCTCAGATTTTCACCGATGGGAGGAGTCCCAGTAATACTCACTTGTGAGAAATGTTTCTTTGATAGGTTTGAAGTGAGGAAAGGTGGCTCATTCAATGGAATGATTCAACAACAACACAAGCTTTGGGAGAAGCTAGTAAGACTTTCCACAAAAAATCCCTTGGAAAGACAACTACACAAGACCTAGGGTTGTGATTTAAGACAAGGTGAAGGTGCATCCATGGTCAAGGTAGGTGAGAGAAAAGGCAATGAATGATTTACTTCACCAAGTACTAAGGAATTTGCCTTCAAAGAATTCCTAAGTTGAAGGATTAGCTTTTAGGGTTCCCTCTTGGTGTGACAACTATGACATCAAAATATATGGAGAATCCAATGTGGGAATTCCACCAAAATTTGAGGACCTCTAGAAGAGACACAAAGGAAAATTTCTATCCAAGCGAAATTCAGAAATTCTTCCTCTAAAAGATTTCGCACCAAGCCCTAGGGGAGCCCCCTTATCCCAAGGGACGAATCTTAAGAAGATAAAAGAAGGAAAATTATGGATTAAATCCAAGTTTGACCACCACGGGACTTGATTAGTGGTTAGACCATTGGGAGTATGGTGTCATGGGTGCTTATAATTGGCTAAATTGACCTTCAAGGAGGCTAAAAGAGGAAGCCCTAGTTACCCATTTCAACAATTACCCTCCCTAGCATTAGTTAATGGAGTTTCATGGATTAAATGCAATCATTATCCACTAGGAACATTCTTTCCACATCATCAATGAGTAACACATGCAAAACTTCCCAAAATTAAAATTTTGAAAGATATTTAATAAAATGAAGTGCGGATTCTTATCATGGGAACAAATTCCATGCATTAAACATTATTTGCAAGATAATTTCACCATAAAGAAATACTTACAAGACAATGTCAAGTATATGCATCCATCAACAACACATTAGACGCTCAAAAAAGATAGCAATAAAGATCCAAACATCAAAGTCCACCCCAAAACATCCAAAAATCTCCTCAAATTTCAGGTTTGAATTCTCTAATGAGGCCGAAAATTGCAAGTGTGATGGATTGAGATGTGACTAGGTCTCATCTCTTTATACAAGAGCTATCAAGTCGAATTCCTAATGAACAAGCCCCTAAAATTTCAAAATAAAGTGACAAACCCTTGGTTACAAGCCAACCAAGATTGCTTAACCATTAGTCATTATTTTATCTCTCTTTTAACCCACGTAATGACATCATCCATGCGAAGTGCTCTCCAAGGCTTGCATTGAGGCCTCTTGTGCTGGAACTTTGGTAGAGGGCCTCTAAAATCATGATAAAGAAGGCGTTATCATCCTTATGTTGCAAGACATCTCTGGGACCCCTATTTTGGGTTTGGGGCTCCAAATGGGTCTCCAACTGGCTCAAAATCATGTCCATGCTCCATCAATGAGGGCTCAAATGATGACACATGCCCTCCCATGTCTCCCTAGAAAAGACACAACCTACTCTGGGCCTTGGATCACCTGCCAAGTGTCGAGTGCAATGTGTAGTTAGCTAAGGCATCCTGGTCCAAGCACATCATCATCTCGAATAACTAGGGCAACAGACAAGCAAATAATAGTGTTGAATAAGCCCACAACATGGCTATCAATGCTTATGCATGAATGGAGGTCCATGGCTCTCAACGCTTACCCTACAAATGGCATCATGATCCTCGATAAGGCTTGGATCTCGTATAGGGAGGCCAAGCCCAAAATGAAAACCCACCTGCAATCATGTGTAAGATCCAATGTGTCTCCTCACCTTCAGATACAATAATTCATTAGTGCAATTGAGTGAATAAGTTTTTCAATCAAGGGCATAAGTGAGACTTCATAGTGGGTGTCCTTTCCAAATTAAGGGCTTTGAACATGCAATAGTGATACCTTCCTAGGTAGGATTGGTTAATGAAGAACCCTATTAGGTGGTTTCAGCACCAAAGTCAGCGGGTCAAGTACATCCTTTGAGGGTTCGTATCCTTGGGGGAAATAATGATGGACGAAAGTGACAGTTTTTTTGGGGGGGGGGGGGGGGGGGGGGGGGGGCGGGAGGGTAAAATATATATTGTGGCTTGATGCCACAAACAAAATGTGGTTTCCCATGTAATTCCTATTACTGCTCAAACTAGCAAGGGTCCTAGTAGGGGATCCTATAAAGCAACTACTAGGTCAAGGGGCAACAAAAGAGCGATAGCCCACTGTCACCTCGACTAAGGCTTCCTGCTCTTTACAGACTTTCACCAATGGGAGGAGACCCGGTATAGGGGGAATCACTAGGAAGGATGAATCTACGAATGGATATAGAGTGATTCCTAAGGCATATTCACAAGAAAGGCTCAATTAGATAGCTTGCTTGCTTCAAAAGCAAGGTGATGGATCATGGGCTCTTTAGAAAGGTCTAAGAGGATTCTCAAGCCTAGGTTTGGAGGATATACCTTAACAAGGGACATCCTAGACCTAATGATCCTTATGGATAAGAGGCCTTTATGTATTCTTTATGGAATTGGAGTTACAAAGTTGCAGGACCACACAAAGCCAAGTGGACCCAAAGCTAGGTCAAGGATATGGAGTTGATCAACCAACGAGGGGCTTGACCTAATTAGGGAGGAGAATAGGATCAAAGGACTAATTTTATTTTGAGAGTTGACTGCAATGATCCCAATGAGGACACTAGCCAAGGGAAACCTAGGGCAAGAAATGATCTTTGAGCTAAGGCTTGCTATATCTTGGGATTCCACAATTGGATTTGCTTCAAATTTGGAGGACCTCTAAACAAAACCCCAATGCAGTACTAGACCAAAAATCGAGGTGTTTTGATGGCTATGATGGAAGTTACTTGATGCCCTAGGTGACCTATAGGGCTAGGCCTAGAAAGAGAAAGAGGAAGCAAGAAAGATAAGTGTTTAGGTTGACCACCAGTGGTTGGATTAGTGCCTTGACTTTGGGAGTGATGGAGTCAAGGTGAATTTGTGATATGGAGATAATAAACCTAGTCAAGGAGATCTTTAGGCAACTCCACATGGAAATTAGGGCATGGAGCAACTACCCAAGGAATTTATACTTCGATGGGTAATGATTGATGACTTATCAAGGTATATTCAACAAATAATAACCTCTAGGAACATTCACCCATTCATACATGACACATGCAATGATGCAACACTTCAAAAGATCAAAATTTCCACAATTTTGCATAGAATAACAATACATTTCAGACCTAGATAGCGAAAATCCCAGTAACATTCATGTGATATGATAAATACAAGAATAAACATAAAAGATAGATCACTTACATGTAAAATGAGTATATCCAATCATCAAATCATGACAAAAATGAAGCTCAAAGACTAAGAGAATAATATCCAAACATCAAAATTCATCCATGAAACCAAAATCTTCTTCCAAAAGCGAATGATAAATTCTCTAAGTAGCTACTAATTCCAAATCCAAGTGATGATGAGAGAAATGAATCACCTCTCATTTATTTATACAATCTCTAATGAGTTCGATTTGCCTAATTGGCCTAATTAAGTGCCAAATAATAAAATAATGTGCTATAATAACATCCCTTGGTGACAAGCCCACCAAGATAGCTCAATAACATAAGAATGAGCCTCTCAAGAGGAAATAATGATCAATATAATGAGTCATTGGGCCTTTGAGGAGGCCTAATGAAGTCTGAAGTGTGCAAAGATGTGAAAATGGACTCCAAACATAGTGAACAAGGGGTTGGCCCCTTGTTTTCCAATCAAGAACCTGTGGTGCTCCCACGTGGGTGTGGGGGCACAAGGACATCCTCATGGGTCTCCAAGTGGATAGAAAATTCCCGTAAACCATCTGTAAGGGCCAGGATGATGACATAAGCCCTCCCTTTCTCTCCTACAATGAGACAAATCCTCATATGGTCCTTGGAATATTTGCCAAGTGTATGGTGCAAGTGTGGAGCCAGCTAGGCATGGTGAGCCAGGTGCGTCATCCTCATCCAAAAAGGTGGAACATGAGCAATCAATGAGTGGTGCTGGGGATCCATGAAGTACTCTCTACTATGGTGTAGGCCCATGACTCTCAATGCTCACCCCACAAGTGCCAATGTGGCCCTCTGGAGGGCTAGGATCTTGTATAGGGAGACCAAGCCCTAAATGGAGACCCACCTGCAATCCTATATAAGATCCAATGCGTCCCCTTACCCTCCAATACAACAAATCATCAAAATAATCAAGTAAAAGAGCTTACAAGTCTTGGAACCAATGGGGCACTTCATGGTGGCATGCCCTTCCATAGTGGGATTTGGCATGTACAAGTGTCTCCAAGCTCAAGAAGGGGGTTAATCAAGGGCCCTATTAGGTGGTTTCAAACTGTAAAGGAGGTGACATGTCCATGGTACATCCATCAGGTGGTAGGTGGCAAATGATATAGTGATGGAACAGAGTGGGAATCAGGGGAATGCTCCAGGCCACATGCCATGGTATAAGGGTAGCTATAATAAGAGAATCCCACACCTGGCTATATGAGTGTAGAAGGGAGAAAATCGTGCTACATGAGTTACCTGGACCTTCTTTTTCCCACCCTTATTCATATGCCTTTTCCCTATGATTGATTTCTTTTTCATAATTGCTCGACGTTCCAGGGGATGAGAGCATGATGTGTAAGATATAGCAGTAGGTACCCCCTTTTAAGGTGGGGTATTCATTGCCCACCAGGGGCTCGGAAAATCATGGGTTCCTTAATGTGGAGGGGGCTCATCTAGAGTCCATAGGAAACAAGGTGATGGCCATGAATAGGGGTAAAGCTCATGTTTGGATCCAAATTTGAAGCAAATCCGATTCTGGAATCTCGACCATCTTTTGCATTTTGTGGTACATTTCCTGTTGAGAGTGGCCAAATTATGCTTTTTCTTTTCTTTTTAGCTGCATCAACCTTTGGGGCATCGTTCTAGGCCCGATCGAATGTGTGGGCAAGGGGAGAGGGAGGCTAACCCTATGGGAACCCAGTGGACACATGTGGACCCGAATGGGAAAAGAGATGAATGGTGCTAGAATGAGCGAAAAGGAGTGTGATGTACATGGTGTTGAGAAGTGAACCCACGCAACCAAAATCAAGATTTTATGTATTGCCAACCCTAAAGCTAATGGCCAGTAAAGGAGATTCCAAAGGACTAGGATACAAGGCTAACCACGAAATCGGGCGGTGGAGACAAGAGTACATACCTAGCCCACTCTTTCCACCGAATCCCCCCACTAATCCATGCCCAAAAGTGCCCATGATAAGTAAGGAAATTTACTCAACTATACCAATAAAAAGTCATACCTTTGGGGTCGAGAGGCCCACATTCAAACATACAGTCATAACAAGTATGTGAGGGATCACATGGTTGGCTAAGGTGGCGGAGAAAATGGCACATCGAGCTATCTGGTGGTTGCAAGGGGCTATTGGCTGTCGGCTGAGGACCATCTAGGATAACAAATTTCTCCTATGTACACTACCCACAGGTGGTGGGTAACATCTGGCTCCAACTAGGACATGAGCTCTCAGAGAGGTGCGCGAAACTACTCGAATGGGAGGTCATGAGAACACCAACAATCTCTTGGTACCACAGACTTGTTACCTTCACATATCAAAGACCAAGCACACGAGGTAACATGTTTTTGTGGTGTCTTAAGATCACCCATGCTTGGTATTAGGCCATAAAAATTCAACAAGAAAGTAAAATGCAAACTTAATCTAAATGCAACTAATCTATGATGAAAATATCATATGATGTTAGTTCTAATGGGAAAATGAGCATGCAATGCATCTTACCCTACCATGCATGTTACATTATGCAAATGCTAAGTGTAATCATATAGGCAATGTAACCAACATTTTATTAAATCAATATAAAAACATTTTCCCTTATGAACCATCATGATGCAGGGGACCCAAATATCATTTTTGCCATTACAAGATTTTCTTGATAAATGGTAAGGGTAGGGGGTGAGAACGTTTGAGGACCACACATCAAGGGTCATGGATGAGGAGGGAAGATAAGAATTTGACTCGTGTAACCTTTCTTGCAACGAGCATATGGAGAACTCAAGAACCAAGCTCATAAATTTTTGATGAATAGCAAGCTCAGGCATATCCTCCTCGCGACATGCAAAGATAGAAAGCTCATAACATCCACAATCACATCAACTTGATTGTTGAGGAAGGAACGAGATAGACTACAATCATCATATTTTGGGAAGAACCACAACTCCCTTTTAGGGGGTTGGGAAGGCTTCTCAATTTCATGGCTCCCAAGAGATTCATCAAGAGGGTAATCAAATACCTTATGATCATTGGGTTGAGGGTCATCACCTTGAAACATATAAAATATACCTCTCCAATGATCCATTTATCGCCATGCAAATTTTTATAATATTCTAGATTTGGAGTCGCCAGGGTGAACTTGAAATGCCTTGAGAGATGCTTGCTTCACCCTACAAGCATTGAATTTGAAGTTTGATGAAGAACAGATGTGGCACAAAGACAATTGATTCAGTATTTCAGATGCTTCTTAGTTGCAACAGCAACAGATTAGAGGGAGTTGCAGTGCAAATGCAGAGTTGGAAACAACAAAGTAGTGTCACCAACAGCACAAATGCAACATCAAAGTTGCACAATGGTTGGTGGGAAGTGGCAGTCAGTCACAGTGGCCAGACATCAGCAGCGTATGGGAGATGATGCAGAGACAGGGTGTTGTAGTAGTAGTGCAACACGATAACACCTTTCTCGCTAAGAGGGAGTGTTAGTTTTTGTAGCATCAGAGGTTTTTTAGTCTCGAAACTTTGTGGAGAGGCTAAAACACAGGAGTTTTCCAGAACCCAGAAACCGTTTATGGAAATTCCAACTTATTTTTAAATATCTCCTAAGTCTAAACTTAGGAAAGGGGGTTACTTAATCAACATTAATAGAGAAAGGTGTGAATCATCGAGAAACTCACACAGATTGACTATGAAATAATCTTAGCCCTTGATTAAGATTTAATCTTGGTTGTTGGAGGACCAACAAAAGATTATAAGAAGAAGTTGATGGGTAGATGGAGAATACACACAAGAGATCAATTTCCTTGGAGGGTTTGATTTTCTAAAGAACAACAGTTAGTTGTCGAAAGGGTTCGAGCTTCAGAAGGGTAGCAGAGACAGAGAGGGGCAGGGACAATGAGGCTGGAGGAAGATTTTCCAGATCCGGTAAGTACTTTGCAGAGAGGCAGAGATTTTCTCCAGGAGGTTGCACAGAGGCAGCACAGACCCTCAAGTGAGCAATTCGATTTTGCTGGAGGGGAGGACGTTTTCAATTCCAAAGGCCGGGAAGAGGTTCCAGAGTGTCAGAGAAGCATTTTCCTATACAACATCAAGCAAGATGGCTAGATTAGCAGTTGATTCAGGCAACATGTGTGGCAAGAAGCTCTAAAGTGACGCAGAACCTGCGCAGGCCAAGTTGGAAGGCTAAGTTTTCAGGGGCAATGAAGTGTCGGGATTGCTCGGAGAGGGTAATTTCCCTCGAATGATTTTTGCTAGTATTTTCTCTACAGGATTTCCAGTTTTCGGTATCCAGATTGTACTCAGATAATTTCACTGCTGCATAATAATTAAAACCCTCAGCTGCTGCACCAATTTTCCCAAGTTGGGTTTTTTTGGGGTCATTTGTCCAAAAATAAGGGTCAATTTTAGTGTGTGTCCCAGTATTTTCTCAGCTTCTAGTTTAACTTAATTTGGTGAAAATTGCAGTAGAGAATTATTCGTTGTTTGTATGGGAAAATAAATTGTTAATTAATTTACAGTTAGAAGAATAATTTCCAGTTGCCGCAATAGTTGAAATTTTTCACAACACTCCGAATTGCACGATCACGATGAGAAGCATGATTCAGATTTGCAACATGAGGATCATGAGTTTCCTCTTTTGGAGAGCACGTTGAAGGCTCAAGTTGGAGCCATGGTCGAGGGAGTTGAGCATCCATCTTTGGGGTCAACCATTGATGAGGTACAAGTAGATGCACAAGCATCCAACAAGGCTACAGGACTTTCAGGTGATAGCCACCAGGAGAAGATTGAGCATTTTAGGACAGATCTTATGGCAATGAAGAAGAAGACCCAGACACTCTGAGGCACCATTTTGCAGTAGGTCAATGAACTTGAGGTCCATGGAGTTAGCTGCGCCAAGACAGCTACCAAGCTTTACATTGTTGGGGAACAACTAAAATCCCTAGCGAGGCGGCAAGAGAAGTATACTTGGGATTTTGAGAGAAGCCTTCTTCAGGAGTACATAGACAGGGCTTGTAGTACTATTAGGCCACCTCTGCATAGTGGGAAGGAGATTTGGTATAGGAAAGAATGTGTGGAGCCTTCTCGATGGTTTTTAAAGGTTGGCCAAGACCGAGCAACTGGCCTACAATTTTGGAGCATACCAATTGGAATCAGAATGTCACAACGGAAGCATGGTGGGATTGTTACTTGTGTGAGTACTTATGCACAAGATTTGTGCCAGGGGTTGGATTGGCGAGAGGTTATGAGTTGGTATCCTACTGAGTGGATAATTTATGGAGCAACATCCATAGCTAGGGACAAAGTACAGTTGGAGCCATGGGACATGGGCGATGATGGATGGCCACAGTGGCATTGGGATCTAGGTGGATCTATTGGTGGCCTGGTGAGTCAGAGGTTTGTTTGGGATCCATGTATAGAGGAATCCATACATGATTGGGTGGCATAGAGGTATGATGTGGCACAATGGTTTATATGGGATCCTGGTATCGATGTACAAATGCCTTTACAGTTGATAGATGTGGATTGCTTGAGGGCAAGAAAACTCGAGGCGAGAGGATTTGTAATATCCCCATTTTTGGTTTCCCTTATGATGCGGTTAGGATGGACTTCTTGGGTTGGTGACAGCTAGGTCACAGGAGTGAGATTATGTCATCAGTGGGGCCGAAGGGTTTTGGAAGAGTTTTATGGGGTTCGACAGGGTTCACTTGCTATATTTCATCATCAGGGTCAGTTTTGCGCTGTTCGTTCTTGGTTCCATTGCATTCCGACGATTCCTATAAAATAGGGTTATTATAAAGCATATTTTAATTAAATACGTTAAAGGTGTTATATGGAGGGGATTATTTGGAGAAAGACCTTAGTGTAAGAGCTCGTTGGAACTGGGATGAAGAGATCTACATGATGGAATGATGAAAAGTGACTTTCAGTGGCTAGAGAGATCGTAGAGGCAGATTAATCATTCTCCAGGATTAAAAGTGACTTAAATAAAATAAAATAAAAGAGTCACTTAGATAAAATATAAGGGAGGAGCTTCTAGAATGAAAATAAAATAATAAAATAAAAGTTCTTCTAGAAGGTTGGAGAGAGATCCATCAGATCTTTAAAAGAAGGGAAAGCAAGTCATTTGGGATCATCTTGGATTTGGAATATTTTCTCTTAGGAGAGTTTTCGAGAACTTGGTTTTCAGGTTCGGAGAGCCATAGGACAAAAACCCTTGGGTTTCTTGGTGGGTTGGAAGAAACCCCAACTCGATATTGTGGAGATTTCATTCAGAAATCTCATAGAGCTTCATCGACATCAGTTGGTGAGCAGAACTGGAGCAGATCTGTGGGTTAGAAGTGGGGATCACCCAGATCTCCAATTTGGGCTTCATTTCCAGCGATTTAATGGGAGGTCATGAGCAGTGTTGCCACAGTTATTTGGAGGCCATCACTTCAGCTATTTTCAGCCATTCAATTATCTTGCCGGGGTTTAACAAGTGCTAATAAAATAACGCTGATAAATATCGTAATGGTTTCTCTTGCTAAGTTTTTGCAAAAGTGCCATGGTGTCATTTAAATTTACGGCAAATTGTCTATGTAAATTTTCTGAAGAATTGTTGCATTTTAGCAGTATTTCCGACAACAAATTATGTTATAATATTTTCTGGGTATTTTTGGCTAGATAAATAAAAAGGAATATCACAGTGGTATGAGCACAAAACTTGTGGTGTATTTTCTGGGAGTATTAGATAAAGTATTAAAAGGAATATTACAAATATGTAGCTAAAAACTGGTTCTGTACATTGTTAGTTAGTAGCTATAAATAGAAAGGATGAGGATGAGTGCTGGTTAGATGAGGCCAAGCAAATGCAAACTGCCCCAGTAGTGCGCATGCAAAGACATCTCATTTAGTCTATCTTACATGTAATTAGTAAACGGTACATGCAAACTAGATATAATGAGATAATTATAACGCTGGAGATATTTACAATGTGGACACTGGAGATCACTATGACTAGTGTTTCTTATCAACCATGCAAGCGAAATGGGGCCTTTACATTATTTACATGTGTGTTTTTCATGATCATGTAAGTAACTACTGTTTCCAGGGGGGCTCAATAGGAAGACACTTTATAATCTGTTTAGCAGCAAGGATTTTATGTTGGGTACCAATATCCATCAGCCTAGCCCACCTTCCTTTTTTGGAGAATGCAATATTTCCATGAGACCACAGGAAGCTTTCTGTTACCTCCAAGCTTAGGCAAAAAGTATTGCCTTAATAGATCATTCGGTTTCCTGAAATCTGTTAACACGAGAAACCAACAGAACCTGTAATACACATGGTAGTTTCAAGAATCCCATTAACCACTATTAACCACTATAAGCTTCCCTGCTAATGGAAAGGCTTTGAAATATCACTTCTGAAGCTTACTGTGCAGCCTCTGAAGACATTAAATACCACATCTGTGAAGGGAAACACCATCACAAAATGGAATGCCCGAGTATCTATCAATTTTTCCCAGTTTAATTGTCTTCCATGGTTTGACAAACCAATCTCATTACCCATATTTCAAAAAAATGTTTTATGCAAACTTACTACTGCACCTGAAGCTTTGCACAAGTTATCCAGGAAATCCATGGTTCCTTCAACTGATTTTGAAGTGAGTTTGATCAAAAGAAGGGAGTTGCCTGGAAAGTGATTGTTAGTTATCCCACCCCATCGTGAGCAAACCCTGAATGAGTTTACAACATTTTGAAAGCATTCTCTAATTCACCTTGCAGACAGAAATCCTTTTCCTTGTTATGAGGCATGCCATGAGTCTTTCAAACCTAAATATGATAACACTGATCTGTTATTTGAATTTTCATTTGTGATAAGATATCAAAATCTGAAAACTATGATTAGATGCTTTGTAGTAATTCAATAACTGTAAGCTTAAACATGACATTATTTCTCGATATTTGTTCATATTCCCTATATAGATGCAAACTATCCCACCATCGCATTATTTGTCATCACCATTTTTCAACTGATCCATATATTCAATCCATGCCAACACCAAATTAGTTCTCATCATATAATCTTATTGTAACATAGATGGATATTGTTCTCTAGCACATGTTTGAACCTTCTGCATTTCGAACGTCCAAATTTAAAATAGTTTCTACAGCAAGTTGTTACACAGCGTTTCTAAACTCAATATAAATACAACTAAGAGATGGCCTCTGAAAAATGGATTGTTTTAACAGTGTCAAGTCTTCCCAATGATAGCTGAGAATGCACATCTCTCAGTAGGGTGCAGTTAGAATGCAGATTTATTCTAATACAACATATTTCTTATTCTCTGTGTATGCTATCTCTTATGCCTAATTGTGTTGCATATTTCAGGGACTTTGGATTGGAATTCTTTGTGGGCTTTGTGCACAAGCAATTCTACTGCTCATAATAACGTTGTGTACGGATTGGGGAAAACAGGTAAATTGCTTCAACTCTTTCCCCTTCAAAAACTGAAGGAATATGAATGAAACAAAGACAATATACATGGTAGAAGCATACATGAACCACTGGGATCCAATATAGCTTTCGGAATTATAAGAAACACGATTGATACATAACATTAAAATCAATATATTTTTGTCTACTTTGCATTACACTGATCTGGGCATGAGACTCAATAATTGAGATTCAATTGTCTTGTGGCTAGGCAAAAGAGGCAAGAGAAAGAGTACATGCATCATTATTGCCCACTGTTACTGGTAATATAATAAAGGTATGTAAATTTTACGCGGCATTTATGAGCATTTGAAAAGTATTTTCCTTCCTAGGTTAAAGGACTATCTAATCAAGTTCTATATAGGCTAATAATGGGCACATTGCAGAACTTGGATTAAGAATGGAAATATAGTCTGAGATGATCATAATGAGAAAAACTAGTCATTTAAAACAATATGAGAATCAAACCTTTTCCAGCAATTCTGAAGGTGGATTGAATGTTATATTGTTTTAGCATCCTGGTTTCTGTCAAGGCCGACTTGTCCAATACAAGATTTTCAGGAATATGTTTTCTATTCTTGTCATTTTTTCAAAATGTTTCTGTAATAAGAGAGAGCAGAAACATTGGAGGCTATAATAAAAAGGATCAACGAATCTTAGAGTTGGGTGCATCAAACTATGTAATATCTAACATCTCGTGCTGTGACAACTGTGTTTAATCAAGCAGGACGAACAATAAGGTTTACAGCCTGGATGGTTGGAGTCAATTTTCAAGCTCTTATAACAGAAGGCAAAATTTTTGGGTGCTTTCACATATGCTAAAATGTGCCTTGCCTGTTTCACCTCTGCAAAAGAAAAGGCGTGTGTGAATGTTTTATTCAACCAGATATCACGGTGGATGAAAGAAAAATCCCGTTGTTAAATGAAGAGAATTTTTGGAGATTGGCATCCTTGCAAATAGAGTAGAAAATCTTTCTGTGGGTGCGTAAGGAGAAGAATTCTTTGATTCACTCCTCACACCCTCCTATATTTATATGGCCTTGTTACTCACAGTCCTTACAAACAATGATAAATATTTTTTCTATGGAAACAGAAACATTTTGAAGTATACCATACTGCTGTGGGTTTCCTGAAATGGAAACCTTTTGAAGCACAATGTAAGTTTCTCCAATAAATATATAAATGTTTCATGGACCACTAAGCGGCCTTAACAATTGCAATGGCAAATATAAAAACAGTAAAATTCATAATTAAAAGCTATAAATGCACAAACACAAGCACTATCGACAGTCCATGGAAAGCGAAATATTCTTATGACAAAGTTGACTGTTCAAGACAGCTTGCTTAAGGCTTGAATGCTTCAAAACTTACATCAGAAGCATCAATCTACTGGAGAGAATTCAAAACGATCAAGGTACCTAAACGAGAGGACAACAAAATGTTATGCTTGATATTATTTTGTTGTAACCAAATTCCATACGAGGAGTGCTTTTTTGTGTGTAGAAATCCATTTAAACTCTAGGCCTCCGAAATCTTCTCCCCAGACATTATCTTTTGAGTGATACACTAACAGGTGCCAGACTACTGAAAACCAAAATACATATATCTCTTTCTTTATATATAGATACATAAGCACATATAATCATTAAATATTAAGCGTAAGTATTAGATGCAAGAGATTACCTTTTATGAACACAAAATATCTGAAATTATGGTTCAAATCCAATGCTATTTTTATGTATCACTCCGATGACCATATTTTTGAAATGTTTAAGACTAAACCCAAAATTGACAATTTTCACCTCTGTTGAGTGGTTCTGCAGCTAATGTTTATTTTTGTTGAAGCTGGACTAGTCAAGATTTGGTAGTACACCGCTCTTTACATTCCTGCGATGAATGCCTGGAAGCCTCAGATGACTGGTTAAAGAAGATTGAAACCAATTTCTTGGTAAAAAGGTTCACCAAAGAGGAGAAAACTACCTTTGCTGCCGTCAAGTTGGCCCCTACAACCTTGCATTGGTGGGAGTAGTACGGCGACAGCATCCAAACCAAAAAGAAAAGAAAAAAATAGGCTACAAACACACTCATTCATGAAGAATGCCACATGAAAGATAGCTTAGCACAGATACAATTCATATCCATGGCAACGTATTAAGATAGGGGAAGTAAATAGTTGAATCTAAACCCAAAGTGTCATGTTCTACACGGCTTAAAGTGCACATTGCTCCAATTGATTAAACATATTGATTTTTCCACTACTATATATGGGTCAATCAAATAGTTAAATCTAAACCCAAAGTGTCATGTTCTACATAGCTTAAAGTGCACATTGTTCCAATTGATTAAACATATTGATTTTTCTACTATTTCTATGGCCATTGCACATTTCATTGGGGATGGTGATAATTAAAAGGATTTGATGGGAGTTGGTACTTTGAAAAAAATCTTACTCCATCTTATCCTTAACTCTATAATATTTTCTAGGGTTCAATTTAACAAGGTGATTTTTTGATTATTTTGGCTGAAATCTGGTGACATGATTCTTGATGAGATTGTTATGTTTCATTGTTTAAATTGCATTTTTAATATAAAAATGGATTTAGCATTCGGGGAAATCCTAAGGACACTTAAATTCTGTAGATTTAACGACTTAAAACTATGGTTTTCCCAATTTCTGACTAGATTGGGGCAAAATCAACTAGAAAATCTATTCAAAAAAGCGTCAAAAATCTTCTCATTAGATAACTGCATTCTCTAGTTGAGTCTGGGAAAGAAAATTGTGCTACTTAGTAATGCAGATTTCAATACAAGATTTTGCGACAAAGTCATTTGAGACATGCTACCAGTGGAAGCTTGTGACATTCTTAGGAAAATTGAAATACATTCATGTGGGAAGGCCATGGTATCTGTGTATCACATGGATATATTCTATAGGTATATAAAGTCATTTGTAAGGTCAACATTTAGTTGATAGTGTGAAATCAATCATTTATTCTTATACTCTTTTGATTATCAAACTATATGATAAGTATAAAATAAAGTTTATTTTATCATGCAACAAAAAAATAAATGAATTTGCTCCTAAAAAAGTATTTATATATCTTTAAGAACCATAAAAATATAACTCTGTTTTGCTAAGTCCAACACAACATCAAACTTACTCTAGTTACATTTTCCAATGATTCAATCTACCTTAGATCATTACTAGTGGATGATAAATTGAACAAGGACCCTACCGTTATACAGTTACTTGCCCAAGTCCAACACAACATTGATTCTAGTGACACATTTATCAATGGTTCAAGCTATCATGGATTAATTGCCACTGGAGAATGACAAAATCAAGACGTAGATACAAGGGATCTTAAACAAGATACACACCAAGTCAAGTACATTACCATGCAGTGGTCTATTGGTTCATGATGAAGAAAGATGGTTTATGGTGCATGTGCAATGATCATAGATAACTAAATATGATAATAATAGGGAATTGGTACCGATTGTCATCTATTGATGATCTTCACAAGTTAAATACCATTACCTCCATATTCCTATATAACCTTCAAATGTCTATAATTTTCTTGAAAGCAAAAAGGGCTTATACATGTGGATGATAATTCCTTTCCAACACACTAGTATGCCAACAACATTCATGAAGTTGATGGATGTTGTCCTCAAAATCTTTACATATCATTTTGTAATGGTCTATCTAAATGATGTTTTAATATTTAGTAAGAATTTTTCAAAATACCTACTTCATATCAAGTAAATCACCCAAACTTTGTGTTCCTAAATATTATATGGTGATCTAGCAAAATGCTTATTTAACATACACAAAGTGAGATATCTTGCCTCTATGGAGGATAAAACAAGAGTTCATATTGACCCAAAGAAGATCTAGGTCATAAAAAGCTGACGTATCCTTGCAAGCATAAAAAACATTTGCAACTTCTTAATCTTGACAAACTTCTATAGAGGGCCTTTTATGGGATTCTCCCCCATCACATAACCTTGGAATCAAATCATGTTAGGTATGAACATAACCTTAAGATTTTGGTGAATTACAAAGATGACTATGCTTGATGTTGATTATTTCTCTACCTAATTTATAACAATCTTTTGAGATTAAAATAATTGCATCAAAATATGTCAAAGGAACTAATCTAGCTTAATTTGACCATCCAATCACATAAGATTATGAGACATCCAACACATATTATGCTAGTACTAGGTATATGATTATGAGCTACACACCATTGCTCAAGTAATGTGTCAATGGAAGCACTATATCTTTGGGGAAGGAGATAATTGTTCATAATTACCATAAGCCTTCACAAATTGTTCATGAGGGGCACGTTACAAAGCACTAGATTAAAGTGGATGACTGAATTGCAACATTTTCACTTGTCGATCAAGCATAAACACAACAACAAGAAGTTACTTGTCACTAAGGCATTTTTTTCAAGGAATACATTTGCTAATTAGTGATTTTCACTTAAACAAATCACTTATTTTTTACATGAAATATGCTTATTTTGATAACATTAATCAAAATTTTTCAATTTTAATAGTAAATTGTGTGATTTTCATTGAATATTTACCTATATGTCTACATATATGATTTTTTCAATACAAAAGAAATTGTCTAGAATACTATATTGAGGTACCAATCCATTTCAACGGATAAATTTCCTGCAGCTCCCAAAAGATCATGAAAGTAAGATTTGGGAATCAGAAAAGGAAGTGACAGTACAATACTTTTCCACCTATCTAATAGGTCATTTCCGGCACAGTTACTATACACATCCACAAGTGAAAAGAAGTCAAATGCTATCATTGTGGAAAGAGAGGACATATTTCCCCAAATTGTCCAGATTTAGAAAAAGACAAGAAAGGAAAACCCGATAAAGGTAAGAAGAAAGTTTTTTACAGAAACAAATCGGGTAAGGTAAATTATATGAATTTGCCTGATAGCCTATCAGAGCCATGTTTGTATTTCGTTTGAGCATATTGTTGGGAACATCTGAGTTTGCTTGAGTCTCGATAATGTTTGTTGCATGTTACGCCGATGATGGCATCTATGGCGTTTGAAGACTAGGAGATTAGAACTTCTTCCCAGGAAGAGCCGCGAAACACTTATCTGTTTGCGATCGTGTTGTTGATAAACTGGTACACAACATTTTAAAGATTTCTGTCTTTACTTTGAAACTACACCTCTTGTTTAAAAGTCTTCCGCTATATCCATATTTCTTTAAACTACTATGGATTCATTATCTGCATCTAGTTCTCGACATGAGTTTGGAGATAAATCTTTTGATGAAATTTTAAAGGAACAAGAAGAAGTAAATATGGAACGCAGAAACTCAAATGTCACAGAATCTGTAGTTCTTGATCAGTCTATTAATTTATTTTCAGAACCTGTTGCTTCTGATTCTTAGACCCTTCCAAAAGTCGACCCAAAAAATGTTTATAAGAATCTAGGTTTACTGGACTCCATCCAGTTCTGGAGGTATAAGGTTAAAGAGGAAGTTCTGCAAACAACCTTTAATAATAATATCCTTCATTCTTTAAACATCATAAATCAGTCTGAGTTTGATGCTGCTCGAAAAGCTGGTTATAATTTTGCCCATTTTGGCCATGTCCAAATCGGTATATAACCTCTACACAGAAAAGGCCAAGATGTTGCTTTCTTTTCCTGTGTTTTTGATAGACGATGGCGAACTTTTCCCAAAGCTCTCATTGGTGGTTGTCAAGGTACCCTTGCCTATGGTCCTGCCTCATGGTCATGTTTTCCTGATTTCTCCATAGCATTAACTAATCCCAATGCCATTAATGCCTTAATGCTTGGTTTACAAACACATGGTTATGATGATTTTGATGATGACAGTAAAAATATAGCCATTTGGTGTTCTTCAGTAGTCAAATTCTATAAAAAGACTACTCCTTCTATGGTTAAATCTGTATCATCCCACTCTGAATTTACTACCCTGATTACACATGATTATGGTATGAATCTCATAGCCCCACAAATGATCCCTTGATCTGAGCTCAAACCCCCGACAGAATGGGTTACTAAATGGGAAGCCATCCGTAAACCTCCCCAACCATCCCCTGTAAATTCTTCTACAATCTTTACTACCAGAGATGGTATTGTCCATACTGTTTTCCTAGAGTCTCGCACTGAGCGTGGTGGACCTTCTGTTAATATTTCCACATCTCTAAATACCACTCCCACATTCTCAGTTGATCCTATATTTGTAGATACTGTAAAAAATTAGTCTTGAGTGAAATTGCTTCATCCAACAACCCTTTAGTTGTTGTCTGTGACCATCCTCACTGTTCCAAAACCTTCTGTCAATTCTCTTCACAACCTCCAAATCCACATGGCAATATTGAAGAAGATAGAAGGAGAATAAATATGATTACTTTTGTTCTAGACAAAAGTAAGACTGAAGAAGGTTATACAAGGACACGTTTCTTCAACATCCATGAAGAAATAATTATTCAGTCAACACAACAAAATAGTCACCAGGGTTTAGGATTTATTGATGGATCAGAAGTTCCATCATACAGAAAGAATCCTAGAAATAAAATTCCAAAGCATGTAGAGATTCCTTCAGACAGTGAAATTATTGCATTCTTGAAAATTTATAAAGGAATCAGTCCATATGATCCTGAAGATCAATGGAAGAAGAAAATGTTCAATTGGGACATTTTCAATCATAAATCTGAAAGCAGATATGTTGAAGAACTCAAACTGCTACCTAAAGAAGAAAGAAAAAACTTCAACAATCAGAAAAATGAGGAATGGAAAAATTGGATGAAATCCAACAATCAATGGATTTCCTTTTATGAATGGTATTATCCCTCCTCAAATCAAATAGAAGAATCCTTAAGAAAGAGTTTCTTTAATTAGGCTAGGAAAAAAAGGATTCAGAATGTTGATATTTTTGTAGCAAAAAAGATGGAATCAAATCC
Organism: Pinus albicaulis; assembly: GCA_034641835.2. Taxonomy (NCBI): domain Eukaryota; kingdom Viridiplantae; phylum Streptophyta; class Pinopsida; order Pinales; family Pinaceae; genus Pinus; species Pinus albicaulis. Next base: position 684,873,418 of record CM076579.1, read on the forward strand.
TGTCACAATTCCATCTCCACTTGTGATTCCAGAATTTTCTCCCAAAATTCAGAACATGTTATCCAAACCTAAATTGCCCAGGGATTTGCAGGCCATAAGGACAAAGGGAGAGAGATTAATAAGAGATATCTGTAGTTGTTTGCAGGTAAACATGATTTAGATCTAGTTCCCCTGCAAAACACAAATGGGAACTTTTTGATGGACAAATCTATGAGACTGACAATGATTTTCCTCCATGTAAAAATTTTGTTATCAGGAAAAATGATGGGAAAATCTTTAAACTTTTCCCTATTCAGATAGAGGACTCTGTAAAAGACTCTGTCCTTGCCACAAACTGGACTAATCTTGCCCTTTCCAGTTTGGAAAAATATTTAAGAGATCGACATAAATCAATAGAAGAAATGAATAACATTCTGAAAGAAATGATGAATAGAATGCTGCAGAAGCAGGATTATGCTTTGGTTTGTTTAAATGATAATATCAATACCTTAGCAGAAAATGATAAGCATATAGCTGAAAGTCTGGATAAGCTCAGAATATCCACAGACAAAAAAATCATTGATGCAGCTGTAGTGCATGGGAAAGAAATTGTTAAGGTAAATTCTAGTCTTGATATTATCAAAAAGCAGGTTTTGAATGTTTCAAATTCCATTGATTCATTGAAAAAGAAGCCTTCATTAGACTCTTATAAGTCCACTACTTTGTTTAGTGAGCCTTCTTCACAGATGCCATACACTATCTCTGGTTCAGTATCAAGTTTGATAAAGCAGCCTGTAGAGATTGAGTTTCCCAAACCATGAGCCTCTTACCCATACAGTCTTTTTGCTGCCCCAAGTTATTTTGGCCATCTAAAGTCAAATCCTATCACTTCCTCACAACCTAGTACTTCAACTAGTTCTTCTCTTACAGAGTGGATTAAGATGAAGAAAGCAGAAGAGGAAAGTGCAAAAGAAGAAGAGATAACCGGAAAGAAATGGTATGATGAAGAAGAAAAAGAAGATACAGGTCTGCACAAGATAGAGATAGATGATGAAGAACCTTCTTTAGAGAAACTTGAGGAATATGTACAGAATTTTTCTCCTCAAGACAAAATTCAGTTTGGCATCCCTGAAGATAATACAGTCCATGCAACCACATCCATATCCACATGGAATTCTACCTGGTCCCCTGCCCCAGATAGAAGAGATCTAATGAAATCTGAATATCATAAGGATTGGTCTGCATCCTCCACATATTCCTGGAATATTGATAACTGCACAGAGGTAGAAGTTTTGTCTGTTATGCATTCTATGCTTGTTTGTTATAGAACATACTTGGCTGATGATATTGGACCCATTAATTCTACCAGAAGGATTATTGGAGGGTTTGAAGGATCTTTAGATTCTTGGCTGAAAGCTGAAACTTTAAAAGATCCTACTCTGTTAAACACATGGGAAAACTCACAAGTTCTGAATGCAGATGGGTCTGTATACATGGATACAACCACATCACTTCCTGTAAACAATATGATTGGTTGTTTACTTTATGGTATCACTGTAAATTTCATTTGTTTTCCACAAATAAATAATGATTTGACTGCTATTACTCTAGTTGCTATGAAATTCCATAATATGCAGCATTTTGATGAATATTTTAATGAGTTCTTACATAGATTGCACACTCTGTCTCCTGAACTCATTCTTGAACCAAAATGGAAATAAATATTCATCTCTTCTTTACCATTATGGGTTTCACAAGCAATTGTCACCAAGTTGCCAAGAAAGATTGGTGATTACAAATTTGGAGTAATCAGACAAGCAGTAAAAGCCATAATTGTTGAACTCTACTCGCAAATGAAGATTGCTCGAGCAACAACGAATCCAAAAAAGCCACATGGATATCAACAATTATGCAAACAGTGGCATCTTTCTGGCCCAAAAAATTCAAAGGGGAGAGAACGTAGTGCTTACAAGAAAAAGAAGCACTCTTCAAAGAAATTTTTAGGCAAAAGAATCATTCATCAGAAGAAACCAAAAGATTATAAGAAGACACAACTATACTCCAGGAAGAAAGAAGTCAAATGCTATCATTGTGGAAAGAAAGGACATATTTCCCCAAATTGTCCAGATTTAGAAAAAGACAAGAAAGGAAAACCCGATAAAGGTAAGAAGAAAGTTTTTTACAGAAACAAATCGGGTAAGGTAAATTATATGAATTTCCCTGATAGCTGTGAAGAAATTACTAGTGAAGAAGAATCAGATTATGTAAATAGGTTTGATTCTGATTCTAATACTTCTGATGAAGAATACTGCAATGATCCACATTGTGTAGAATGTTTCAAAGATAATTGTGATTGCAGTGATCCCGATGTCTTCCAATGTCATTCCCTAAATACGATGAAGCAATCAGAAGCAGATGAACAAACAAGAAATTTGTTCACTCAGATGATGGCAGCTACAGATCCCTAGCTGAAAGACGTGTATAAAGAATTGCTGCTTAAGCAATTGAATTCCAAACCAACAAATCAGAATAATCCTAACAGAGGATATGTGCCACCAGCGTCTCTTTTTTCAGTAGAGGCCTTGACTAGACAATTCAGGCAAGAATATTTTGGCGAAGATCTTCCACAAACCTTGCCAAGCATTCACAAAGCAATCAAGGAACTGAGGAAGATAGTAAAGGAGAATCAGAGACTTTGCATTGAAAGTCATCAAGACTGTCAACTCAGAAAAATGAAAATTGAAAATGAACCAGGTTCCAGTTCAACTCAGCCTGTTTTCTCAGGACAGACTCAAAATTATATTTATCATTAGAAACCCTTTAAAGGAGTAGAAATTCATGAGCATCATTCTGATGAAGAAACAGAAGATGATCGAAGTGGTTTAGGTTGCAATCAAATTACTTGAGATGTAATGTATTGTATCAAACTTAAAGTAAGGATTGGTTCCAAAATTGAATACTGGAAAGTTCTTATGGATACTGGTTCCAGACTTAATATTGTAAGTGATACAGTTATAGAGTCTCATCTCAGAAGACCTACTAGCTGTCCAAAAGTCACAACAGCCAGTGGGGATATCAAAACCACTTCAGAAACCTCAGTTGATATTTTTCTGACAAAATCAATTGGAATTAAAGTTGTTTGTCCAATTGTTACAGGTATGGATTGTGCAATGTACTTAGGGACACCTTTCTTTCATAATTTCCAAAAACATGGAGCAAAGTTTGATCTGCATTCAAGGAGATTCGGCTACTTCCTGGAGCTAGAAGGTAAAGAATTATTTTTCCCTTTCATCAATTCGAGTTCTCCTAACAGAATAAAAAGAATTGAAAGACTGGAGAATTTACTAGCAAAAATGGAAAAGAAAAAAGAAATTCTCAGAATTGATGAAAATCTTGAACAAGGGAAATTTGACAAAGAAATAGCCAATCTCAAGGATAAATTTTTGGAATGTTGTTCGGAGGATCCTAATGCTTTCTGGCATGTGCACAAGCATGAAGTGGAGCTACCATTGAAGAAGGATTTTAATGGAAAGCTCAGAAGATCGAAAGCCATCCCAATGAACCAAGAGCAGATGGTTCTCTGCAAGAAAGAGATCAGGGATCTCTTACAAAAATGATTGATCAGAAAAAGCAAGAGTCCAATAGCCTGTTTTGCATTTTATGTTAATAAACATGCAGAAATAGCTAGAGGAAAACCCAGGCTAGTAGTAAATTATAAACCTTTGAATAATTTACTGGACTATGATGCTTATCCACTTCCAAAACCATCTACCATCCTGGCACAGATCTCCAAATCAAAGATTTTTTCTAAATTTGATTTAAAGTCAGGATTTTGGCAAGTGGGAATTAAAGAATCAGATAAATGGAAAACTGCTTTTTCAGTCCCAGAAGGCCATTTTGAATGGAATATAATGCCTTTTGGACTGATAAACACCCCTTCAGCCTTCCAACGCATCATGGATGAAACTTTTGAAGGTATGGAAGAATTCCTCAAAAAATACATTGATGATATTTTAGTTCATTCAGAAGACATTCCTGCTCATATTAAGCATTTAAAACTATTTATCCAAAGAGTCAAGGAAAAAGGAATAGTTCTATCTGAATCAAAGATGAAGTTATTTAAAACAATGATAGACTTTCTGGGATACAATATACAGTTTGGCTCCTACTAGGTAATCCAGAGAAGTCTAGATTTTATTGACAATTTCCCTGATGAAATTTTGGATAAAACACAACTGCAGAGGTTTTTAGGAAGCCTTAATTATGTATCCAAATTTCTTCAGCATTGTGCTCAAGAGAGAAAACTCTTGAATCAAAGGTTACAAAAGGAACCCATCCCATGGAATGAAGAATGCACCAAAGCTGTTCAAAGGATTAAGGAAAGGATTCGCAGAATACAACCCTTGAGTCCTATTCAAGAAAATTGGAAGAAAGTCATCATGACAGATGCAAGTAATACTGGTTGGGGAGCTGTTCTTTGCCAAGAAGACCCAGTACAAGGAAAAAGTACATTAGAAATCTACCAATATGCCTCTGGACTATGGTCTAAAACTCAGAAGAATTGGGCAAGTCTCAAAAAGGAACTCAGAGCAATCTGTTTGGGAATTGAAAAATTCAAAGACTTTGTTATCTATACAAAGTTCCTAGTAAAGACTGACTATCAAGCATTGAAATTCGCCATCGAGAAATGTGATTTTGAAGATGCTGCAATGGTAAGATGGATGATGACACTCAACCAATATAATTTTGAAATAGAATTCATTCCTGGTCACAAGAATTCTTTTGCTGATATGCTATCTAGAGAATTCTTAGAAAATAATTCTATCCATTCTCTATCTTGTAATTTCATTAGAAGGGCTGAAGATTATATTGAAATAGAAGCCACTCATGGATGGGTTCTATATGATAATATCAGTACTACCAGTCTTCTAGATCATGATGATGACTTGTATTCGATAAATGAGATAAGATGGAGAGAAGGTATTCCCAATCTCTGGACTTGGGATGATCAGGAAGTTGAAAATGATTTGGCCATCCAAGAACTTGATTATTTGGTTCACATTGGAAACATATCTTATGAAATATTTTATGAAGATGATAACAGAATCGGAAATTGTAGGCTAACAATCAGAAGGTTTAATAATCCTTCTAGGAGGAATAATTATGATCCTGAAAGACAGAAGACTGCCTTTTTCCAGATGATGAATTTGGAAAATATTTCCTCTAACTTCTTCTATCACCTACAATTTGATTTCAGTTATGAAAATTGGCCAACAGAAAGAATGAATCAAGAAGATCCTCTCCCTGAATGGTTTGAAGAATCGTGGAAGATTTATGGACTCAGTGGTATTCTTACAATGCCTTATCAATTTACCAGAATGAAGATTGATGGATTCTCTGTACCCGGCATGCTTCAGACACGAGTCCTGTACAAAACACTTAGAGATCTGATTGAACTAGAAGATATTGCTTTCCTAAATGCTTTAAGAAGGTGCGGGCATACTCATTGGTTCATAGCTCAAAGGATCAATGCAAGACAACTTTCCCAGCGTATTGATGGAACCCAGATGGAATACAATGATTTCCATCAGCAATCAGATCCGGATGCCAATCCATTTGAACGGATAAATTTCCTGCAGCTCCCAGAAGATCATGAAAGTAAGATTTGGGAATCAGAAAAGGAAGTGACAGTACAATACTTTTCCACCTATCTAATAGGTCATTTCCGGCACATTTACTATACACATCCACAAGTGACATTTTTTGTACTGTAAATTCTTTCTAACCGACAATGGTGTTAGACGTTTATTTCATGGGTTCTTCGTAAAAGAATCTCCATTTTGTGCACACACTTACACTTAGTACTTAGGCATGTCACGAAATCTCTGCGCGGATGTCACTTCGGTGTTACCCGAAAGCAATGATTCCTGACAGTTTTTTTTTTTTTTTTTTGTATATATATCTTTCGTAAAAGATTTGGATACCCTTGCATGGGACTATCAAATCTATTACGGATGATTTTCTTTATGTCTTGAAGCATGACACTAGATTGATATCCTTGGATACCCTTGCACGGGACTATCAAATCTATTATGGATGATTTTCTTTATGTCTTGAAGCACGACACTAGGTTGATATCCTTGCACGGATGATCAGAGGAGAATCTTTACTTTTGAGTCATGAGTTTTTTCGGATGCAAGGATTTTGGCTATTTAAGAGGCTCTTGGGCCAAAGAGAGGGCATTCGAGTCCAGCGTCTAGAGTAAGACTTGAGCAGCCTGCGTCTCTATGTGCGAGCATAGGGAAGAATCTAAAGTGGCCGGGTCTTTTAGGATTTCAGTTTATTTGGAGTTTGTTAGATCTTTAGACCGAGTCTGCTTTGTGTGCCAGGTAGCCTACAGATTTCTTTTGAATCCTTAAAAAAATACCTTGCTCATTACAAGATTCTTAAGTAAACTACTAGTGTAGGCTTCATTGGTAATACTAGATTTGTATGTTCATGATATAAGAAATTGGTCACATCTCTACAATCAAAACACTCATTTTGCACCAATTTGGAAATGCTAATGAGCTAGTCATTATGTCATATATTATTACCTATGCAACGACTTGATATATCATCCTGGACAACTATATATTCTCAAAGGTGAACAACACGAAAAATTAACTTGGGGTATGTAAGGACTTAAACTAGGTCTTCTAACTAAACCAATTTTATCAATTAATTTAATAACAATAAGAGGAAAATAACATGTTTGTGACTTAATGTTTATTTGATAATAGCATACAAGTAAAATTTGATTTACAACATATTAAACATATAAGGAATTTCATTTGCAACAATTTACATAAATAAAACAAATGGAAGGGTACTTGTTCTAGTGGCTTGGTTGGGATGCTCCTGACTCTGTTGGGATGCTCCTATTGGGCTACCTGATTAAATTTACCTCCCAGCCAACTAGGAATGATTTCCTAGCCCAGGGAACCTCCAAAGGTTCCCTATCTCTTTGAGCCCAAGTCCAACCAGTTGTAGTGTGTCCAAGTTCAAACCAACACTCTCCAAAATGTCCAAGTTTGAGTTTTCACATTTTTCTCTCCATTCTCTCCCTTCTCCTTCTCCACATTCCTCCTCCAAAAATAAAATCCTCCAATGCCAAAATAAAGAACAAGGATCTCCCCCCTTCTCCTCTCATCCTCCTTCCCTTTATGCTTCTTCCTCTCATCGACCTCAACCAACTACCATTAATTCCATGAATACCCCCCATCCTTTTAATTTAATGACCTTGTCTTTGTTTTTTTTTAAGCTTGGAAAGACCTTTTTCATTCATTTTCATAAAAAATAAGCAGGTTACATCCATATTTAGGTGGTTGGGTGGCCTCAACCTGCCGATTGGGAAACCAGGTTTGTTGGCCACCTTACCACATTATAAACTATCCAAAAAAAAGGGTTTGAGATTGTCTATAATATTATATATGTCTTATTATTCTTCATTCTCCTAGTGATTATATGACTAAGACAAAATATCGAATTCTGTAAGGCCTTCATCTATACAAAGAAAAAAGAAAAAATCAAACTTATGCAAATCATGTTGCGAGTCATCGGATGAGTCCACAGGTGTTGGATATTTTGCACTAGAACCTGACAATTTTACCTGAGGGAGACATGGAATGTGCTTCTCTATGCGGCCGAGGAAGGCATTTTGTGGATAAATCTAGAATTATATGAGTTGAAATTCCTTATGAATTTCGTGGAGGTCAGGATCAGTCTTGGAGGGGCTAGTTGAAGGAGTCACCAAGGCTCTAGTCACAATATTCTTCATCAATTAGTATAGATAAAAAAATTGTTTTTATTGAGAGGACCAACATCTTGAATGTCCAGGGCCTGACACCAGGTCTTGTCATTCCTCCACATCCAAATCCATGCTTGTTGCCTGTTGGTTTAAATCCACTTCCCACTTAGAGATTAACTGGCGGATTTGAGGTTGTGTATCGACCTGATAGGCCTGAACAGAGTCCCGAATAAGGCCAGAGGTAGATTTGCGACACTGTCCCCTAGAGAAACGTGGTTGGGGTTGGTTTCCTTCTTGTCGTTGACAAACACTTCGATTCCTCCCCCGACCTCCCCTTACTGAGGTGTTTCTTCCAGAGGATGGATGCTCCATGCTACAAACTCTTCCAACTACAAAGGTGATTCGATAACTTGAAATCAAATGCCAAGACCTCTAGCTCGAGGTGAGAGACTAGCGTATGGTCCTAACGTACACACTGAGAATTCAAACATGCATAATTGCCACAATAGAATACCACATTATTGTAAGTGTTAAGGATATAAACCAATTTTTTTCTCACGATTATGAGATGGATATGTCGAAACAAACCAAACACAACAACCCATGGTTCCTCGAGCCTTCTTGAAGCAAAAACCATAATCCATTCGGGCGTATCATTTCTAAGGAGACCCCTGCTCTTAAAGGACAACAAGTACATCACAAAGAAAATATAATAGTAAAAATCACCCATGCAAGAAGTGTAGAATGAATTCTAATACTTAGACGCCAATTTCATGCACATTCGAGAAAGTAAAATTCCATAACAGACAGAGACAATTATATCATAGTCAGATAACCCATAAAAAAAAGAAATTATTTCCTCCGAAATTTCATGAAAGATTTCCTTTCTAACCCAAGACATCATCTCAGAGACTCTTCTCCATCGAAGCATCAAATAGAAGTGAATCATAAGGATAAGGGCATGAGAGAAGCACACTGAGTTAAAATACCTGCAGTCATCATCCATAGGGAAGAGGGTAAGGTCGTTTGCACCTAAATGGCAGATCTCGTGTGGTACCCTCTCGTGCGACCCAAAGTTTTCGAGCAGAACTATAACAATGCCAAGAACAATACCTCCAAATTGACCTAAGCTCATAACATAAAACCCCGATAAAGAGATGTCTCGTTTACCTCTCCAGTCACCATTAATATCCTTCATGTGTGTCGCCACCTTGCGGTTGAAGGCAAGTGTGCGAGGGTCATAAAACAACCATCCACTTTCCTTTCTTATTGAACCTTTGTCCATGGCACGAATCCCGGTAGTGCCAGTTGTCTTTTCGCACCCCGATCGGGGATTAATGACCTTGACTTTCCTTTCCATATCTTATCCAAAAATAAATTTGAGAAGACACCTTGGGAATGGAAATATTAATATTTAGTTCAGAATTAAAATGGAGAAGACAACTTGGAAAACCTTGGGAATTGAAATATTAATATTTAATTTAGAAATAAATTGGAGAAAAATATATTTTATCCAAAAGTAAATTTGAGAAGAAACCTTGGGAATTGAAATATGAATATTTAATTCAGAATTAAGTGGAGAATAAAACTTACAAAACCTTGGGAATTGATTAATAAATAAATAATAAAAAATAATAAAAATTCATATTAGTAAAATAAAATTACATATTCACAAGTGTAGGTATATACCAATTTTACTTAATATTTTTTTTTATAGGAAATATTAGATATATTGTATTAATTCACTCCCGGACGTGGCCAAAACCCGAGATCTTTACATTATCAGATCATAGCCATATGTGGGTAACAAAATATGCTTTCTTATCAACCCATCTCGACTTATCTTTCCAAAAATTACATAATTCTCGTTAACTACATGTCTACTGTTGTACATACGATAAAAATTTTGCAACAACATTTTGCATTTACAATGTAGCATAAAAAAACTAGCAAAAAAACAGAAAAGAGATCCAATGAAAAAATCACTCCTCCATAGCTGTCAGAACATTGAGATCGATTTTGGTTTCTTCTTCCTCCATCATCATGCTTTTATCCTTGAAATTGAACTGGAGATCTTCAAGTTGGCGCTGCAATGCATCAATTTCGTCCTCCAGTTGGTGGATTCTTTCGTTTTTCTTCAATTGTTGCTCCTGCATCTCCAATGTTTCCTTATTTTGTTGGTGAAAATACATTTGAATTATTTCCATACCACATTTAATTTCTACATGATCTTGGACACAGTGAGCACAATCCGCGAGGAGTCGACCACGATATTTCCCCATCCTCCCTGACATTCTGTCAGTCTAAGGCCTGCAGCGGCCCCAAGAGCCTGAAACAGAGTTTCCTTCCTCCTAGTGGCTCATTGCATTGAAAGGGACAAGACAAATACACCTCTGGTACTTAGAATAACCAACTACCAAGAACCACCACCCCTGAAAAGCCACACCAATTCGACAATTCCTCGTCTGCACAGATGACAAACAACCACAACTCACCTCGCCACCCACAACCGCAACATAATTTGAAACCCCAACGGGCCTAGGAACATAATTCATGACCTCCTTACTAACACACTGCAACAATACCCAACTACCCTCCTAAATCACAAACATACAAAGGACCCAGAACTTTCCCGGACCTCGACCACCAAAACGGCCTGAGCCTTTCCACTTGGTTGAGAACCAAAGAAAAAGCAGGGAAAATACTGAACCATTCATTTGACGAGGACATAGAATAAAACACCTTATTATATAGAAAATCCTTTTCCTAGAATTGCAGCAGGGACCATGAATTTTCGTCATGTCGCAAGCTTCCCCACGAATCTCCATAATTCTTTTGCTAATTGAAATGATCTTCAGCTTGTACATAGTCAAATTCCTCGTCATGAACGAGCCACACCAACATAGGAGGATTAAATTCCACTCCCGTTCTCCTAAGTTTCACATGCCTTCACCATGAATGCTTCGACACCAGAGGATGATTCGAATATGAAAAACTGTTTCCTCCGTCCAAAATATTAAACAACCACATGGTGTTTCACATGGCCAAAGTCATCAGACATGTGTATGAACTGATCTGGAAGCCCATTGAGGTAAGGCTCCACGAGGCAGGGGAAACAGGCGTGGGGAAAAGGCGCTGATTGAGTGGGGCCGATGATGGCTGGGAACGGGGAGAATCAAATGTCAAGCAACCATCAACGGGAGGAAATTTCGAGTGAATGGTAGGGAGAGGGGGAGTGGTGGGAGGGAAGGAGATAATGGAGGAAGGGGAAGAAAGACAAGGGGGAATGGGAAAAGAGCGGACCGAGGGGAAGGGGAGGATAGGAGACGAGGGGGGAGGGTAGGAGGGGAGACAAGTGGGGAGGGGAGGAGACAAAAGGGAGGAGACAAAGGTGAGGAGGAGAACTAAATGAGGAAGCATTAACATCCTCCCCTAAATCATTCCGCGATTTTCTCTTATTCTTTATGACCTCTTCCACTCTTTTATTGGTTTGATTTTTCATATCAACCATTAAGGTATTGTAACCATTTCTACGGTTCCATTCACATTGCTATTCTCTTTTGCCATTTTGCAGGCCAGATTGGCTTTCCAATCTGCCTCCTTATTTTGTCCTCTAGAATATGATATAACTATAATTGACCAAAGAGGGGCCTCATTCCATGGATTCTCTTGATGATTTGATTCAATTTGTAGTTTTGCATCGATGTATTGTAATTCATATGCTTTATAATAATCAAGGAGTCCCCTAGGATAGACATGTCTTTTATTCCCCTTTTATGAGCCAATGAAAGCCCAAAGAAAAATACATAAACCTCAGGTTGTTTGTTCATATTTTTTCCCAGATCCCATGCAAATCTGTTTTTTATGATTCCTTTGGGATTAATGAGAATCCCTCCCTCTGCTACCACCCAAATTATTACTTAATAATTATAAGTCAATATTTTCAAGTTAATTAAACACTAATCAAAATTAGCATGATAGGATCAAGTAGGGCATTACATACACCCCTCCAGAAAAGTTCATCCCAAAGTTAGAGTGAAAATGATACACAAAGTTGGAAATAAGTTTGGCAATAAGGAATAACAAAATTGAGAGAGATGTACTAGTCAAATTAAGTAAGTCAAGCAAGGATACCACTTCCCATCAAGATTCTCCAACTAACCTATAGCCTCCTATCCTACCTAACCTACTTTCGATCGCACCCTATCCATCCTCTGCTGCAATATACTATGGCATCGACTATATTGATATAACCACTAACAAAGCCAATATGACAAAATCGTCGAATATATATACCTAACTTCCCTAGTAGGAAACTAGAAATCGTCTTCAGAGGTCTAGGGGAGCGTGTTTATCACTACCCTCCCAATATTCTAAGTTTGAAGGTCACATGGTGGGAAATGTCTCCACCCCTACTCAAAGAATAAGGTCAACACCGTAATATGTACCACACTACGGTGATGGTTGGATACTTGTCATTGAATAATTCAATCAGACAGTCATGTCACCTGCCATTTGCACTTTACCCATGTCATAATAGTGCATATCAAGTAGATACAAAATATAATAAAACAATGTAGATCATACCATTCCTCATTAGATGTCTCGACACTCCCCAATCAATAACATCGATCCCGGTTATCACATAGTCCTTTCCAATCTGCAGGCTAGTTCTAATCCATGCATATACATGAAAAAAAACTATATATATAGACACATAATCATAATTATCACGTTATTAAGTCTAGTATCCACATACCCAAATTTTTTTCATTTAATATCAACATGCTGGAAGTAAATATTACATCAAATCAATCACAATTTCGATAGTTCATTCATTAGATAAATCATATCCAAATGAGCCATAAATTAGGTAAATCATATAGCGTATAACTCATGCATCAAATACTTTTATCAACAAAACATAATTCATCAAGGTATTTATATAATAAGTTCATCTATCCAATTTAGATACATCAATATTACCTAGCATTCATAAATAAACACAAATAGGGCCTAAACACAGGTAGCTATCTAGGTAAAAAATGGGCATCACAAATGGTCAAAACAAATTAGAGTTATGTAAATGGAGGCCCAAATTCTTAACTTGTTACTCATCAAGAATTTTAAGTGTACTAGGAGGATTAAACATAACATGAATGGTTGAAGAGGTCTCCAGATTTCCCACAATGTCATAAAACATTTGTCGACGTTTCGAATCCCAATGGGGATCCATCTTCAGGACAGAAGATGAATCCCCATTGGGATTCGAAACGTCGACAAATTTTCTATGACACTGTGGGAAATCAGGAGACCTCTTCAACAATTTATAACCACAGGAGCTTGAAAATCAGAATAACATGAACCACATTTTTTATATGGCATAAAATGTGAAATTATTTAGTGTGCATGGGTGCATAATATGCAAAGGCATCTAATGTACCGAACCTAATCAATATAGCAAGGGAGCTTATGGGTTCTCTGCTCTGTAGTAGCATAGGCAATTTGTCTTTTGGACAACAGTCATTATTTGGTTTTTAAGGAACAAAATTTCTTGTGTGATTCTATTATAGTTATATAAATGTAGGTATTTGGCCAATAAAAAAATTTGAGTGTTATAGGCATGACTTTGAAACAAGGTTTTAGAGAATTTTCAACAAATACTTGATGGTCTGTGAGTAGGGTTTAGAGTGCGCTAATAGTCAAGGAATTTGATTTGTGGAATTCTAGGCTTCCTTGACATTATTATCATATGTATAACCCCTTTTAATGGAACCAAGTTGTTTTTAATCTTATTGTCTTCAATACGGATCTCTCTTCTTCTAGCAATAATAATAGATTTTTCAAATGAGTCAAGTTCAAATAGTCTAACCTCTATCTAGATTTGTATTTGCATATTTGAAACCTAAATGTCACACACTAGGATTGTTTGCCTTAGACTTGAGGACTTGAATTTTATTACTATATTCTTCAGTGGTCAACTCCTTTTGAAAGTAGCGCATAAAATGAATATTGTAAAGCTTATCCTAAGTATTGTCTATTCTCTAAGTTAATGCATATGAAAAATGTCTAAAATTCCCTCTAAGGATTATGATAGTCCACCTCTCACCCCAATCATGGACTACCCCATCCAAATATTGTAGTTTCATATTCATCTTGTCCTCCTAGTCATGCATATGTTGCACCTTTAATGATAACTTGACATTACTTTTACAATAAAGCCATTTTGTGAGTTCTTCATCGAAAAGTTGAAGTTGGGTTTGCGATAGGTTTTTTTTCATCAATGATATTGGTGGGGTATTACATTTCATTCAAAGAACTTTTCTCCTCCTCTCCCCACTTAGAGACCTTATGATTGTGCAATGAATACTCTAGGCCATGTTCCATGGGCCATTTTCCTAGGACTTGTAACCATATCATCTCTTTGATTTCTTCTTTGAATCCTTCAAACTTGATTATATAAATATTTTCTAGAGGAGATAAAATTGATGATCTACCGAAGAATAATTTGTATTTAAAGTGATTATTAGTGAGTATATTTTCAAGGAATTTGAATGAATGAAATAAGTAAGTATATGAAGGTCAAAGTGCACTCTTTTGCAAAATGTAAGGATGCAATTTTGATTTAGGACCAATTGCATTGTATTGAAGAGAAAAAAAATAATTTTTATTATTATTAACTTTGATGTTTTTATTAAACGTGTTTGAGATATCATATTTAAGCTATAATGAAAATTACTGGAAGCCAAATGTTACCATTGCTAGAGATTACAAACAAAAAATTGTTATCTCAATGTTTAAAAAATTTTATCATTGAAATTGGCATAAATAAATTAGAAGAAAACACCGTTTATAGTTTAAGGATGTGTTGTTAGATAAAGAACCTTGAAATATTATTAGATTTGAGTAAAAGAATAATCATTCCTAAGTAATAAGGGGTATATTTTGGAGAAGAGCAAAGTAAAAGTTTTTGCAATTGGGGATTGACAATTTTTAAGTAAAGAAGTTTGATCACATAAAGAGTTAGAGTTGCAATAAATGGAATTTTAATTGTTTATTGCTATTGAAATATGGGTGCACACAATTTATTGATGCAATAAAGAAAGAAAGATGAAAAGGTATTATTCTTAAAATTTTATTGAAATTGGTATATGTCTAACAACATCTTTAAAAGTATTTTACTATGCGTCCACTAGTTATTTTATGCCCATGCTTAAGATTTTTAATATATTTGTGAAAACGTTACTTTTGTATGATAAAATATATAATCTCTTGATTAGTTGCTTAAGGCTTGTGTTAGAGCTATGTGCCATTATTGTGTCTCTTATTATTTTTCCAATATAATCAACTAATTACAAGTATGTGTTTATGGGAGTTTTCTTCATCAATTTCTCATATTTTTAGCACTAATGCACCATTGGGTGTGCAAGTGCCCACAATCTTTTCCTTGATTTTGTGTCTTACATCACATTTTTTTTGAGTTATTTCTACTTTTGCAACAAAGTATCACATGTTGAGTATTGGTTACCTTTCATTATAGACATTTACCTAGGTAGGTATGAATAAACCCCCCTCCCCTCCCCCCCCCCCCTCTCTCTCTCTCTAATCTTGACATAAATATAATCTACTTGAACATGTAATAACGAAAGTTTTTTTAACCAAAATTTGGAAAATGAGGAAGGTTATTGTAAATGTCTTGAGTATTAGTAGATCTTGTTTCTATATATATATATATATATTTAATTAGACACTTAACCTTATAAGAGATTACAACTTTCTTGGATATAGAGTTGTGTTCTCTTTTATTACAATAATTCTTCTATTGGAAGTTTCTCCCACAACTTGCATAAATTTTGGTGGCCACTTACCCGAGTAAATTTGCATACTTCCATATTTACTTTTATCTAAATTTATACAAACTATTGCATAAATTATGGGTGGCATAGTGACTCTTGGTAAACATATTTATTTACTTCAGTCTAAATAATGTTCCAAAGAACTCTTACATTCATTCTTATGACATTTAAACTATTTAATTTTGATGGGTGCCTTAGTTTAACAGTATAACATCATTTTTTTTAGCTAATAATACTTATTTTAATTATATTATGAGAATTTTAATATTAATAAATTATTAAATTATATACGTAATTATATATAAATTCCCATGGCATGAAATTGCAAGTAAACACTTCCTTCGATAATAACACTCCAAGAGGTGATTTCAGGAAAGACAGACCTGTGTCACTTGAGGGCCACCTTGAACAGGTTCATAAAAGAAGTAAATTGGGTATGTAAACTGTACTATTAAGTAACATAAAATATCTCAAATGGAGAATGAATAACATTTGGAATTTAGTAATTGTTAATGCATCTCTAGGGTTCATAGAATCTCTCACTAACCTCACTCAGATAAGTATAACGAAGACATAAAATCATTAAAGGTGACTTCTTGATGACAGACATGTTGCATTAAGTATAATATTCATTTTTTCCATATTTTAAACTTCTGGCTAAACTTGATGAAGGAACAATGTGAAATTAAATAAAATTGCCCAAATAGATTTTGAAATAAAAATACCTATTAATATTGTTTTCAAAACTGCTTTACCTTCAATTTTTCTTGGCGGAAAAGATTAACACAATCTATTCGACATATAAGTAAGCACAAAGTGAATCCTAATTTAACAATTATGGGAATATTAACTTGTTAGAATGACTGAACTGTTGTTGAAGATAATGGAGAATCTCCTATTTTAGTGTGAGTTGGTTCACAAGACCTTAGGATAGGAATTAGTTTCTATTTCTTAGGGTACGGTTCTAACTTCCCTAGATCTTGTGTGCTATATAATGCTTGAATTATATGGAGAATGGAGAGTGTTCTGCAAAAGCGAGACTCTCTTGGTTCAAACTCTCTTTCATAGAGTTGACCAGTGGGATTGTTTAATAATCCATTCAAACATATTTTTTATCTTGGTATCAGAGTAGAGTTATGTGAGGAGGAGCCTAGCACTGCTTGCCTACCTAGAGGAGAAATCTACGCTACCTACTGCTTACTTCGAGGAGGAAACTTGCGCTGCCTGCCTACATATCTGTGTGCCACTGTTTTTTATTTGCTTCTTGGAGATTTGCTGCACTGCAGTGGTGCTGAGGAGCGCTTCCTACCTTGGTGATTGTGCTGCTTAAGCGTTGCCGAAACGCTGAGTCATGATTGGGCTGCTCCTGCGTACGCTGCCATCTATTCTGATTCAGCGTGGACCCTGCGTGAAAAAAAGGATTGCTGAACGCTGCCACCGTTTCCACCATCTTGAGCCTGTGTGGACTGAGCCAACGTGAAGAGGCTCAACGTTGCATGGACTGGGCTGCAAATTTCGAACATAATACTGAGCCAACGTCATCCAACACCCAAGGAATGCTGTTGCTTCTGTTTCATGGGGAAGGCCAGTGAAGGAATGCTGTTGCGCCTTCCAACCAGCTCCAATGCTTCCATCCTTGCAGGAACGCTGCCAACGTGAGAAGGAGCGCTGAGTTGTAGGAGGAGGAGCCTGCGAGGAGGAAGAGCACTCGTGAGGAGAGGAACGCTGCCAAGATCCCCAGATTCAATGCTGCCATCGCTACCTGATCGAAGGAGTGTTGCCACCGTTGCTATGGTGTGGCTGCTAGGATACGTTGCTGTAGTGTGGCTGCTGTGGTGTGACACCTGAATTATTGCGATTTATAAGTGCACACGAGGTTCTTCTCAGCCCTTGCCTGGAATGTGATTTGTAAAAGAACTATCCAATCCTCTTAGATATCGCCATTGATAATTCTGTGTAGTCCTTCTTCTTGAATTCGAAAGTTTTTAAAAGGAACCATGCTCTCATACATGATCTATTCTTAGAAGGAATTTCTTGGGGGGCATTCCAAGAAATTTAAAAGGAATCTCATACATGAATTTTTTCATATGATTTAAAAGAGCACATGATTTCATTTTTTAAGGGAATTCGTCAATATTTTTTTTTTGATGGGTGGAGTTTTTTAAAGGTCCTTAAAAAGTGCCTTTTGATTTTTTTTTAAAAAAGGGATGATTACTGATCTGCTTAAGAAGAAAGTTTTTTTTTTAAATGCCGAAGAGATCTGAGCCAGTGTATTATTGAATCATCTAGATGAATAATCAATTAATCAAATCAGACTTGAATGAGAGTAACAAACTTGATGGCTCCAATTACTCAAATTGGAAATTTAAGATGCAGACGATGTTAGAAGTACATAATGTCTGGACGATTGCAAATGGGGATGAGCCGAAGCCAATAACAGGAGCAGCATTGGTCCCAGATTGGGAGAAGAGAGAAGGTAAAGAAAAGATAGTGTTGAAGATGCCAGTGAAAGACTGCATCATACCGCATATCAGAGAATGCAAATCAACAAACGAAATCTGGACCGTATTGAAGGATTTGTACGAGATCATGAATACAAATCGTCTTTTGTTCTTGAAGAGCAAGATTATGTCCATAAAGATGGAGGAGAATGAAACAGTTGCTTCGTTCATATCGCGGATCAAAGATCTGAAGAAAAAATTGTCAGACATCAGTGAGGTAGTTGCAAATGCAGATTTGGTCACGATTACCATGAATGGTATGACTTATGATTACCAAATGTTTATCACTAGGATAAGTGTGAGAGATAAAATCCCAAAGTTTGAAGAACTTACATGAATATTAATGCAAGAAGAAGAAAGAAGATTGACCCTAAAACTCGAGAGCGCAGATTTGGCGCTAATGGAAAAGAAGAAATTCTTCAAAGGAAAAGGAAATCCATCACAACAAACGAAGGAAACCCATAGAAAAGACCAAATCAAACTCAAGGTATGCATCCGAATAAAAAAAACTCTGTAATTAAATGTTTTTATTGCAGAAAAATCGGTCATATTGCTAAGGAGTGCAGGAAGAAGAAATTTCATGAAGAACAACAGAAGCATAAAAGGCATACAAGTCATTTTTCAAATGATGACCATGTTCAGGACTTCAGATTATTCATGGCAGACTTTGGTGATAATGTTGATGCAGACACCTGGTATGTAGATTCGGGAGCATCCACACATATGATGGGGAACATACAATGGTTCGAAGATTTTAAAGAAATCAACAATGGAGCACAAATATACCTTGGTGATGATAGATGTCATAAGATCAAACAGTGCGAGAAAATTTCTATTATTTTACCTAATGGTAATGTTAGATATATTCATAATGTAATGTATGTGCCAGGATTGACAAAGAATCTGATTTCTGTATCCATGATTACAGATCATGATCTCAAGGTTGAATTTTTAAAATCTAACTGTTATATTAAAGATCTGTTGGATGGCATGAAGACTATTGCTTCAGTAATTCGAATAGGAGGTCTGTACAAATTGGATGTGAGAACAACACCGAATCGAGCTTTGACAACATCGAGTTTGACTACATCAGAGTTGTGGCACCAAAGACTTGGTCATATCAAATACAACGACTTGTTGTTACTTTAGAAAAAGGAAATGGTAAGAGTCTTCTTATATTAAAACAAGTGCATACTGATTGTGATGCTTGTGCATTAGGAAAGATGCATAGAGAAGAATTCGCTGTTCGAGTAGAAAGGGAAAAGAGAGACATACTTGAATTGGTGCACACAGACCTTTGTGGACCCATGCAAACAAAGTCATTAGGACGTGCACTATATTTTTTTACTGTTTGTTGATAACTGCACAAAGTTTTCTTGGGTATATTTCATGAGTAAGAAAAGCCACACATTTGAATACTTTAAGTAGTTCGGGTATATGATTGAAAAGCAAACAAGGAAGCACATAAAAATTCTTTGCTCTGATCAAGGGGGAGAATACAGGAAGGAGGAACTTACCAAGTACTGTAAAGACCATGGGATATTAAAACAATTCATAGTACCCCATACTCCTCAGTAGAATAGAGTAGCAGAAAGAAAGAACAGAACATTAGTGGAGTGTGATAGGAGCATGTTGAAAGGTAAGGATCTTTCAAATGGTTTTTGGGATGAAGCATTGAATACTGCAATTTATTTGGTAAATAAGAGTCCTACAAGAATTCTCGAGTTTAAAACTCCTTTTGAAGCATTATATGGATTTAAACCTGTAGTAAAACATTTAAGACTATTTGGGTCTAAATCATTTTCCCACATTCCAAAGGAAGACAGAAGAAAACTAGATTCAAAAGCCATCAGATGTACCTTTATAGGGTATTGTTCACAATTTAAAGCTTATAGATTATTTAATCCCTCTAGTCACAATATTTTTGTTAGTAGAGATGTCATATTCCATGAGCATGTTTGTGATGAATCTAATAAGTGCAATAAGGAATGGGATATTCCATTTTTGGTGGAATAAAGTGAAGAAACAGGTAACAACCATGATCAGAAGAAAGAGGTAGAAGCAGAGAATCCAGATACAACAATCAAGCCCAGTCCGTCAAAGGAAAGTCAAAATGAGTTGGAAGCTACACCAACGCTCAAAAGATCAAGTAGGCAGATTCAATTGTCTACTAGATACAGGGAAAATTCCTTTATAACTAGTATGATGAATGTTGTTGAACCTTCTAGTTATAGAGAAGCAAATAAATGTAGTGAATGGAAAACAACTATGGAACATGAATATGAATCTATCCTCAAAAACAACACTTGGGAGCTAGTTGAAATTCCTAAAGGGAAACAAACCATAGGGTGTAAATGGTTGTATAAACCCAAGATTACTGCAGATGGAACCATAGATAAATTAAAAGCTAGATTGGTAGCAAAGGGTTATTCACAAAAAGAAGGTATTGACTATGAAGAAACCTTCGCTCCCGTAGCTGAACTAAACACTATCAGAATGTTGATTGCTTTAGCTTCTAATAAACATTGGATGATTCACCAACTAGATGTAAAATCTGCATTTCTAAATGGGGAACTGAAAGAGGAGGTCTATTTAGAGCAACCTAAGGGGTTTGTCCAAAAAGGGAAAGAACATTTAGTCTGTAGATTAAATAAATCTCTATATGGACTAAAACAAGCACCTAGATCATGGTATGAAAATATTGCCTCATTTTTTCTGCAACATGGTTACAATAGAAGCAAAAACGATCCTAATCTGTATACCATAAAAGATGAAAAGGGGCGCATAGTGTTGATTTCTTTGTATGTAGATGATATAATTATTATAGGTGATGTTGTTGATCTAATAAAATAAATCAAGCATCAAATGTCACAGATGTTCGAAATGAAAGACCTCGGTGAATTAAGATACTGTTCGGGTCTCGAGATATGGAGAGATTTAGGACAAACTTTCTTGTCCCAGGGTAAGTATGTGAGAGGTATACTGGAAATATTCAGGATGGATCAGTGCAAGGTTGCAGCAGTACCACTACAATAGAACATTAAACTTCAGAGTGAGGATGGCTCTAAAGAGGTAGATGCGACACTTTATAAATAGTTGGTTGGGAGCCTAATCTACCTAACCACTACTAGACCATATTTGGCTTATGCAGTCAGTGTGCTAAGTCAATACATGTCCAAACCACTTGAGAGTCATTGGAATGCAGCAAAAGGTGTTTTAAGGTATCTACAAGGAACTGTATATTATGATATTATTTATACTGATTCTTCTGCTGTTAGATTGACAGGATTTTCAGATTCTGACTGGGCTGGAAATGTAGACGACCGAAGATCCATAACAGGCTATGCATTCAGCATTGGATCTGGGGTGATCACATGGTGTAGTAAGAAACATAGCACAATTTCTTTGTCTTCAACGGAAGCAGAGTATCAAGCCATGTGTGCAGCAACATGTGACGCAGTTTGGTTGCAGAGACTTCTCCAGGACGTCAGGGAAGAACAGAGAAATGCAACAACAATCAGATGCGACAACCAGAGTTCAATAAAACTTGCTAATAATTCAGTGTTTTTCAAGAACACTAAACACATTGATACACAATTCCACTTTGTCAGGGAGAAAGTTCAATCAAAATAAATTCATCTTGTATATTGTAAAATGTGTGATAATGTTGCAGACATTTTCACTAAGCCTCTTGGAAAAATTAAGTTTGTAATTTTTAGGGAGATGTTAGGCATATTTGTGAACCCCTTCTCCATTAAGGGGGAGTGTTTAAGATAATGGAGAATCTCCTATTTTAGTGTGAGTTGGTTCACGAGACCTTAGGATAGGAATTAGTTTCTATTTCTTAGGGTATGGTTCTAACTTCCCTAGATCTTATGTGCTATATAATGCCTGAATTATATGGAGAATTGAGAGTGTTCTGCATAAGCCAGACTATCCTGGTTCAGAATCTCTTTGATAGAGCTGACCAGTGGGATTGTTTAATAATCCATTCAAACATCCTTTTTATCTATTGCCTTTCCTGAAATTCTTTCCACATTCATCTTAAATCGTGAACGAAGTCCTCTTTGTCTTATATTCTAGTTACCATTTAGATAGCTATATGTACAAGGATAATAGAGGAATTATTAAAAAAATGAAAGAAAAAATAAATTTCAAATAAATAAACAAGGTTACAAATGAGAAAAAAGAACTATAGAAAATTGATTTTTATTTTATTTTATTTTATTTATGTATTTGAACAACATTTTATTTTATCGAAGATTACTTAGGAATAATTGTATTTTTTAATGTTGAAAACCCTATGGAAATCAAACTCAACAATCAATCTTGATGAGCACCATCCAGTAACTAGGAAACCATACCCATTTGAGAAGAGGCTGACTAGAGGAGACTACAAACAACATGTTGAGGGAGAAATTTTAGCAAGGGAGACAATGACTGTTACATGCACTGATTGTTACGGGTGGTGGCTTCTCTGAATGCAATTGTTCTTTCTCACATGACTTCACTTCGAGAATAATTGATATATGAACCTAAGGATATGAACCCACATGTAGGAGGGGCCTCCCCCTCCTTCTAGAATATTCTTATAGGTAATGCATCTGCAGAAGCACTGAAATAAGGTACAAATGGTGGCACATCAATTTTTTAACACCTCCTAGTCATGGGGGACAAATGGCAGAAGTCGTGGAGGGGAAAATGTATTCATGAGCACCATAAAACCCGAAATTTAAAATTCCTACAAATTTTCTTCAGGAGCAGAGGAAACGATTGAGGGACCATGCCTTCATTTGTAAGCTTATTGGAATCTAGTCGACAAAAAAGGGAATTGAACGTTGGATACAGATGAATTGGCAGCCCAAGGGAGAGGTTGAGCTTCACCTAGAACCAAAGGTTTTTTTCACAGTTATTTTCACCAATTTAGAGGATAAAGAATGTATTTTCGATGGAGGCCCATATTTCTTCAATAATTTCAGGCTCTATATCAGGCACTGGGAAGCTTGTTTAATCCTAATAACGAGGAATTTACAGCAACACCCATCTGGGTGAGATTATATTCCTTACTAGTGGAGTTTCAGTCTCCAGAATTTTTTGAAGGAATTGGCCACACATTGGGTCGTTTTGTAAAGATATTAGAGGTCACAAGAAGGGGAAGGAATATGTCATATGCATGTATCTGTGTCTACATGAATATTTCTCAACTGTTGTCAGAGTCCATCGAATTTGATTATCAGGGTAAGATTGGGAAACAACCTCTGGACTACGAGCATGTTCCCTTTCGATGTAGACTCCATCACGAACATGGTCATCTAATTCAAGAATGTCCTTCGAGGAGGAAGGAAAAAAATTTAGGTGGAGGTTTAAATACTGAGGGTTTCACAAGTGTCTCAATCCGAAATAGAAATCAATGAAATTGGGCTAACAACAACCACACAAAGGGTTCTAAAGCGAAACAATATTTCTCAATACTAGAGGCTATGGAGGCGGATTTCTTAGACATTGAGGCTACCTAGATGGAGATAGTACCAAAAGAGCCATCCCTATATAAGATGACATTGAAAAAAAAGATGGCAGTGGAGGAAAACCTCAACGACATGACTGATTTAATGGAAATAACAAGATTCGAGGACGTTGTTCCACTTATGGAACATAATATTTCAGACCTATCCAAGGAATAACATACACTAGCTTCTATGGTGAATGAATGGGAAATGAATGATCTTGTGAATTGTCCCAAGGAACAGGAAGAAAGGTATTCCAAAGCCTACCTTCAATGGAAAAAAAAAGAGAGGACAACACCTAGAGATCCTATTACTCAAGCCTTTCAGGAGTTTAAAGAAAAGAGACAAGCTTTTTGGTGTACATGCACCTAGATTAGCTTTAGTTCAACTCTAGAGATTGCATGCAATGTGCACTTGTCTTTAGCTAGTTAACTTGAGTGCTTTACATGCACATAGTTAGCCTTAATTAGCTTTATTTCAACTCTAGATATTGCATGCGATGTGCACTTGTTTTTAGCTAGTTAACTCAAGTGCTTACATGCGATGTGCACTTGGCTTAGTTAGTTAACTCTAGTGTTTGCATGTGGTGCATGTGCACATTAGCAGAACATAAAGCACACTTAGCTTCAGTTAGCTTTAACTATCCATAGTTATTGCATGTACAACTAAGCTTAACTTAGTTGCTTTTATGTATTGATTCCAAAAACTAATATTGATGAATTAATTTCATTCTTTTCTCCATTCTTGCTCACTCCTTCGTTCTCTCGCAAGTTTGTTCATTTTTTTGAAAATCTAGATCTTTGTGTCTCAAAATCTCACATGGTATCAGAGCACATGGATTTGTAATTAGTGCAAAAGCAATTTTTATTTTCAGGTTCAAAAGATTGAAGCAAAAACAAAGAATTGATTCTAAATTGGAGTTTCCACAATCGAAAATTCTTGCTTCATATAATTACTTCGAATAGAAGCCAAATATTCTACTTCATATCAGAAGTAGAGGCTTAATTCGAGTAACCATGGAAATATAAGTTGAACCAACATCGACAATGGAGAAAACAAGATATTTCAATCGCATGGACGAGGCCTTCAACATCCTATGTTTATCTATCTCTCTAGAACTACTATTTCATGTTGAATCATGTTCAACTCCAAATGAAGTATGGAAAAATTTGGAAGGATTTTTCGGAAAACAGGATGAAATGCAGGGTCACATTCTCGAAAATGAGTTAAACTCATTAGATCCAAGAAATTTTTAGAACATTCAATATTTCTTCACAAGGTATAAAGCCTTTTTGCTTCAGCTGAAAGGATGCGAGATCGAAAAATCCAAGCAAGAAAGTCAGTTGATTCTTTCCATTTTATCAAAACTTGGGCTAGAGTATGCAGTATTCGTCTCTACATTCCACACAATAAGATCTGCAACCGGTGCAGCTTGGAAGATGCCCTCACTGGATTATTTTATTCATTCTTTGATGCATGAGCAAGATAAGCTCATCAAAATGGGCACACTTAAAAATTCCAAAGCGCGTGCACTTATTGTGCATGCAAAAGGAAAGGAAAATTCCAAAGACCATCAGAAAGGAAAAGGGAAGAAGAATCCTGATCCAAGAAAGGGAGGAAATCCCAAACCCCCTGATGGATCATCCAGATCAAAGGAAAGGAAAGTAATGAAAGGGGAATCAATGTGCAATTATTTCCACCATGGTTTTCACCCTAAATTTTCATGCGTGAAGAAGACTATAGATATTATGGCGCCGCGACACTCTAGCAACACAATCTTGGAAACCACATTCCTGAGAATGCCAAGAATAAGTTTGGAGAAAAAGCACTAGAACCAAGAGGTAATGGGCATGATTTGATTTCTCTTCATTCTGCACTGAAAGAATGGATAATCGATTCAAGAGATTCACATCATATGGCTTCTTCAAAGGAATCCTTTTCTTCTCTACATGCATACTCAAGACTTCCTATTCTCATGGGGGACAATTTTTCAATTGCAGCAACTGGACAAGGAAGAGTGAAATTCGAAGATGGAAGTTTTGAGAATGTCTCTCACATTCCAAGGCTGTCTGTGAATCTTATTTTAGTGTATCATATGACACACACATTTAGCGGAAGGAAAGTGAAATTTATCCCAGATTCCGTGAGCATTTATGACATGCAAACCAACTTGAAGATTGCATCTGGCAAGGTAAATGATCAATCTCGTCTGTATACATTTTTTGATTTTGTTCCTCAATCAGATTCTATTTTTCTACTTACACATGCAAATGAAGAAATTATGATTTGGAATGAAATATTTGGGCACTTGAATTTCAGATATATGTAGCAGCTTAGTAAGCAAGAGATGGTCAAAGAATTGCCGACCATTGATTTTTCAAATGGTGTTTGTAATGGATATGCTCTTGGAAAGAATCCACAAGACAAGTTCAAGAAGGGGCATGCATGGAGAGCCTCTACACCTTTGGAACTTGTACACAATGATCTCATGGGTCCATTTCCAATGATTTCAATGAGAAAAGCAAGATATGTGTTGTCATTTATAGATGATTACATGAGATTCACTTGGGTTTACTTCTTGAAACTCAAGTCTGAAGTTTTTCAACATCTAAAGATTTTCAAAGTGCATGCGGAAAATCAGTCTGGAAAACGCATCAAGATACTCCACACAGATAGTGGGACGAAATATGTCAACAAATATATCAAGAACCTTTGTAATGAAGCAGGCATACAGTTCCTTACAGTCCATAGAAAAATGGGGTGTTTGAAAGGAAGAATTGTTCTTTGAAATATATGGCCAATTGCATGTTGCATGCAAGATTTCTTTCGTCAAAATTGTGGGTTGAAGCTATCAATTGTGCCTCATACTATTGAACCCTTAGTTAAAATAAGAGGGGGGGTGAATCAGTTTAACACATTCATGGAATTTTAAAGCTTTCCTTTAAAACTTATTTACACCTTCATTTCATGATCAACTTAATGTGTGAGCAATCTTAATATGTGAGCAGCAAGTATTAAGATAATGTAACAACAATCTAAATATGGGAGCAACAAGTATTAAGCAGATTAGATACACCATATCAACACATAAACATCATGCACATAGACACCAGATATAAGTGGAAACCCATAAGGGAGAAAACCACATCTTATTATTGTTGTGGTGCAAAGGCAAGCTCCAACTCCCTCTCACCACTGATTTTCTATAGGCTCCAACCTATAGGAGGCTCCTACCTCAATTCTGCAAGCTACAACTTGCAAGGAAGCTCCAACTCCCATCAATTTTCTGCAGGCACCAACCTACAGGAGGCTCCTACCTCAAGCAGCTACAACTGACTTCTACCAAGCTACAACTTGATATGGTAGCACCAACTTCCTCTATTTTCTGCAGGCTACAACCTACAAGAGGCTCCTACCTCAGTCAGCTACAACTGACATCTATCAAGCTACAACTTGATAGGGAAGCTCCAACCTCCTCACTCTTTCATAAAACACACTTGCTGATTTACCTGGATATCAGCTCTGTTCTGTACCATCTTCACTACTGTGCACCAGCCTTCATATTTGCCCTGCATCATCTCTGCATTTTCTCAGAATCTCTATCAGCTCCTCCTTCTTCTCTGCCTCACTGCTTCATTTCTACATTCTCTGACATCTTATGCATATCTATGAGATATTATTTATAGAGATTTCCTTATGACTGTTAGCATTCCTCAGGGAATTTGAAATGGAAAACCATGCCTCTTTGACTTCTGCCTTCTCATTTCTTTTATCAGCTCATTCAGAAAAAAATATAACAATATGTACTAATTTCAATATTACAGTGGGATTTTTTTTTTCCTCCGAAGAATTGCCTTTGCATCACAAACAATATAAAATCAATTAAAACATTTACATTCACTTTTTCAGTTACATATATCAATTTTACTCAGTCTTCTTTCCAGCACTTGGCTTGCTGGTTTTGTCTTTTCTGTTGCTGTCAGGTAACTGTTCTGCATACCTCTACTGTTCAATGCAATTGTGTATATGCAGCTGTCATTTAACTGTTCTGCATACTCTGTTCACTGTCTTTTTCAGTTCTGCATATTCTCCAACTTTCTATGCATGTACCCCTAATTTTTCTTCAGATCTAGTAGTTTAAATTAATGCTGAAGCTTTAATGCAATGTGAAAAAGTAATCAACACAATTTCAACCTAGTAACTCTAATGTGGAAGTAGCTCTTCATTTTATGCGCTTTGGTCAAACACTTTATTTTATGGTCTCCATAGCTTTATTAATCCATCTATGGAGTACCTTTATATGTTTTGGCACTTGATGCCCGGGCTACCACACTTCACACTCTCAATCCATATATATAAATTCAAATCCATTTTAACATCCACAGCCTTTAATTTCCTTTCCACACAAGCTGTATTCAACTTTTTTAGCCACGCTTAATTTTAAATCTGGGCACTCAACAATTCAATGCGGAAGTTCTTATATCTATTTACTACTTCTATGGTTTAAACCATGGCCAACTGCACCCCCAAATGTGTAACTCTTATGCATACAAATTCTATAAGAGGAAGCTTTGATTTTCACCCAAGTCTATGGTTATGAAACCATATTTTAAAAACCATTGGAGGGTCTTCAATTTAATGTTCGAATGAACTTTATCATAAAGACCATTACATAATATGGCCCCGGTTCTCTCTTTTATAACGCGCTCGGAGCTAGATTTCCCTTTAGAGGCATTTAACTATATATTGAACCCTCGCTCGGAACACAGTCTTAAAATAAATGAACTGCCGCCCATACCCTTTGTTAAACAATACCCGAGATTTTCTAACATAATATAGTGAAACACATTTAAAGTTTCGACATACACCCTTTTCGGACTTTAAATCTTCTGGGCATAGTGTTATAATATTATAACCAAGGGTTCGACCCTTTTACACCAACACCAAACCCGGGGTTTGTAGCATTGACCCCTTTAACTCTCATAACGTGACATTAATATATATATTGAACTAAGGCATGAACCCATTCAACTCTTTCAAACAATTATTTAAGAGTTAACCCAACGGAGTGAACACAAACCAACGCCTTTGGGCCCACCATAGCTCACCTTTGCACTAACATTGCAATTTATATCAACCCCGACGCGTACAAAATACCTTTCAAACATTATACCACAAATTGAATTAAAAAAAAAAATCGGGCCCATGAGACATAACTCACCTCACCATCCGACGGTTCATCCATTCTTGCGCTGCCACTGACAATCGAACGAATATAAATGCATATCGTGTTTTTAAAGTGCCTGGGCTTTATCACGTCAAAAACGCGAGAAGAACTGGGCCCCGGTAGTTAAACTACCCTTTGCATCCAACGGTCACAGTCTTATCACATCAACTTCTGTGATTCGACGATCGTTAACAAATATCACATTTTTCATTGAGACGAACTTTAATGTTTCGAAAAAACGCGATAAAAGTGGTTTTTGTAAACCACCTAAGGCCACGTGTCAATCAGTTTGTGATATCGCGTTATTATTTCGAATACAGCGTACCAATTTAAAAAAATGCGAGACTGCTAGTTTTTCAACCTCCGGTTTTACTGTTCATTATTTTCACGGTTCCATTCCTCGGTTCCAAGTTACATTTCCTATTGTTTCGATTTCAATTTTTTCTTTGCATTCAGACAACACCATTCCTTTGTATCATATTCCATTGTCTTCTAGTTCCGCCAAACTTAACTCTGCTCGTTTACTCATATTCACCAACCACTGGTTACCTCACAACTCCATCTCTTTACAACCTCACCACATTCTTTTGCGTTATCACTATATAAACCCTGCTTCTCGGTTCCATGGAATTGAATTCCATTTCGCTGCTGGTTGATTTTAACAATCGGAACAGGTCAAACAAACTAAGTCAGATAGCCAACGCATGATGATTTCTGCCTCTACGCCCTTTATGCAGGTTTTATATATTCAATGTTAGAGATTTACCTCAATTGCGTCTTCAATAAAAAAGGTCGAAAGCCTCACCAAATTCTCTGTTTTTCTACAAGCGTTTAGCAGAAATCTTGGGGTTCCATCAAACCAAAGAAAACCGATCTCTTTCACTTATCTTTCAGGATACCTCGGATAGCATAGATGTTGTGCGTCTTTCTAGTTCAGCATAGCTCCCTACATATTAACCCTCAGCTGACAAATTCGTCGTCATGTAGATAAGAGCAGATTTCTCGACTTTATGCAATTATGTTAAATGACAATTTCAACCAAACCTTGTTTCGACCCGATTTGGATTCACTGTTCGATCAATGATCATAATAGTCCATGCAGGATCCACTCTATAACTGAATATTAGTCCTTTGTAAAAAAAACCACAAAAAATCTCTTGAACTCATTCATTTTATCAATTGAATACGAGTGCTCTGTTCATAAACTGGGGGTAATTTAAACCATAATTCAAAATAGTGAATGCCAACTAATTCAAAACATATCCAATCTCATTGCATACCATAATTCAAAACAGTGAATGCCAACTAATTCAAAAAATATCCAATCTCATTGCATACCATATGGCTCAAAGATGGAATTTAACTCAGAAATCGAGTTCTTCAATTCTCCCTACTCTGCATAACTCTGCAGATCTCTCTAGCCCTTTGATCTGTTTTTCCTGGTGTCTTCAATTCTCCCTACTCTGCACAACTCTGTAAATCTCTCTAGCCCTCTGCTCTATTTTTCCTGGTGTCTTCAATTCTCCCAACTCTTTGCCTTGTTGCTGTTTCAGGTGCTCCTCCTTTTCCATCAATGACAACATTTCCAACAGTCTCCCCCTTTGGCATTGATGGCAACACATCCACCAATAATCCAATGCTTCCTCCAAGCCTTCCTTTGCCTAGCTTCTTTTGCTTTCTTTTCCTCCCCCTTTGACATCAATGGCAAAGGGTTGCAAATCTCTTAGTGTAGAATCTATCTTTTCATTTCCTCTCTTTGAGTTGTGTTTAGGCCCTTCTTCTTTTGAATTTGTACCCTGCTGCTCCAAAATGGTGTACAAGAGTTGTTGAGAGAACACTTTTGAGGATTATTGAACTTGAATATACACTGTAAGTTGATACAATCCCGAAGCATAGACTCCTTTCACTTGTATAAAGCTGAAAGTGAAGAATAGAACACCTTCTACCAGCCTTGTCTAATCAGAGATGCATCATTGGATCAAAACTAAAATACTGAGAAAGCTTCAAATATACTTTAGTATTTAGTATTATCTTCATCAGAAATCCATATTTGTTGAGGAAGATTGTAGATGGAATATGTCTTCTTCTGCAATACACATCTGCACTACAACACCTGTTCAATTATGATGATGATGCCAATATATCTCTTATAGCTGTGGTTCACATTTATTTCCTGTTGGTGATGATATGAGCTAGAATGCTGATAATGATATTACACTTAATAGCTGCAGGTTATTGTTACTGATGTGATCAATGAATCAAGTCAAAGTTTACAACCTATTGTGAGATTAGATGATATCTTTCAGTCTAAGAGACCAAATGACTTTACTGCTTGTACAGTGTACTTTCAAAACAAACCCTTGAGGCTAGATACATTTAGTGAATTGGTTAGTCTCACTTATCAACCATGCAATTTCCTTTATGACATAAGGAGGTGTGTATGTCAATGATCAATCTTTCTTTAAAGGTGAATTACCAGCAAATCTTTTATGCTGAAGTATGCTTTTGATGAATTAATAAGAGACTTTTGAACTTCAATGGTAGTCACAACTAGTCCTTCATGCTTTAGATATTTTAACTGTTCTATCATGATGAACTTTAGAAAAACATCTTCCAGTTGTTTAAATGAAGTCTGAGCCAACAGTCTTCTCACAGTTTTATGAATGATCTTAAGAAAAGAGGCCTTGAAGATATATCTGTACTGACTTCAGAAAGGCATGCAATTGTATATAGAAAAAGATACTGCTTCAATGTTCAATATAATGCTTCAGGTGTAAACAAAATACTGATCCTTTAGTACTGCTACTGACCTTTTCATGTTGAATGAAAATAACACTGGGAATACTACCTTGATGTACTTTTTCCATAATCCTTTGATCCTAAGGACCTGTACCATACAACTGCTCCACTAATAACACCTGATATTATGTTGATAGGCATGCTGCTTGTACCTAAATACCAATTGATACTACTTTGATAAACCATGGAGAGATTTCTTTTTAGTTTTCACATTAACCCATAATTAAGACATCCTTCATAAATTCTACTATTGAGCTTTCCACTGTTCACACCAACAATCATCAATATCCTGACTTTGATCTTGGCATCCTTAACCATTTGCTTATTCTGTCATTCTGTTCAAAGGAATGTCACTGCATTTTCCTTTCTAGGACTACTCCAGAATCATTTCTGCTTTATATACAATTCAAATGTTCTAACATAAAGATATTTGGGTAGACATCTTCAGTTTATATACTAGGAATCTTCATGGGCAGACCATTCAGATATTTATCACTTATTTAACTTTATTCCTTCAGGGGGACTTTTCAGTGCTGTAGCTTGAATTATAATTTTTGTAGTTTAACCATTCATCACTTAGTGTGCTGTTGTCTTCTTAGCTTACATGATCTTGACTGATGTTATCTCTATTATCATAGCTGCTTGATGCCTTCTCTTCTTCCATCAATCTGTTAGCTCTTCTGTGCTTCATGTATTCTTCTTCCTCTGTAGTTCTCTGTTAGAGGAATTGTCCTTTCTCTTCCTGATCTTATAGCTGTTCTCATTCCAAGGAGCTCTTCTTAGACTGATTTTGTGGGGACTATTTATGAACTGCTCTCCGCCTGGGATGTTGCTTCATATCTATCACTGGTTGGATATTTGCTTTGTTTTCTAGAGCAGCTCCCCTTGAGCTATGATGGATTCATTATGTTATTGAGATAATAGGTCCCCCCTTTCTCTTTTCCTTCCATACTTTATTGGGGTTGTTCATAATGTCTGCACTTCTTTTAGATTCATAGTTTTGTTTGATTTGCTTTGATTCCATCATCTGTCTAGAGTTCTTTAATGTATATGGAAGATTACAGTCCTTTTCTTTGTGACCAAGCTTGAGGCATACATAACATCTTATTTGGCTAAGGTACATTTGAGCTGATGTATAATATTTTGTTCCCCTTTTTGAATACAATTTACATTCAACAGATTTATGTCCAAAATTATTTCATGCATAACAGTAGCCATGGAAATGATTTGTGTACCAGGTGAAAGATTGTCTTTTCCATTTTCTTGCTTGAGGGTTTCTTCTCATTTGCTGCATCCTTTGCTGGTTGGACTAGATTTTCTTTGTCTTACAATATGCGGCACTCTGTCCGAGTTTGTGGCAGGAAAGACAAGTGATGCTTCTCATAGGAGGAAAGAACCTTCTTTGACATCTTCCGAATTTATTCAATTCACATTCAGGAGTGTGAGAGCCTTTTTCAGCTGACTGTTTCATCCTCTCATTCTCTGTCCTTTCATGTTGCTTCTTGTTTATGTTTGTCTCTTTACAAATCATGTTCTTGATGGCTTCTACTTCTATAGGAATCTTCTGAGCTGCTTTATTATCCTTTACAGCTTTTACAAAGATGATCTTCCCGTGATCTTCTACCTTGGACTTACTGGTTTCTCCTTCATAGCCCATCCCAGTCTTTAGGAGAGGAGATCTTTGAAAATTTAGGATTTGGTCCAACTGTCCAGAGATTTTCATTTGAGGAGTATTCATTAGTAATTCTCTTTAGGATTTTTCTAATTTATTTCTGAGGCACACTACTTCTTCCAACAATTTCTCACATTCCAGACTTTTTTCTCTCATTTGTTGCAGCAGAGTGTCTTCTACTTTCTTTGCTTCTTCAAGTTGTGTCTTCAGGCCAACAATTTCTTTCTTATCTTCATATTCTTTCTCATCACATATTTGCACTAGTGTCTTAAGGTCTTTGTTTTCATTCTTCAATCTTTCTATTTCAGTCAAGACTGTGTCAAATTTGGATTTTTCCTCAGCTGCAATTTCTTCATGGTTCTTACTTCCATTCACACTAGCAGGGACCTCATTTGATTGAACATATTCATGTTGACATGAATTTTTCTTCTTCTTAATTCTCTTCTCCTTCTTGACAATGCAGTCCTTAGTGTCTACTCCATGCATGAAATGCAATCTATCCCAGATTTCTTTTGCAGAGGTTAAATCCATTATTAACTCAAGATCCTTGTTATGAAGATTGTTATATATCACACATGTTGCCTTGGCATTCCTCTATTGTTCTTGCACCGAGGGAGGGTCTGTGCAGTAACCATCACATACAAGTTTCCATACCTCAAGTTCATAAGCCATTAACTCTATTTTAACCTTATCTCTCCATTCAGGAAAGTTTGTTGTATTTAACACAGGTACATTTTGATAGTCCATGAATCCACCAGATCTCCTTCAAGCTATTAGGCTTACACCAAAGGAACTTGGCTCTGATACCAATTGTTGAACCCTTAGTTAAACTGAGAGGGGGGATGAATTAGTTTAACACATTAATGGACTTTTAAAACTTTCCTCTAAAACTTATTTACACCTTCATTTCATGATAAAATTAATGTGTGAGCAATCTTAATATGTGAGCAGCAAGTATTAAGATAATTTAACAACAATCTAAATATGGGAGCAGCAAGTATTAAGCAGATTAGATACACCATATCAACACATAAAAATTATGCACATAGACACCAAATATAAGTGGAAACCCATAAGGGAGAAAACCACATCTTATTATTGTTGTGATGCAAAGGAAAGCTCCAACTCCCTCTCACCACTGATTTTCTGTAGGCTCCTACCTCAATTCTGCAAGCTAAAACTTGCAAGGAAGCTCCAACTCCCATCAATTTTCTGCAGGCACCAACCTACAGGAGGCTCCTACCTCAGCCAGCTACAACTGACTTCTATCGAGCTACAACTTGATATGGAAGCACCAACTTCCTCTATTTTCTGCAGGCTACAACCTACAGGAGGCTCCTACCTCAGTCAGCTACAACTGACATCTATCAAGCTACAAATTGATAGGGAAGCTCCAACTTCCTCACTCTTTCATAAAACACACTTGCTGATTTACCTGGATATCAGCTCTGTTCTGTACCATCTTCAATGCTGTGCACCATCCTTCATATTTTCCCTGCATCATCTCTGCATTTTCTCAGAATCTCTATCAACTCCTCCTTCTTCTCTGCCTCACTACTTCATTTATGCATTCTCTAACATCTTATGCATATCTATGAGATATTATTTATAGAGATTTCCTTATGACTATTAGCATTCCTCAGGGAATTTGAAATGGATAGCCATGCCTCTTTTACTTCTTCCTTCTCATTTCTTTTATCAGCTCATTCAGAAAAAATATAACAATATGTACTAATTTCAATATTATAGTGGGATTTTTGTTTTCCTCCGGAGACTTGCATTTGCATCACAAACAATATAAAATCAATTAAAACATTTACATTCACTTTTTCAGTTACATATGTCAATTTTACTTAGTCTTATTTCTAGCACTTGGCTTGCTGGTTTTGTCTTTTCTGCTGCTGTCAGGTAACTGTTCTGCATACCTCTGCTGTTCAATGCAATTGTGTATCTGCAGCTGTCATTTAACTGTTCTGCATACTCTGTTCACTGTCTTTTTCAGTTCTGCATATTCTCCAGCTTTCTATGCATGTACCCCTACTTTTTCTTCAGATCTGGTAGTTTAAATTAATGCTGAAGCTTTAATGCATTGTGAAAAAGTAATCAACACAATTTCAACCCAGTAACTCTAATGTGGAAGTAGCTCTTCATTTTATGCTTTCTGGTCAAACACTTTCTTTTATGGTCTCCAAAGCTTAAGAGTTAAGCTTTGGAGATATGGTATTGAACTAAGGCATGAACCCGTTCAACTCTTTCAAACAATTATTTAAGAGTTAACCCAATGGAGTGAACACAAACCAACGCCTTCGGGCCCACCATAGCTCACCTTTGCACTAAAATTGCAATTTATATCAACCCCGACGTTTACAAGAGACCTTTCAAACATTATACCATGACTTGAATTAAAAAAAACATTCGATCCCATGTGACATAACTCACCTTGCCATTCGACGGTTCATCCATTCTCGCGCTCCCACTGACAATCGAATGAATATAAATGCATATCACGTTTTTAAAGTGCCCGAGATTTATCACGTTAAAAACGCATGATGAACTGGGCCCCGGTAGTTAAACTACCCTTCGCATCCAACGGTCGCAGTCTTATCGCATCAACTTCTGTGATCCGACGATCGTTAATGAATATCACATTTTTTATTGAGACGAACTTTAATGTTCTGAAAAAACACGATAAAAGTGGTTTTTGTAAACCACCTAATTCCACGTGTCAATCCGTTTGTGATATCGCGTTATTATTTCGAATACAACTTACCACTTTTAAAAAACGCGAGACCGCTGGTTTTTCAACCTCCGGTTTTACTGTTCATTCCTTGGTTCCAGGTTTCGTTTCCTATTGTTTCGATTTGACTTTGTTCTTTGCATTCAGACAACGCCATTCCTTTGTATCATATTCCATTGTCTTCTGGTTCCGCCAAACTTAACTCTGCTCGTTTACTCATATTCACCAACCACTGGTTATCTCACGACTCCATCTCTTTACAGCCTCACCACATTCTTCTGCGCTATCACTATATAAACCCTGCTTCTCAGTTCCATGGAATTGAATTCCATTTCGTTGCTGGTTGATTTTAACAATCGGAACAGGTTAAACAAACTAAGTCAGATAGCCAACGTATGATGATTTCTGCCTCTACGCCATTTATGCAGGTTTTATATATTCAATGTCAGAGATTTACCTCAATTGCATCTTCAATAAAAAAAGGTCGAAAGCCTCACCGAATTCTCTGTTTTTCTACCAGCGTTTAGCAAAACTCTTGGAGTTCCATCGAACCAAAGAAAACCAAACTCTTTCACTTATCTTCCAGAATACCTTGGCTAGCATAAACGCTGTGGGTCTTTATAGTTCAACATAGCTCCCTACATATGAACCCTCAACTCACAAATCCGTCCTCATGTAGATAGGCGCAAATTTCTCGACTTTATGCAATTATGTTAAATGACAATTTCAACCAAACCTTGTTTCGACCCGATTTGGATTCACTGTTCGATCAATGATCGTAACAGTCCACGCAGGATCCACTCTATAACTGAATATTAGTCCTTTGAAAAAAAATCCACAACAAATCTCTTGAACTCGTTCATTTTATCAATTGAATACGAGTGCTCTGTTCATAAACTCGGGGTAATTTCAACCATAATTCAAAACAATGAATGCCAACTAATTCAAAACATATCCAATCTCATTGCATACCATAATTCAAAACATATCTAATCTCATTGCATACCATATGGCTCAAAGATGGAATTTAACTCAGAAATCGAGTTCTTCAATTCTCCCTACTCTGCACAACTCTGCAGATCTCTCTAGCCCTCTGCTCTGTTTTTCCTGGTGTCTTCAATTCTCCCTACTCTGCACAACTCTGCAAATCTCTCTAGCCCTCAGTTCTATTTTTCCTAGTGTCTTAAATTCTCCCAACTCTTTGCCTTGTTGCTATTTCAGGTGCTCCTCCTTTGCCATATCCTTTGCCATCAATGACGACATTTCCAACACATACATCCAGAATAGATCTCCTCATAAATTTGTTACTAGAAAAACACCTTTTGAGGCTTGGACTGGCATGCAACCTGAAGTTAGTCATTTCCACATTTTCGGATCTCGAGCATGGGCCCACATTCCTGTAGAGAAGAGAAAGGCTTTGGAGCCTCAAAGTAAATAATGCATGTTTGAAGAGCTCTTTATTGAAAGGAGTGTAAATTTTGACGAAGATATTTTTCATGCACTAGCAGATGAATTTGTTATCAAGTTTCCATCACCACTCATTGATGAGTATGCAGATGAAACTTCATATCAAAATTCTGATGAAGATGAGCCTTTTCCTATGACACTTGTTCTACCACCAATTGTTGAACACCGAGATCATACTTCTGCATGTAGTTTGGAAGATTCTCGACCACCTTCAACACAAAAATGGTGTAGCATGAGTGATCCCCTTGATGATCCTACCTCTATACCCCAGTTTGAGGAAGACCTGCTAGCACTCTCAACTATGGAACCATGAATGCCCATGCATCCTTATATTATGCATGCATCTGATCCACATACTTATGCAGAATCAACTGGGCATCTTGAATGGGAAGCAACAATGGATGAGGAATATAACTCTCTCATTGAGAACCAGACTCTGTATTTGGTTCCGCTGCCTTCCAATTGTAAACTTGTGAGGTGCAAGTGGGTTCACCGGACCAAGAAAGCAGCAAATGGAAAAGTTAGTCGATATAAGGCACGGTTGGTAGCAAAAGGTTTTCAACAGGTACATGGTGTTGACTATGATGAGACTTTTTCTCCAGTGGCAAAAATGGATTCCATTCGGCTAGCTCTCTCCATTGCAACAACAAGAGAATTGGAGGTGCATCATATGGATGTGAAGAATGTGAGGAGGAAATCTACATGGAGCAACCACAAGGATATATGCACAATTCATCTCTGGTATGCAAACTAAATAAGTCTTTCTATGGCCTCAAGTAGGCACCTAGAGCATGGTATGCAAAGATGGATTCTTATTTGTTATCTCAAAATTTTGTATGCTGCAAATCTGATTCCAATGTTTATTTTTTGAAGAAAATTAACTCCTTGTTGATCATAGTACTCTACGTAGATTATCTTTTGATAATAGGTAGTTCAGCTTCTGTCATTACTGAGACACTAGAAAATTTGGCCCAATTTTTGACGGCAACTTCGTCGCTATTCCGACACATAGTCGTTGCAAGAGCAACAGTTCGAGGATGGACAAAACGTGGTTCGCCATAACGTCGCAATTCTGACGCCTTGACAATGTGTCACAATACCGACACTGTTTCCGTCGCTTCCAAACAAGCATCGTTCTTCCGACGTTTGTAAAGTGTCTCAATTCCGACGAAATGTGGTTTGACGTTTTGAACATCGCTCTTCTGACGTATTTATACTGTTGCTCTTCCGACGTTTCCAAACTATCGCAATTCCGACGCCGTACAAAAGTGTCACAAGACCGACGCATTGCAAAAGTGTCACAAGACCGATGCTTTCTAGAAGCGTCGCAATACCGACGCTTTCCAAAAGTGTCGCAATACTCACGCCAGGAAGAACTGTCGCAATTTCGACGAAATGTGTTCCAACGTTTTGAATGTCGCTCTTCCGACGTTTCCAAACTATCATAATTCCAACGCTGTACAAAAGTGTCACAAGACCGACGCATTGCAAAAGTGTCGCAAGACCGATGCTTTCCAGAAGCGTCGCAATACCGACGCTTTCCAAAAGCGTCGCAATACCGATGACAGGAAGAACTGTCGCAATTCCAACGAAATGTGGTCCGACGTTTTGAACGTCGCTCTTCCGATGTCTTTATACTGTCTCTCTTCTGACGTCTCTAAACTGTCACAATTCTAGCGCCGTACAAAAGTGTCGCAAGACCGACGCTTTCCAAAAGCGTCGCAATACCGACGCTTTCCAAAAGCTTTGCAATACCGATGCCAGGAAAAACTGTCGCAATATCGACTGACGTCACAAGACCGACGAAAATGGAAATCTTTCAAAACGTCGGAAGACCGACGCTTATAAGGTGTCGGAAGAGTGACGCTTACAAAGTGTCGGTATACCAACGGCGGGTTCAATTTAAAAAAAAAAATGAAACTTTAAAACAGGACAATAAATCTCCAATATTTGTTATGAATTGTGGGAGTTCCAATTGTTATGAACATAATTCGACCATGAAATATTAATACCTCTGTTGAACCTTAGTTAGGACAACAATAGTCAACGTATATACGTGTGGGGCACAACGCTAGCGGCCTTTCCACATCCAACAATGGATAATACGTCGCTCTGGCCTTGACGATCCAACGATCCAACTGGATATCGCGCGAGTTAGTTGCACGATCATTAACTCGCGATGAGAGTGGGTTTTCAAAAATTCTCAGGGCCACGTGTCGGCCTATGACATTGATCGCATCCAAATGGGGAATACCGCTTACCATACAAAGGCGGTACGATATGCTGGAAACCCGTCTTTACTGTGCGGTCGTCAAGGTTCCAACTACTCTTACTCCAGGTTCCAACTACTCTTACTCCAGGTTCCATCCGCTTACCAACACCTTACTGCCATTGAACTCTGCCTCGTTGTTCATCCTTCGCGCGGCCATACCAAACGAACTCGGGCACGACCATTTCGAGGAGACACAATGCATTACATATGCCACGGTTTATGTATTATGGTTCCGACAAGGTTAGTATCGACTTTGAAAATCGATAGACCAGTCCTTGGTTCATTCAATCACCTACACATTCACAACACTCATTACGAGGTTTTACCTAGCTCACGGAGGTTCGAGCACAGCATCTCCTTGCTCTACCACAGGTGCACGGGAATGTCATTAACCTAATTCACCCTTTGTTCACACAACTGATTATAGAGAAATTCCTCAACTGTTTGACACAATTATCTGTGGAATTCACCAATGCTCATAAGTCCTGAGTCATTAGCTCGTGTTCCACCAAGAACTCAACCATTATATATGCACATAACCTCATCACAGGGTTTCTTAATTACCACGGGATTTCAATTATCTTTCACCAGGATGCATACATATATTCACACATAGAAAAATTACTTAATCAATGCACATATAATACTAACAGATTCCTTATATAAATGAAATTTCTTACAGTCTCCTGGTCCTCGGGCAGATCTTCAATACAATGGCCTCCTCTTCCCTATGCAGCTCTATGCAGTTCTCTTTGCAGGTCTTCTGTGCAGGTCTATCGACTCTGTCACATAGGTTTATTTTTATATCAATTACAATGAATCGATTCGAATTTCTCAATGAATCACAAACTCTTAAAATTCCTAACTCTGAGACTAACGCTCTAACAGACAGAGACAGACTCCTAGAATTAACTTAACTTCTGAAATTGACTATCTCTTCAGGTGCCCATTAATCATTTGGGCAGTTACATTTTCTCTACAAATTAACTAAATTAGCTCAAATATGGATAATTTCATAGGGAAATAAAACATGAGACCCCCCTTTACATTTATTTATGTACAAAAGTTGTCTTGGGCCTAATGCCCCTGCATCAGATAACACAGTGAGGGGCTAAATTTCCAGAGCTTCCATGCATCTATAACATCTTCGGAGCATTTTCATGTGGTTTAGCTACCCTTGTCACTCAAATTGATAGTATATTAAAGATGACAGATGTTTTCTGCGTAACAAGAGCTATTTCAGGTTTCATTGGAAACATTATTTAGAAAACACAGTTTGTGCAATCAATCTTCATACCGAAGTAGCATATATTCAGTTTCACAATGACCTAATGTCATCATGTACTCAACAAGTTAATTGTTGCAGTGTCATACAACCTCAAGCCTCAAAAATCTTTACAAGTGAGCATTTCAGGTCCGATTTAGAACAAACCTGTTAGAGATTTTATTGAAATCAAGTTACATTCTAATGCTCATTTAATATAGAGATTAAGATTCTGAATCTATGATGTTACTATTGTTGCCAATATTTTTATTGTACTTGTGCCATACCCAACTCCACTAATAGTAATAACAATGTTGAATCCTAATCAGTCTCCATCCATGGGATTTTAATGGCCCTTAGATGTGAGATTCACAAGGCAAATTGAATCATTTCATAGAATGACTCCACTGTATATTACTGCCTTTCAGCTATGGCTGAGTATCAATTTTACCAATTTGGCCAGCACTTGAATATAATCCTAATTACATCAAATTTAAAAATTTGTGTCTAACCCTAAGTGCATAAAATTCTGCAAAACCCACTTACGCAACACAGTCTAGGAGGGGTTAACATGCCTATGAAGTATTTAAACATTGTTGAGGGCTAAGACTAGTTGGACTTTGCCAACTAAACAAACTCACTTTTAACCACTTCTAGTAACTTTAGCCTGTAGATGCTCTCATAAAAAGAAAGCAGGTGGTCCAATAAAAGGAAGGGGACTGGTTGCGTGTTTCATTCCCTTTTTTTTGTCAGCTGAAAGCTTTCCAAGAAGAATAAATCTACTGAAGCATGAAACTGATTTTGTTGCTGCCCCAACTACCACTGATATACATCACAATGTGTCATAGTTTACTGTAAGCCTCTATTGAGAGTGGGCAGCACTAAATCCAAGTAATTCCCCTCATCCCTTAAAAGACACCTCAAAATATAACTAGAAATTTCAAATAGTTAGTAAAGGAAAAGTACAAAGATATAACAGATCTGTGTTGAGCCAAAAACCTATGCATTCACAACAAAACTGGGATGGATAAAACTTAAAAACAATTATGGACTTTGACAAAAAATCGTCTTATGCATACAAAATGAAAGAAGCATTGGCATACTACTATGTTTACAAATTTAAGGACAGGCGGAGTGAGTCTCCGGGCAACACAGTTTCATGTGGAGACCCTAGATCCTTGTACCCACAATATCTAGTGACTTATAAAATGATTTCCAAAACAATGCCTTTGCTATGCATGTAAGAACACCACCTGTATAATGAGGGAGATATAATATTGTCTGAGAAGTAGATTTATACAGAGCGGTCCAAGATTGTGTATTTATGGAAGATATAACTGATTTTGGCATGAAACATGTATCCAAGATTTCAATGTGCTTTATTTTAGAGCCCATTGATGATTTACTATGAAACCTAAACTTTCAAAACAAACACATTGAAATCACAGGATCTCCATCACGAATATCATAAACATTAACTGTCTTTTGGGAAATGGCAGTAGATACCATAAGAGGCCCACATGGCCTATACCACCAATGTTGATTCTCTGGCACAACATTTGCAAAGCCAAAATTTCTCCCCGAGACATCCCTCTTTGCCAAAACTGGAGAGATGGTATTGGACGTTGAAGTGAAGGCCTTTGATTCAGTATGGAATGACATAATTTCTTTATTATAAAAGTACCATGAACAGAAACCTGAGTCCAATGTACAACCTGCAGATGCTGCCACAACATATTTACTAGAGTGACCATCTGAACTAGCTGCTCTGATCAACCAGCAATCACCCCACGTGTTTGGGGTAAGCCCATATGGAGCTTTATATTCAACCTTCTCCTAGAGATTGGAAAAAAACAATACTGAGTATTACTCATACATCAACTGCCCTTTATGTTAAGGGAAGATTTAAAGAGTGCATAAATATTCTTGAAATCCCAATCATAGTTTCTAGAAAATTTCAATAGTTTTTGAAATGAACTACATCCTATTTAAACTACATCAAATATTTAGGAAAATCATTTTTTTAAATAGAAATTAGTGAATTTTATTTCAAATATAGAAATTTAAACCATGAGAATAATCTAACCTCTAGGCTTTTCCCTATTTCTAATAGAAAATCCCAAAATGTATAAATTATAACACCCATAAACCCCAAAATTAACTACAATAATTAAAACCTCCACACCTCTGAATTTGCTATATCGTGAAAAGAGCAGCATCCATCATCATGGGAAAGCAAAACCGATTCTCCTTCTGATACAAACCAACCTGCAGTAGATGTCTTATGGTTGAGTTGATTCAATCGATCACA
Organism: Pinus albicaulis; assembly: GCA_034641835.2. NCBI lineage: Eukaryota > Viridiplantae > Streptophyta > Pinopsida > Pinales > Pinaceae > Pinus > Pinus albicaulis. The sequence goes on from CM076579.1 coordinate 684,916,796, forward strand.
GGAAACCTCTTCAGTTTCTTCAATATTTCCAAAATGCTCTGGCTTGTTTTCCTGATCATCATCAAAGTCCATAATTTCATCACATTGAATTAGTTGGGGTTCATTACGATCAGGTCCAGTGCCTATTGCAGAGCTCCAGACATCCAATCCAATATTGGAACTGCCATACCCGTTCCCATTAGAGATTGTAAATCCTGATTCTGGCTTTAATTCGGTAAGTTCAAGAGCACTAGAACTGGATTCAGTTGATTTAGACTTGGTATAGTTGTCCTCTGATTTGTATTCTGATACAACACTATACTTGTGCTTCAACGCAGATAGAAATTCTGCAGCAATGGGATCTTCATCTATGGGGCTTATGGATCTTCCCTCAAAAACATCCCGAATATCTGATTCATTTTCATTCAACTGATCATGCAAATCCACCCTCGTCTTCAGCACAACAAGCTGAACTAAAGGTCGGTTTTTCAGCAATTTATGGTGGGGGTAAAGCCCGTCTTCCAGATCTTGACTATTTAAGCGTTTAATTGGTTTTTTCAGAGACCTGACCATAGAATCAAATGAATCCTGCGAATCCTGTGAAATAATAAACAATAGTAAGGCCATTATTTATTGGTTTGAAATAATAAACAACATGCAACAAACCCACATAATTAGTAAATTATTTAAAGAAAATAATTCCTACATATTAAAATATAAAGTTATAACATACCAGCTCATACTTGAACATAACATCTGTATCAATATTCTTCTTCTGTATCTTCTTGATCTTCATCCAACTGATCGACATCTATATCAACATCTGATTCAGAAACGGTGTTGAAATGATCGACCATGTCATCATCATCATCAATTATTTCATTTTCAATAATATCTCATCGACATCATCATCAATAATTGTTGCCTCATCTCCTATGCCTAGTTCATCTTCTAAGATATCTTCTTCGTCTGTCAATGCATCTTCCTGCTCATCTGCCACTGCATCATCTTCTTCCTCTACAGTATACTCTACTGGCCTTCCTCTTGGATCATATCTAATAGAAAATGACCATTCGTTCTCACTTGAAACCTCTAAGTAAAAGACTTGTTCGCATTGGCTTGGAAAAACATAGCGATATTTTCCTGCTTCAAACTGGGATGTTTTAACCATTGGAAATCCATTTTCATGTTGAATAAGTGTTCTATCATCATCACGTACATTCATTCGTAGCCTATACCATTTGACGTCGAACAAAACTATTTTGAAGGAATTAAAGTCACACTCAACTATATCATCTAAGAACCCATAATATCTATTTTCGGATTCTCAAGGATGTCTGGCACTCTTGGAGGAAACATTAGTGACCTGGAATACTGCAGTTATCCCACTATCAGTTTTTCCTGTTATCATCCAACTGTTTAACGCGAAATTTACAACCATTGCACCACATAGCCTTGTGGTGTTTCAACTGCAATATGCCAAACATGAAAAATATGCATTCTCAATTAATAATTAATCATATAATTTACACAGCATGAAAATTAACTGAAAAATCAAACTTGTTGTCACATTATAAATATAGTATAAAATAAGTAATGAATAAAATAGGCGACTTAATTGCTTACCTTTCTATCTTTCAAACCATATGCTAAATCGATTTCCCTGTCCGTAACGTTTCCATCTCCACTATGATACGCTTCTCTAATCAATTCAGACAATAGTTGCCATGATAACCTACCGTCGTTACGTGATTTACATGTTTCAATCGATTCACTCATCCACTCAAGATTGTTTGCAATGTATAAAATTAGTGCCTCATAATCTTGAGCACCTGAATAAAAAAACAATAATTCACCAATATTAATAAATATTACTTATAACCATGGTAAATTATATTAATTAATAAACTATGGAAGAATAAGACTAAATGAATATAATGATCATATACATGATATAAAAAAATGAAACATTATATGTATTATACATAATAAATCTTTTACCTCTCACTTTCTTCATTCTACCTTTTCCCAACAGGTGCTCCACTTCAAATTTTTTGATGGAGTTCACATCCCAAATGCAATCCACTGCCTTCATGGCTGGCGCAACTAATATAGGAATATAATGACTAATATACACCATGGATTGATATACCACATATCCCTCCACCATAGGACCCTTAGGTCGTGCTCTTTGTCTAACCAAAGCCTTCAAGGATTTCAGGTGCCTCTCGACCATCCACATTGACCTTGTGTGTACTGGTCCACACATTTCAATCTCCTCAAGTTGGTGTATCAAGTAGTGTTCTTGTGCATTGAAAAATTTTCGAGGTAGATACTTTTGCATTTCACACATTAGCCGAGGAATTTCTTTCTTCCAATGATTTATTTCATCTTGATGGATTTGTTTCAATGAAAACCATCTACAAATCATTACGCAAGGTTATTTCAATGAAACATAATATATATTTCATTACAAGTAAATTAATACATCATTTCATCAAGTACGAAAATAAATTGTAGCAATTAGATTTTGCGTATAAATCAAAACTACTTACCTCATGTATTTACTAAGACCATATATAACTTGTTTGACATTGTTGTCGAAGTTGTTTGGGAGAGATACAGGTAGAACATACTATAACAATAAAAAATGAATCGTTATTGGTTTCCAAATTAAACAGAAAAAAGGAAAATTTAAAATATGTATTCAAGCAATAACATACAAAAACGTATACCAAAAAAATTACCTTAATAAAGGTATGCCAATCATGTGTTTTCACCCCACTAAAGTCACCTTTCTTCGTTAAGATATTATTTATGTTTGAAGCAAAACCTGTTGGAAATTTAATTCTTCTAACGACCTCTTTTACATCATTGCTTTGTTCTTCTGTTAATAACCATGGAATATTATTATAATTTTGACCTCCATTGTTATTTGATCCGCCGATCACACTTTTCATTACATGATTTGATTTCTCAATGTCAGCACAAATTTTGTCAATTTTATCTCTATCATGTGCACCATCTATGGTTCGCCATAACATTTCTGTCACATTCTTCCCGACATGCATTGTATCAAACAAATGAGCTATTTTTAGGTCCTCATAGTAGGGCAACCTTGCGAATTGAGAAGGATAACATTTCATTCCAGGTGGAAGTACAATATTAGTACCTTCACCGCGACGATGACCTTGATATCAAAGAATAAAATAAATCAAAACAATATTAATTATAAAATACAATAAAATAAATTCATTAGTTAAAACAAAAATTCCAAACATTACATAAACAAATAATATATATATATATATATACACAAATTACGTACCATCTGCTTGACGGTTATTAATTCTGTTATATTCCAACATCCACAACTGAGGTGTCATTCTTCATGGTTTTAATCCAGTTTCTTCTTTATCATTGAAAAGATGTTTTTCAGTAGTACGATACTTATGGTTCCTAGGGAGGAAGTGCCTAAACTCATCAAACACCATCTTTTTTAAGTCTGGTGAATGACGATACTTCATCTTAGGGCCACAAACTAGACATGCAAATCTACCCTTTGTTTGAAGACCTGCAATAGATGGATCAATAAAAATTATACTATGAGATCATTTTTAAAACATGCAATATGGTATATCTAATTTAGATAATTATGTATTATATTAAAGTGCAACGAAATATTACATACCACAAACATGTGTTAGTCCTGGGGCATCATGAATTGTCCATACAAGCATTCCACGACATTGAAATCTCTTCTGCTTGATTGCTTTAGTGATGTCATACATAGTGATGCCATGCCATAACTGTATTAGCTCATCGATAAGAGGCTCAATATATACATTCATATCTTTGACCTAGTACTTACCTAATTGTTCAAAATTATGGTACATAATAATTACTACCATGATATATGTATATATAAGTAAGTAAATAAATAAAATATATATTTAAGAAAACAACGAGAGAAATGAAAATGTTACATTCAAATAAATAATGTATCAAATACCTGGAATAATCATACTCAACATTATGTGCTCCCTCTTTATTGACATCCAAGGAGGAATGTTATTGTTGATAACGAAAATAGGCCACACTGAAGTAAGTAGATCTAAGCTCTCCGAATGGATTAACACCATCAGCTGCCAATGAAAGCCTGACATTATGAGGTTCATTTTTAAAATCTACATATTTTTCCTCGATTTCTCTAATTGCAGAACCATCTGCAGGCATTCAAAGAACACCATCTCCACTTCTATTCTTTGAATGGTAATCCATAAACTGTGCTATGCTGTTACACCTGAACATTTGCTGCAAACGTGGAATTATGGGAATATGACGAAGAACCTTTTGAGGCACCTTTTTGGTTAGTTGATCTGTTCGATATCTACTGGTACCACACTTCAGACATTCTGTTTTCAACGCATGTTCTCCGTAATATATAATATGATCTTTAGGACATGCATCTATAGTGTTATATTCCATTCCAAAGTGTTTCATAATAGCACGTAGATCTCGATATATTCGAGGTAAAGTATTTGGCGATGGTAACAAATATTCACCCAACAATCTACAACATAAACAAAAACTAGTGTCTTGTAAAGATTATTAATCATATATATATATATATATATATATATCATAGTTATTAAAACCAGAACCGGTGACCAGACCGGTGGAGCTAATGAACCGGGTTTCGAACCAGAATCAGTCTAACCGGTAGCGGTCAGATCTCAATGAATCAGTTTTAAAAAAAATACATTAAATAATTATTTTTTAATAAAAAAAAAAAAAAACTATTTTTAAGATTTGCAACCATGAGTCCAAGCCAATAGAGACAAAATATGAAAATTTTGCTCATTTATATACCATGCAAAGGTGAATATATCAAAATAGCACCAAATGCAATATATATCATCGAAAAATACATAAGCAAACTTGTTGAAGTAATGTATCAGGTTTCTCTTATATTATTCACTGTGTTTTATTGCTGAGTTAATATTATAATATACAATCTGTCCCTGCTCAGATCTGTTGTCAGTTCATTGTATCAGCCTTAAAGACAATTTTGGGTTCAGTATATATATATATATATATCAGACCAGCATTTTGAAGATCTTGTATTCTTCATTATCTATGTTTGCTTGGCAATAAATTTCTAGAAAAACATCTACAACACTTAGAGGTATTGAAGTTGTTTATGAAACCCACTATTAGTGCTATTTGTAACAAGTTGAGAGAGCATTACAACTTCAGCAGTCTGCTTACAATGTGTTTGACGAAATTTATCACTGAAAAGATTCATTAAAACCCAGAAAACTCAGTGGCCAGTTTAGTGCATTTCCAAGCGGGAATTTTCTAGTGGTCAATTTATTATTTCCAGTCACATTTTCAATAGGTTGTATGTTGTTGTCACTTGAGTGGTGTCAGACCATTTGCATCAGTCTTGATGCCATGATCAAATTGCTTGTATGCTGTGTGAAAGGTTTTGTATTTATGCTGCTGCTATGTGTGAGCAGAGAGAGAGGGTCTGACAGTTCCTAGTTGAGTGTGAAATAAGGTTGCTGCTGATTGTTTTGAGAACAGAAATTGTCATCAAGTACACTTGATGAGTTGCATGCTGCCAGGGATTTTATGCTAGCCAGCCTTGTATTTATTAGTCATCATGTGTATTGTTGCTGCTATAAGGTGTTAAGTATGAGTTATTAGACAAGTTTGTTGCTAGTATAATAGAGGAATTTGTAGCTCATGGAGGAGACATTGAGGAATTTTCAACTCATGGAGGAGCACCTAACCATCCATTTAAGTACGGAACCGGCTGGTTTATGCATAAACCGGCCGGTTCCGTACTTAACCGGCCGGTTAGGTCCGATTAACCGGCCAAAACAGGTGAGAATAGGCTATTGACCGGGTTGCAAGGCCAGTTCCAATCGGCAGCCCTCCTGATCGGCCGGTTTGACCGGTTACCGGTTCAAACCGGTCGGTTTTGATGACTATGATATATATATAAGTTATTATTTTACACATTTATTACAACTAAAAAAAGGGAAAATAATCAACATTTACATATATGTGATCATATATACATATTGCATACCTTAGGAGTTGTGTCATACATCTGTTCGAAAAATTATTCATAACCTTTAAGTTCACCAGCAACAATGTATAAGAGAGAAGAGTTGCATTTGAGTGTTCAAAAAGTCGTTCACTTGACCTTTCAATCAGAGGTACATCATAAATACCGTCACTGCTATCTCCACCATCATCATCTAACTCACCATACAAGTCTTGGAGCATTTGATTTGTCCCATCATTAATGTGAACTGTCTCATTACTGTTATCATGATCTACCTCCATGGGATCATTAAAATTACCTTCATCATTCGCTTCATGTTCTTCCCCTTGTACAACATCATTTCAAATACTAATATTTCCTGCAATATTCTCTTGTACTGGTGCAACATCATCTAATCTACTACTATTTAGCTGTGGAAGCTGGTTGATCATCTACAAAAAGTTGAGGGGCAACTGTGCCTTTATGAAAATTACAAACATTAATAATTAAACATTAGTGCGCATATAAAAAATATTAAAATAATATAAATTTTACGATATAATCAAAATGAAGATAGATAATTAATTAACACGAGACGATAGTCATTCGATCCACCATCAATGTGCCCATATTTCCTACAATGCATTGTTGCTGTTGCTATTAAAACTCTAATATTATTTCTCATACAACATTTTTTACAAGGGCAATAAACTCTACCATCACCCCTTTCACCCTTTTGAATTTTTTTTCCGCCTCTAATTTTTTCTTCCATTGATGCAAATTATCCTATAAAGAAAATAATAAATCTCTCTCAATGACGTAGAAAACCCAAGACTTGTTGAACTCAATGGGAGCTCAATATATAAGCAAAAAGAAAATAAAATTGGGCATTTTACAAATTGCGAGCTTTTTACAAAATGTGGGCTTTTTACAAAATTGTGGGCTTTTTACAAATTGTGGGCTTTTTAAAAATTGTGGGCTTTTTACAAATTGAATTGTGGGCTTTTTATAAATTGTTTATATTTTTAATAAAATGTGGGCTTTTTACAAAATTGTGAGCTTTTTACACAAAATTGTGGGCTTTTTACAAATTCTGGGATTTTTTTATTCTTAATGCATTTTCTGTAGAATACTAAACAAATTTGTCCAAAATTTGAGATGCAAACTGTAGTCTCTACTACATTTGGAAAATTGGAGGTTTATAAAAGATAAACTGCGAACATAATTGTACCACTATGATAAGAAGCTGTCAGAAGCATTCCTTCTGCTTCACAAACGTGGAACTACCTTAAGAATGCTTATGGTTGATATAAATATTAGAGCATGGAAGTTAAATGTAGTAGTTATGCTAAAATACTGAATAACAACTTGAGAGTGCTCTTCAGATACTATACGAATGCACCAAATTAAAGTTGTACCATTACTAAAGATAAATGGCTAAAAATAGTCAATTTTGATATCGTGAAGTTATGTCTTTCTCGGTAGCAAACTGGAGATAGGATGGAAAATATGAGAGAACTAAGTTCCAAGGACTAAAAAACCAAGGCCAACATAATTCTGCTTTGAATCAGAGACAAAACAAAGCTGCCCAAAAAAGTGTTTGAGAGCACCCATTGAAGCTCCTATATATAGCAGAGTCAACATTTTCCTATTGAACAAGTTTATATAGTCAAAGCCACAGCAAGATCATATAGCCACGATCCTAAATGAGAACCAGAGCCAAAGCTAAGACAAATCCACGTTTAGCAGAACAAGACAACCATAGCAAAGGATTTTGTAGAAATTTCTTGTTTTCCCACCCCGGTTTTTAGTTTCACCTTATTTCTCCTTTTAGTTAAATGCCCTTTCCCATATTCTTACATTCAACAACAGGAAAATAATTTTTTTTTTTTTATTTATTTATTTATTTTTTTTTTTCTGAAAACACAAATTCTGAAAAATTTACAGAATGCTGGAAAATGCAGAAATAAAAATCAGCAAACTCAAAACATCCATTCAACACATTTAAACACTGAGATTTTTGGTCAACATGACCCTGGAAAAACCCCCTACAACTCTTGGGGAAAACCAATTCGAAAGCTTCTCTTTTATTTTCTGAATATTTCTTTTTACAGTGAAACAGGAAAAACTCAGAAAAAATTCCAGCAACCAATTTACAAACTTATCTTGATTTCCGTGTTTGCACACTGCCTCAGAAATTGTGCCAAATCGGAAATAACAGAAAATAGAAAATTTACAGCACCTTAGGACAACATTAAATGCTATACGACCACCTCGGGAAGCATGCCAGAACAACCGTACTTTGCTGTACGGACTATACGGATTTCGTACAGCACCCTCTCTCGAAATCTGTGCCAAAAAATCAGAGCTGTTGCTGCTGTCCTCTTCCTCGGTTTTTGTGCCGAAAATGACAGCCACCCTCTTCCTCGAAAAACATGCCTGATTTTTGTGCCTTGGAGTGCGTGCTTGCTGCTGTACCCTCTTCCTCGATTTCTGTGCCTCCTCACTTGAAAACGCTGCCTCTCCTTTGCTGTTCAGATTTTTTGCCTCGGTATGTGTGCCAATAAATGCTGTTGTACCTTTTCTGAAATCTCTTCACTGCTACCCTCCTTCTTCTCACTGCTCGGAAAAATCTCCAGCTCTCCTTTTCTCCTTCTCCCAATCTGCTCATGAAAGAATGAATGAAATTTTCCTCCTTTTCCTCCTTTAACCTAACCCTAAGTGAATTTTGGGGAATCCCTAAATCCAATGGCTCAAATAGATTTAGATCTAGGGATGAGATTAAATGCTCATTTAAATCTCACTTTCTATTTTTTAATTCTCCCCACTTTAATAAAGACCCACTTAGTCATTTATTTCCAAAGTCACTTTTCCTTTCTAATTTTACATTGACTTTATTAAAGTCACTTTAAAATTAGACTTTAATAACTTTATCACTTAAAGTCACTTTTAAATTAGATTTGACTTTATAACTTTATAAAGTCACTTTAGGAGAAAAATTAAATTCTTTTGGACACTTTTCCCTAGGCCAAAGATCAAAGCCTTAGGGAACCACCTGTCCTCTGGTAACAAAATTTCAACACTCCCTCTTACCGAGGAAGGTGTTCCTCACCACACCCATCTTGTCTCTGAAGTAGACATGCTTGCCCCATGGTAAGGCTTTGGTGAGAATATCTGCAACCTGCTCATCAGTGGGAATGTACTCAAGCTTCACAGCTCCCTTTTGAACATAGTCTCTGATGAAATGATATTTGATCCCGATATGCTTTGACTTGTCATGAAATACTGGATTCTCCGTGAGTTTAATGCAACTCTGATTATTGCAGTAAATCACTGAAGGTCTCAACGACTGACCAAATAAGCCAAACAACATTTTGCGAAGCCAGATGGCCTCACAACTAGCTAGACTGGCTGCCATATACTCTGCTTCCACTGAACTCAATGCTACTGACTGCTGCTTCCGGCTGAACCATGACACCAATGCCGAACCCAACGCAAAACAACACCCTGAAGTACTCTTCCTATCAGAAGCACAACCTGCCCAATCAGAATCAGTGTAACCTGCCAATCTCATTCCATCCCCCTGCCTGTAGTCCAGACCATAATCCACTGTCCCCTGCAAGTACCGCAAAATGTGTTTTGCAGCCACCCAGTGAACCTTCCTAGGCTCACATATAAACTGACTCATCGTGTTGACTGCAAAACAAATATCTGGTCTAGTGTTGACCAAATACATCAAGGAACCAATCAGCTGTCTGTACAATGTGGGATCCACCAACTCGGAATCCGAAGCATGAAGCTTCTTCTAGTTGGTGATCATCGGTGTCGACATGGGTTTACAATCCTCCATGTGGAATCTGCCAAGGATATCCACAATATACTTCCCCTGCCCCAGGAAGAAATGCCCCTCCTCCTGCCACACCTCCAAACCCAAAAAGTAATGCATCAAGCTGATGTCCTTCATCTCAAACTCCGCCGCAAGATCTCTCTTGCAGTGCTCTATGAGTCTCTCTGCACCCGTAATGACCAAGTCATCCACATACAACACCAGAATGAGAGGCTCCTCACCTATCACAATGTAGTAAAGGTTCAGATCTGCCTCACTCTTTGTGAAACCCATCTCCTGCAAGTACGTATCTATCTTGGAGTACCAAGCTCTGGGAGCTTGCTTCAGGCCATACATTAGGGGAATTTTGAGGTCTAAAATGGGCCTCCTAAGAAAAATGTACAACAAAAATAAACTTCATAAGAACCAATAGGATTCAAGATTATGATGTCAACCATGGGGGATGATTCACCATTTTGGAGTAAAAAAGTAAAAACATTTAAAAATAATAAAATCATAAAATCATAAAACTACTTTTTCAACTTGTATTTTCAACTTATCTCTCTAATTTTTTACTTAAATTTTGAGTGGGAGTACTCTTTGGATGCAAAATTTAATTCCTCATCCAAGGAGTACCCATGTTGCATACTTTCGATGGACACTGCTACATGAAAAATGAGAAATACATGAAAAACGTGATTACAATCACGTTTTTCATGTATTTCTCATTTTTCATGTAGCAGTTTCCATCGAAAGTATGCAACATGGGTACTCCTTGGATGGGAAATCAAATTCTGCATCCATTGAATGTTTCCACTCAAAATTTGAGTCAACCCATAGGGAGATAATTTGAAAATACGAGTTGAAAAAGTAGTTTTTCCTTTTTTCCCTCTAAAATTTGATGATGTAATCAAATATTATTTTATTATTTTCACTATTATTTTATAATTTCCTTAGGAGGCCCATATTGTACCTCAAAATTCCCCTAATGAAAGGGCCTTCTTCAATCTACACACATGGGACTCCTTCCCATGCACCTCAAAGCCCTGCGGCTGCTCAATGTACACCTCCTCCTGTATGAAGCCATTGAGAAATGCGATCTTCACATCCATCTGGTGGATCTTCCAACCCATCTCTGCTACTATCGATATAATGGAGCGGATCGAAGTATATCGAGCCACAGGAATGAAGGTCTCCTCATAATCAACTCCCTCTACCTGGGAGAACCCTCTAGCCACAAACCTCGCTTTGAATTTCTCAATGCTGTCATCTGCAGCATGCTTTACCTTGTAAAGCCATCTGGAAGTAACCACGGATTTTCCCTCAGGCCTCAGTACCATCTCCCAAACATTATTCTTCATGATAGAAGAATATTCCTCCTGCATGGCCTCTCTCCAGACCTGCTGGCTAGCTACCTCCTCATAGCTAGAAGGCTCATAGTCAAGGATGTTGGTAGCCATTGCCATATAGCTACAAAACCTCTCAGGTGGTCTGATCTCTCTGACCAGCCTCTTAGGCCCAACAACAGATGTGGCCTCTCTCAAGGTGTCCTGAAGCCACTTGGGCTTCCTCTTCCCTGAGCACAATTCTCCCATTGGAGAATGAAACTCATCCTCCTCATCATCATCAGGAGCCTGAACTCCTGACTGTCTGTCTGCTATCCTCCTGCCTACACCTGAACCTGTAGAAGCTGAGGTAACATGTGAACTGTCCATCAGTGGACTCCCTAGTGAAATGCTCTGTGGACTGCTCTGTATGCTGGCTGAAGCACCACCCCTCTGACTCTACGAGCCACTGCTCACTGACGGACCAGACATCGTCATAGATGTATCTTCGGATCCTCCTGATCCCTGCCCACTCGATCCCTGCGACTGACTTAGCTGCTGCTGAGGGTCTGGCTGATATAGATACTCTAACTCCCATGACCTCCTAAAGGCCCTATCCTCCTCGAACTTCACATCCCGCCTGACAACAACTTTCCTCTATGCAGGAATGTAAATCCGAAAGGCCTTTGAGGTCTCACTGTAGCCCACAAAGATACCCTTCTCTGCGGTGGGCTCTAGTTTGGTCCTCTTCTCCTTGGGTATGTAGGAGTATGTAATACACCCAAAGATACGAAGATGACCAATATCAGGCTTCTTCCCAGAAAAATCCTCCTTCGCAGTCATATGCCCCAAGGCACGATGCAGGCTCCTGTTCTGCAAATAAACAACATTGTTGCAGGCCTCTGCCCACAAGAACAATGGAAACCCCTGATCATGTAACATGGCTTTGGTAGCCCCTCCGATGGATCTGTTCTTCCTCTCTGCAACCCCGTTCTGCTGGGGGTTGTAAGGAACAATGTACTCCCTCCTAATGCCTGCCTCCGCACAATAGTCAACAAACTCTCCGAAGGTGTACTCTCCTCCATTGTCCGACCTCAGGGACTTGATCTTCCGATCTGTCTGTGTCTCCTCAAGAGCTCTAAACTCCTGAAACCGCTTGAAGACCTCACTCTTGGTCTTCAAGAAATAAATCCAGGTCCTCCTGGAGTGATCATCAATGAATAAAACATAGTACTCATATCCACTCAAGGAAACATGAGACATCCGACCACTCACATCGGAATGAATCAAATCAAGTATTCCAGTCGCTCTGCTGTCACTGCTAGGAAAAGGGGATTTGGCAAACTTGCCCATCGCACATCCTCTGCAAGTATCAAAGTGATCAGTACTGAAATCTGGCACACTTGTAGTGATCTCTCGGAATGTCCTCAAGGCTCCATGATACATATGCCCCATCCTGCGGTGCCAAATCTCACACAGCTCAGAATTGCTAGCTCTGCTGTCGGTACTACTGCTCAATGCCAAAAGGGGTTGAAATGAAAACTTGTACACCTTTGCATGGCGTACACCTATCACTCTAGCTGAATCAGCTGGAGCGCCCCTGGGATATATCAGCACCTGTCCTCCCCTGAACAGTATCTCATATCCTCTATCCTCCAAAGCTGAGATGGATATGAGGTTCTTCCTCATCCCTGGCACATAAAGAACATCTGACACCTTCAAGGGAGGTTTGGGTTCCCTATGAAATGTCATTGTTCCCACACTGACTGCTCTAACAACTCTGTCATCACCGAGTACTACCTCTATATCAGTGCCATTCTCTTAAAGCTCTGAGAAGTACTCACAGACTCCTGTCATATGACGTGAAGCCCCACTGTCCACATACCAGATACCTGAAGATGCTCCGCTAGTCGAGGGAAATGCATGCTCCCTTTGAACCTCTGTGGCAGGTAATCCTTCACTACAGGACTCACACGCAATGAACCCAAACTCTCGGTCAAAGCGATCTGCAAAGTCCTCAACCTCTGTTGATGCTGCCATGCTCTGGTTCTTCCCCTTCTTCTTCTTCTTCTCCGGACACACAACTGCATAGTGTCCCATCTTCTGACAATTCCAACACTTCACTTTGGAATAGTCCTTCTGTGTGTTATCCTGTTTACCTTTGCCTTTGCCTTTGCCCCCACCATTGCTTGTGGAAGCCTGCTTCTTCCCTTTGCCTTTCTTGCGTCCTGCCAACAGTGCTACATCCTCATCCTGCTCAACTGGCTTGGCTGCCCCAAGCTGACCTTTCCTGATCTCTGTCTGAATACAATCATCCCAAAACCTCTCCCATGTGGGAAGGGTCTCACGTGCACAAACCCCATCAGCAAAGTTCATCCATGAACTGGGGAGGCCATTCACTGCAATCCACACCAACTCAGTGGGTGGAATGACCTCTCCAACTGCTGCCAACTCATCTCTCACATTAGTAATATTTGTGAGATATCCAGCTGCACTATCAGTCTTACCCATCTTAATGGTCTTCAGCTTCTCCTTCAGGACCATTTTCCGGTTCTCATTGGTACTCTGGTAGAGATTGGTCAATGCTGTCCACATTTCATGAGCATTTCTCTTTCCTTTCACATGAGGAATGCAATGGTCTTTGATTCCATCTAGAATCAGTCTCTTACCCTTGTTGTTATTTTTATTATATGCTGCCAACTGAACAGCATCAGTAGGCACAACAAAAGGGTTATGTGTGGTATGCACCATGATGTCCTAGACTTCTGCCTCCTCAAAGATACTCTGCATTCTCTCCTTCCAAACGCTGTAATTGGTATGCCCATCCAACCTATCCTCCACCCTCAATCCAAATGACATCCTGCTGTCCTAAAAACTGAAAAATAGCACTCCTGTAGTAAAGATAAAAATTCTGTGTGAGAAAAATCAGCTTGCTGGAATTTTTTGAGTGAAAAATTAGCAGACTGTATTTTTCTTCTTACTGTCCCAAACTGCACTTTCAGCACCCAAGCTCTGATACCATGTAGAAATTTTTTGTTTTCCCACCCCGGTTTTCAGTTTCACCTTATTTCTCCTTTTAGTTAAATGCCCTTTCCCATATCCTTACATTCAACAACAGGAAAATTATTTTTTGCTGAAAACACAAATTCTGGAAAATTTATAGAATGCTGGAAAATGCAGGAATAAAAATCAGCAAGCTCAAAACAGCCATTCAACACATTTAAACACTGAGATTTTTGGTCAACATGACCCTGGAAAAACCCCCTACAACTTTTGGGGAAAACCAGTTCAAAAGCTTCTCTTTTGTTTTCTGAATATTGCTTTTTACAGTGAAACAGGAAAAACTCAGAAAAAATTCCAGCAACTAATTTACAGACTTATCTCGATTTCCGTGCTTGCACACTGCCTCGGAAATTGTGCCAAATTAGCAACAATAGAAAATAGAAAATTTACAGCACCTTAGGACAGCATTAAATGCTGTACGACCACCTCGAGAAGTGTGATGAAACAACCGTACTTTGCTGTATGGACTGTACGGATTTCGTACAGCACCCTCTCTCGAAATTCGTGCCAAAGAATCAGAGCTGTAGCTACTATCCTCTTCCTTGATTTTTGTGTCGAAAATGACAACCACCCTCTTCCTCGAAAAACGTGCTTGATTTTTGTACCTTGGATTGCATGCTAGCTGCTGTACCCTCTTCCTTGATTTCTGTGCCTCCTCACTTGAAAATGCTACCTCTCCTTTGCTGTTCAGATTTTTTGCCTCGGTATGTGTGCCAATAAATGTTGCTGTACCTTTGCTGAAATCTCTTCACTGCTGCCCTCCTTCTTCTCACTGCTCAGAAAAATCTCCAGCTCTCCTTCTCTCCTTCTCCCAATCTACTCATGAAAGAATGAATGACCTTTTCCTCCTTTTCCTCCTTTAACCTAACCCTAAGTGAATTTTGGGGAATCCCTAAATCCAATGGCTCAAATAGATTTAGATCTAGGGCTGAGATTAAATGCTCATTTAAATCTCACTTTTTATTTTTTAATTCACCCCACTTTAATAAAGACCCACTTAGTCATTTATTTCCAAAGTCACTTTTCCTTTCTAATTTTACATTGACTTTATTAAAGTCACTTTAAAATTAGACTTTAGTAACTTTATCACTTAAAGTCACTTTTAAATTAGATTTGACTTTATAACTTTATAAAGTCACTTTAGGAGAAAATTTAAATTATTTTGGACACTTTTCCCTAGGCAAAAGATCAAAGCCCTAGGGAACCACCTGCCCTCCGGTAACCAAATTTCAACAGATTTGACCATAGAACCAGATCATGAGAGATAGCAAGATTCTTGCTTCCACTGTGGAAATGTAGAAACTGTACAAGGGCTTTGCTTCCAGCAGATTTCATTGTGACAGTAATTGCTATGGTGTTGTAAGCGCTCATTAGTAGAATCTTAAAGCCATTCTGGAATTCTTTTAACCTGGATAGGGTTTTCTGTGGTTATAAATCCTCATGTTCAAATTCCATTGTGGATTGGTTGTGTTTGATATTATGTTTTTACTGTCCGCAGTTGAATTTTCGCACAAAATATTATTAGTCTAAAGCGGAGCAATTTTGCGATGTTTCTTTTGCTTCCTATTGTGAAGTATTTCGCTCAGAACTCTACTCATTGTAACAGAGCTCTTGGGCATAGAACAGGGGACTTGGGTTTTTTGGAATCAAACTTCAGGTTAAGATTCTCATTTGAAGAATGGCACAGTGAGCCTTAGCATGGAGTTGGGAGTACCAATTTAAGTGCATGTAGGGCATTGTACAATAGACCAGTTAGATTTCTGGACCCTAATACAAAAGTTTCTTCTTCTTTCAAAACATGTTTCTCGTTTTCTGTAACCAATGTGGGTCCTGTTCTTGTTTCAATTGGGGATGGATTAGCATTTGTTATTGCCCCAGATGATCACACTCTAGGTAGCCCTGGAGGCTATTTGGGTGTGATGAGTCCAATAGGTCTCAATGAACTGTTGCCCTCGCCGGGGAATACTATTGCAGTGGAATTTGATACTATTTTGGATGTTGAATTCCACGATCCTAATGGAAACCAATACCTTCAGCTCCAGTACCTGTTCACAAAAGAGGGTGCCATAGTCATTCATGCGTGTAGAGAGGGTGAGTTTCAGGCATTGCAACAGGAGGTGTTGTTGTTGCATTGGCCACTAGATTGTTTGTCTGGTTATGTTACAAGCGCAGAGTATTGAAAAGGACAGAAAAATTTAGTTCAGATATTGTGAAATTGCCTCGGAAATTCACCTACAAAGAGCTCAGCAATGCTACGAAAGAATTTTTTTGAATGTGATTGATAATCAATAATTGCAAGCAAGGGTAATCCCTTTGTGAAACCCAAATTTCTGAGCATTTTCTAAAACCTAATGACGGAGTCATTGTAATGAACAAGCGCCTAGGTCCATATTACGCCCAAATATACCAAGAACCAAGATGTATAAAAAAAATCCACAGTATCTGCGAACTAAGAAGAAGGGGCAGAAAATGTATTCTGCTTACCTGTTCGAATAGTGGTTGGGGTTTACCACGACAAAAATTTGACAGAGCCCATGTAGCATTTCTTATCATTGAAATTCTGGCAGTATCATTCAACTGGGCAAGCACCTGCCTCAAAGCTCCATGAATGAGGGCAAGATCCCTAAATGTTGCAGAGTCTCCAGCAATATTTCCCAAAGCCCAAACAACCTTACACGAACACCAGTTGAACTCAAAGTAGGGTACTAGTTTTTTAAATCAAATTGGGAAGAATAATTTTATGCCTCTAAAATAAACGTGCTACCTGTTCTCGAACATTATCATTCCCAGAGGTAAGAAGTTCCAAAAATATAGGCAGTGCCCCGTAATTAATCACAACCTTTGTATTCTCAGAGGCTCCAAAAAACCCAAATAGGGTCAACCCTACTATAGGAGGAAGGGCCTGCAGTAAGAACTTACCATTTTGCAAGAGTTGAGGGCGAATGCTGTTCTGCAAGAGCTGAGGGCGAATGCTATTCTGCAAGAGCTGAGGGCGAATGCTATTCTGCAAGAGCTGAGGGTGAATGCGCGCGTGATATCAGACGTTAATGTAGTTTTAAAAAAAATCATTTTTATGTAGCGCGCATTTGATTTTTGCATTTCAAATCATTTTTATTTACATTTGATTTTTGCATTTCTAATACAAGTGACAAAAAAATTTCTACAAGAGGTTGAAATTTTTACTAGAATAGCCATGAAAGACTAATTAAAATGGCTTAAAATGCAAGTGGAACTTCAAAATAAATGTAATTTAATGTTCTCTCCACTAAATTTTTGCAAAAGTGCTTACATTATTTAAGTTATCTAGGATATTTTTTTGTATTACACAATCAAAATTAAATAATGAAATAGTTGGGTAGTCTTATTGCTTCAAATTAGGACACAATTTTCAAATGGTGATGAAGTTTCATGTGATGATTAACTGACAATATTCTCCTTTCCTATCCTTGAAAAACTATACAAGGTTTCCTGTTGCCACATGAAACCCTAACTCATGTAGTAGCATAGGACCAGTCCTCCATTTTGCCCGTCATAAGGCATTTTGCACGTATTTGATGACTAGAATTTGCGGATTCCCATTTTCCGAGAGGTGCTAGGAAGGATAGAAGACTTAATTTTCACGTTTGAATTTTTTTCAAAAATGTTCTTACACCCTTTAATTTCCACTGACCAATAATTTTGCAACACTAGTCCTCTTCGCAATTGCAAGGCTGTACTCAAAAACTAAGGAAAGTTACTTTTTTGGCTCACTCAAAATTAAAAATTTAATAAAGGGATTACCACTTATCATTATTGATATTTTAAAATTAGAATCAATTTAGTTTTCCCCTTCCCATTACAGAAAGTTCACAAATCCTTTCTTTTACATAAAACACCAAAGAAAGAATAAAGCCCGTTGCCTTGCAAACTTCCAAGGTTGTGATTAGTGAAGCAGTGAAAAAGTACGGCTATAGCACTAAAAAATTACAATGCCAATCTGCCCCAACATGAAGTAGTGTTAATATAGTTGGTGGCTTGGCTTGATGGTCAAACAGTGAATTACACAAGCACAAAATAAAAGCTTTAGGCATCTAGTTCCTTACACTCGCACTCTCAAGGCATTCAGACTTAGGCCAAGCTCAAGATTGGCTCCGAGGAAACTAGATTGGTTCATTAACCTACCATATTTTAATTTCATAAGGTATGTTCGAAGTTTGAACTGCTAGGGTAATTTATTATTGTGAAATCATAGTTCTAAATTATCTCTTATTCTGTGAGCAATGTAATCTATTAATTGTAAGCAGATTCATTAAAAAAATTCAAACTGATTTTAGCATGAATGTTGACAATTTATATATTAATTTGTTTTTAAGAGTATTTTTATTATGTAGGAGTACTGGAAAGAAAAATCAAGACTTCATTTTCTATTTTCCTTATTTTATTGGGCTGAACTGGAGAAAATTGAATATGAATAGTGAGTTAATTGTAAGATCAATGGGCCAAGGCCATACATCAACATTGACCACAGTGGGGAAGTATAAAAGCATGGATATTCATGCAAGTATAGTTATTAATGTAAGATCAAAGTTAACTCTTAGCTTCACTAAAGAAATAAAAGGCAAAGATCTAGCATCAACTAAAATTCACGTGAAAAAGTAGATGAAAAATGTACAATCATCCAATGGAGAGGTAATCTATAATTATCCAGTAAGACTCTTGGCTATGCCTTGAGACTAAACTAATTCTCAATATTTTTGAATAATCATCCTTTGGAATTTAGTAGGAAAACCATAGTAAATCATTGTCCAATGGCCATGCAAAAATATATAAAAAATAATATTTGTTGGTTGTTTTTCAATAGGTGGATCATGATGGGACCACTGAGAAGGTGGGGGTGTTTTTTTAATCATGGAAGTGAGGTTTAGTAGATTGATAGTCAAGTTACCTTTCCCTATAAATTTTCTCAATCAAGTTTGATTCATTCCTATTGTTTTGATACACAATCCAATCCAGTTGAGTCTTGAGTCTTCATTAATAATGGCATTCATAGGTTGTCAAGAAAGAGGTTATCATGCACATGCACTCTTATTTTCTTGGTATCTTTGTAACTATGTTCAGTCTGAGTTCTATATTTTTAAATTATCATAACATTTCGTGATTATTAGGCTTTTATTTGTCTTTTAAGAATTTTAATTTAATTATTATTAATCATTAAATTATATATATATATATATATATATATATATTACAGTTATTAAACTTTCAATAGAATTATTAAACTTTCAATGGTACATCAACTTTCATACATGAGAAAATAGATACTGACAACTGGTACATCATGGCCTGATTAATTTCGCTCAGCAATTTCAAATGGTATAACATTTAGTCAACAGTAATCATTAATTTCTGGACACAGAGACTAATTTCTCTGGAAGCCTGAGATTTCTTTGGCTTGTTATTCTTATAACTACATAGACATAATTAATAGAGAGATTGAGGACAAAAAAAAATCTAGCGCTTAGTCTCCACTACTCAACATGATTTTGTGAGAAATAATACATAGATTGATTTCTCTAAGTGCCTTAGCGTTCTTTTGCTCATTATTTTAATCACAACAACAATAAAAAATGCACTGAGGATCTGTTCTTAGTCCGATTATGCAATTTTTATAAGACAGATTATGCAATATTAATAATAAACATAAATTTATTGCAATTTAGGGAAAGCTCGTTCATGTTTTTTTCTTTATATTGGAAGGTTACTTTCTTTTTGAAGTAATTTTTAGTAGATCATAGCATATATTGAGGAAATATTAGTTTGAAAATAATCAGTTATTTCTCTTGAAACTTTAGGTATTAAAAGTCCATGACACAGATATATCCAACTCCAAAATCCAAAGAAAATGGAAGAGTGTTCAATTTTTTTAATCAAAATTTTATTGGTGAAGGGTTAATTTATTACGAGAACGTCATTAATGAAGTGAAAAATTTTAAACGTAATGTTTATTGACTAGAAAAATAATGACCAAAACATCAAAAAAAATTGTGTGACGGGTAAAGAGAAATCCAAATTCCAACCCTGCTTGCCCCCTGTTGGTGAGTGGAGGTTACTCACTTTTCATTTATAGCTTACCAGGTTACTCATGTTACCAGTATTTTCACATGGCTCACTTTTAGGTGACTACTTATTGTACTTCTTCTTTATAAAGAAAAATTGGTAGATAATTGTATTATTTGAAATCTATAACAAATCCAGGCAACAAAATTACAACAAATAGAAAATTATGCAAAAAATTCACTAGGGCACTAATGTGTGGATACGCTATCATTTCTTAGATCCTCATAACTTACCAACACCTAATATATTGGTATACACATAATATGGCATTTACCTGAAGTATTTCATATGTATCTAGAAGTAAATAAGTTGTATGACAATTGTTATGGCAGATATAAGATGTGTATTATAGTTTATATTTCAATTTTTCTTAAGTAGCATGCATGTGCGGTTCATATAGTGACTACAATTACCAAATATATTTCAGTGAATATGTGAAGATGATCTCTCATTAGGTCCTAATTACTTAAAGCATCATTAATTAGCTTTCCAAAGGAATAAAATATGTTAACAAATTAGTAAAAACTAGGAAAACAAATCATGCTTTAAAAAAATATGGCACAATGAGTCACACTCTGAGATTTATTTAATTACTCATCAAATGTCGCTACAACATATATATGATCACCATTACCATAGAAATGGGACATGTGACCACCATTTTGGTTTCGCCAATGACATTCCACATCATGAGCATTGTTTAGGGTTGATTGTGTTGATTTTTTTTAAACAAATCATTTATACATTTTATGGAAATTATAGACACAATTTATAATCACATTACAAGATCATGATGTATGGATATTCCTTATCATTTCTTATATACTCACAACTTACCAACACCTAATAGATTGATATACACATCATATGGAATTTACCCCTAGAATGCCACATGTATCCTAAAACAAATTAGTTGTATGGCAATTGTTGATGCAGGGGCATTAGGCTCAAAACAACCTTTGTCCATAAATAAATGTAAAGGGGGGTCTCATGTTTTATTTCCCCATGTATTTATTCATAGTTGAGTTATTTTTAGTTATTTAGAGAAGAAAATGTAACTGCTCGAATGATTAATGGGCACCTGAAGAGATAGTCAGTTTCAGAAGTTAACCTAATTTTAGGAGTCCGTCTCTGTCTGTCATAGGGTTAGTCTCAGAGTTAGAGATATGAAGAGTTTTGAGCGTTAGAGGAGTTGAGTCGATTCAGGGTTTGTATAAAAATAAGCCTTATAGGCATAATAAGGCAGACTTGCATAGAGAACCGCATAGGTTGCGTAGGACTATCATAGAGATAGAGTAGAGGAGAAGGGCCAAGTATTTCGAAGATCTGGTCGAGCCAAAGTTGTAAGTAATTCACTGCATAAATGTAGAATTATTTCAATGGTATTGTGCGTTTGTCGAGTTAGTTATGGCGTGAATGGTTTCTGTGTCCCGATAATCAACTATATAGTAGTCTGGAATACATACTGGATAATTGTGGTTTAATGGGGTCCTGTATGTTAAAAGAGGAACCGAGTCCTTTCCTGAATTACTAGCCTCTGTGAGAGAGGTTATATCCTTTCTCGAACCCATTGGATATTAGTTTAACTCGGTGTAAGAATTTCCAGATGAATAAAGTTGTGTGATAACCGGTGTTAAGCGCCATGACAGTGGACGGTGTGGCATTGCACAGTGGTATGGAAATGTTGTGGTCGAGACTCATGTAATACAGTGGGAAATGCCATGGTAGAGAGGGTCGACAGGTCCAAATTATGGATCTCCCCACAGTGTAATAGAGAATTGTGCTCCAGCCTTCGATTCAAGGTTCGATCGGTGCTACCACGTACATAGACCCGGCGTGTGAAGGAGCCTCATGGAGTGCGAGTCCTTAATTGAAGAAAAAAAAACTAGTACAGGAAGATGCGAGTCAAAGGAGCGGAGGCGGAGTACAATAAAAGAAAGCTCGACGGAACCTGGAAGATAAGAGGCGGAACCGTGACCGAAGTGCACAGTAAAACCACCGTTTGGAAAATCGGCGATATCGCGCAAGTTTGGAGGTGGTAAGTAGAATTGGTGAAAAGGACGCGACATATGTCTCCATGAGACACGCGGCCGAGGGCGGAATTATAAAACCGTTCTCATCGTAGATTAACCCTTGGGTGTGTTCGTTATGCGAGATTTCGTTGTGTCCGTTGGATCCTCCAAACTGGCGCGATGCTCCATCGACCGTCAGATTGAGAGGTAAATTACTGTGGAGCCAAGAATGGTTTATGTATGACCGTTGAGTTATAGACCAAAGTCGATATTTGTTACGATCTTTGATGATTGGTGGAGATTATAATAAGGAGGACTGTATAATTATATGAATGGCTGTGCGTTTGGTTGAAACCAAGTGTCGGAGTTCGAATTGACAAGGTTGACATACATTAAACATCACGGTTGAAATACGAGAGGGTCGAGTAGTTGATACATTCGAATTTCAATTCGAATATGTAAAATGAGTGAGCCCAAGGTTTTGGGGTTTAATTCCTAAGTGGCTTGTATTTATTGGGGTATATATTAATGAGAGTAGGCTAGTCATTATATTCAGGGTGTGTAAAGAGCAGTTGAATGTTGATAGGTATGATGGGGATTAGACCATAGAACGTGGGGACTTATAGTATGGTTTAGAACCATCAAGTGAAGAAGTTCCGCATGCGAGAAGGCATGGAATAGGCCTTGTTAGCAACCTATAATATAGGAGTCATAATTTTGACTTGACTATTGGTAATTTTGTAAATTTGTACATACTTTGCCTTTTGCAAGTCGTATTCACATATTTTGTAAAAAAATAAAAAAATAAAAAAAAAATCAAAAGGAGGGTAAAAAAGTCCTAAAATAACAATCAAAGGACTTAGAAAAAATAAGATACCCCAAAGAAAAAATGAATAAAACATGAAAATGAGCAAGCATAAATGCCACTACTTTTTACTTTTTGACTATGGCAGAGTGTCAATAAATGCCATTAGTCCATGATGAGTTAAACAGTTCAATCTTAACTTGTCATTGTTTCAATTTCCTTTGTTATAGATAGAGAATAATGAGTTGTTAGACAGTTTAATCCTAACAATTCAGTAGTTAGGTAGAGAAATAAAGTGAATCCAACAGTTTAATCTGGATTCATGGATGAAATAAGTGTAGAATTAGATATTTTTACTTGCTTTCAGAAAGAATAAATGCTGTGAAGGTTGCTAGCTTAAATGCACCTACTACAAAGGAAGAAAAAAATGTTAGCATGGTAAGATGGGTAGGTAGAAGAAGGTGAAAAGTCTCAATGTAAATATCATTGATCATTGGCTGCAAAATAACTAACTTCCCCTTCCCATAGTCATGAAACATTCTAGACTATCAGTCAGAAAGGCTCAAGGCATTTCCTTGACTTTTGTTGGGACCGGATCCAAGGCTCTATGACTGATCAGTTGAAAGTGTGAAATGTCTATATTAATCCCTAAATCACATAATTTACCATTCATGCACTCATTTCCCCTGAAAAATCCTAAGTAAAACTTCATTTTTACTTAACGATACTCTAATCCTCATTTGATTAACTTCCTACATCATTTCAAAGCATAAAGCCCTCAAAATCACATTTTATCCTAAGTCTAAGTGATGAAGTTATTATAATGCAAATTTTCTTTTTAATCTTCACTTTCTTCGTTATATTTATGTGTTTTTGAATATATATTGTCCCCTTGTCATATTAACTCTAACTTATGTATTAACTCCCTACAATTGACCTTTTCCTATTATATAACTCCTTTTATAAATAAATCCCAAAAACCCACTTATTATAACTTAAGCCAAAGTATTTTATTCCCACATGCTTAAATAAAACCCCCCTTATAACCCCTTTGGCTAAAAGTTTATCTGTATATTTAATCCTGCCCCTATGGTAATTAATTTTTCTTGATTTGATTTACCATATAAATAAAATATATGAAGAAAAAGTTTAAAACATATGTTATATATGTTTTAAATAAAAAATCACCCAAAGTTTCATCTAAACTAAACTTCAATAAAAATGATCCTTTCCCTTGTATATTTTCCGCCCCAAGTCCCTTAACCTAAGGTTAGAACCTTAACCTTACCTTTTCCCCGCATACATTACGCCTAAATCCCATACCCTAACCACAGTTCGAAGCCTTGGTAATCCTTCCGAACACTTGATTTTCCAATAAGAATAAGTCATTTCTGTATATATGACTAAACCAAACCTTCTCCCGTCGGATTCATTTTTAACCGTCCGATCCCTAGAATCCATTTGATCCTACGGTAATACACTTGCGCGAAAGTTTTTAATACATTTATCTCTCCCCATCGCGTAAAATTCCAACCGTCCGATCTATCCTTCATCTCCCAAGATCAATGGCCCAAAGTGAACCCGATAACTTATCTTTTCCCTGCACCTTTCCTTTTGATCGTGGCTGTTCGCTCGTTGAATCCAGATCCGACAGCGCTAATACATTTTCGCGCTCATAAAGTAATCGTTTGATGTTTTGGCAAAGCTGCGCGAAATGAGTGGTTTTTCCAAACCACCCCGCGCTTACGTGTCGCCACCACGTTGTATCGTGTTTGAAAAGATAATTTCCGCTTACCACCATTTACCCGCGTGAATACCACTGGCGGTAGTCCCTAAACCTCACCCGTTTAACCCGAGTTTAATGTCATTTAACTATGGTTATACCATCGTTTAATACATTAAAATTATATTTTTCATTCAAATTTTCACCTTTTCGCTTTAAACCTGTAAAAACATTGCAGAACCATTTTTCCTCAAAATCATGCCGTTTGAACCCTGAGAAACTTTGCAGAGCCATTTTCAACCTACCAGTACCATTTTTCGATGCCCATTGCCCTGAATTTCCATTACAAAGTACTACATTGTCCTCTGTGAAGCCATTTTCAAAAAATTGAAGACTGAGCACCTCTGCAACGTCTTCAACCGAATTCCGCTGGTTCTCCAGGTACTTTTATTCGAAGTTGCCCTCTGAGATTTCAAAATTCCTGTCGATTTCAAATAATTACCAAATTTACTGCAAAAAAGTGTCCATTTTTCAGGGAAAACTCTGTCAAAATTTCCCTGGAATCCCTAATTTCCCTTTCTCGCAGTTTTTTCCATACCCTGGTCCGTTTTGCTGTTGAAATTGATTTTAAATACACGTCCTGAGCTTTAAATTCCTTGCATTTCCTAAAAACCCTGCTCAGAAACCCCATTTTCAGTAGAAATTCGCCAAGAAACCCCTGTTTCTCGTAAAGGAACTTAGCAAACCATTTAATCTTGCTTCGTTCATTATTAAAAATGACCAAGAAATAGGTAACCCCCAAGAATGGAGGCCCAAAATCTCAAAAGAAGTCTTCTGCAAAGATTCCTCAGCCTATGTCCTTCAAAATCGACAAACCAACTCTTGTACTCATGGCTGATTCTACAGAAGTGGTCAGACCAGTCCAGCCTCCAGTCATTTCTCCAGAGAACAGCCCTTTAGTTGATCTGGACTATAGAATACTAGACCCTAATGTAGAATTTAACCTACTTGATGTCTATAATTGGTGCTATGGAAAATCAGTGGAAAAGAGTGACAAAGATATTCCAATTTGGGAATCCAATCTGCCTAGATATATTGTCCCTCTCACTCATTCTGTTCCTGACTTTATCAGATTATGCCAAGCCTATTATATGCCAGAACAAAGATGTATTTTAAACAAAGAAAAAGAGATCCTGTTTTACATCACTGAAGAGTCGATAAATTCCATGCTGCAAATGAATCATGACCCCAATTCTGCTTCCCTATCAATAGAAGATTTAACCCAACTATATCTTGACTTGGATTTCAATACTAGATTCAAAATATACCAGAATTTTTGTCCAAATCAAGTTGATATTCCTAAGTTAATCCTCCTTTCGACACCTTTGATTTCCCATATGAGACTAGACAGATTGTCTCAATGCTCTCCTTCATACTAGGATACACCAGTGATGAATTCACTGATGTGGCTATCCTAGGTTTTCTATCAACTCTAAGCCCTGGTCAATCACCATCCATTTAGTTCAATTTTGCTAGATTTATTGCTAAAAGTATGCATTATCAGTTATCCATATTATCAGAAGAAGGAGTTTTCAGATACTCCTCTTATCTACTCCACCTCTTCCTATATTATCAAATAGATAAGTTTCCAATTGAATGCTAGAAAGTTGATGCAGAAGGAAAAGTTCTATCAGTAGTATTTTGGTCATCTATTCTAAGGAAATGGAACAGAGAGTATATTTTTACAGATTTCAATGAATCATTTATAGCCCCTGCTATGTATCTCTTGGAAAAAGAGGAGATCCCTAGGATCAATAATGAGACAAGAAAAATTCTGCAGTTATCAGAGAGCTACAAAACTAGAGATTGGTATTTATCTAAAAATCATATAGAAATCAGAGTGTATGGCTCATCCCTGGCCCCATATAAGTTACCCAGATTTGTTACTACAAGAATATTTGCTTTAGAATATCTGAGACAACTATTGAATGTAGATGAAATCAACTTCATAGCTTCCAGGAAAAAGACCCAATTTAAGCTGAAAAATCAAATTGGGCCATTCATTATGAATAATAGAGAAGCTGCCAATGAGATAAATGTCAAACTCAAAGAGTATAAGTTCCCATGTACTTTTACATGGAATTATGACCCACAAGGTATTTTGAGTACAATAAGGGTAAAATGTAAGTTGTCTGTTTACTTGCATGATCCTATGCCCCATATTGAAAGATATGTAAATAAAATTGAATGGGAGCCAAAAACCCTATCTGATGATTATTCACAGGCAGTACAGGTAATACAGGTAGACAGTGGCAAAGGAAAACAGATTGAATAGACACAGGTGGCTTCTACAAGAAAAGATACTGATAATGTACATAAAAGAGACAGAGAAGGAGATAGTTTCATAGCTGAGACTATTGAGGACAAAAAATTCAGAATTCCTTATAGTAAAAGAAGCAAGTCAACAGAAGAAGAAAAGGATAAGACTGTAAATATTGAAACAGATGATGAAGCAACAAGAATAGTCACTGAAACATTAAAAGAGCTTCAAAATGTAAAAATTGGAACACAACAAAAAGATACAGTCATGAAGGAAAACCAGGCTAATGTCGATTTGCCTCCTTCTTCTCAGGAAACTGACAATACAAAGTTAGAGATTCAGATAAGATTCAGATAGATTAAAGAGAAGAATGAAGAGATCAAGAATCAAACTTATTCTAGATTTCCTAAGGAAAAGCCTGGAAACAAAGACATGCTTCTTTCAGCATTTGATTATTTATCCAATAAATTGGTAATGTCATTCTTGAAGCCTACAATGGCTAAGCCAAAATCAGTGGTAGATTATTCCAAAACAGATTTTGAAGTGGATGCAGATGCCATTCATGAATTAGATCAAATTTAATTTCATAGGAGCAATACTGAAATGCTATATTCCAAAATTGTCAGTAAAATTATGAAATCAATTAGGCTTGAGAAAACAGTGCTCAACCTCCAAAATCAAATGAAGTTGGACAAAGCCTGACTGTATGCTAATAATTTAAGAATAAAAGCACTAGAAGATATAGTGATTGAAGCAGGGGGTGACCCAACCAACATTGAAGGGGAAAAAGTCTTAATTAAACAGAAAAATGAGGATATAGCTGCTCTTAGAAAACAGTTGAAGTTGCCTCAGAGTGAAAACTCTCAAGCAAAAGAAATTCTACAGCAAAAAACAGAGAATGATGATTTAAAGCAGCTTGTACATCAAATGTCAGGTCAGATAAAAACAATGGAAAGTCAAATAGAAGCTCTAATGGAAGAGAATGAAGAACTAAGAAAAGCACAACCAATGGTCATTCCTACAGTGATCCCCACTGTAAACACTGCTATACCATCTACTTTGGCAGAACACTTGGCACCGAAAGTAGTACTGGCAACTGCAGTGCCAATTACTTCTCAGGAAATATCTGCCTCTTCTTCTTCATCCTCACAGAGGAGCACACTACAAGACCAAGAAGCCGTGATCAAAGCCATGGAGGACATATCTATTAAAGATAAAGAGATTCTTAGTTTGAAAGGCATTATTAAAAATTTAGAAAATTCCAAAAATGATGCCTTGATTACTTCTAAAGGACATGAGCAAAGGGCCGATCGAATACAAGAATAGATAAAGATTCTGCAAGCACAAGTAAATCTTACAGATCAAGTGGCCTATATAAAAAATCATTTATGGACCAAAATTATTGAAGGCATTCATTCTCAATGGCATTCAATTCGTATAATTTATGAATAGAGGGAGTTACTTCAAGTTGCTAGTGCAGAGATTGACAAGACTAAGAGGGAAATTGACAATAAACCAGTCCAAGCAATCCAACTCATAGCTTTCTTAAACAATAAAAATAGGGAAGAGTTGGAAGAATTGAAAATTGTTGATAGAACAGAAACCATTCTTCAAATCAAAAAGGTCCTAAACAAAATAAACATAATGAGTAATCTAGAGGACTGGTGTAAAGACATGAATGTATCCATCTCAAGATTTTTAGCTAAATACAAAACATTTTCAGAAGCAAGTTTGCCTGATATTTATGCATTGAATGACAAGTTAATGCCTCAGAAAGATTATGATCTAAAAATCAGAAATCATGCAAAAGAGCAAGCCAGACAACCACTGCCTCAAGGATCACCAACAGGCAAAATACTTCTTCAGTATTTTGAAAATCTGCTCTTTTTAGATAATGAGATCAGGCATATGTTCATTATCAAGCCTAAATTTGCTAAGTATACAGAGGCAGATGAAAGTTACAGAAAATTGAAGACTATGAAGATCCCCTCTACAGAAAAGTGGCAAGAATTCACAGATCTGCTGTGAATTTAATGGATAAAAAACAGGAAATTCACTTGGAAATTCATTTTTTACTGTTACCTCAAATGGTAAAAATACAGGGTTAAAGTGTATCAGTAGGTGAAAGAGTATCAGTGAAAATAAAGTTACTGTTGGTTATTTTTTAATTACCACAGCAAAACAGCTCAAATCAAATGAATAAAGAGTATCACCGTTGAAAGTTAGAGGAAAGGAAGGTTCTTCAACCACTTTCCACGATAAGATGCACCTAATGCCAGCAGTACACACATCACAACAACAATCAGTTCAAATTAGAATAATCAGTTCTATTTTTGCTTGTAAAAAGGTAATAGCTTGCAAACTGTTTTGCAGCTGTCCCTCTTTTTAAGTTTTCTTTCCTATTTTTTATTAAAAAATTATCTCAATTCCTGAGATATTTTGTATAAATACTTCACAATTCGAAGTATTCAGTGTGAATAAAATTTCTCAAGACAACTATAGTCTTATTTGCTGGTTATATTGAAGTTGGTGAGTCAATTAGTGAAAGCAGCAAACTCGAAAGAGATCAGAGACATTATAGCCAAGGATTCTTGTGGTGACAAGATAAGTCTCATTTCTTTCCTTGTTTTCAGTGTATTTATTTAAAGTTTACATTCATTCATATTATGTTTTTCTAGTCTATAATGATCAACTAAGGAAAAATTAAACATGATTAGTGATAATAAGCTCCGTGTTTCAAAACTTGTTGGCATTTTAATGTTTTTTACTTGATAACCCGACCATAGAATTCTTAATTGCTCTAGGTCCTAGTTAGATCCCCTTCTTCAATATTCTTATATGTAGCTTAAGGATTCTTAAGTGCCCTTTTGCTCAAATTCCATCCACTCCATCAAATCAAGCCTATACATAGCCTTAGAAGGTCACCTATCTTGCCCTTAGCACATTTTCATCTCTGAGCCTTATTTCTTAGTTCTGCTTACCTAGAGAGTTGACTCCATTGCCCAATATTCTGGTAGATCCTTCTGGTTTACCTTGAAATCTCTTTATTCCCACCAATATTTTAAAATCAAACCCAAATACAAAATCATAGCTAGCCTAATATCTGTTACTAAAACAAAGCTAAATCATATGGAGAGATCCCTCTCTAGGGTTCAAGAAGGCTAGATCTTGAATTCCCAAAGCGGTTCTTGGTTACCCCTGGTGTTATTAACTACAAAAATCCCTATCCCACAACCTGAGAATTACTAGGGTGATAACAGACCTTGGGGGTATTATGATCCTTGGAGGAAACTCCCGCAGCTAGAAGAGTTGACAGAGAAAATTGGATCGAGTACAAAGGTGTGGCAGGTGGGTTTTACCCTGCACCAATTGTTATGGTGCATATATGATGTGTATTACATTTTATCTTATAATTTTGTTGAAGTAGCATACAACAATTTACATAGTGATACGAGAACCACTCTCTAGAGTATACATCGATTTTGTACACATGGCTTTTCAGTTGCTTTTTAAGATATATCATTGGTGATGATCACATGATTATATAATGAACCATTAAGTTGAACTATGAAATTATTCCTCACAACACACACACACACATATTGATGAATTAATAATTTTTATCATATAATTTTTTTAATCCATTTTGAAAAAATAAAATAAAATTATATATAATTATTTCTAAGAAGAACAAGAGAGAATTCCTTACCATATCTTCGTAAAACATATAATAGCAAGAAAATTAATCTATTGAAATTTTATTTCCAAACATGTTCATGGAGTAAAATGAAGATTAAAAGGAGATATTCATGGATTTACCTATAACATCACCTCATAATTAAGAATGTAAATGTACAATATTGATGATACATAGGTTAGGAGAAAATTAATCTATTGAAATTTCATTTCCAAACATATTCATGGAGTAAAATGAGGATTAAAAAGAGGTATTTATGAATTTACTTATAACATCACCTCATAAAGTGTAAATGTACAATATTGATAAAATTTATTTATATATGATAAATAATAAACCTTTATCTCACATGTATCATATAATCTTATAAATAAACAATTGCATCGGGGGTGCAATCCTCAAAACTTTTAAACTGTTTAATGTATATGTTTTAAAATAACATAATACACCCTTTTTCCTTTTACATTAGCCTTCGGGCTATTTTAAAACACATGCTATTACATATAATAACAAAACAAAAACTATTAAACCAAACCTATTTAAAGTATTCAGGGCCCACATTACAAATGCCCAAAGTGAAATATTTGCGCATATGTTATATATGAGCCAATGGTTTAAATAACTACCGGGCGGTGAAACAAAACTTATAACAAAATATTAATAAAACTATATCATACATCCGGACTTCAAAAAAAATAAACCCGATTTCAATCACAAATTCGCGTTCCAAAATAGCCTGCTGATGTCACCCTAATTTGTGACGCAAAAACTTTATAGAATATGCCATATAAAAATTCGGGTTCGTTTTTTGGCTTTGCGTACGGAGGAAAACTGTGATGCGAAAATAAAATTAATTCCGCCCTATAATGTTTCGGGTCCGGAATTTCACAATGCAGACGGGCCAAAAAATAACGCGATCGAATTGCCTGCTTCCACGTGGATGGCTGATTTGGTCTATGGTTTGTGGGACCACGTTATTCTGAATTAAAATCTCTCGCGTTTACTATTAAATTGCTCTATTTCCAAAACAATATAGTGCTCTATTTTTAAGTGTGCAGGGACTGTGATTTCAAAACCAAAATTGACTATTCATCAGTTTTAGAAACCGACTGTTTTATAGAGCCATTCAAACATATTTAGAAAGTTGCCAGAGGACAGGGTAGTTGAAATTAATATTTCAACATCCCTCATTCACTGAGAATACCCTCCTTGGTGCCTTCTTCGCCGGACTACAATGTGTTAATCAACAGTCGTGAACCCGATGTCCGTTTCTTCACTAGGCATCTTCACAATAGTCTTGTTTCCAGAGGATTGCAAGTCTTTCTTGACAGCATAGAATTGTAGGCTGGACAATCCATACCTTCACAAATCAAAGACACAATTAAAGGAGCCTCTCTCATTATTACTATTTTCTCTCCAAATTATGCACAATCGCAAAGGTGCCTCCATGAAATACTCCTTGCGCTACTCTGTAAGTCGACCATTTTTGTAAAGGCATATAAGTGTTGTTTATTGCATATAAGTGTCGTTATACTGACGGCGGCCAAAGCATCGCTATTGCGACGGATGCCTCCAAACGTCGCAATTGCGACACTTAGACATTGTGTCGCAAAAAAAGCGTCGCTATTGCGACAGATGCCTCCAAATGTCGCAATTATGACACTTAGACATTGTGTCACAATTGCGACGTTTGGAAGCAGCCGTCGCAATAACGATGCTTTGGGGCATAGTGTCGCAATTGTGACGTCTTCCTCCAAACGTCGCAATTGCGACACTTTGTCTAAGTGTCGGTATTGCGACACTTTTCTCTAAACGTCAGTATAGCGACGGTTTCGGGCGGGATTGAAAAAATTTGGGGAAATTTCTGACATTTGGTCAAAAGTTTCGGAACCAAGTGTTGGAATTTCCCCCAAATGTACTAGTGAGATTAAAACTGCATTGCATAAGCGGTTTTGTATGACAGACATGGGCTTGCTAAATTTATTCCTTGGACTAAAGATCAATCCGAGTGGTTCTGGGATTACCATTTCTCAACCAAAGTATGCTAGATATCTTTTGGCACGATTTCACATGAGTGACTGCAAGTCAACAACCACACCTTTCTTATCAGGGATTAAGCTTGAGAATGGCGAAGACACACCATTGGTTGATTTCACATTGTATCGTCAGCTTGTGGGAAGTCTTCTTTGTCTCACTCACTCCTGTCCTAATCTCTCATATGTCGTAGGAGCAGTTTACAGATACATGCAGGAGCCACATGAGTTACACTGGAAAGCTACAAAGCGCATCCTTCGATATGTATAGGGGACAATCACCTATGGGATTCATTATGCAGCCAATTGTTCATTGAGTCTCATTGGGTTCACAGATTCAGATTGGGCTGGCGAAAACATTGATCACAAGTCCACCTCTGATTATGTACTTAGTTTGGGATCCAACCCAATTTGTTGGTCAAGCAATAAGCAAGTTGCCATTGCTTTATCATCAGCAGAGGCCGAGTATAGAGGAGCAATAAATGCCACTATTCAGGCCATTTGGCTACAAAATTTCCTATATGAGCTTGGGATCAGTTTCCATCATCCAACTGCCATCTGGTGTGATAATCAAAGTATGCTAAAGTTTTGAAGAGATCCAATGTAGCGACAACAGACCAAACACATCGAGATCCACATGCACTTCATTAGGGAACTCATTCATGATGGGATCATCGATCTTCAGTACTGTCCTAGTTTCGAGCAGATTGCTGATATCTTCACCAAGACTTTCACTGAGCAGAAGTTTTGATTCCTGTGAGATCGTCTTGGGGTGAAGGACACGACTTCCTAGCAGTTGTATTTTCTCTACTTTTGCATTATATTTTGAGGGGAGGGGGGGGTTTGCTTCCCACTGGGTTTTCCGTCTTTCCTCCTTTTCATGCATTGTATATGGGTACCTAAAATGGTTGTGTTGTTGGGACTCATTCATTTTGCATCACACTCACCCAAGTTATGCTCAAGGGGGGGTGTTGGTGTTGCACCTAGATTAGCTTTAGTTCAACTCTAGAGATTGCATGCAATGTGCACTTGTCTTTAGCTAGTTAACTTGAGTGCTTTACGTGCACATAGTTAGCCTTAATTAGCTTTAGTTCAAATCTAGATATTGCATGCGATGTGCACTTGTTTTTAGCTAGTTAACTCGAGTGCCTACATGCAATGTGCACTTGGCTTAGTTAGTTAACTCTAGTGTTTGCATGTGCACATTAGCAGAACATAAAGCACACTTAGCTTCAATTAGCTTTAACTATCCATAGTTATTGCATGTACAACTAAGCTTAACTCACTTGCTTTTATGTATTGATTCCAAAAACTAACATTTATGAATTAATTTCATTCTTTTCTCCATTCTTGCTCACTCCTTCGTTCTCTCGCAAGTTTTTTCATTGTTTTTCAAATCTAGATCTTTGTGTCTCAAAATCTCACAGAGCTCTAATAATGAAGGAATTAAACAAGAAACAACATAAAAACAATATTATCAAACCGAAGAGAGAGGCTTGGCTGCATATGGGAACATCACAAAGCTTGTAAGAACCGGTAATAGGTACGTTAGAGACCGGTTTACCCAATCTTAATTGGTTATATATGGCAATTCCTTCATGGAATATAAGAGGAATTAATAGTAAAGGTAAACAAAGGTATGCCAAAGAGAAAATCCGGAAAGAAAATCTGATGGTTTTAATTTTACTAGAAACGAAATTGGTTGAGGATAAAATGAATAAAGTATTAGCTTTTGTTGGAAAAGTTGCAACCATATTTCCATATATGTAGTTGGTAATGTAGGAGGAATAATAGTATTGTGGAATTTGCAACTGGTTTTATTTTAGGAGTGGTTTGTGACGCCTAGAATTTTAACAAGGAAGTTGAGGTATTTGGGGATAGAGGTTTATGTTTTTCTCTATGATGTTTATGTCTCTTCTATTCCAATAGAAAAATAATTATTTTTGAAACAAATGGAGGAAATGAAATACCTAGTAGGGAACCCATTGTGGATGGTGGGTTGCGACTTTAACATCATCAAATCACCTCGGGAAACGAAGGGGAGTCTTCATCGTCTAAAATCCACCTCCAATGAATTTAACGAGTTGATTGAAATGCTATGATTGGTGGATATACCTACCAAGAATGGAAATTATACGTGGAATAATTGCAGGGGGGAAAGCATATGGTGGCGTGTCGGTTGGATCATTTTTTACTGTATGAAAAAATGATACAATGCGACCTATTCTTGGAATCCTCCATATTTCTGTGTATAGGCTCGGATCACTGATCCATCCGATTGCAAATAGATTTGAAGGAACCTACATTGAATTTCCCTTTCCGCTTTGAAAATTTCAGGTCTCAGAATGAAGGTTTTGTGGATCTCTTAAAGGATTGGTGGGAAAAATTTAATATTGAAGGTCACACAAAGATGAAAAATTTTCATCTAAAATTAAAACATTTGAAAATGTTGATTAAGTCATGGAACAAAAATTTTTTTGGGAGCATTTTTTTTTAGCTAAGAAGGATTTGGAAAATCAGAAGTCAGCTATACAACTAAGGATCATCGAGGAGGGTAGAACTCTTGAGTTGGAACTAGAGGAAGCATAAAATATTTGTAAGTTGGAAGATAAATGGAAACAATAGGAGATACTATGGAAACAAAAGTACAAGATACAATGGTTGAAGGAAGGAGACCGTAACACAATTTTTTTTCACAATGCAGCTATCCAACATTGTCTTCATAATCGTATTTTTTCCCTTTATGACAGGGACGGGAACAATATACTCTCCCATCAGATTATTGAGGAAGGACTAGTTCTTTTTTATAAATATTTATGGAGTTAGACTAAGCTAGGCAGATCTACAACCACACCTATTGTTCTTCAGAATATTCCATGTATAATTATCTCAGAACAAAACTGAGCATTGATGTGCCCTAGCTCTCTATAGGAGGTCGAAGGAGTTGTAATGAAGATGTCAAAGAATAAACCACTTGGACCAGATGGCTTTACTTCAGATTTTTACCAGGTCTGTTAGAGATTTTTGGGTCAATAAATTTATGAAGTTATGGAAGAATCGATAAATAAAAAGAATATTCTACCGACATTGAATGCTATGTTTATTTCTTTAGTTCCGAAATAGGAAAGTTGGATACGCTGGAGGGTTTTCGCCCAATTTCCTTATGTAATGTGATTTACAAGATCATTTCTACCATCATAGAAAATCTAATGAAACTACTGTTACCAAAGTTGATATCTCCAACACAAATTGGGTTTGTTGAAGTTAGGAAAATGGAAGACGCTATTATAGTAGTACAAGAAATAATCCACTCTCTCAAAAAGACAAAGCAACCATGTATGTTTCTTAAGATAGATCTTTCTGAAGCATATGATCATATGAGTTGGATTTTCTTAGTTAAGATTCTACAAGCTTTTGGATTTTCAGGACAATGGCTAAAGTGGATTGGTTCCCTTATTTCTACAACTTTATTTTCAATATTGGTTAATGGATCTCCTTCACAAATAATTAACCATTCCAGAGGTATAAGACAAGGTGACCCTATATTCCCATTTCTATTCATCATTTTCATGGAGGGCCTTGGGAGAATGTTTCAAAATGCAAGTGTGTCTGACTATATATATGGTCTCTGTTTGTATGGTTCATACTTTCCAATTAATCATATTCAGTTTTTGGATGATGTAATCCTCTTTGCAGGTTTACCTACATTGAGGGAGGTTTAATGAATGTATAAGCTTCTCCATAATTTTCTGGAGGCATCAAGCATCGTTTTGAACAAAGAAAAAACAAAGATGTTTTTCTTCAACTGCCCGAACCTAGTTTAGAAGAAGCTTTGTCAGGGTATAGGTTAGACGCGTGGATTCCTCCCCTCCAAATATTTTGGTGTGCCAATAGTGTAGGAACTATCATCGAGCATCTACTTGGGAGGACATACTAGAAAATATGTGAATCCAATTGAAAAATTGGATTCCAAGATTCCTTAACTTTTCTAAACATTTGACCATGATAAAAGTTGTTCTTCAAGCGATACAAAATTATCGACTATCCCTCATGGTCGTACCCAACTCTGTGTGTCAAACTCTATGATCCATTTGGATACATTTCTTATGGAAATGATTTGTTAAAACATGTAAATGGGCCCTGATATGGTGGGAGAAGTTAATTTTTCCTAAACTGAAAGGTGGTTTGGGTATTAGGGACCCCATTATGGCTAGTCATAATTATTCTATGAAGCCATGGTGGTTATCGGTGAATGGAGGAAATTAAGTTTGGAAAAAGGTTTGGGAAAGGAAGTATATGGATCATTCCTCCCAACTTCAATGATTGCACTTCTAAAATCATATAAAATGGTTAGAAATTAGGAATTGGGCAAATGAAGCTAAGTATCTCGTAAAACAATATGCTTTTTGGGAGATACGAGATGGGAGAACTGTTTCTTTTTGGGAATACTCGCAACAACTCCCCTTGCTAAAAGAAAAAATGAAATTTCAGGATATAAAAACATGGAATCAATCGAATGGACTAACAAAGGTTGTAGATTATTGGTCGATGTCCATTTCCTCACATGGATGGAGGCAATGGAAATCATAGGTAGAGTGGTCTCAATACAATTTTTCTGTTGGAATTTAATTCCAACTGCCCGCACAAATTAGCAAGATAGCAGAGTAATGGCTGATGGGAGTTTGAAGAGCGGCAGACTTCAAAGCTGATGGGATTGGAAGGGACAAAAATGGCGGTGGAAACCTCCAGTCCAAAACTTCACGCAACTACGATCTTATATGCAGCGACCACCAGAAATTAAATTCTCCACCAACCATATTAAATACACAGCCAACAAGCAATTCCAGAGGGGTAGCAAAGATGGGCAGCAAAGGGGGAAGGAGAACCCTGGAATGGGTGACGTCAACCATATATGGACCCACCTCTTCACAAATCAAAGCAATTCCGGGAGGTGAATGGAACTCAGGTGAATGGTCTCCAAAGCAGCCTCCTGAAAACATAAATGGGAAAGATTTTAAACCTTACCATAAGTTTAATGTTTTTGACTTAGTTTTATATTCCCGCATATGTTTTATTTTTACTGTGGGTTAATTGTTTTTACTGTGGTACATTATTTTTACTTTGATTATATTTTGATAGATATATTACAAATATTAGATATTTATAATATATAATATTCTAATGTCTTATATATATATATATATGCCGTGAATGTCTTATATATATATGCTGCAGCCAGTAAAAAAATTTTCTTCTTGTGAATCCAGAACTATGTTCTGAAGATCTTCATTTTGTAACAGAGTTTATTTTAATGAAATAAAAGTCTGCAATTTAATTTTAGTTTTTATCTCTCTGTTGTGGAAGAGGAATTATTTTTATTCCTCTGTCTCTATGTTAAGGAATTAGTCAGAAAATTCCAATAGTTTCATTACCATGGGAGGATTTTGAACAATATCTCCAACGTATTAATATCAATAACTCCAAAAAACCAGATAGTTTGCGTTGGGGTCAATGTCAATCAAGATCCTTTTGTCTAAGGGAGGCGTACTCATTCATACTGATGCTCAATCCCAAACTGATATTGACACATGGGAAACTATTTGGCGAACTCAGGGTTGGCCTAAAGTTTCCACCTTCCTTTGGATGATTGCATAGGGACGATCACTCACATGGGATCGTATACAAAGGAAAGGGTTTGAAGGACCTTCACGCTACTCATTATGTTTTCAAGAAGCAGAGGTTGCTAACCATTTGTTTATCTCTTGTAATTTTTCTCACCAAGTATGGAAACCAGTCTAAAATTTATTTCATCGTGAAGTGCCAAACACTCAAGACATTAAAGAATGATTGATAAACATGGCATAAAGAAAAGTTTAGACACTCGTGGATAATGAAGGAATGGAAATTAATCCTCGGTTTCTCAATATGTAATATGTGGAAGGAACGTAATAGGAGAGCGTTTGAAGGTAAGCGTAAAACTATAACTGTATTATGGGAGATCATATGTAAAAACATTCAAGAAACTCTCAGAGCGTTTCACCTGGACACAGGAGATGGTGCAATGTTCGTGGCCAATAAGTTTATCCTCTAAAAACTTAATTTGGATGCAGGAAATATCACCTCTTGTAGTACAAAGCGTTGAGGCTTAACTGGCGTGAGCCTTTTTTAACCTCCTCTGCAAACATTTGTGGCTTTAAGTTTCGACAGGTCCTCACAAGGAAACCCAAGCGCAACAAAAATAAGAGGATTACTTCGGGATGCAAATTCAACTCCTCTTTTCCTCTTTGCATTTTCTTGTGGAAATATAACAAACAACCTGGACGAATTCTGGGCGTTAGAAAAAGGACTCTAAATCGCTCAGAGGGAAGGTATTAGGTTGTTGCAGATCCAGTGGGATTCCCAAATCACAATTCATTGCATTTGCGTTGTGTGGATTTAGTGGGATCCAGT
This sequence comes from Pinus albicaulis, assembly GCA_034641835.2. Classification (NCBI taxonomy): domain Eukaryota; kingdom Viridiplantae; phylum Streptophyta; class Pinopsida; order Pinales; family Pinaceae; genus Pinus; species Pinus albicaulis. The sequence continues at coordinate 684,956,183 of CM076579.1, forward strand.
TAATTTAGTTCTACATTCATTGCAATTGCGTTGTGTGGATGAATTGACGTCGGTTCATAGAGCATTGCTCCATCATATTTCCTTCAAGTGTTTCATGGTTAAGGGTTACGCATTTCAGACTCTGTGCAAATGTTTTTTGTGTGTTTCTCCATAATAATTCCTCGGGGCCATCGTTTGAGGCTGTCTTTGTCTTACCCTTTGTGGATATCCAATCCCTTGATTCGTCTGGTATTTCGTTCAACTTCCCAGTGTTGGTGGCGGGTGTCAAGTATAACGGTTCCTTGTCAATTTGGTTCTCACCTCATTCTCTGTCGACCTTCTTGGACGACTTAGGTGGTTAATACTAGGTTTTTTTTGTCCTTAATTGTTTTAATTTATACAGAAACAATGTCTCTCCCTCTGTACTTACATCGACTACATTCACTTAAGTCCTATTGTTTATCAACATGGCTCTAGTGACGAGTATTGTTTCATCCGTTTCGCTCTCCCTAGTACTACTCATATTATATACAGTTCAATTCACTTTGTTGGATCTAAAATTGTTAGGGAAAAGAATCCTGATCAGTCCCAGATAATAATGGCTCCTCGTCCACGTTTAACCAGCCGAAGAGGAGGATAACTCACAAGGTATTCTTCTAGACATCAAAAACTATTTGGCTGGGAGTCTGTAGAAAATTTCTTCGATGTTGCTCCTTTTGAGGTCTGTAAGGAAACTCAAACTCTAAAATCCAAAGAGTTCGGAGACCACATGCATTTTTTTTATTCTGAAGTCAGTACTGCATCACCAAATGGGTGCCCGACCCTGGAAACCTCCGGAAGAGGAGGTTATACTTCATGAAGTCCATATACACACGCGGGCAGATAGAGACTCTCCTGAACATGGTTATCCGAGACAAATAGGTTGACATTTATAAGCTCTTTGCTTGAAATGGATTTATATGGGACCTTCGTTATGAAATGGATGAGATCGTGGTTCGTTTCAGAAAGATAGAGTGTTACAACGTCTCATATTCTGATACAAATTCAAATTCTCCCTCAGATGGTGAAGCATTTATTAATGCTCAACCCATCAACACGGTTACTGCAGACTCTTCCCCATACTAGCCGATGATTGTCCTGGATGACCAAGTTTATTTCACAACTCCTTCTGGTTTTTGGGTTTGTCACATATGGTTGTTCCTATGTTTTGGATGTCCTTCTTTTACTTTGGACTTTGCCAGTCGCTTAGTAGGTATTGCGAGAAATGTTCTCTCTTCCTACTGTCTTTCTTTTTTATGCCAGTGATAGCCTCACAGTGGAATATCTTGGTTACTCTTATGATGTTGCTCAGTCAGTATATCTCCAGTGATGTTTTTTGTACTAAACTTATTCCGGTCTTATGACCAGGGAAGTATCGAGCAAAACACGTTGATCATATGTACTTTCATTTTTTGGCTATAATAGAAAAACTACTTTTGAATATTATAAAAAGATTTGCCAGCAATTTGACACCAACACCTACAAATAACTAGAGCAAACCCATGCCGAATTTTTTTTTTTTTTAAAATGATGAAACCAAAATACATCCATAGGGATACCACATATGTGGACTTAGAATCCAGGTTTTTTTTTTTAATATATTTAAGACGGTGATAGTGGATTCCAACAGCTTCCATAGCTCTCTCAGTTTTCCTTGCACATGCTGCAATGCCAAGGCCTTTCAATGTCTTCACACAACCAATTTCTGTTACTGTCACACCTCTTTCTGTCAAACCCTCACAAAACCAAGGATTCAAATCCTCAAGTTATTTACATTGTTCTCCTACAACATAAGACTTTGATCACTTATATGACAACCCTATAACTCTAAAGCCTTAATTTGTCTTGCATCCTGTTTAACTGTTCATATCTGGGATAATATTATCAACATTAAGTGGATTTCAGCTGATAAAGAGTCATAAATATTTGAGCTTGTTGAATTATATCTATTAAAAAAAAGTTTTATTTAAAATCTTGGAAGCTATTTGGAAGGATGTTTATTGAATTGGGAGGCAAAGGATAATTGTGGAATATACACGATATTGGGATCCATGCATAGCATCAAATCAAAAGTTGTTGTCCAAGTATATGGCCGGGGAGCAGTTTTCCAGTTGTGTTTTTAATGTAGTTGTGCTCTAAAGGGGGGTGAAGTACATAAATAGTGTAATCGCAATTCAAGTTCTCCTTCAGGATTCTCTTTGTTTTCCGCTATTCCTTGGCACTTTTGATCACAAAATTTATGCAACAAAATCCCTTTGCTGCTCTTTTCAATAAATGGTATTCACCGATAACGGAAAAACATAAGAAAAACCCTTGTTCTGTCTAAATTGGTAGCTTCACGTACTGTGGTTTCGAGTGTGCAAACTCCTAATTAAAACATTATTAAAAAATTATATATTAAAACAATTTCCAATATTAAAACATTATATATGTAACTTAAGTAAATAATAGAAGGAAATAGATTGTAGGCATCTATATTTCATGCAGTCTAGCATGGCGTGAAGTCCATGTGCCTCTTGTCTCTGCAAAGTCTTTTCCAAAATCTACGGAAAAACATAAGAAAAACCCTTGTTCTGTCTAAATTGGTAGCTTCACGTACTGTGGTTTCGAGTGTGCAAACTCCTAATTAAAACATTATTAAAAAATTATATATTAAAACAATTTCCAATATTAAAACATTATATATGTAACTTAAGTAAATAATAGAAGGAAATAGATTGTAGGCATCTATATTTCATGCAGTCTAGCATGGCGTGAAGTCCATGTGCCTCTTGTCTCTGCAAAGTCTTTTCCAAAATCTCTTTCTTGTAGGCGTGGAAAATTTGGTTTAATTGAAATTAGGAAGGAGAAAGAAAGAAAGAAAGAAAGTATTTTTAATGTCTACAAGGCTAAAAATAGCTTATGGGACAGATTGCTTCTCTATCTGGCTCTTGTATTTAGACCTTTTCTTGTGAAGTTTTACAATAATCACTCCTAGCTTATCGACAAACTCTTTGCTGAATAGATTATCCCAAGTACTAGCAGCCAAAATACCTGCATAGTTTTCCCTGTTGTCTTTGAAGGCCTCGCATTCTAAAATGAAATGTTTTTCTCTTTCCACTTTTTGGGAGGAGAAAAAAACACATACTCTTTCCTCCCACATTTCTTTTGGTCTTTTCCAACGCCCTGTTTCACAATGCAGTTGATGAGAATTAGTCCTTAACTGAGCAATAAGAATTTTAGATCTCCAAGAAATATTAGCTCCTATGTACGCTTTTGTTGATGGTTATGCGTGGGGTTAAACTCTTTAATGTAGTACTTCTTCTTTCTCCCTAGCTCTTTCTCCCAAGTACGTTTGTGGAACTTATCCATAACAAAAGTTTTTATCTCTTTACACATGCTCAAGCAAATATCCCATTTACTAAACCATTTGTTATTTTCCCGCATCCAAGTCTTCGTTCTTGAGTTCGAGTTCCCAGAACATTTAGATAGAAAGAAAGCCAATTCCCTCTATATTAACGAATTTTGGAAGAATACATGTTTTAACATTGGAGTACAATTATATAGAAACTTTGTTGAATTTTGGAGACTTGGCTAAATCTTAAGGGAGAATTTAAACGCCTCACAATTTTCATGTATGTGTAGAAAGCGTGAGGAATATTGATAGTTAGATTCTTTTAGGCATTAGATATTTATTTAATTATTAAAAATATTATAGAAAAATGTGTGTTGTTTAGTTTAAAAAAAATTAATTTATATTAAATTTGGACAATATTTATTTGAATTGATGAATTACCAGCGGAAAATTTTGGAAAAATAGTCGAATGACTAAGTTTAGGTGCTCAAAATTCCTTTTCAATAGAGTTCCAATAGCTCAGATGTAAACGTTTCTATCCCACAAGATACATAGGCCAGTTAGATTTGCAAATTGTTTTAATAAGACAATCTATTCTATTCTACATGCCCTCTTTCACCTAACTTTTTGTTTAAAACAATTAAAACCTTGGTTTGGTCTTAAAGGCTGGCTTTGCTGACACGATGACATGGCCCCGATGCTATCTTTTACGAACAATCCTTTTCAATTTAGTCTCTTTGCAATGGGAACTTTTGGACTCAAATTTGATGTGTTGAAAAATTATTATTTTTTGAATGGTTTTGCTATCTAAATAGGAATACGACTTGGTTGGAAAACACAACCAAAATTAGGCTTGCATTCCACTATTATATGTAGATCAAAAGTGTTAACAATATTTTAGCAAACTAGGTTAAGGATGACTTGCAAGAGTTTGTTTTCAAAAGCAGTTAATTTATGAAAGATGAATTCTTGCAAAAAGTTTAATTGGTGATATATTTACAGTTGCAAAATTCTTATCCAGTTGTAAATGTTAAAAAGTTTAATTGGTGATATATTTACAGTTGCAAAATTCTTATCCAGTTGTAGATGTTAAAATGTTTAATTGGTGATATATTTATAGTCGCAAGCACTTCATGCAACAAAGTTTTTTTTTTGGTAAATATTTGAAGGTTTTACATATTTGGTTTAGACAATTTCCACTTGTTTACAAAGTGATGCTCTACCTCTTGTTATTATAAGGAACCTGCTGGTTTCTTATTTTCCCTATTCTAAATAAATCAGGTTGTATTATACCCGCCAAGCAAAATAACTTAAAGTAAAAGGAATACATAAAATATAGTTTATTAAGTTCACATAGATATTTATTCTTCTACTTTCAAAGGAGCTTACTAAGAATGTTTGAGCAATGCATGTTATCATTAATCCCATTTCCAACTGACCTTGAGTAGCTTTATCAATTGATATTAGCTACAACAACTCACCTTCACATAGAGGCCTTTTTACAAAATTATTTATATTTAGAGATCAAAGTCACAATGAAACCAAATTTCTCAGATTTAGAACGATGTAACATAATGCAAGCTGGTAAACTTTTAATCAGACCCCTCTATCCATAAATTTCATTTTTTACTTCAAGATAGATCTGGCCATAACAATCAAGAATCCCAATGGGATGATTCTTCACGAGATCTGCGCTCTAATCTATGTTAAATATAGAGTTATTTTTTTATTTTCCCTTTCATTTTCATAAACCCCTTCCATATCCACGAAGATATGGGAATAACAAGCATGGAGTTAAGTGTTAGGCACAGCTCAATATATTTTTTTTGGAAATAAAAGTAGCTAAATTTAAATCTAATTGTTTCGGGCAAGATTAAATTCTCAAATATTTTTTGGAAATAAAAGTAATTGAATTTAACTCTAATTGTTTCGTGCAAGTTCAAATTATCATCGTGCGAGTTCAAATTCTCATATATCAAAGAAAATAACTTTAATTCAGTGTCATTTTAAGCTAAGTGATAGTTCAAAGCACTGTCTTAGTTGAACGTACATATACAGTCCCCAGATTCTTCAGGGGTGGATCCACAGAATTAGACATCTTTGGCGTAGACTTGGCTCCCCACCTTTATCCCACATTTACAGAGAATTAAATACGCGTGCTGATAGTCTGTCCAAATTGGGTCTAATGTCTGAATTTGGCATCATTCAGGTAGTACAATACAGGGATGGGGCTCAAATATAGCAGTCCTCCTTTCCGATTCCATAACTCTATGTTCTCGTTGCTATCTACCGGTAGATTATTCATCCATCTATTGGATTTTTGTTTTTTTTGCTGATCCTATTTTTTGGTTCTCTTACCCTTTCGACACATAACCACTACATCAAGCGAGCCAGACACAGCTCATCAAGCGAGCCTGATGGACCACTGAAGACTCCCTGTTATGGCTTCTTTACTAGCCAGACACAGCTCATCAAGCGAGCCTGATGGACCACTGAAGACTCCCTGTTATGGCTTCTTTACTATCTACTGGATCACTGTTTCAATTGCAATGCTCTGTGTATAGATGGCGTTTTGTTCTTCTGTTTCTGTCTTTTTTCACACCTTTCTCTATTCCATTTTTAAAGCGATACAACACTTATTCATTGTCTCCATGGTCTCCATATCATAACAGTTTTCAGTCACTGATCTCATCTTTCTCTTCTCTTAACACCCGATTCTCTGTTTTGTTTCATCCACCTGTCGCCCACATTCATCTTTTGGTGCTGTCTAGAGAGCCTGATTTATACACATTGTCTGCAGATGTTTTTTCATGTGACTCTATACAGATGATATATTACATTGATCCAGACACTGGCATTTCAGGATGCCGTTGTCTTTACTTTTTTCTTCTTACAAGCGAGCTGATTTTCTGCCTCATAATGAGAATCCTATCAATCTAATTAAGGAGCTGTCAAGCGAGCCAGATAATGCAACTATTACTGCTGTATTTGTCAAGAGAGACAGTTTATGATTTTTTGTTGTACCAGAGTTATACAGTTACATCTATGCACCTTTCTCATGTGAAGCCTACAAAACACCTTATGGCATTGTCTAGAGAGCCTGAATATACATCTACAGTATCTGTCCTATCAAGCGAGCCTGTGAAGATTTTTTCATCTATGATCCTGTCGATGGATTGCTGGAGTCCCGGATTTATATTTAAATTTAAAACTATTTCATATTTAACTACCTCTATCTCTATGTTGCAGTGTTTATCTCTTTCCCACAGGGCCATCATATATTATACAGGCGAGCCAGATTTTTCTTTTGCTGTTACCTTATTTTCATGGTATTGTAGAGTACAACAATAGACCACTTCTTTTAGTATCTCTTTTGCTGATCTCGTTATTTGAACTGGGTGTCCTCCCCCCAATTATGTATGGACATTACATTTTTTCTCCACGACTCCTTTCTTCCTTAGAAGTTGTCTCTGGAGAGGGATGTTTTGGCTCATGTCTCTTTCTCATCTGTCCTAGATGGAATGTAATGTTTTGATATATGCACGGTTAATACAAACAGCATTTTTTTCTTTCTAAAAAAACTTCTTATAATCAAATTGTTTACACCCATGTTTATATTCTGACATAACCGACAGTAAAAAAACACTTGTGTTATAACAATTTTCTCATGTATTATAACAATTTTCTCCTAATTACGATAGCTCAAAATAATAGCTCCAGGACAACAAAGGGTTTTTTTCAAAAATTCAAATTTTTTGTATCTGAAATTGAACTTTTCAATAAAAATGTCTGTAGCTTCTTACAAAGTGGGAGGCTATTATACTAGGGAAGAGACCAACGTAGAGCATTCCATGAACCACTATATTTTTGAATCATGCCCTCTGAGCACTAGCAGTGTTGAAATGAATGGGGTTGCAGTAGTCGCTAAGCTGTGAATAATTCAATACTTATTCATAGCACGAGGTCGAGAGAAATGCTCGAGCAATTGTTATTATGATAGGTGGGGGAAATGGAGGTCAAAAGTAGAGAGGTGTACTCCAACACGCTTTCATGAAATTCAAACACATTTCTTTTAAATCAACAAAACGATGGTTGAATTCCTTCATAATAAAGGGCAATATTTTCTTGCTATGCACTCTCCATTGCAAAGTATTTTCTTTCATCCCTTTCATTCTCAATTCAACATTTTGGAGGCACATGCTCCAAATTGTTTTTTTTTTGTGTGTGTTTATTATCTTGTGTTTCTTCTGTTGCAAAATATTATAGGTGGGATAAATATAGTTTTGGTGGGTTTTAGGGTCTATATTTTGAGTTTAGCTCTGATACCACATGTGAGGACTCAACCTAGATTTTCTAGCTAAACCAAATTTATTGTTTAATTTAATCACAATAAGAAGGAAAATAACATGTTTGTAACTAAACATTTATTTGATAATATCATATAAGTAAAATCTTATTTACAACATATTAAACATGTAAGGAATTTTATTTGCAACAATTTACATAAATAAAACAACAAATGGAAGAATACATGTTCTAGTGCCTTGGTTGGGATTATCTTGACTCTGTTGGAATGCTCCTATTAGGCTACCCGACTGAATTTACCTCCCATCCAAGTAGGAATAATTTCCGAGCCCAGGGAACTTCCATAGGTCCCTAACCCTCTGAGTCCAAGTCCAACTAGTTGTAGTGTGTCAAAGTTAAAACCAAAATTTTTCAATAGATCCAAGTTTGAGTTCTCTCATTTTTCTCTCCCTTCTCTCCCTTCTCCTTCTCCATAATTCTCCTCCCAAAATAAAATCCTCCAATGCAAAAATAAAGAATAAGGATCACACTCTTTCTCCTCTAATCCTGATTCCCTTTATGTCTCTTCCTCTCATCCACCTCAACCACCTACCATTAATTCCATGAATACTGCCCCCATCCTTTTAATTTAATTACCTTGACTTTCCTTTCCATATCTTATCCCATAATAAATTTGATAAGACACCTTGAGAATGAAAATATTAATATTTAATTCAAAATTAAAATGGAGAAGACAACTTGGAAAACCTTGGGAATTGAAATATTGATATTTAGTTTAGAAATAAATTGGAGAAGACCATATCTTATCCAAAAGTAAATTTGAGAAGACACCTTGGGAATTGAAATATGGATATTTATTTCAAAAATAAATTGGAAAAGACAACTTATAAAACCTTGGGAATTGGTTAATAACTAACTAATAACGAATAATAAAAAGTCGCATCAGTAAATAAAATTACAGATTCAATAATAAAAAGTCGCATCAGTAAATAAAATTACAGATTCTCAAGTATAGTTATATACCAATATTACTACATAGTTATAAGTCAATATTTTCAATTTATTTAAACACTAATTATCAAAATTAGCATGATAGGATCAAGTAGGGCATTACAGGGTACACACTTTCAAAATCAACATATTATTTTGGTGTCTAAAATACCTTAGAAATACTACAAAATATTTATTTTTCCCAAACCCTAATGCATGACACAGTGTATAACATTTATTGATGTGTTTCTTATGTCATCACTAAACCTCCTAATAAGAAACATGGATTGTGCATGCCCTTAATGATTTCTAATAAGCCTTTGGAGTTAGGCTTTATGGACTTCCTAATATGAATTCATGTTATTAAGTGAAAAAAGGAAAACATTTTTCTATTAGTAGATTAGTTTTCTAATATTTCAATCTTAGTGCCATGTCATGAGACAAATGTCACTGACATTGCTTGTTTCTGGTTTATACTTGTATGGGTTAAATTTGGATGTGTTACTATCACAGATCTAAGTTCCTTTGCATTTTTTCGAGATACCTTTGGAGTATGATGGTTTTCATATTCCATATGTCCACTATATTCCATCATTAGAGAGATAAACATGCAAAAATAGTTATTTGTATGATTGTGTAAAACCATCATCGTCAATGCACATTACTCACTTTTGTATTTAGTAAAACTGTAATACAACTTAATATGGTATGCCAGTTGCAGCCTATTCTTATATGGGGTTCTAGTCAACAACACATATTAATGTAGCCCATCTTGTGCCTATCATCAAGAGACCTTTTAGAGTAGTTTAAAAAACAACGCAACAAGAAGATGACAAGGTAGTAAAAAACATTTAAAAAATTCAATTTATTCAAATAAGAATGTATACAATAAGGTGATCTTGTCATCAAAAGTACCCTATTGTTGACAACATTTTTTATACTAGTAACATTTAAACCCTAAAATCTAAGTTCCTTCTAACTATAAACTAATCGAAGATCACACCAAAGACCAAAAAAAATAGGAAAGTTTAGTCGAGTTGAAAATTCACACCAAAGTAATATCCACACATAAAATAAAATCTATCATGAACTTATATACTCACTCCATAACTATAACTCTATGAGTGGTCCAATATATGATATTAACTTGATTTACATTAAAAGTAATAAAAGATACTGATATGCGTTCTCTTTTTATTTGGAAGATTTTTATATGTATTCTAATTCCTATGATAATGAAAACTATATCATCAATGGAAATAAGAAATTATTTCAAAATATCATAAAAAATTTATGGTTTTTTTGGCTAATATTTCCTAAAGTTGTTTTTTCAAACTAAAAATTAAGAAAATTTTATAATTTTTATAGAGAATTTAGTATATAGGTGTTGGTAGGCATTTATAGCCCAACAACAGTTAGAGGTACTCTCCAATATGAGATCCCAACTAGAACTCACACCATTTGGGATGAGAGACCTATCCAAATTCTAGCCTAGTAATCATTATTGGTTTGAGAATTGTTGTGAGCTATGGATGAATGCCACAACAAAGAGGAGTATGAATTATAAGCTAAAAATAACCAATGCACTAAGATTAAAAAAAAAAAAGGTAAGATAGATAGTAGTGATATATAGATAAGAAATAGGAAGCAATGATTTGTGAGATTTCCTTGAAATTGCAGCAACCAGAATTTATCCTCTTAATTGATTAATAGTTTAATTGTTTATGACAATTAACGTATAAATCACACTACAATTCTTCCCAGTAAATAAAAGTTGCAGAGGTAAAACCGTGAACTAAGAAATAGAATCACACACATAAAAAATCAACGCAATTATTTTGGACTCAAAAGTCCCTGGAAAAAACCCAAAGGGAAAACCAGTGCAAAAAATTAGGGTTTATATTTTATTATGCAGCAAAATAGAGAACTAAAATTGCTGGCCTCCTTGGCTCAACTCCAAAAATTATATCTCAACTGGGAAAATTAATTTTTCCTCTCTCCAACTCAATTTGGACCTCACTGGGCAACTCAGACTTCCCTAGAAATTCACACCATGAAACTGGGAGCATTCATTGCTGCCTCTGGATAAATTGATATGCCCTGGAAACCCCTATAGGTGAGTCGTCCTTCGTATTTTTTCCTCCACAAATAATTTTATAGGTCTCCTCGTGCTAGATAAGGGCATTAATAGTTAAACCAAACCTCTCTAGGTAACTTGCTCTAATAATTGAGAAACTCGCACTGCAAAACTTGGCCTCTCTACTAGAAATTTCATCCTCCTTTCTCCTGCCAATTTAGCACTGTAAAAACACTTTAAACCCTCCTAATTCCACTTCCTCAAATTCTCCGTTGCATCATGTCTCTGATGCTCGACCTCTGGCTCAAACTATGCCATTTTCGAATCACTAGAATTAGGTGGCTCAATCTACCTGAGCCCTTTGTCTCCCTCTTGTGTCAGTCTCCATCCCATCAACTTGATCATATAATCTCTCGTTGGAGCATCAAAAACCAATATCTAATCGTGATAGATGGCTAAGATCATATTAGACTTGATTAATGTCTTTTTCTAAAAGTATCTAGAGCATAAGTCGATCTCCTCAAATTATTCCCATTAATTATTCAATCTTCCTAAGTTAGGCTTATGAATTTTTAATTATTAATTAATTAATTTAATTGAGTGGTCTCTAGGTGTTTTCTCCCGAAAATTTTTCTAGGTTTTGGAGATATCCTATTCCTTAGCCTCTTAGAAAAAAATTTAGACTAGAACACTTGTCTGATGCTACCAAAAATATAACACTCCTTCTTAGTGAGGAAGGTGTTCTCTTCTCCCAATCATATCTCTACTCTAAAAATTGTAGTTGGACTGCCAGGTTGTTGATGTTTGACATTTGTTTCACCTCCTTTATTCACATATCACTTTGATATGACTCTTTGTCACTAGAAATCACTGTGAAGAAGTCAAATTTGTGATCATTATCCACCAACCACTCTACATACTCTGATCTATCTCACGTGGTTGTTTCCACTACTCAACTGTTGCAACTACTGTAATAGTGAGTCTAATCTCATCTGATATCACTCTGAAACATAATTGGGAAATATCTCCTAGATGGAAACTCCTTTGTGGAATCCCACTCTAGTTGGAACTACACTTGCAACCTGCAATTGGGAAATTCACAATTCCACCTCCAATCACACAAATTTCTTGCAATTGCAACTGGAAACCCAATATCTTCATATCTACTATGTCTCTACACTAGATCTACAATTTTTTCTTGAGTCTATGACTACAACTAGCTCTTCTTTGTCTATTAAGTAAATTATTGTGCCCAATTGTTATTGTGCCTATCCAATATCAAATTGCAACTATTTCTGCACTATCCCCCAAGATATGACTACACATTCTGAACACTAATCCTCCTACTACTGAAAACTGTGGACCCTTGTAGCAAAGGTAATGATCCATGAGGAAACACTTGTCTAATGTTGTGCCTCCTCGAACCTTTACCAATCCTGCAACTCTGAAGCATTATGATCCTCCTCCCTTCTAGAGGTAAGGATGTTATCAATGATAATTCCTCCAACATGGAGGTCAATTCATATATCTTTTTCAAAGCTACCGTTTTCTCTTGCCCCCTCTTATCCTTCTTCCTCTTTGGACACTAGGTGACGTATTGACCAAACAACCATATCCAAAGAATTTGATCTTTGACAAGTCCTCTTTCTTCTTCTTACCTCCCTTTGAGTTTTGTCCCTGACTGAGACCCTTCTCCACCTTTCTCTTACTAACAAGGGAAACCTTTTCTTCCTCCTCCTTCTCAGATTTTGGTCCTTTATTGCTGCTATTGGTAGTACCTTTGACTAGGTTGAGCCTTAGATCCTGTTGTGTGAAGTCACACCATAGACGTTCCCTATCTGGTAGATGATCTTGTCTGGTGATCCCTTGAATAAAGGTCCTCCATTCCTTGGTAAACCCATTTAGGGCTACTCACACAAGTTCTTTGTCTTAATGTTTCTCTCCTACAGTTGCTATCTCATCATGGACATTTTGAAATTTAGTGAGGTAAGATGTCACGTTCTTACCCTTCGGTATTTTCGTGGTCCTCAACTTCCCCTTGAGAGTCATTTTACGATTCTCTGATGGATTCTGGTATAGTTTTACAATGACATATCACATGTCCTTTGTCATATTCTTATATGTAAGGAGTGGAGCGATATGATCTCAGCCCCATGTAAAACCGTCCTCTTTATCTTGGCTATCTATTTCTTGATTTTTTCTAATTTTTGTGCATCTGTTGGCTCTACCATGACATTTTTTATGAACTCCTTTAGACCATCCTCATATAACAAAAGCTACATCCTGGCCTTCCAGATGCCAAAATTAGAAGCTTCATTAAGTCTGTCCTGATCCCTGATTCATGTTGAATCCATCTTGCGAAACTAAAATAAAATAGTCTCTGGATCTGGAAATATCCTTCTCTTTCCTGCTAGACCTTCCTTCTGCTACTCATATTCTCTTAGGAATGTACAAACCTGCCCCAAAAATCCTTCTCTAGCTAATTTACTGCCCTTAGCTTCTCACTAATACTACTCGACAAAACGTCTGAATGTCATTCTTTGAGAACTAACACATGAAATACAACCTATGCAACTCGAACTCGATTTTTTGGTAAACTTGCACTAAAAATTTGATTTTACTACTTCAACCTGTTGCTACAAGAAATCTCCGATCTCCTCCTGGAAACAAGAAACCCTCTAAGTAAAATTGGAAATCTCCTGTGTGTTTTTCTCTTCCTTCCCAACGCAGATCTGCAACTGTAACCTTTGCTGCAAATATTCTATGCCCATATCTACTCAATAAATCAACTGATCTACTCACTAGAACCCTCTATCAGACAACCACATTTCTCGCAAATTCAGATTCTGAGCAAATCAACTTTTCCTACACTCTGCCTCTAGAAATTGATTTCTGCCTAGAAATTCACACTCCTGGCTTGGCCTGCATAGACATGAATCCTCTGCTTCAAATTTTCCTTTAAAACGACATGATCTACCAATATTTTTCTTGTGAGCATAAAATATGATCAATAATGCTATGATACCATGTGAAATTTCCTTAAAATTGTAGCAACTAGAATTTATCCTTCTAACTAGTTAGCTGTTTGATTGTTTATGGAAATTAACGAATAAATCACAATGAAATTCTTCACAATAAAATAAATGTTGCAGAAGTAAAATCAGGAACTGAGAAATAGATGCACACACATAAAAAAATTGACACAATAGAGAATAATGTAGCATATGAGGGTTTATATTTTATCATGTAGAAAAATAGAGAATTACAAGTACTAGCCTCCCTATCTTAGCTCCAAAAATTATATCTCAAACTGGAAAATTGTTTTTCCCTCTCTCCAACTCAATCTGGCCCTCACTAGGCAACTCGCACGTCCATGAAAATTTGCATATCTAGAGAAGTGGCACACACTGCTACCTGTAGATAAATATATTTTCCTTGAAAGCCTCTTCAGGTGAGTTGTCTTGCCTATTTTTTCCTCCAAATAGATTCGAGAACTATCAGCTAAATCGATCCTCTATGGGAAACTCACTCTAGCAACTAGGAAACTTGTACTATAGAAATCGACCTCTCTATTATAAATTTTAGCCTCCTTTCTCTACCTAATACAACAATCGAAAAACATTAGCAAACCTCCTTATGTCTCTTCCTCAAATTCTATGTTGTTCAATCTATAGCTTGAACTGCACCCTTGCTAAATCAATGCAACTAGGTGGCTTTATCTGCCTTAACTCTTGCTCTCCCTCCTGTGTCATTCTCCATCCTATTGAATTACTCTTATAATATCTTGTTGGAGCATCAATGGCCATTATTTGATCATGATCAATGGCTAACATCATCTTAAAATCGATCCATGTCTTTTGCTGGAAGTCTCTAGAGCATAAGTCAATCTCCTCAATTAATTAATCAATTTTCCTAAGTTATACTTAGGCATTTTTAATTATTAATCAATTAATTTAATTTAGTGGTCTCTAGGTGTTTTCTCCTGAAATGTTTTATGGGTTTTGGAGATCATGTGTTCCTTAGCATCTTAGACACAAATCGAGACTAGAACACTTGTCCGATGTTACCAAAAATCTAACATGAGCCAATGAACACACAACTGCATAAGCAAGTAAATAATTAGTTGTAATATAGGACAACGAACAAATGAAGAATAATCAACATTTATATATAACAAGTACTTATTAATGAAAGTACAAAATTGAAATAACAAGCATGTGAGATATACCATCTAACTTACAAAATAGTCCATAAACTAGAAATATATATCCCACAAAGTACATACACACATGAAATGTTCATGAATAGTTAGAAAGCAAGTACAAGATGCATGCAACCTTACAATTCCAACAATGACCTTTCGGGCATATGAATATTACAACAGTAAGTACATAAGTGTCAACCCCATAACTATGGTCTCAATGAAATCAATAAAAGGTGTAAAATTCGTTTCAAAAGGCATATTTTAGTAACTAACATTTGTGATTGTTGAGCTTATGGGTAGGTCAATTACAATTCTTCAAATTCCTCTAATTTATAAATTGGATAAAATAAAACTGTTTTGAACTATCAAAAAAAGGCTGACAATTGTTATGATCTAAGTGGATCTTTAGTTCATGATCTCACGATGTATTCAAAACCTACCACATAGACTCACAGGATGATGTAACCATTTGACCTTACTAGGTGGAAAGCTCTTCATGTTGTCATGATATTTAGTTGTGCCATGGGGAAGCATTTATCTATCCTTCTCCTATGAAAATAAGAATGAGTTCATGGTAATGTGCAATGGACAATGTTACACTATCTAATCCATATCCTTCTCCAATTTCTCTTGTACCTTCAAAACGAAGCTGACATTAATGGAGGCATGGGTATGTTCCTATGCTTCTTTTGGGGGTGTCCCTTACTACTAATTTATATCATGCAATACTTGTTACAACCATGTTGTTTTCCTCTTGGGTTTCCTTTTACAAATACACTAATGAAGACATTGAAGGATAACTCCCTCACATCCAAAAAATTTCCCAATTCTATGCTCCCTTTTCGCTAAGCCTGACCTTCTCTTGAACTTCAATTGGTTGAGGTTTCTCATTCTACTGATGTGTGAATCTATTCCTGTCGATTTGAAATGTATATTATTTTTTACAGTCAAGAGATTTCCTCTTTGGTTATCCTATGAAAATGATAGTCTTTAGATTGAAATTTCCTACATAATAACTTAAAAAAAATGCCCATTATAGATATTGGCATTACATGTAAGGTGCATAGGACTAGGGAAAATATTTTCAAGGTATCGCTATTTCTGTTCACATGTATCAGGTTTTCAATGGTGATGAGACTAAGATATTGATAAATTTAACACTGGGGCCTCTCCTAACCATCACAGTTACATATCCAAAATTATGGCAAAGATGGTTCTGCATTTCCCCATGGAGGAAGCTCTCTATTATTATGGGAAGGATTTTTTTTTTATATTTCAAATACTGAATATAATGACTCGTTAAAATTCAATTGAAAATGACAAAGAATTGGTAAGGAGGTGTTCCCAATGCATGAAACTCTAGGGCCTTAGTGAGGGAAACCTTGGGAAACCAAGGGAGGAAAATATATGATAATTTTTAGGGCCATAATATAATTATTTTAATTAAATTATGGAACTTTAACAAATGGCACGTTTATCCCTAGTTTTCTCCTTCAATTTAGGTTGATTCTGTTAAAGAAAGGCTTAGGAGAAGACCCCTAATATGATGGAAAACGTTGAGGGAGACATATTGGATCAGTTCCGGAGATTCAGTAAAAATTGTGTTGCTATATTAATGATTGGTTTAGTGCTATTTCACTATAATAATCATTAGTGTGACACTACAATGGTTTGGGAGGCCAGAAATTGAGCTTTAAAGTTGAATTTTGGACCCCAAAACATAAAAATTTAAGGGTTCTGATGAGGGAAAACCCTCAGAAAATAAAGGGAAACATATCTTGAGGATATTGAGTACATAATAAAGTATTTTAAATGATACTTATATCACATAAAAAATTCTCCCTTTTTCCTTGAAATTCACCTCCAAATCATGTCATTTTACAACCAAGAAACCGTGGGAAAAGGTCTCATAACTAAGGAAAAAATTCGTGAAAATCACCAAGGATCAGAATAAAATATTGGGAAAATTTTGTATATATATTAATGATTAATTTTTTCTACTCCACTAGATTAGTGGCTTACACTGCACTATAATGGTTTAGGAGGCCCAAAAACTAAAGAAAAACCTCAAATTTTGATCCTGTAACTCAATAAAGAAGGCTTAGAAAACCATGTAGTATTTGATAGATGGTATAGGGAGAAAAATGGAATAGAAATAAGGCTCAATAAAGCAATATCTCACTTCACTAATTATTATTTATGTGCTACAGAGGCCAGAGAAGCAACTTTTGGTGAAAAACCCCCAAATATGGTAAAAAAATGACCCTATAGCACTCAGAAGATGAATAGAGTGTTATGAAGGTTGGGAGGAGATCAAGGAGAATTTATATCACACATTTTATGAAAATATAATGACGCATCACTGGATATAGCGGTGAATTTTTGCTCTAATGACTGAAAGAGGCCAAATTTAGTGAAAAAAACCCAAATTTTGATTGAAGGAGGTCTTGTATCGCTACATTGATGACTAATAAAATGCCATTGAGATAAGAGGAATATAATGTGGAACCTTTAGCTCATAATTTATCATTAGTGTAACATTTATCACTTTATAAGTGACTAAGATAGTGCTAAATTTAGTGAAAAAACCTTGAATCTTCATTAAGAAAAACCTCATGCCATTGCATTAGTTACTAAGCCAATGCTATCCACTAGGTAGAGGATTAGTAATGCACCATATACACTATAAAAAATAAAACATTTGGTGGATAAATCAAATTTAACGTTTTTCCCAACGATTTCCGCAATCAACTAGGAGGAGGAGGGTGTCTTTGTGTTGATGAATTGGTTGATAAGCCCTAATCAAACTCCCGGGTGATCCTCCATTTTTTCACTCTATTAAATGGCTAATCATTGCTCCAAAAACTTGTATAGGCTTGGTAGGGCGACCTATACACTTGGTGAAAAGGTGGGGCCTCACAATTCCCTCCAAGTATAAGGCATTGAAAGGGATTGAGGGGAGGTTGTTGGAGGAGCCAAAAAAGTAGGAAATGTATTGAAAAAATGAATTTAGCTTCATATGAAAGTTTTTCATATAAAAAATAATTACAAAAAGCATTTTAATATGTTTTCAATTTTTTATTAATCTTTAAAAAAATTACTATTTAAGATTTGTAATTATAAATATAAAAGATGTAATGTCCCTAATTTTGTGGATTTCCTTGTGGTGAGAATAGGAAGGATTTACAAAGCTTATGTGAGTCAGGTCATAGGATCAAGATTACATTATAGGTGGGTTCAAAGTGTTTTGAGGAGATTTTTGGAGGCCGATTGGGATCACTTTCCATTTTTCATCATCAAGATTAGTTCCACATAGTTTGATCTTGGTTCCACTGCATTTCGATGATTTTCATAAAGTGGAGTTATTAACAACCATATTTTAATTAATTACACTGACGCTGTTGTTTCAGGTTGATTACTATGGTAAACACCGTTATCATAATAACTCATCGGAATCAGGACGAGAAGATCTACAAGAAAAAATGAGGAAAAGGGGCTTTAGGAGCCTAGTGTGATCATGGTAGCAGTTTAAGAATTTATTGGAGATAAAGGTGACTTTAATTAGTAATAAAAGTCACTTATTAAATAAAAGGAGAAAAATGTTTTTATTTGAGGGGTAAGTAAAATGGGGAAAAAGTAACTTGGAAAATAAGAGGAAAATGCATTAAGTGGCTTATTAATAAAATAATAAAAGGAGATTATAGAAGATTGGAGAAGATCCAACAAAATATAATAAAAGGGGAGATAAGGTCATTTCTCATTCATTATGGTTTATGATTATTTCTTGGTTTTTAGTCTCGGAGCTCAAGAAAGTTTCTCTCTAGGGTTTCAGGCGAGACTCTCAAACTAGTTTCGGTGGAAATCCATTGCCACCCTAACTAGTAATCATCCAATTTTGGACATAATTTCCACCCTAGTTGGAACTGTGGTAAAATTATTCATATTTCCATTTGTGCTTAAATTATAGGTTAATTTGCAGCTATATCTCAAGGATACAAATTTATATATATTTGTTGAAGATCGAGTTGTTGTTGTCGGGATCAAATTTATTAAGAAGCCCAAGTTTATCTATTGTTGTTATCTTCAATGGGTTGAATTCATCAATTGTTGGGTTGAGTTTCATTAGTTATTCAAAGGGATGAGTTTTTTTGCAGATATTATTTTTTGGGGTTCTAATTGTTTTTTTGGAGTTGATATTTATTTTTTGGGGTTATATCCATTTTGTCAGAGTTGATATTTATTTGTTGGGGTTTTATCCATCTTTCCGGAGCTTATATTTATTTGTTTGGGTTCTGTCCATTTTTCCAGAGATGATATTTATTTTTCGAGGTTAGATCCATTTGCTAGAGTTGGTATTCATTTTTTGGTGATAGATTCATTTTTCCAAAGTTGAGCATTCATGTAGAGAGGTCGAGTTATCCTTTGATAGCTTGAGTTTCTTGCACTTCTGGGAGTCGAATTATTGTGGGAGGCCAAGACACTACTATCCTTTGGAGGCTGAGTTGTTGAGCTCAATATCAATTTCTGATAGGGCCAAGTTTATCTCATTTCCCATGCCAAAATTCCTTGTGGGTTGAGTTCATTTTTGAGTGCTAAAGTCATTATATTTGGAGACCGAGTTAGTTCATACATTTATCGGAGAGGTGTACAAGTTCATAAAGTTAATATTTACATGTAAACCCTCTATTTCAGCTAATCAAATTATGGTTTCCCTTGCAATATTATTTTTGTACATGCTATTTATTTTTCTCACAAAGTGGTTATGAAAATGTTTGCTCGCTAATTGTTTAACAAGGGTCCTCAAAGAAAATTTTGAAAATGTGTGGGTTAAAATAACAAATTTAGAAAGGGGGATATTACAAATGAATTCATTATTTACTTGAAATAAACTCCAATACATATTTTTACACAAGACAAAATCAATAGGGCTTAATTTAGACCCACACATCATGGAAAACACTTAATAGGCTTTAAATTAAAGCAAGTATGCTACATCCTACCTTTGTGATTCTACAAATCCTAGTGATATATCAACAAGAGGTAGATGTAACTCCCATTGGAATAGGTTCCTCCCAACTAAGAAATCCATTGCCAATAGAACACAAACCCATCAAAATTGGTGGTCCACATGCAAACAATAAAAACATGGAATTTATTTATTAGAGACATTTAATCTTTTTTTCTTTCAACAAATAGAATATTTTTATATTTATTGTTAATTTGTCGGCTTCCATTAGATCATATATTAGTGATACAAGTCTTATTGTCGCGGTCTTCCATGTGAGAAACCAAACCAACAACAATGAAGATATTTTAAATTTCTTATGTCTTTCAAAATATACCAAATAGAAACTACAACATAAATATCACTAGGCCATGAAAAATGTCTAACAGAGTTCTCATGGAGGTTACAAAATATCATATGGATGTTGTTGACAAACCATATATGTAAAACATAAGCAACAATAAAAGGTAATTTATAAAACATAAACATATAATTAAAATGAACCTGGGCGATCATCATTCCTGTAAAGACCCTTGCTATCACATTTTTTTTTTTAATTCACCATCAACTACCTTATAAAAATTGTACTTACTTGCTACCACTGCTACTTTAGATTCAACGTCTATAAGCTTCCTAATGTTCTATTATTTATAACTTTATTACTTAAAAGATAAAATAATGTTATTTCTCCCTATTTTCTATGTTATTCTTTGAAATTCTATTGTACTTTGTGCAAAAGTACTTGAAAAGAATTTGATTGCTATTATTCTACTATATATGCTAATTTATTTACAAAGTTTTTTTTTTCTTTTGTAATTTTGGGTGGGACTACATCATCATCATGTTTAATATATCACCCCGATCGGGCCAAGGAATTGAACCGATGAATTCACATCAAGGAGTGCCTTAATAGAGAACCTAATCACCATCTATCCAAGACCCTGTGGACAATTCTATTTACAAAGTTTAATTGGACCAAAGAATTTGTTTTTAACTACATCATATATACATATTGAACTCCAATCTTACGATATTCGACTTTGAAACATTTGCGCCCATATATTACCTCCACAACTTGGTATTGATCCAATTTTATTTGCATTTGAATTTGATTACTATTCTTCTACAATATATGTTAATTTATCACTTTAATTCTATTTACAAAGTTTAATTGGACCAAAAGAATTTGTTTTTAACTACATCATATGTACATATTTAAATCCAATCTTATGATATTCGACTTTGAAACATTTGCACCCATATATTACCACCACAACTTGGTATTGATCCAATCTTATTAGTCCCTGTCATAAGGCAACAGGGCCTATTTTAATCGAAATGCCTTAAAATTTGAGCCAATATTAAAAAAACATATAATTAAACCCAAAGTCTTCTCTTAAACCTAAAGTTTGTTTCAATGTACTTTTTGTTCACCATCTTAAATATTTCCATATTGCCACTGCTTTTTATTAACCAATCAAAAAATTTGAGATCTTATTTGGCCTCATCTCGAGGCAGGGAGGCAAAATATTGTACGAAAAACTTAGGTTAAACAAACATGTTGTCAATATGTTTTTTCTGTAATAAAGTAATGCTAGTTAGCATTAGCATTAAGTGTTAAGAGGAAAAATACATAGGCCATGGTATATAGCCCATTTTTGCATGAGCTTCCACGTATTACAATCACATGAAAATGTACACATACAACCACATGCAAGCATACACGTTGGCCTTTGTTCTGGTTTGAGTGCACACGTACAACCACATGCAAGCTTACTTGTTGGCCTTTTAATTGGTGTGAGTCCACATACCATTTCTGCTGATGGCATCAATGTTTCATTTACATGCGAAGATACCATTTCTGTTGATGGAATTAGTGCTTCATTTCTCTGTGACTGTCTCTAGGCTTACTGATTTTTATCTTCTGCACAAAGTGTGTTTTTCATTTTTTCTATATAGCATATTTGTTGACGACATCTTCTTACTTATTTTATTATTCTGCATAGAGTGTGTTTTTTGTTTTTTATATATAGTATATTTTGTTAATGGTATCATTTCTGTTGATGGCCATGTCTAAATTTTTATGGATCTTGTTGATGTTTGCAACTATCCAGTTCACCCAGGTAACGATTAATCAGTTCACCCAGGCAACGATTATTCACGTAGGAACATTATTTCACCTGTCGTAACATCCAGTTCACTTAACGATGTAGGAACATTATTTCACCTACAGTAACATCCCGAATCCTACATCACCAGTAGATTTTATCACAAAATTTAAATTTCTAATTCTTATCATAAAATTTGGCTTGGTTTGACAATCTTAGAAAGATATTTCATTTCTAGGTAATATAGGAAAAAGTTTAGGAAAAATTTACACACATGTGAGAAGAGTTTAAGTATTTATTTGTCAAATTCATCCAAGAATGGATGAATTGTAAAATTATAAGTATTGTAAAAATATAAGTATAAAATAAGAAGCTTACTACTGCCAAATCCACTGAACTTTCATTTCTTTTTTGCTGAGGTAAATAAATGTACATGAAGGAATTTTAATCTATAAATAACAGCCAGGGAGATTCTCCCTTTAAGGATAATGTGCATAGCATAGATATAGTAAATGAGTAACTTTGTGGTTAGATAATCCAAAAAAAACAAAAAAAACACAGGGCCATAAACCGTTCATTAAGGTATTATATGAGGTTGTCTACACCCAACTGAGAACCTTAATCATGCCGAATGTGAGGTAGAAAAACCATTGTCTGAGAGGGATGAAAGAGTTAGCCTTTAATTTCCTACACAAACCCTATGATAACAGTCGTCTACACGTATGATAACAATTGTCTGCACATGGAAAGGAACAAGGAAAGGAGTAATCAAAAGAAGAACCTCGAATGTGACTTGAAGGTCGTGAGGCTCTAGGAAGTCGTAGCAGGAAAAACCTCACCTGTAGAAATCAAGAACAATGGTAAGTGTTAGAATAATAACAAGTTGTTAATACCATTAAATAGTAACCCAAGAAGTGTGGAAGAGAGAACAGTTTTACTTACTCTTTGCAATTACGGAGCATTCCAACATTGTGAATAGTTTTCCTTCGACTTATCAGCTAATGAGCATGAACACTCAATTCCTATTCTTAACCGATCATCACTGAATTGTTGTTCTTAACCATTTTTATACTCACATTAATTCCTCCTTCCTGAGAAATTAGATAATAGACATGACATCTAGAGAATATAAAATAATTGACAAATTGATTGATAAATTGTAACAAACAAAATCGATCAGATTGGAACACTAACAGATATTTTACAAACAAAATAGAATTAGAGCAACGATGCAAACAATTCTAAAAAAATTAAAAATAAAATGGAATTTCGTTGGCCCTTTAAAACTCATTTTACCATGCATCTTTTCCTTGAATACTTTCCATTCTCCTCTTTCAGTGAACACAAAATTAGAGAATATGGACAAAGACACAATACATAAACAAACATCTCATAGAAACACACAATATACACAACACTTCACAGAGAATATAGAATATACAATATACAGAGAAGAAAGGGAAGAAAGTATACAAAGAATATATAGAAAAACGTGTCCAGATGAACTTGTGAGGAGAAGACCTTTCTATTGACATTAGGGGAATTTTGAGGTCTAAAATGGGCCTCCTAAGGAAATTATATAATAATAGTGGAAATAATAAAATAATATTTGATTACATCATCAAATTTTAGAGGGAAAAAAGAAAAGACTACTTTTCAACTTATCTCTCAAAGCGTTTACTCAAATTTCGAGTGAGAGTACTCGTTGGATGCAAAATTTAATTCCTCATCCAAGGAGTACCCATGTTGCATACTTTCGATAGGTCATGCTACATGAAAAATGAGAAATACATGAGAAACCTGATTGCAATCATGTGTTTTAATGTATTTCTCATTTTTCGTGTAGCAAGGTCCATTGAAAGTATGCAACATGGGTACTCCTTGGATGATGAATTAAATTTTGCATCCAATGAGTACTCCCACTCGAAATTTGAGTAAAAACTTTGGGAGATAAGTTGAAAATACGAGTTGAAAAGGTAGTTTTATTATTTTATTATTTTTTAATATTTTTATCTTTTTACTTAAAAAATGGTTAATCATCCCCCATGGTTGACATCATCATCTTGAATCCTATTGGTTATTAAAAAGTTTATTTTTTTGTACATTTTTCTTAGGAGGCCCATTTTAGACCTCAAAATTCCCCTAATGACCCTTACCTTCCACATGACACTCAACAGGATAACGAATTAAAGATAAAGATTCATGTGCCACCTACAAATTCTATTGGCTGGACCAAAATAAACCCTTGCACAAACAAGACTATAAATTCAAAAATTAAGGGAAACCAAAACTCTTGCACAAACAAGACTGCAAATTTAGTAATTAAGGGCAACCAAAGTGGCGCAAATGATAAAAGAAACAAAAAACCATGAATCGATATATTTTACCTACTCCATTAAACTTGAAATCTAATCCTCCATGACCTAGTTGCATAGACTCAATCAACCAGAAGAAAGTGACATTGAATGGCTGGTGACATCGGAGCCAGAGGGTGATTACCATCATCAAGAGCCGTAGAACTCAGGATGTGTATTCCCAAGAAATCAATGTTTCCATGCCGTAGATCTCATGACGTGTATTCCCAAGCAATCATTGTTGTCATTTGGTAGGTAGAAGAGACTCTAGAGAGAAATTATCCATCGTTACCGAGATCAGATTGAGACCATGCACCTGGAATCCTTATAATTAATTTCCATTTGAATTTTTTTTTAAATAAATATCAAGAACTACGTGTTATTACATGTAATTAATTGAATTCATCTTTAATTTATCCCACCTCCCATTTTTAAGTACGTTATTCAAGATTAATATACACTACTGAATTATTTTTGAAATTATGTGAAATAAGGAGGACAACTGTGAAAGATCAATGACTTTTTTTCAATAGCTCTGACATTAGACATGCAAGGTTTTAGTGACAAGTATTTTTATTTCTATTTTTATTTTAATTTATTATTTTTCAGACTTTTTTATTAAAATTTATAAAAAATTTAATGTGTAATATTAGGCATAAATTAAACCCCAATTGTGCAATGCTATCCAGTTTGAAGTTAAGACGCCAAGCTGTTGTCAAAAAATTCAAGTTAATACGCTGCTCTGCTTTGTTCAATTTTGGCTCGTTGCAATTCTGATTCCAATAGCGTCCATACCGTTTAGGCATTGTGAGAGTAAGTAGGTAATTGGGATAGGGGACTTGACAACATGGTTCTATATGGAGACCAAATGAAGTCAATAGTTGGAAGATGGAGATATCGTAGGAGTGACAACGTAGTTGGCTTCCGGTGTTAAGCACTACAAAAAGGAGTTGATCTCCGACCACTGACTTTGGTGGGTCACTAGTCAGAAGTCACACATTGTAACAAGTCACATGGTCAAATTATGGTGAGAATCTGACTCCCACCCAACCTCGTGACAATGTAGGCTACATATAAAATTTATTTCTGTTATGTGTGTCCTAAAAACAATGAATGACCTCGACCTGTGGCATGCCATGTTCTTGCTTTGCCTAAATTCCAAACTATTATTTAGACGTTATCATAGAAGGTAATGCATAAAATACACTGCATCCAACACAGATATAGATATCCGCCTTGCAGTGAAGGAATTGATACTTATTAGTCCTCTTGTTCGCATTTGTTTACAACTTGGAACTTTTATATTATTATGTGTTGTTTAATACTTCTAGATATCCACCCTACAGTGAAGGAATTGATACTTATTAGTCCTATTTTGTTTTGTTAGCAGAGACAGGCTGCTTCGCAACCCCTCTTGTTTGCATTTTTTTACAACTTGGAACTTTTATATTATTCTGTGTTGTTTAGTACTTCGAGAGACATGTTATGTATTGTAAGTCTTTTGTATAAAATTTGCATTTGTTTACAACTTGGAATTTTTATATTATTCTGTGTTGTTTAATACTTCGAGAGACATGTTATTGCGCCGAGAGGCGCATTCTACAACCCAGTATGACCCCGATGTGTAAGTATGTCGGAAGCCAAAAAAATGTCGGCCTGAAAAATAACTTACATAAACATATAAATGAACAATTAAAAATTCATTAAAAATAAATTTAAACGATATAAACTTAAAATATGAAGAGGTTTACTAACACTCAAAAGAGAGATATGGTAAATAGATAAAATATGGTAAATAAGTAAAAATATAAATAAACCATAGGTATGGTAAATAAATAAAACCTCTTTTTATATTACTCAGGAAGTATGGTAAATAAATAAAAATATAAATAAACTAGAGGTATGGTAAATAAACAAAACCGATTTTTATATCTACTCAATAAACCACTTTATTTTTACAAAAACTCAAAAAGTGGTTTTATTTAGGTGAAGCCTATGGAACAAATTATTATTAGTACCATGGTCCAAATACCATGGGACAAATTATTAATAATACCATGGGAAAATACCATGGGCCAAATAACATATTTATAAAAGAGGTATGGTAAATAAATAAATATAAAAGAGGTATAAAGAGGTAAGGTAAATAAATAAAAATATATCAAATACGATTAGAAATCAAGATCTAATTATATATGAAGTATAAGGGTCAAATATCATGGACCAAATTATTATTAATACCATGCCAAAAAAACATTATTAACCCTAACATTAATATTAAAATATTAATATTATTAAATTTAATATGTTTAGATTAATACAATATTAAATTTATTATATTGTAATATATATTAATATATCATGATATATGATATAGGTGGAGAAATAGGGGGAATGACAAGGGAGATATGGAGATAAATTGAAGGAGAAGGGAGAAGAGGAATGAAGAGAGAGAGAGTGAGAAGAGTGAGAGAGTTAGAGAAGGGTAAGAGAGGGAGAGGGAGACATAAAGATGGAGGTGGGAGAGAGATAAGGAGAGAGGGAGGGAGAAGGAGAGAGGATTGGAGGGTAGAGAGTGAGAGAGAGAGAGAGAAGGGGGAAGGAAGAGGGAGATAGGAGAGAAAGGGAGAGAGAGAAAGGATGAGAGGAGGAGGAGAGAAGGAGGGATAGAGAGATGGAGTTGGAGGCAGAGCGAGTAAAGGAAGAAGAAATACATAGAGAGGGAGTGAAAAGGGAGAGATGGAGAGAGAGTGTGTATGCTTATGGGTGAGATAAAGATACATAGGAGTGATGGAGACAAGGGGGGAGAGAAGGAGAAAGGGGGAGTGATGGAGACAAGGGGGGAGAGAAGGATAAAGGGAGAGAAATAGTAAGATAGTTGGAGAGTGAGATAGAGTGATGGGGGAAGAGAGAGGATTGGAGGACAAAGAGAGAGAGAAAGAAAGAGAGCTAGCGGGTCAAATAGAAGGAGGTGAGAGAGGAATGATGAGAGAGAGGAAGAGAGTGATGGGGGAAGAGAGGATTGTAGGAGAGAGGGAGAGAGAGAGGGAGAGAGAGAGAGAGAGAGAGATGGGGGAGAGAAAGGGAGGTAGGAGATAAAGGGAGAGAGAGGGGACTTGAAAGAGGGGAGGAGAGAGGGGAGGAGAGAGGGAGGGATAGAAATATGGATTTCGAGGGGGGGAGAGGGAGGGATTGAGAGATGGAGAGAGAGAGAGATGGGGGAAGAGAAAGGGAGAGAGAAAGAGATGGGGGAAGAGAAAGGGAGGTAGGAGAGAAAGGGAGAGAGAGGAAGGAAAAGGGAGGGGACTTGAAAGACAGGAGGAGAGAGGGAGGGATAGAAATATGGATTTGGAGGGGGAGAGAGGGAGGGATTGAGAGTCGGAGCTGGATGAGGAGAGAGGGAGGGAAGAAGAAATACATAGAGAGTGATTAGTGGAGAGAGAAGGGGAGTGAGAAGGGAGAGATGAAGAGGGAGTGTGTATGTTTTGGGGTGAGATAAAGAGACAAATAAGGAGATATGGAGAGAAGGGTGGAGAGATGCATATGGTAACAAAGTTGGAAGGTGAAGATAGAGAGAGAGGGGGGGGGAGAGAAAGGAAGAGAGAGAGTGAAGAGAGGTATGGAAAGAGATATGAAGATGGAGAGGGAGAGAGGGCGAGGTAAGAATAAAACCATAGAGGGTGAAAGATGGGGAGAGAAAGAGAGGGAGTGATAAAGAAGATGGAGAGAGAGGGAGAAAGGGTAGTAGGAAGGAAGAGAGATAGAAGCGAGAGAGAGGCAGGGAAGGGGAAAAGAGAGAGAGAGAGAGAGAGGAGGAGGAGGAGGGAGTGATAGATATATAGATAGATTGGAGAAAGAGAGTTTATGTTTTGGAGTTGATATAGAGAGATAGAGTGAGACATAGATATATATTTAAGGTGAAGAGAAAAAAATATAGATGGAGAGAAGGAAGGATGGACAAGGAAATTGATAGATATGGAGTGAGAGAGAGTGTGTGTTTGGTGGGGTGAGATAAAGAGAAAAAGAAGGAGAGATGGAGGGATATATAGGTATATATGGGGGAGAGAGGGAAGAAGATTTCTTGTAGTAGATGCATTGATTTCAGTGTAGATGGTGATTTGTAATCCTATTTGATTTCTTGCACTAGATGAATTGATTTTGGTGTAGATGTTGTTTTCTAATGATATTTGATTACTTACACTAGATGGATTGATTTTAATGTAGATGATTTCTAATCCTATTTGATTGCTTGCACTAAATGCATTAATTTCAGTGTAGATATTGATTTCTAATCCTATTTGATTGATTTCACTAGATGCATTAATTTTAATGTAGATTTTGTTTCTTGGTTATATTTGATTTCTTGCACTAGATGAATTGATTTCAATGTAGATTATTTTTAATCCTATTTGATTGCTTGCACTGAATGCATTGTTTTCAATGTAGATGGTGATTTCTAATCCTATTTTATTGCTTTCGCTAAATGCCTTGATTAAAGTGTAGATGGTGATTTCTAATCTTATTTGATTGCTTGCACTAGATGCATTAATTTCAATGTAGATGTTGATTTCTAATTATATTTGATTGCTTGCACTAAATGCATTGATTTAAATGTAGATGTTTTAACAAAATGCATTGATTTAAATGTAGATGACTTATAATCCTATTTGATTTCATGCCTATTTTTTGCATTTATTTACCTTGTGAATGGTGATTTTAATTCTATTTGATTTCTTGCACTAGATCATGATTTAGGTGTAGATGTTGGTTTTCTAATCCTATTTTCCTACTTACCACTAGACTCATTTATTTGATGAATCATTACGATTTTAATCATGTTGATTACTTGCATTAGATGATGATTTTAGTGTAGATGTTGTTTTCTATTATTATTTGATTTCTTAAAATTAGTTGCATTGATTTTAGTGTATATGTTGATTTCGTTTAGAATGATATTAATTGGATTTATGATGGTACATTAATTTTAAAGTCATTGGCTTAATAGTGTGTGTGCAATGATTTCAGTGTAAGCACAAAAAATTATTGACAATGTACATTGATTTTTTTGTTATAGTAATTCAACCTATTAATATTGGAGAGTGAGAGAGACAAGGTATGATGTTTACTACAACAGCTCGAGCTAAATATTTAAATGGTTTATGATTCCAAGTGTCTTTTTGAAATAATCAATATGAAAATATGACAAAAATAACATGGGTGAAAATAATAATAGTAGAAGAAAATAGTTTGAAATCGATCACAATGAAGACTATTCGTAATTGACTACATTCTTATTATTCACAGTTTTTATCATTAAATATTATTACATTGTCACTTTGCATTAAAAAATTTATTTCATCATTAAAGTTATTTTATAATATTTATCATCCCAACAAACTGAGATAACTAATCAAAATTAAAATTAAAATAACTCAATAAATCTGAGACATATTTAACATATTTAAAATGGTTACGTTAATATTAGATGTATTTACATATTATTGATAAAATTAAGCATATGTTCCTCATATTATCGATAGATTTCCCTTGGTCGCACATGACTGAAACCAGCCTAGATCCATCTTAAATCCAGATCTATCAAGCGTCGAGAGGGATCAAATCTCTCGAGGTGAAAACCTTTCCTCAGGTTTTGCATTCAAAAAATAGGTTTTCACCTCAAAAGATTTGATCCCTCTCGGCGCTTGATAGATCCGGATTTAAGATGGATCTAGGCTGGTGTATTGTAAGTCTTTTGTATAAAATTTGCATTTGTTTACACCTTGGAACTTTTATATTATTATGTGTTGTTTAATACTTCCAGAGACACCTTGGAACTTTTATATTATTCTGTGTTGTTTAATACTTCGAGAGACATGTTATGTATTGTAAGTCTTTTGTATAAAATATATAACTTTGATCCATTCTTAATATGTGGATACAGATAGTTTTAACCATCGACTATATTTTAAGTATTCGTGTTACCATGATTCGATAGTTTTCACATGATAAATATTATAGTTTTGCTCATAGTCATGTCACGATTTACTGTAATGATTTTATTAAGGAATTGATTATATAAATGGCTTTGTTCTAACGTAGATCATGAATGTGGTATTAATTGTTTATATTTATGTTAATATCTATATTAAATCGTTTGCAATCCACATGGATCTCTGGAATAGTTCTACGCTCATGTGTGGAAGTCAAACTTGATGCCACGTGTGTTAGGTTAACCTGACAATCCAATGGTGAAGGTTTAATGGTTTTTGATCAATGACAGGAATCGTATTAAGCTTTCGTTGCATGGTTGTGTTTCTCCAAGTCACATTCATTTCATTGAGGTCTTATGTTGGTTCTATTGATCTGCGGCTAGGGTTCTTGGTATATCAAACATTGAAACCCTTTTAACAACGGTACAGAATGCATTTCTTTTGGATTTTTCTCCCCATTTGTCATTTGAGTTATGTTGAATCCTTGTGCATCAAACGAATTTGGGTTTCCACCACTATGTGTCAAGATTTAATGGAGGCAAACTTATTTTTAATACTTTATTTTGTTTATGTGTCCTTAAAGTTATTTAAAGCTGATTGTAACTAATAGACTCAATTTTCACCATTTATGCAGGTTTGTAGTGGTTTTTGCTCTATGGGCAAGTGTCTGAAGTTTTTTTCGCCCATATCTCTTTGCTAGTAGATTTTATGACCCGTTCTAAACTTTCGGAGAGGAGTGTCAAACTTCAAGTTATCATTTTTAGCACTTAGGTGTATTTCCAGTGTGAAAATAATTTTTAAATTGACACTATATATTATTATTTTGTTTGGTAATTTTTTTTTACAGAAAAAAGTAATAGTATTATATTATTTCGTGTCTGGTTGTGACAAAAAATTGGATATTACATTTCGAAGTCAATGTCATCCTTGGGCAACATTATTTGCAGACTATCAAACTGAGCCCAATACTATGAAAAATTTGAGAATTTGACTGAGTTATTACAAAAGCATTCAGATATGCCTTACAAAACTAACCAAGTAGAAAAATACATTTATAGTTTAGCATAAAACACTAGAAAAAATTAGTCACTTGGATCAGACAGATTGTTGAGATCTATCCTAGTTGATTCCTCGTCAGAATGTGAATTCTTCTTAACCAACTAAATCTACAATTCTTTAATTTGGTTGCACAATGC
Source organism: Pinus albicaulis (assembly GCA_034641835.2). Lineage (NCBI taxonomy): Eukaryota > Viridiplantae > Streptophyta > Pinopsida > Pinales > Pinaceae > Pinus > Pinus albicaulis. Next base: position 684,987,764 of record CM076579.1, read on the forward strand.
AAGCACGTCATCTTCCATTTGATGAATCTTCTAGTTCTTCTCTATGCTTCTCTCAAGAATTTCACATGTTTTTTCTTGTTTTTTCTAGAAACAATTCTGGAGTTCAACCAGACTTGGCTGTAATCTAAAATTTTCTCAGTCACAAGGGGTACAAAAAAGAGGGGAGACAATATCCATGCGACACGCCACCCTACCCGAACGCTGACGATGATATCCCTAAGAATCCATGATAACTGACTAAGGGAATAATTCTGAAGGGAAGGATAAGTTCCAATAGCCATAGAAATATAGAGTCCGTGACCCAAAATTCACCATGGAGAAGAAGAAATTCCATAACACCCAGGAGTCCTTAAGGAGAGAACCAGACCAAATTAACCAGATTACAAACCCTAAAGTCTCCACAACACTCCAAATTCTGCCATAAGCTGTATTCCCAACATTACTCCTAAGATCTATCCAATTATCCACACTAGAGAGAACTATTCTAGGAGAAAGAGGCCCCAAATCCACCATCGAGGAATTATTTCCCAAATAATCCCACAGGGACCTAAACAAAGGCTCAATTGAAAAAGGCCCTACTCTCGGAAGCTCACACAAATTATTGTTTTAAACATCAAAATCTCATGCAGAGAATTTCCAACACTAATATGGATCGAGAGGCATAATTCAACTTCCCATATTGCCCACAGACAACCCTGACTACGCCTATGCAACCTACCCCTCTCAGCCTTCTGGAAAAAGGTCTCTTTATTGCAGTGATTCTATTCATTGTTTCCCAATTTCTAGAAATCCCTGAACCACGAGAATTTAAACATACCTCCAGGGTCCCAATTACCCTCCATGAATTCCTTATATTCTTAAATGACAATCACCTGGTGCATATTAACTTTCCCTTGCGTGAGCCATTAGATCTTACCCTAGATAATTAAATAAGGTTCAATCAAAAATATTAATCTCATGGCTTTGGTTTGCTAGTTAATGTGACGAGATTTATTACAGAGCATAATCAACTGGTCTCCCACACTTATGCCAATCCCATTATCAAGTGTCCATGGCAACATAATAATGCAGTCACACGTCGAGGTGATTAAATTGCATGGCTTGTTCCAAGTGTTGAGGACGAGAGGCCTCCACCTCATATTCTTGATGTGGTGTTTTAATCGAGGGTATACAGAGCTAAGGGGGGAGGTGATATGAGAGGGAGGGGGAGGTGGATGCCATCAAAGAGGGGAGGGGGAGAGGTGAAGGGAGGAGAGGAGGGGTAGATGAAGGGGAAGCCTAGTGGAGGAGGAGAGATGAGTGAGAAGGGGAGGTGGATGCCAGCAGAGTGGGGAAGGGGAAATGTGAAGGGAGGAGAGGAGGAGGAGATGGAGGGGAAGTATAGGGGAAACAAAAGGGGATATACAAACATAAACAGGGGTGGAGCAAGGATCAGTGAAATGTTTTACATCCTTAAGCTCCAGACTCCAAAACAAATTGTTTCTATGCTTCAAATAATATAAAATATTTTCCTCCATATACATTCTACTCATCAACAAGATTAGGGGATGGGGAGGTATCCTTTAATTCCATTTACTTGATTACAAATTTCTTTCATTTGGCAAGCTATATTCACCTGCAAATCCACCTCATGATTTAGACTTCTCAAGATGTGAAATAATTGAAGGTTATCAAAGAGAGAACATAAATCTTGGGTTCTTTTTAGAAATTAATTCAACTTGTTGTTATGGGCTGTCGTGCTTGTGTTCATATGTTTTATACTTAGGAGAGAGTCCCCCAATATGTTCATGTCCTTGATTCCTTTTTCTTGCGTTAAGGTGAGGCCATAGAATAACCCATAGGCTTCTGTTTGATATTTTTCTTCTTGACCAACCCCCAAGCATACCAATCCACAATTATTTCATTGGAATTAATGAGAACCCCTCCCCCTCCTGCCACCCCAGGATTTATTTTTGAAGCACCATCAAATTTAAGACTCCAAGAATTTGAATTTTGAATCCAATCATCTAGTCCATCTTGAGACATAAGAAGAAGCCAAGGAAGCCGAGCAAGCTTCAATTTTATTGAGGGAGAGGAGGGCTTGGACCATGCCCAAGGAGCGATCTAAGATGATTCAGAAGGGTTTAGAGAGGGATCCAAAACATGTTTATGGAATTCAAAACAAGAAGAGGGGGATTTTCGAGCGGTATTCCTAGTTGGAGGGCAGACAGAGCTGAAGATCGTCTTATTTTTTGATAACCATATTTTCCAGAAAACATATTTAGGAATGGCTATCCAGAGGTCTTTGAGGTTTCTTTTGTCATGAAGGGAACCTGTGTAGAACTTGGTCCAAGGATCATATAATATGAGGAGGTTAGCTGGCCACCTGACACGCAAGAAGAGAGGATCAAGAGCCACTGACAAAACTTGTTTGGAATACTGGCAATGGAGGAAGATACGAGAGATGTTTTCCTTAGATATTTCACATAATGGGCATCTGGAGGGGCCAATTAGGCCTCTTTTATGAAGGTTTTCTACTATGAGCATTATCTTATGAGCTTGTAGCCAACAAAAAAAAGTTTGCTTTAGGGATAGCATTTGTATTCCAAATCTTGTTCAAGATTGTGGAATTGGGGGAGATTTGAGAATTGAAAAATAGATGATTTTATACTTCTTTGAATGTGTATGAGGAGTTCTTCCATCCCCGCTTGTTATCTATTGGTTTCACCAGGGAAGCACAACTCATTAACTTCTCAACTAGAATTTCTCTCAGAGGGATCAAATTTGCTGGGATGTTTTCTATTTTCCACCTATTCCAATGACCCTTGGCGTCCCAAGAAGATATTTAATCCAAGTGTTCCACCCCTTGTTTCCATAAGAGGTCTCGAAGAGGAGAGATGGAGGGATACAGTCCCAAAGGGGAAATTCCAAAAATCAGATCCACCCAGATGATGATCGAAGCACCATTACCTGGGATTTTACAGAGGTTGCTGTTAATGAGATTCAATGAAGAGTCTAATAGATTCCATAGAGAAGAAACTTGAGCTACCTCCGAGTATTCCTCTCTATTATTATATTGGATTAAATAATTCACTCTTATAACTTGCACCCACTAGCGATCCAGACTCATTTTTCAGGATCCAACACATTTTGGCACCCATTCCTGTATTTACCAAGGTTGGATCACAGATTCCAAGCCCCCCATGTTGCTTTGGAGTTGTAATAGTTTTCAAATTTATGAGGTGGAATTTTTTTATTTTCTTTCTTTCTCCCAAAGGAACCTCCTAATATAAATTCCAAGTTGATGAAGAACATATTTAGGGGAATGGAGAGGTGAGAACTAATAGAGTGGGATAAAAGACAACACAGATTTCACCAGGATGGTCATCCCCACATTGTTTAGCTATATGCCTCCCCAATTCACTATTTTCAACTTAATTTTGTCTAGAACCCTTTTCCATGCGTGAGGAGACGCTCTTCTTAATAATATTGGGAATCCAAGGTAGTTGAAATCATTCCAATCCCTGACTGTTTTGAATCCGATAATTTCTTCTATTTTTTTTCTTTTTGGGGGGACATATTCCACATATAAACATGACTTTTGTTGTCATTTGTGATCCCTCCCGAGGCTCTGTGAAACTTATACATATTAATTTTGAAGCGTCTTGTAATCATAGAAGAGGCCCCTCCCAAATAGATGGTTCCATTTGAAAATTGGCCATGGTTTATACTTATGTTACCTTCTTTATATCTGATCCCCGGAAGATGTTGAGATTGACAATTGACTTCCAATATTATTCTTAGTGATTCTGCAATAATAATATAGAGAAAATCGGAGATAAGGCATCCCTAACGCAACCCTCTAGAAGCTTTGAAGAAGCCCGCAACCCATACATTGACTAGGGGGGCTATCCAAGGAGAAGATTTGCACATAAAAACCCATTTTGTAAAGGTAGCATCAAAACCCATCCTCCTCATGAATTTCAACAAGAATCCATGTCAAGCCCTATCAAAATAATTTTCCATATCCAAATTAATTACTATTCCTTGGTCTCCTCTTTTCCAGCTCGAATAAATATCCTCCTGCAACAAAATTATATTATCAAAAATTTTACTTCCAGGCACAAATCCCTATGATTGATTGAGATAAAAAAAAGGAAGAATAATTTTAAGTCTGGAGGCTAGCAACTTCGAGATGACTTTATACAAGACACTGCAAAGAGAAATAAGCCAAATATAGCAAAGGTGGAGGGACAAGACTCCTTAGGGATTAAGGCCAAAAAGGAAGAACTGATTCCTACACCCATTATAAATCTTTTGAAGGAGTTTCCTATCATACGACACATGTATTTGTAGATTAGTTGCCAGAATGTTTTGGTAGAAATTGGCAGAAAACCCGTATGAACCTGAAGATTTGTCATGGGAAAAGGAGAAAATAATTGATTTGATCTCATCAAAGGTCGGAGGGGAGGTCAACGCATCATTCATTTCAGGAGAAACCAAAGTAGGGAGGTTCTCCAAGAAAAATTCCTCACAGTATATATCTCTTTGAGGTTCTTCTTGGTAGAGGACCTTGAAATGGTCTAACGCATCTCTCTTAATTTATTCCAAATTTATTAGAGTCTATCCCTCATGATGGATTTGAGATATATTTCTCTTCATTTATCTAAACTTCATTTGCTTATGAAAGAACTATGTGTTCTATCTCTAGACTTTAGAGCCAAATGTTTCTGGACTTTAGTCTCCAATACTCTTCTTCTCTTCTAAGGTGGCCATGAAGAGCCTTGAAGGTATCAAATTATTTTTGAAATTTCGTCAAATTGATCGTGGTTGTCTCCATTTGTCCTGGATTGTGGCAAGGTGGTTTTCCATATCCTTTATTTCATATTTCCTTTCCGTTTTTTTTTTCTTTTATCCCGTTTTTAATATCTCCTTTTAGCCTTTTGATTTTGGATTCCCAAATAGAGATTGGGTTTCCCTCAACACAAACTGACCAAGAAAGAGAAACCATCTCAGAGAAACTAGGAAAGTCAAGCCAAAGAGGGGAGAACTGAAAGGGGATAGGCCTGAGATTGAGTGAAGGCGAGACAAGAAGGATGATTGGGAAATGGTCTGATCCACACCAAGGAAGACTGTGGGATTTCAGGCAAAGATTCATCATGAGCAGGAAATCATAGGCCATGAGTTAGTCAATACCAGACACAATATGGCATGGCCCAGAACATTTGTTATTCTAGGTATAGAGGAATTTAGGAGGCTTAACATCATAGAAGTTGAGGTTGAAGATTAAGTCCTCCATATTTTCTTCGGAAGCATCCCTAACAATGGAGCCTCCCCTCTTCTCATTTTTTCCCATGGTGGTGTTGAAATATCCTCCCAGAATATAGTTACGCCCAAATTCAGAGTTTTTTAACTCCATTAAAGTCTTCCAACATTATTTCTTCTCTCTAAAGTCGAAAGACATATAGATATTGATCACATAGAAAGTTTGTTGCAACTCGAAAATCTTTAAAAAAATTGCAATCGAGTGAGTTCTTATTAAAGAAATTACCAGTATTAATTTTGTAGGATTCCACATCATGCAAAGGCCTCTTGAAGCACCTCTCGATCTCTTTTCTTCCATATTTATAAAACCCCAAAGAGATGAATGAATAGAGGATATTTTATTCTCGCTCAACTTTGTCTCCTAGAGTAGGGTGACTACTGGTCTTTCCTTTTGTATTAGAGATTTTACTTCCATTATTCGTTTTCTAGAGCCAAGATCCCTATAATTCTAGGAGATAATATTCATTACTTACTTTTTGTATTTGGTGTCCCTTTTGCAGGACCTGCCACACTTCCCTTTTTTCCTCCTTTGTTCCCCAAATTGACTAACTGACGAGGAATAGTCTGTTGAAAAACCAACTCCTTGTCCTTTTCTATTTTTTCTTTCCTTATTTCTTTGCTTGTTTTCCGTCCTAATTTTATTATCTTTCTGTCCATGTCCCTGAGTCTTGCACCCTATAATTTTTCATTTTCTGAGCTCGCAGGTAATGTTGTTACCATTATCTATTTGTAGGATAAGAACCCTTCTTCTTCCTCCTCGTCATCCATTGTGTCTTCTACATTACTAGTTACCTTTGGGTTTGTGAGCATTTCTTTTTGTATTTTCGAAGTTGAGGAAGGAAGATAAACCTCTACACTACTAATTCTCGGAGTAGACCCACCCCCCTTTATTGGATAGAGGCAATGCATTGAACTTGTTCTTATCTATTCTGGCTTCATTTTCCTGGGTTTCTAGCTTGTGAGTAGGAATATGTTCACTTTGGCTTGGGCCATCTTTCTAAGGAACTGAGTTGGAGGTTGTGACTGCCTCGTTGTTCTATTTATTATTCCTTTTTTTCTCTTGGTTTGTTTCCATTGTTCATTTGCTTCCCCTCGCTGGTCGGAAGAGTCCTGATGCTTTGGGAAGCTTTTAAGAAAGTGCCCATATTCATTAAATAGCTTGAATTTAAATGGAATCTGATTGTATTCTACCTCCTGAACATGAGCCCAAGTGTCCATACAGAGATTAACAATAGTCAGAAGCCCTTTTTAAAGGTATACCTCCACGCAAATCCATGCACAAGAGAATAGACCATCCTTTGGCTCAGCACAATCGATATATTTTCCCAGAGAGTTCTCTATTAGATGGAAGATTGCATCATTCCAGTAATGGAGCCCTAGATATGGGAACTTTTCCCAGACTGGTACCGAGGAGGGAACATCACTATCTGAACTGAAGCTAGGAATCCACCTATCCAAATATATCCCCTATGCGCCCATGAAGTATGGGCCACTTCTGAAAACCAAATCTCTGTCTAACCTGTTTTTGAAAAATAAGGTGAATAATACATTCGCACAAAATTTCGACATAACCTCTCCTTGCATAAGTGGTTTCCAATTATTTTCTATCCAGGAACAAACCGAGCGGGGTGAAGGCCAGAGGCCCATGAATTGGCCAATAAGGCCTCGGTTCATGAGCTATAGAGCTCTAGAGAGAGATTACGGGGTGATGATGGTGATCTTGGGGATTTCATCTTATTTTTTAATAAAGCACGAAGGACCTTGCTTCTAAAACTTAGGTACAACAACAACCATAAAGATAAAGGCTGCAATATCTGCATCTAAAGAACCAACCAGGGTCAGCACATCCATCGGGTTGTTTGGAGAGACATTGGCGATGGCAAAAGATGGATAGCGGGATCAAAGGGGAAACATGGGATAAAGAAGAGAGGAGGGGGGAAGGGGCCCTCAGCAAGAGGCCAAGGTTGCGAATCTGCAGACAATGTAGCTCTAGGAAACCATGAGTGCACGAATTCTCAATTCATTCACCCATATTTTCGGTCTTGAGACAATTGAAATTAATACATTGAATGATTGTGTAAAAAAATACTCTTTGGTAATTTAACTACACAGTCATTTCAATTTATTACTATCTATAGGAAGATATTATTTCTCTATTCGTTACAAAACTTAAGAAGTAATTTGGGTTTGATGGAAAAATTGATCTTTCTTATTCATAATTTTTCTTTGGAATTAATAGCTTGGTTTATGCCCTAATTTCCAAAATTGGAAATAAATATTTCTACTCCCAATCTCCTACAATCAAAGCTCTTATTCTTTGAATGTAATTTCCAAGAAATCATGTTAGGGTTTTATTTTTTCGTATCAAACCAATGGTTTTTCTAGAGTTTTCCTTTACTATTGTTGGTGGTAGTTTTTGTTAAACATAATTTCATTATTTTATTCATGGGTCATATTTCCAACTCGACTCCTATAACAAACATTAATGACAATGTTAACACTTTTGGTTGAATGGATCTCCTTTTGACAAATTCCTTACTATGTATTTATTTTTCATGGAATTATATTTACTCCTCCAATTATAGTTCTTAAGTTAACCACCACAGTGGTTATCATTAAGTCTTTCACGATTTCAACTGCAACAACTATATAGTTGAGCATTCTCAAATATGGTTTATTTAAATTTGATTGGGTTTTTTTATTGCATTAAACCATGGTCTATAGGATTTTCGATTATTTTTTGTTAAGTTGTGAAATCTCTCTTTAAAGTCCAAATATCAAAAGGGAAAAACATTGCACACTTTATATATTAGTTATATTTAAAATAAGTTTTGTTATTTATAAACTAACTCTTTCTTCTGTTCCTAGACAATAAGTCCATTTTGGAACTTTTTCTTTTAGTTGTTATCTGGTAATTACATCTCAACAACACATGAAATATGTTTACCTTTTCTAAACTTTCTCTTCTCACATAATATAATCATTACTACAACTTTACTTTTTACACATGTATTTATAAAGAATATAACTCTGCTACCCATACAAGAAATACATTTTTCATATAATTAAACATACTAAAATTTATGCTAGTCCATTCAAAGTATTCCTCCAATCATACATGTATCTAACTACATATTTCCATGTTGTTAAAAATACTTCAAATTTTCAAATTGATAATCACAAATAGTATATTTTCTTTTATCTACTTCATCATAATTATCCTTTGTATCTATACAATACCAACAATCAACACTGTGATAAATAATCCTCAATCAACAATCCTTTTCTTTCACTATTTTTCAAACTTAAATAAAGCACATAAATTCATTTCCTTCTCTTCTTATCAAACTAACTAGTTACATAAGTTAGAAATACCGAGTTGAAATATTTTCCATGGGGAATTAAGAGAAATATTCTTGTTCCCCCAAGAAAACTAGGATCATAACCCTTCTTTTGTCTATTTCTTCTTGCTTCTCTTTGATATCTCCAATTCTGTTCTCAGAATTAGTAGACAAAAGAAATTAAAACCACATATATTATCCATATACCACTCTTCTTCGTGGTTAATAACTCCCTCCACCTCACCAATAGGTGGCAGGTAGTTATCTTCTCACTAATGAGCTCTTGTTTCCCACTCTTGAGGATAACTCCTTATCTTCTAGGAAACATTTAATTGGCCAATATCATAATTCCTTAATTAAATTTGATCTCTCAGATTAGATTCCTAGGACTTATTGATGGATAATAATAACTTTTCCATAATTAAATTGCAGCCTTTTTCTTTTTCAACCATCTGTACTTATCTATTAATTTCTCAAATTTGTCTCTATTTAAAAAATAAAACATAATTACAACTTTACAAACAACCAACATCAATAATAAATTATTGATAGTTAAAATGTTTATCTTTATTTCAACGTAGCATGTTTAATCAAAATAAACCTATGCAATTTTAATTACAATCAAATCATTAAGCTAAGGGATATCACATCCTCCCTCGCTTAAATTTGACACTGCCTTGATGTCTAATCAACACTTTCTTCCTGGAAACCCATTCTAGTTTTCATCAAAATATTAAAGGATAATCTTCCTTGAAAGAATCCTCCAAATCCGAAGTTGCTTCCTCTCGAGTGAAATGTTTCCATTGAACATTCAAATGTGCTAATTCTCTATTCCAGAGCGCAACTGCCCTTTGGTCTAGAATACATTGTGATTCTTCTAGGAACTCTCCCTCTGGTTCCACCTGTACAACATGCCAATCAATTACATGAGATGGATCATGTACATACTTCTTCAATAATGAAACATGAAATACATTATGAATTTTAATGTTGGATGGTAGGGATAGTTGATAAGCAACATGTCCAACTTTAGATAACACCTCAAAGGGTCCACAATATCTAGGAGATAACTTAGCACAACTGCCAAATTTGAGTGTACTCTTATTAGGCTTAAATTTTAAATACACATGATCTCCCACATTAAATTCCTTTTGAGTCATTTTCAAGTCTCCATAACATTTCTAATGATCTTGGGTTACCTTCAAATTATGTTTAATTGTTTGAAGATTTATTCCATTTCTTTTAACATGTCTAGACCTAATAGTATTCTGTCTTAAGGGTGATCCCAACTTAAGAGTACCTTGCACTTACATTAGAGAAAATTTGAGGTCTAAAATGGGCCTCCTAAGGAATATTATAAAATAATAATGGAAATAGTAAAATAATATTAGATTACATCATCAAATTTTAGAGGGAAAAAAATAACAAATTGTTTTTCAACTTATATCTCTACGTTTTACTCAAATTTCAAGCAGGAGCACTCATTGGATGCAAAATTTAATTCTCCATTCAAGGAGCACCCATGTTGCATAGTTTCTATAGACCCTACTACAAGAAAAATGATAAATACATGAAAAAACGTGATTGCAATCACATTTTTCATATATTTCTCATTTAAAATGAGATATAGATGAAAAAACATTATAGTAATCACATGTTTCATATATTTATAATTTTTAGTGTAGTAGGGTCAAAAGTATACAACATGGGGGTACTACTTGGATAAGGAATTAAAATTTTCATCCAATGATTTCTCTCGCTTGAAATTCAAGTAAAATCATATGGAGATAAGTTGAAAATACGAGTTGAAAAAGTAGTTTTGTGCGGAGTCTCTACATAAGTGATTTTCACCATATTCCCAACATTTAATTGGTCATTTTACTAATTCATTGAAGTTTCTCTTTCCTGTACCAGATCCTCATTTCTTCCAAAAACTCTTTTGATGATTAAGATTTCTATTCAGACTCTTCTTTCTTGCACACTTTTAACAGAAGTAGGATTTGTAAACCCCTTTCTCATGCTATTAAATATGTCAGGTTTCTGCGATAGCCATCCTTTGGAGATTTCCCCTTTTTTCTTTCTCTGATTGAAACATAATTTTTCTTTCTACATCCATGGTTTTGGGTTGGTCAAACTCAATTCTTTCTCTATATGAAAAAGGTAGACAACTGATAAATATTTGGATTTTTCTCTTTTTCTCTTTCAAGTAGGGAATATTTCTTAACCAACTCATGAATTTATTAACAAAATCATCCATGGTAGATTGTCCCAATTTCAATTCATGAAATTCTCTAACATTTTCATCAAAGTATCTCTCATTCAAATACTTCTTTTTGAAATCCTTATTGAACAGTTTCCATGTCAAATTTGTGCTTCTAATTCCTCTTACAACCCTATTTTATTCCCACCATAAGGATTCCTTTCCAATTAAATGATAAGTGGCTAGTCTTGCCTTTAAATTGTTGGGATAATTATAAACTTCAAAGTGTTTTGACTTATTCAGGAACCATGTTTATGCTCCCTCTTTAGATTCACCATTAAAACTAGGGGGTTTGATTTTCTTAAACTCTCCCTATAACTAAGAGGTAGTTCTTTTTTTCTTGAGCATAGAGGTACTGCTACTTGATGTTTGTTTTTCTTGGTCACTAAACTCATTTGTTTGGCTTCCACTAGTAGTTATGGAGTTGGTTTCACTAATGGATGTGCTTCTAGATATTTCCTTATGAGTCCTTCTGTTGACTTTTTCATCTTCCAATTTCTTTAGCAAGTATCCATTAATCTCCTCCTGTTCCTCTTTTCCTTTGACCAACCTTTCCTGGTTTGCCTTAATATCATCTCGATCTATTTTTAAATTTATGATTACTTGTAATGATTTAGAGTCTTGTTTTTTTGCATTGTTGGTTCCACCACCCACAATTCCTAATTCAGTGTCACGTTCTTCACCACCTCTTGGTGATCCTAAATATGTCTTCCCATTAATTTATTTAACCATGCTTCAACTCATTATTTCTTTAAGCAATATGTTCATGAAGTGTAAAACTATTTCAGTTCTAGGACCCAGAAGAGGTCCAATGTTGTAATGTGGCTCTAATACCACTTATAAAGACCCTCACTATCATTTTTCTTTTCTTTTTAATTGGAAATTCAACATCAACTACCTTATAAACATACTATTTACTTGCTACCATTAATTTTATAGATTCAATGTCTATAAACTTCCTAATGTTCTATTATTTATAATTTTATCATTTAAAAAATGTCATAATGTTATTTCTCCTTATTTTCTATGTTATTCTTTGAAATCCTATTTTAACTTGTTCAAAATTAATTCAAAGAAATTTGATTGCTGTTCTTCCACTATATATGTTATTGTATCACTTTAATTATATTTACAATTACAAAGTTTAATTGGACCAAAGAATTTGTTTTCAAGTGCATCATATGTACATATTGGACTGCAATCTTACGATATTAGACTTTGAAACATTTATGCCCATATATTACCACCACAACCTGGTATTGATCAAATATTATTAGTCCCTGCCACCTATGGCATGGCAGGGACTATAGTAATCGATTTTAGGATGTGCATTAGTACTGCACAGAACCCAAAGGTGAACAAATAAATTTAAAGTTGTGTTTGCCATCTATATTTTTTTCCTCAACCAATAACCTTAATTCAACCGTTGTGTCAACCAATCAGCAGTTTTGAGGTCTTATTTGGCCTCTTCCCGAGGCTGAGAGCGGCATAGCAGTTGAAATCTTAGGTTAAAAAAGCATAGTTTCAATCAAATAAATTTAAAAATGTTCATGGTGAATTAATGTTAGCATTAATCTATTGACATTAAATGTTTGTCAATACTGCAACATACATAAACCCATATTAAATCTTCTGAATGAGTTGACGTTCCTTAAATTCTTTTTCTGTCGTTTCTGAGCTGCCACATACATTGTCATGCAAACAATGTGGCTGAAATATTGGCTACCTAGTGTCGACATCTCAACATCTCAGCTTAGCTTTGGTTTGGCTTAAAACTGGAAACATTAGATTTTCCATTAGCTTACCTTGTGCCTACATATGAGTGCCTGCAAACATTTATCTGTGCTATTCTGCTTCACCACCAACATCTTCAAAATGTTGTTCTCTTCACCGTCCCTTGAAGGTTGTTCTGCTTCACCACTGGCATCTCGGCACCTTGAGAAGGCTGTTCTGCTTCACCGCTTCACCACAGGCACCTTGCACTATCCTTATCCATGTATTTTTCGATGGCGGTCAATGCATTGTTGATTTTGGTATCCACCTCCGCTAGTTCTCTGGCTTTTCTACAACTTTTTCGGCAACTTCCTCTGAGGTAAGACCAAGATCCCTTCTACATGGATTTCTCTTATATTTCTTTGTCTATTTTTCTACACCTTATCGACCTGCATCCAATATATATAATAACAATATCAAATTACAAAACATCTAAATCCGTAACTATCAATATATTAGTAACAGATATAGCAAACGGGTCCGTTTTTCTTGACTTTCTTATGGTTTTAATCATAAATTTGCACTGCCTAGCTCACAATTACTTCAATGTTTTATTTTTATCTATTTGTTTTTTATACTCATTCTTTCTTTTGGTTTTTGTTTGGTAATAGTTATATTTTTTAACTTTCGTGATGTCATCTCAATGAAAACCAGGGTTAGAAGCAGAAGTCACATAAGTGAAGCAAAGTCACATTAGTCGAGTCAGAATGGGCCCGAGACAAAAGGCATGTCTCAAATTCTATGGAATATGATTCAATGCTTGCAAGTGCATTCCATTTGGAAACAAAGGGAAAATATACGAGTGCCCCTATTTGGCCATCTCAGGAGAAGAAATCACCAGTGTAGGGATTTCGTGGAATATGCTTCAATGCTTGCAACTGCATTCCATTTGGAAACAAAGGGAAAAAGTACGAGTGCCCCTATTTGGCCATCTCAGGAGAACAAATCACCAGCGTAGGGACGAAACCCAAGCTCAGAAACATAATGGGACACTAGTCCGCCGGGGTGCAAGTATATAAAGAAATCACCAGCGTAGGGATGAAACCGAAGCTCAGAAACATAATGGGATGAGAGGAAACTTTCCCAACATATGGAGATTTTCGAATATGGGCCACGAAGACGACCCTAGAAGCAGCTTTGAATTCCTAGGTATCTTTAATTTCAAATGGTATATGTAGAAGAACAATATGAAAACAAGTATCGAAAAAATTGATAACTTGTTCACAATAAACTATGTCTCATAAAGAAAATATCACTTGCTATAGTACTGTCACTTATTGAGATATCTAGGTTACCTGTGCGAAAATCAGATTGTGTTTTTTACCAGATCTGGACGCAACTGTAGCTGTTGTGGTATGCTACCACCGAACAACATCATCACAGACAAATATTAATAAGGCAATGAAATAATAACTTTACCTGGATAATGGCTTATAATAGATCTGGCCAGTAGCATCAACATCAACATCCGATCGGATTAGATATTATTTAGTTCCCTTATTAACAAGCTCGCTGACAGTAATGTTTTAATCCTTCCCCTTCGAGTAAGAGCGAATCCCATCTCTGACAGAGGCTGAAGGCTTCGACTTCAATGTCGTGGCAACTATGGTTTAGGCCCAACTATGGGTCAGGTATAAGATTTATACAGTCTAGATAGAAAAAAATTGGAACGACTAGATCGAAACGAGTTGTTATTAGGTTTCTTAATAGCCAAAAGAGGCCTGGACAAAGGTCTGGAATAAGAATAAATATGAATGACACGAGGAAGCACATGCATGGGAATGTTATGTCAAGTGGACAAGTGTTCCAGAGATGGGTCCACCTGACGGTTCGCTTTTCGCTACATGTAAAACTTTTAAGTTACCACTTCTAAACATATTTCATTTAATTTGAAAACAGAATTAACATATCATGTATTGGGATTGTAATGTAGGTTCTGTTTTAGCGGTTTCATTTAAGATATAACTTGTAACATTGTAAATCTCAGCAGTGTGACATAATAACAGGTTTTAACATATTTCGATAAGCAGCGACACATATATGAGCATTTGATTGCAGTCCAATGTGGTCGAATCTTTTTTCACGTGGTCTCTGTTACTGTAATTTGTCATTCTTAATTATAATAAATGTTTGTGGTTGATTTCTGAGACGTGCCCAAAAAAGTTCGTCCATTGTGACCAGGGTCAAATGCACATCGTGGGCAACGTCCAGAAATACCCATTCTCAATTCTTTATACATTGTTAATTATGTCCATTCTCAATTCTTTATACATTGTTAATTCCGCAACAACATGATGCAATGTTTTGGTCCTCCTCGAATCTCTCATGCACAGGGTTTATAGTTTGAGAAGCTAGGGATTATTGTTATTTATTTTCCTCAAAACCTAATTCCTATTTCCCATTTTTCTTCTTTCTATAAATTCATTAGAGCGGAGCACAATGGCTGGGGCGGTTTTTGATATTGTTGGAACCTTTCATTCTACATCATAGGTCTGTGTAAGGTCTCTACAGGCTAGAGAAAACCACCTATATCACCGCCAGAGATCGCCCTTCAGCCCTGGATGTAGCTTTCGAAAGAGGATTTCAACTAATGGGTCGAGACTGAAGGAAAAATCATTTTTTTACAGTCACAGTTTCTCAACATGTTCAAAATGGGCACATGTGCAGACATCTTTTGGAGGAGCTCTGGATTATAGACGTAACAACCCAAGTAGTTTGATTGAAGATTCAAGTATCATGGCCTCTAAGGCTGAACCAGGGGAGCTTTCCACTGATGAATCAGACGGTATTTCACAAACCTTGCTTCCTTTTCTATATTTTATTTTGCAGGATTGTTATTTTAAAACACCAAGGTTCTCAAATATTCTGCTCGTGCAGAATTAAATATTATGGTATTTTTCATTTGCAAAACTATCAGTTTTTGTTTATGTCCTTCAACAAATTTTTGCGAGGCCCCCATATTTAAATATATGAAAAAATGTAGAGAGACAATCACAATTTTAGTATTGATGATGGATTAAATGCGCAAATTTCTGAGTTTGTTTATAGCAACATTGAGGTTGTAATTGAGTTTCCTAAGCACCATCAACTATTAAATGACATGGTACCAACAAAATGACATGGTGCTAGTAGACATGGTGCCAGTAATGAGGCCACTGCTGCTTTCGTTTCACTCATTGCGTTTACATTCAAATCGTGTGATATCTGAGTCTAGTTTGAACAATACATCCCAAAAAGATGCAATTTGGGCTACTATTTATTTCGTATATTATTTTAGTTTGAAATTTTACTGGTGTCCCCAGAACCGCTTAGGCCCCACTCCCCTCTCTCTCTTAGGGCAGTTTCAGTTTGAAATTTTAAGGCAGTTTCAGTTTGAAATTTTACTATTGTCCCCAGAATTGCCCAAGCCCCGCTCCCCTCTCTCAAGGTAGAGACTAGCTGCCATGCAACAACTCTTGTTTGCATTTGTTTACCACTTGGAACTTTTATT
Source organism: Pinus albicaulis (assembly GCA_034641835.2). NCBI lineage: Eukaryota > Viridiplantae > Streptophyta > Pinopsida > Pinales > Pinaceae > Pinus > Pinus albicaulis. Next base: position 685,003,932 of record CM076579.1, read on the forward strand.
GTATTATGTGTGGTTTAATACTTCAACAAACATGTTATGTATTGTAGCTATTTTGTATAAAATATTGACCTTGGTCCACTCCCAATCTATGGATGCATATAGTTTTGACCATCGGCTATATTTTATGTACCCGTGTTACCATGGTTCGATAGTTTTCACATGATAAATATTTTTGCTCATAGTCATGTCACGATTCACAGTAATTATTTTATAAAGGCATTGATTATATAAATGGCCTCGTTCTACGATAAATCATGAATGTGCTATTAATGGCTTATATTTTGAATTAAATCGTTTACAATGAATGTGGATCTCTAGATTGTTCTACACTCATGTGTGGAACTCAATCTTGATGCCACGTGTGTTAGGTTAACTTAACAATCCAACGGTTAATGTTTAATGGTTTCTGTTCAAAACTGCTGGAGAGGAGTATCAAACCTCGAGTTACCATTCTTGGCACTCAAGTATTTCTAGTGTGAGAATAATTCTTAAATTGACACATATATTATTACTTTCTATGGTAATTTAACTACACAGACCATTTCGATTTCGAGATTATTTCTCTATTCGTTACCAAACTTCAGAAGTAATTATGGATTGCTGGAAAATTTGATTTTTCGTATTCAGAAATTTTGTTTGGAATTAGTAACTTGGTTTATGCCTGACTTCCAAAATTGGAAATGAGGGTTTCTACTCCCGAGTCCCAACCTCCTACTTTCAAAGCCCTTATTCTTTGAATGTAATTTCTCGAAAATCCTGTTAGGGTTTTATTTTTTCGTATCGAACCAAGGGGTTTTGTAGAGTTTTCCATTACTATTGTTGGTGGGAGTTTTTGTTAAAGATAATTTCGTTCTTTTATTCATTGGCCATATTTCCAACTTGGTTGCCATGACTAACATTAATGACAATGTTAACACTTTTGGTTGAATGGATCTCATGTTGACAAATTCTTCATTATGTATTTAGTTTTCATGGGATTTTATTTATTCCTCCAATTATAGTTCTTAAGTTAACCACGATGGTGGTTATGATTAAGTCTTTCATGATTTCAACTGCAACAACTGTATAGTTGAGAATTCTTGGATATGGGTTATTTAAATTCAATTAGGAATTTTTTATTATTTTGCATTCAACCATAGTATGTAGGATTTTCAAATATTGTTGGTTAAGTTGTGAAATCTCTCTTTAAAGTCTAAATATCAAAAGGTAAAACCCTTGAACATTTTCTATCTTAGTTAGATTTTAAATATGTTTTGTTATTTATCTAATTCAACTTCTTCTTCTGTGCCCAGACAACACACACAATATGTCTACCTTTTCTGAACTTGTTTTTCTCACATAAGTGTCAGCATACTCGGCTATGCAAGGTTTGATTTCTACTACTCATGGATATCCTTTTTAATAGGTTGGATATTTTCTGAATTTTTGCATATATTGTTGCATGGATGATATTTACTCCTCTCGGAGAACTAAATTCCAGTTATTGGAATTTTTATATTGGATATTTTAATGCATTACATGACTTTTGTTTCTTAAATATTAAATATTTCTTTTAAGGTTGTTAGCCTCCACTGTAATATATCGAGGATTTCCTCTTAATAGGAAGACATGTATTTCTTAGAAATTGATATATTTTTAATATATATATATTGTGCATTCACAATGACTCTTTTTATTAATTTAAATTTTACCTTAGCTACAGAATGGGTTTCGAATAGTATAGTTATTCAACTCTAGATGTTGAACTACCAGGAGCTTCAACGAAAGCTCCAGCGCCTGTTGACTTTAAGGAGGACTAAAATTCTCTTGTTTTTATGTTGCATTTTGTGTTTAAGGTTTTTATGCTACTTACCTTTTGTACATGATATGGTTTCAGCACTTGGATATCCAGTGTAGACAAATTTGGTTTATTAAGACTTTTTATGTTCTGGTTGACTTATATTGAACTACGATGGCCAACATACTTGGTTTCCTGTGGGCAGGTTGAGGTCTAGTTTTGTATCTTTTGCCCGAATTTATTAATAGAAAATAGAAGGTACCACTTAAGCTTACAAAAAAAAAAAAAAACTCTAAATAGACATACATTGACATTTTATTGAGTTTTGCTATTTATTCTAGATTGTGCTTTTACATTTTATTTTGAACAAAGTTTTTTCTAGTTGTAAATTCGTATATATTTACAGAGTTGAATATATATGTGTTCCTACCGAGTTTGTTTGTATGATTTTTCTATATTTTGATCCACCTACTTTATATCTTTGCCCTTTCTTAGAAATTATTTTGTTTTTCATAAAGAATATAACTATGTCACTCATACGAACAAAACTTTTCTCATATAACTAAATATACTAAAATTTATGCTAGTCCATTCAAAGTATTCATCCAATCATACATGTGTCTAACTATGTACTTCCATTTTGTCAAAAATATTTCAAATTTTCAAATTGATAATAAAAAATAGTATATATTTTTATCTACATCGTCATAATTATCTTTTTTATCTATACTATACCAACTATCAACATTGTGATAAATAATACTCAATCAATAATACTTTTCTCTCACTTTTTTTTTTCATTTTTTTTCAAACTTAAATAAAGCACACACTTGGCTCCTCTCAACCTTGACACAACAATTTGCTTGTTCCCCTCGAGCAAAATAGGTCTGCAATTCTTCTTTTGTTTGTTTCTTCTTACTTCTTTTAAGTCTCTCCAAATGTGTTCTCAGAATTATGAGACAAAAGCACTTAGGGGCGAAAACGCGAAGTTGGGAAACACTTTTTGGCATGAGATAGAAATCGGGAGGATTTTTTAATTTCTCGGCCGAGAAAAAAAGTCAACTAAATTTCTCGGCCGAGAGTTTTCAAAACTCTCGTCCGAGAGATTTTAAATATTTCGTATTTTCTCGGACGAGAGTTTTGAAAACTCTCGGCCGAGAGTTGTGTCACAAAACTCTCGGCCGAGAGTTAGAAAAACTCTCGGCCGAGATTTTTTAACATTCAAAAACCCTCGGCTGAGAGTTTTTCTAACTCTCGGCCGAGAGTTTTATTGCGCAAACTCTCGGCCGAGAGTTTTTAAAACTTTTGGCCGGGAGTTTTCCCGCGCATAAATTGGTTTAAAACTCTCGGCCGAGAGTTTTAAAAATTTCTCGGCCGAGAGTTTTTCTCGGCCGAGAGTTTCTGGTCAACAAAAAACTCAGAAAACTCTGCAGTTTTGAGAAACCTGCAACTTTGGAGGGACATAACACCTACAAAAACAAAATTTTATATGTCGGACCAAGTACCATTAGATTCGTCTCTAAATCTAGTTTTTGATGATGTGAGATTTATGGAGTTTCATTAAAAAATTCAATTTTTTATTATTTTTTTACTAAACTATGTCACTATGGAATTTCATTGTTCGAAAAATTGCACTGAATAAAAATTCAATAACTTTCAAACGAGGACACCAAAAAATTTAAAAAAATCATAGTGCACTTCCTCTCCCTGTCTACTTCAAAAGGGTACTCTCATTTTTCTTAATGACGATCACATTGAAAAGAAAATCAAAGGATAATAAAATGTACTGAAACATCACTGTTTTTTTGTCTTCGTCCATTTCAAAAAATAATAAAAAATAGTGATTTGATCCGAAAATTACCAAAAAATAGTCTGTGCACTAGTGCAATATGTGCAGATTATGATGCTATGGTTTTTTTCCAAAAAATGAATAACCTTCCCTAAAAAAAGTAAAGGATAATAAAGTGACTATTTATGTTTGCCTGAAAATTTCAAGTATATGCAGTTAGTAAACAACAAATTTACCCCTCTATATTTCAATATATATATTTTTTTTAAATATCGGTATGGAGGTAAGACAATTCTCTACAATTCTTGTTTTTATGTCAAAGCATAATTTGCGATAAAAATATGATTTTAGTGGAGTTGAAGTTGAAAAACATAGAAAATTACAATTTTCAACGTCAAAAAAGGGCAAAAAGTGTTTCCCAACTTCACATTTTCACCAACCACATATATTATCCATCTACCACTCTTCTTGGTGGTTAATAACTACCTCCACCTCAGCAAAAGGTGGCAAGTAGTTACCTTCTCATTAATGAGCTTCTGTTTCCCACTCTTGAGGAAAACTCCTTGTCTTTTAGGAAACATTTAATTGACCCATATCATAATTCCTTAATTGAATATAATCACTTAGATTAGACACGTAGGAATTATTGATGGATAATAATAATTTTTCCATAATTAAATTGCAACCTTTTTCTCTTTCAACCGTTTTTACTCAGTCTTTAATTTCCCAAATTTGTCTTTATTTACAAAATAAAACACAATTACAACTTTACAAACAACCAACATCAGTAATAAAATTCTGATAATTAAAATGTTTATCTGTCTTTCAATGTAGCATACTTAATCAAAATAAATCTATGCACATTTTATTACAATCAAATCATTAAGCTAAGGGATATAGAAATTCCTCAGAGGAAGTAGTAGGGCTCGGGTCCGACGTGCTTGGCCCTGTTGGAGATTGTCTCCCACACTTATGATGGATCTTGATATGTGCTAGCTATGAAAAATCCTAGATTTGGATTCCTACTGCGGCAAATTTGAATTACTTCCTCTATTATTTGATAATTATTTCATTACATTGAAATACTGAAGTAATTACTGAAGCAGTCTACACAAATAATACTGCAGAATAAATCTAAGTGTTGAAACAATCTGAACAAAACTCAATGAAAAACAACCACATTGACACAGTTATTTTTGGACTAAGTCCCTGGAAAAACCCAACTTGGGAAAACCAGTGCAGCAGATTCGAGGGTTTGTATTATTAAGCAACAAAATCTTGAATATAACTAGGGTGCCAACATTCAAAAAACCCTTTAGAAAAATCCAGATAAAAAAAATGACTGTGAGATATACCTCACTCAACAAGTCTCCGGCTGATCTAAAACAGAGCTGATGAAGCCCTCACTGCCTCTGCGTGATTACTTACGCTGGATCTGCATAAGCCTGCGTAGGCAAGTTAGAGGGACTACTTCACCCCTTCCTCTAGATGATGTGGCTGATCTAAAGCTAGATCTTGGCCCTCCTAGCTCAGAACCCCAGCCTCTATCTTTCTCCGGACTGACTCCAAGAGACACTGCGCTAGATCTGCGTGATTATTTGTAGTAATTGTGTCACCCTAGCCAGAAACTGTGCTGTCTCTCTCCTGTGTTGATGCTGCCTCTCTATGAAATGTATTCTTGGCCTTGCTGACCAATCTCTGCTTCTGCCCCTCTCTGGATCTGATCACTGAATCAAATCACTTAGAAAACCCAACCCTAGTGATTTGTTTTTGATCAAAAGCTGTGTCTTCTCACAAAAATTTGAAAATTTTCAACGGCTCAAGTGTCAAGTGTGTTTTCCATAGGTCCATCACCCTCCTTCTTATAATCTTTCATTGACTCTTCAACGGTCAAGATTAAAACATAATCAAGGGCTAATATTAACTTGGAGGTGATCCATGACTTTATCTAGAAGATTCACACTTGATTTAATTAATACACTTTAGTTAATCAAATTCCCTAAGTTTAGACTTAGGAAAACATTAAAAAATGATTAATTAATTTAATTAAATCATCTCTAAATGGAATTTTCTAAAACCATTTCTGGGTTTTATAGAATACATGTGTCTTAGCCTATATAAAAAATTACAAGGCTATAGCACATTCGATGCTACCATAAATCAACACTCCTTCTTAGCGAGGAAAGTGCTCTAGCAAAACACCTCAAAGTGCTTCTGATCTGACTCCTGGAACATCTTTGCTGTGTTGTTGATGCTGCTCACCAACACTGCACAAAAAATGCTACAACTATACTGCTGTTGACTCTGCATACTGCTCCCAACTAGCACTATACTACAACTCCCTCTAAATTTTGTAACCATGATGCTGCACTACGTGAGAACTGCTCTGCATTGCATGAGCACTACTCTGCACTGCGTTGCCTCTCTGTGCATTGTGTTGCTACTACTCATCTGCTGCTGCTGTTGCTGCTCATCTCTGCTACTACTGCACTGCTGCTACTGTTTCAAATTGCAACAGAAAAACATACAAAATTGAACAAGTAGATCTGCAACTGAAAAATAAGACTGACTGCTGCTAGTTTGAGTGGCTGCCTGTCCGTCAGGTGGTTGGGTAGCCACAAATCCCTGCTATGCATCCACCCACTCTTGAGGGGGCGATGACTGTTGTTGCGGGGGTTGAGAAGGCAAGGGAGGCGGAGGTGTTGATGTTGAAGGAGCTGGAGCACCAAGCTGTGGAAATGGATAATAAGGGGGTTGGGTAACAGTGTGGTAAGTAGGAGGTTGGGCCAAACGAGGGGGCATGCCGTATCCTAGAGACGTGTTACCGGGAGGGGAAAAAGTGCGGGAGGTGCTGCCTCCCCCCCCAGGAAAACCATAACCCATGGGAGGTTGGGCGTGTGTATGAGAGATCACTCCAACGATACTATCGGCGGCATGAGGTGCCCCCGGTGTATGGGAATCACCGGGTTTGGGGAGATCAGGTAGAATAGTATACACATAACCCGTTTGAGCGTAGATCAGGTCATATTTTAACGCCATTTGGAGGGCAGCTTCTTCAGTTTGAGGAAAATGCGATGCGACATCTTTCCCGATAAGGGCCAAGAGAGTTCTAAGGAACCAGTCCATGTAGACCCGGTCTTCGAAGATAGGAGATTGACATAGGCTCTTTCTTCTCTGCCATTCCTGGACATGATCGGATAGGCAGGTCACAAATGATTGACGGAAAGAAGTCAAAAGTTCGATACCAGTGTCATAACGAAGGGGGAGCTGGAAGTAAGATAAAAAATCTCGGGCAAGAGTCGCAAAGGTGGTATGGGAGGAAGTGGGTTGATCAACATACCACTTAGAAGCTTCGCCTGTAAGTGTGCGTTGGAACAATCTAAGATGGATGGAATCATCAGTAATGGAATGGGATGAACACCACATGTGGAAAGATCATATATGGTTGGAGGGATCCTCTCCAGCAAGGCCTTCAAACTTGGGAATGTCGGAGGGGAGCTTGGTTGGAATAGCAGGCCAACTAACATCGTGGCGGATAGGATCATTGATCAACTGATTGAAATCAGGGAGAATGAGGCCTGCCATGAAGGGGAGCAAGGGAGCAGTCGAGGTAGTTCCTGTGGTGGTTCCGCTAGTAACAGTCCCAGCATTAGGGCTGGGGTTGCCGCTAGCCTTAGGCCCTGGACCAGACATGGTGAAGGTAACAGGGGGAGAACCAAAGAATCAAAATATGAGTCAGAGTGCGGACTTGGGGGAGGACTAACTCAACGACGATGGGAAGGAGCAATTTGACCAACCAGAAACTGAGGGTGACGACCAAGAAGTCTTTGGGATAAACGCCTTGGAGGCGTAATGATGATGGGAAGAAGAAAAACCGACAAAGGCAGAGAGGTGCAAAATGAAGTGAGGTCAATGTCGAAACAAGGGCAGAGAGGTGCAATGTCAATTGATTTTAAAGTCTTTGCCAGGCAGTGTTAACTAGGCTCTTCTTCACTTAGGGTCAGTGTGTGGCGTGTGTTAATTTTAATTTTTAAACCCAGACGTTTTGAGAGTAAAAGAAAAAGTGTGCTGCGTAACTGAAAATAAATCTGCAGTAAATAAGACGGAAAGAACAGAAAATTAATAGCTAACAATGCATCAATCTAACCCAAGAAGGTGGGTCTCTCAAAACTAGTCTATAAGAGGGAAAAAACTAAGCAAAGCACGCGAAAAAGAGGCCAATAGATCAGAGGTCGGTAGGGACAGGGATCTAAAGGAGAAATCTACTGAAAAGAGGTGTAGAGAACAACAAAGAGGCAGAGGCAAGGTTGCTGCTAAAAAGGAGGAGATCAGTTAAAAATAGAAGGGACAAGGAGGTGGCCCTAGAAATGAACCCAAACAAAACTATATGAGGTGATTTGAAAGGGAAAAGAGCTGATCTAAAGGGATCTGAAAAGGAGGTATCAGATCTGAAAGAAATAAGGTTGAAACTCTGGAAATTCAGACTTCTGGAACAGCAAAAACTCTCCCACAAAAAGTGGAGGGTACTAGAGCCCTAAGGGGAAAGATTCCCACTTAGTTGAGTGAAGCAGATCAGAAACAGGTCTAAACGGGCGGAGATAGAGGCTGGAAAACCCTGACAGAAGCTTTAGACAAACCCAGAAAAAGTGCTGGAAAATTGCGGAAAAAAGTGCAGGTCGCAGGTTCTGACCTGTTTTCAGTCCAGGTCACAGATTTGGGGCAGAAAAGTGCGACCTCAAGGCCAGGTCACAGTTTTTGGGCCGATAAGTGCGACCTGTAGATCCATGTCTCTCGGTAGCAGATTTTAGAAAAAGTTGTCGTCTCATCTGCGGCTGATGTCGGTCACCTGCGCAATAGGGCCAAAAACGCACGAAAGTTAAAAATTGTAATGTTTGAGGTTTTTAGAGGTGAAAAGCACCATAAAAATAGGAAAAACAGAAAACAGAAGAGAAACCCTAGGGTTTGAAACAGCTGGATATGCAGGAATATATAAAACGACAGCGGTCGCAAAAAAAAACCCGTGTGGAGTCGCCAATTATTAGTATGAATCTTTCGTCGTAAAATATCACTTTAGCTACGCATAACAAATAGCCCTAACATCGATTATGGCTACCAAATATATTTAAATCTGCAATTAGGTGATCCAAATAATGTTGCACGAATCCAGATCTGAGCATAAAAGACATTAAGTAGATAAAGTAAAATGTGGCTCCATGCATCCAATAGACAAGACAAGAACAATGTATTTGAAAGAATTTTTATATTATATTACAAAGGGGGCACCTGAGAGGAAAAAAGAAAGGTGTTTTCCGGTTCTCCTCAATGGGATGGGTTCTTGAAAGTCCTCAACGTTTCAGATCTAAAATTCCTCTCTCTTGTTGTTGTAGAAAACCCAGACAAACATAGAACTCAATGGGAGCTCACAAGGCAAAAATGGAGAATGTGACCTAGTATAGATTCAGAGTGATCTAATGCAATGGAGCTGACTAATGAATGGGGAAAACCCTTCTATTTATAACAAAATATTAGGGTGATCTAGAACTTGGTGCATGAATAAAATATTATTAATCAAATTCTAGAACCACCCTTTAGGAATATTTTATTATATTTATTGGAGGGAAAAGGATTTTTGACTTGGGTCAATTCCTTTATTCATAAATAATAAATAAATAAAAGATTTATTTATTATTTTAAGGAAATGGTGGGAATATAATTAAATAAATAATGATTTATTTAATTATTTATAAATGATCTAGTCAAATTTAACTGGGAATATTATTTAAATAGGATTTAAATAACTTATTCTTAGGAAATAATCAAATAAATAAGGATTTATTTAATTGATTTCCTTGTTTTGGGTTAAAGATGACCAGGAAATATAAAAAAATATAGATTTGTTTATTATTTCCTTTTGGGGTTTCCTGTTTATACCATAAACAACTTAATAAAGGTGTTTTACTAAGTTATTTCACATAGTGAAAGCAATTTTACTTAGGGTAAAATTGGTCTTACATGGTGTACTTGGGTTCATCTAATGATAATAGGTTAGATGACCAAAAAAATGGTGTAACAAGGCCAATGCACTGAACTTTTTCTTATCTATTCTGGCTTCATTTTCCTGGGTTTTTGGCTTGTGAGTAGGAATATGTTCACTTTGGATTGGGCCATCTTTCTAAGGAACTGAGTTGGAGGTTGTGACTACTCCGTTGTTCTATTTATTATTCCTTTTTTTCTCTTGGTTTGTTTCCATTATTCATTTGCTTCCCCTCGCTGGTCGGAAGAGTCTTGATGCATTAGGAAACTTTTAATAAAGTGCCCATATTCATGACATAGCTTGAATTTAAATGGAATCTGATTGTATTCTACCTCCTGAACATGAGCCCAAGTGTCCATACAGAGATTAACAATAGTCAGAAGCACTTTTTAAAGGTATACCTCCACGCAAATCCATGCACAAGAGAATAGACCATCCTTTGGCTCAGCACAATCGATATATTTTCCCAGAGAGTTCTCTATCAGACGGAAGATTGCATCATTCCAGTAATGGAGCCCTAGATATGGGAACTTTTCCCAGACTTATACCGAGGAGGGAACATCACTCTTTGAACTGAAGCTAGGAATCCACCTATCCAAATATAGCCCCTATGCACCCATGAAGTATGGGCCATTTTTTAGAAAACCAAATCTCTGTCCAACGTGTTTTCGAAAAATAAGGTGAATAATACATTCTCACAAAATGTCGACATAACCTCTCCTTGCATGAATGGTTTCCAAGTATTTTCTATCCAAGAACAAACTGAGCGGGGTGAAGGCCAGAGGCCCATGAACTGGCCAATAAGGCCTCAGTCCGCGAGCTACAGAGCTCTAGAGTGAGATTGTGGGGTGATGATGGTGATCTTGGGGATTTCATATTCTTTTTTAATAAATCATGAAGGACCTTGCTTCTGAAACTTAGGTACAACAACAACCATAAAGTTTAAGGCTGCAATATCTGCATCCAAAGAGCCAACCAGGGTCGACGCATCCATAGGGTTTTCTGGAGAGACATTGGCGATGGAAAAAGATGGAGAGCGGGATCAAAGGGGAAACATGGGAGAAAGAAGAGAGGAGGGGGGAAGGGGTCCTCAGCAGGAGGCCAAGATTGCGAATCTGCATACAATGTAGCTCTAGGCAACCATGAGCGCACGAATTGTGATTTCATTCACCCATATTTTCGATCTTGAGACAATTGAAATTAATAAGTTGAATGATTGTGTAAAAAAATACTCTTTGGTAATTTAACTACATAGTCATTTCAATTTATTACTATTTATAGGAAGATATTATTTCTCTATTCGTTACAAAACTTAAGAAGAAATTTGGGTTTGATGGAAAAATTGATCTTTCTTATTCATAATTTTTCTTTGGAATTAATAGCTTGGTTTATGCCCTAATTTCCAAAATTGGAAATAAATATTTATACTCCCAATCTCCTACAACCAAAGCTCTTATTCTTTGAATGTAATTTCCAAGAAATCATGTTATGGTTTTATTTTTTCGTATCAAACCAATGGTTTTTCTAGAGTTTTCCTTTACTTTGTTGGTGGTAGTTTTTGTTAAAGATAATTTCATTCTTTTATTCATGGGTCATATTTCCAACTCGATCGCCATAACAAACATTAATGATGTTAACACTTTTGGTTGAATGGATCTCCTATTGACAAATTCCTTACTATGTATTTAATTTTCATGGAATTATATTTACTTCTCCAATTATAGTTCTTAAGTTAACCACCACGGTGGTTATCATTAAGTCTTTCACGATTTCAACTACAACAACTATATAGTTGAGCATTCTCAAATATGGTTTATTTAAATTTGATTGGGTTTTTTTATCGCATTAAACCATGGTCTATAGGGTTTTCGATTATTTTTTGTTAAGTTGTGAAATCTCTCTTTAAAGTCAAAATATCAAAAGGGAAAACCATTGCACAATTTCTATATTAGTTATATTTAAAATAAGTTTTGTTATTTATAAACTAACTCTTTCTTCTGTTCCTAGACAACAAGTCCATTTTGGAACTTTTTCTTTTAGTTGTTATCTGGTAATTACATCTCGACAACACATGCAATATGTTTACCTTTTCTAAACTTTCTCTTCTCACATAATATAATCATTACTACAAATATACTTTTTACACATGTATTTGTAAAGAATATAACTCTGCTACCCATACAAGCAATACATTTTTCATATAATTAAACATAATAAAATTTATGCTAGTCCATTGAAAGTATTCCTCCAATCATACATGTATCTAACTACATATTTCCATGTTGTTAAAAATACTTCAAATTTTCAAATTGATAATCAAAAATAGTATATTTTCTTTTATCTATACAATACCAACAATCAACATTGTGATAAATAATCCTCAATCAACAATCCTTTTCTTTCACTATTTTTCAAACTTAAATAAAGCACATAAATTCATTTCCTTCTCTTCTTATCAAACTAACTAGTTACATAAGTTAGAAATACCGAGTTGAAATATTTTCCATGGGGAATTAAGAGAGAAGTACCTGGCTCCTCCCAACCTTGATATAGAAATATTCTTGTCCCCCCAAGAAAACTAGGCTCATAACCCTTCTTTTGTCTATTTCTTCTTCCTTCTCTTTGATATCTCCAATTCCGTTCTCAGAATTAGTAGACAACAGATATTAAAACCACATATATTATCCATATACCACTCTTCTTCGTGGTTAATAACTCCCTCCACCTCACCAATAGGTGGCAGGTAGTTATCTGCTCACTAATGAGCTCCTGTTTCCCACTCTTGAGGATAACACCTTGTCTTCTAAGAAACATTTAATTGGCCAATATCATAATTTCTTAATTAAATTTGATCACTCAGATTAGATTCCTAGGACTTATTGATGGATAATAATAACTTTTCTATAATTAAATTGCATCCTTTTTCTTTTCAACCAGTTGTACTTATCTATTAATTTCTCAAATTTGTCTCTATTTACAAAATAAAACATAATTACAACTTTACAAACAACCAACGTCAATAATAAATTATTGATAGTTAAAATGTTTATCTTTATTTCAATGTAGCATGTTTAATCAGAATAAACCTATGCAATTTTAATTACAATCAAATCATTAAGCTAAGGGATATCACATCCTCCCTCGCTTAAATTTGACACTGCCTTGATGTCTAATCAACACTTTCTTCCTGGAAACACATTCTAGTTTTCATCAAAATATAAAAGGATAATCTTCCTTGAAAGAATCCTCCAAATCCGAAGTTGCTTCCTCTTGAGTGAAATGTTTCCATTGAACATTTAAATGTGCTACTTCTCTATTCCAGAGCGTAAGTGCCCTTCGGTCTAGAATACATTGTGATTCTTCTAGGAACTCTCCCTCTTGTTCCACCTGTACAACATGCCAATCAATTACATGAGATGGATCATGTACATACTTCTTCAATAATGAAACGTGAAATACATTATGAATTTTAATGTTGGCTGGTAGGGATAGTTGATAAGCAACATGTCCAACTTTAGATAACACCTCAAAGGGTCCACCATATCTAGGAGATAACTTAGCACAACTGCCAAAGTTGAGTGTACTCTTATTAGGCTTAAATTTTAAATACACATGATCTCCCACATTAAATTCCTTTTGAGTCATTTCAAGTCTCCATAACATTTTCGATGATCTTGGGTTACCTTCAAATTATGTTTAATTGTTTGAAGATTTCTTCCATTTCTTTTAACATGTCTAGACCTAATAGCATTTTGTCTTAAGGGTGATCCCAAATTAAGAGTACCTTGCACTTACATTAGAGAAAATTTGAGGTCTAAAATGGGCCTCCTAAGGAATATTATAAAATAATAAAATAATATTAGATTACATCATCAAAATTTAGAGGGAAAAAAATAACAAATTGTTTTTTCAACTTATATCTATATGGTTTTATTCAAATTTCGAGCAGGAGCACTCATTGGATGCAAAATTTAATTCCTCATCCAAGGAGCACCCATGTTGCATAGTTTCTATGGACCCTACTACAAGAAAATGATAAATACATGAAAAAACGTGATTGCAATCACATTTTTCATATATTTCTCATTTAAAATGAGATATAGATGAAAAAATATTATTTTAATCACATTTTTCATATATTTATAATTTTTAGTGTAGTAGGGTCCAAAGTATACAACATGGGGGTACTACTTGGATAAGGAATTAAATTTTGCATCCAATGATATCTCTCACTTGAAATTCAAGTAAAATCGTATGGAGATAAGTTGAAAATACGAGTTGAAAAAATAGTTTTGTGGGGAGTCTCTACATAAGTGATTTTCACCATATTCCCAACATTTAATTGGTCATTTTACTAATTCATTGAAGTTTCTCTTTCCTGTACCAGATCCTCATGTCTTCCAAAAACTCTTTTGATGATTAATATTTCTATTCAGACTCTTCTTTCTTGCACACTTTTAACAAAAGTAGGATTTTTAAACCCCTTTCTCATGCTATTAAATATATCAGGTTTCTTCGATAGCCATCATTTGGAGATTTCCCCTTTTTTCTTTCTTATATTAAAACATAATTTTGCTTTTCTACATCCATGGTTTTGGGTTGGTCAAACTCAATTCTTTCTCTATATGAAAAAGGTAGAAAAATGATAAATCTTTGGATTTTTGTCTTTTTCTCTTTCAAGTAGGGAAAATTTCTTAACCGACTCATGAATTTATTAACAAAATCATCCATGGTAGATTGTCCCAATTTCAGTTCATGAAATTCTCTAACCTTTTCATCAAAGTATCTCTCATTCAAATACTTCTTTTTGAACTCCTTCTTGAACAGTTTCCATGTCAAATTTGTGCTTCTAATTCCTCTTACAACCCTATTTTATTCCCACCATAAGGATTCCTTTCCAATTAAATGATAAGTGGCTAGTATTGCCTTCAAATTGTTGGGATAATTATAAACTTCAAAGTGTTTCGACTTATTCAGGAACCATGTTTCTGCTCCCTCTTTAGATTCATCATTAAAACTAGGGGGTTTGATTTTCTTAAACTCTCCCTATAACTAAGAGGTAGTTCTTTTTTTCTTTAGCATAGAGGTATTGCTACTTGATGTTTGTTTTTCTTGGTCACTAAACTCATTTGTTTGGCTTCCACTAGTAGTTATGGAGTTGGTTTCACTAATGGATGTGCTTCTAGATATTTTCTTATGAGTCCTTCTGTTGACTTTTTCATCTTCCAATTTCTTTAGCAAGTATCCATTAATCTCCTCCCGTTCCTCTTTTCCTTTGACCAACCTTTCCTAGTTTTCCTTAATATCATCTCGATCCATTTTTAAACTTATGATTACTTGTAATGATTCAGAGTCTTGTTTTTTTGCATTGTTGGTTCCACCACCCACAATTCCTAATTCAGTGTCACATTCTTCACCACCTCTTGGTGATCCTAAATATGTCTGCCCATTAAATCATTTAACCATGCTTCAACTCATTATTTCTTTAAGCAATATGTTCATGAAGTGTAGAATTATTTCAGTTTTAGGACCCAGAGGAGGCCCAATGTTGTAACCTCTTGGCTACTTGACCATCCATCATCCCATCATCCAGCCATCCATCCATGTCTCTGAAGTTTTGACGGCTGTTGAGAATATATCCGGGGCATCTCTTCCAATGATCCCATCCACTAAGTTTTCCTGGCTTAAAGAATGGGCTGGTAAGGAGCGAAGCCATCCCATCGTCCTAGTATTTCGGCACGTAGCTCTAATACCACTTATAAAGACCCTCACTATCACTTTTATTTTCTTTTTAATTAGAAATTCAGTATCAACTACCTTATAAACATACTATTTACTTGTTACCACTAATTTTATAGATTCAATGCCTATAAACTTCCTAATGTTCTATTATTTATAACTTTATTACCTAAAAGATGTCATAATGTTATTTCTCCTTATTTTCTATGTTATTATTTGAAATTCTATTTTAACATGTTAAAAATTAATTCAAAGAAATTTGATTGCTATTCTTCCAATATATATTATTTTATCACTTTAATTATATTTACAATTACAAAATTTAACAACTGCATCATATGTACATATTAGGCTGCAATCTTACAATATTCCACTTTGAAACATTTATGCCCATATATTACCACCCCAACCTGGTATTGATCAAATCTTATTTGCATTTGTTTACAACTTGGAACTTTTATTGTATTATGTGTGGTTTAATATTTCAACAGACATGTTATGTATTGTAGTTATTATGTATAAAATATTGACCTTGGTCCATTCCCAATCTATGGATGCATATAGTTTTGACCGTCGGCTATATTTTATGTACCCGTGTTACCATGGTTCGATAGTTTTCACATGATAAATCTTTTTGCTCATAGAGTGTCAGGATGCACAGTAATTATTTTATAAAGGCATTGATTATATAAATGGCGTCGTTCTACGATAGATCATGAATGTGCTATTAATGGCTTATATTTTGAATTAAATCGTTTACAATGAATGTGGATCTCTAGATTGTTCTACACTCATGTGTGGAACTCAATCTTGATGCCACGTGTGTTAGGTTCACTAAACAATCCAACGGTTAAGGTTTAATGGTTTCTGTTCAAAACTGCTGGAGAGGAGTATCAAACCTCGAGTTACCATTCTTGGCACTCAAGTATTTCTAGTGTGAGAATAATTCTTAAATTGACACGTATATTATTACTTTCTATGGTAATTTAACTACACAGACCATTTCGATTTCGAGATTATTTCTCTATTCGTTACCAAACTTCAGAAGTAATTTTGGATTGCTGGAATATTTGATTTTTCATATTCAGAAATTTTGTTTGGAATTAGTAACTTGGTTTATGCCTAACTTCCAGAATTGGAAATGAGGGTTTCTACTCCCGAGTCCCAACCTCCTACTTTCAAAGTCCTTATTCTTTGAATGTAATTTCCCCCTCGGAAATCCTGTTAGGGTTTTATTTTTTCGTATCGAACCAAGGGGTTTTGTAGAGTTTTCCATTACTATTGTTGGTGGGAGTTTTTGTTAAAGATAATTTCGTTCTTTTATTCATTGGCCATATTTCCAACTTGGTTGCCATGACTAACATTAATGACAATGTTAACACTTTTGGTTGAATAGATCTCATGTTGACAAATTCTTCATTATGTATGTAGTTTTCATGGTATTTTATTTATTCCTCCAATTATAGTTCATAAGTTAACCACGATGGTGGTTATGATTAAGTCTTTCATGATTTCAACTGCAACAACTGTATAGTTGAGAATTCTTCAATATGGGTTATTTAAATTCAATTAGGTATTTTTTTTGGGTTGCATTCTACCATAGTATGTAGGATTTTCAAATATTGTTGGTTAAGTTGTGAAATCTCTCTTTAAAGTCTAAATATCAAAAGGCAAAACCCTTGCACATTTTCGATCTTAGTTATATTTTAAATACGTTTTTTTATTTATCTAATTCAACTTCTTCTTTTGTGCCCAGATAGCGAGTACATTTTGGTATTCTATTAGTTATTATAAGGTAATTACTCCTCGACAACACACACAATATGTTTACCTTTTCTGAACTTGTTTTTTCTCACATAAGTGTCAGCATACTCGGCTATGCAAGGTTCGACTTCTACTACTCATGGATATCCTTTTTAATAGGTTGGATATTTTCTGAATTTTGGCATATATTGTTGCATGGATGATATTTACTCCTCTCGGAGAACTAAATACCAGTTATTGGAATTTTTATATTGGACATTTTAATGCATTACATGACTTTTGTTTCTTAGATATTAAATATTTCTTTTAAGGTCGTTAGCCTCCACTGTAATATATCGAGGATTTCCTCTTAATAGGAAGACTTGTATTTCTTAGAAATTGATATATTTTTAATATATATATTTTGTGCATTCACAATGACTCTTTTTATTAATTTAAAATTTTACCTTAGCTACAGAATGGGTTTCGAATCGTATAGTTATTCAACTCTAGATATAGTTATTCAACTCTAGATGTTGAACTACCAGGAGCTTCTAGCGCTGTTGACTTTAAGGAGGACTAAAATTCTCTTGTTTTTATGTTGCATTTTGTGTTTAAGGTTTTTATGCTGCTTACCTTTTGTACATGATATGGTTTTGGCACTTGGATATCCAGTGTAGACAAATTTGGTTTATTAAGACTTTTATGTTCTGGTTGACTTATATTGAACTCCGATGGCCAAAATACTTGGTTTCCTGCAGGCAGGTTGAGGTCTAGTTTTGTATCTTTTGCCCGAATTTATTAATAGAAAATAGAAGGTACCACTTAAGCTTACAAAAAAAAAAAAAAAAACTCTAAATAGACATACATTGACATTTTATTGAGTTTTGCTGTTTATTCTAGATTGTGCTTTTACATTTTATTTTGAACAAAGTTTTTCCTGGTTGTAAATTCATATATATTTACAGAGTTGAATATATATGTGTTCCTACCGAGTTTGTTTGTATGATTTTTCTATATTTTGATCCACCTACTTTATATCTTTGCCCTTTCTTAGAAAGTATTTTGTTTTTCATAAAGAATATAACTATGTCACTCATACGAACAAAACTTTTCTCATATAACTAAATATACTAAAATTTATGCTAGTCCATTCAAAGTATTCATCCAATCATACATGTGTCTAACTATGTACTTCCATTTTGTCAAAAATATTTCAAATTTTCAAATTGATAATAAAAAATAGTATATTTTCTTTTTATCGACATCGTCATAATTATCTTTTTTATCTATACTATACCAACTATCAACATTGTGATAAATAATACTCAATCAATAATACTTTTCTCTCACTTTTTTTTTTTCATTTTTTTTCAAACTTAAATAAAGCACACACTTGGCTCCTCTCAACCTTGACACAAAAATTTGCTTGTTCCCCTCGAGCAAAATAGGTCTACAATTCTTCTTTTGTTTGTTTCTTCTTACTTCTTTTAAGTCTCTCCAAATGTGTTCTCAGAATTATGAGACAAAAGCAAGTAAAACCACATATATTATCCATCTACCACTCTTCTTGGTGGTTAATAACTACCTCCACCTCAGCAAAAGGTGGCAAGTAGTTACCTTCTCATTAATGAGCTTCTGTTTCCCACTCTTGAGGAAAACTCCTTGTCTTTTAGGAAACATTTAATTGACCCATATCATAATTCCTTAATTGAATATAATCACTTAGATTAGACACGTAGGAATTATTGATGGATAATAATAATTTTTCCATAATTAAATTGCAACCTTTTTCTCTTTCAACCGTTTTTACTCAGTCTTTAATTTCCCAAATTTGTCTTTATTTACAAAATAAAACATAATTACAACTTTACAAACAACCAACATCAGTAATAAATTTCTGATAATTAAAATGTTTATCTGTCTTTCAATGTAGCATACTTAATCAAAATAAATCTATGCACATTTTATTACAATCAAATCATTAAGCTAAGGGATATAGAAATTCCTCAGAAGAAGTAGTAGGGCTCGGGTTCGACGTGCTTGGCCCTATTGGGGATTGTCTCCCACACTTATGATGGATCTTGATATGTGCTAGCTGTGAAAAATCCTAGATTTGGATTCCTACTGCGACAGATTTGAATTACTTCTTCTATTATTTGATAATTATTTCATTACATTGAAACACCGAAGTAATTACTGAAGCAATCTACACAAATAATACTGCAGAATAAATCTAAGTGTTGAAACAATCTGAACAAAACTCAATGAAAAACAACCACATTGACACAGTTATTTTTGGACTAAGTCCCTGGAAAAACCCAACTTGGGAAAACCAGTGCAGCAGATTCGAGGGTTTGTATTATTAAGCAACAAAATCTTGAATATAACTAGGGTGCCAACATTCAAAAAACCCTTTAGAAAAATCCAGATAAAAAAAATGACTGTGATATATACCTCACTCAACAAGTCTCCGGCTGATCTAAAATAGAGCTGATGAAGCCCTCACTGCCTCTGCGTGATTGCTTACGTTGGATCTGCATAAGCCTACGTAGGCAAGTCAGAGGGACTACTTCACCCCTTCTTCTAGATGATGTGGTTGATCTGAAGCTAGATCTTGGCCCTCCTAGCTCAGAACCCCAGCCTCTATCTTTCTCCGGACTGACTCCAAGAGACACTGCGCTAGATCTGCGTGATTATTTGTAGTAATTGTGTCACCCTAGCTAGAAACTGCGTTGTCTCTCTCCTGTGTTGATGCTGCCTCTCTATGAAATGTATTCTTGGCCTTGCTGACCAATCTCTGCTTCTGCCCCTCTCCGGATCTGATCACTGAATCAAATCACTTAGAAAACCCAACCCTAGTGATTTGTTTTTTATCAAAAGTTGTGTCTTCTCACACAAATTTGAAAATTTTCAATGGCTCAAGTGTCAAGTGTGTTTTCCATAGGCCCCTCACCCTCCTTCTTATAATCTTTCATTGACTCTTCAACGGTCAAGATTAAAACATAATCAAGGGCTAAGATTAACTTGGAGGTGATCCATGACTTTATCTAGAAGATTCACACTTGATTTAATTAATACACTTTAGTTAATCAAATTCCCTAAGTTTAGACTTAGGAAAACATTAAAAAATGATTAATTAATTTAATTAAATCATCTCTAAATGGAATTTTCTAAAACCATTTCTGGGTTTTATGGAATACATGTGTCTTAGCCTATATAAAAAATTACAAGGCTATAGCACATCCGATGCTAGCATAAATCAACACTCCTTCTTAGCGAGGAAAGTGCTCTAGCAAAACACCTCAATGTGCTTCTGATTTGACTCTTGGAACATCTCTGCTGTGTTGTTGATGCTGCTCACCAACACTGCACAAAAAATGCTACAACTATACTGCTGCTGACTCTGCATACTGCTCCCAACTAGCACTATACTGCAACTCCCTCTAAATTCTGTAACCATGATGCTGCACTACGTAAGAATTGCTCTGCATTGCATGAGCACTACTCTGCACTGCGCTGCCTCTCTGTGCATTGTGTTGTTGCTGCTCATCTGCTGCTGTTGTTGCTACTCATCTCTACTACTGCTGCACTGCTGCTACTGTTGCAAATTGCAACAGAAAAACATACAAAATTGAACAAGTAGATCTGCAACTGAAAAATAAGACTGACTGTTGCTCTGCACTATGCTGAACTAGTGTGCATTGCGCTGCTACTGCTACTTCTTCTCTGTGCTGATCAGGCTCTAGTACTGCTAGCCACTGCATCATCTCATCATCTTCTACTGCAACTATCCACCCTGCTACTGTCTTTAGGCTTTCGTAGCTCATATGTGATCCAAGAGTTCGGAAATACTCTAGGATCCCGCTTCCTTGTTGATTATGGATCTACAAATCCAAATCAGCCCACTTTTCTCCTTTTGGAATATGAGCTAACATAGAAAAATCTTTCTTTGCCTCAATCTTGGCAGCTCCTGCATATGGATCTTCCTTTTCCTCTTTATCATTTTTCTTGAGAGGACATTGTGTGGCATAACGCCCCATTTCTCCACACCGAAATCACTTGATCTTGGATAGATCTTTCTCCTTATGCTTCTTTTTATCTTTTTATGCAAGGGCAATGTTATCTTCTTCCTCCTTCTTGACCTTTGAACTGCTACTGCCATCCTCCAAGTCGATTTTTAGGAAATCTCTCCTCAACTACTCTTGTTGTAATGCTGCCCACATTGCTTCCCATCTTGGAAGCCTTTATCTACCCAATATACTTTGGACTAAGACTTGATAATATTCAGAAACAGAGTTCAACGTGAGCCTTACTAGCTCTGAGTCTTTAGGAGCAGATCCTACTGCAGACAGTTGATCTCGGTTCTCCTGAATCCGAGACAAGAAGGAGTCAAAACGCTCTCCCTTCTTCATCCTGATATTCCACATCTTCTCTTCAAGGTGCATCTTCTATTACTCAGAAGATCCTTGGTACAACATTTCTAGCCCTACCCACATTTCTCTAGCAGTGATTTTGGCTGCTATGTGAGGTACAATGTGATCCTTCACTCCAACTAGGATCAATCTCTTGGCGCTAGCCATATTCTTCTTGAACTGCCTCAAGTGTGCTGCATCAAGAGGTTCTACAACTGCGCTGTCTATGAGGGCTTTCAGATCGTGTTCATCAAGGAGAAATTCTATCCTTGATTTTCAGATAACATAGTTGGAGGCACCCTCCAATCTATCTTGGTCACGCAGTCCGTTGCTGGCCATCTCCTCAACTGTCGAGACCTTCCTCGTACCCTCTGAACAGCTTTGACTTACACACTCCTTGTGGAGTAAGTCACTTCTTCTGCTGCTGCACAGGAAAAATTGAGTTTCTTTGAGTAAGAAACCCTCTGAGATTAAGAAATCCCCAACTGTGTTTTTCGAAATTTTCTGACGCTTATGCACCAGCTCTTACTGTTGTGCAGTAACTGCGTCCTTCAGCTATGCTTCTCTCCTACACTGCCTCTTTTACAACTAAAAAAGCTTACCCCTCTGTCAACTCTCTCAGAGGGAGCCTTTTCTACACTGAAATTTCCTCCTGGCCTGGACAACGTAATTTTCTGAGAAGGTCTACTGCTGCTTACGCTGATATGCTAGTTCTCTTCGTTTCTCCCGCACTTCAGCTTAAATAAGCTCCGATAACACGTTAAAAATCCTAGATCAGGATTCCTACTGCAACATATCTGAATTTATTCTTCCATTATTTGATAATTATTTCATTACATTGAAATACCGAAGTGATTACTCAAGCAGTCTACATAAATAATATTGCGGAATAAATCTAAGTGTTGAAACAATCTGAACAAAAATCAATGAAAAACAACCACATTGACACAATTATTTTTGGAATAAGTCCCTGGAAAAACCCAACTTGGGAAAACCGTTGTAGCAGATCTGAGGGTTTGTATTATTAAGCAGCAGAATTTTGAATACAACTAGGGTGTCAACATTCGGCAAGCCCTTTAGAGAAATCTAGACAACAAAAATGACTATGAGATATACCTCACTCAGCAAGTCTCTGGCTGATCTAAAACAACGTTGATGAAGCCCTCACCGCCTCTGCGTGATTGCTTACACTGGATTTGCATAAGCCTGCGTAGGCAAGTTAGAGGGAATGCGTCACCCCTTCCTGTAGTTGATCTGGCTGATCTGAAGCTGGATCTTGGCCCTCCTGGCTCAGAACCCCAACCTCTATCTTTCTCCGGACTAACTCCAAGAGACACTGCGCTGGCTCTGCGTGATTCTCTAGAGTAATTACGTCACCCTAGCCAAATATTGCTCTATCTCTCTCTTGCGTTGATGTTGCCTCTCTCTGAAATGTATTCTTGGCCCTCCAGACCAATCTCTACTTTTTCCCCTCTCCGGATCTGATCACTGAATCAAATCACTTAGCAAACCCAACCCTAGTGATTTGTTCCTGATCGAAAGCTATGTCTTTTCACACAAATTCGAAAATTCTCAATGGCTCAAGTGTCAAGTGTGTTTTCCATAGGCCCCTCACCCTCCTTCTTATGATCTTTCATTGACTCTTCAACGGCCAAGATTAAAACATAATCAAGGGCTAAGATTAACTTGGAGGTGATCCATGACTTTATCTAGAAGATTCATGCTTGATTTAATTAATACACTTTAATTAATCAAATTCCCTAAGTTTAGAATTAGGAAAACATTAAAAAATGATTAATTAATTTAATTAAATAATCTCTAAGTGGAATTTTGCAAAACCATTTCTGGGTTTTATGGAATACATGTGTCTTAGCCTATATACAAAATTACAAGGCTAAGGCACATATGATGCTACCATAAATCAACATTAGCCAAGCATCCATGTTGACGATGAAAGAGAGTAAGTGATTTTGTTAGGTCCCTATATTACTAGTGTAGTATCTTATTGTTGTTAGTGTAGCTCCATTATTGTTGTTGTACCATTGTAACCCCCATATTGTTATTATTGTGTCCTTACATTATTATTGTTAGGTTGGCTATGATTATATTGTTGCCCCATGGACTCCTATATATAGAAAGGAAGTTTTTTCATTTGTATCATCCAAGAATTGTTCATTTATGTAATATAAAGGAGGTTTCCCCCTCGAAGTGTCTAATTTCTAAGGCGTTGATCTCTCTCTTTTCTTCTATTTTTGGAGTTGGTTTCATAACATTTGGTATCAAAGCTTTGGATTCGAGGCTTTCGCTGCTCCAAACAGGTCATCGTGGCATTTTTGCCGTGACATTTTTTCTACGAAGGTTCAAAAGCTAAATTTTTACCATGCGAAGTCGAAATCCTGAGTAACTTCGTGTAAAAATTTTAAATATTGGTTTGCAATATTTTCGGAGATATGATCTGTGGAAGTAAGGGTTTTTTAAGGCTCTTGAATTTCATCTAAAAAAGGTGACCTTGGGAAAATCGCCATAACTCTCTCTTTGAGCATCAGATTGGAATTCTGTAAAAAGTGGTCGAAAGTACACAAAATGTAGTTTCTTGTGTATCAAGTTCAGAGTTGAAGGAGGAAACAATGACACGTGGCACACCGTACAAGTTTGATCTACTAAACCAGTCCATAATTAGGTCATTGTGGGAGATTGGGCATAAATTTGACTTGAAGAATCCAAATCAGGTCAGAACTGTGGCATTCGAGAGAAGAATCAGAAGGCTATTACATGAATGAATTTAAGATATTAAAGATATGAAATCACAGAGATAATTCAGTTTCAATATCGGGCTCCTCAAAAGAAAGAAAAATGTGTGTATTTGTTTTTCAAATTGCATAAGTCTTGTTTGAAAAACTAGTTTGAAGTGATTCCAAGGGCATATTGAAGCATATATATCAGTATTGGGTTCTAAAATCCCCCTAAAAATAATTCAACACCCATTAAGCCATCAGAATACTCTACTATGACTCATGAAGAGGAAGAAGTGCAATATGATATATCAAAATTACAAGAGCAAGTGCACCAAATTTCGCTCACGCAAAGAGCATCAAAAAATGAAATGGAAGTTTTGAAGAAGGCATGGAAGCTAATATGGATGGTTTGAAGAAAGACATGGAAGCTAAGATGAATGTCATGGAAGCTAATATGGATGACATCTAACCTAAGATGGATGACATCGATGAAAAAAAGAAAGACAACATGGAAGACATGAAGAATGATCTAAAAGCAAACATGGAAGGTTTCAAGAAAGGTTTGACAATGTTGATACAAGAAATGGTTCCTAATGGAGAAAATATAGTAGAGGAAAATCATGATGAGAAAAAAATAAATGTTAATCATGATTTCATAAACTCTAATGTTGGATGGAAGACTCACCATATTCCAAATATGGATATGAGGAAGTTTGATGGCAAGGATCCTGTAACATGGATACTACAGATAGAGAAATATTTTGATCTCCATAATGTGCAAAACACACAAAAGGTACACATTGAAACTTTACATTTGGAACAAAATACATTTGTATGGCATCGATAGCTTTGCTCTCGTAAAAAAAATTATCACTTGGGAAATTTTTATGGAGGAAATGATAAAACATTATGAGGATACAAAGAGCAACACCTTCTTTAGCCAATTGATAAATCTCAAACAAAAGGGTTCAATGGTGGAGCACATTGAGGACTTCCATAAATTGAGTATAAGGGTAGTTGATATTCCAGAGGGACACATGATTGATGTCTTCATAGGAACTTTAAAGGATAACATCCAACATGAGGTTCACTGATCTAGATTTATGCAGGAATGCAACAGAATAAACATATAACCATAAATACAGAGATGCAGCGGAAATAACACTTCATTTCATTAATATCAAAGAACTGAAATTTTCTTACAGACAGAATGGAAATAAAACTAGTTAGGGCGCTGGTAGCTATCTCTGAGAAGAAATGTGGTGGCTACAAGCCTTTGAACTGAGTTACAATGAGGCTCGAGGGCCTATTTATTATTGAGAAACAATGGAGAACTCTAAACATCCAAAAACCTAACCTTAGGAGATGAAGCGCCAAAACTATGGGCCCCGTTTGGGTAAATTGGTGTTTCAACTTCCCAAGGACATAACTTTAGCATACTATCTCCGTTTGACGCACATGGTACATCATTAGAAAGATCTATCTGAGGACTACAACTTTCGCCATGAATATCCATTCCAGAACGAAATGATATTTGCTAGAAGCTCAATGCCCAAAAAACGTCGTTTAGGGCCTCAAAATGGCTTCGAAAGTTCAGGACCCGAAAAAATGCTAAAAATAGTAAGTTGTGCCGAAACTGAAAAACTGAAAGAGGCAATGGTGGGGCCCCAAGTGGAATAGGCGGGTGGACACCAATATCCACCTGGATCATTCCTCCCCCCTTAGGAAGCAATGGTCCCCATTGCGTTGAGTTCATCCATGAGATGAGGAAACTTCTGCTGAATTTGGTCCCTGGTGAACCACTTGCCTTGGTGCAGGAGTTGGCCAGCTTTGACAACCCGATACAGTTGGATGTTCTGTTGGCGAGTGCTCTTTATTTTCATGTCCCTGATACAATCTATGGTGGCCTGTTCCATGCAGTCTGGGTTTAACTCTGTTGGTGTGAGTTGTTCTGCAATGTTTGAGGTGTCCAGTAGAGGTGGGAAGTAAGGACGAAGGCGATCCACATTGAAGACTAGGTGCAGACCAAGGAATGGTGGAATACTGAGCTCAAAGGCATTGTTCCCTACAACCTTGGTGATGGTGTACGGCCTGTATTGGAGTGGGCGAAGCTTGCGGTGGGGTCCAGTGAGGCGCTCCTTTTGAAAATGTAGCCATACTTTGTTGCCCACCTGGAAGTTGTGTGGCACCCGGTGTTGATCATGGCGTTGCTTGTACTTGGCATTGGCTCTATCCAATATATCATGAACCTGCTAGCGGATGTGTTGAATGCGCTCGATGAAGCTACTTGCTTTGTCAACTTCAGACTGGACATGAGCTGAATTGGCCTGAGCAGCTACAAATGGTATGGCTACGTCAATAGGACATAGTGGCTGGAATCCCAAGCCCACCTGAAAGGGCTTATGTGGAGTCAGGCTGTGAGCTTGAGGTGTAACTGTGTTTGAACATATGGGAGAGGCTCGTCCATATCGTGGATGCTTTGAATTGTACATGCGTAGAATATTCTGAAGCATTCTATTGACGACCTCTGTCTGGCCATCTGTTTGGGGATGGAAAGCTGTGGACTTGGTGAGCTTGGTATCCAACATTGACCAGAGGCTGGACCAAAATGTGCTGAGGAACCTACTATCCCGATCTGATATGATAGACTGTGGGATCCCAAAGTGCACCCACACCCATTCAAAGAAGAGTTTAGCAGTGGCTTCTGCTGTGATATTCTTCTTGCAGGCTACCATAATGGCCATCTTCGAGAATCTGCCGACGACCACGAAAACATAGTCATTTCCAATAAAAGGAAGGCCGAGCATGTAATCCATGGAGATGGATTCCCAAGGTCGACGTGGGGTAGGTAGCGAGGAGTATATAGGCCTTGCTTCTTGATGGTCGGTTTGGCAATGGCCTGACGGTGCGAGGATCGATGTGCTTCTTGACATTTCTAGAAAGTTCGACGATAGAAATGTATTCTGCGGGATTGCTACTATTTTCTCGACCCAGTAATCGGCGACTTGACGCGGAGTGTGCTTCCCATATCATCTTGGCATGCCCGCTTAGAGGAAAATGGAGTTGTCCCATGTGACATAAAAGTGCATCTTGGAGGTGAAAATTTGGAACTTGCGTACCCCCCAGGAGTGCCTTGTAAGTTTGGCTGAATTCTGGGTCACTCTCATAGAGAAGCAGCCAATCAGAAGTCTCGTGCCCACAAGCATTGAGTACAGTGGTGAGCGCCATGATCGGTGGTCAGCTGAGGCAATCTGCAACATGATTGGTGCTACCCTTCTTATACTTGATGTTCAAATGAAATTGTTGCATATATGTAGACCACTTCTGATGGCGATCATTCTCCAACTTCCCTTGTGTCTGTATGAACTGCAGGGGCATGTGGTCTGTATGGAAGATTGTTTCCTTCCCCAAAATGTAATGCTTCCATTGTCGACAAGCTTGCACAATGGAGTACATTTCTTTGTCATATGTGGGGTACTTGCGGGCTATGTCTTGCAGGCTATGTTAGACAATGTCTCCTTTGTGATACGCCACTAGATGTAGCATAGTGAGAGGCATCTGTCTCGATCTCAAATGGCTGTTGCAAGTCTGGTAAAGTGAGCACTGGGGTAGAACAGAGGCGATTTTTCAATTCTATGAACGCCTTTTGTTGAGGTTCCGACGAAAACAATTTTTCTCTTGCTCCTCCCTTGGTGACTTGACTCAAGGGCTAAGTGATATAAGAGAATCCCAACACGAACCTCCGGTAGAAATTAGCAAGACCCAGAAAGCTGCGAGCTCTGTTATAGTGGTTGGGGCTGGCCAATCTCGAATGACTTGGATCTTGGATGGATCCACATGCACCCCCCCTTCATCAATAATGTATCCCAGATATTGAACCTGGGTCATGCCAAAAGTGCACTTCTCCAAATTGGCACACAACTTGTGTTGCCGCAGTGTTTGGAGGACTTGTCGGATGTGGTGAATGTGCTCTTCCCAAGTCTGGCTGAAGATCAGAATATCATCCAAGTACACCACTACAAATGAGTTGGTGAATGGCCGCAAGATGTCATCCATCATCCTCATGAAGGTGGCGGGAGCATTCGTTAACCCGAAAGGCATGACCAGCCATTCGAAAAGGCCTTCCTTGGCTTTGAAGGCAGTCTTCCACACATCGGAGGGTTCAATTGGTACCTGGTGATACCCAGACTTCAGGTCGATCTTGCTGAAATATTTTGCACCTTTGAGTTGGTCCGAAGGTCATCAATCCGTGGGATTGGGTACCTATTCCGGACAGTGATCTTTTTCAGCGCCCGATAGTTAATACAGAGTCTCCACGTCCCATCCTCCTTCTGTACCACCACACGCATCTGCTCCGTCGGTGGCGATGAACTTGGTCTGATGTGACCTTTCCGCAACAGCTCCTTAATCTGCCTCTTGATTTCATCATTCTCAAGAACAGAGCGCCGATAGATCGGTCCATTGGGTAGCGGCGCACCTGGGGTCAGATCAATCGGGTGCTTGACCTGACAGTGTAGAGGAACCCCTGTGGGTGAGGTGAAGATGTCCCCGTACTCCTCCACAACCTTATCCATTTGTTGTTGTCATGCAGAGGAGCCCTGTCTGGAGGTCGTGGCCACAATCTTCTTCTTGCCCTGGGGGCGGATCATCAGGAAAACGAATTTCCTGGTTTGGGAAATGAGCTTACTGCATTGTTTTGCAGTAACCAAAGAGATAGCGGCAGGAGGTGGTACCTCTGGTATCATGTACAACTTATTTCCCAAAGTAACAATAACAGCACGAGGCCGAGACTCATACATAGCATGACGCTTCCAAAAGTATGGTTGTCCTAATAATACATCAGAAACATCAATAGGAGCAACGTCACATAATACCTCATCCGTGAAGGGCTTGATGCTATAGGGAAGGCGACACTGTCGGCTGACGCAGAGATCTCATCCTTGGTGAAGCCACCCGATGGTGTATGGATGTGGGTGAGCTGTGGTCGGCAAGCCCAACCGCTTCACAGCGTCTGCTGAAATGAGGTTCTTTTGGCTCCCATTGTCGACAATGAACTGTACAGGGGAGCCCTTTACCCACATCTGGGAGTGGAAGAGACGTTCCTCCTCCTCCG
Source organism: Pinus albicaulis (assembly GCA_034641835.2). NCBI lineage: Eukaryota > Viridiplantae > Streptophyta > Pinopsida > Pinales > Pinaceae > Pinus > Pinus albicaulis. Next base: position 685,033,277 of record CM076579.1, read on the forward strand.
GATCTTCCGGCTCCTCCTTCTGGATCTTTGTAGTGGCAACAGTGGCATTGGGCTCCGCATCAATAATCTGTTTCCCTTTTTCATTCCCCTTTTTAGGTTCTGATTCGGAGTCGGAGCATGCATCTAACTCAGAAGCCCTCATCTTGGGCACTAGCGACTGCTTGGCCCGACACTCGTGTTGTGAGTGGAGCTCTTATGGAACTCACACCACTTTCCCGTGTCCTTCTTTGGCTTTGCGGTGTTTTTCTTTTCTTGTGGCTTTGATGGGTTGTCTTTAGCCACCATGCCTTAGCTTTGTCCTTTGTTTTGCGGTTTGGAAGCACCTTTCCCTTGCTTTTGATTTGCAGATCCAAAGTCTCGCTTCTTCTGTTTGAATTTCTGCTCAATCTTGGCAACATACCGGTATGTCGTACTGTGTTTATGAGACGTCGCGGAACTCATCGAATGTATTTGTGCGCATACCGCGATACTTAAAAGACGAGATGTTTCTTGAATTCGATACCCAAATTTGTGCGTGTAAACGAATATATTCGTCAACTCATGCACATCTTGATCCCTTTGTTGTCGCAGTGTGGTCCATTGCATGTACTTGTCCTCATAGCTCCCCACGGGATAGTATTGTTCCTTGACAGCGTCTCGGAAAGAATTCCAAGTTGGTATGGCTGAGAACAGAGAGGGTTTTTTTTTTGTCCTTGTTCTCACAGTAGGTTTCCCACCAGTCCTTAACATGGGGGGTAGCTTTGAGGAGTGCAAAAATAATCTTCTCCCAGTCTGAAAAGTCATGAACAGTGAAATATCCTTCTAATAGATTCAACCATCTATCTACGGCATCTGCATCTATTTGACCCTCAAATATGGGAATGTAAAAATTTACTTGTACCTTAAAAGGAGTCACACCTCCAGTGGCCGCCGGAGTGCATGCGCCGCCGCCGTTGAAGGATCTGAGCAAAGTTATCCATCATCGCGTTCCTTTGTTTTTCGAGGGCCTCCTCGAGCAATATTTTGATAGGATCTCCTGCTCCCTCATCTTTCTTTTCGTTCCCCATGGGTGTCCGTCGAGGTTTGCGAGGCTGATCTTGCAAAGGTTCCACCAGATCAAGCCCTAGCTCCTTATACCCCGACTTCGTTGGGGACATGCAAAGAAGGATCGAGAAAAGACATACCGCTTTTATACCACTGATCTAGATTTATGCAGGAACACAACAGAATAAACATATAACCATAAATATAGAGATGCGGCGGAAATAACACTTCATTTCATTAATATCAAAGAACTGAAATTTGCTTACAGACAGAATGGAAATAAAACTAGCTAGGGCGCTAGTAGCTATCTTTGAGAAGATATGTGGTGGCCACAAGCCTTTAAACTGAGTTACAATGAGGCTCGAGGGCCTATTTATTATTGAGAAACAATGGAGAACTCTAAACATCCAAAAACCTAACCCTAGAAGATGAAGCACCAAAACTATGGGCCCCGTTTGGGTAAATTGGTGTTTCAACTTCCCAGGGACGTAACTTTGGCATACTATATCCATTTGATGCACATGGTACATCATTAGAAAGATCTATCCGAGGACTACAAATTTCACCACGAATATCCTTCCGAAACAGAATGATATTTGCTAGAGGCGCGATGCCCAAAAAACGTCGTTTAGGGCCTCAAAACGGCTCCGGAAGTTCAGGACCCGAAAAACTGCTAAAAATAGTAAGTTGTGCCAAAAATGAAAAACTGAAAGAGGAAATGGTGGGGCCCCAAGTGGAATAGGCGGGTGGCCACCAATATCCACCTGGATCATTCACCTTTGGGAACCTGATTCATTGAAGAAGGCATTCAGGTTGACAAGAAAAATTGAATGTAAAATTATGGCGACAAGAAAGCCTACCACTCACATCTATAAAGATGGAAGTGTTGCTACTCCTAGACTTCCACAACCTACAAGGTTGACAACACAACAATTGAAAGAAAAAAGAGCAAAAGGGCTTTGCTACAGTTGTGATAGAAAATACACTAAAGGTCATAAGTGTACTGAGAAGAAATTATTTTACATAGATTGTGAAGAGGAGGAAGAAAATGAACATGAAACTTCAAAAGAAGAGGATATACACCGGGAACTGACCCTAGAGAAAGAAGAAATGAGTCTGACCATATCCTATAATGCATTGGTAGGGATTACCAATCAAACTATCAAGATAAGATATATCAAGAAGAAACAGGTAATAGTGTTGATTGACTCGGGTAGTACCCATAATTTTTTCATTGTAAGGTAGCCAATGAATTGAATTGCTTCCTATACCCAGCACCAAAATGTAAAGTGATGGTTGCAAATGGAGGAACTATATATTTCTTTGGAAAATGCCATAATATCAAGCTAACCATGGGGGAATATGTATTGAATAGTCTAATGCTTTCCATTCCAATGGGAGGTGCTGATGTTGTACTAGGAGTACAATGGTTACAATCTTTGGGGATGGTAGCTTTTAATTTTCAAGAACTTTTCTTGAAAAATTTTTCGGAAGGAAAGGAAGTCGAATTACGAGGTATTGCAGGGAAGCCAGGAAAGATAATAAGCTCTAATGTCATGACAAAGCTTCTGAAAAAAGAAAAACGAGGCGTAATTGCACAATTATGCTCACTAGAAGTTCCAACATCAAAATCATCTATTTATCCAGATCTCCAAAAAGTCTTGGACAACCAGTCCAAGGTGTTTGAAAATCCTAAAGGAATCCCACCTATTCACCATCATGATCATGCTATTCATTTGATTCTAGGAAGTGTTCCTCCAAAGATCAGGCCTTACAAATATCCTTATGTCCAAATCGAAATTGAACGCATGATTGCAGAAATGTTAGAGGCTGGTATAATTCAACCGAGCCAAAGTTCTTTCTCTGCTCTAGTAGTATTGGTGCACAAGAAGGATGGATCATGGTGCATGTGTTCGAATTATAGGGAGTTCAATAAGCTCACTATTAAAGATAAATTTCCCATTCCTCTGACTGATGAATTATTGTATGAATTACATGGAGCAATTTATTTTACAAAGTTGGATCTTAATTCAGGATATCATCAAATTAGAATGAAGGCTGAAGATATTCCGAAAACAACATTTCGAACTCATGACAGTCATTATGAATTTTTTGTCATGCCTTTTGGCCTTAACAATGCACCTTCTACATTTCAAGGGTTGATGAATTCCATTTTCAAACCATTCCTCAGAAAATTTGTGTTATTAGTTTTTGATGATATACTAATCTACAACAGGTCTTGGAAGGATCATGTTCAACATGTTGACACAGTGCTCAAACTGTTGGAGGAGTTACTAACTAAAAAACCATAACCATAACATTGTAATTGCAACACCAGAAAGAGGAGTCGAAATTAAATTAATTACCAGCAGGCCTAGTGTAGACATGTTCTGGAATACCTCAATGGGATCTAGGTGTCGACCCTCCCACCACTTACTTGTCTAACCAATTGCATTCACCCTCACAACCATTTCAATTATGCAGTGAATCAAACCAACTGTAAGGAAAGAAAGTTGGAAGGATCGACAAGGAGGGCATGGGACTTCCTTCACAGGCCTAACACAATTCTAGATGCAAGGGAGGAAATATCCCACAAGAGGCCCGATGTTGCAACAAAATGTCGAGAAACAACAAAGAAACTCCAACAATATCAAAAATAAGTAATAGTCTCACAAAATTCTAGTTTAATGTTCTAAATCATCATAACTATAAATATGTGTGATTACATGAGAATGGTTACCCACACCACTCCCCTCTTTATTCCTAGTGTAGTGGCAAGGTGGCATGCCTTCATCCATCCCTCCTTGGGCACACACTCCAACACCCCATCTAAGTGCACTATTTGTTTATTATCATAAATCAATGTATAATCATTAAAAATATATTAAAAACTTAGTTCAACTTTTTAAAAATTATATACATTTGAAATTCATATATGTGCAATCACTTTTAGGTAATTTTTATATCATATATTTTGAAATAAATTAAAAGTTTATATTAATAATTTTTAATGCCTTTTCTATGGAAATATTTAAGTAGCATTTTAATTTTTTTTAAGATAAAATACCACTAAAATTACAATTCAAATTTCCATTTTCATTTTCTATTTTTTGATTGGGTGGGAATCTAGATCATCTTTTAAATCATAAAATATCAAAATATATATATATATATATATAAAACAAGAGATATCGAAAATCCCTTTTGTTAATCTTTTCGATGATCATAAATTAGAAAAGCCAGGTGTATATATATATATATCGAATTGTCTTATATAACATCGTAAGTATTTTTCAATTGACTTGAAAATATGAATTTATTAATAGAAAATCTAAATATTAATGGATAATTTTAAGCACTTTCTCAATAGTATTGTTGATTGCTATTCTAACTTTATTCGCAAGAGAAAAAAATCACATAAAAATAATTTGGCTGAGATACATCATCTCTTATATATTTGATTATAAATAGTTTTATTTAGATAATTAACCTATATTCATTTTTAATTTATTTTTATAGAGTGATTAAAACATAATTTGAATTGATTTTTTATACTATTTCAAGAAAGAAATTTTTATTAAAAAAATTTACAACATAAATAAAAATTATTTAATAAAAATTTATAAAATTAAATTAAATAGATACTAAATAAATTTAACAAAATTAAATAAGTAATACAAAATTAATGTTGTAAATTTATTAGGTTGAAAGATTCTCTACAACCCATTATAAAGTAGGTGTGTAAGAATTAGATGTTAAATGTTAGATGTGTAAGTATTAGATATGTAAGCATTAGATGTGTGATGTGTAGGAGTTAAATATATGAATATTTTTTAAATGTCGGGCTCAAAAGTATACATATGCTATGTTATTGCAAAGAGAGGCGCTCTCCATCCTAGTATGGTAGAGATGTTGTAATGTAATGTTTAACATTTGACTAAGTGAAATTGTATAAAAATTTAACAAAAAAAAATTAAAAACAAATTTGAACAAAAAGATTAATGTAATTTACATTTTAACTCGGTCAAAATAAAATAAAAAAATAAAAATAAAAGTAACAAAATAAAAATAAAAATCCCTATAAAAATAAAAATAAAAATGGCCCATGGTATCCATGTGGAGTATAGCCTATTTAAAGGGGAAATTAAACCAGCAAAGATCCATCGTAAATTCGGATCTACCAAGTGCCGAGAGGGACCAAATCTATTATCAATTGGAAAGAGATTTGATCCCTCTCGTCGCTTGGTATATCCAGAGTTAAGATGGATCTATGCTGGTATTATGTTATGTAAACGTTTTTACTTTGCCAAATTACATTGATTTTTTTTTTTTTTTTAAGATTTAAAATAAATAAATAATTAATAATTAATAATACAAATAAATAACCCCTAGATTCGGGTTCTCGCGAGACCACTAGCATGATTCCCTAGTCTTACCGCCAACAACCACCACTTGGAACACTTCCCTCACCAAGTGGCATTCATGGCCTTTAATCCTCCTCACTGGTTCTCGTTGTCCCCATACTATGCTCCCCTCCCTCGCTTGTGCAATAAATTGACAAAAGCCATGGACATTCTCTTCTCCATGTTTCATTCTCCCTCAGTCATTCCCTCCAACGCTCCCTCCAGCTTCGACTTTGCGACCTTGTTCTACTGCCAACTAATAATGAATAGTGATAGGGGGAGAGATCGACACCCTAACAGGGGAAGAAGTTGTGGGTATCTCCCCACCACCTTCGACGACGTTGAAATTGTTGTGATGTTTGATTATGGCATCCCAGAGTCTATCAAAATAGATGTTCTTGCAATGGAGGAAGCAAAGATCCGCAGAGGTTTCCCGATGCTATGGGCTCTCTGGAACCTATTTTCCCGCCATCTTAAGGAGAGAGCCTAAGAGAGGCTGAAAGCCTCTAGATCGATAGTTGAGCTCTCAGCCCACCAGAGTCATTCTTTCTCCTTGCTCAGATGCTTAGACACATACCTTTGCATTGAATTTCCGCCAAACATCCCTTCCTCCTCTTCTCCTGCTCTGTCTCCCTCGTACTGCCCTCCTATCAGTTCCTCATCTCCACCTATCACCTGCGATCACGTGGCCCATCCCCCTCCCTCCCATACTCCTATCCCTTTGATGGTCGACGCTCCTCCCCCCTCCCCTCCTCGCCCTAGTCCCTTCAATTGTTACATCCTAAAGGAGCTCCCGACGGATATTGGCAACATGCAAGCTCAAGGTAGCGCCCAAGTTCAATGAGGCTCCAACGTGATGACTATGCAGTTCCAATGTGACAAAATATAACACTCCAGCCTCATGGTGATTCTCAGGTTAGTTCTCTTAATCTGGTTTGGCTGAATGGCAGGTTGCCTTCCGTGTTCATTTTGATTTGGTTGGCAAATATGTGGCATAAAGCCTTGAGGCTCGCTAACAAGTTTGGCACCACACATGTTTTGGACTCTAATGAAAATCAACGTAATGGTAGATCTTAGGCTCATGTTTTTTAATAATTTCCAATTGTTTTTTGATAATTGCAAGACCTCTGAGCTCTGGTTTCTCCTTTTGGAACAAAGTATTTCAGTTCTCATCTCTGGTTTCCTCACACAGGGGTAGAGAATGCACTCATGGATGTAAATTACGTAAAAATGTTGTCTGTTAATATAATCTAAATATACTTGCTTACAAAAATAAATAATAAAAATAAATAAAAAATCAGTAATTAATAATTAATAATTAAAATAAAAGTGAAATAAAATATTAAATTTACTGGAGGTTTTTGGGCTCTAGATTTTTACATCCCATGGTTTGGCCCATGGCATTCTTCTCTAATAGTCAAATTACATAAAAATAAAATTAAAATAAAATTTTAAATTATAAAAAAAATTTAATTTTAATAAAATTGGGATAAAATAGTAAATTTATGGATGAAGATTTTTGTTCTAGGTTTGCACAACTCATGGTATTATTTCTAATGTCAAATTACATTAAAAAGAATAGTTAATAATTAAAATAAAATTGAGATAAAATAGTAAATTTACAGACTAAGGTTTCCGGGTTCCAAGTTTTATCAACTCATGGTTTTGTCTGTGGTATTCTTCTCTAATGTAGCCTATTTAAAGGTATTTGTCACTAATGTAAGACATTCATTGCAATAAAAGCTTTTAACTAGATCAAAATAAATCCTAATTTCCACAACAAATATCATAACCTTGAGAAATTTTCATATCCAATATGGCAAAGGAAATCATTCAATAAAGGAACACTACATGAAGACTTTATAGCTCTAGGGATGCATGTTTTCTAGGTAAAACTTTAGAGAAACAACCTTTCACACTTTGTTACATAGCCTTCATAGATTAGTTTTTTCCAAGTTGTTATGCATCTTATTCATTTTATTTTATATGTTTGAAATTTTACTCTTGAGTTTTAAGAGAAACACGAGCACACAATAAAATAAAATTTGTACATGCATTCCTACATTTTGGGTTATATTTTTTTTACTATATTAAAATTTATTGAAGTTGCTCAGTTTAGATTGTGTCAACCATTAGTTTTAATCTTCAAATGAAAATTCACTGGAATATGTCTATTAGATATTCATAAGAACTTAGTTTGGATATAATTGTTATTGAGTTTTATTTAGGTGATCAAATGATAGCATACAAAATAATTAGGAGATCAAATGATCGCATCAAAAATAAAATTAAACGAATGATAGAATATCGTCAACTCTTGCAAAGAAAAAGATATACATTCTTATTGGGTTTTACGGTCTAACAACAAAGTTTCAAGTAGATTGTCTTAACTACCTGACTTATATATATATAACCAACCTATATCCATGTTAAATTCAGATCTATAAAGTGTCAAATCTCTCGAAGTGCAAACATTTTCTCAAGTTTTGCACTAAAAAAAGAGCCGCTTGCACCATGAGAGATTTGATCCCTCTGGGCACTTAATAGATTCATAGTTAAAATGGATCTAAGCTGGTCTAATGAAATATTTTTATACACTACAGTATAAAATATGTCATATATCATATCATAACCAGAGTCACATAGATTTTTTATACACTATAGTACAAATTGTGTCATATATCATATCATAACAAGAACCACATGGTGGCAATGTCACTGCTTTTGCATGAAAACTACAAGCTAAAAATACAAAAGCAGTGACATTTCCATTTCCAACATGGCCCACCACTAAAATAATAATGAGAAGAGTTGTAAGAACACCTCAAGCATATGAGGAAGAGTCATTGTTTTGCAACTTTATTAACGTTAACCTGAAAAACATGATCTTCAACAACCCTCCAGTCTATGAATGTTAATGTAATTGCTAAAAATATTATCTTCTTTTGTTGTCCAAGACGTGTGATTGAAGCGCTCATCTCTTGAACAACAAGGAGATCTACTCATCCTGTCAAAATATTAGAAATATCTATACTCTCAGCCTTCTCCCTCTAGTACTCTAGATCATGTAGAAGAAGGGGCTCTCTTCATAAAAATTATATGATTTTAGCTTAATCGGGTGCAATTCAATGAAATATCTAAGTGGGATGTAATGAAGACATTATTGAATAAGAAAATATAAATAAATACGTAATGAACATGACAGGGCCCAAAAAATATCAATGTTGAATTACCAATCATGTTTAATATATTTGCGAATAATTGGTCTGGCATAAAATATTAGATGGCCCATGGGCAAGGATGGAAGCTCGTGGAATTTGATGGAAAAATTGTTCATAATGGGATGATTTTTCCATCAAATACAACCAATTTTTTTTTATTAGTTACTGTAATGGAAACCAGAACTGGAGTTGCAAAAATTGACTAAGTGTTGTAGAGTTGAAATTGCTATGTTGCCCACGACATATGCATATAATTCAAGAGTTCATTAATTGACATGGGAAGGATTATGTGGTGGCTCTAAATGAGTGCATTATTTTATTTTTTTAACAAAAAACAAAAAAACGCTACTCATATATTAATATGATAGTACATACATAGCAGTTTTAACTTCATTTTTCCCACCTTCCACCATTGTTTAGAGAGTTTTTCAGCGACATTACAATAAATAGAGATTGTTGTAAGAGAGCTATAACTTCCTAACTATGATAGAAATTGTACATCTAATACAATTTCTTTGTATCACAATTAAACTCATCAAAATATACTTCAAATTTAAATCCTGTAGATAGACGAAATGCTGAGTCTCAACATCAAAACGACTCCTTATTTTGCTTCATTTTCTTCGTAGTCATCATTCCTTGCCAGTTTTCTCCGCCTTTATGCCTCTTTATCCGTCCTTTCCTTCATATGAAAGGATCATTCATCTCTTGCTAAATTCTTTGATTTAGATATTTGACTGTAATTATGAGAAGTTGACCTGACCTTCGTTAATCAATTTTCCTTATGAGAATTCAGTAAAGAAAATCCTACCAGTGTCCTTAATTATTCCTCTTTTTGAGAGCATATCCTCCCTCCAGTTATGTTCTCTGTAGATATGTTGCAGTTGGATCTTTTGGAATTTGTTGATTTTCATTATGATGCTACTCACCAATTTTTTCAGGATTGGAGGGGAAAATTTGTGAAATCATTGACCCAATCTATTACACCTTTTGCATCTCTGAAGACGAAAAAATTCTGAATATTGAGCCATTTTTCCATTGTCAACACTCCCCATAGGGCCATTACCTTTGCCTTTTTATTTTTTTCCTTCCATCCCTCCCACAAAAAATGAGAGTGTCTGTCCCGGGACATGTAGATAATTGTCCCACATCCACACTCCCTCCTCCTTCATGCTCCATCGAGGAATCTGACCAGAAAAGAGTGCCACAATTCCTTTTCCTTGCATGTCCTGTTTCTCTTAATCTTCAGGTCTTTTCCAATTTCTTTGAAGATTGTAATACTTTATGACATTTTCTTTGACCCTTACTGGTTTTAGTTCAAATAAAAATGCATTTCTGCTTTTCCAGATTATCCATGAAATGATAAGGGGGAGGTATTTATATCATTTTAGTTTTTTTTTGCCAAATCTGGAAGCATGCTCTAATATTATGTTGATGCGTGATTGTTCTAATCTGCAAAGAATCCCTGCATCCTTCCCAAACTGCTCTTGCATGTGTACAGTTCAACAGTAAGTGGCATGTATCATTGCTGCACATCGGACACATGCCCAGTCCATAAAACCCTCTTCTCTGTAAGTTTATCCACGTAGGATTTGGTCGTTAGCAGTTAACCAACATACGCATTTGATTTTGAGAGGAAGTTTTCCTTTCCAAAGTCTGTGTGACTAGTTTTCACATTGAAATTTTTTCCCCTCTCTAGGGGGGCCGAGGTATATTTCTTTAACCAATCGATCCCCCTTCCTAAGGCTTCCTCCCCACACCATGAATTATTGTTTCCCCTGTACCTGAAGCCTAATGCCTGCCAAATTTAACTGGTTGATGTAGCCTAATGATTCCACTTTGTGCCTCTCTGGTATGCCCAATGTATCAACACTCAACCGCTTCTTTTTGTCTACACTCCTCTCATCAAAGTGATGGATATATTTGATGAAGGTAATGCCCCTATTGTGCAGGTAAGAAATAATCTATTCTTAGAGTGTATGATTACCCACCATCCCACATATGGCATCTAATCCCACTTTGATCCTTGTACCATCTCTTGCCTCCCATCTAATGAATCCTACGACCCAATGAATATTATGCATCACACTCCTCCATATGATCGAACAACCTATCATTTTCCTTGCCCCGTTTCTGATCCAACGATGAAAATCCATTCCATACATGTACTTCCTTTTTATTAGTTGTTCCCATAGGAAATTAGCAGATAATGCTCTCCACATGTTATTAATTAACAAAGATTTGTTGAAATTCATTGTATCCCTGATGCCCCATCCTCCATCCTCTACTTTTCTTGAAATGTATTCCCATCTTATGATGTGAAATTTCCTATTCTATTTTGTACTAAGGAAGTGTGACATAATAGAATCTATATTTTTAATGATTTTTCTTGGAAGGAGAAACTATCGCATCCAGTAGATTTCCAATCTTTGAAGAAATGATTTAAGCATCACTATCCTTCCTCTCGCTGACAGATGTCTATTTTTCCATCCTGTAAGTTTTTTTTGAAATCTTACAATGATAGATTCCTAATCTGTGATGCCGTAAGCTGTGGGTTTTAGCCAGAAACCCAAATATGAAAACCCCTCATCTATTGCACTTTGCTTCACTCCTAAAAGCACCGAGATATTCTTGTTGTTGTTTAGCTCCCCTTTCGACCCCATCAACATTGACTTCCAGTCATTCTTATAAATTCCTGTCAATTTGCCAAATGATGCGAAGATATTATGAATTTATTCCCATTCCTTAATGGAAGACTGCCCTCCGATTAACAAATCATCCACAAACATAAGGTATGAAACGGAAAATTGTCTGTCCATTCTTACTCCAATGATCAAGCCCTTATCCCTTGTCGTGTTCAATTTTATGTTGAGGAATTCCATGACTAATAGGAATAAAAGAGGTGAGAGGGCGCATCCCTGTCTCACACCTCTGTGTGCTTGGAAAAATTTAGTTGGAAGACCATTGATGATGATTGCGAAATTGGAGGAAAGTAGACAACCCATTATCCATTTGACGTTTTTGCTGGATAATTCTATTCGAAATAGAGCCAACTTCAGGAATCCCCAATCTAGACAGTCATATGCCTTTATAAGGTAAACCTTGAGTAAACAAGCCTTCCACTTTCGTGTTTTGATGGTGTGAATATTTTCTTTGGAAATCCCTATGGCATCCCATATCTTCCTTCCTTCTAGAAACCCAAATTGTTCTTGTGTAATGTGTTTTGACAACGCCCCTTTAATCCTACATGCTATCAATTTGGATATCACCTTATACACTGAATTGCATAATGAGATCAGCCTAAAGTCCCCAAAATTTTTAGCTGTCGCTTTCTTGGGAATTAATGCAATAAACATCCCATTCATGGCTCCCGAAAAAAGACCCATTGATTTTGGATTCCTCCACTTCCCCCAAGAGGTCTAGAAGAATCAAATCTCTGTATTTAAGAAAAATCTCCACTCCCCAACCATCCAGACCCAGACTCTTATCCTTAGGACATTCCTTCATTACCTTTAAGAGCTATTTCCTAGTGATCGACCCTCCTAGAATGTGATCATCTTCTTCAGGTGTAAACATAACAGGCATCAATGAAATATATTTCATGGGAGAGTCCTGGGAATTTACCTATGAAACATATTTCCCTTTAAAATGTTCATATGCCACTTTCTCAATGCGTTATTGGGTGCAATTAATTCTTCCCTCTGCGTATTTGATAGAGCGAATACAGTTTTGGGATTTCCTGCTATTAAACTGAGCGTGGAAAAAAATATAGTTTCTATCACCTACTTTCACCCATAAAGCTCCGATCTTGATCGTAATGTCTTCCTCCATGTGTTTAAGAATTTTGTTCTTTCTGCCTTCCAGTGCTATATTTTGATCCCTGTATGCCTTGGAGAAAAATAATGGATCAGTCAGGTCATTAAAAAATCTCGCACATGTTTCGATTTCTCTTATTTCCTTCATCTCATTCTCTTTGTGCTCCTTTACGGATTGGCTTACCTCCACCTTCAACGATTTAAGTTTCGGATATAATTTAACCATTGGGATGTTAGAGGTTTGTGCAGGCTTCCTATTCCACACCCTTTCTACCAGCACCTCGAATTCTGCCAACTCCATCCATCTCGGATTGAATTTGAATGGAAATGTCCTCCTCTCAGTCAAACCCTCCCAGGATAGCAATATGGGCATGTGGTCTGAGATTCTCACTGGAATGATACAAGATCTCAAATGTGTAAGTAGATTGCTCAGATTCATACTAATCAAGAACCTATCAAGCCTCTTCGAAATCCCCTCATTTTCTACTCTTTCGTTCCGCCAAGTGGGACTTAGATGGTTTGGAAAAATATCTACAAGCACCCTATCCTCCAGCATATCTCTAAAATAGGTCGATAGACCATCTCCCTGCCCTTGCTGCCCCAAAATTCATCCAAATCCATTATGAAATTTAAGTCTCCTACCACTATTAGTGAATTCAACCTTGTGATTCCTATCCCATTGATTTCATCCCAAAACTTTCTGCATTTGATGTAAGAAGCATATATATTATATATGTGGATTCTTTGTCTGTTGTCCATCGTATGTCATAAGAGTACAATCCATTTACGAAGAGAAAAATCTCTCATCTCAAATATATTGGGGTTCAAACATATCCCCAACCCTCCATACATGCCATTCACACTGGTGGCACAAACAGATTTGTGAAAGATTAATGCAAAAATTTCAATGTAGAATTTATTAGGAGATAGAGTTTAGTAACCAACTTTGATACCATGTTAGATCAAGAAAATATGTAATAAAATATAACAAATAATCTAATTGTCCTATTCTCCTATGCAAAGCACTGAATCAATTAATAAATAAAAATTGCAATAAACAAGAGAGACAAGAGAAGACATATTTTACATTGTAAAATTCGAGAATGGGGAAACATCCATAAAGGTTGAGCTCCTATTCTTTGGGGAAAATATACAATATTATAATGCAAGAACATATGATTCATATTGGATGATCATTATATTATTTTTCATCCATCTTGATGCTTTTAGAATGTGAAAATTGGAGGAATCATCTCACAGGACCATTTTTATTGATAGGTCCTAGTCAGGCGAATTTGAGTATAAAACCTTCCAGAAGTAGTTTGAGGAATAAAATGACATTTTTTTGGGCTAAATTTTTTCCTAATAAGTGCTGCACCCCCTAGCATTTTTCTACACTCATATACCCTTCCAACGTATGCAAAATTTATGCCACCCAGAAGTTGACCTTCTCATTTGAGCACCATGATTCGAGAGGATGCCACATCAACCCCCATTATTCAAAGAAAATGGGTTATACATGTCATTATGATGAAAAGGAATCTAGAAGAGACAATATTTTAACTCTAGTTAAAAGTTGAAGGAGTCAAACTCAACCACTAGTAGGCTATAGGGTTGTGTTATAACCGAGCCACTAGGAGGAAAATGGATGCCATTCTATTTGAGTGTATTTTGTTCCATATATGAGCATAATATATGAGAGTAGATAGAGAGAGAAAACAAATAGTGTTTGTGCATTATAGTAGCTCATAAGCCATAGGTCTCACTCCTTTTCACTTCCATTAATTTCCATTCTAAGAAAGAGAGAGCAAAGAAATATCACCTTCCAACTGGGATTACCCCTATAAGGGTTTCCCATATTATGTATTGTGTCCATTGTGCTTTTATATTTTCAAATATATTTTAGTAGATATGTTGTGACAAAATATCCATTGAATATCCACAACAGTTTACAAACCATATTGGTATCATAGTAGTTTTCTTTGGGTGTGTTGATGGGAGATGCAGGGAATCCAGATTGGTTGAGTTGAAAGTCATAAAATTAATCCATGATTGATGAATTTAGTAGTAACTTTGCAAATCACATAGATGAGTGGTTTGTGCATCTAGAAGCACTATCATAGATATAAACTAAAATTTGAGCCTCCTCATGGTGACCCTAACTAATAAGCTTATGCTATTCAAATAAGATGGAGGTTCTAACACAGGGGTTGGATTATAGGGGAGATAAGGGGACTGGGAAGAATAGAGAGGTATCTGTTGATGGGGGTGTTTACACACCTAATTCAACAAGGAGGAAGTGACCCAAACCTAGGTTCTTTAATAGCCCAACTATTTAGAGTAGTCACCCCTGATGGGTTTATAGGTTTTGTTGGCCTCAGATCCTTTCTTCTTATGAAGGAGTGAATCCGAAAAGACTAATCCTAATCTAAAATAAAATTATCCTATACTAATATAAATTAATCCTATACTAAGCTATGATTAAAATAAACTATAATTAATTATCAGTTTGAATCAACGAACCTAAATCTAATATGAGTATGAAAATAAAAGAATCTAATATGAGTATGAAAATAAAAGGTTGATTGTTCCACTGTTAATAAAATACGATATCCTAAGTAATTCTCATTTATATTTTTCATTTAGAAATTATAATTAAGAAATATAATACAATAACTACTATTAAATTAATACTATAATACAAAAGCTAAACCATGGTACATGATATACAAGATTTATAGTACAACAAATAAAATGGACCTAAATATAACATAACTGGCTAAAAACGAAGGATGCTCCAATGATAAAATTTACAAAAAGTATTTATAAAATGGAATTAAATTCTATTCCTAAATGAAACTAGGAACCAAAACTATTTTTCAATGTAAATAATAATAGAATAAGTAACTATAAATATACATGTTGCTTATCCTAGAATACAAAAACAGACCAACTGTGTTTACTTTCAGATTTTACATTAAGAATAAATGCAAATACTAACTAATATACAATTCTAATTATTGCTTGGCCAAGACAGATAAAAGGGAAAATTAATGTAAATGATCTCTTTTAAATTCATATATTTAATCATTGGATTTATGAAAACAATCAATAAAACCACTAGATAAAGTAATGGTATGAATGAGATAATAATCTACAACTACCCCATTACTATTAATTTGTAAACAAGAAATGACATTTTATGTCAACTTGAATATTTGGAAAAAAATTCAAGAAGTTAAAATTAAATTAATGTCCGGATTAATATTACTTCTTAGGACACAGGTCACTCAAGAATAATATCAATCAGATGAATCAATTACAAAATTAAATAATGTTTTGATCATCAAAGAAATGTGATAAGAACAATTTTTTGCGTTTTTCTTTGAGAGTAAATTCATTAAGAAATAACAACATCCTCTAAATCTCGGAATAAATTATAGGAGAATAAAGAAGATATTCATATGACTATGGAACATAAAGATAGAATAACCAAATTGAATGCATCAAACCAATGAACTTTTATTAAAAGTATTCCACAGTCAAAATTCCACCAGCATTTACTTGTCCCAAAATTTCCCTTTCAGATCCCCCTTTTCATAAAAAAAAGAGGGGTATATATACACACATGCTTACACCTTTTGAGATCAAATAAAAACTATTTTTTTTTTCGACAGTCGGTTATAGAAATAAAGAAAAAATGTTGAAATTTTAGGCCTTTTGGCCGAATGACCAAATTGAAATGAACATGTGGTAGACAGAGTTCCCATACGGGGCTAAAAGCAGGTAGACAATGATAGATAATATCCCAGGCCGTGAAATTAGAGATGATTGTCTCACACACATGGAAGACCTGCCACATAAGCAAACTAAGATTAGAACAACTTATAATAATGCTAAAAATTGGCTGCTACAAATATTTGATTTTGTAGCGGCCTTTTATTTAAAAAGAGAAAAACAAATTAAAACAAAACATACCTAAAGAAATTCACATGCATAGAAAGTGTTGGGTGTGTTATATTCTTTCCTCGAGTAATTTTTTTTGGACCCTATATTAGGTGGGCATAACCACCTATGGTTTTGTGCATGGGTTTGCACATGGTTTTGGGCATGATGGTTTTCTGCTCATGGTATTTTGTTAATGGATTAGGGTTTATGAAAGCTTCAAGATGTATATATATATATGTGTTGTAACATTGAAAGGAATATAATGAAAAATCAAGCTAGTAGTCCCAGTTTTGGGATCTAGGGGGGAATATCTATGTATATATGTTTTATGTTTTATGCTCTCGCTATTATTTTATTTTTTGTTTTAAGAGTTTGTTTGCAGATAATTTCTGTACAAGGTTAAAAAATACATTTGGTATCAAATTTGTTTCGGATTCAAGGGGATGCCTTTGCTGCTGAGAGTTTTTTTTGCTCGGGCTTGTGGTAGACCCTGTTTGTTGGGAGATCTACGGGATCGATTCTTGTAGTGAAATAAGATGGCGAGCAAAGGAAATATAGAGACAGAGAAATTTAATCGTCAGAGTTTTGAGTTATGGAAGCTCAATATGGAGGACCTGTTGGTGGATAAAGATCAGCGGATCATGGTAGATCTAGGTACTAAACCAACGACAATGTCAGATGAAGACTGGGTGAAGTTGGATCCGAAGGAAAATAGAACAATACAGTTGTGTATCTCAGATTTGGTATTCTTGAATGTATCTGGGGAAGCTACGATGAAGGATTTGTGGGACAAGTTAGGGAATTTGTACCAATCTAAGTCTCTGGTGAATAAATTATTCATGCGGAAAAAGTTGTATAAACTGAGGATGAAGGATGGAGACTTGGTGACAGTGCATTTGAACTCCTTCAATACTGTGGTAAGTCAAATTTCATCTGTTGATATTAAAATCTTAGATGAAGATAAGTGCATTAGTTTTGCTACCATATTCGTGGGATAGTATAGTTATTGCAATAGGTAGCAATACAAATACCTTGAATTTTGATGAAATAGTCTCAGCCTTGCTATCAGAGGAAATGAGACAAAAAAATATGGAGGGCCAAAATAGAGATGCCTTGTCTATATGATGAAAATCCCAGAACATAAACAAAATTAAGTTCTCGAGTGGGAGATCTAAATCTCCAGGAAAGCCTGTAAAGGTGTGCTGGAAATGCGGAAAGGAAGGGAACTTCAAAAAGGACTGCACATCTAAATATACTAAGAAAGGAAAGGAATCTGATGATGCTCCTTCTACAGAGGAAAAAACCACCTCAGGTGAAGGTGGGGATGTGTATTTAGATTCTTCTTCAAATACACATGTAGATCATGAGGCATGGTTGACTAACTCAGGTGCATCCTTTCACTTCATTCCCCATAGGGAGTGGTTCTGTGAGTATGAGAAGTATGATGGTGGTGATATCTTATTAGGGGATGATACGAAGGCTAGAATCATCGGACGTGAAAAATTCAAGCTAAGGCTGCAAGGTGGAAGGATTAGAACAATTCCTGGTGTTTTGCATATTCCTGCATTTGTAAAAAATATAATTTTTGTAAGCAAGATGGATGATGCAGGTGTAAAAACAGTGTTCGAGAAAGATACCTGCAAGATGGTTCGGGGAGCACTGGTATTGATGTGGGGAGTTTAGATTGGAAATTTGTACAAGATTCTGGGTAGCATTGTTATTGATGGGTCCAACAGTTCTGTGGTTCCTGAAAGTGGAGTAGAAAGCTTAGCGGTCACTGGAGAAAAGACCATGCTATGGAATCAAAGTCTTGGACATATTGGAGAGAAGAGAATTTGAATACTACATGGTAATGGTATGGTAGAAGGTATGTGTAATTTCTCTCTAGATTTCGATTTTTGTGAACATTGTGTATATGGAACCAGAATCGAGTGAGTTTCCCTTATGGTGCTAAGAGGGTGAACAAGACATTAGAGCTTGTGCATAGTGATGTGTTTGGACCTGTGTCGGTTCCATCATTGGGTAAGTCTGTGTACTATTTGTCATTTATAGATGACTTCTCAAGGAATACATGGATATATTTCCTGAGGAAAAAATTTGAATTCTTTGACAGATTTAAAGAATTTAAGGATCTGGTGAAAAATTAGACAGAGAAGAAGATAATGGTGTTGAGGAGAGATAATGGAGGAGAATTCTTCAAGAAGGAATTTGAAGAGTTTTGTAAGAAGTGTGGTATAGCACGACAGAAGACAACTCCATACACACCTCAGAAAAATAGAGTTGCGGAAAGAATGAAACAAGCATTGATGGAAAATGCAAGAAGCATGCTCAGTGGTACCGGGTTAGGACAAGAATTCTAGGTAGAGGCAGTGGAAACCGCATGCTACCTGGTTAACAAATCACCTTCATCAGCATTGGAAGATAAGACTCCACATGGGGTGTGGACTGGTAAGAAACCCTCTCTTTGACATTTGAGGGTATTTGGATGTGATGCATATGTACATGTTCTAAAGGAGAAACATACCAATTTGGATAATAAATCTGAAAGGTGAATCTTTAATGGGTATAAGGATGGCTTAAAAGGTTATAATATTTGGAACAAAGAAACAAGGAAGGTTGTGTGTGTTAGTCATCAGTAATTTTTACTATCTGTATATGACTATAGATTGGTTCTAGATTTCTAAAAACAAAATTCCCTGAATATTTTGAGTTTTAGAAATCTCACTGCTTTCATTATCCTTATAGGGAAATTTTCACTGTTCTATCAACCTTGCCATTTCATGGTCACCCTGCCACTCCTAAAAAATCCTTATGGGCTTGTGCTACTCATCTCCATCCTTTTTACCTACCTATTACCTCATTACTCTGTTTTTCCCTTGCCCATAACTCCACTTTACATCTAGGGTTACCTATAAGCCTAGTCCTTCCCATGTTCACCAGGTTCCTCAAGCATTGATGGTCTAAAAACTACCTCTATAGGCTCTTTAGATAAATCAAGTACATTGGATTTTGGATCTTCAATACACCACTTTGTCAATACTTTTTTTTTTACATTTGAAGACTCCAAGCCAATTTTCAGTCAAAGAATCCCCCCACTAGGTCAATTAGGGTTTCATATGGTCCAAGGTCAATCATTGGTGTTTTTATTTATTAGAATATGTTTCAGAGGTCTTGAAATTTTGAGACGTGGTTATTCAAGAAAAGATAATGTAACTTGACACTTCTGCAGGAGTGTTAAGAGGTCAATAAACATAAGAAATTGATAAGGTAAATGGTATGTTCCTAAAGGAAGAAATATTGCAGCAAGGAAGACAGGAAGCACTTGGTCTTAAGGAGAATTAGGGTTTTTGAGCTTGATTCGGCCAGAAGTGTGCCAAGCAGGGATCAAATGCAGTAATGACCATAGAGGAGGTACACCAAGAAACCAAACATGAAGAGAATTTTATCAGAAATTATTTATAAGATAGGGAAAAAGGTGAGGTGAATTGAACATAAATGAATGAACTTGAAAGGGCTATAGAGAAATTAGAAGACAACACTGATGATTGTCTTAGATGCACTCCAAACATCTAAGGTTTTGGGAAAATGGCCAGAGAAGGTGAACCGTGAGTTGAACTACATGCTAAATGCAAGGGAAGGATTGTAAAGGTGTTGTTGTGTGTAATCATCCCAAAGTTTGCCAAGGTGAATGTGTCATTGCCTCAAATATCAAAGGTGAATTTATCCTTCTCCAAAAAGTAAGAGAAAGCCAGGTCAATATTCTAAGCCACCTAAAAATAGAAGTGTCAAAGGAGGTAAAAAAACATGGTTTGAAACTCCATGGTACATACAGAAGAAGCTTTTGAAAGTGCTATTGTGAGAAAACCTCTCACACGTGTTTAATGAGCTTGCCATGACTAAATGATCAAAGGATATGTATTGAGCTCCAAGGTGGAAGTAAAAAAGGATTTTGAGGCTGCTGCTGTGACAAAATAAATATGTCAAAGCTTCCAGGATCAAAGGAGACACAAATTTCCTGACTGCCAGCCAAAGTGAGAAAGACAAGTTAAAAAATTTGTAATGGAAACTACAGAAAGTTTTGAAGGTGCCATCATGACTAATCTAACTCCAAGGATGTCAAAATGAGTAAATTATGCCTTAAGAAGCAAAAGGAAGAGCCAAGTTAGTGTTTTCAGGCACTTATAAGGAAAAAGTAAAAAATATCAGAAAGAAAGTGAAAGGACTCAAAACCTTAGGAAGTGGGTTTTCAAATATTAAATTTAATTCCCTAGACTATAAAGGGTCATTTTGTTTTTCATATGACTCATTGTTCACTTGAAAAAAGTTGGAAGCATTCAGGAGAGAAAATATTCTGAGTTTTCAAGGCAATTTGGGCAGAGTTTTTGTGGCACTGTGCCCTTAGGTTAGCGCTGCGCACGTGGAGTCGGGCGCTGTGCCCCTGGCATTTTTCTCCCGTGAAAAATACATAGGCGCTGCACCTTTGCCCGAATCGACCAACAATGTGCCTTCGGCGCTGCGTGCCTAGCATATTGCGCTGCGCCCTTAGCCAGGAGGGCCTCCCAAGCAAACAACCACTCAAAACCACCTCAAATTTGCTCCAAGTCATCACCAAGGGTTTTTCAAGCAATACTGAATGGTAAGTAGATGCTCTCAGCCCTTCTTCAAGTATTTGTGGGGATTTATTATTTAAGGAAATTAAATACCTAAGAAGGAACCCTAGATTTGAACTTAAAACCATTGTTTAAACTTTGTTCATCTTCTTATAAAGAGAGCCAGTGACAAAAAAAGGGTTACATTGTTGGAGGTTTCCCATTCACCTGATTTGTCCCTAAATTTCATCTCAAAATTGTCATCAGTACAAGGTGTGTCAAAGAAAAGTTTAAACAACCAGCAGAGGGTTGTCATTAAGATTAGCCTCTCATTCATCCTGACACACTTACACCCTCACTCATTCATCTCATTCACAAGCAGACTGCCATTCCATTACCCTCTTCCATATCAGTTTCATTTGTAGTCCTAGGGTTTCAAAGGCAAAGTGGTCAACATGTCAAGAGAAGGAGACAGTGGCAGTGAAGGAGAAGGTTAGATGTCAATGAGATAGAGAGCAATGAGGAAAAGATCAACAGTGATGATGTTGGCAGTAATAAGGCAGAGAGCATAAATGATGATGGAAATAGGTCAGAAATCCAAGATAGCATTGAGGAAAATAATGATGAAGTACATATCGGTGAGGATGATGACAGTGGGTCAAAAAGCCATGAAGAAAGTAATAAGGCTGATAACAGTAAGGAATATGAAGAATATGGTGGGACCAATGAGGCAAAAGAAAAATAAAATATTGGTAACCTGGTTGATCCATCCCCTACAAGCTTCCCAAACATAATTAGCAAGGCAAATTCAAATTTTGTCACCTTTTTGTAAATTTTGGTTTTTGACTATTTTGAAGGGCCAAAGGCGCAGTGCCACTAGCACTGCGCTCTTTTTTGGGGCACCCTATGGAGGAATGTCTTGCATTTTCATGTTCATCTTACCAAGGACATCACTCATAGAAAATTTCAGCTCATTTAGAGCAAAACTGGTCCTCCAAAAGTGCCAAAAACACCCAAAAAATCACCTTTCTGCCCTATTTTTAGAGCTGGCGCTGCGCCCTGAGAAGTCTTGGGAGATTTATTTTTTGAGCAGGAAAATGAATTCCAATCAGAAAAATAAAGGTATTTTTGGAAAGTATACTGGACAAGATTTCCAATGAGATATCATGGAGCTCATTTGGACACTGGGAAGGCCTTCAAAACTCAGCTGCAAGATGACCTATTTTTCCAGTGCAGACGCTGCGCCCTTGCCTACAAAGTCAACATAAGACATAAATTTATTGAAAAAATATATTTTTGATAAATTTTAAGGCAAATCACTCCTAGTTAGCTCATTATTTATGTTTGAAGTTATTTTTCATTTATTAAGTTAGATATTTTGTGCCTTGGGCCTTGCATGGTCTCTTTGGACAAAAATGAAATTTATGATGTATTAATGACATTTTGGAAACCCTAGTTAGGGTTTTAGTCCTCATTTATAGTTAAATAATGCATTGAGGCCTCATTGTACATGTTGGTTGATTATGAAGAAAAACCTCATATACTTTGAGTTGTGAGGAGCTTTTGGCTTTGGAGCATTGTGAAGGTTTTGAACCGAATATCAATGAGACAAGCACTTTGCGGGATTCATGAACATGACTAATGGTGATGTATTTCTCATTTTGTTCTTGTTATCTTATGTTTTACATAATGTGTCATCTTTCTCTTGCAATAGAATAGAAAATTTTAGCTTAAGACATGTTGTCAAAAGCACCTTAAATCTGTCTGCTTCTCTTGCTTGTATGTTTTCCTTTGCTAGGTTAGATTAGAGAATTCTTAAATGCTCTCTAGTTCCACTTAGGCTTGCTTATATTAAGAATGATTTAATGGAGCCAATTTCAAAGTAGTTTATGGTTAGTCCTGCTCTTTGATGTAACTTAAACATTTTTTTTGAGGTCTTTACCTTGAAGTATTGCTAATTAGGGTTTGACTGAAGAGGTTTATGGTTTTCCCCGTCCTTTTGTTCATCTTAAATGCTTGCTTTAAAGGTATTTGTAGTTTGATTAAGGAGATTAGGAGTTCCATACTCTTTTATTATTACTATATGTTGTCTTAGATGTTTTCTTTTCCTGAAGATGAAATCACTAGAAGACTTACAAGTTTGTTGCCTTCTATGGTTCACTGGATTGTTGTCTAAATTTTTACTTGCTAGGGTTTGGTCAAAGAAGCATGGTATGCCCTATATTTGGTTATTTCCTTATGCATAGTGTTCTTAAAGACTTTTCTTGTTGTAGTATTTGTTAAAGGATTCTTAACTTCCCTTTGCACCTACTCTATTCACAATTTAATGTTCACTTCACTCACATAAGCCTTGAAGATCTATTTGGCTTTGTTATACTTGCCCTCAGAAACACCCCTGACCTATTGATGTAATCTTGAAGACCTTTTGTAGACTCCATAACCCAATGATCTAAACCTATCTTACTCTATCTGTTCTGCTTGAAAACCTACCCAACCAAACAAAACAAACAAACAAATCCTAATCTGTATAACTAGCCTAAAATCAAAACCCTAAAAGCTATCAAGTTACATCTTTCACAAAAATATAGAGAGAGCCCTATCTGAGTCTAGGAAGGCTAGGTCATAGGACTCCAAAGACTGGTTTGATGTTACCTTTGTACATTTGGTCTTTCCAATCTGAAAAATTACGGGGACCTAACAGTGTGCAGCCAAGATGTGGTGTTTAGATAGGTGAAAGATGTTGTTAAACATGAAGTCCTACCAAAGGAACCTGATAAGACAGAGTTTGAGCTAAAGGCTACAATAGAACAAGATTCAGAAGAGGAAGAGCGAAAAAGTCTAGCTATGAGAAGATTAGTTCGAGAAATAAGGCAGACATAAAGGTATAGTTCATCTTCTTTCTGTTCAAAATTTTCTTTATCTATCACTGATGATGATCCCAAAATAGTCAGGGAGGTAATGGATTTAGAGGATGGAAAAATATGGAATGAGGCCATGGTTGATGAAATGGCATCCTTGCACAAAATTGAGGCATGGGATTTGGTGGAGTTGTCAGCTAGAAGGAAGCCCATTGGGAGAAAATGGGTGTTTAAGAAGAAGATGAATGCAAAAGGAGGGGTGGAGAAATACAAAGCTTGGTTGGTAGCAAAGTTTTATTCCCAGGTTTTGGGAATTATTTTGGTGATATTTTTTCTCCTGTTGCCAAGGTTACTTCTATTAGATTACTTTTATTTGTTGATGTTGTATTTGATTTTGAGGTAGAATAGATGGAGGTGAAGACAACATTTATTCACGGGGATATGGAAGAGGAGATCTACATGAAGCAACATGAAGTATTTGTGGTGAAGGGTAAGAAAGAACGAGTATGAAGGTTAAATAAGTCTCTGTATGGGTTAAAATAGTCACCAAGGATGTGGTATCAGAATTTTGATACATATATACAGGGAATTGGCTTCACGATAAGAAAATAAGATCATTGTTTGTATTTTAAATTAATTGGTGACTGTGTTATTTATTTGGTCTTGTATGTGGATGATATGTTGCTGGTTGGAAATGAAAAAGAAATTATCTAGGATTTGAAGACCCGATTGTTCTCCAAATTCAACATGAAGGATCTTGGTGCTGCAAACTATATTTTGGGCATGGAAATTAAATGAGATCAGGTGAAGAGGAAGCTTTGTTTAAACCATAGGAACTATGTTAAGACAATATTGCAAAGGTTCAATATGCAGGATAGTAAATTGGTGAAGGTTCCTATTCCTATAGGTGTAAATCTATTGAAAAGTGTACCAAGACACAAGAAGAAGAAGAGGACATGTCCCGTGTTTCATATGAAAGTGCAATGGGTAGCCTGATGTATGAAATGGTTTGTACTAGGACAAAAATTGCACATGCAGTGGAAGAATTGAGCATATTTATGTCAAAATCAGGGAAGGAGCATTGAACAACAATGAAGCGGGTTTTCAGATATTTGCATGGCACTAGTGATTATTGTCTGTGCTACCAAGGAAGACCAGGATTGGACACAGTTTTGGAAATCCATGGTTTTTTGCTATGAAGAATGGGCCATATATTTGGACCAAAGAATATCTACAAGTGGGTATGTGTTTAGCCTATTTGGAGGTGCAACCAGTTGGATGAGTAAAAGAAATTTTGTAGTGGCTCTATCAACAACAGAGGTAGAATACATGGTAGCCACACATGCAAGAAAGGAAGCAGTTTGGTTGTAGAGATTTTGTTCAAGTATGGGGTTGGTGCAACGAGCTATAAGGATAGACTGTGATAGAAAAAGTGTAATTTTCTTGACTAAGAAGCCCGCTTATCATTCAAATACAAAGCACATTGATGTTCAATATCACTTTGTGAGAGATATGGTTGAGGATAAAAAGGTGTTACTAGTAAAGGTGGACACTTTGAAGAATGTTTCAGATGCATTGATGAAGTCTATGAGCACTGAGAAGTTCTCTTGGTGCAGAGAAAAAATGTGTATTGCAGGGTTGGACTAATGACTAAGATCTCACGTTCCCCCTTGTGGAAAGAAAACAAGTCGGAGAATGTTGGGGGTGTGTTATATTATTTCCATGACTAGAAGCAGGCACAAAGCGAGGGGTAAGAGGGGGGTGGCAACCCCCCTTGTCAGGGGGTTCGCAGGGGGGCGGTATCCCCCCTGCATGAGGTCTGGGGCAACGCCCCATGAATTTTTTTTTGGACCCTATATTAGGTGGGCGGACCCGCCTATGGTTTTGTGCATGGGTTTGCATGTGGTTTTGGGCATGATGGTTTTCTGCTCATGGTATTTTTGTAGATTCGATCAAGGGAACTATGGTTATGTTCTAATACAGGGTTAATGGATTAGGGTTTATGAATGCTTCGACATGTATATATATAGTTTTGTAACATTGAAATGAATATAATGAAAAATCAAGCTAGTAGTCCCAATTTTGGGATCGAGGAGAAAATATCTGTGTATATTTGTTTTATGTTTTATTCTCTCGCTATTGTTTTATTTTTTGTTTTAAGAGCTTGTTTGCAGATAATTTATGT
Source organism: Pinus albicaulis (assembly GCA_034641835.2). Classification (NCBI taxonomy): domain Eukaryota; kingdom Viridiplantae; phylum Streptophyta; class Pinopsida; order Pinales; family Pinaceae; genus Pinus; species Pinus albicaulis. The sequence goes on from CM076579.1 coordinate 685,059,319, forward strand.
ACAAGGTTAAAACCTACAAATGGTAGCATGACCTTTGGTAGATTGGGTTGAAAGGATATATTCCAAGCAAGGCTAATTGGTATTCCAAGGATAAGGTTGAGGAAAAATTTACTCACCTCGTTTAGTAAAATCTTTTTAGACCAAAATCATCCAAAAATGGGGAGGTATTATTTGGATTGGATCATTATATTACTTTTCATCCATATTTTTTCTTTCATAGTGGTAAAAATGGAGGATTCAACTCACAAGACCATTTTTATTGGTGGGTCATGGCTTGGAAAATTTGGGTTTGAACCTTGTCAAAAGTAGTTTGAGGCATCAAAAGGATTTTTTTGGGGGTAAGACTTTGTCACTTAATATAAAACCATTAGCATTATTATGCACTTAGATGCCTTTCCAATGGCATAATAAATACCTCAAACGAAATCTGTATGCAAAATTTATGCCACTTGGAAGTTGACCTTTTTGTCTAAACCACCATGATTCGAAAGGATGCCATATCATCCCCCATTATTCATGGAAAAGGGGCTAGTGACATGATCATGATGAGTAGGACTCTTGAAGAGTCTATATTGTAACTCTAGTTAATAATTTAAGGAGTCAAACTTCACCACTAGTAGGCTATCAGGTTGTGTTATAACCATGTCGTTAGGATGAAAAGGGGTTCCATTCTATTTGAGTGCATTTTTTTCCATAGATGAGAAAAGTAGTTGAGAGTGGATATAGAGAGAGAAAACATAAAGGATTTGTGAAATGTACTAGCCCAGATGCTAAAGGAATCATTCATTTGTACTTGCATCCATTTCCATTTAGAGAAAGAGTGAGAAAATAAACGTCACCTTCCAATTGGGATTTCTCTCATAAGGGTTTCCAAAATCATATATTATTTTCATTGTGATTTTTTATTCCGAAATATATTTTAGTATATCCGTTGTGAAAAGTAGTCTAGTGGAATATCCATGATAGTTTACATATAAAAATTCCCACACATGGATTACCTTACAATATGTTTTCACATATAATAGGCCATCCATCACCATGATTATATTTGGGAGAGTGAAAGGAGAACAAGTCCCATGATGCATGTAGGATAAACCCATTTTATAATGTAGCTAGTTATTGAATAGTAACTTGGCCTAATAGTCTAAGTTTACAAAATTACTCAGGCATGTACATGAGACCACTGTGTAATCATTAGCACATTCTAATACCCCTCCATAATGATGAGTAGCGTTGAGGTTTTTCATTGCACCAAAACATGTAAGCATTAATATACTTCCAAACTTGTAACATTACCTTGAGTGTATAGTTAGTCCTATGTTCCCAGGGTGGTATTTAGTTCATGTGATCGATTCCTAGTTGTGGAATGGTTAGTCCAACATCTGCCCTTCGCCGTAAAACAAGGGAATTAGTACCATGTTGATGTTTTCCATTACACCAAAACTTGGAGGCATTAGTAAAATTCCAAACCCATAACATTACCTTAAGTGGTAAGTTAGTCTCATCTTCTCAGGGTGGCGATTAATCCATGTGATCGATTCCTATAGGTTTAGAAGTTAGTCCAATAACTAGAGGTATAGGATCACAAAGGGGGGAATATATCACTATAATAACATTCCACCTTGATGGAAAATTTTTGCATCCCCACTAAGATACAAAGGCAAAGAAACTTCACAACTATCATGGATTTGATTAAGATATTAGAAGCTTAGCAGGATAATATTCCACACAAATAAAACCATCAAATACCATATCTCGAATGCAATAAATATCAAGATCTTTGTGTTTTGTCTTGGAGTGATATAATGGAATGTAAGCAAGCTATATAACACGTTGATTGTCACATCTTAGCTTATTAGGAGCATTATAAATTTGTCCAAACTCAATAATGACATGCTAGAACCACACTACTTCTCTAGGTGATTCCTTAGTTGATTCGTACTTTGATTCACAAGAAGAAAGAGAGTGTTCCTAGATTATTACTAGAACATGAAGTTGGAATTATAACAAGTTGAAAGATATATTCTAAAATAAATGTTTTGTATGTATTATTTCCTTCCCAATAAAAATTGGTCTAACCAAGAAGTGAAACAAAATCCTTGCTTGAATATAATATAACATAATGTAGAGTTCCTTGAAGATATATGATAATCATTTTACTTTATTTTCAATGGAAATCATGAGGCCTTTGCATAAATTTGGATACCATAATAACAAAAAAGCAGAGATCAGGGCCACTACATGTCAAATATATCAAACTCCCAAAATTTTCACAATAAAGGGTTGCATCAATTAGAGCGATGTTGCAATCAACGATTAATTTTACTCTAGGATAAAATGGTGTTGGTGAAGCCTCACGAGCACTCATGTGAAACAAAGCTAGAAAATTTGAAGAAAATCTAGCTTGAGAAAGGAAGATCCCATTAGCCATATGCTAATCCTAAAGACTGGGAAAATAAAGTAGTAGGCCTAAGTTTGTCATTTCAAAGTGTTACTTAAGATCATTCTTAAATTCCTCGATTAAGGAAATCTGGATGCCCATAAAGATTATATAATTCACTTAAATAACAATAATGATAGTATTATCTTCAAATAATTTAACACACACACACACACACACACATATTGATCAGATGGACATCAATTGAAATTAGTTTGCAAGAAATGAGTATCAATTATCTTATACCAAGCCCTAGGTGCCTATTCAAGACCATATAATGACTTTTTCAATTGCATACCAAACTTTAAGTTTTATAGGGGATAGAACCAAGTGGTTATTTAATATAAATTTCTTCACAAAGATCACCATTTAAAAAATAACCCTTGAAATCCATTTGGTAAATTTCCCATTGAAAAGATGCAATGATAGAAATGATAGTTTTTAAGGTCTTCATTTTGGAAACATTAGAGTTTTTTTTTTTAATGTATAATCAATACCTTATTTTTTAAGAGATACTTTAGTGGCTATCCATTCCTTATGCTTTTCAATCTATCCTATTGTAGTGAACATTGTTTTATAAATCCATTTTTAGTGAACACTATTCTTACGAAGAGGAAGTGGACATGGTTCTAAGTATTATTTCATCAAACAAGCATTTAGTAGTGATTACATTTTTCCCTTTATGGTTTTCCTTTAGCTTCTGCATATTTAGATGGATCACATGTGATCAACACTTTTACCATGAGAGAAAAATCAAATCTATTCCTTTGAGTGTTGGATTGAACACCAATCTCTAAACCTGAAGATTTCAGTGTCTTTCATGCCCAAAATGGAAGAGGAAGAGTAGTGGTGGGAAACACTATTATTATCTATAGGAAAGTTAGGTAGATCAATCGAACCAATAGGTGAAACACGATCTAGGTCTTGAAAAGCACTTGAGGAAGGAATAATGGACATAGGCTCAACTAAAAAGGATGACAATTGCAAGGCATCATGAGATTCGATAGACTCATGTAGTAGAGATACTTCATTGAACTGTAAATATTTCCAAATGAAGATATCTTGTTTGGATGGATGAAATAACCTATCAGATTTATAATCCTTACTATAACTAAGAAATATGCATTTATGAGATTTGAGCTACAACTTCTTCCCTTTTTCATCACAGATATGCACCCAACATTCATAGTAAAAAAAAATGAAATTTCTAATGTTTGGTCACCTTCCACTCCACTTTTCTTTAGAATCAACATGAAAAACCACTTTAGTTGGATGGTTATCACAAAAAACAATATCAACCCAAAATATTTTCTCCAACCCCTTTGAATATAGGATACATTTTTCCATTTGAACCATGGTTCTATTTTTCCTTTTTGAAATTCCATTCTATTAAGGTGTATAAGGAACTATGCTTTGATGTTATATGCCATGCTTGGATAAATATGTTGCAAATTAATTTTTAGTAGAATAAATCACATTTTTAGTTCTAAGAGTCTTGATATATTTACCAGATTCCTTTTTAACTAAGACTGTAAATATTTGAAATGTAGCGTAAGCTTCACGTTTATGCTTCAATAAATAAAATTGTGTCTTCATACTATAATAAATAATAAAATTAATGAAATAAACAACACCTAATAATTAAGGAGTCTCAAGAGGCCGACATATGTCATTTTGAACCAACTGCAATTATTCTTAGGAACATAAGGATTTGTCCTAATCAAACTTTTCTCTGTGACGTTTATTGAGGACATAACCTTCATAAACAACTTTAGTGGAAACAATCGTAGGTATACCCAATACCATATCATATAAAAATTTCATTTTACCATAGTTCAAATGACCTAATCCCTTATGCCACATATTATTTTTTTCATAAATATGTGCAACATAGGAATATAATGGTTATTTTCTAGCTTAACTAAAACCATTGAAATTCAAAAAACCTTCTTCATGATCAAGCAAACCTAATGAAACGTTTTTGAAGTTTTTTTTATATATTTTAGAACATATCTATTGAGCCATGCTTCAAACTTATAAACATTTTGACAAACATGGTAAACAAAAATGAGATTGATGGGCATGCCTTCAACATGAAAAACATCTTATGGCACAATATTAGGAACTTTAATATTCCCAAAACCAATTATTGAAATATGCTTATCATCACTTATAGAAAATTTATAAGCCTTATGTTTGTTTTTTTCATAAGAGGTTAATAATGAATTAGTACCTATCATATGATTTGAGGCACCCACATCAATAATCCATTCCACAATAAAGTAATTTTTCTTAGCATGATTGGTTTTCCCATCATGCTTGCAAGTTTTCCACATTTTATTTTCTGAAGCATCTAAAGGAGCATCAATAGAAGTTTGATTGGAAGCACTAAGCATCATGTGATTCAATGTTATTATGAGAACCTTTGTATAGATTCATCTTACTGTGTACCAAATGAGTTTTCATAATGACCAATTTCCCTAATGAGATCATTGTGTCCTAGTCACAAATCAACCCTTGGGGGGAAAATTCAAAAGTATCTTGCACCGATCCATTAAACATTTCAACATATTTATTACTAGTTTATATGAACGTATCAAATGATATAGGTAATTTCTATTCTACAATAATAATGAGGGATGTATTAGTTTTCTTATAATATTTACCACAATTATTGAGCTTCTCATTATAAGTTTTTATTCAACAAGAAATTACTCAATTATTTCAAAATATTTAGGATCATGATCATGACTTTTCTTCTCAAAATAATATGTAGAAACACCATCAAAATTTTCATATAGAGAAGCTAAAATTTTATATACCTCTCTAGGCTTATCTTAAAATTATATATGTACATGTAGAGTATTTGAGGTAGTTTTCTGAATGAGACCTATTTCTTATTCACAACACTCCTCCCATACAACTAATTCATTGGAATTGTTTGGTTTCTTGATAACACCATTAATAAAGTGCTAGAGGTTATTTCCCCTGATAATTTCAATCAATTTTCTCTTCCAAGCAATATAGTTAATACCAATTAACTCATGAACTGAAATAACCTCAAAATTCATGTGGATTACATATAAAAATCTACAAAGAAAATGAAAAGAAATTCATCGCCGAAATTCCTCTTTATTTTAGATATTTATATATGCATCTAGCACCAAAGAAATCAGCATCAAGGATTCGTCTTTCGTTCATCAAAATCATTGGAGATTATTGAAAAAAACTACATTACTATTCCGACTGTCTGAGATTCAAAACAAACTTATGAAATGCAATAATTGTTCAATTTATCAATCTTAAAATTGATTAATAGTTAGATCAAATTTCCTTTTTGGAACTAATGCATATGAGTTTATTTTGTAGTATTAGATGAAAATAATGAGAATGTGAAATAAAAAATAAATGACTGTAGGAAAAAAAATTTCAAACCATCTAGGATCGCCCACTAGTCCCCAAGATTTAATGAAAAAACCATACATTTGTATTGGACATGGTTATATGCTTGGGTTTCATAGAACATCCTATCACCAAAATAATGTGTCAATACATTGAAGAGGATAGGGATGAAACCAAACAATAATAAAAAAAAAATCCATATGATCTAGTCAGAGAGAAATCATGCTTAAAGTGAAGAGGGAGGTGGTCCTACAGAAAAACAATCTATATTTCCTAGGAAAAGATAATTATTGCATGAAGAGGAGAGGAAGGAAATCATGCAACCCAAGAAAAGAGAAATCAACAAACCCTCCTTCCCCACAATAAATAAATAAATTTAGGGGAAAAAAACTCCTAGATAAAAGGAAATTAGGTTTGGTAAAAAATATAGGTATGGTGAAAAAAATAGGCTTGGAAATCGCCAAATATAATTTTTTTTACCTAAAGTAACTTTATGTTTTAAAAGGAATTAAGTTCCTAGACAAAGATAAGCAAATTTATTAAATTTTGGGAAAACATAACCCACTTTTAATGTATGGATAGACAATTTTGGATAATTCATTTTTTCTAGAAACAATGGCGAGGTTAGATTTTCTAGGAAATTCACAAAAAATGAGAATTAGTTGGATTTGATGAAAACTAAGTGATTGTCTAGATATGACTGCAGATCCACAAAACGTAAGCCTAAAGAATAGAGCTATTAAAGTTCCATCTAAAAAATTCAATGTAGAATTTATTTAAGGATATAAAGCTCGATAACCATTTTTAATACCTTCGTATATTAGGAAATTATGCAAAAACATATGACAATGAATCTAACTAATCTGGTCTCCTATCCACAACATCAAATAAATCAGTAAATAAAAATTGCAATAGACAATAGGGATAGGAGAGGATATATTTTACATGGTAGAACCCCACAATGGGGAATCATCCATGGAAGTTAAGCTTATTTTCTTCAAGCAACCTCTCCTATATTATAATGTAAGAGTATCTCCACAACATTACCTCACATTACATTTTCACATCTAATAGGGCCTCCTTCACCTTGATTTTATATAAAGAGTTAAAGGGGAATAATTCCAATGATGCATGTAGGATAAACCTTTTGTATAATATAGTTATTCAAAAATGACTTGTCCTAATAGTCTAAGTTTAAAAAATTCCTTGGGCATGTACATGAGACCACTAGGCAATCATTAACACATTCCATTATTCCCCCGTAATTATGATGAGAGAGATAGAATCACAGTTTGAGGAATATGTCATTATACTAATATTATATCTTGATAACAACGTCTTGCATCCATAATAAGTTACAAATATGGGGAAACATTTCTTCTATTATGGTTTTGGCGAAGATATCAACAATTTGCTATATTGTGAGACAATAATCCAAACAAATAACACCATTAACTTCTAAACCTTGTATGTACAAAGTATCAAGAACAATGTATTTGGTATTTAAGTGATATACTAGATTGTAAGCAAGTCGTATCACCCCCTGATTCTCACATCTTAGTTTAATATGATCATTCTAAGTGAGTCCAAGCTCACTAAGAACATGTTAGAGATACATTGCTTCTTTATCCACTTCATTAGCTTCCTTATATAATGCTTCACATGAAGAAAGATAAAGTGTTCTCAACTTCTTAGTGGACCATGAAATTGGACCTAAACCAAGTTAAAATATATATCCTACAATATACCTTCTATCATAAGTATCTTGTAATGTCCCCATTTTCAATTTCTCCTAAGAGGCAGTCAGGATGGACTTCCAGGGTTGGTGGTAGCCAATTTATAGGAGAAAGATTACATCATCTAAGGATCTAGATGGTTTTGGAGGTGTTTTATGGGGTCCAATAGGGTTCGCATACGATATTTCACCATTGGAGAAGTTTCACACAATTTGTTCTTGGTTTCATCGCATTATGATGACTCTCGTAAAATAGATTTATTTTCAGTATATTTTAATTGTATACATTAAAGGTGTTGATGGGAGAAGGATATTTGGAGAAACACCTTAGTGTAATAGCATGTTGGAGCCAGAATGAGGAGATATACAATATGGTATGGTGAAAAGATACCTTCAATGACCAGAGAAAACGTGAAGGAAAATTTACCATTTTCCTGGATTAAAAGTGGCTTTAATTAGCCACTTAATTAAATAAAAGGGGGAAAATTCTTAATTGAAGAAAAGGCTAGAAGGGGAAAAGTGAATTAGATAAAATAAAATAAAAATAACTTAAAATAAGGTAAAAGGAGGGAGGATTTTAGAGAAGGAATAAAATAATACAATAAAATGCTTCCAGAAGGTTAGAGAGAGTTCCATCCAATCTTTAAAAAGAGGGAGAGCTAACCATTTGGGGCATACTGGATTTGTGTATTGTCTTTGTGAGAGGTTTTGAGAAGCTATTTCTCAAATACATTCAGCCTCGGGATGAGAACCCTTAGTTTATTCGGTAAGATTTGATGAACACTCGTCTCATCCTTAGGTGAATTCATTCAAAAATCATAGGTGCATTCATCATATCAGTTTATTTTGGAGCCATCATGTGAAATTGTTTTAGAAATCTTTGAGGCCATCACCTTAGCCATTTCCAGTTTCTTGTATCAAAATATTTCAAACAATAAAATAAGGTTGAGATTCACTACATGTATATCTTGTTATTTTTTAGTTGTAGTTTATATTTCCTATTTTGTCATTAATTTTATGGTACAATTTGTAAATTTTTTTTTATCAAATCGACGAAATAATTTTCTGAAGCAATATTCCATGAAACTTGTTAAAATTAATAAGCGGAATATTGCAATGGTATAAGAGTTGGTTTTCCCATGAATATTTATTGTCAAAATTTAAAGACTGGGTTTATTGTAGATGTTGGAGCACAAATTTCTAAAGCAATTTTTCAAGGTTATTACTAGTTGTAGGAGTTCATGTTCTGATTATTGGAGGTTGATTTATTTCTTATTCCAGTGACAAATTTCTTCAATCAAGGAGCTGAATTATTAAGGACAAATCACTCCTCTTCTTATATATTGATCCACCCAACAACCATTTTCCCATAATCAAAGAAGTCATGAGCACTATTTGATAGAATATATAATTATTGAAGGTCATGCCTTAATTCCAATCAAGACAAATTATAGGGTTTCTAATTAAAATCTAAAGGGTAAATTCCCTCTTTAGGAGAGGTTGTATTCATTGCTAACTATTGAGGGTTGAGAGCATCTCTTTCCCATAGTGTGTGAATATTATGTTTGAGGCTGAGAGGCCCTTCTTGCCATAAGCCGAGAACACATCTCATTAGTGGACGATGTTAATTATCAAATGTTATATGCTTAACACAATAAATTATTAGAATTATTCAATTATCAATAAATTTATCAAATATTCTATTATCACTTGATTTTACAACTTGGGTTGTATTAACCTCCAACCAAGAGTAACTATTTCAAACCACTTGTAGCTATAACTTAGCCCTTCTAGCATGAGAGGGCTCTCTCAAGGAAAACCGTATAATATTTTGAATAAAAATCAATTACAGATGGCTAAATTTGGATTTTTGTGTGATTTGCGGGTGAAAGAAAGTGTGATAATCACCACCATTGGGCATGGAGTCAAAAACTCAATTATAGACAAACATGTTTTGTGGAATTTGAGTTATTTTTGGCTTTAACTGGTGTGAAGTGAACATTTACAGACAATCACAGAAAATTGAAGGAAGTTGGAGAAATATTTCATTGAATTCCAAGTAATCAAATAAGCCATGAAAACTGATAATAACAAAAAAGCATAATGAGATAACATAAATCCAAAAGTGAATCTCAAGTTGAAAAAACAGAGTATGCTATAAATGTATATTAATTGGATAAAGATTTACAAAAGTGGTATTTCTCACATATCGATTATCCCTTGTAGAGTTAAAAAACAAAAAATATATAGAGAAAACATCTCCATAAGCCATTAATTACAAAATCTGCCACCTGGGGCTAGATTCGATCCTCATGCTAAAAGACCAAATCGTATTTGAATTATAAACAATATGGGATTTATTAAGGATTTTCTATTTTAGTAAAATTTGAATTCAAATAGGATTATTTCCATTTAGGAGCCCACAAATATTATGTTGTTGAACCTTATCAAATCCAACCAAATGTTGAGTGTGCTGGGCTAGTTGATGTGCTCCTGCCACGTGGATGTGCTGACATGTTTTCCTAAAAAATACGAGTTATGATATGATAATGTGGACAACCTTGTGACCTGGAACTCATGTTATTTCCTTGCTGTTTGATTCCCAATCAAAATTTTAAAACGCATAAAAATCAGTTTGATAGTTTCGTAGCAAAATTTGGTAGCAAGCTACAAAAAACGTCCTTCTAGTACTTTGTTTATCTCTCTGCAAGATCTAAAGTGTACTCTCATGCATTTTAGCTAAATTCATGACATTAGAACTCCTTTATCTGAAATGTTTTCTTCCATTTTCCTCTATGATAAGCTACAACAGTTTCATAGCAAATTCTCGGCTTAACTATGGGGAGTTGCTACAATTTTTTTGAATTTTATGAGTTTTTTATTTCCTATAATTTCTTCTGCTTTCTTATCACTCCTTATAGCATTTCTAACTATGTATATTGTTGAAACTATTAGTTTAGCATAATATACGCAAAAAAAGTGAGGAATTTACCATACTCAAGGGGTGCTTGTTACTTCAGCTAAGAGCTTAAGATTTCTTTTTGAGAGTTCAATTTTGCTCATCTCTATTTGAGTTTAAAACACTTTGACTTGTTTTCAAAACTTATTTATTTCTACCCACAACCATCTATTCCTTTTTTACATATGTTTTAACACATGTGCAAAAGTAGAGTCCTCTTCACCATCCTTCTATCTCTATCAACAACTTCATCATAGTAGTCTATCTGCTTTGACACATTTTCTGTCAATTCCTTTCTGTCTAGTTTTGATTTTATCACCTCTTCTCTGGCCTCTCTCAGTTGTTCTTGTAAAACTTCTATCCAGTTTTTTTCTTGCACAGGCTCTTTTCCTTGTCTTCTTTCTATTGGATCTACTTTTTCTAAGGGCACTTTTGGAAAATTTTCAGTTTGTTGCATTGATATTGTTACAAGATTTCTTGGTCTAAAGATATAACCTTGTTCCTCTTGTGTAAAATCAAGTTTCTTGGCCCTCTTTTTCTTTTTCTACTGGACTTTCTTCAATTTCAATGTCTTTTAGTATATGAGCTAACTTGTCTTTCCCTTTACTCTATTTCCTGGTGATCCTTTTCCCAGTGCTTGTGGAAGTCTTCACTATAGGTTCTACTTCTTTTTTCTTCTCCTCCCTAGGAGTTATTGACTGAGATTTTGGAGTTTTTCTAGAAGGGGTGGCAGCATCTAACTCATAACCACTCAAGAAAAAGAAGGTACATCAGGGGAATTTTGAGGTCTAAAATGGGCCTCCTAAGAAAAATGTACAACCAAGATAAAATTTATAAGAACCAATAGAATTCAAGATGATGATGTCAACCATGGGGGATGATTCACCATTTTTTAAGTAAAAGGGTAAAAAGATTAAAAAATAATAAAATAATAAAACTACTTTTTCAGCTCATATTTTCAACTTATCTCCCAAATATTTTACTCAAATTTCGAGCGGGAGTACTCGTTGTATGAAAAATTTAATTCTTCATCTAAGGAGTACCCATGTTGCATACTTTCGATAGACCCTGCTATGTGAAAAATGAGAAATACATGAAAAACATTATTGCAATCACGTTTTTCATGTATTTCTGTTTTTTCGTGTAGCAGGTTCCATCAAAAGTATGCAACATGGGTACTCCTTGGATGAGGAATTAAATTTTCCATCCAATGAGTACTCCTGCTTGAAATTTGAGCAAAACCTTTGGGAGATAAGTTGAAAATACGAGTTGAAAAAGTAGTTTTTTCTTTTTTCCCTCTAAAATTTGATGATGTCATCAAATCTTATTTTATTATTTCCACTATTATTTTATAATTCTTTAGGAGGCCCATTTTAGACCTCAAAATTCCCCTAATGATTCAATCCCTATTTAACTTATTTAGCTCTTCTACAACAAGAAATTTTATAAGCCCATGATGGAAAAGAGAAGTTTTTCTAGCATCAAGTTTAGCCTGGACTTTATCAGCCATCTTCCCTAAACTCCTATAAAGATAAAAATGAATGTTCAGACGGTGTTTACCTATGAAATGAAAGAGCAATCTGAAGTGATACTAGTAAACCATATTGAACCTACCTTCACATGTAAAATATTTCTGGATGACCATTAAAATTTTGGAAAAATGCTCTTTGAGGAAAAACCTAGAAATTCCAGTAGTCATGGAAATTCCTTTGTATTCATCCTTAATAAATTCATAGCAAATTACTGACTAGAACTTATGAAATTTGAACCACATCTCACCAGACCTAGGAATCTATGTAGCACGGGAAATTGTATCAAGGGACACTGAAAAATTCAGCATGCCAACCTTTTTTTATGTTCCTGTGAAATTGATGGAAAAATCCTTAGTAATCTTCCCATGGAAACCCTACAGGTTCTGGAAAAAACGCAGAATCCCACACTGGTAAAGGACTGAATGAAAACAGGGTCTTCTTCCAACAACTTCATATCCGTGGGTTCATAGTGTACCACAAAGCCTCCTCTGTATTGTTTCTTCTATGCCAAGACTACAACATGTAATTAGATGCTTCTTGCCACCTTAAATTTCTCCTAAAGACAACTAGACCTCCTTATGACAACAAGACCAACTCAAAATGGAATGAAAACAATGGAGAATGATCCTCTGCAGTGTGTATCTTTTGGGGATAATGAATAAAAAGGTATACTTTGACACATACTCATAATCCATTTTGACTTTGACCCACAAATTTTAAAAGAAATGTACTGTTACTAACAACAATAGAGTTTCGTAGTGGAATAGGTGGTAGAAGGGACATTTTTGCTACGAAAGTTTCATGAACTTTCGTAGCAAACCCTCTGTTTTCATAAGTAGACCTACTACGAAATTCAACAAAAGTGGCTAAATCGTAATCATGATTAAGTGAGCCTAACAAAAATGAAAATTTGGAATCTAATTCCTATTGTGGACCCCACTTAAACTCATACTGACCCTACACGTTGACTAGGTGACCAAATTTACACTTTGTACATCTATTTTTATTTTCAAAAAATTTAAAACCCTAGCTAATTTTGACAGATTAACTCCAAATATATCTAAATGTTATCAAATATAACAAATTATTCTAACATTAATAAAAAATTGTAGATCTAAAAGTAAAACAATTCACAATACAAGATGGCCAAGAACAATAGAGACATAGTATTTGGTTAAAGACCATAGAAAAACCCCACAAGGGGAAGAACCCTTTCAAAGTTATTCTTTTATTAGATTGTCATAAAATTTTCAAAAAAGAGATACAATGTTCCAATTCATCAATACAGAGTCAAATTCAAACCTTTGACCATCCAAAAATCAACTGACGAATATCCAATCAAATATGAGCCCAAAAATAAAATCTGTCAAATAAGTAAAATCTACAATTCTGGTCAAATTCAATAGTAGAAACAACAACCCTAACCAGTCAATGGTTAATGGTAAAAAGTACTCAAAATATTTCAGTCAAAGCAACACCTTCCAAAATTTTTCAAACCAAGTCAAAATAACCAACCAAACTCCCACAGAAATCGGTCAAAGTCAAATCATTGACCTGCGAAAACCATAGTTGCAGGACTGAAGTTAACACTAGTCAAAGTGCTCTAAAAATGTTCAGTCAACCTTCTAATCAACTCAAAATTCCAAACATATCCTAAAATAAATCAAATAAGGTCAAATCCTCCATGGTCAACACTAGTCAAAATAGTCCCAAAATGAAGTCAAACTCGGTCAATAGAAAATCGACTCTCTCTCCTTCACAAGTGTGAACTCGGCCTTGCAATTCAAAAGTGAAAGAACTAAGAATAGAAGAAGATGTGTGTGATGATATGCTTCCAAATGATGTCAAGTGTGGTCTATTTATATGTGTCTTTTAAGGTCAAATTACCTTGCCTAGGTCGACTTGTACTTTTGTGCACATGTGGGTTTCACCTCATAAATAATATTTTTCCTTGAAAAAATTAAATTCTTCCAATGGCTAGTAGGGGCGTCTCTGGATGAGGAACGTGTCCTAATGGGAGGAATTTCTCACCGCGTCATAAATCTCATCTCAAATGTCCTGTCATCACCATCATTATAACATATTATGTCTCATTACTGCTCACTTTTCCTTATCTCTGCTCATCTATGCTCATCTATACTCATATTTTCTCATATTTTGAACAATATTCTCGAATCTAAGGAAGAAAAATCATCATAAAGGACCTCTGGCTACCACCCTGATCAAGAGATCATGTCCATTGTTCAAAAATTCTCAAAACTGAAAGTGCTCAAAAGTGTTTGCAACCTGAGCGACCGGAAAGGTCCCATCGCTGCGATTCTGGCGCCGCAAACAGTTTGCAAAATAGAGGTCGTATGCAGAAGTTATGAAGGTTTGAAAAGCCCAATAAACTTAAAAAAATGACATTTGACTCAGTTTGACTTTGTATGAAAATTTTCACATATATATATATATATATTGATATATATATATAGATATATTTTGATATATATATATATATATATATATATATATATTGATATATATTTTGAAAAAAAAAATATTTTTTATTATAAGGTTTTTTGGGCCAATGAGCAGGTGCCACGTGGCCAGCTCGGAGGCTGTGACATGGCCCCAGGCTGGAGATCGAATGGTCATGTAAAGATATTTTTGAGACTATGGGGTTCGAATGCGGGGCCTCCCTCCCAACAGTGCACACACTCGACCGCTCGAGCTACCATGAGTTTCTTAACCCCTAAGGGTAGCGTATCATTATAAAGTTTGAAAGGATTTATAATGGCGGAAAAAGGGGGCCAGCCCCACTCCACGAGACCCGACGCTACGAACCACGGGCCAAAGACTTCAAAATGGTTTTGGACCGACAGTCAATCCAATGGTTTCGAAAGAGTTCTATATGTGACCACTCCAACATAGCATTAAATTTAACTACCAATTCGCTGGCGGTTCCACTGGTAGACCTCCAGATTTGGCGCCAATTGCTAAATTGACGGAGTTAACTGGAGTTCCTCCAGTTTTGGAGGAGCTTTCTTAGGAGTGATTGGGAAAATTACTGTTTGGGTCATAACTCTTGGATATTTCAACCATTTTTTATGAATAAATAGTCATTTTTGGCTAATTTCGACATTCTGAACACATTGGAAGAGGTTTCAAATCCATTAGAGGTAATCTTGTGTAGGTTTTGCTTCAGGAGAGGTGTTTTCAGTGTATTGAGCATCCATTCTTTGTTTTCTGCATATGAATAGTCATTCCTGACTGATTCAAGCATTCTGAAGATTTTTTTACAGAGAGCAAAGCCATTTGAGGCTTTTTATCACATGTGCTTACCATTTTTTAGCAATAATATATGAGGGACATGCCATTGGGAGTTGGACCAACAGATGTAGCCCAGGATAGGTGAACTGCTTCATCAATTTGCTGAGTATTGTCATATGTGATGCTTTATTCTATATTATTTACTGATGCACAATGTTATACAAGCTAATTTACATGCTTTAACCTCACATAAAAATCTTTTTAACCAAGTTAAAACCATTTGTTTCACATACAAACTTCAATGAACCTTACACACAAAATTTAATTACTGTTTGGATACTTAGCACAATAAAACTAATGCATTCCATTCAAATAAAGTTGGTATCGGAGCTTGGGTTGAGCTTGAGTTAATCTAGATTATTTTCTCTGTTTAATCTTTGTGCAAAGGATTTTTTTAACAGTTTGCAAGAGTTTTAATGCTTACTAGGCTGAAGCTTAAGAGAGGAGAAGGTCAATTGGTGAAAGTTCAAAGTAATCCTTAGCCAATGAGGGAAAGAGTGCCATTATCTCCACCTTCAATTTCACCTCAAAGAGAAGCAGAAGAATCCATAAGCATGACTTCAAGGGAGGAAGGAACCCATGAAGAAGTTGATCCCAAAGAGGAAGAAAGAGTGTTAAGGAAAGCATTCCTTGACATGACTGAAATGGTGAGAGTTCTTTATCAATAAAGGAATGAAAGAATAGAAGGAGAAGGATCCAAACTTCACAAGGAAGTGTTGTGGCCAGCAACAACCCCCCTTCTTATTTAGTATTATCACTAATACTAAATAATTGGGGGCCCTTAGTAAAAAAAAATTAAAAAAATCGATTAGTGCTTGCATTTCCTTTTTCAATAAAACTTACTATCATAAACTTAGGAGAATACCCCTTGAAAAATCTAAAAAGCTAAGTTTTATGATAAGGTAGGATAAAATCATTCCTTAAGAAATATCGCATTGCAAAAAAGGTAATGGATACCTCCTTACAAGCGAAATTCTAAGATTGCGAGATCGAGATGCGAAACTACGCACTAAAAACATTCATCGCATCGCATGCCTCAAATATCATTTACGCTGAAAAACCTCAAACCGCCGATATGCGATGGCACATATCGCAAATCGCATTTCGCAGAAAAAACATTAACGGATGATTGTCATATGCTACGCTCCAGCGATTCTGCGATATTGTGGTATTGCGATTTTGCGATTCCACGAGATTGCGATCTGCGATACTGCGATCTACGATATTGCGAAGCAAATCGCAGATCGCCTTATCGCAGATCTTTAGGGCTCATTGTACAAAAAATATTTTTCCATAAACCGAGACCTAGTTATGCGCTTTAATGTTAATCAATGAGTTAGTTTCCAATCATTAATGAAATATGGTTTTGTTCTGATCGAAGAGCCATTTCACGTAAGGTGGTATATTTTATATGTCTTCGGCATTTAAAGCTTTCCCATCACCTTTTTCTTATCATTATTCTCACCTCATTTTTAAACTGCAGGAACGAAGAACAGAAAACTATGCAAAGCAATATTCAGGATATTATGGGAAAGAAAGGCAAAGCTTCGAGTTCTGAAGACAAAGAAATGACGCCCTTGTATACAGACACCACCTATAATAAAGATGCTGGTATTACTACTTGGGAAGGCATGTACAATCTACTTGAGGAAGAGAATCCCAAAATAATGGAGGTTACAGCTACTGCAGGCTCACATGGGTCTTCTGAGGCGTCTATTACAGAGCTAGCTTGCTCGTTCTTGCACCGGATAGCGGCGAAGCCCAAAATTCTTCCATACACAGACATGGTTAAATGGGTATTGGACAGCGCTGACATCACAAACAAAAAATTTAAGACTTAGGGTCAAGGACTCATTGGCTCATTCACTCCCCAAGATTTGAGACTCATGTATCATTTACTAGAGCCACAGGTGACTTATAACAAACAGTTCATGGAGAAGTTTGCTAAAGAAAATAAAGACCTGGCAGAATTCACCAAGGACTGGTCAAGGAGGGATGAACCACTAAAAAAGGATAAACATGGTATGTATAGTACTGGTTCTCTCACCTCCCCGTATTTCTTTGTTGCTACTATGCTCTGTATACTTTTTGGGAAGCCAGACATTAATAAATTTTCATCTGAATGGCTACCATTATTGAATGCCGCCATTAATGCTACTGTTGTGGATTGGGCTAAGATATTATCTGACAACTTAGCCACATCTATTTTAAATTACCAGTCTAAAAGAACTATTTCTTAAAGAATTTCTCCCCCTTTCTACTTATCTGCATATGTGATGGATGCAATCTATTATATTTCTAAGTTTCCTTTAATGGGTTGGAAATGGACGACTCAAGACCCCTTATCCATTCATATTTATCACAAATAATTGTGGGATTCCAAGTTCACTCCGTATTTTTACAATATTTGTCATGGAATCATGTTGCCCCTGTAAAAAATGTTATATGATAAAGAGGCTTCAAGATTTTCTCCCGAAGCAGAGGTAGATATACTCCCTGTCGCAAGATGCTTCGGAGAAGAACTGTTTACATATGTCAGGGTATTCGGAAGTCTCACTTCCCCTCATGTATTACCTTTATATGTTCCTTATAAACTCATGGCACGAGAAATTTCTTATCAAACCTGCGGAGAAGGAGGTTTGACTAAAGATTTGAAGGACAAAAAGAAGGCTATTTGGCCACAATTTCCTGTGGCTTGTGGGGCCTTTTCACTATTTGATGTAGGCCATGCATTCAAAGAAGTAAACAACATAACATGTCTACAATTGTTCAAAATTCCAAGAAGACCGTTCAACCCTTATGATATTGCTAAAAATTTCACTATTGCAGTCAAAATAAAGGTGTTTTCTAAAGAAGATGATCTTTTTGATGATATGTTCCAACAGAAAGGTACACTTAAAGAGGTTCTACGTTCAGCCCAAATGCGATTTCCTCCAACAGAATTTCAAGAGTTCAAGATATACAGGGAAAGGAGGTTAGCTAATATCCCTTTGGATAAATTACGCTTGGAATCCATAAGGGAACCAACTCCTAGTATTAGTCTCAGTGGAAGTTCAGGCACAGACAGATCTAAATCTAAGTTTGGAAGAGAAACATCAGAACACTCTAAGAGGTCTGAAAGTGACCATGATAAAAGTGAAGGGACAGTAAGGGATACTGCCCAGTCAAAGGAGCTCCCACAACAACAGGTTTTAACCTCTCCACAGCTAGATCCTCCTCCTCTCATCATCCAGCCACCATCAGTAAGAACCGAGCTAGATAAAGAATAAGAGACATTCAATGATTTAATCAATATTGAAGGACTGAGCACAAAGACACTTGTGAGTAATGTACGGGCAACAAAAGATATAGTCACAGGAACAATTAGAAATGTATTAGAAATGGAACATATTCCCATTACCCCATCCTCTGAACTTATGCTCAAAATAGAGGAAATTCCTCCTCTTGATGCATTTTATAGTCCACAACACAAGGCAATAGTGAGAAGACAAAGAAATAAAAGGAAATTGGAAAACGTGCTCTCTCATGATGCAGAGCAATTAGACATCCTATGGCAAGATCCTACCACTGATCCCACTGAAAATATCACAAAATTGTCTCAGATCATAGGAGCATATGCCTCTGCGACCATTGATAAAGCATCTGAGGTACAACAACTACTGAAAGAGAAAGAAGATCAAATACAGGTTTTGCAACAATAGCTGCAACAAGCCAACGACAACAACGAAGCACAGAAACAGCTTGAAAGATTACAGCATGACTTTCAACAAATGCAGAGAGGGTACCAGAACAGTTTGGCTGAAAGAGAAAAATAGTTACAGGTTATGCAAGAGATACACAAGGATGATCTTAAGCTTACAAAATTCATCACAGAATCCATTTCCTTAAATGATCAACTACTGCAGCAATAGGAAGCATTGTGCCAAAGAATATCACAGTGGAACTCTTATTACGAAATAAGCGATGAAATCATTAATCAAGTCGTAGACTTGCGACATGGTTACGATTTAATTGATAAAAGAGTTACCGAATATTTGGCTTGGCAAGAAACAGAGGAGGGGAAAAGAGCAGGTGCACCAATAATCAACGACAATCACAAAGAAATGCTCTTTAACAAGTGGGATGCACAAATCAGGAAAGCAGAGCAAGCAACAGAAGAAGCAGCCACAGCAACAAACAGTGTTATTGACTGCATAAATGAAAATTTGCACAAGGAAAATCTGATCTCAGAAACCACTCCAGCGTATCTACCTAAAGTACAGAAACTGTAGACAGGCTGGAGACAGAAGGCTCAAGAAAAGGCAGAATCAATCAAAAGATTAACTAAGTTGAATTGGGATACTTACTGGGCGTATTTGGTAAAACCACATAGCCAGTGCATGACTCTCAAATGTATCATCAATTCTGCCGAGAAGATGGTGCCAGCTCTTACCGATTCCGTTTTCACAGGACAGTTAAAGTCAGAAGTCGGCCAACCGACTCTTCTCAAACAAATGCTGAATGCTTGCAATTTCAAAGAACAGATACACAAATAGTTAGTTGTTAGTTTTAATTTTAGATTCAGTGTTAGCATTAATTTTGTTTATTTTTTCCTGAAATGAGGACGGTCATTTAAACCGTATCCTACATTTTTGTAATAAATTATCTTTAGATTTAGCTAGTAGTATTTAAACCCTTCTCATGCATTTAGAGAAGGATCCTGAAATTTGTCAAAAACTTGTCCTCAGAACATGCACTTTTGCACCCTCCGAGGAGGTTTTGAACAAGATTTATTGATATCTGCGTTTAATATCTACTACTGATGTTGCAATTTTGTACTCTTAGTGGATGTTGGATTACGAAGAGATAAGTCATTATTGCTTGAAGCTCATGAGTAGAACTAGTTATAAATGGTACTTTTATCTCTTAACTATTTCTGCCTTTGTGTTAAAGTGATATTCATGTTCAGTTGTTTATATATTGATGCGTGAATGCTTGAGTTATCATTTGGCACTTCTGTACGGTGATAGCTATTTATTTATGCTTAATATATGAGTAGCTTATTATGCGATATGTTTTTCACAACTGTTTCGTATAACTTTTTATATGAAGTGGTTTATCTCCATTAAATTCTTTTCTCATAACAGTTGAATGATCTTTATTACCAATTATTATTTGAAATCATTTTAGATTTCATAATGGAAATATTACATCCCGGGTTAGTATAGAATTAGATATTTTTGTTTATTAGAATACAATTGCATGTTATTAGATTAGAGTTAGAATAAAAGCATTTCACTTAGGAAGTTTTAGAAAGGAAATATCAATTCTCAACACACACACACACATATTGGGAAACTGGTCCCATATCCCCAGTCGGACCCACTATACCAAACGGAAAAGGAGCTGCTAACCAAGGTCCGGACCGGGTGGGTATCCCCCTTGTTGTAGACCCGATTTTCGGGGCTTCAACAGGAAGGTCAGGGATCATCAAGAAGACATAATGATGAATATAAATCCAAGAAGGGTAATGGAGGAAATGGAGATAGTGGAAAGTCACCATCATCACCCTCATCTTCATCTTCATCATCCTCTACATCATCTTCAGTACATCAACCATATAAGTCAAAGAAAACTGGTAAAAATTATTTTCCAAAACTTGATGTTCAGTTTGAATTTCCAACGTTTGATGGTGAAGTTAATGCAGAAAATATATATAATTGGATTAGGTAATTATAGGTCAATATGAGAATTCAAGATTTTCATGATGATGACACAAAAATCCAACTAGCTTCATGGAGAATGGAAGGTGCAACACTTGTTTGGTGGGAAGCCAAGACAAAGGAGGAGATCAAGAAATATGGTAAGATTATCTTATCATGGGATGATTTCATTACTGCAATAAAACAACAGTTTTATCCATTAGCTCATTTACATAAATCTATCATGAATTGGAAAAATTTTAAATAATTGAAAGGACAAAATATACAAGTGTATACTCAATAATTTAGAAGAAGAGCTCTTTTATTAGGAGTAGATTTGAATAGCCAAGACACTTTACTCAAGTATATAGGAGGTTTACATACTTATATAAGACATACAGTTCTCATGTTTAACCCTACAAGCTTAGATGAAGTTTGTGTTCAAGCCACACATTTAGAGGAAAGGGGAAAAAAATTAGCTGGGAATGAGGAAAGTGAGTTTAAAGACAAATGGAAGAAAAAGAGAAATGAAAATAATAGAAAAGAGAAGGGAAAATTATTTTGTAAAAAATGTTCTAAAACTAGCCATGATGAGGACCATTGTTGGAAACTTCATCCAGAGATGAAACCAAAAATTTTTAAAGCCAAAGAGAAAGTCAGGGAAAAAGGCAAGACAACTGCAATAGTTGAACAAGACCTAGGGTCAGATTCAGGAGATGAAACAAAAATCATAGCTATGGGACTAAAGAACATAAAGGGGAAAGAGATTGAAAATAAACCTAGTTCTAGTATTTCTAACTGTCACATAGAAGCTCCAAGTGAAGAAAAGAGAATTGAATTGTTTCATGTGAGGGTCATTTCCAAACATACCAAGGTTGAAACATTGTTTGACAATGGTTCACAAGAAAATTTAATCTCTGAAATATTGGTCAATAAACTTAATCTTGAGACCATTCCACATCCAAAACCATATCCTCTTGGTTGGATTTGTAAGGATGCAAATTTACAGGTTTCAAAGAAGTGCATGTTTCACTTTGCAATAACAGAACATTTCATTGACATGGTTGAATTAGATGTTGTTCCACTTTATATAACAAGTATGGTGTTGGGCAGTCCATACTTGTATGACAGGAAAGCTATCTTCCATCGCCATGAGAACAAGTACCATTTATTCAAAGATGGAAAGGAGTACATGGTGAGAGCTCATCGCAAAAAACTAGACTCTTCTTTAGTTAATGCAGGGAAGATGAAAAGGCTCGTCAATGCAAGTCAAAACTTAAAATCGATGATGATTAAGAAAAGAGAAGTTTTACATAATCCTTTTCATGTAAATGTTGATATATGTAATGAGTTGTTTCAGTTTGAAAGCAAGTTGTCTTTGAAAGAAGATGATAAGCAGTTGCAGCAGTCGATATTGGTGTCGAACGGTGCTGAAAACAAAGTGTCAGTGCAAGAAGTTGCAAAGGTCCAAGAGAGGGAAAATCAACTTAGAAAAGAGGTCATAAGATTCAGTAATGGTCATTGTTGGTTTCAGAAAAGCATGATACAATGGCGAGGAAACTTGGTCAGGAATAAACACAAGTTCAAGGCTAATTCAACAAAAAATCGCCATAAGGACAGGATGCAAGGTGATAGTAATTTCAAGTTTCCTTTGATTAAAGAAAAATGTATAAAAAACATTTTTATTGCAAAGTTAGGTTTCTATTTTTCAAGTTTCGAAAATGTGAAGCATGACTCTGTCAAAGTCAACAACGGATGGTCAAAAAAATCAAGGAAAAATTTGTCGTTTCATGAAAATCTCTAATTAATGAAATTAGGTAAATTTCAATGGATAAAGGTTGGAAGAGTGGGTATACAGTCTCCTCATCTTGATGTTCAGTAGTCCAGAAAGCTTTTGGGGTCCAAAAGCTTCCCAATGGGGAGGTGTGATCAGGAGATCATGTCCATTGTTCAAAAATTCTCAAAAATGAAATTGCTCAAAAGTGTTTGCAATCTGAACGACCAAAAAGGTCTCGTTGTTGTGATTTTGGCGACATGAATGGTTTGAAAAATAGGTGTTGTATGCATAAGTTATGAAGGTTTGAAAATCCCAGTAAACTAAAAAAAATGACATTTGACTTAGTTTGACTTTGTATAAAAAATTTCAAAAAAATATATATATATATTTTGAAAAAAATATTTTTTATTATAAGGTCTTTTGGGCCAATGAGCGGGTGCCACGTGGCCAGCCCAGAGGCTGCCACATGGCCCCAGGCGAGAGGTCGAATGGTTGTGTAAAAATATTTTGGAGACTATGGGATTCGAACATGGTACCTCCCACCCAATAGTGCACGCGCCTGACCGCTCGAGCTACTGTGAGTTTCTTAACCCCTAAGGTCATCACATCATTATAAAGTTTGAAAGGATTTAAAATGGCAGCAAAAGGGGGGCAGCCCCCACTCCACGAGACCCGATGCTACGAACCACGGGCCAAAGACTTCCAAACGGTTTTGGACCGACGGTCAATCCAATGATTTTCGCAGAGTTCTATATGTGACCACTCCGACATAGCATTAAATTTAACTGCCAGTCCACCAATGGTTCCACTGGCAGACCTC
Source organism: Pinus albicaulis (assembly GCA_034641835.2). Classification (NCBI taxonomy): domain Eukaryota; kingdom Viridiplantae; phylum Streptophyta; class Pinopsida; order Pinales; family Pinaceae; genus Pinus; species Pinus albicaulis. The sequence continues at coordinate 685,082,977 of CM076579.1, forward strand.
CATATTCAGCTCCAGTTGCTAAATTGACGGATTTAACTGGAGTTCCTCCAGTTTTGGAGGAGCTTTCTTAGGAGTGATTGGGAAAATTACTATTTGGGTCATAACTCTTGGATATTTTGACCATGTTTTATGAATGAATAGTCATTTTTGGCTAATTTTGACATTCTCAACACATTGGCAGAGGTTTCAGAGCCATCAGAGGTAATATTTTGTAGGTTTTACTTCAGGAGAGGTCAAGGAGCCACCAGGGCCACTAGGGCGTTTTCAGTGTATTGAGCATCCATTCTCTGTTTTCTGCATATGAATAGTCATTATTGACTGATTCAAGAATTCTGAAGATGTTTTTACAGAGAGAACAACTATTTGAGGCTTTTTATCACATGTACTTACCGTTTTTGAGAAATAAGATATGAGGGACTTGCCATTGGGAGCTGGACCAGCAGATGTAGCCCAAGAGGGGTGAACTGCTTCATCAATTTGCTGAGTATTGCCATATGTGATGCATTATTCTCTATTATTTACTGCTGCACAGTGTTATACAAGCTAAGTTACATGCTTTAACCTCACATAAAAATATGTTTAACTAAGTTAAAACCATTTTTTTCACCTACAAACTTCAGTGAACCTTATGCACACAATTTAATTACTGTTTGGATAACTAGCACAACAAAACTAACACATTCCATTCAGATCACACCCTAGATACAAGGAAAATAGGTGAGATATAACTTATCGGGAAAGGATCACAACCATCCCATTGTCTAATGATAATAAGCTAGATACCAATTTCTATGAGAGGCAAGGATCACATCCATCTTATCATACGTCGATCTTCCCACCTTGATCCTCGAAAACCAAGTGGTAGAACACCCACATCCCATCACTTGAGCGAGATACCACTTGGCTTGAGAGAAAAGGATCACAACCATCTCAAGTATCCTCACCCATTTTCCAGATGGGTGGTTATCCCAATAAGCCCAACTTGTGGGTAGGATGCATACTGGGGTATACTATGTCATGCCTCATACTAGATAGGGGGAGATACCAAACTTTACAAAAATGACAAGGATCACACACACCCTATACAATAATAGGCAAGATATAACTCACCTTAAAGGGTAAGTATCACAACCACCCTATTTTTCAGAGTTATCTTAACCCCAGGAGCTATTTGATTCAATTCCTCTCCCTAGGAGATAAAACAAGGGATAATAGCATAAATCAGTGTCCTTGATAACCCAAGACCCTTTCTTGGCAAGGTCAAATCCATCATTCCAAACTTCTCTATGAATACCAAGAACTTCCCTTTTGGAAACACCTTGGTAAGAATATATGCTATCTGCTCATCAATCGAAATATGATGTAGTCTTATGACTCCTGTCTACACCATGTATCAAATATAGTGATACCAAATTTCAATATGCTTGGACTTGTCATGGATCACATGATTCTCTACCAATCGGATCCCAACCTTATTGTCGTAATATATAATTTTTGTATCCAGAACCTTCTCAAACATCTCTCCAAAGAGCTTTCTCGACCATATTTCCCCACAACTAGCCATGCTAGCAACAATATACTCAGCCTAAGTTGTGCTAAGGGAAACAAACTTCTTCTTCCTTCTCATCCAAGATATCATGGCAAATCCAAGGCTAAAATAACATCTTGATGTGCTCTTCCTGTCAATAACATATCCAACCCAGTAGGAATTAGTGTATCCATGAAGTCCACATCTCCGAAAGTATATCTCAAACCAAGATTAATCGCCCCATGTAAGTATATTAGCGCATTCTTAGCAACGACCTAGTGTGCATGTAGAGGATTAATAATAAATTGATTCAGAGTATTAACTACAAAACATATGTTCAGACAGGTTTTCACAGGGAACATTAGTGCCCCAATCAACTATTGATACTCAGAGGGATTTGCCAAGTATTGCAACTTCTCCACATAACTTCTTTAGGTTAATTTCCATCGGTGTGGCCATGGACTTGCAGTCTACCATTCCAAATATTTCCAATAGTTTCAACACATATTTCCCTTGTTTTAGGAAAAATTCACCAGGTCTTTTCCATACCTCTAATCTCGGGAAGTAGTGCATCAATCCAAGGTCTTTCATCTCAAATTCAAAGGCTAACTCCCTCTTGCACTTGAGCATAAAAGTCTCACCACCTGTCAAGAATAAGTCATCAACATATAAAACAAAAATCAGGGGCATACCTTCGACAAATTTTAAGTAGAGGTTTGGGTTGACATTGATTCTTTTGAATCCAAGCTTCATCAGGTAGCTATCAATATGGGAATACCAAGCCCTAGGGGCTTGCTTCAATCCATAGTGAGCCTTATTTAGCGTGCACACATGAGTCTTTTGATATTGTACTTCAAATCCTTATGGTTTCTCAACATATACATCTTCCTAGAGTATGCCATAAAGAAATGTAGTCTTCACATCCATTTGGTGAAGAGTCCATCCTTGACTAGAAGCAAAGGAAATAATTAATAGAATAGTAGTGTAGCAGGAAACTAGTGCAAAGATGTCATCATAATATTATTCTCAACATAAGGAGGATGACGAGGAGGAGTTTCCTTCACTTTTCCAAGGGTGTCATCTTCATCAAAAGTCACATCCCTACTAAATTCAATATTCCTTTGACTAGACATCCCTACTAAATTCAATATTCCTTTGATCAGACACATATATTATAAAAGCTTTAGAATTTTCACAATATCCAACAAATGTACCCTTCTTCCTTGAAGCTTCCAACTTATTCCTCTTATCTTTCAGCACATGAAAGTATACGTGGCAACCAAATATCCTCAAATTTCCAACATCAAGCTTAAAACTTATGAAAACTTCTTTGGGGGTCTTGTCACCCAAGGCTTGATGAGGAGTCATGTTTTGAACATAGACCACAGTCTTTACAGCTTCACCCCACAGAAACGTCGGCAACTTTTGATCATGCAGCATGGATCCTATAACTTCCACGATTGTCCTATTATTTCTTTCATCCACTCCACTTTGTTCATGGTTCTAAGGTACGATGGTCTCCTTCTTAACCTGAAGTTTCTTGCAAAATTCAATGAACTCATTCAAAGTGAATTCTCCACCATTATTAGACTTGAATACTTTGATTATCTTCCCTATTTTATTCTCTATTAGATCCTTGAATTCCTTGAACATATAAAATGCTTTGTCACTGTGTTTCAAGAATAATGTCCATGTATTTCGTGAGAAATCATCCAAAAAAGTTATATAGTAGAGGTAGACACCAAGTTATTTCACCAACATGGGTCCACACAAATCGAAATGTATGAGTTGAATAACATCAATGGTCTTTCTCTTTCTATAAGTGAATGGTCCCTTTGAATTCTTTCCACTTGCACATCCTGGACATACTCCAACATTATTAGCTTGAACCCTAGGAATTTTAGAAACCATCCTCCTTACTTTATGTAGGGCTTCATATTGAATATGAGAAACCTTCGGTGCCATATATCACTTTGATTATTGTTATCATGTACCAATGATCAGATTGGTCTTCCATTGACTCTATAGAGTTCTTCAATTCTATAGCCCAAAGTAAATGCATCCCTCATGTGAGATTCCATAGGTCAGGTGAGGACCTTTCCTCTTATGAAGGAAACCCTCATCCATTTGTCTTCCAAGGAAGATATAGATACTATATTTTTCTTCAATCCCAGAACATACATAACATCGTGTAGATGTACAATTTCACCATAATACAAATGAAATGAAACAAAACCAAAGCCTTCACCGTATAAGTAAAATCATCTCCAAGAATTATCTTCAAATTAGTCTCCCTCTCAACTAGATTTGAGAGGAATTCATGATACCTAGTGAAGTGTATAGAAGCCCCACTATCTACCAAACATCTATCAAACGAATCCATAAGAGGAACTAGAAAGAGAAGAAATAAGAAAATATTCATATTGAATAGCAACTGTATTATTTCCATACCTTGATTTACTTGATCTTTGTTGAAGCCATGATTTTTGTTGTAGTTGGACCTTGGAGCTATTCTCTTTTCCAAATTGTATTGAGCATATTGACCATAGTTGTGATAATTATAACATTCAATTTTTGACATATCCTTGTCCCTCCTTGATCTTCTATTAGAATCCCTGGATGATGGAGCATGCTTCCTTCAATTAGATGGTATTCCTATTTATTTCTTATTCCTGTCTTGAGCAACAAATTCAGAGGGAAATCCTTCTTCTTTCTTTGAATCCTTTGTTGAAAATGGCACCAAGAAATATTCTAATTTAATTTTACCTTGAATTAAATTAGAATAAAATTGTAATTCCACATCCCATGACAACTTGTACAAGTTAAATAATTTAGATTGACTTAGTTGCTTCAGTTAATTCAAGTTGATGTTCTAACTGAGTCATGTAGAGTGGTTCCTACTTTTAGGAGCCCTATTTTGAGTTGTAATTAATTAACTCAATTATCCGAGTTAAATTCAATTTAACTAGTTCCAACTATTATAGGAACTAGTGAGAGGTCAAAGTGTAGAGCTTGAACTTGAATTGCATGAAGTTTGAATCTACAAGGAATTTCTACATGGTATAAGAACTGAAATCACTATAAAAGGTAATAATACAAGTTTTTTTTGTGCAGGTGAATTGAATTTGCAAATCTATTCTTCGGAACTAGCAACAAGATCATGATGTCATTCTATGGATTGAGACTTGAGTATTCCCTTTAGGGAAACTCGAGTTACATAGATTGCAAGGACATTATGGAAGCGGTGTTGGAAGACAATGATTTGAAGTATTTCATAGACAGTGATATTCCTAAGCTTTCACTAGCTGATGCTCAAGATCTGGCGATCTAGAAGAAGAATGTAGTAAAGGTAATAAGGATCCTCTTGGAAGGTGTTCGAGATCATATTGTATCTAAACTCCACAATAAGGAAACTCCATATGAAATGTGGAAAGCCTTGACGAAATTTTTTCAAAACAAAAATGACCACAAGAATATGGAACTGAAGGAAAAGTTCAAGAAAATCAAGATGGAGAACGGTGACACATTATCAAAGTACTTGACCAAGTTCACCCAATGTCAAGATGAGATTGGAAGTGTTGTTATTATAGTTTTTGAAGATGACCTGGTGAGCCTACCATTTCTAGGCCTTCCCAAGAGCTGGAATAACTACTAGGATTCGGTAAATGGGAGGGAGAAACTACCTGAGTGGGAGAATTTATGGTCTAACTTGATGCAAGAAGAGATTCAACGGAATACCAAAGCTGGATCCTCATGACATCATGATGACAAGGATAACCATGCCTTGGATGGAAAGGAAAATAAAGGGAAAGGGAAGTCATCCCATTCCAAATCATATTTTGGACATGCAGGAAAGAAGGACTTGTTGAAGATTAAATTTTTTCATTTTCACGAGCTGGGACATTATTCCACGAAGTGTCCACACAAGAAGGCTAGCGAGAAGCACTTAGGAGGAGCAACGAGTGAAGCTCTTGCTTCACAAATCGAGTTTGATTTCACCCTCATCACATGCATGGTGTCATCGATGATGGGTAGTGTGTGGTACCTAGATAGTAAAGCCTCATTCCATATGATCGATAATAAAGAGTTATTAATCGGCTTGGAGGAGAAGAACCTCTAGGTGCACATCGATATGGGAGATGATGGAAGGTATAGCATGACCAACATCAGTAATGTTACCTTTCAGAGGGAATCTAGTTCTCCTCTCACATTTAAATATTTCATGTATGTTATGGGTTTGAAGAAGAATTTAGTTTCAGTTTCTCTGTTGGAAGAACATGGATACGATGTGATATTTATAAAATGAAATGTGTTCCTTCATCACATAGCCATGGGACAGGTGAAGAAGATTTGGTTTAGGTAAATAACCTCTATAAATTGGGTGTAGAATACTATGCTTCTTTAAGCACGAAATCAGAGAAGGTGTAGAGCTGAGACATCAGTGAGTTATGACATAGAATATTGGGCCATCTACACCATAGAGCCTTGAAGATCATGCAACATATTTCTACAGGAATTCCCAAGGGTGCACTTGAGCAGTGTGATACATGCATATGGTTTACATTGGGGAACTACACCAAAGCCACTGTAACAACTCCACTTACTGATTTTTTTCTTCTACTTATAGAATCAATGCTGTTGTAGTGTTATCCTACTACAGATTTCAAGAATGAATTACCTTCCTGCGCCTAATTAAGGTTACTCCCTTAAATATCATCTACCTTCACATATTTCCTCTTATCTTTTTTTTCGTCAACCATACTATGATGATGATGTTAAGAATATGGTTCTCAAACTGTAACAGTCATTCCCCTTCTAATTTTCCTGATTCTAATTTTGTTTAATGATAATGACCTGTACCATTAATGCTGCCTACGAATTTATTTCTCTCAAGGGAAATCATTCTCCCTTAATTCCCATACTTTTGATGAAATTTATTCTTGTGAGTTAATTATAATTCCACTATATTAACTAAGGATATAACTATGGTATCCTTGCTAAAGTGTCAAAATGAAGCCCATATTTATTTAATATAAGGCTTAACACTCTTAACCACATACATATTAAATCATCAAAACCTTCTTTGTATTAGTTTCTTTCTCTACTAAAATACAAAAGATATTTCCTAACCATATTCTTAATATAACACATTTGATTCATATGACATACTATATACTACTTGTACATCATATATGATAATCTTGGAGTATATTTATTTAATATACTTATCTTACCACGTTGAGCACTATACATAATGTGTATATTATGAAACCATTTCTTTTCTTCGTATGCATTGTTGCATCCATGCCTAATGACACGCAGGCCTTTTTGTGACTCAATTCTCCATTAATGTTACATTTTATGACCCACGCATAAAATTTGGAAAGTTACCTTACGTTTTTCCCAACACAAGGATTTTAATTGCTTTAACGTTTATGGAAAATTGTGAGCCGTATTGGTTTAATGTTGTGGATGTATGTTGAGATTTCTGTATCTTATCACCATAGTTTCGATGGTTTTCTACTCCGGTTTTACAGTTTTAAACTACGTTGTGGGATCAGGGATCACATGGCCCCCCATCCTTCTGTTAGATTACATTATTACGATTAAACCTTACGATCTTACCTCTAATATTTTTGATTTGCAATTCATTTGGCATATGGATTTGCACCTTCGTTTCTACCATCGTTTGGCATATGGATCTGCGCCTTAATTTCGGTCAATTTGGTTTCATTGTAGTATTTACAACTAGAGTATCTGAGATTATTCAAATGCTTACCCAGAATTTCTGCAATGGCTCGAACACTTCCTCTTTCCTTCTACACATTGTTGGAGAATTTTCTCAATCCAATTCAGTGTGACAAGGACTATGAGGCATCTTTGTTCAATTTGGTAGTTTCGTTTTATTTTATGTTCTTATATTCTTATATCTTTCTCATTGTTTAACTATTTTGTTTTTGAATTTTGCAGGACTCCTGTTGTCACAAGATTGTTTAACTATTTCATGTTTTTTGAATTTTGCAGGACTCCTCTTGTCACAAGACCGAGGTTACCGTCCTTCTTCAGCCTCCGGTTGTTAGCCACGTTATAGGGTAAGTGATTGGCTCATGCCCATAAATATTTTTTTTCTTAATCGTTATGTTATGTTTTACCTATAATAAAACCTTTATGTTTTTTATTTTCCTCATGAAATAGTAGGCTACCTCAGCCTTCTCGTTCTATTTGTGTAAAATCCCAGAGCTTCTTTAATTAATTTCTTATGCCAAAATCCCACAAAGTTCTCAATTTACTAAAGCTACTCAAGGTATTCGATTTTGCAACAAATTGTCTACCTTTTTTTTTGAGTCAATTTCGATTTAACCCTCATGTATTTGCAAGGACATTGTTTCTCATACTTTGATCAACACTGGTTGAAATTTTTATTCTCTGGAAGCAAACTATACAAATTCCATTTAAATATGGTATAGATATATTTTAACCTTACTTAAAATTTTGATTCCAAACATCGAAATTTGGGTTACTGTAATATATTTACTTATACCATAATTATTTTCCTTTAATTTATAATCTAATTGTCCCTCATGATTTTCTTCCAATCCGACATCTATTCTCTCTATGTCATGTGTTTGGCTGGGAACTCACACTTCAAAAATTTTATTGCCCTCTAATTTCTCTTCGTCAGACTTTGACGAGATTTATATTTTTTCAATTTTCTCTTTTGTTTAGCTTTAGATTTTCTTTGGAAATTCCTTTGTTTTTATTAACAATTTCTAAAGTCTTAAATTAATTTCAAGAATGCCCTTTTTTGTCTCACACATAACTATATAAAATTTACAATTTTAATACTACTATAGAGTATCATAGTTTTTTTCTGTATATTTAGCCTAATGTTCTTCTTTGGATACCTCATGCAATCAGGTATACATATATTACTTCTGTTCGGTTTTTCCAGTTTGCATCTCTGTACAATTGTCACAGAGATTTGGACTTTAATATAGCAGCTAACTTTGCTTCATTTTTCTTCACAAATAACATATCTACTTTCTTATGTACAAAGGTATAATTTTTTCTGTCCATCTGAAGACTCCTTACTATCCATTCAAAAACTATTTCTGCTAGGTAAATCCCTTGATTTCTTATTCATATATCTTATACTCAGAATTTCCATTCTACTAATATTATCAATTATTAACAAATTTCCCTCTTTGGTATATTCAATTTCAGGGATATATTATTCCTCAAGAACCACAGTTTACAAGTATACTCTTATTCTTGTTCTTCCAATAAGTAACTTAATTTTACTTCTTTATTCCACTGTCATCCTCACTCGTTTCTACTATTGGTTTTGCAAGTGATTAAACTAGTTTGGTGTTTAATGGTAATTGGATATGATCCACCATTAGCACACCTGATCATGCCTTTTCCTTTTTCTCAGGTTGGTGACCAGCACAAAAGAAATTCCTTCATAAGGAATTATATACTTATGTTTATGAATTGTATATCATATTTTTGAATAGTTGAAATATTTACATTGATGAAGTTCAACCCATCATATACAATACAAGTTGTATATCTATTTTAATATTATGGATCTTAATCCTTTATCAATGAACTTGGATATAATATATAAGATGTCATTTATTTTATATTTTGAGTTCTCATTATTTGTATATGTCCTCATCATAATTTATCAGAAAGGCTATAAATACAATCGATCTGTCTATTCATTGTTTATTTATTGTTTTATATGATTTCTTCCTCATTTACAGCTTCTGAGTATATAACTAGATATAGAATTTATGTTGGTTTAATAGTAGTTTTCTGAACTATAGTTGCTGGAAATACATGTTTATTTGTATGATACTGTTGATAATCTTTAATAATAATTTTTGGCTTATTTCACACTACTTTTACAGATTTAGGATGTTTAACAATATCCACTCTACCCATCTAAATTATTGTATTTACAAGAAAATAACTTGTATCCAATATTTAAATGGACTGTTAAACTGATCTTTTTCATTTGAATTGTACCACATATTTACATTCTCCTTTATAAAGTAAAGTATTAACATAAATTATTGCTATTATGAAATTTCAGACATAATTGTTATTTTGTCCAAATTAATTTCTGTGTTTGTATTCTGTAATCATTTCTAGAATAGGGATTGGACAACATATTTAAACCTTCCTGGTGGTTTTAGAGACTCTGATGGTTGGTCCAACTAAAATAGTTGTCTAGGTAACTATACAAATATGACTAGAATATTTATAGTTATCCTCTTTTATATACATAAGGCCTTTACTAATGAACTTTGAATGATGTACCTCACACAGAATTAAAAATTGTTAATCTAATAGAATCCACTACATCTGTACCTCATTAATTTAATTATTTCCTTTTCAGACCTTGAAAAAGAATACAAACAGTGGTATGAATTACAATTCGAAGAATATGCATACCCTAGATCAAAGACTATTTAAAGTGATTTATAATTGCAAATATAAATCCTCCAACTGAATGCATATAATATAACCATATCCAACTATTCCAGAATATCATCAAGGAAGAATAGAATACCTAATATAAATTTTAATAAATTGTGCATACCAACACTAGTGCAAACTATTTTCCACCCAACCTTGAGCTTTCTTTCCACAAATCCCCCCAAGCAGAGGCCAGTTCCTTCAAAGTGTAGACAACCTCTTGTCTACTCAAGAATTATCTTTCATAAAATAGACAACCTCTTGTCTACCCAGGAACAACTTATTTAAGCTTTCTTCCCCCCAACATGTTTCCATAACTGCGTCCAGTTAAATCAAGATGTTTTTTTCCTTTTTTCTTAGGCTTTCCTTTTGGTTTTTCCACAAAAGTACTATAAAACTAGATTTTCCTCTTTCTAGTTTTATTTCACCTCTTCTTAGTAACTTTTTGTACCTCATTAATTTAATTATTTCCTTTTCAGACCTTGAAAAAGAATACAAACAGTGGTATGAATTACAATTCGAAGAATATGCATACCCTAGATCAAAGACTATTTAAAGTGATTTATAATTGCAAATATAAATCCTCCAACTGAATGCATATAATATAACCATATCCAACTATTCCAGAATATCATCAAGGAAGAATAGAATACCTAATATAAATTTTAATAAATTGTGCATACCAACACTAGTGCAAACTATTTTCCACCCAACCTTGAGCTTTCTTTCCACAAATCCCCCCAAGCAGAGGCCAGTTCCTTCAAAGTGTAGACAACCTCTTGTCTACTCAAGAATTATCTTTCATAAAATAGACAACCTCTTGTCTACCCAGGAACAACTTATTTAAGCTTTCTTCCCCCCAACATGTTTCCATAACTGCGTCCAGTTAAATCAAGATGTTTTTTTCCTTTTTTCTTAGGCTTTCCTTTTGGTTTTTCCACAAAAGTACTATAAAACTAGATTTTCCTCTTTCTAGTTTTATTTCACCTCTTCTTAGTAACTTTCAATTTTATTGAGGTATCTTTTAGATTTTCATCTCTAATCTAATTTTTAATTTATTTTATTTTCTCCAAGGATTTTTGGAGAATTTGGGAAAGTCTTTGGATTCTTATCCATCCTCATGGATAAGGAACCATGGTCTCCATTTACTCTAGTCTTTGCACAATAATTAATTTTTAAATTTATTTAATTCAGCCTTACTTTATGTCCACATATAGATTTCCTATAGGTCCATTTAACCTTTAGGATTATTATCTGCGGAATATAAAAGCCAAAAAATAGGGATGTTACATATTCCCCCTCTAAAACAGAACATCGTCCTCAATGTTGAAAATTATTTGTTGATTCCTCAACCATGGATGGATGTTTCTCCTTCATCTCATCCTCTTACTCCCGATATCTTCCTTAGAGCTCAAGTGCATCCACCACACTTCTACCCCATTTATTGTTATACTCTGGAGCTTGATTTCTTTCTGCTTCAGTATAAGAAGCATTTCAGGAAGAAATTTCATTCCATTTTCCACCTGTTCACAGATCACATCAATTTACATGAGTAGGGTCACATATATACTTTTACAATAAGAATTTACGATAATAATGTGAACCTTAATATGCTTCAGTAGAGCCAATCCATACAAATACTTCTAATGTTCCATAGTAGTAAAGTGCTAACTTAGCATAACTACCAGCATATAATGTACTTTTGCGAGGCTAATCCTCAATTATGGCATGGTATCTCATTTGGAATTATCTGTGAATTCTCTTCCCACCGGCACAGCTTCTCTGACGATCTTGAATGGGTTACCATGTAGCTAGATTTTCCTCTCAGTTTGCTCCATTTTGAATATTGCATCCTATTCAATAATTAGTTTGTTCTATGATTGACTCCAGCTAAGCGGAGTGTAGCATTTCCTGCCATAAAATCTTCAAAAGGATACATCTTAATTAGAAGCCTAATAATATTTATTAGAAACAATTATGCCATATGCATAAAATCTCCCCCCTTTTTTTCTTCTCTCCACCTGTTCATCACATACATGCATAACATATATTCTAAAATTTGATTGATTCTTTCAATCTATCCAGCTAACGATGATAATAAGTAGTACTAAAGTTCAACTTGGTACTCTTTTTCCTGCAAACAGATTTTTTAAAAATGCAATTGAAGTAACCTTGTCAGCTTTTTCAGATATAATCAATTGTGTAAATCCATAATATTTCACACTTTCTTTCTTGGATAGATTGGCTACTTTGAGCTGTGACATAAGTAGCTTGTATCGGTAAAAGTGTACTGATTTTGTTAGTGCCTTGTTCTAGGCAATCTGGTGATGAAATTTATTGAAACAACTTCCTAATTCCATTCTAGAATAGGGAGAGAATCCAATAGTTCAGTTGGATGCTTATGTTCCACTCCTACTTATTGACATTTTTTTCCAGAAATATGCTACATCTTTTCCAATAGTAGGCCAAAACATGTTCTTTTTTAATTCTAAAATCACTAGTATGTCCTGCATAAGGACGTTTATGATACTCATCTACAATTTCATGTTTTAATGAGATCACATTTGGAATATACAATATTTTTTTATAATAATCAACCCCTTGATATTTAGAGTATATCCTAATATTTTAGTTTTCTACAAATTTTCTTGTAGTTTTTCATAGTTTGGATCTTGAATCACCACGTCTTATATCAACCCTTCTATGTAAATTTTCACACTACTTCCAACATTATTCAATATTTGATGATAATTCCTACTCAAAGTATCTGCAATCTTATTCTCTTTACCTTTAGTATGTTTGATTTCCATGTCAAACTCACTAAGGAAAGACAACCATATAGCTTGTCTAGCCTTTAAATCAGTGAAAAAGTAATTCAAAATTATATGATCTATCATCGGTATAAACTTCTTTCCTAATAGATAATGTCTCCACATCTGCAAAATAGTAGCAGTTGTTAGTTTAATTTTTAACTGTTCAAAACTATGTTGACACTTAGCTATCCACTCCAACTTTACTTCTTGTTTCTGTAGAGAATTAATAGGATATGCTAAGGCTGAAAATCCCTCTACAACTCTCCGGTAGTATCCAGCGATACCCAGGAATGATCTTATGGCTAGGATATCAGTAGGTACATTCCAATCCATGACATCTTGTATTTTCTCTGGGTCTACTGCCAATCCATCTTCTAAATTTACATGGCTCAATTACTGAATTTTGTCTTTGATAATTTCATACTTGTTGAGTTTGGCATATACTTATGTTCTCTAAGTGTTTGTAAGACAAATTTGAGATGTTTTTTATATTATGCTTTACATTCTAGACCCTAAAACAATTTTGTCTAGATATTTGTAGAACACACTATTCCTTTGACACGTGAAGGTAGCAGGTTTATTTATCAATCCAAAAGGTAGAACTACACTTTCATAGTGTATATATCCAGTCCTGAATGATGTTTTATTGATGTCCTCATCTTTGATTCTTAGAAAATGATATCCTGCTTTTAAATCAATCTTTGAAAAGATTGTAGCTCCTCTTAATTGATCAATTAAGTCATTTTTTCTAGGTAGAGGATACCTGGTCTTTATGGTCAATTTATTTAGTTGTTGGAAATCTATACTCCTTCTGAACGTGTCATATTTTTTTTTGATAACACGGGTGTTTCCCAAGGAGGCACCATTTATCTAACGTACCCTCTGTCCAACAATTTTTTTGTTGTAACTGAAGTTTCAATTTATTTTTTCACAACTACTCATTCTAAAGGGTGCCCGGGAAATAGTAATAGTTTAATTAAAAAATCAATGTTTAGTTTAAGGATTTATTGAGGGATTTCTTTTGGAACCCTCCCCTTGAGCTCTCTGCTCACTGGTAAATTTTCCACATTATTTTTTTGTCCCAATTCTTCCACTTGTACAACATTCATTTTACAACCCTTTCTTGTTGTTATTTTAAATTTTAATGTGGGAATCTATCTGTCAGATATTGATTTTTTGGTTCTCCTTTGTCTATTTTAGTTTTTCTTACTTCCATAATGAAATGTATTTTTTTGGTCTAAGCAATTTGTTATTGCTTTCTGTTTTTCCAACCTCTTCTTTCCTACTAACAAATCATATCATTCTACTGATAGAATGGTTTAATTGGAGTTCCATTAACTTTACAGCAGGTTGAGAGTTTTTTTTTTGCATGTCCCTCTTCTTATGGCTAACTATACTAACCATGTTTGCTGCAATTTTTTTTACACTTTTCTACTATTTGTAAACACACTTAGCCAAATTTGGTTCCTAGATCTATTAAATCAGAAAAAATTTGTTCAGAATTCATACCTTCAACTTTTATTATGATTGATTGGTACTCAACTTGTCGATTTACTAAAGCAACGTTGATCCCTGACATATTTCGATCCCTGTCATTTATTGTCTCTTGAACCGCTTGAATGTTCTGAATTTTCCTGTGTGGATAGTCCTGTGAGATTCCCCAACACCTCAACACTTTAATGATTCTTTTGTTTTCCCGCTTTATCATCATTACCTCTTCAATTATATAAACTTGAACTCTGATTGAGAGTATTATCAATTAGTGGTTTGACCATCCCGCACATATATCATTTTGGTTTCTTCGTACCATAGGTGGCTTTACCCTGTAGTTGGTAGATGTATAATTTTTAGTTTTTACATTATTTTCGTTCAGTATACTTGAAGGTATTTTACTAAATTTAGGAGCCAGGATTCCTCATCCTTATCCTTTTTCTTTTTGGGATATGTCTAGCTATTTTCCCACCCTCAAACCCTTCTGAGTTGGTTTCATCTTCTTTGCTTCTTATTGTATGGTTCTAAATTTTATGACCACACTGCGAGGTTAATTACTCATTGCGAAATTGCACCAATTGTTCATGGATTACAAACTTGTAACAATTGTTCATGGTTAGCCCTTAGCCACACCATTTCATTTTTCATATCCTTAACATGTCCATTCACTGAACAATTTTTTTTTTCATTTGGATCTGGTGGTATTTCTCCACCCATTGGATCTGGTGGTGTCCCTCCACTCCCCAGTTCCACATACGATTTTACTTCGTTACTCATTGTAACTACTATGACTGCTTCATAATGAATCATCCGTTTTACACATAATTAGTATTTAAATTTCTAACAACAAAATAATTTCTTATTTTAAAAGCAGATTATTTTTCTGTGTTGGGACACATATGCCCAGAGTTTCAACATGGGCTCTAATACCATTTGTAAAAACTCCACTTACTGAATTTTGTTTTTCTACTTATAGAATCAATGCCGTTGTAGTGTTATCCTACTACAGATTTCAATAATGAATTACATTCCTATGTCTAATTAAGGTTACTCCCTTAAATATCATCTACCTCCGCTTATCTTTTTTTTTCGTCAACCATACTATGATGATGATGATAAGAATATGGTTCTCAACCTATACCAGTCATTCCCCTTCTAACTGTCTTGATTCTAATTTTGTTTAATGATACTGACCTTTACCATTAATGTTTCCTATGAATTTATTTCTCTCAAGGGAAATCATTCTCCCTTAATTCCCATACTTTTGATGAAATTTATTCTTGTGAGTTAATTCTAATTCCACTATATTAACTAAGGATATAACTCTTGTATCCTTGCTAAAGTGAAAAATGAAGCCCATATTTATTTTATATAAGGCTTAACACTCTTAACCACATACATATTAAATCCTCAAAACATTTTTTGTATTAGTTTCTTTCTCTAATAAAATACAAAAGAAATTTCCTAACCATATTATTAATATAACACATTTGATTCATATGACATACTATATAATACTTTTACATCATATATGATAATCTTGGAGTATATTTATTTAATATACTTATCTTACCAGGTTGAGCACTATACATAATATGTATATTATGAAACCTTTTCTTTTCTTCGTATGCATTGTTCCATACATGCCTAATGACATGTAGGCCTCTTTTGTGATTCAATTCTCAATTAATGTTACGTTTTAGGACCCACACATAAAATCTAGAAAGTTTCCTTACGTTTTTCCCAAAGCAAGGATTTAAATTGTTTTAACGTTTATGGAAAATTATGAGCCGTATTGGTTTAATGTCGTGGTTGCACGTTGAGATTTTTGTATGTTACCACCATAGTTTTGATGGTTTTCTACTCTGGTTTTCCAGTTGTAAACTAAGTTGTGGGATCAAGGATCACATAGCTCCCCATCCTTCTGCCAGATGACATTATTGCGATTAAACCCTACGATCTTACCTATAATATTTTTTATTTGCAATTTGTTTGGCATATGGATTTGCGCCTTTGGTTTCAGTCATCGTTTGGCATATGGCTCTACGCCTTCATTTCGGTCAATTGGGGTTTCAATGTAGTATTTACAACCAGAGCATCTAAGATTATTCGAATTCTTACTCAGAATTTCTACGATGGCTCGAACACTTCCCCATTCCTTCTACGCATTGTTTGAGAATTTTCTCAATGCAATTCAGCGTGACAAGGACTATGAGGTGTTTTTGTTCAATTTGGTAGTTTCATTTTAGTTTCTATTTTGAGATTCTTATATCTTTCTCTTTGCTTAACTATTTCGTTTTTTAATTTTGCAGGACTCCTCTTGTCACAAGATTGTTTAACTATTTCGTTTCTTTTTTAATTTTGCAGGACTCCTCCTGTCACAAGATCGAGGTTACTCTCCTGCTTCAACCTCTAGTTGTTAGCCATGCTATAGGGTAAGTGATTGGCTCATGCCCATAAATCGTTTTTTTTTTCTTAATTGTTATGTAATGTTTTACCTATAATAAAACCTTTATGTTTTTCTTTTCCTCATGAAAAAGTAGGCTACCTCAGCCTTCTCGTTCTATTTGCGTAAAATCCCAAAGCTTCTTTAATTAATTTCTTATGCCAAAAATCCACAAAGTTCTCAATTTACTAAAGCTACTCAGGTATTCGCTTCTGCAACTAATTGTCTACCTTATTTTCTAAGTCAATTCCGATTTAACCCTCATGTATTTGCAAGGACATTGTTTCTCATAGTTTGACAGACACTGGTTGAAATTTTTATTCTTTGGAAGAAAACTATACAACTTCCATTTAAATATGGTATAGATATATTTTAACCTTACTTAAAATTCTGATTCACAACATCGAAATTTGGGTTATTGTAATATATTTATTTATACCAGAATTATTTTCCTTTAATTTATACTCTAATTTTCCCTCATGATTTTCTTTCAATCCAACATCTATTATCTATATTTTGTGGGTTTGGCTGGGAACTCACACTTCAAAAAAAAATTTCCCTCTAATTTCGCTTCGTGAGACTTTGACGAGATTTATATTTTTTCAATTTCCTCTTTCATTTAACTTTAGATTTTCTTTGGAAATTCCTCTGTTTTTATTAGCAATTTCTAAAGTCTTAATTAATTTCGAGAATGCCCTTTTTTTGTCTCACAGAGATTTGGACTTTAATGTAGACTCTTACTTTGCTTCATTTTTCTTCAGAACTAACATATTTACTTTGTTATGAATAGAGGTATAATTTTTTCTGTCCATCTGAAGACTCTTTACTATCCATTCAAAAACTATTTCTGCTAGGTAGATCCCTTGATTGCTTATTCATATATCTTATACTCATAATTTCCATTCTACTAATATTATCAATTATTAACAAATTTCCCTCTTTGGTATATTCAATTTTAGGGGTATATTATTCCTCAAGAACCACACTTTACATGTATACTCTTATTATTGTTCTTCCAATAAGTAACTCAATTAATTGTACTTCTTTATTACACTGTTATCCTCACTCATTTCTTCTGTTGGTTTTGCAGGTGATTAAACTAGTTTGGTGTTTAATGGTAATTGTCTATGATCCACCATTAGTGCACCTGATCATGCCTTTTCCTTTTTCTCAGGTTGGTGACTAGCACAAAAGAAATTCCTTTATAAGGATCTATATTTATGTTTATGAATTGTATATCATCTTTCTGAACAATTGAAGTGTTTACATTGATGAAGTTCAACCTATCATATACAATACAAGTTGTATATCTATTTTAATATTATGGATCTTAATCCTTTATCAATGAACTTGGATATAATATACAAGTTGTCATTTATTTTATATTCTGAGTTCTCATTATTTGTATATGTCTTCATCATAATTTATCAGCAAGGCTATAAATACAACCTATTTGTCTATTCACTTTGTATTTACTGTTTTATAGGATTTCTTCCTCATTTCCATCTTCCGAGTATATAACTAGATATAGAATTTATCTTGGTTTAATAGTAGTTTGTTGAAATACAGTTGCTGGAAATACAGGTTTATTTGTATGATACTATTGGTAATCTTTAATAATAATTTCTAGTTTATTTCACATCACTTTTACAGATTTAGGATGTTTAGCAATATCCACTCTACCCATATGAATTATTTTATTTACAAGAAAGTAACTTGTATCCAATATTTAAATGGAATGTTAAACTGATCATTTTCATTTGAATTGTACCACATACTTACACTCTCCTCTATAAAGTAAAGTATTAACATAAATTATTGCTATTATGAAATTTCAGACATAATTTTTATTTTGTCTGAATTAATTTATGTGTACTGTATTATGTAATCATTTCTAGAATAGGGGTTGAGCAACAGATTTAAACTTTCCCGGTGGTTTTAGAGACTCTACTGGTTGGTCCAACTAAAATGGTTGTCTAGGTAACTATACAGATATGACTAGAATTTTTATAGTTATCCTCTGTTAAATACATAAGGCCTTTACTAATGCAATTTGAATTATGTACAACACAGAATTAAAAAATTTTAATCTAATAGAATCCACTAAATCTGTACCTCATTAATTTAATTATTTCCTTTTCAAACTTTAACAAAAAATACAAACAGTGGTAGGAATTACAATTCACAGAATATGCATACCCTGGATCAAAGACTATTTAAAGTGATTTATAATTGCAGATATAAATCCTCCAACTGAATGCTTATAATATAACCATATCCAACTATTCCGGAATATTATCAAGGAAGAATATAATACCTAAGATAAATTTTAATAGATTGTGCATACCAACACTGGTGTAGACTATTTTTCCACCCAACCTTGAGCTTTCTCTCCACATTTCCCCCCGAGCAGAGACCAGTTTCTTCAGAGTGTAGATAACCTCTTGTCTACTCAGGAATTATCTTTCATAGAATATACAACCTCTTGTCTACCCAAGAATAACTTATTTAAGCTTTCTTTCTCCCAACATGTTTCCATAACTGCGTCTAGTTAAATTAGGATGTTGTTTTCCTTTTTTCCTAGGCTTTCCTTTTGTTTTTTCCACAAAAGTACTGTAAATATAGCTTTTTCCTCTTTCTAGTTGTATTTCACCTCTTCTCAATAACTTTCCACTTTACTGAGGTATCTTTTAGTTTTTTATCTCCAATCTAATATTTTTAATTTATTTTATTTTCTCCAAGGATTTTTGGAGAATTTGGGAAAGTCTTTGGATTCTTATCCATTCTTATAGATAAGGAGCCCTAGTCTCCATTTACTCTAGTCTTTGCACAATAATTAATTTTTAAATTTATTTAATTCAACCTTACTTTATGTCCACATATACCTTTCCTATATGCCCATTTAACCTTTACGATTATTGTATGCCTAATATAAAAGCCAAAATATAGGGATGTTACAGCCACGTTTCATGATAAGTACAGTCGAGCGCAATCGATCCTTAAAATAGTTCACTCAGATGTGTGTGGACTAATCTCGAAATCCTCCACGACCAAGCACAAGTATTATGTGATTTTTGTAGATGATTTCTCACACAAGTGTTGGATATACTTCATGCAGAAGAAAGACCAAACATTCTCAAAATTTTGTGAGTTCAAAGAACTTGTTGAGAAAGACATAGGAAGGAAAGTGAAAGCTCTTAGGAGCAACAATGGTGCAGAATATGTGATGAATGAATTCAAGAACTTTTGTGCATCAAAAGGGATTTGATGGGAGTTGATAACACCGCATAACCCATAATATAATTGGGTTGTACAAAGGAAGAACAAAAGAATTGTGGGAGTTGCATGGGTGATGTTGCATGATTAAGGCCTACCATTGCACTTGTGGGTGGAAGCATGCAACACAATGATATGTGAAAAACAGGAGTCCTCATCAGATTCTCGGGATGAGTACACCATAGGAAGCTTTTTCAGGTAAGAAACTAGATGTGGCACACTTTAGAATATTTGTTTCATTAATTTACTCTCATGTTTCCAGGCATGCACAGAAAAATATATAACCAACACTTGAGTTGGGCATATTTATGGGGTACACTGATACACCTCACAACTATCGGGTATACCTTCCATCTCACAGGATGACATTTTTTCATTGATATGTGAAATTCGATGAAGAGAAAGCCATGATAATTTCCCTTGAGAGGAAGCTTCAGTTGCATGCAGATGAGGAGTTTTTGGCTCTAAAAGATGAACCTCAAGAGGTGGAGAAACGACAAGTAGAGGAGTAGAGAGTGGAATCAACCACTCATGCAGAGAAATCCAGATATGGAAGGAAGTGCACCAGAGAGGATTCCAGGTTTATGCATGACACTAGAGAGAATGTGGGAGCCCCATCATCACATTGCAGGCAGAGAAGGTCACCAGATTGGTACACTGGCTGCATGGCTCTTATGAGCGAGAGTGTAGATACTGAGCCATCATCATTCGAGGAAGCAGTGTAGCAACCAGTATGGTTTGATGCCATGGTAGAGGATAATGCCTCCATTATCAATAACAGTGCATGGGAAATTGTTCCAGGACCAAAGTACAAGTCAGTTGTAGGATCCGGTTGGATCTATAAGGTGAAGAAAGCATCATATTGGAGTGTTGAGAAACATAAAACCATATTTGTGTCCAATATGTTCTCTTGGGTGGAGGGAATATATTACGAGGATATTTTTTCTCTAGTAGCAAAGTACTCTTCAATCAGATCTATTCTAGCACTTTCAACGCACATGGGATTCAAGATACATCAGATGGATGTGAAGACAAATTTCCTCAATGGAGTGATTGAGGAAGAGGTGTACATAGAGTAGCCAAAAGGATTTGATACCTTTGACAGAGAGTTGCATGTATGCAGACTCAAGTGAGCGATTTATGGATTGAACCAAGCACCCCGTGCTTGGTACACCGAGATCGACAAATATTTCACTGGGTTGGGCTTCACCAAAAGTGAAGTAGATGCAAACATTTACCATATTGTGGTTGAAGGTAAATTATTGATTATAATACTATATGTCTATGATTTAATTATAACAGGTGATGAGAAGCTGATAAAATCTTGCAAAGAAGATTTGGCAAAATAATTTGAGATGAAAGACATGGGGCTCTTGCAAGATTTCCTTGGTTTGGAAATTTGGAAAAAATATGAGGAATTGTTTGTCTCTCAGGACATGTATGCCAACGATATACTAAAGAAGTTTCACATGGAGAGTAGAAAACCCATGGAGACTCCCCTAGCAGGGAATTGGAGGAAGTAAGATGATACTTTACTCAAAGTGGTAGAAGCAACCATTTACAGGAAACTTGTGGGTTCACTTATGTACTTGGTGAACACAAGAAAGAACATGTGTTATGCAGTTAACTAGCTTAGTCAATCAATGGTTAAGGAAACCAAGCTCTATTGGATGGCATCCAAACATGTGTTGAGATACCTCATAGGCACCACTCAGTTTGGTCTTTGGTACAGGCGGACATAGGGAGTGAAGTTGCAAGAATTCACAGATGCATCTTGGGCAGGGAGTCCATCTGATAGGAAGAGAACATCAAGTGAAATATTTAGTATTGGGTTAGCAACAGTTTCCAAGTACAACAGGAAGCTGCATAGATCAGCTGCACTTAATTTAGCAGAATCAGAGTACATGGTTTCTAGTAAAGCAACTTGTGAGGCTATCTAGATGAGGAATATTCTTGTTGGGAATTTTGGTCAACAGATGTTTCCTACAGTGATTTACTGTGACAACTAGAGTTGCATCAAAATCTTGGTTAATCCATTTTTTCATGATAGGTCCAAGCATATAGAAATTTGGTACCACCATCTCAGAGATTGTGTGCAAAGGAAGATCATGATGCTAGAGTACATTCCTACAGAGGAACATGATGCAAACATCTTGACGATGGCATTTTCAAGAGGAAAAATTTAGTTCCATATAGGCAGGATCTGGGTATCTGATAATCCCTTTCTTTCTGAGAGGTAGTGTTGAAAATGGCCCTAAGAAAGATTCTAATTTAATTTCCCCCTGGATTAAATTAGAATAAAATTGCAATTCCACATCTCATGACAACTTGTATGAATTAAATAAGTTAGTTTGACTTAAGTGGTTCAGTTAATTCGAGTTGAGGGTCTAACTTGAGTCGTGTAGAGTGGTTCCTACCTCTTAGGAGCCCTATTTGAGTTTATTTTGAGTTGTAATTAATTAACTCAGTTTATCTAAGTTAAATTTAGTTTAACTAGTTCCAACTGTTGGAGGAAATAGTGAGAGGTCAAAGTGTGGAACTTGAACTTGAACTTGAACCACATCCAGTTTGAATCTACAAGGAATTCTACATCCTTCCTCTAGAAATAATCATGGTTTCTTCTTGATTTCACTTGCCAACAATTTCATCAAATGTCGGGAAATTTTCATTGTTTCTTATAATTGTAATGAATGTATTCCATATTGGAGGAAGGCCTCCAAGCACAACAAGCACTAAAACTCTATCAGACATAGGTTCTCAACCAATAAAAAATTGATCCTTTATTTGGGAATCCTCATGAAATATGACTGCACAATATCTCCCTTGTTCATTTTGATGTCCTTGAGTTGATTCTTCAAGGAGAGATTATGGTCCAAATTGTTGACCTCACAAATCCCAACAAGATTATCATACATTTTCTTAGACTTATTCAACTTAAAAATAAAAGTAAATGATATCTCAAATAATCAATAATTATTTTCTTGGCTTTGATCTCACATTTCTTGTACTTGTCCTTGATAGCAACATAAGCAGTCTCCCGAGGCTCAAGTACTTTTCCTTCCACATATTCCAAGACATCATTCTCATCCAAGGACACCTCCAACCTGATTTTCCAAGCAAAAAAATTTGATGAGTCATTCAACTTATCTCTCTCCTTGAACTATGAGGTAGAAATCTTGAGCAAGTCATATAAGTTCCAAACCTGCTTTCTTATCTCTTGTCTCCTTGGGATTGTCTTTACCTCAACTTTGATACCATGTTAATTTTCTAGTGTTTTATGCTTAACACAATCACTTATTACAATTCTTCAATTAGAAATGAATTTATCCAAAACATTTCTAGCAAAAATAGAAAATTGTAGATAAAACAGTAAACCAATGCACAATATAAGACAACCAAGAACAATAGAGAAACCATATTTGGTCAAAGACCATGGAAAAACCCCACAAGGGGGGAAACCCTTTCAAAATTATTCGTCTATTAAATTCTCATAAAATGTTCAGTAGAAAGATACAATGTTTTAATTCATCAACAAAGAGTCAAAGTCTTGCCTTTGACCATCCAAAATCAACTAACCAATATCCAATCAAAGATGAGCCTAAAAGAAAAATCTGGTCAACAAGTCAAATATGTAATTCTATTCAAATTCAACAACAACAGTAATAGCCCTAACTAGTTAATGTCCAATGGTCAAAATTCCTCAAAAGAGTTCAGTCAAAGCAACAAAAAATTCAGCCTTCCAAAATTGGTCAAAATTGTCAACAAAACTCCCACAAATATTGGTCAAACTTGACTCGTTGACCTACGAAAACCCTAGCTGTAAGTCTAAATTCAACACTGGTCAAAGTGCTCTAAAAAAGTTTGGTTAACCTTCCAGTCAACTTGGCCTTACAAAAAACTCATAAAATCAGTCAAGCAAGGTCAAATTCTCCATTATAAACCTAATCCAAATAGTCCCAAACTAAATTCAAACTCGGTCAACTAAAAATAGAATCTCTCTCCTTCGCTCGTGTGAAATCAACCCTGGAATTCAGAAGTGTACAAACCAATATAAGAGAATAATATGTGTGATGATATGCCTCCAAATGATGTCAAGTGTGGTCTGTTTATATGTATTTTGAGTTTGAACTACCTTGCCCAGGCTGACTTGTACTTTTGTGCACATGTGGGTTTCACCTCAAAAAATAATATTTTTCCTTGACCAAATTAATTTCCTCCAAGGGCTAGTAGGGGCTTCTAAGGAAGGCTTCCCAATGGAGGGAATTTCTCCCTGATCTGCCAAATTTCAATAGATAGGAGCATTCCTGATCTGTCAAATTTCTGCCAAATTTCAATAGGCAAGAGCATTCCTTATTCCTTATTGAGGCTAAGAGAAAATAATTATTGGGGGTCAAGTACAATACTCTAGTAGGTTGAGATTATAGTTTGGAGGCCAGGTCAACGTAAAGAGTCAATTGCATGAGTCATGGGATCAAATGTTGAGAGATGGTTGACTTGGTTTGTACTATTGAATGTGAAATGTCAGGTTGAGGTGTCAGATTCCACAACAGTCCCAGGGACGAGCGTCATAGAAGGAATCAGGAAAGTTGTGGTGTGCTTGAGCGGGGATGGACTTTGACGAGCATTTTTTCCATCATTAGGCATTTTTCCCGTATTTTCAGGTTGGAATATGTTGATGCCTGTTTTCTCAGACGTGCTAGGAAGGAAAAAAAAATCATTTTGACGTTTAAAAAGAATATTGAAAACGTTCTTATATGTCTGTTTTCCATTTATTAAAATTTTCATTTAGCAGTTGTTTCTTAAATGTTACTCTGTTCTTATATATCTATTTTCCATTTATTAAAATTTCATTTACCAGTTTTTTCTTAAATGTTACTCTCTGTGCAACTGCAACTGTATTCAAACACTAATGGAAAATATGGAAATATTCACTTGCTTTGTGCTGCCAAATTCTGATTATAGAGAAACTACCTTCATTCCCAAAAAAGAATAAAGCTCTTGGCCAACCTTCAACGAAAGGATTCAATTTCAAATTTTAATGGTGAGCTGCTGCCAACCATCATATCAATGCATCATCCATCACTGAGCAGAGGGAGGCTGCAGGGGTGAATTGGTGAGTTGCCATTGCTATGAGCTTGGAGCTTGGGAGCAACTTCTGGCTCTCTTACAGTGAATAGTCGAAGGGGGCTTCTTGCCTAGTAAGTCCAACACACTTGCACCCTCAATGCGCCGTAATTTAATTTTCATAGTCTAAGTTATAAGGACCGAATATCAGAAATCAGAATGTAAAGCCTTCATGAAGGATTTATTTGATCAATGTTAGAATATCAAAAATCTCCAGTCAGTGATTCCATAACCATTTTAGCTAATTTCAACCCAGCATGTATATTACATAATCTCTAATCTCTTCGCAAATTGGATAATGGATTTCTTAATGAGTGGATTAGGTTGATAAAATTTCTTGTGCAGTAAAAGGCCTTTTGGGCCCAGTCTCCAACAAGCTGAAAATTTTCTTGGTAGGACATTCTTCACCAAATCCATTGCAATTTTCAACTTAACTTGGAATTGGGTTCTGAATTTTAGATAAAATATTCACATTATGTCTCTCAACTATGCGAGGAGTTGTAAAAAATAACAGCTTATTCAACTGGATTTACAAATAGTTTAAAATTTTATTTAATGCCGCTAATTTATTTAGCTGGAATTACAGAAAAATAGTTGGAGATAATTTAGAATTACATACAGTTCCCTTTAAAATTTATTTAATGCTGCTAATATATTTAACCAGAATTACAGACAGTTCCATTTAAAGAAAACTACAACTGTTGGAGATAATTTAGATTATTGGTTTTGTGTGGAGACAGTTGGAGTCTCATACTATTCACGAGTTGTCAAGGAGGTAGGGTGATCTTTCCATCTCAGTCCTCTTTTTAAAAGAAGCGAAATCCTCTTTTTGAAAGAAGAAAATTAAAAATTGGTATATGTGCTGACAGAAGATATTGTATGAGCACCACCTAAACCATGAAAGTTCTGCACTTATTTTTTTCCAAAAATGAGTTGGGTAGGCCGTAGAATACATATTTGTTTATGATGAAACCAAATATCATGCGGAAATAGGGGTATGATGAAATGATACAAAATTTTGAAGGGAATTGTTGTTGTTATTTTAGTCTGGCTATACATATACATAATCTGCTAGATTGGGCATATATGGACATGCTATTTTTTTGTCTTAACAATATAAAAGATTGGATATATATATATAATTTTCTGAACAATGTAATGGATATTTAAAAACTCCATAGCTTCTGAACGGGAAAAAAATTTATGCACATCACATTACTTTCTTGACTAGTTCTATTTTTATTTTCAATTAATATTATCAAGTTTACATAAAGTTGAAGGTGAAATCAATAATTACATGCTAAGAAATAACATTAAATTTAATATGAGTAGTTGGTTTTTTTTTAAAGTGATCTATATCTATTTTCTTTTCATTTCATTTAGTTTTATGTTAAACGAAGAGATTGGAGAAGACTAGATTTATAGGGTTATAAATAGTTGTTTTATTACAACATTTTCCTTTTCCCAATGAATGAAAGTGTGCAAAGAGTTAAGTTTAGTTTTGGATTGTGGTTGGTGAGAACGGTCATGTTGTTTTAAACCTGGTAGATGCTCAATTTTGGTTTTTCTTTGTGTGATTTTCTCGAGACGAAACTAGACTCTAACCATACGACTATAGGTGACATAGAAGTACAGACTCCCTGTAAGTTAGATTTCGGGTTTTATGGCCACATAAACGAGGAGGACAATTGAAAACTAAGGCTGAAAACTGTACCACCAACATTTCCTTCTCACAATAGCTACCAATCTTCATGGAACATAGCAGTGAAAAGGTAGGTGGTCTCTATTTTTTACGTTCAGTTTTAATTATCTAGATGAAATATGGTGCATTTAATTGTTTATTTTTTAACTCGTGGATGATTTTCCCTTATTTTAAAAACCAAGCACATATGGTGCATTTAATGGTTTATTTTTTTAACTTGGTGGATGATTTTCCCTTATTTTAAAAACGAAACACATGCTGATTATCTAGATGAAATATGGTGCATTTAATGGTTTATTTTTTAACTTGGTGGATGATTTTCCCTTATTTCAAAAACCAAACACAGGCTCGCAATTTCTTCCAGTAAAATTTGGGCTCTCTATCATTTAGAAATTTTCTTCTTGTGCTTTTTTTATTTATTATAAGTGAAGTTTCTTTTTCAAAATTATTTGAATTCTAGTTTCATTTAAATGCAATTATGTTTTAGTTATGTTCTTAAAAACTCTCTTTTTAATTAAAAGTTAAATTTGTTTTTCTTAGTTGTTACAATTTTTATGATTTGGAAAATTAATTCATAATTAATTCATAATTTATTTCTCTATCTGTGCATTGCCACTAACTTGTCATGAGAGACAATTATTAACTTGCACTAACTTGTCATGAGAGACCATTATTCAATTGCACTCACTCTTTCCCAGTACTTGCTTTATAATAATGTAGCAATGCCCATGAAAAATTATAATACAGTATGTGTTATTTTCTCAAATTTGTACTAAATTATTTTCTAATTTTTTTAATTTTTTTTCAAATAATTTTTTTTGTAATTCCTTAATTTAAAAAAAAAATTAAAACAATTGCATTTATATGAAATAAAAAAATGTTCATAAAATATTATAATATAATATGTGTTATTTTCTCATTTTGTACTTAATTATTATTTTAATTTTTTTTCAATAATTTTCTTGTAATTCATTAATTTTTAAAAAATTAAAAACAACTTTACAAATTCTAATTTTAATTATATAATAAATATGAATTATAAATCATTTTATAATTCTTTAAAACATTTTTGAAAGTTAAAAAAAAAAACTTCAGACATTAAATCAATATTTGTTTGTGAAACATCATATAAAGAAGAATCTATAATATTTTTAATATCCCCAAATTATATAATCTGGAAACTCAATACATTTAAAATTATTATTTATAAAAATATTATTTTCAATCTATATATAATGTGTAATATTCTTAGTATAATCAAAACTATATAATTAGATTTAAAATTATTATTTATAAAATTTTTTTTTTGGAAAGAATAATATATGTCTATTTTTATTTTATGATATGACACTAATTTTTTGAGATATTAAAACTTATTTTACAAGTGTAAAAAGGATTTTGAATAGATAAAAACCTTTTCATTTATATATATAAAAAAAATATATAAACTTATTTTGCGAGTGTAAAAGGATTTTGAATGGATAATTTTTTTTTTCATTTATGTATAATTTAAATTAAAAAATATATAATATTTAAATTATTAAAAATATTAAATATTATAGTTATAAAATATTTAAATTTTAAAATATAAAATTAATATTAATAATTTGAATTTGGAAAAAATGATTATCACAATTTTAAAATATCTTAAAATAATATAATTAAGTGAAATTTAATCAAATTTATCATAAATTATATAATATATAATAAAACATCTTTTAAATTTTCATTAATTAAATAAAACATAAATATATTCAACAGAAAGACGAGTCACTTTACAACAATGTAATGTTTAATACATTAATAAAGCCATAACACAAACACATATAACCATTATAATGCTTCACATTTATATTTCATATTAATGATGATGTAACGGAGAAACCCTGGAAAAAACAGTTGAAACCGCCCTCAAAAATCATACTCGAAATGCCCGAGTTGTTGGCAGAGTTTCTCCACTACTCCCGCATCCCACTGCAGTTTCAGACATCCTAGGGTAGAAAGTAACCGCAACAATGTACAATGTTGGATACCTTCCATAATAACAAATTAATATAATAAAATTATAATATTTATATATAGTAAATTAATAAAACAATTATATATATATATTAAGAAAAAAATGTACATAACACGCTAACTTAAACATCCCCAAATACAGAACTCCTTTATAAAGAATGCTACATGACCATAGAATTAGGGATATAAAAGAACCCTTTCATTTACAAGCTATCATGATTGAATTGAAATGTAATACAATTCGAATAAAATTTTTAGATCTGAAACAATAACCAATCATATCAATGAAATTAAAGTAAAGAAAACAATTTCTCTCATTGCTCTCAAATAATTATATTTCTCAATTTTTTTGTTTCCTTTTGTGGATTCTTATGTGGGTGGTTTATGTTTTATTGCAAAATAAATTGATTTGGAAATTAAAGTGATAGAAAGCTCATTTAATATTTGTTATCATTGGAAAATCAGACAAGCATGCTTAGCTAGTTTCCATTTTCTTTTTTCCAAATTGTTGCATTAAGTTTAGTTTAAATTTTGCATTAGGATCTGGGACTAGGATCAAATTATCTAAGAAGACAAGTAATCTCTATTGCCCTTGCACTTCTTGGTGACCTTGGGAATGCATATGAATGCTCTCTTTTGATATTTTTCCATCTCCCTTTAGTGCAACTTTTAGTTTAGCAAATTTGTAAGCGGCCCATAATCCGCCAACCATTTACTTTTTGAAAGGAACAATCAAAACAGTATTTAATTAGGAGGAAGTGTAAAGGATCATCGCATATCTGCATCCTACAAAAATTTTTATTGTAGATTTTCTCACACACATTTCCACACCATAAGAAAAGTAAACCACCTTAAAATTAACCATTAATTGAACTCATTAAATCTCCCCATAGTGGCCACAAGATAATTAATAGTTCAGGTTAGGACCATTAGGGGTAGGAATCTAGTAAGCCGCCATGGTCAGTTTACATTCTTGAAACATATAAGTTGACTTTATAGGGAGCTTCCAACTCGTCTATCCGTCCATGGAAAATAATTCCCGAGAGCCACAGAGACTCGATTCAGAGGGGGTTAATCTTAGGCCCAGTGCATGCAGTACTATTTGGGGCTACATGACCCATCTAGTTCTCGGTACTAGAAGTTGAATACCAAGTAGCTCAAGACTTCAACGCTCACATGGGACAACGGTACTTAGTGGAAAAATCTATGGCATCCTTCCCTATAGGTGACGGTGCAGGCAACACTAGATCCTATTTCCATTACCTTGGTCGTTTCTTCGGCTATTAGAAAGCGTCACCATTTCTTTTGAGACGTTGGCCCCAGTATCCGCCAGAAGATATCTTCACAAGGCCCAGTTACAATTGAGAGTGTGAGGATGATTAGGTCTTCTAGGCTTTGTGAGTATCATACGCAAAACAAAAAAAACCATTTTTTGATTGACTGATCACATAGGATTAATCTAAAGGGAAATTAAACTTTTTTTTTTTTAATGTATGTGATCACTTTATATATAATCTCTCCCCCTCTCAAAAAACTGAAAAATATTTCCAAAATCAAACCTAATCGACATGATAACGGACCCAATGGGACCTCGTCGATCTAGACGTTTTTTGAACCTCCCCCCATTAGAGGGAGGAGTTCTAGGTCTTTCGCCATTCAGGTGTCAATGACGAAACACAACCACCCTTATCGATTCATCCTTTATCGGGGCGTCTTTATATGGGAACCCCCAAGGGTCACCCAACGCCAGACCGGTCTAAACCCCCTCAGGGTCATCGCACACCACTTCTCCCACAACCCCTAGAGGGCAGAGGAGCGCTACCCATTAAGGGAACCAACATAATACACAACCGAGTACGTCACAGACAAACCCCATACACAACTAGAACCCTGTGTTTTCACAGTCTACAATGGAACTCAACACTCAGTTACCTTTCCTGGCATCTTTAAACTTGCTTGATCTATCAAAGTTAACAAATTACCCCATTGCGCACAATCCCATCTACCCCCCCATGCCCACGAAGCTCCCTTCAGACATTCCAAAGTTCAAAGGGAGGTAAGAAGAAGACCCTGGAAACCATGTAATGAATTTCCACATGGAACCTTTAGCACCCTCGCTACTGTGTTCCTCACATATTTCCAGTTACTCATCCACCATGATTCAGAAATGGAGTTGTTGACGTATTTTAGACAAACGCCAGCCGTCCATATCTCGGACCATCTCCATGAATAGCGGTGACATCAGAGTTTGTGTAAAGCCAAAATCAACGAAGAGTTTTATTGGACCTGCTAGAATGAATTATGTTTTTTCATGAGTTTCATTCTCTCAAGATAAATTAAAATATTAAACCATAATCAAAGGTTTTTAAAAACAATCTCAAATAATCATTATTTATAAATAATAAAATTAAATGTTAATACTTTTGATCAATAAAAATCTTTAATATTTTAAATAATTGATAATATATAGAATTATAAAAAAATAAATTAGTCTTATTACAAATTGGGATTTAGAAAATATTCTTGTTACATTTTCTTCTTTAGTTTTTTAAAATTATTAATTTATTGTAATTTTTTTTCATGTAGGTAAATTATTTAAACAGAAATGCCTCCAAAATGAAAGGGTCAATCAACTAAAGAAATTTTTTATGGATATTCTAAAACATCAAAGGCTTCTAATGTTAAGGATATTCCATCTATACTTGATTTGAATGATGACGTTAATAAATATATGGATGAAGAGTTTGTTGTTGATCTAGAAATTCTTGGCCATGAAAAGGAAGGACAACATGGTAGATCTAGTAGTTCGAGGAGGAAGGCTTTCTGAAAACGTGAATTTCGAGAATAGTGGACGATAAAACATCCTTGGGCGTATAGTATCATTTTTGAAGATGGAGACTCGTATGAAGTGCAAAATTTGTGACAAATACAAGGCTCAAGGTCCATGGGGTATTGGAGATGGATGTAATACCATTCAATATGATGCTGTGACAACACATGCAAAATCTAATATTCATCAAACATCAACTCAGAAAAATTTGTATGAAACTGAAAGGTTGGCAAAGCCCATTACAGAACACATAGTGGTTAAAAGTGAGGCTAATAAGGAAAGGATCATAACCACCATAAATTTAGCATATTTTATTTCACAAAAGGATATTTCAATTGCTACTTATGAAGATCTTTGTTATTTTCAAATGCATCTGCAGATGCCTAATATTCCATCTCGAGTGGAGTATTTTTCCTACATAAATAGAAAAAAAGCTACTGAATTTATTCACTCTATATCAGATTACCTTGAAGAGGCTGAAACTAGAAAAATGTTATAAAGTCCATTTTTCTCTATAATGTTAGATGAAAGTATAGACAATGGTTTGGAACAACATGTTGTAGTGTATTATGCATATCTAGACTTAAAAGCTTTGGGCCCTCCAGTCTCACAATTTATGAAAATGATTACTATTCTTGATGGAAAAGGAAAGACTATATATGATACTATCATTAATTTAAAGGAAAAAAGGCAGTTGAAAAATGATAAACTAATAGCAGTTTCAACTGATGGTGCTTCATCTATGGTTGGATGTGAAAATGGATTTGTTACATTGCTAAATAATGATCTACCAAACCTAATTCAAGAATAATGTGGATGTCACATCACTTGGAATAGCTATTGACCATGCATTAAATACTCTTAAAAGATATTTCTACAAACTAGATTCTTTTGCAGAAGGTGTTGTACATCTTATAAGTAAATTTTTGAAAGACTCTAAAGATGGTTTCCTTGAAAATGCTGGCAAAGAGAGGAAGACCCATAGACATGATTTTTTGTATGTTCCAGTCCATGATGAGCAATTGTCACAACCAATGGAAGCTTGCATTGATGGCTCCCTTAATAGTTGCATACAACTTGCAAGAAATTATGTCTAAGCATTGATTGAGAGTTTCAATTCAAGATTTCCAAATCTTTATCTTTTTAATGCAACAAGGTTGTTTAGTCCTTGTCATTATCCATCAGATCTTTATGTCAGAGAAAGTAATGCAAAGCATTGACTTGAAATACTTTTTTCACATTTACAACATAAAACATGTAATGAAGGTGAAAATGTACAAAAATTTGATATTACAGCTTGTAAAAGAGAACTATATCAAATTATTGATGTGGTTTATTTGAATGGAGAAAGATTCTCAATGAAAGATGCATGGAAAGCGTTTTCTCAAACAAAATATTAGCACTCTAGGTATCCAAATATGCTAAAATTATGGCAAGGAATGCTTGTCATACCAGCTAGCACTGTCGCATGTGAACGAGGGTTCTCTAAGAAAAATATGATCAAAGATATAAGGAGGACAAGACTATCAATTGACACACTTGATGTACTGATGCATATATCATTAATAGGTCCTAACATGGCAGAGGTGGAATGGAAATGAGTTTATGAGATTTGGCAAGCTGCAAAGGAAAGAAGACTTTTTGACAGGTGAGAATTATTAAGTTATATGTTTTTTTACTATATTTATATTTTTGATATGAATTTTTTTATTTTTTATTTTTTATTTTATTTTTGTAATGATGGAATGTGGAATACAGTCATGAATAGTTGCATGGATGATCACTGTTGCAAAAATAAATTGAAGTTTTCATTTGAAATTTTTTTCATGTGATGTTGTTATAGGTTGATGGCAAATGAAAAATGCCATCAAGGTTGAAAAATGTCCACATTTTACCGAATTTTTTTGAAAATGCAATAAAAGACGTGATTCATTTGGATTGGATCATTTTGGTACTGTGGCGAATATTTTCTCCCTTTATGCTTTTCAAGATGCATTTAAATTTAATAATATATATTATATTATGTAAATCATAACATAAACCATATTGATTAATATACTTTTGAGTTTTTGTTGATAACATTCGATAATTTTAATATGCTGGTTATATTATATGTCTCATAATATATTTTTAGTCATATCTCAAATATACAAATGCTATGGCATGTTTAATTGATTTCACGTTCCAAATATTTTATTGTGAGTGTTCCATGCAATTTAAAACCACAATTCAAGATTTAACACGTTATTTGTGTGTTATAGTCATTTTGGTTTTTTCGTTATGATAAACATATGAATTTTTTTAACATAACTATGTTATTTGAGGATAATTTTTTAATCAAACTTGTATTGGTGAAGGGTTAATTTATTATGAGAACATCACTAATGAAGGGAAAAATTTTAAAGATAATGTTTCTTAAAGGAAAGCATAATGACCCAAAACGTCAAAAAAAAATTATGCGACGGGTAAGGAGAAATCCAAATTCCAACCCTGTGCTCGAGACATAAGTATCTACTAAAGGGATTGAATCATCCTATAAATGTGTGGGCCACATTTATTATTTTTTATTTGAAGTGGATTCCTGTCGGATTCCCTTGTTTCTAAATTTGTGATCTCATCTAGTTTTAGATATCATGAGTAGACTATGTAAGTGTGCAAGAAATCAATGGTATATTCTCAACAACATAAAAAAGTAATACGATATTGAGAGAGATTGTATTTGATGATGTGCTTTAAAGGTCTGTTATCTAACATCCATGCTTAAGGGCCACGTACTATTGAATCCAAAGTTGCATGAGTGCACTATGAACATCTAATCATAGATCCTATGATTATCACCGCCCATGGACCATAATCGAGTTATAAACCAATTTTAAGGTGGAACGAAGCTCATGTTTGCAAGCTAAGAAACTGAGCCTAATATTCACATGTCAAAATTACTCCTTTGAGAATTCCAAAAGTCATCAAGGTAGTTTTCCGAATTATCATATCAAGCCTGTGTTTCTATCGTGAGTAAGATCAAACTGTTGAAGGAAGTTGTGCATTGCAAATCGTTGAACGCATAATTCATTATTTGAGATACTCATATTTTTAGACAGGGTTTTCCTTTGAGGGACAAGGAAATTTCTGAGAAGTTTTATCATTATATCAATGGGTCAAATTAAGTCTATGGTCTTGTTGGAGCATAGGTTTCAAAGTTTCCTTCGAAGAGGATCGAGGAAATTTTCAATTTCCTTTATCATTTCAGGATTTTGGAGTTCGTTATTTGAGGGTCATATTACTTGTCCTTTGAAGGTTGAGTGCTTCAGATCATTAGAAGATTGAATTTCATATTTTGTATCTGATTTAATAATCAAATCAGAGAACCTGAATGTTGTAGCATAGGAATCCCTATTATTCTGGAGAAGCCGAGCTTTTGTTCAAAATTATCTTAATTTTGGAGGTTGATATGAAGTGTTATTATAAAATCCCAAAGGATGTATTGTTGTTGGTTTATTGTTGTAGAAGTAGAGTTTATATTTTAAATGATCCAAGTCACAGGGGCTTGAGTTTCTCATAGACATAAATTCATTAATGATTGTGTTCTGCATGTGAAAGATATATTGCTTAGAGGGCCGAAAACTTAGTATCTATAGTTGTTCAAGTTTTTGACTAAGATAAATATTATTTTCCTTATTTGTGCCAAAGTGTAATTAGTGACCAATTCTGTCCATTCTCATAAGGTCTATATTGGTATAATATTCAGAAGAGAATAATTGAGCACCAACATTAGTAAATTACATAGTAGCTATGATACCTGGAGTAGAATTCATATAAATTTATTCCTTGGTGTAATGTCATAAATATATAGATTTTAAAACCTTGTAATGAGTTCTATTTTGTGGCAGAGAATAAGAAATATGTAATACTAGTACAACAGGTGTATGTTGTTGATGATTCAGAGTGTGTGTGACGAAGGAATATCATTGATATAGTATACTGGTGTGAAATTTGTAAACACCATAAGCATGTATGGTCCAAGTTTTATGTGGAAATTTCATGTTGTATATGGTTGAGCAAGAAGGCATGTCTACTAGGTGTTCAGAGTATAATATTTTTATGGGTCTTAGTCTTGAAGTATTAATTATGCTATTTTAATCAAACATTTATGTAGGTGGCATTGTAAGTAAAGTATTATTTCTTTGGTGAGTCAAATATTATTGTAAAGTTAGAGACTATGTCGATTGAGTAGTTTAATATGCTCATTGTATTGTTGAAAGGTTGGGATCAAAGTATATATAATAAGATATTGTCTTGCATCACATATGAAGCCTTGTAAATATATGGGGTCAAGGGTCATATTCATAAGGTGCTATCAATCATATCCTATTGCTAGCTTGATGAATTTTCCATTTTGTCACTATGGATGATTGGGACAACGCCTTTCTAAATTCCCTTAATAAATTAGTAGTAGTTGGTTCCATGGGCCAAAGAAAAAAACCTAACACAAACCCTTTTCAAAGGGGTTACATGTTATCTTACAAATACATAAAATTTGGGATTTGTAGAAGCAACTAGACATAGGAAATTAGATTTATGCACTTGGAGAAGATTTGAAGAACATGAAGATGACTGTGAAAAAACCCTTCATTTAGATAAATTGGATTCACATCTTTCTAAGGTGAGTCGATCGTATTTGAGGATTCCAAATTGGGCTCTAAAGCTAGCAATGTTTTCCTTGATACATCAAATATTCTTGGATAACCCTTGTGAAGAGGTGAGACTTATAGTTTCCTCCTGTCTTAGTGAGATCATGAGGATAACTTCACTTATACCTCCCTACAATAATGATATTATGAGGAAAGTTTTATAACAGATAAATATTCCAAGACTTGGATAACACCTTAGGTCCTACCTTAGGAAAGAAGCTCAAGATCTTATAAATAATGGCCTAAGTCAGATCATGTGATGTCATGCTTGATCTAGAATGTAATGATTTGATTCTTTAAATGTTTCAAGGTTTATTTAGTATTAAGGAACATCATCCTACCACTGTAAAAATAAACATGCAATTTATTTTGTATTTAGTTATGGGAGATCGTGATTCCATTTGCAAGAAGATGTAATCCAATTTATTGGCCATTCGGATGAAGGAACAAGTTGTCTCACTTGTTTCCTATGAACTATCTAAAGGGTTGGTTGAGTAGAACATGAAACTACTCATAAGGTAGCTAACCAAGGAGTAGTTGAGGAGGATGCAAGTTTGTAGTGAAGCAAGGATGAGAAGATTCAAACTGACAACAAGAATGAGCTAAGGAGGAAAGGTATTTGTTTTATATACAAGGGACCTTGGGGGCCTAACCACCCATGCTTGAGTGATACAAAGGAAGTGACATAGATATAGCAAGAGGAGATTTCTTTTGATCATTCTGATAAGGATTCTTATACTATGGATGGATCCATTTGTTCTCACGAGGCTACCCTTGAAGAGCATGAGAAATCATATGAGGATGTTGATAGAAGCTCACGTATACATACATATTTTATGGCTTAAAATGATGAGTAGTATATTGTCCCCATATGCGAAGAATATCAAGGAGAAGACATTCAGGGAGACTTCTGAGATGAGCTATCGGTGATTCAACATAAATATCACAAAGGGGAGTGTGAGTCACATGAGGAGGATGATATGCACAATATACATGATGAGCCATCTTTAGAGAGCCTGTTGAAGGCTCAAGTTAGAGACATGATGTATGTGGTTGAGAATCCATCTTTGGTTCCACCTATTGATGAGATGCAAATAGATGCAAAGGTAGCTAGCAAGGCTACATTACGTTTAGACAGTATCCTCCAGGAGAAGATTGAGCATTTTAGGTCTAATCTTATGGCATTGAAGCAAAATATCTAGAAACTACAAGGAAACATCTTACAACAAAACAATAAAATTGAGGATCTTATAGTGGTGTGGGTCAAGTCAACGACGAAGCCATCTAGTGTTGAGGGAAAAATGAGGTTCCTAGCAAGGTAACAAGAGGGTTAAACTTTGAAGATATACAGAAACCCTCTCTACGATTACATAAACAAGGCTTGAAACATTTTTTTCTAGCTTTTTCCATTCAAGAGAGATGGGAAATATTTTCTAGATGGATTTTATTGGTCGATTAGGTGGAGCAGTATGTAATGAGCATGGATTAGCTTAGGCATAATGGATAGGTACCTTGTGTATGTGATCATGCATTCGATCTTTCCCATAATATGGATTGGTGAGAGATTATGATTTGGTATCTTATTGATGGAGAAACTCTCAGGAGGATATTTATAGCTAAGGATATAACACGGCAGGAGCCCATAGGCATGGAAAATGATGAAGGACCAAGGTGGTGTCATGACCCACAGGTCACAAGGCCTAGGTGGCATTAGGATCCAGGTGGATCTATTGATGGCAAGTTGAGTCAAATATGGGTTTGGGACCTAGGTATTGAGGGATCCATGCAGGTTTGGTTAGCATAGAGGCATGATGTGACCCAATGCTTCATATGGGATCCTAGTATCAGTTTACAAATGACTATACAATGGAAAAATATGAATTTATTGAGGGAAAGAAATCTTAGGGCATGAGGATTTGTAATGTCCCCATTTTTAGTTTCCCTTAAGATGCAGTCAGGATGGACTTCTAAGGTTGGTGGCTGATGACTCAAAGGGTTTTGGAGGATTTTTATGGGGTCTAATGGAGTTCACTTACATCATCAGAGGACTCAGAGGGTTTTGGAGGACTTTTATGGGGTCTAATGGAGTTCACTTACTATATTTCACCTTTAGAAGCAGTTCCACACAATTGTTTCTTGGTTTTTTCGCATTTTGATGACTCCCATCAAACATAGTTATTTTCAATATATTTTGATTGTACACACTAAATGTGTTGTTGGGAGCAAGATATTTAGAGAAACACCTTAGTTTAATAGCTCATTGGAACCAGGATGACGAGATATATGGGATGGGATGGTGAAAAGTTATTTCTGGTGGCTGGAGAAATTGTGAATGAAAATTTACCATTTTCATGGATTATAAGTGACTTTAATTAGTCACTTAATTAAATAACAAAGGGGAAAGTGCTTAACTGAAGAAAAGGCTAGAAGGGGAAAAATTACTCAAACAAAATAAAATAAAAGTCACTTAAAATAAAGTAAAAGGGGGTGAGGCTTTTAGAGAAGAAATACAATAATAAAATAAAATGCTTCTAGAAGGCTAGAGAGAGTTTCCTCCAATATTTAAAAGGAGGGATGGCTAACCATTTGGGACATATTGGATTTTTTATTATCTTTGTGAGATGTTTTTTGAACCTAGTGCTCAGCTTCAGTCATCCCCAGAATGAAATCCCTTGGGTTATTCGGTGAGATTTGGAAAAAAAACATGTCTCATCCCTTCGTGAATTCATTCAGAATTCATAGGTGCATTCATCAGATTAGTTTATTTTGGAGGCTCGATGTGGAATTTTTTGTAGATATCTTTGAGGCTATCACCTCAACCATTTCTAATTTCTTTTATAAGCCTATTTCATATCAATAAAATACATCTGATTTTTTCTGCATGTATATGTTTTCAATATTTAGTTGTAGTTAATATTTCCTAGTTTGTTGTTAATTTTTATGGTTCAATTTGTGAAATTTGTTTATCAAATTGATAACGTAAATTCCTGAAGCAATATTCCATGAAAATTGTTAAAATTAAGAAGCATAATATTACATATCTCCTTCCCAATCAAAATCATTGTAACCAAAAAGCAAAATAGAAACATTCCTTGAATAAAATAGACCACAATGTAGAGTTCCTTGAAGTTATTTGAGAATCCTTTTATCTCCTTTCCAATGGCTACCGTGATGCTTTTTCATAAAAATTGAGATTAGGCTACCAATAAGAGAGATTGAGCTTGATATGTGTTAAATATATAAAATACCCATCAAGTTGATTAAGGGTTGCATCAACATGAGGAATTTCACAATCAATAATTAATTTTACTCCATACATAAATAGTGTTGGTGAATCATTATAATCACTCATATGTAACTAAGATATAAAATCCAAATCATACTTAGTTTGAGAAATTAATATCCTAGAAACCATGTGCCAAACATAAATACCAAATAAATAATGCAATAGGCATAAGTTTGTCATTTCAAAGTGTTGCTTAAGATCACTCTTTAATTACTAGATTAAGGATAACCAGTTAGTTGTAAGGATTATATCATCCACATAAACAACAACAATGAGAAAATCATCTTCAAAGAATTTAACATACAAATTTGGATCAAATCAACACCACCTGAAACTTAAGATGATTTTGGCTAGAGTTTGAAGCAATTTTCAAAAGTCTCTTGTTTTCCATGTTGTTTATCTTGTTCTTGTACATTATGTAACTAGTCATAATTGTGCTCTCAATAGGAGAAAGGATCAATTTTATGAGGAAACTTGGATATATAATATTTATTTTAATTTTGAGATTGTAAGTTATAAAATTCTTTTGGATATTATTTATCTTTCTTCATGATTTTCTAGAGATATTGCATCACAAAAATTCATATTCATATAAGATAAATGAATTGATGGAATTCTCAAAAATGTTTTTTTTCTTATTCCACATTCAAAGGTCCATTGATTTAGAATTGTTTTCAAACCTCTGATAAAATTTCCACCCTCCATATATTATTTTCTAAATATTATAATTTTTATTGAGGAAAAAACAATAATAATTCAAATTAATAAGCAACATATTACATATCTCCTACCCAATCAAACTCAGTGTAACCAAAAAGAAAATAAAAAACATTGGTTGAATAGAGAAAACCATAGTGTAGAGTTCCTTAAAGATCTTTGAGAATCCTTTTAACTCCTTTCCAATGGCCGCCATGAGGCTTTTGCTTAAACATTAAGACTATGCTAAAAATAAGGGAGATTGGGATTGCTATATGTTAGATATACCAAACTCCCATCAAGTTGATAGAGGGTTGCATCAACATGAAGAGTGTCACAATCAAAAATTAAGTTTACTCCATATAAAAATAGTGTTGGTGAATCGTTGCAACCACTCATATGTAACCAAGATAAAAAATCCAAAGCATACTTAGTTTGAGAAAGGAATATCCTAGCAACCATGTGAAAACCTAAAGAAAAATAAAATAATGTAATAGGCTTAAGTCTGTCATTTCAAATCGTTGTTTAATATCATTGTTCAATTACTATATTAAGAATAACTGGTTGGTTGTAAGAATTAGATCATCCATATAAACAACAACAATGAGAAAATCATCTTCAAATAATTTAACATACAAATTTGGATCAAATCAACACCACCTAAAACTTAAGATGATTTTGACTAGAGTTTGAAGCACTTTTTGAAAGTCTCTTGTCTTCCATATTGTTTATCTTGTTCTTGTACATTAGATAACTAGTCATAAATGTCTTCTCAATTGGAAAAAGACTCACTTTTATAATAAATATATATATATATATATATATATATATATATATATATATATATATATATATATATATATATATATATTCTTTAATTTTGAGATTCTAAATTATAAAATTCCTTTAAATCTTCTTTATTTTTCTTCATAATTTTTTTAAAAATATTATATCACAAAACTTCATATTCATATAAAATAATTGAATTAATGGAACTCTCAAAAATTATTTTTTCCTTATTACACATTCAAATTTCCATTGATTTAGAATTATTTTCGAAGCTATGCTAAAATTTTTGACCCAACATATGTTCTTTTCTAAATAGCATAATTTTGATTAGGAAAAACAATAATATTTCAAATTATTCCTAATATTTTTTTGATGATACGAAACTTTCTTACATGAAAAAATATATTTTATTATATGTGATTATAATGTGTAATAAAGTTTAAAAAAATAATAATATAACATTTATATTATTATTGGTACATTTTCATTCAGACGGAAATATATATATATATATATATATATATATATATATATATATAAAAGTTTAAATATTATAGTAATAAATATAAATTATATTTCAAGGAAGAAAAATAATAAATATTTCAGTGGATGGGTTAGAGTGGGAGCGCCGGGAAGGTGACTAAAACCCTAATAATGGCGGTTTGACTTTGAGTTGGTGGACAGCCACTAGACCTGGCACCTTCCTCTCATCTGGTGTAGCTAACTCGGGCTTTGGGCTTGCTCTGATGTGTTAAGCCTCGGGTTTCATTGTTCTTTTTTTCCTATTGTTCTGTCACAGTGAATTTTTTTATTTTCCCTCCATGCCTCATGAATCCTTTCATCTGATTTTATATTCCCTTCCCTCACTCCTCACCGACACTTAGCTCTGCTTTTCACACGGGAGTGGGGGTCTCTCGGTTTTTTTCTCGGTTCACCTGCTACAGTCCTGACTATCGCTCACTTCTCTGTCCCAACAGACCGAAAAAAGGGACCTAATTATTTATTTTTGACATTCTCCTGACCCCAGCTGACCACTTCCCCCCGTAGTATCGTTACTCAGACGTCGGAACATGGTTTGTTTGGCACAAAGTGGGAAATTTAATATCAAGAATGGGGGTTTCACTGTGTGACCGAGAATGAAGGATGATGAGGTGGATTACTCCTCAGACCATTTGAAACCCTCCCAAATATTGGTTGGTTATTCCCCCCACAGGACATCTGGATTGGAGGATGAGGTGGACTTGGGGAACAAGGATGTGGTGGCAATGGAAATCGGTGAGACCTCCATGCGTCATTACAGGTTGGAGGAAACACTCCCAATATCAGTGGCGGTTTTCACAGAACCCTTATTGCCGCCCATGGAATCTCTTGCTTATTCCATTCCATCGCCTTCAGTTCTGAGGTTATGGGAACAACAAGCGCATGAGACTCCGAACGATTTGAATCAGTATGAGGAAGGGTTGAATTTTGGGAGCGGACCTAAGGAAGGAACCCTTGGTTTCGAGCAGCTGGAAATCAACCAAGGGGATCAACCATCCACTCGCCTGTCAGGAAATGAGGTGTCTACCACTATAGCTGCGTTCGGGTGCTTTGAGGGTATTCCTTATATAGCACCCCGCTTGAAGAAACCAACACTTCTGAGTCGGATGACTCTCCGGATGCGGAAGGAGTAGGGTGGGACAGGGTCACAAACAGAGGAAAAAAGAAGCATCGGTGTTCCAAGAGCAGATCCAGAAGAAGAGACCTTGTTTTTGAGAAAGGTGTTGGCATGGAGAACTTAGAGCACACCTCCCAGATGATTTTGGTTGGTAGAGTCAGGGGAAAGAACTACACCACCACTAGGCTCAAAATTTGGATGGCTAAAATTTGGGGGAAAGCTTTGGCGCAGCTTCGGGGGTTCTGATAATGAACCGTGGATAGTTTTCTCTTATCTTCCCACAACCGGGCATGGAAGAATCGGTTCATACAAAATACTATCACATAGATATGACCCCAGTCTTACTGAAGCGATGGATGCCCCTTTTCGACCCAGACAAGGAGAAGTCTGGTGCTGGACCAATTTGGGTCAGATTACCGGGACTACCATTATAGTTTTGGTGTGAATAATCCCTACGTTTCATTGGAGAGGATTTGGGGATCTATTTGGACCATGACCAATCTTATCCCGAGATAGGAAACATATATGTGGCTTAGATCCTCTTTCATCTGGACACGAGAAAAGGGCTTGTTGAGGCCTTCAACTTCCATTTCAATAATATGGTTCAAGTGCATATTCTTGATTATGAAGGGGTTCCTTTCAGATGTAGGTGCTGCCATGAGGTGGGGCACCTATATAAGGAGTTTCCACTCATTATTTCAGCCTCTTCTCCTTTGAAAGTCCTGGTGCATGTAGGGACACACACAGACTATGGGGGGGAGGAGAAGCGGGCACAAGCTTAGACGATAGTTGAACCTATTTAGGGCACTACTGTTGGTGGTATATCAGCTCCTGCTTCGTGACCAAAGGCTCGAAACTGCATTTTCCACCCTCTAGAGGAGGACTGCACTCCTATCTCGGGTACTCCTCTTATTACATCCCTTTTGAATATTTCTTATTTGAATTGTTCTACTTCACCCGCTATTAATTTAGTCAATTGTAATATGGATCCCCTTAGCTATCCTATTGCAACTTCTCCTCCCATTGTATCTTGGCCCAATCCCCACAACATTTTTGGTGAATCCTCTGCCCTCTCGATACCAAATTCATCGTGCCCATCT
Source organism: Pinus albicaulis (assembly GCA_034641835.2). NCBI lineage: Eukaryota > Viridiplantae > Streptophyta > Pinopsida > Pinales > Pinaceae > Pinus > Pinus albicaulis. The sequence goes on from CM076579.1 coordinate 685,126,909, forward strand.
GTGAGACACCAATACAACCTTATAACTTATTCCCAGCCCATTAACCCTCTTGATTTTGGTCTCGATGCAGACTCTAGTGTGTCAAATCCAAAAGCCTCGAGGGGAAGACCCTCTTCCATCACCAAAGCTATCAAAAAGGCTAGCTTAGAGGTAGCGGCTGGAGCACAATCCTCCATTGATCAGGTTCTTAGAACAAATGACACTTGGGGAAGTGGTGATCCATGATCTGCCTTTCCCTTAATTATCGAGGTTTGGCCAGCACTTACAAAAAATTGCTTCTTAAATGAATTCTACCTCGTGTTCGTGTGGATGCTCTCTTCCTTCAAGAAACTCTAGGAAAAGGTTGTTATATTGCTAGTTTACTGTCTTCTCTACTCCCTGACTGGTGTTTTTAGAAAATTGATGTCCTAGGGTGATCCGGTGGATGCATTATGGGTCTCAATAACAGATATGTTCTGATTCACATCTGGTGGGGAAGGGTTGGCATCCTGGGTGTTGACATCACTACTTGTGAATCTGATATCTCAATCTCATTAATCAATGTATATGGTCCCTGCCACCACAGGGAGGACTTCTGGGATGATTGGATGCATTGTTCTATTATGCAACGGGACAACATTATTATGGGAGGGGATCTCAATTTTTCCATTGGTCTCTCTGAATCCTAGGGTCTATGTCCCACACCGGACCCAAAATCTTCTTTCTTTGAGAAGATGATTGATGAGGATGACCTACTTGATCTGGCCATGCCTAAGAAAGTCCCCACTTGGAGAAATAGGAAGATAGGGGTGGCTGCATTGGCCAGAATACTTGATCGATTCATGATCAAGGTCTTGATGGATGAGAAACTTGAAAAATCCAGAAAATGGGTTGGGGATGGGGGCTCCTTGGACCACTCTCCTATCTAACTCGAATTTCAGTTGGGTCATCAAAAACCCCATTCCCCATTCAAGTTTAATTCAAATTTTCTTGAGGAGCCCGATTTTCACACTATGGTAAAGAGCGAATGGAAACATTGTAAGAAAAGTCTTGATTTGGAGCCTTCATGGTTTCTCTACAATAACCTGTCTAGATTGAAAACTCTCACCATCATCTTGGCCAGAAGCAAGAAAAAAATGGAGGATGAGTCATTATCGAGCATTGAAAATGAAATAGGGAATATGACAGGCTCGGACGGGCTTGGATTCCAAACTGTGGAGTCAAAGGATAGACTCATTGCTTTGGAATTGGAGAAAGCTATGATTCTTAGGAAACAGGAGGATGAATGGAGGCTCAAGAGCAGGGCTATCTAATTTACAAGCCAGAGATGAAAACACCAGATGTTTTCAACAATGTGTTAAAGGCAGAAGGATTATCAACACTATTTGGGACCGTAAGGACTTGAATGGTAGGGTGGTACATACTCACTCCCAGCTTGCATACATGGGCATCAATAATTTCTCAAATCAATATAGGGATCCCGAGAATGCTAATATTTTGGAGATCATGCAGATCGTCCGCTCCATGCACAGATTTGTGGAGGAGGATAATTTGGAGGACATGAACACTACGGTCACTTTTGGGGAAGTGGAAGGGGTTTTGAAATGGTTTAAGAAGGAAAAAATCCCCAGACCTAATGGTTGGCCCATTGAATTATACCTTACCTTTTTCAACCTCATCGGCAAGGACCTCCTTCAAGTCATTGAAGCTAGCAAGACTTCTGGTGAGGTATACGATGAATTTAATGCTACCTTCATCGCCATCATTCCCAAGATTGATAAGCCCCTATCCTTTCATGACTATCACCTGATATCCCTCTACAATTGTATTTATAAAATCATTTCCAAGATTATTGAAAATTGTATTAAGCCTATTCTCTCTCGGAACATCGCCAAAGAACAATTTTCCTTTCTCAATCATAGATAAATCTATGAAGCGATTGGTACTGCACAATAGGCCTTACACTCCATCAAACTCAGGAGCCTTAAGAGAAACATTCTCAAAATTGACCTTACAAAATCCTTTGACTGTGCAAATTGGAGTTACCTGCAACTCATCCTCATTCATATTGGCTTCCCACACTCCTTCACTAATTTGATTATGGGGTGTATTACTAATGCCTCTTTCAACATTCTTATAAATGGTGTAGCTTCTGATTTCTTCCATGCAAGTAGGGGACTTAGGCAGGGATGCCCTCTCTCTCCTTTACTTTTTTTATTGATTATGGAAGGACCATCCTCTCTTTTGGCAAAAGAAAAAGAAAATGTTTCTATTCATGGCGTCAAAATTGTAGATTTTTTACAACTAACCCATCTGCTATTTGTGGATGATGTTCTCATATTTATTGATGGAAATTGTCATGAAAATATCAAATTTTTGAATCTACTCAAAATTTTTTGTAAAGAAACTGGTATGGACCCCAACCATAGTAAATAAACCATTATGTTGGTGCGATTCTCATATTTTGAGTGCAGACATGCCTTGGACCTTTTTCACTTTGAGCTCAAGGAATTGGAAGAGGTTATAAAATACCTTGGTTTTCACCTAAAAACAATTGACTACCATATCAATGATTGGAACTGACTTATTGAAAAATTCGAACGCAGAGTCAACATCTGGGAGCAAAGATGGCTCTCCAAATCTGATAGGCTAGTGCTCATTAAATCTTTCATTGAAGCCATTCGAGTGTATTGGATTGCTCTAGCCTGGATCCCCAAAGTGTTACAGCTAGGATCCAACAAATCTGCAGGAGATTCCTTTGGAGAGTCAAACATGATGGTCATACATATGCTTGGATAGCTTTGAAAAATATTGTTAAGCCTAAAGGTTTGGGGGGATGGGGACTAAAGGACCTCAACCTTTTTGCCTTGGCCTTGGCTTCTAAAATGGGCTGACATCTCATCACCAACAATAGTCTGTGGCAATAAGCTACATATTTCAAATACATTGCACCTAGATCTACCATGGACTGGATCAGAGGCCGCATCCAACTATCACCGGGCACATCCATTATTTGGAAGGCCATCACTAGATCCATTCACCTCATTAAAAAAGGCTTGGCTTGGTGCATTGTATTGCATGAACAGGTTAAAATTGGTGAGGATGCTTGGTCAGGAATGGACAAGAGTACCAATTACCCTTGGGAATCAGGTAGCATCTTTCCTGGTCTGGGAATCTCTACATATCACAAATAGTTGATCCTCTTAATTCTACTTGGACATCACAGGCATGGAAGTCGGCACATGAGCTTTCCATCCCCGAGGATCGGAGGCCAAACTGGAATCAGTTTCTCAGAGCTACAAATATTATATTAACCAATCGGGATGAAGAAATCTCATGGGCCATTGTGCCTGGTGGCAGATATATACCAAAGGTTGGGTACACCTCACTATGTGAACTACTGGAGCCACAACTGAAACAATGGTGGTGGAAACACCTGTGGAAACTGAAAGTGCCCCCCAAATATAGACTTTTCATGTGGTGCATCCTCACCAACTGTACTCACATAGAGGACAACCTCACCAATCAATATATTCATGGACCCTCTAGATGCAGTTTATGTCACATGCAGGCCGAGGATGTAAACCATATGTTCTTTGAATGCCCTGGAAGTAAGCACCTTTGGCACCACACAACATCATATTTGGGTTGTACACTTTCTTGGCATGGCGCCTCAATCACTATGGCTTGGAACAAATAGTGGTAGGCTGCTATCACACTAAAGGACCACAACATTCCCCTCCTCATTTCTTGGGGGACCTAACTGGCCATAAATCATGCCATATTTTTGGGTAAGAATGCAGACTTAGACCTCATAAGAAGAAAAATTTCTTCCATATTTCATCTCATCCCTGATGATGAACCATCACCTCATAACATAATTATTATACCTGAAATTATTGACAGATCCATCCCTTAGGCATTCTTCCATGGCTCATCCAATGTGACGAAATATGGAGGAGGTGTTGTACTACACTTCTCAGATTCACACTTCTTTCATCTAAATATGGGCCTTGGTCCTGGTACTAATAATTATTTTGAACTCAACAGTCTCAGACTCCTCTTCTTGTTTTCTCGCGAGAAAATTTGCAACAGATTACAGATCTATGGGGATTCACAAATCATTGTCAATTCGTTTAATCATGTGGCACAATGTCATGCTCACATTCTTAGATCATTACTGGATGAGATCTTAACTTTAAAATTGTGTTTTTAATTTTATATATGTGTAACTCATATTTACAGGCAGAGGAATCAAATGACTAACTAGTTATCGAAAGAAGCCTCACAACGATACTGGGGTAGATGTCAAATTTTTGAACTGGATGGTCTGCTGGAGTACCAATATTATCATTGACCTTTTATTGAGGATATGGTGTTACCAGGGGCAGTCTAGAAACTGACTGCACAATTTTGGTTTTTTGTTTTTTTGCGGCTAGGGACTACAACTATTTATTATTGTACATACCTTTGTATTTATTTTATTTTACTGCTCTTACTAGACATTGATGATGACGGATATTTGACTCTACTGAGTATATCTGGTTCCTACTAGATCTTTGCATAGATGAATATGTTGATGATGCAAAATGTAATTTTTCTTACTTTAATGAAAAATTATGACTTTTTTCCATGGAAAAAAATATAAATGATATTTATAATAAGAATATGAATTAATTTGGATTTATTTTATCTATGGATTTATCAAGTGTCGATAAGGAACAAATTTTGGAGTTGCAAACCACTTTTTTACACTTAAGAAAGGTTTTCACCTTGAGATATTTGATCCCTCTCAAGACTTGATAAATCTAGAGTTGATAAATCTAAAGTTAAGATGGATCTAGGCCGGTTTTAATGATATAATTATGAAACTTAATATAAATTCTATCAAATCATGTTTACTTACAAATATATGATGACTTGCTATCTAAGTTATTGTTACTTTGGAATATATAAAATTCATTATGGTTTTTGTTTTTGAATTAAGTGGAAATAGAAATTCAAATGTATTTAAAATTTAAAAAAAAAAGTCTATTAAATTTAATAATAATTTCAATTTTATCAATTATATATATATATATATATATATATATTAATATTTTGAATTTAGAACTATGAAACCTTTATGAGTTCTATTACTTCACTTTTACTTGTAATGATATAAAAAACTTTTGTCCACAGTCTTGGATAGACAGTGAATGGGTACTTTGTTAAGACACTTCTTTCAATTCCTTGGGTGATATATTAGACATAAGTATGATGTAGTCCCACCCAAACTTAAAAAAGAGAGAGATATAAAAGAACTTTTACTTGTAATGATATCAATTTATTCTCTATATTAATTTTGAACACCTATACTTCGTTATATGTTTTTTTCTGGAAACTTAATATAAATTATATTAAATCATATTTACAATGTATGATGACTTGCTATTTAGGTTATTTTCACTTAGGAATATATAAAGACCATTATGGCTTCTTTATTTCTTTTATTTTTTTTAATAATTAAATGAAAATACACATTTTTTCTTCCAAATTATATCCATGTAAATTTTACTAATTCACTTTTATTTACCAATATATGAATATTTTATTGAGATTTGATCCTTTTGGCCATTTGGTAGATCACACTTAAGATGGATCTAGACTAGTTTAATTTCCCCTTTTAAATAGGTGACATTCCACATGATACCATGGGTCACTTTTATTTTTATTTTTATTTTTATAGAGTTTTTTTTTTCACTAAAATAAAATGTTTATATTACATTACTTAACGAATCTCTACCATATTGACCTAGAGTGTGCCTCTCGGCTCACTCATTCTTATTTTTGAATATATGAAGTCCATAATTGTAAGCCCCTCATTTCTGACATTTTTTTATTAATTAAGTGAAAATACAAATTGTTTCTCCTGAGTAATTATACTAATCCTATACACATAAATTCTACTATTCACTTGTATTTACCAATATATAAATATTTTATCTATCATTTATTCTTTTAAATACGTGAAGTTCATTATATATTTTCTTTACAACTTCAAGCAATTTTGATGTAATCACTTTAATAAAAAGTGTATCCAACCCTAAAAATGTCTCCATAGTTAAGATATATCTAGAGGTAAAACCATGGGCGGTCACCATCTCGTACTAATATCACATAACTAAAATCTATTACTTATTTTCATATACAAAAACTCTATATATCTACTATTTACATTATTACAGATTAATTAAATTAAAATTCTAGATATCTACTTAATTATCATTATTTCCTTTTTTTTTAAAATTAATTAATACTAATCTAAATTTCTCTTTCAAAAATAAGTCAAATAATTTTCCTTCTTTCGATACAACTACAAAACCTCATTGCAACATTTTTTTCGAAAAAAAATAGTAAGCCACTGATTTGAGATATTGAGTTCATCCTCTCCAAAATCTACCACTAAAACAAGCTCTCACATGTTTACTTGCAAATATGCGGTGGCTTGATATCTAGGCTATTATTCCCCTGATCGAGGTGAACACTTGTCTCAGAGAGCGTCTTAAGAGGAGTAAGATGGCGGTTGCCTGTCCTTCACACACTTCCCTTCCATAATGGTGCATTAGTATTATAGATTATGGAAGTACGCACAAGATCGGTTTTTAATAATGTTTCAGGCAAGCTAGGCTGTCCTGTCAGGTTGTAGAAGGAATGTTTTCGTTATGGTAAGTGGCTCACCTCCCTCCCTCCATTCATTCACGCATCGCTCTCTGCATGCCAGCGTTTGGAGGCCGCCGAGGAGGGAGCCGGGAAATTCTCATACTTTCAACTGCACAACTCAGTGGGGGTATGTATCTGGTTTGCTTCTTCATTTCACGGTTGCAATGTTAATGGCCTTGTCTAGGTTACTGTATAATATGCTGAGTTTGGTTCTGCTAATGGATAATTGTTATGCTACCCCGTATCCGAAGCCTGTAGAACCATGCTTCAAAGACCCTTGCAATTTCCAAACCCTGTCAGTTTACCATTCTAGGTATAAAGTAGTTGTGGTTATTACCATTGCAAACGGTCTGGTTAGCGCTTATAGGTGGAGCCAAATTTATGCTCACTGCGCCAATAGGAGTCGGGTCTATTTTTCGTCTTCTTTGTTTGTACTGTACAAGGGTTTCGACAGTGACAATACTCCACCGCCCCCTGCCTCTTTTATGGACCCTGTGCTCACCCTAAGTCATGTGAATACTACTCATGTGAACACCAGTTTAGGTATGAGGCTGGTTCTGTTATCCTTCGTCCAAGCCATGTTAATTCAAGGTTTCAGGTCGGGGAATTGGGAGACAAGTCTCTTGGTCTCTGGCTTGTTGTATATTCATAATTTTTTCCTGCATAGCCTTAGCCATTTGGGTCAGTGGCCAATTGTGCCCTCCTTGTTCGTTTCTCGTTGGTCAGGTCGACGCTTTGTCAAGATTCAGAGGTTTCGGGCAGGATGGCCCCATGATGTTGCTCACTCTTTCTCTGTGTTTCTATGCCTATTTTTATTGCATGATAGGCGTCGTGGTATTATGGGGAGGCGTCGGTCAAACGCTTAGTCAGCTAAAGGGAAATAGGCCCAACCTGAGCAAACCTCGAAGAAACATGGGCACAAATCAAACCTTGAGATTCTTGAGAATTTGGCAGCCAGCTATGTTACTGGGAATTCAGCTGCAGTTCGTCAGGAAATCAGAGGATGGGAAAGGGACATTTAGACTAACCCGGAAGACAACGAAATAGAGGCAGAAATTTTGGACTTCATTACTGATCCTGGTAAAACTAGGGGTCGCCTCATGCAATTCCAGCAGACTGTTCACACATATTGGATCCTGAAGAGCCTTCTGGCAAAGGCAATACAGAGTATTAATCCCAGTCATGCTCAGTATGACCCAACCAAGACCGAACTCCGCCTACTGGATATGCTGCAACACATGAACGATCAGCTGTAACATATTAAGATCACTCAATACCAGGCAACAGAAAGAATTAGCAGATTGGATGATCGAGTTGGCCACATGGAGAAGCAACTTCAGCAACTCCAGCAAGTGGATATGCCAGGATCTACAATGAAAGCTCCAGCACCTGTCTCTTCATCTGAAGAGTAGTTGTTTTGTTGTTATCTTTATCATGTTTTTATGTTATTATCAGACTTAAATGAAATCTGTTTGTTTTTCCAGTATGTAGATATTTTTGTAGTAAATCAGATAGCTCATGCTAAACATAGAAGAATGAGACTATTTTAGTTTTGGTTAGCTTTTCACGCACTGAGATGGCCAACAGACCTGGTTTCCTGCGGTCAGGTTGAGGCTACAGTCTGATGTTTATAATTTTGTAACCTGCTTTACAAATATAAATAGAAAAAGAGAGGCACTACCAAATTCACAAAAAAAGAAGATATCTAGGCTATTATTATTTTGGAATATATAAAATTCATTATCATTTTTTTTTAATTAAGTGGAATTATTTCTCCTCTGTGCTTGATATCTAGGCTATTATTATTTTGGAAAATATATATTTTGTTATTTTGTTTTTTAATAAAGTGGAATTACTTTTCTTAAGTAAAAATACAATTCTATTCATGTAAATTTTAAGTGGAAATAAAATTCTTTGTGGGAGGTAACAATACATATTTTGTTTATATGATTTTTACTAATTCACTTGTATTTACAATATATGAAAATTTTATTTATCATTCATATTTTTTATTACATGAAGTTCATTATATATTTTCTTTACCATTTCAAGTAATTTAGATGTATTTATTTTTAAAAGAAATGTATGCAATTTTAAATATGTGTCTAAAAGTACTCCGATGAGGTTTGATCCTAAGTATCCTTGCTAAGGAAGCTCATTCTCAACCGGTTGTGCTAATAAGACTCAACCATTTTAAATGCTAATTAATACTAATATAAATTTAACTTATAAGGTAATTTAAATATTTTTTACTTATCTCCATATAATTAAAAAATCCTCATTTCAAAATTTTGCCCGAAAACAAGTACTAAGCCCGTAAGCCCGTGATTTGATATCTCGAGTTCATTCTCTCCAAAAAATTACCACTAAAACATGTTATCACATTCCCTCTAAAAATTACCACTAAAACAGGTCATGACACGTATACTAGAAAATATATGATGCCTTTCTATCTAGGTTAATGTACTTTGGAATATATAAAGTTCATTATGATTTTTTCTTCTTTTCAAATTAAGTGGAAATACAAATTCTTTCTCCTGCTTAAAAATATTGTATTCATATAAATTTTATTAATTCACTTGTATTTACCAATACGAGTAGTCTTTAGTGCAATTTTTTGAAGGTTTTTATGGTGTATTTTTTCGGTGTAATTTATCTAAAATCCGGCAGGAATTTATTGATAAGAGATGTTTGATTGCTAATCTTGCACAATCGAAGTGCCCTAGGGGTTTTTAAGGGCGTTGAATCCATATATTGATGCAGGAGCATCAAGGCCAATTTTCATTTTTGATTATGTAATAAAGGGGGGTGTGACATTTTAATTGTTTTATTAATTAATTTGTTATTTTTAAATAAAATAGGAGATAAATTATAAAAGTGAGGATTTTGTAAATATTCTTTTATTAATTAAAAGGATATGAGAGAAAATAGAATTAGGTAGAAAATTTAGGGAGTATGAATGCTATGTACGGGACTTAGTTGAGTCCACACCTAAAATGAATTTAAATTAGATTTAGTTGAGGATTAGGTGGAGAGATTTTTGGAATGAATTAAATTCATTATTTGTGTATAAATGTGAGTGTTTTTGTGAGGAAAAAAAAACATAGTTGAAGAGCTGAGATAGTTGAGAGTGGAGTGAGTGAGGAGTGGTTTAAAGGGCCAAGAGCCAAGAGGCCGCCCAATGTAATATTTGGCCAGAGAATTTTGATATGGTTATATGTAGTTGATTTGAATGGCTCTTTTTTCCTTCATGTGAATTTAAGTTAAATGTTTTTCATGATTTTATTATAGAAAATTTGAGCATTTTCATAGTTTAGTGAAGAAGTTGTATTCTTATATGTGGGATCTACTTTCTAGCAGAATTCCTGCATCATTTTGGTATCAGAGCAGGGAAAGATTCCTATTTGAATTTGCAATTATGTATGTTGTATATGGTTTTTGATTTCATGAATGAGCTTGTACGCTGGTTATGCAACCAGACGTGTGGTGTTTTCCGGATTGAAGGGCGCACTTGCAAGAGGGCGTTTTGATATGAAATATTGCAGCATGCACAATGTACACGTGAAGGCGTTTGGAATGTGTGCAGTCTCCAACTTCTCGCGTTGTGAACGAAGCTGGAGTTCTCAGTTGCGAATATCTGCGTAGTCCAAAGAAATTGAATGTTTGTAGAGATTTAAATTGCGGTTGAACCGTGGAAGCAGTTGAAGACTGGTCTTTTATTGTGAAGTAAAACTGATGGCCTGTTTAAGTGCAGAATAAAGATGGAGATGGCGTGTAAATTTCTGGAAGGTGACATGTGTAATGCCACAGAGCGTGGTGTGGGGTTCACAAAAAAAAACCAGCGTGATATACAACCACACGCAAAGTGTAGTTGAAAGCCTGCATGTTGGTAGACGAAGAAGATTGTTGGTAGACGAAATGTGAAAAACGTAACACATGTTTTGTGATGAGATTCATGAGCCAGGAATAAATGAAGGTTTTTTTGCTAATTGTGTTGAATATATTATGCCTCGACGCCCAGATCTCACGTTAGTTTGATGAGTGCAACTCTAAATGCAGCTTTGCGTTGTCTTATTTTGATGGAGTGATAGCGCAGATTTGATCTGCGTTCAATCAATATATTCAACAGTCTATTTGAATCGAGTTAATTCTGCATTGAGTTTGGGGTTGATGTCAATCTGTTCTTAAGTTTCCTTGTTTTATATAATGCAGAGTTTCATGGCTAATCAGTCAAACATAACGCAGAGTTATGTTGACTACGTCCATTTCTACGTTTGATATTAAACTGATTTGGAAAAAAAATCTATTGCTTCATTTATAGAATGGATTTTTACATATTGAAATGTTGCTAAGCACTATGATGAAGTTTTGATGTCTCCTAGTAGATAGAATTTAGGTGAGGAGTTGCTAGAAGCCTTCACATGATAGAGGAGTATGTGTTTCTTGTTAGTGGTCACGGAAAACTTACGAAAAAGAAAAAAAAGTTTGAAGATATTTGTTAGTGCGTGCATGGAGGCTACGCAAGCGTAATCACATTGAAAGGTTGATGCTACCATGCGCAGGTTATAATGGAATAGACGTTGATGAATTTATGTGTGCAGGTTATATTATGGCTGAAATTATAATGTGTCGCAACATGCAGAACGGTGGGTACATTTGATCAGATATGGGAAGGACGCTGGAGAAAATTTGAGAAACCAGAGAGGAAGTTGAGTCAAGTCGAGGCTCCATCGGTTTGCTGAGATTCCTGAGATGTTGAGTCAGTTTCTGAGCTTCAGTTTATGGGGATAACCAAGATTTATATGAGCGGCCACATACTGGAGAAGCCGAATTTGGTAATACACTTGAGCGCACGCAGAAGGAGAACTCTGCGTTGGGTTTGGAGTGCACGCAGAAGTAGAACTCTGCGTTGGGTTGATTCTTAAGTTATGTAAGAGCTGAATTACAAGTGTTGTGTTTATATGAAAGCCTATGTCTGTAAAAACTTGATTCAATAGTTAGTGTTGAGCGCTGAACGGTGTTGAGCACGTCCAACAATTGTAATATTCAGCATTAAGCAGTGACACAACTTGTCAAAGGCAGCGTGCTTGAAGGTAACGCATGTTTAAAAGTCTATGATCGATTGTTTGTTGGTTTGATTGTAAGCTGTAATGAAATAGTCGATGCAAAATTGCAGCATTAGCATGAGTTGTGTTGCAGCGTTAAGTGCAGAGCTGAAGTGAGAAAGAATGAACGCAAATATGAGCGACGTTGAAATCGTGTGAAGGAACCGTGGCTATCAAAGATTGGGTATAGCAATCAGTCATGTTGCAACAGCCAATGTTTATATGCCGGAAACCAAATTTATTTGTTGAGGTTTTGTAAGGAAGATTAGAATAAAATTCTGAGTGAACGGAATCTTAAATTAAGAATTTGAAGAAGCAAATTGAATCGATACTTGGTTCGATCGACTGCAGCGAGAGGAATGATGCGAACCTGTGAAGTCAAGGTGACCAAACAGTGAATAATGGTGGGCCATATCTATTTTATGCAAGTGGAGCATCAACTTTTTTTTTCATTAGCGGAGTTGGTGTGTTACGTTTACTATGGTTGAATATTGTTATGTTTAATTTCGGTTTTAAAAACCAATGATTAAATAGTAACATAAAAACGCATATATGGTGGCTGAATTCATATAGATAATCACTGAGAGTTGATTGAAATCTAGGTTGTGTATGGTTCATAACCATAAGGTCATAATGGAAAGAGAAACTTCCGCGTGAGTATTTGGTTGGTTGACGTGCATTTTAAAATGCATTATAAAGTCGAACTTTTGAATTGAGGTGTTAATTTGTATAATTCAAACGTTATGAAATGGTTTTATAACCATAGTGAATGATTTTAAAAAGGAGCTTCCGCAAATTTGTAAGTTTGCTCAGGAAGTGAAGATTGTATAACTTGAAACATCCATTGTCAGAAATTTGGTTCGAGTCTTGAAGTGAAAACAGGTGTTAGAGTCAAATGGAAGCTTGGATATTTTTGAGTTGAGCTTGAGTATTTTCATCCAAGATGAAAATTTGGTATAACTCTGAAGTCAAAGAGTCGTAAGATAATTACAAAGTTTGGATGTAATCGGGTGCATGATCGACAGAGCCCGACACCCAAAGAATTGGTCATGTAACACATGCATGCTAAAGTGTTGGTTGCAGCAAGTTGTAGCAAAAAGGTTGCTAGAGATTGGTTCTAGGACAAAGAAAAGCCAAAGCACAGGAGGAGAAGTTGCATTTTGATAAATAACAAGTCTGAAGGATTGCAGGGAAGTGGATTAAATGAAGGCCACACATGAACAGAGGCAGTTCACAAAGGAGGGGAAGATCACTGTTGATAGTCATTTCCAGAGATATGATGAAGAGTATGAGCGGGAGAAGGTTGAGATAACAATTCACCTTGAATTGTTAAAAGAGTTGTTGCAGGAAAATGTGAGGAACCAGACACATGGTTGGACCATGAGAAAGAAGGTGAAGTGGCAAAAGCTACACGCGAAGAGGGAAAAGCAGGTAGACATACAGTTGATGGAGGAGCTGAGGAAGCTCGAGCAGATGCTGAATTATGAAGAACTCAGAGAGGCTGAGTTAAAAACGGATGTTTCCATTTGTGGCTCGGAACATGGCGAAATTCTAGGTGAAGAGATCAGTGAGGAAGATCTCATGAACTGTTGGGATAGTTCAGAAGCATCTGAAGATGTGTTCGTAAGAGAAGCAGGTGAGGCTATGAAGCCTTGCAATTTTTCTCACAGTTTATGTATGTTTGCAGGATGTGCGAAAGGCGGTGAACAGTCTGATGGAACTGTCAAAAAGGAGAATGAAATTCTTGAGGTAAAGTCTGGTAGAGAATTCCTTTCAGAGAATGAATGTGTTGATTGGTTACAACACAAAGAAATCATAGATGAATCCTTGTTTGGGGTAAGACAGCAAATCGAAGCTATTATGGAGCAGGAACAAAGTGGAAATGTTGAAGGAAAATTCCAAGGAGGTAAACAAGTGTATTTGTTTAATGGGATTGCTGAAATTTTTTTACAATGTCATGATGTTGAAACCAGGAAAATTCAGGAAGATTTCCAGAGGGAGAATGGAAGTAGTGATGATACAGAAGGGAAATCTATAGAAGAACTGAATCAAATGAAGGATTCAGAACAACAAAGAGAGATGTCGACTGAAGCATCCAGTGAGATCACAAGGTCTTGTGTGTTTAAGACTAATGATTGGTGTGCGACTACAGGTACATCACAGGGTGTTGAACAAACTTTGAAGTTTGTTAAAGAAGAAGAGTTGAATCTGAAATCTGTTCAGAATGATGCTGAGATAGCAAGATCTCAAAGAAATGAAGACAGAGAGGTCTTATGGAAATATTCAACATAGTATTGAAGTGGGGGAAGAAGGACCATCTGATGATTGGTTAACAGCAAATGAAGGTATGGAAAGTTGTGAAAAATTTCCAAGTTCTACTCCAGTTGAGATTGTTCAATTATATCGGAAGTTAGATCTTCAGAGAAGAGAGTTAGAAAAGCAGAGGACCTATTTCCAAGGAAAGTTGCTGAAAGACACAGAACAAGGAAACATTTTTAAAAAAGATGATGTGGAGGAGGGACTAACTGATAGTCTCACAGAGGAATTAAATCAGCATACTGATATGCTGATGGATGAGGGAATTTCAGAGCAGCATACTGAAATGTTTCCAGCAGCAGAAGGGGCACTGAAGCCTTATGTTTTTTATTCTAACAATTGTTTTGTGAGTATAGGTTTTATTGCCGATGTTGGAGGAGATACATTGGATCGAGAAATTGAACTAATTAGGAGGATAATGATGAATATATCCCGGAAGAGGATAGCAGTAGTAAAACAAAGAAGGAGCAGCAAGAGAAAGACAACAAAATATTGTGAAAGCATAGCGAGTGGGGCAATGCAGCATAAAGTGTGGAGACCTGGAGAAGAATAGTAGACATAAGCAACAACAAATGGAAAGTTACAACACAAGATATGGGATCCAAACAGATGAAGATCCAAACACATGATCAGGCGATCATGATTAATTTCAACCTTGGGAGTCTGATGCAGGAGCATCAAGGCCAATTTTCATTTTTGATTATGTAAGAAAGGGGGGTGTGACATTTTAATTGTTTTATTAATTAATTTGTTATTTTTAAATAAAATAGGAAATAAATTATAAAAGTGAGGTTTTTGTAAATATTCTTTTATTAATTAAAAGGATATGAGAGAAATTAGAATTAGGTAGAAAATTTAGGGAGTAGGAATTCTATGAATGAGACTTTGTTGAGTCCACACCTAAAATGAATTTAAATTAGATTTAGTTGAGGATTAGGTGGAGAGATTTTTGGAATGAATTAAATTCATTATTTATGTATAAATATGAGTGGTTTTATGAGGAGAAAACACACTTGAATAGTTGAAGAGCTGAGATAGTTGAGAGTGGAGTGAGTGAGGAGTGGTTTAAAGGGCCAAGAGCCAAGAGGCCGCCCCATGTAATATTTGGCCAGAGAATTTTGATATGGTTATATGTAGTTGATTTGAATGGCTCTTTTTGCCTTCATGTGAATTTAAGTTAAATGTTTTTCATGATTTTATTATAGAAAATTTGAGCATTTTCATAGTTTAGTGAATCAGTTGTATTCTTGTATGCGAGATCTACTTTCTAGCAAAATTCCTGCATCATATATAGAGTCAAAAAACCAGTTTAAATAACAAAAAACCAAGATTTTACCTCAATTTTTTTCATCAAATTCCGGCACCTGAAACTCTAGGGGTTTTTGAGGGTGTTGAATCCATATATAGAGTCAAAAAACCTGTTTAAATAACAAAAGCCAAGATTTTACCTTGATTTTTTTCACTGGATTCCGGTACCTAAAACTCCAAAAAGTCGCACTAAAAACAACTTCTTACCAATATATGAATATTTTATTTATTATTCATGCTTTTGAATACATGAATTTTATTATGTATTTTTTTTTATTTAATCCTTTATTAAAGAAATGTATCCAACTCTAAAGATGTATCTAGAGGTAAGATATATCTAGAGGTAAAATCATGGGCCAGTACCATGGCTTACTAATACCACATGTCCAAAATATTTAACTCATGTTCATATATGGAAATTCCACAGGCCAATTATTTACATCATATTATTAATTTAATTAAATTAAAATTATGGATATCCACATAATAATCATATTTTCTCCTTTTATATGTTAATTAATGCTAATCTAAATTTATCTTTATAAAATAATTTAAATAATTTTCCTTCTCTCCATACAATTGTGAAACCTCATTTCAACATTTTGTTTGAGAACAAATAGTAAGCTCGTGATTTGAGATATCTATTGAATTTTGTAAGTATGGCCGGTCTTCATATTGTATATTATGGCACTTGTATTTAAATTGATTATTGTAAAGCATGTTATTAATACTAGAGTGAAAAGAAAATTATATTTTGAGTCATGTGCCATTTGGAATTTTAAAAATAAGGAAATTGTAATTTTTAAATTGTAATTTTGGCTCCAATATTGTTAGGTCGGCCTCCCTCCAAGTAAAGTTGGCCAAGGCTAAGGACACACCCATTTGACCCATCCAGGACACTATATAAATGTAGTTCAACCACTTCCACAAGGAAACAATTCGATCTATCTAATAATGGGAAGCAAGCAAAGGATAAAAAGGACAAGGAGGATGAAAAGGAGGATGAATTCATCTATTCTTTCTCTATCTAGCTCATGCGTGTGGAAGGAATATCTCTCTCTCCTTCATATTTTTTTCTGGATAGATATTTGAAGTTCCATAAACCACACTTGGAAATGGATAATCATTTTGGAGAAGCTATTTTGTGTTTATTCTTGGAAAGTAGAGTGAATGTGGACAATGCGTTGAAAAAAAGGCCACAACGAAAGTCTTCCTTAAGAACATAATGTTGTTGTTTTCAACATAATCCACTGTGTCAATGCTCACTTTTCCCCTATTTATGTCATTTTATGCTCGTTTTTGTTGGGTAATTTAATTAAGAGTTAAATTGTTTGCATTTAATTGTAAAACATGAGGTTTGTATGCATGTGAAGTATACTTGCACTATATATGCTAGGCTATTTACTTTCAATTCAAGAAAACTTGTCTAAATGAAAAAGGAATTTAAACCTATTTATGATTGAGTCTTGATAAGCATACACACATGTTATGTGTTAGAAGGAAAATTATTTCAAATTCAAGACTTGGAAATCAAATGAATTCAAGGAAAACTATGCTAATGTAAAAGCTTTAATATATATTCTATGAGACAAGGAATACAATATTATTATATTTAACTTTAAAAGAAAAATTAATTCTATTATTCTTTGAAAGGAAACTTAATCTACTTGACTTGAAAAGAAACCTATTCTATAAAACCTTGAAACAAATCGATTCTATGGATGTATTCTATGAAACCTTGAAATCAAGTTAATTTAGGTGACATTGAAAGGAAATCTAAATTAACAAAACATGAAAGAAAAGTTGATCATAATCTACAATACTTTGAAATGATGTATTATTAGGCCAACCATACTTGTGGCAGCAACATGTTGTGTATGAATCTAGGCCTCACACTATCATTATTACTTTGGGAAATAAGTTGTACAATATCCCAAAGGTAGCACCACCTACCACCATATCTCTAATCATTGTGAAGCAATGCAGTAAGATCGTCTCCCAGACCAGGGATTTTTTTTCCTCATTATTTTCCCTCAGGGCCAGAAGAATATTGTGGCCATTACCTAATTAAAACAGGGCTCCTCTGCACGACAACAGTAGATGGGAAAGGTCGTGCAAGAGTACAAGGACATCTTCACCTCACCCATAGGGGTACCTCTACACTGTTAGGTCAAGCAATCCATCGATCTAACCCTATTGGCATCTCTACCCAATGGAGCAATCTATCGACGCTCTGTTCTAGAGAACGATGAAATCAAGAGGTAGATTCATGAGGTGTTGTAGAAAGGGCACATTAGGCCAATTTCATCACCTTGTGGGAGCCTGATCATGCCGATACAGAAGAAGGATGAGACCTAGATACTCAGTATTGACTATTGGGTGTTGAACAAGTTCAATGTCCAGAATAGGTATCTGATCCCATGGATTGATGACCTATTGGACCAACTCGAGGGGGGCAAATATTTCAGCAAGATTTAATTTTAAGTCTGGTTATCACCAGGTACCAATCGCACCCTTTGATATGTGAAAATTTTCCTTCAAATCCAAGGAGGGCCTTTTTGAATGGTATGGGTCATGGATTTAAGATTGACGAATGCCCTTGCAACCTTCATGAGGCTGATGGATGACATATTGCAACCATTCACCAACTCATTCATGGTGCTTTATTTGGATAACATCTTGATCTTCAGCCAGAGTTGGGAAGAGCACCTCCACCACATTCGACAGGTCCTCCAAACACTGCGACAACACAAGTTGGGTGCCAACTTAGAGAAATTCAATTTTTGCATGACCCAAGTTCAATATATGGGGTAGATCATTGATGAGTGAGGTGTGCATGTGGACCCAACCAAGATACGGGTCATTCAGTATGGGTCAGCCCCAACCACTATAATAGAGCTCCACAGCTTTCTAGGTCTTGTAAACTTCTACTACATGTTCATGTTGGGCTTCTCTAATATCACTTCGCCTTTGAATCAATTCACCAAGGGTGGGGTGAAAGAAATGTGATTTTGGTATGAATCCCAATAGAAGGCATTCGTTGAGTTGAAGCATCAACTCTTCTCTACACTAGTGCTCACATTACTAGACTTGCAACAACCATTTGAGATCGAGATAAATGCCTTTTACTATGCTATTGATGCATTTATTACTCAACAGGGGCATCAAGTGGCATATCATAGTGAGACACTTTCAAACACGGTTCGAAAGTATCCCACCTATGACAAAGAGATGCATTCCATTGTTCAGGATTGCCGAAAATGGAAGCATTACATTCTGGTGAAGGAAACGGTCATCCACATTGACCATTGGCCCCTGTAGTTCATACAAACACAAGGGAAGTTGAAGAACGATCGCCATTAGAAATTGTCCACATACCCGAAACAATTCCATTTGAAAATTAAGTACAAGAAAGGAAGAACCAACAATGTTGTAGACTTCCTTATCCTACCTCTGATCGTGGCACTGACCACTGTACTCGAATCTTGTGGTCATGAGACTTCGGGGTAGCCACATCTTTACAAAAGTGATCCATAATATGGAAACACATCCCAGACACTCCTAGAAGGCAGGAAAGTTCCAAATTTTCACCTTTAGGATGCACCTATGTGTTCCTTCAAGTGAGTGTGCCAAGACGATTTGGTAAGTGCACTACAGTCGGGTCGCTCGACATTTCGAGGTGGAGAAAACAATGACAGTACTACCAAAGTATTTCTATTGGCTTAACCTTTGACGAAATTTTGGGAAGTACATCAGATCCTTCACTTCCTACACCATTTCCAAACATACCATCAAGAAGCAAGGCCTATATACTCTGCCTCCTACCCCTATTTGACCTTGGGAATCCATTTCCATGGATTACATGTCGGTTCTTCCTTCTACCAAGCATGGAAACGACTGTGTTTTTGTGGTCGTCGATAGATTATCTAAGATGGCCATTCTGGTGGTCTGCAATAAGAGTATCATGGTAGAAGCCACTGATAAAATCTTCTTTGAATGAGTGTGGTGCACTTTGGGATCCCACGGTCCATTATCTCAAATCGGGACAATAGGTTCCTAAGCACATTTCGGTCAAGTCTCTATTTGATGTTGGACACCAAGCTCACTAAGTCCACGACTCTCCACCCCCAAACTTATGGCTAAACAGAGGTCATCAATAAGATGATCATACACATTTTGCGCATCTACAACTTGAAGCATCCTTTCACATGGGATGAAATCCTCCCCTATCTCCAAGACAACAACAACCAATCTCTCCGTAGATCAACTGGCCACAACCCCTTTCAGGTGGGGTTAGGATTCCAGCCACTATGCCCCATTGATGTCGACATACTATTTGTAGCTACTCAGGCAGATTCATCAAATGTCTAATCTGAATCTGACAGGGAAAACAACTTCATTGAGTGCATTTACCATGTCTTCTAGAAGTTCCATGACTTATTGGACAAAGCCCATGCTAAGTACAAGAAACAAAATGATCAGCATCAAGTGCCACACAAGTTCCATTTTCCAAAGTTGCAGACGGATCACCTCGTTGGACTGCACCGCAATCTTCGCCTACTCTGATATGGGCCATACACCATCACCAAGGATGTAGGATAAAATTCCTTTGAGCTCATCATTCCACCATTCCTTGTTCTACACATAGTGTTCAATGTGGACAACCTCCACCAATACTTTCCACCATTACTAGACACATTCGACATTGCAGAACAAATCACACCCATAGAGTTAAACATAAAATACATGGAACATACCAAAAATTACCAGATAATGGACACACAAATCAACAACACCTGCCAACAAAGGATCTAGCTATATTGAGTTGTCAAAGCAGACCAACTCCTTCACTAGAGCAAGTGGTTCAACACAAATTTCCTCACCTCATGGAGGCTCTACATGCAATGGGAACCATTTATTCTAAGGGGGGAGGACTTATCTAGGTGGATATTGGTGGCCATACACCTATTCCACCTATACCCCCTGTCAATTTCATCAATTTCCTTGTTTATAGCATCATTTACTATTTTCAGCAGTTTTTCGGGTCCTGAACTTCTGGAGTAGTTTTGACCCCCTAAACGATGTTGTTTTTATGTCTGCAATAGGCCCATAATTATAGGCAATGGCTTGCAGAAAATCATATAGTACTCAAAGAGGTATTTGTGACCAGGTATCGTACGCGACAAATGAATACAATATGACCGATTTACGACCCTGGGAATTTAGTTGCACAACTAACCCCAATAGGGCCCACAAACTCTTGGAGTTCCATCTCGTGGGGTTAGGGTTTTGGTTATTTAGGGTTTTATCTTGTTGTTCAGCAATAAAAAGGCCCTTGAGCCTCATTGTAACACATTTTAGAGGCATGTAGCTGCCACATCTCATCTCAGAGATTAGCTACCATTGCCTTAGCTAGTTTATTTCCATTCTGTGTGTAAGAATATTTCAGTTCTTTGATATTACTGAAATGAAGTTTTATTTCTGCTGCACTTTTGTGTTTATGTTTATATTTTTATTCTTTTGTGTTCTTGCATAAGTTTGGATCAGTAGATATAATTTCCCATTCTAGGATTCTCTCACATATGTTTGAAGCTTCAACTTCATTACATTGCCATGACTAGAATTATGTGGTTCTCTTTATTCGTGGAGTGACTTTAAATAAAAATTGTAATAGCAACACCTGGGCTTGTCATGAAATTACAAAAGCCTGATGATGACCCCATATGCATGTGTGCATTACATTCACCTACATACATATTGCACATCCTTATGGACGAGCTCCACCTGATCTTCTCATAGACGTTATATATTTGACCTAATCGCTCTTTGTGTATTATATCCATATGTCTAGTGACTTTTTCTTAGGATATTTTCTCTGGAAGGTCAAATTCCCTAGAGTTGGCCACTATGACATGAAAAATTTCTAACCTATATCCCTCTAGCTGTATTTGGAGCTACACTGATCCTATTGAATCCTCAAGCAAGGCCCTATAAGATATGCATTACCTTGGCCCCACCTTCTAGTCCTAGCTATCTAATCTTTATTTTCCCTTAGGATTATTAAGTCTTGTCTTTCCATGTGAGTGCACAGCTTTGGTCATGATGTGTGCTACAAAACATGGCAAATTGCAGGTTTGTGTAATCCATGTAGGGTGCAACGCCTCTATTTCTGACCTATAAAACTAAAATCCCTTTCACTTCTCCACTTAATAGGGGATCATCACAGAGTCTCCTGAGAAATAAAAAATGAATATTAAAGTTTATTAGGAGATAAGGTTACTTTTGGGTCTGGCCCATGACTTGAAATGGAATAGTTTCCTTTCAAATAGATATCATTACCTTTAAACCCAACCCAAGGTAACTAAATAAATAATATGATTAGAGGAGTTGCCACAATTTGAAGTATGGCATCTTTAAAATCAATGGTCATCTAAAGATTATAAGTTCAATGAAAAATTATTTCTTAAGCTTTGAAACTTGATTCTCCATTTAAATACCATACTTAATTTTATGGCTAACCAAATCATATTCACTTAGTATTATATGATGTGGAACAAGCTCATGATATGTATTATAAACTTGAAGCTTTTTTAGAAACGTGCAAGTTAAATTTTATGCCTTTTAGGAAAAGGATCAATTTTTAAAAGTACATAAACTAATGGTTTTTTTAACCTCATTTTGCAACATAAAAAAAGAGACAAATATACCATACACATAACCAAAAGACAAAAAAATGATAAAGAAGTTCACCCCTCTTGAGCTACATCTCTTGTTCCAGCTTCCAATGTTGGGCCCCAATCATTAAGTGCTCAAATATGTGTTTTCATGGATTTTCAATGCTCATAATGTAAAAATAATGTCTCCAATGGCTCCAAAACACCTAAAAACCCAAAAATGAGCTCTTGTTGGGCCTAATTTGGCCAAAAAATGAGAAATTTATGCTCTATAGAATTTTTTTACTAATTGCGCCACAAATTGGCTCATTTTTCTAACCATTCTATGAATTCTGAAGTTCTTGAGACTGTGAGCGCCATTTTTTCCCGACATCGGTAAGACTCTCGTCGATTCGGGTGAAATTTATGGGATGGTTTAAATGCCCAATGACCCTTATGGTGGAAAAATATGGCCATATGGCACCATGCGGTTGGGGGTTAGGCTAACCACCTGCCCCCACCGGCTTAGCCCCTAATCCTTGGGCCACGGTTCCCAACGGCTCATATAACCCGGGGTTGGCCCCCATTTTTCCACGCCTATTCGCTTGGAACCTTTCTCCATCCACACCCAAGGTTCCTCATGTACCCATAAGACTTGGGGTCAAGCCATACCCAAGCCCCCTCCTGCATGAACATTGGTTCCAATGGGGCTTGGTCCTATGGTATACCATGGGATCTCATCTTGGGGCATATCCCAAGCCTCCTTGCAACTGTTAAGAAAACACCTCCGCTATGGTCCTTTGGCTAGTTGTGTGATATTGGGTTAGGGATAAGCCTCGAGCCATTGTTTGCTCCACCTTTGGTTCTATGGGTGTGTAGTGATCGGAGGCCATGGGCTTAGCCCCGACTCCTTCCCATAAACTGTAAAACGTTAAAATTTTAAATAAACCTTTGCGACTATGGAGGTTAAGTCCCATGATAACCGAGATAGTAGATTTTTATTATGTTGTCGATGAGGTGGGAGGTTCGAACTCGATGGAGGCTTGTCTACCTTGCCAAAATTTTACTCTATCCTGGGGTGCCATGTGGTAACCCATAATTCGGCCATGTGGCACCCAATTATTCGTCCACCAAAACAAGTCACCAAACAATCCCAATTCAACCATGTGCTAAATTTGGAGGTTGCCACTTGTCAGCTTGTCATTGGCTCGAGGTATACAATCAACCTGTTGAGTCATCGCACGAACTTCCTAGTGAGTAGTCTTGTACTTCAACCTGCAATAATTTTAATTGTTTAGAAAAATGATCAGAACACGATATCTGGAGCATACGATGTCAATTTTGAGAAATTAAAGTTGTGTTGGATTTAGGACGATGAGCTATACATTTTGGAACTATTTTCGAGCACTTTTGAACAGTTATAATTGAGCATTTTACTGATCCCTTGGATCATTCCTCCCCACTGGAAGCTTTTTGACCTCCAAAAGATCATTTTAAGTCAAAAGATAGATAAGGTAATAGTTTTCTCACCCTTTAAATCTCAATCCATTTAGCCTTGCTTGGATTAGTACCTTTGAGCCCCACATGAAGGTACTCCATGTTCCCTTGTCTTGAAGTTCTTGTTTTCCTGCCAAGGATGGTATCTTGTTGGAAATATTCAATATATTCAGGAGAGAAATCTTCAATTGTAGGAATATGAACATTCTCTCCTTGATCTTCAATCAAATGAGGCTCATATAATCTCAAGTTTTCAACGTTAACAACTGCATAGATTCTCATACATGGAGGAAATTCTAACCAGAAAGAATTATTACCAATATTTTCTAAGATCTTGAATGGACCATATCTGATTGGTTTGAGTTGTTTACCTTCTCCTTGAAGTATTTACTTGATAATGTAAATCCAAAATTCATCTCCCACTTGAAAATTTTTATGAACAAAATCCTTGTCATGTCTTGTCTTTTACTTGGCTTGACTCTTTTCTAGCTATTCTTCAACCATTTGATGCACCACTTGAACTTGTTCAATGAATCTCTTGGCCTTATCTATGTCACTATGTCCATCAATAGAAACATCTTTCCCAAAGATAAAACCTAAAGGATATTTTGGTAAGTATCCAAAGTGGTGAGCCTTGGTATTGCACCAAGAGTGTTGCAAATCCTAGAGGCTACTCTACTTTACTTTATCAACCTGGGTTTCATACAAAATTGGAGGTGACAATGCTATATAGACAACATATCCATTCCACTCATGCCATCCTCTTCTTAGTCCTTCAAAGGGGTACTACTGCTAGGGCTAATTCTAGGTGATGAAGTATGTCGCACGTCTGAATGAAACCTAAGACTGTAAATAACTCAAGACCATTACTCTATCAGCAAGAAAGAAAATATTCTCTAAATCATAAGGACACACCTAGATATTTGAAATAAAGGAAATCCAAAATTACTCTAAAGCAAGAAATAAAGTTAAACTAAGTGGCATTCATAAAGTAAATTGTTGAATTAAACTTGCAGAAAGGGAAACTGATCTAAGCACACATTGCTAGGAAAAATGGATAATTAACCTATAACTACTTCATTCTTGACTACTATATTTTAAAAATGCATATATTCACGAGCTAACTATGCATTTAAATACTTTGTTTTTCATCAAAAGAAGGAGGCGTTGAGGTGGCTTAAGAAGGTCTTGGACTCATGGATTCAGAGTGGAAGGTGTATTGCAGGTTGTGTCATGTCTAGGTGAGGTGAGAGATGGTTTCTAGGCTGAAGAAGTGGCTGACTGGCGCTGCTACAATATTTGCTATAGGGTTTCCTATAGTGGTACAGGATGTCCTGAAACGCTACAGGAAACAGATCGAGGATAGTTTGAGGCCAAAAATGATGAGGAAAGGAGTAGGAAAGATGGGATGAAAGTGGAATTAGATGGATGGAAGGTTGAAAACCCTTTGGCCAAGCTCAAAACTTCTTTCAAGGGACGTCTTGAACCTCCAAGGTAGCTCTCAGATTTGTGGTGAAGATCTCAAGGAAAATAGGGCTGAAGGCGATTTTGTTAAAAGTAGGTTGGTGGAGGGTGGAAATTAAAGCTAGGGATGCTGGTGGAATCCTAATCTACTCCTCTACTCAAAACTACAAGAAAAATACTTGTTCATGCAATTAACATTTACAAATATATGATGAAAATGGTGGAAAATATGAGTTGAATTTAATTAGCAAACCTACCTATGCATTTGAATCAGAAACCTAACTTAGTGTTCATAACATGTTCGTGATAAATACAACAACCTATCTATCCTTTCCAAGAAATCATAAACTGAAAGCAATTTTGGGTCTGTAGTGAAGATTTGCCCTCCTCAAGCTCCAATAAAATAGGTGAGAGAGGGAGGCTTTGACACACAACTTTGGAGTTTGATATGCTAATGTACCATGATCTATAAGAACATAACTACAACAACATGAAATGGAAGCAAACTAAACACAAAAAAATGAAATGTAAGAAAACTAACTGCAACATATGAAATAAACTAGCTACAATGGCATGTAAAGTAAAAGTAAATACACAAGAGAGACTGAGGCCAATGGATTGGGCCCTAACCCACAAGCTCGGCTCTCTGAAACTAAAATAGTGAAGGATAAACCAAATACTCATTTTATTGCAGAAACGATCTCATCACATAGCCATGAAAGTCACAAAATTATATTACAAGAGTTAAGAGTCTCCTAGTTATCTCCAAAATCCGAATCCTAATGAGCTCTTTCTCTTCCCTATTTAACCAAAAGGGTATCTACCAACAACTCCATAAAAAGTAGGTGATTTTTCCCCTTTGACTACAAGAGAAGTGGAGCTTTGGTTCACTTGGTCTTCCACTTTCTTCATTGCCTTTGATTTCGAGTTGTTGGAGGGAATTTCAAGGATCCTTTGGCTGCCTTTAGGAGTTAAGGAGGTGGTAAACCCCCTATAATCTCTCCTTGATGTCTACTTTGAGATTTTATTGCACAATATTTAACATAAATGGCATATATTCGTGATTATCCTACATTTAAACCATATTAGGAATTCAAATTATGACAAGCCTTAATCACCATCTACACCATGGAAAATTTTAGGGGCTAATATTCGCAGGTGGGCTTGTTTTCCATGGTTTTTCCAAAAAAAAGATTCGCCAATTTCCATTTTTTTATAAAAATGATTCACCCAAATTTTATAATATAAATTTATTTTACATTAAAAATCACCAAAATTATATATAGAGTATATATAATATCATTATAAATTTGAATAATTTTACAAATACATCAATAAACATTTTATACTTTTCATATCAAGGACTAGTGAGATTCGCCAATTTTTTAAACTTCAAGATAATTTTCCATCCTTAAAATTTTCCCTGATCTACACTAAGAAACATATGACCATAATGTAATTAAATGTGAGAAAGAGTGACTAATAAGGCTTAAAAGGTGACAATTAACCCCTCAAAAGATACTTAATGATGGTTCTCATCATCACCCCCCTACCAAATTGTTGCTCATCCTCTAAGAAACTTAGTTGTCCTTCTTCATCTCTTTTAGTGCCTTAGTGGCCCCTCTGACATCCCAAGGAATAAGTGTAGGAGTTCCCTTAGGAGGGTAGAATCCAACGTTATTTTCTGCCTCTTCCCATTCTTTGTCTTCCTCAGCTTGGTCTTTCCTTTCAGCTAGTCCCAGCAGCAAAGGTGGACTGAGTTTCAAGCCAACCCATTGGTTCTTCATTATCTACATTGTCATCTTGTACAATGGTGACCTATCGAGGGCATTTCTAAATCTCTATAGGGTATGATATTCCATGTTACTGAGACTAAGGGGGAGGTCATTCCATCTTCTTTTAATTTCCATTACACATTCATCTCCCTACAATCTAGAAATGTCATCAAAATGTGCAATGGCATGTGCTTTAGTGTTGAGGTACTTGTCTGCAAGGCTGACATCATTTTCTATCATGAGGTGATTGTTAATGACTCCCCTAGGGCTGAATAATTGTGTCCTTATGTGTAGAGGCTATCTGTTTTCTCTTCGTATCACCCTTTTTACCTCCTTTGTCCTTGCCTCCTAATTGACCATCCAAGAGGCTAAGGCCATCAACTGCATGTCCCCCAACCTAGGGTTAGGTTCCCAAATACTTAAATAAGTCAAAACAATATTCTGCATATAAAATTTTTCCAACTTTTCTTTGTCTCATATGTTGGACTGATTGTAAAATTCAATAAACTTATTGCTGTTTTAAAAAGGAAATGATCCATGAGATGCTAGTGTCTTAATCTAAAATTTCAGCCACTGTTCTTTTAGGTAGATGGCATAGGAGGTTGAAGGATGTCTATGCTATATTTCCTCCATGCACAAATATGCCATGGTGGCAATCTGTTTGGCCTTTTTCTGGAGTTGGCTTTGTAACCTTTCATTTTCTACCTGTGTTTCTTGAAGCTGCTCCTTTAACATGGTTTCTCTAAGTCTGACATCAGCTAAATGCATCCACATTTCAATGACCTTTTCTTCCATGATTCCTATATCATGCACACCTTTTTTTTTTGCAATTTTTGTCCAATGATATGTGCGTTCTCTTTCTTTCTCTAGATGAAAAAATAGGGGGACTGCAAGATTTTGAGGAATCATTCTTCCTCCTTAAATAAATGTATAATAGGAACTCAAATTTGGCTGAGGGCTAGGGAATGAAATTGTTGAGATATCTTTAAGGAAAATTTTTTGGGATGTAGGCTCCTCCTTTTATTCCTTCTCTTCCTTCCCTTTGGCATCCTTCCCTTCAATATGTGCCTCTTTTTCAACATCTGGGGCCAATTTCCCTTCCAAGGATGCTTTATCTCCCTCCCCCATGGTTTTCTGCTCTGTTTATGGCACTGTTGGAGTTTCCTGTAGAAAAATCTATTTTTCCTGTAGAAAACCCTCCTTTTCTTGTTGCTCCTTCTTTTCTGCCTCTTGAGAGTCTGTGGGGGTTGTTACATGTTTAAGAGATGCCAAACTTGAAGAATGTCTCCAACTATAGGTCATAGTTTTCCTCTTAGGTGAGGTGACCTCTTGAACTTTTCCTTCTTCTAAGCTTATCTCCTCTTCCTTTTTGGGTGACTCCTCAATTTTTATAGGGCTTTTAGTTGGATTATATGGCTTCCCTTGCTTTACCCTAGCACTCTTTCTAGTTCTGAAGTACATGGGGGTTTTTCTTTTTCTTTTGGCCTTCACTAGTCTACTTAAAGTGGCTAAGGTAGAAGTCACTTCTTTCTCTGGTATTTCTGGTGAAATTTTGGTCTATTAGGGAGAGGTATTAGTTTCCAATAGAGTGTCTAATGTCTCTTCCTCCTATATCTCGTCTTCCTCCTTCTCTTCTGCTTCTTCCTCATCTTTTTCATCTTCCTATTCTTCATCTTCTCCCTTTGTCTCTTCAGTGTCCACTCCTTCTTCTTACATTCCCCTCTCTCCAAGACTATAGGTAGAGGTTTGTCCAATTTTTGTACCTATGAATGCTTCCCTATCCATATCTATGAAAGTGGACCAAGATACAGGGGTGTTCAATCTATTTATAGCATCTCCTATTATAAGCTTGATGAGGCCATGGTGAACTAAGTGCTGGTACTTTATCTCCCTCGCCTTTTGGCTCATGTCCCTAATTGAATGTAGGTGGAAGTAAGAAATGTTCATTTTTTTTTCTAGAGGGATATTTCCCTGGAATCTAAGCTCATTCAACAGTCTAAACTGGTACCCATAAATCACACTGAGTCTTTCCTCACAAGAAATTTATTTCATTATGTGAAATGCTACTTCATCCCAAGGGTATGTAAGGCTTTCTCTTCTCACTCCATTTTTGTCCTCAATGAATTATTCATTTGTAAGAAAGAAGCTCTTTTTGGTTGCATTTCTAGACACCATATCTTCTTTATTCCACTTGACTCCAAGAGGAAAAGTGGTCGCTATGTTAATCAATTCACGTGTAATGGTGATGGCTAGATATCTGACCACAGTGGTGGACATATCATCTTCTTGTGCATGCAGGGCCACTGCAAATTATCAAGCCACCTCCTCATCAAATCCCTTGAGGAGCTCAATAATCCTAGCCACTGATGATTCCTAGGAATTTCCACCACCTGAGGGTGTAATATGATCCTCTTGATATATGTGAGTTCCTTTCTGTTAAAACCTCCTCCCATTTTATGACTGTGTTAAGAAGGTGGTTGAATGATTTTGTCTAAGAATTTGGTGATGTGTGGCAATAGAGGTTATAATTTTACACAAACTCAGACTACCATGATTCTTTTTCGTCAATCAACCTCTTCAATTTCGAATTACTGTTGTGATTGTGTATAAATTTCCATAGAAAAATTAACAATTTTGGTGAGGTGACATCCACTTACCTCTGACCTCTGGTGTTTCTTGCGAGGGAAATGGTCCTTTTAGGTGTGAACACCACCTATGAGTGGCTCTCAATGTAATTCTGGGCATTATTCAGCCTTATGTAAACTTTCCTATAGCATCAATAGTTTCCTATAGCACTAGGTTTACATGCAGACTTTGGCCTTGGTGCAGAGTCCTTTGATGGCTCTTGTCACCCTTCTTCTCTAATTTCTCTCGAAATTCTCAATGGAATGAGGAAAATGAGCCAAAACTTCCCTTTATGGAAACTTGAATGAATTTGGAGCATAGTGGTGACTTGGACTTCAACATGGGTTTTCCTCTTTTGGACCATTGGTCCCACTGCACTTAATTATTGTCTTTTGCTTCAGAATCACCTCCATTTCCTCGTGAACTCACCCTTAACTAATTTGACTGACCAGGTGGCATGCATACTTCACTTCTCATTCACTTTATACTTCACGAGAGTGGCCAAGTTAACTGGCCACCTTTTTTCCCTTTAACCTATAATTATCGACATTAATTCATTTTTATCAAAATGATGCATAGCGAGAGGGTGAAGTGCCATATCTGAGCCTACCTATTGTTGAGGAGTTGCAAACATTATTTTATGTAGGGAGCTGGATTTTGGTGATAGCCATGATTTTTTTTTCCCTTTGCTGTGTTCTTTTCTTATGCATTTTTCTAAGAGAGTAGCTTATTTCTGAGTGAGATGCTTAACACTTTTATTTGCTTGTTCTTCTAGCTGGTATTGCATGGAGGTACTCAAGTGTTTTTGCTAGTGTATTCATCCTCCTGGACTCTTTTGGTGGTCATTTGGAGCCATCTCCATCAACTTATTCTCACTTTTAGGCTTGATGTGTCATGTACAAGATTGCTAAAGGAAGTGATCAATTTCCCATAACAGTTTCCTTTCTATTGCTTTGGAGCTCCAGGTTGCTGAGAAATGAGGGAAAATAATGTATGGATATTAGGGATGGAGCTGTTGGGATTGATTGGAGAAATGAGGGTAGAGTTCCCATGTCAAGATATAGGTGACCTAGCTGCTAGTGGTGAAAATAGGGTTTAGAGAGTGAATACTCATGCATGGAATGGAGTGAGAGTTATGAGTGGTAGGTATAAGAAAAAAAAAAAAAAATTCATGCTTTTCTTGATTATTATATGCCCTTGAGAGAGCTTCCTTTCTTGCAGGTGACTTTCCTGTAGCAATACATGGTTTCTTGTAGCACTACAGGAAATCCTGTAGCAACTAGGACATCTTGTAGCAATTTCAGATAGGAGAAAAATATGGATTTTTTTCTTACCTGAAGGGAGAAATGGGTGGATGGATGCATGATGGGGTTTCTTATGGAGTGGGTAGGCAAAGGAGAGAGAGGAGAGAGGAATAATTCTGCTTGTCTTTGTGTAAACCACCCTTGATCAACAACCTGCAAAACATAAATAAGTGAGTGCATAGGTGTTGTTTTCATTTTTTCATTTTCTCTTTGTTTTTTCTTTTCTCCCCTTTTTTTTTTTTGAAGACAGGTGGGCAGCCTCCACAGAGTTTTTCAACCCATAAGCCTACCTTGGGCACCTCAAAGAGGTTTTCGCAAAAGGATCTTTTATTTCTTTGATTTTTTCTTTTTTTTTGCTCCAAGATCACCTCATAGAGGTTTTCAACCTAGCAGTTGGCCTTGGATGCCTCAGAGAGGTTTTCACCCATGCCTCTTTTTTTTATTTTTTTATTTTTTTTTTCTAGGAAGGGGAGGCACTAGAAAATATAGAGCTTCCAATGACATACACCTCCTTGTTTATGGAATTAATAAACTCAGCCCTAGACAGGGGATTCTTGTACACTTTGAGCCTGTAACAATTGACAAACAGGGGGATCCCCTCCTCATCTATGGTTCTGATCTAAATAGTGCCACTGTCATAGAATTTTTCCATTTGGTAAGGTCCCAAATATCTTTTCATTAATTTTCCTTTGATGTCCTTGAACCGTGAGTCACAGAGAAGCACCCAATTTTCTTCTTGAAATTTATTTTCCTTCATGTGTTTCTCATGTGAAACCTTCCTTTGAAACTGAATTACCTCTGTGTGAAGGAGTGCCGGCATTGTAAACTCATCCAAACCACTTAACTGTAGCAACCTTTCTTATTGGTCCTTTGTGATATCTAGGTCTACCTCAATTTCCATTCTCAAGGTGTTGTACTCAAATTCAATGGAAAGCAGATATTTCTTCCCATATACTAAATCATAAGGAGTAAACACTGTGGTTGTCTTCCAAGTGGTATTGTAAGCCCAAGTGGCTTCCACTAATCTGTCTACCCAATATTTTCTACTACTTCTCACAACCTTGGTGAGGATATTATCTAAGGCTCTATTTTTCACTTCCACCTAGCCATTTTCTTGAGAATGATAGACAGTGGAAGTATTGATCTTTATCTTGTGCTGCCTCAGGAGGTT
This sequence comes from Pinus albicaulis, assembly GCA_034641835.2. Taxonomy (NCBI): domain Eukaryota; kingdom Viridiplantae; phylum Streptophyta; class Pinopsida; order Pinales; family Pinaceae; genus Pinus; species Pinus albicaulis. Next base: position 685,158,808 of record CM076579.1, read on the forward strand.
TTCAATGAGATGAGATGTAAATTGGCCCCCCTGATCAGTGACTACCTCTCTGGGGTATCCAAACTTGTAGAATACATTTTCTCTTAGAAACTCGGCTATCTTCTCCTCTGTTTCTACCTTTACAACCCTTGTTTTAGCCCACTTGGTCAAGTAGTCAGTGCAGACTATGATATACCTATTTTGTCCATATGGTGGATCAATGGGTCCAATGAAGTCCATGCCCCATTTTTCAAATGAATCTAGAGCCACCTAAGGGTGCAAAGGAATTTCATCCTTTGGTGTAGGTCTCCCCATTCTTTGGCACTGGTCACGCCTACTGGTATATCTCTTGGAATCTTGGTGTAGGGTAGGCCAATAATAACCTGCCTGCAAATATTTGAAGGATTTCCATTTTGCAGCAAAGTGACATCCACAAGGACTATCATGACATGCCTAGAGGATTTCAAAAACCTCTTCTTCCCTCACACATCTTCTGATAATTTAGTCAGGACCCAACTTGAAGTGATTTCCACTATTACAGGTGAAAGGGGCGCTTTTCCTGATAATATTGCTCTTCTCCCTGGATGAGAGGTTTTTAGGAAACTTTTCAACAACCAAGTAGTTAGCTATGTCAAAAAATCAAGGAGAGTATGTTGAGATAGATAATAGGTGTTCATCCGGAAGTTGATCATCCACCATCCCTTCCTCATTTGTAGGTAGAGTTAGTCTTGATAAGAAATATGCAACAACATTATCCTTTCCTGGTTTATCAACAATTTTTAATTCAAACTACTATAATAACAACAACCATATAAGTATTCTAGCATTAACATCAGGTTTATTCATTAAGTACTTGATGGTTGCATGGTTAGTATGTACAAAGGTCTGATAACTAATAATATAATGTCTAAATTTTTTTGAGGAATGGACAATGGCTAAAAGCTCATTTGTTCTCATAGGATTGTTGAGTTCAACATTCAAAAAATTCTTGCTAATGAAATAGATGGCATATGGTAATTTGTCTTCTAACTACCCCAAAGCTTCCCCCATAGCTTTGTTTGATGCATCTGTGTGGATGTGGAAAGGAAGAGCCCAATTTGGACCTCGATGAATGGGGGTAGTATCTAACTTTTCCTTAATAAGCTCAAATGCTTCATGACAGAGAATGGACCAGAAAAACTTCGAATCTTTGGCCAATAATCCAAATAATGGAAAATCCAATTTTATAGAGTCTTTAATGAACCTTCTATAGTAATATGCAACTATCTCTACAAGTTGAGAAAACCGCTCCAAGAACCTGCAAGAACCCCTACCAGAGAAGCTAGGGTATGAGATTCGCAAACCAGGGCAATTTACGCCTTCGTACATAGTTCTGCTTCTGTTTCTCACGAGGGTGGCTGGTCTACGTTATGGCGGCTATGTCAGGAGGGGGTGGGGCCGCCCCATCTTTCTGCAATGTTATTGCAGGCGAAAATCATTCTGGGCAGACACAGCGCGAGGGACCTCAGAATTCTTCACTAGTTTTTGGAGCTGCCTGGCAAGCGCAGTCGAAAGGAACCTGTCTGCTGAGGACTGTTAAGAAGCCACGATTTACAATACCACCAACAACACTAAATTAATACCGTGGTTACATGACATATCATGCATTAATATGTAAGTTCATAGGTATATGGCCTACAGAAAAAGATTTACTGAAATGGATTCAAATCAAATGGCAACCCAAAGGTCACATTGATCTCAAATTTGGGGCCAGAGGTTTTTTCACTATTATTTTTACTAACTTATTAGACAAAGAGCGTATTTTTGAAGGTGGTCCTTACTTCTATAGCAATGCAGGTCTTTTTATTCGTCAATGGGAAGAATGTTACAACCCAGACCAGGAGAAATTTCTTGCTTCCCCTGTTTGGGTTCATTTGTTTGGCCTTCCAATAGATTTTTGGGCTCCTGCTATTCTGGAAGGCATCGGAAATTCTTTAGGAAATTTTGTTAAGATAGCTGATACGACTCGGTAGGGATGTTACACTTCTTTTGCTCGCATTTGTGTATATATGAACATCTCAGAGCCTTTTCCTGAAATTATTGAACTAGAATATGAGGGTAAACTCTGGAAACAACTTCTTGATTATGAGCACATTCCGTTTCGTTGTAGGCGATGTCACGAATATGGTCATCTCTATAAATCTTGCTCATTGAATAATGTTGAAACTCCTTCTCCTCCGAACCCTATAAACCCGGATCATATTCGAATAGAGGAAGAAGGTTTCATTCCAGTCTAGACGAAAAAACGACCTAATCGGTCTTCAGGGACACAAGAACATAAAAGGTCGACTACTCAACATGCCAATCGATACGAGGTTTTGCAAACTAAAGGTGAACCAATGAATATAGCCACACACGGTATAGATGTGGAAGGTGGTTGTCCTATTGAGGAACCTAGCACACAGCCAAGTCAGTCAGGGAAACGAAAAGCAATTGAAGATACTTCAGAGCCTGATTTGAGTCAGCAAAGGGAGATGCTGTTAGAGGAAACCCCTATGGATGTTGAACATCATAAAGAGGAACTCAAACGAAAATAAATTGAAGATACTTCAGAGCCTGATTCGAGTTAGTAAAGGGAGATGCCATTAGAGGAAACCCCTATGGATGTTGAACAGCATAAAGAGGAACTCTGTGCTGAAGAACGAGTGCTTAAGAGACTTCTGAATGATTGGAGGAATATTGATGACAGATTCTTTCCTATTGAAGAGAAACAGTTATATAAAGAAACCTTTGAAAGGTATCTCATAGTGCAGGCTCACAAGGAGGTTCAAGAAATAGAACAGGGAATCACTCTAACTCCTCCAAAAGCTCCCAAGAAGTGGGGTCGAAGAACTTTGCAAGAATCTATACAATTAGTAGGGGAAATGTTGATCAATACCGGTAAGATAGTACCATTAACATCGTTCTTTCAACAAACTCTGAAGTTTTCTCAATGAAAGTTCTATCATGGAATATCCGAGGCCTCAATAGTCGAGGTAAGCAAAGATTTTTAAAAGAGAAATTGCGGTCTGAAAAACCTCAAGTTATGATACTTCAAGAAACTAAAATAACAGGCTCTAAACTGAGTAGTCTTCTTAACACTTTTAACCCTCATTATGAGTCTATGGCAATCGATTCTTGTGGCGCATCAGGTGGTATAGCAGTACTTTGGAACCCGGCGGAAATTTTAGTGGAGGGTTGGCTTGCCTTTCCTAGAATTTTGTCTGGGTATTTTAGACAAATAGGATCTCAAGAGCAGCTCTTTATTTCGGCAATGTATGGTCCGTCTATTCCAGGGGAGAGACAGAGTTTTATTCAAGACATTCACACCCTCAATCAGCTATTTCCTACTCAGTACTGGTTAATTGGGGGAGAATTTAATATGATTTTGAATTTGGATGAAAAGAAAGGAGGTCTCAGGCATGAAGACCCAGATATGGCTTCCTTTTGAGACCTTCTTACGAATCTTCATCTGGTGGACATCCCAACAGTAAATGGTAAATTCACTTGGAACAATCGTCGCGGAGAGCGCCATCATATAGCTTCTCGATTGGATAGGTTTCTGGCATCAGAAGCACTAGTGAGCCTAGATGTTTATTATGAAGCGGCAATTTTACCTTCTTTGGGGTCAGATCATTGGCCCATTCGTCTGGATATTGATGTAAAATCTGGGCCCATGAATCAACCTTTCCGATTTGAACTTTTTTGGCTTCGAGATCCACAGTTTGTGGAGAAAGTTCAACATTAGTGGGAACAACATTTACCGGCTGGGCAGAATAAAATGCATACCTTTCAACTACGACTCAAGAAGTTAAAAATTGAAATTAAAAGATGGAATAGAGAACAGTTTGGTAATATTCATCAGGATCAACTTTGTCTCCAAGCGAAAATGAAATACTTGCAGTAACAAATGATTTTGCACGGCCGAAAGGAAGCCTTGACAATTGAGGAAGGTCTGACCCTTAGCAGCTTAGAAGAACGGAGAAAACAAGAAGAGATTTTGTGGAAACAAAAATCTCGAATTCAATGGTTACGGGAAGGAGAGCGTAATACAAATTTTTTCCATAAAACAATGATTCAGCGACGGCAGCATAATCGAATATTTTCCTTAAAATATGAGCATGGTAATCACCTTGTCCAACATGAGGAAATGGCTCAAGAATTGCGCAATCATTTCAAAGGATTGCTCACAGAGCCTATGCCAAACCGGGACGATGCCATTGCTAAAATAACAAGGCATATTCCTTCTATCATTACGAGAGAGCAGAATTTAGCATTATTGCGAGAAGTAAGTTACGAGGAAGTTGAAGCAGCGGTTATGCATTTGCCCAGGAATAAAGCTCCGGGACCGGATGGGTTCACTGCGGAATTTTTCAAAGCTTCCTGGAGGTTTATGGGTCAGGATATCACGGATGTTGTGGAAGAATCTTGGAGGCATCAGAAGGTATACCCAGCTCTGAACGCCACTTTCCTTACTCTTGTTCCGAAGAAGGAGAATGCTGATACACCAGTAGGATTTCGACCTATTGCACTTTGTAATGTTATTTACAAGATTATTTCAACTATTATGGTGAATCTTCTTAAACCCCTTCTTCCGCAAATTATCTCTCCGGAGAAAACCGATTTTGTTACAGGTCGACAAATTTTGGATGGAATTATTACTGCTCAGGAAGCTATCCATACGTTACAGTCTAAAAGGGTTAAAGGTATGATGATCAAATTAGATTTGGCAAAAACTTATGACCGGATAAGCTAGCCTTATCTTCTGGCAGTTCTCAAGAGTTTTGGGTTTGATCAGTGATGGGTGCAGTGGCTTTTCTCTTTTCTTTCCACACCAAATTTCTCTATTCTTGTTAATAGCATTCCATCTCAGCCTTTTAATATTTCAAGAGGCCTTCAGCAGGGAGATCCTTTATCTCCTTTCTTGTTTATCATAGCTGCAGAAGGGCTTGGCCGGATACTTAAAGCAACTCTCTCAGAGCGCAGGCTTCATGGTTTGCAACTCTGGGGTCCTGCTATTGCCATGACTCATCAACAATTTTTTGATGATATTTTACTCTTTTGCCAAGCTTCAGTCCGTGAGATCAAATCAATTCTTGAAATTCTTGATATCTTTATGGATGCTTCAGGTACTGTAGTGAACAATGACAAATCTCATGTTTATTTTCTTAATGTTAATAATGCTTTTCAGCAGTATCTTGCTCGCCTCTTATGCTTTCGTATTGGCTCCTTCCCCATGCGATATTTGGGTGTTCCATTATGTCAAACACAGTTAAGAGTTGCAGATTGGAGGGATCTCATTACAAAGATGAAACATAAATTGAAAAACTAGGTGTTTCGAGTTCTTAATGCTCCTGGGTGACTAATTTTATTAAAATCAGTTCTGCAATCTATTCATATCTATCAACTTTCTGGTAGAGCAGCCTCGAAAACTGTCTGTAATCAATTGGTAACTCTGTTACAAAATTTTTATGGCAAGGGGTGAAAAATAATCGAAAGTGGCCCCTAGTCTCATGGCAGATGATGATTAGATCCAAATCTGCAGGGGGGTTGGGTCTTCGTGATCCCTTTCTACTTAATCAGGTGATGGGTGCAAAACTCTGGTGGGATGGCTCCAACGGGGATAGGACTTGTGGAAGAAGATCTGGGAAACTAAGTATGAAATGCCACGCTCTATGGCTGAAAAATTGAAAATTGATGTGGTTCCTAAAGGATCAGTGATATGGAATCTTGCAGCGGGTAACCAATCTCTTATTCGCCAACATATTTTTTGGGAAGTAAGGGATGGCACAACTGCACTCTTTTGGGAGGATTCGTGGCAACAAAGAGAGAAATTATTTACGCGTTTAGATATTGCTGAACTTTTCATATTCACCAATACTCCATACCATCACTTTGTAGCTAATTATTGGACTCACCATCAGATGAATCACTGGAGGAAATGGAAAGGTAAAGTGGCATGGCCAGACGCACCAGGCACTCTGCAATGGCGAAACTATGATCGGGAGATGCAGACCAGGAAAATCAAGATACAAACAGGGACAGACATTCTTTGTTGGGGTTACCGCACAAAAGGAATGTTTACTATTAATGAAGCTTATCATATACAAGGCTATAATAATCATGCTCAAGGTTATCCTGTTTGGAATAAAATCTGGGGCATGTTTCACTGGCCGAAAGTGGCTTATTTCTCATGGATTTTTGGTCACCAGAAAATCTTAACGTGGGATAATTTGCAAAAGCGAGGTATGATTGGACCGTCGGTTTGCTCCTTTTGTAGAAAAGATAATGAAACTACTGAGCATATTTTCAATAGTTGTGATTATGTTGTACCTCTTTGGCGCAGTCTAGAATTTACTTTCAGGCAAACGGATCGTGATCCCACCAGTGTGATTACCACCCTTCTGACTTGGCGAAAAGGTGGCTATCAATGTGTGGTTTTAAATCGTGCATGGCAGCTGGTCTTGGGATTTTCAATCTGGGATCTCTGGAAGGAACGTAACAAACGTATTTTCCATGGAGAGGACAATGAAAATCACAAGGTGTGGGAAAAGGTGCTTGCCAACATCAGAGAAACTATCCTTGTAGAAAAATGGCTTCAAGATGATTGGAAGGCCAAAGGATATGAAACACAAATATTACATAAGTTAAACATCCATCCGCACATTTTGGCAGGCAATCTCTTGAAATTCAGACCTCCTCGGCCACATTCCCCTCAATGTTGGCAACGACCTACTCAAGGATTCATCAAACTTAATTTTGATGGGGCCTCTAAAGGCAATCCTGGGCAAGCAGGCATAGGAGGAGTGTTCAGGAACTCCCAAGGCAATGTCTGTCGAGTTTATGCTATGGATTTGGGGTATGCAACGAACAACAAGGTGGAATTGGCTTCGCTCTAGCATGGATTAATCATAGCTAAGCGTGAACAGTTCCACCGGCTTATAGTTGAAGGAGACTCTGCTATGGTGATTGGAGCTTTGACCAAACTTCAAGAAGGTAACCATTGGGATAAAATTAGCAAAATTTGGTGCACTGCAACTTTCCTACAAGAAATTGAGACTCTGGTTACTCAGTTACATTATATCATTCCTTCTCACACTCGACGAGATTGCAATGCAGCGGCTGACTATTTGGCAAATTGGGGGTGCCAAAATTCTGACCGACATCTGGATATTACACCCTCTGCTCGGGCTTGGGATATTGAATTTTACTCTTTTCAAGTTATAGTGGATAGAGAACTCCGAGCTAGTGATATGCGAGAAAACCTCCGATCGGGGTGCGGGCCAGACCCTGCAGCGTCAGCGACTTTTATTGCCTAAGCTGGCTGTCAATATTTCATTATGACCATGATCTCTCGAATGTTGCCACGATCATTTCTAATTATAAAAATGCATGTCGATGTGATGGCTCTTTATAGCAGCCTCCAGGTTGGTTGTATGCTCATTTCTCTTGTTTTCTGGTTTAGCTTTCTGGTTTGGAGGAGCGCAGGAGGTTATACTGTTGGTGATTCCAGTTCCTACCGGTGACTGTTCATAGCATTTCGGTGTGTACAGCCTCACTTTCACACTGTCAACTCTGTGCATTCATTGCAATATACCATGGGCTTCTCACAGCTGAAGGAAGTCTTCCTCGTTTTGCTCTCATGTTGTTTCCATGAAGATGAAGAGGTTAATCCTTGTTTCAGAAGTCCTGTTTTCAATTATAGGAGTATCATATGGTTTTGGAAGGCTTTATATGTGGGTTTACTTCACTACTTCTCCCACTGTCATTGCAATGCTTTTTTTGGCGATTATGAAAGGATGTTGTGTGGCACGACAGGGGTTTTGTATTGTATATGCCGACTCTGTTTATTTCTTTCTCTTTTTGCCAGTTTGGTTAACAAGAAGACAGGGGTTTGCTACTTTGCATATTGGCTCTGTCGACCTGGTTGCATTTTGTCTGGTCTTCTCCACATGATGCTCGTCCTTCCACACGCTGGCCCTTATTACCTAGTCCTGTGCACATGTCTTTCTGTTCAGCCTTGTATCTGTTTTCGTCGGCCTGTCTTTCACAGATTATATGCCTTATTGTTCTGATCTAGTGCGTCTTCTTTTCTCACAGGCTTTCTGGGAGCCACAATGAAAAAGGCCACATCTTCAGCTCGTCAATCACGAGGCAAGGGTAAGGCAACGAAGGTCCCTCTGCGCTCTTCTAAACGAGGGTGTAAAACAAATGAACAGGTTCTTGAGAATCTGGTTAATTCTTATACAACCATGACCCCTCCACCTATTCGCAAAAAAATTGAGGCCTGGGAGCAGCGTAGTTTGGATGAAGAAGTTGAACCGCAGCAGTAGCGACTAAAATTGGATTTCCTGCTCGACCCTAGCAGTACTAGGGGCAGAGTATCTTTGTTCCAGCAAATAGTTAAGATGTATTGGTGCCTTAAATGTGTTCTTACAACAGCCCTCATGAGTATGAAGGAAAAATATTCTCCTTCTTCTTTGTTATTTGAGCTTCATCATATCAAACAGGACATGACTACTATGACTAAGATCCAGCAGCAGCATAATGACTTCCTTGGACGTATTGAAGAGCAGCTGTGAGATATGCGGTGGGTGGAGTTGCTTGGGGCTGAAGAAGATCCAGTCCCCGTGAAATCTTCTGATGTCTAGACCTTCTTGTTTCTTTTTGATAATATATGTTTTTTGTTAAGCGCTATTATAGTTGTTGTTGTATATGTCAGTATTATGGACATAGTCGTGTAGCTCTTACTGCTACAGCTAGACTGAAACAGTATCGTTTTTGGCTAGGCTTTAACTGTTTAAGATGGCCAATAGACCTGGTTTCCCTTTGGGTAGGTTGAGGATCATTATTTTTCTGTATTATTTAAGCAACTTTCTCTTTATAATAGAAAATACAGGTCCTACAGAATTCACAAAAAAAATAAAAATAAACCTTCTATAGTAGCCAGTCAAACCTAGGAAACTACTGACATCTCTCTGCTTTTGAGGAACAAGCACCCTTTTTATGATAGTGATTTTTTTTGGGTCTACCTATATTCCTCCTTGTGATATTGAGTGGCCCAGGACTACTCCTGCTCTTTTTAAAAATTCACACTTTTCGGGACTCAAGAAGAGATGCATCTCAATGCACCTTCTCAGAAATTTTTCAAAATTGGAGAGAACTTCTTGGAAGTCATCTCCATAAGGTTTGAAATCGTCCATGTATATTTCAATAGAGTCATGGAATAGCTCGGAGAATATGCTCAAGACTTCTCTTTGGAAAGTAGTTAGGGAATTGCACAACCCAATGTGAAGGGCTCTATAAGCGAAGGTTCCCCAGAGACATGTGAAAGTAGTCTTGTCCTGGTCTTTAGGGCTAATTTGGAGCTGGTTCTACCCACTGAACCCATCTAGGAAAGAAAATAACTTCTTCCTTGCAAGCCCATGCGGGAATTTATCTATAAAGGGCAAGGGGAAATGGTCCTTCTTAGTGGCTTTGTTTAGTTCCCGGTATTCAACATAGATTCACCATTTTCCATTCTTCTTTGGGAATAGGACAAGAGGAGACACCCACTCACTGTCACAAAAAGGATAGATGAAACCTACATCCAATCATTTTTGCAGTTCTTCCTTCCCTATGCCCTTTAGAGTTGGGTTCATCCTCCTTTGGGTTTGGCGCATAGGCTTGCATCCTTATTTAATGTAGATGTGATGTGTGCACACTGAGGGATGCACCCCCTTCATGTCTTTGTAGTCGTGAGAAAATGCATCAAGGTTTTCTTTCAAGAGTTGGCATAGCTGCTCTTCTTCTTTAGTTGAAAGGGATGAGTTAATTTTCGGAGATTTTGATGGGTCGAATTTCATAGCCTTGGTGGTTTTATAGGTTGAATCAACTTAGTGAAACTCCATCCAAGGGTGGCTTTCAGAATCTTTGACTAGGTTATCAAGTGGACTGTCATTTGGGGGTTGGCTCTGAATGATGTGGTCAATTAGTTCATCCTCATCAAGTTGCCCCCATCTAAGTACAAAATATATGGTACAAATGGGGTATGGTGTAGTGTTGTATAATTCATCTTATTCTTCTTCATCCTCCAACCACAAAGGTAGGTCATGGTCAATGGAAGGCTAGGTAGGAGGATATAATACATGTTGTTTAGACAAGGGCCCATTATTTATAGTCATGTTTCGAGCCTGACATATAATATAATCATCGACATTGGTTAACCAAGGTCTTCCTCAAATGAGAGGATATCCATTAAAGTTGGTTTTTGGCTGGAGGACCGGGAAATCTGTAGGGTACTCCCAAGAGTCAATTGAAACCATAACATCCTCAATAATTCCTTTCAGAGCTATTGTGGACCGATTTTCAAGTTGAAAAACCGTTGTGGTTTTCCTCAAAGTTCCTTGGAGGTTGAGTTTAGGCATAGTTTCCTTGTTCATTACACTGATGGCAGCCTCAAGATTAATCAGAGTGTTATCCATGATAACACTTAGAAATATTTTTTGAGTCAATAGGTCAAACTAGTTAGGGTTTTAATTTTTATCAAAAATAAAAGTTCATTTATAAAATTTCATTTGGTCATCTTGTCATTATGTAGGGTCAATATGAGTTTAAATATGGTCAATAATAAAGGTTAAAATCCAAAATTCCATGTGTTTTGGGCTTATTTGATCATGATTGGCATTTTAACAGTTTTACAGAAATTCGCAGTAACTCCCCATATTGAAGGTGAATATTTTCTACGAATTTGTTGTAGTTTTTCATGGAGGAAAAATCAAGTTTAAACCTCAGTTTAGGGAGTGCTAAAAACATGTTTTTACATTATCAAAACTCATGAAGACCCCAGAACTATCAGAAATATCATATATCTTGCAGAAAGGTGTTTTTCGACATTTGCTACAAAATTTGGCTGCAAAATTGCCTGTACTCTGTGTTTTACTGCATAATGAAGTTTTTGATCAATTTTTTAGAAATAAAACAGTAAGGTAGTGGATAAAAAATAGGTCAAAGGTGTCCACATCAAAAATTTCAAGGAGGATAAGTATTTTCTGGAAAATATTCTAACACAGAAATTCGGTAGCAAATTCAGTTATAAAAAAAGAGCATTTGCTACCAAATTTCTGGAAATGATTGTTTTAGTAGTCAACTTCCAACTCACTTTCTGACCAAATGAAAAGGAATTTTGGAAATATGAAAGAGGTTTTTCTTCAATACGATCTCATCTAAAAATGTCTCTCTCATTTTTTGCACAACTATAAATGTTTGGAAAATACACACTTATCTCTGAAGAGTCCTATTTGTATTGAAACTCTATGGAAACAAAAATATCCCTAAAAAGTCTCCATGTTTTGTAATTCAACTAGAATTATGTCTCTTAGCTAAAGAAAAGAGTCTAGCCTAGGTGGAAGATGATTGTAATGGAGGCCTCACTCTATATATGGGGAAGTTTTTCACTTTGAGAGGTGGATTGATGTTATGAGAGAACCACCCTTGTAATATTTTTCTTGAGTTAATATGCATTTGCAACAAACTATATTTTTCACCTGAGATTTTGTTTGGCTTATTTGTTTATCTCCATGTTTTGTAAGTAGTTATTAGTTTCATAGTAATTTGATTACTTGGAATTCATGTCAGATGCTCCAACTTCCTTCATTTGTTGTGGTTTACTGTAAAAGTTTATTTCACACCATTTTAAAGCCAAATTTTCCTCAGCTTCCATAACAGTGGTGATGTTTGTAATTTATTTTCCTTAACTAACTCCATGACCAATGGTGGTTGTCATATCATTTTTTCACCTACAAATTCACATGAAAAGTATAGAGTTATCCATTTGATGTTTTGAGTTTTATACAGAAAATTTATAAGTAAATTTGAGATAGCCCTCTCCGACTGGAAGGGCTAACTTCTAGTTAAAAGTTGGTTTGAAATAGTTATGATAGGTTTATTTTTGAAAAAACCCAACTTGTTCTAGCCCAATGATAACATTTTGGTGCGTCTGCCGAGAGCTGAAAAGCTCCGTTTCCTAGATTTTCTTTAAGTCCCTTTATTCTGATTCCTGAGGGTAACAAGAAATCAGGGTTTTATTTTGAAGGTTTTGATATTAACCCGGAGACTCCAATCTCAAAAGATACAAACATAAAAGCTTCATGGTGACTCCACTGCTTGAATATCAGTAGCTTGAAGAAGTTCCAAGATGAGTTCTACTGCAAGAAGAAATTCCAATATGCTCCTATGGATTGGTCTCACATCCTCCCATGTTCAAAGATGAAAATAAAGATGATGTTGGTTTGCATTTGTTAAATTCCATATACATGTATGTATATTGAGGTTTGAGTTTCCTGAGGATTGTCTCATGAAGATTTTTATGGCTACCCTAGATGACAAAGCTAGAGTATGGTATAAAGGGTTGAAATCATGAATCTCGTGTTCTCGTAAATATTTTCATAGAATATTTTTTGGACATTATGGGAAGTTCCATCCTGCATCACCATTCACTACAAGGAAAGACCCTCTAGCGGATGTTTTTGAGGAACCCCACAGAAAAAATACCCCATACATCCATTTCTAGCGGAGGTTACTAGAGGAGGTTGGCGGGTGGAGGGTTTTGTGGATGGTTTCCTCTCGGTGCACTTATCATTACACGTCGCCCAGGTGCTCTCGAACCGAGAATGCACTGGTGTAGACCAAAAAATTGGCACACTAGACACCGTGCACTCTGTACACACCCACCCGGTGCCTTATTATTCTATAGCACCAGTGCGTCACAAATATTCCGTGCCAGTGCATTATAAAACACCGTGCCAAAACTGAAACCACCGAGTGCGGTAGAAAGAAACCGCACCGATGCATCATAATACATCATGCCAAAACACAAACTGACCGGTGCGTTTGTAAGAAACAAAACCAGTGCGCCTATAAACAATGCGCACCGGTAAAGGGTTAAATTAAAAAAAAAATTACGACAAAATAACCCCGATTTTTCAGTTTTCCAATGCTTTTGAGCTCTCAATTACTGGTGCGCGCCCTACCATAGAACTCACCGGTACACACGAGACATTGGCACACTGAATAGCTTGCGCGACATACACACACATCTGGGGCCTCCTATTACTATAATGCACCGGTGCTTCACCACTCTTTTGTGCCAGTGCATCGTAAAACACCGCGCCAAAACATAAACACGCTGGTGCGTCGATAAATCGCACACACCGGAATAGCGTTACAAAAAAAAAAAATTAAGTCGAAAAAACCGGTGCTTTACGAATATTCTGCACCAGTGCTTTACGAATATTCCGCCCCGGTGCATCATCAAAATTTCGTGCCGAAATTGAAACATCCTAGTGCGATGTTAGGGAACCGCCCCAGTGCATTATAAACAACGCGCCAAATTTGACACAGCCCGGTGCGGTTGTAGGTAAGCGTACCAGTGCGCCTATAAAACCCCGCGCACCGGAACAGGGTTAAATAAAAAAAAATTATGGCCAAAAAACTTCATTTTTCACTTTCCTCAGTGCTCTAGAGTTCTCAAGCACTGGTGCCATTTCCCCTTGTCTGAGCCGCCCTGACATCGGTGCTCTCATTGCACCCATTGCATGCACTACTGCTCTGCATTGGCCACCAATCTCCAGCTTGCATTTTGAAAAACAGTGGGAAATTTTTCTTTTGCAAATTTTATAGCCAATATTCCTCCTTGACGACGAAATGTATAGGTATTTTTCTATTTTTTCCATAATTAAGCATTTAGCAGATTAGAAATTGAAATAACTATTAAAAAAAAAATGTCGCACATTGCGCCAGAGCTGTTCGGCTCGCATCGGATAGCAGTGCTGCCTGTAAAATTTACAGGCTTCACCACCACCGGTGCTAATGGTATCCGCACTGTTTTTGGGGCGATACCGAAAGGCACCCAGAATAATTTTAAAATAAATAAAATAAAATAAAAGGCGGTGCGCTCATTTATCCAGGCACACCGTTGACCACGGGAATAACAGTGCAGTGTGTTGATGGAATTATCCGCCCCGGTGTATGTCAGCGCACCGCATTCTGGATTTTGAGAGGGTCAACGATGCGGTCGGGTAAAAGACCACACCGTCACCTATGTAATTGTCATGAATTCGGTGCGCTGACATGACTATACACGTCGGGGCGTATATTTCAGTCAGCACACCGCTATTATGAACTTTGATGAAGTTAATGGTGCTTGAAAAATAGACAGCTGAATCAAGGCTGCTGCATTGTATTTCATTAGGGGCACCGGGACTGGTGCTCTACATTCTTAAAACGCACCGTGACCAGTGCGTGACTGTTTTTATGGCGCATTGACTTGTCTATTTTTTTTTTTCAAAAAAAATATATATGTATATTCCTAAATACTCGTATGTTTTAATAATAAAAAATTATTTAATATGGAAATGATTAAGAGAGAAGAGGAGGAACAACAGAAACAACAGGCTGAACATTATGACATGACTTGCCAATGAGAGACCCGAGAGAGGGAGAGAGATGCATACCATCACCCTCTTACTGCAGATACCCAAGAGATCCTTAGGCAGGTAGGCCTCCTCAAGTTCTATGAGGAGGCTACTTCCCTAAAGGCGCACAGTGTGTTTTTGAGATATCTTATCCACAGGTGGAATGCCCACCGATAGTCTTTCCAGGTTGGTCCTAACTAGTGGTACACACCCACTGAGGAGGATATTTATTTTGTTACAGGACTATCGAGGAGAGGGATGGATTTTCCCCCATTCCCAGACATGCCAGATGGTTGTGTAGCAGGGATTCAGTTAGTTTACTCCCAGAGATACATTGGAGCACATGTATTGTCTCCTTCATAGTTTCATGTACCTGGAGGTCAGTTACATATAGGTGCTTTTGGTAGACAGGACGTGTAGTGCCTCTCCCTTATCATTTCGACCATTTCGCACAACACCAGTGACGGGCAACGCATTAGTTTCTCGCTTTTATATTATGTTGATTCTTTAGTACAGTAGCCACGACTTGTCAAGTGGTCTGCCATTTTTTTATGGCAGTTTTGTACGGCCTTAGATAGATGTCGTGCTCATGCACAAGGGAGGGTCAACTTCCCTTTTGCTTCAGAGCTGTTTTGTTTATTTTTTGAGAGGTTTCTAAAGATGAGACCTAGTTTTGTTCGACAGCCTCGTAGGTCGATGTTTGAGGCCCGGATGCACATGTGGGGGTAAATGATGCCCAAGAGGGGAGACACTTTGTTTCCAGCCAGGATATCACATGATTCACTAGACTTACTAGCCAGTGTTGACGGGCTACATCCCTTCATTTTGGTCCCATGTCCTTATGCTGGCATAGATTGGCGAGGGTGTCCCAACATCCTCTTCACTGCTAATAAGCCGCCAGATGATAAAGGTAATATTACTATTTTATTTATATTTATTCTAACATGTTCTTAATTAACTTGTTTTTATTAAATTGTGTAATGAAATTGTCTAATTATTGTTGTGTACTTGTATATATTTTGCAGACATTGGCTCTTTTGATGGCGAGGAGATGCTGGGTCCACCACATGATCCAAGTGTGGATACTGATGATGACGATCAGGATATGGCTGATGCCGAGGATGATCATGATGAGGATGAGGCCGATGCAGCAGAGAGACATGCTCATGCTCATCATGGTGCACCGGTGCCGCCTTTTTCTAGGCGTGGTCGACCTGAGACTAGATATAGGATGGAGTTGGCCAACAAATTCTGTGCATTGATTGTTGATGCAGGCATCATGCCCGCTTATTACAGAGACATACATGCCGATGATAGGCTGTTACGGATGTGAAGAGGCATGCCGCATGACATGTACGGCCTGATGCGGCATGTCGTAGGAGCTATGACAACTGTTACGTGACTGAGGAGGACTATCTATAGCTATAGGCGTAGTCGAGCCACGTCACGTGATGGACAGTCCGCGAGCAGCGACTCAGATGCATCTCATGATTGTTCACCTCGCAGTGCACTTGATGAGCATGATGCTCCACTGGCAGCATCTGACAGTCATCATGGAGATGAGGCTAGATCATCGGCCACGTCCAGTCAGCAGCCTGCAGCTGCATCCATCAGTACTAGTCATGATCATGAGCAGGCTGGACCATCGACCGCAGAGGCTGCACTATTGACTGAGCAGGCCTCCACTACTACTGCTCATATTGATGTTGTACTACCACCAGCAGATGCATCCATCAGTATTAGTGATCATGATCATGAGCAGGCTTGACCATCGACTGTCGAGGCTGCACCCAACTTTACTGAGCAGGCATCCACTTGTAGTACTACTATTGATGTTGTTATACTACCACGTCTAGCGCCTGATCCATGAAATTTATATTACAATTGTATATTTTTAACATTATTCAGTTATATATATATATATATATATATATATATATATATGGTCCATGTATTTTATGTTCATGTTGCAGTTGTACTTAATTTTCATGTTGGTGATCATCATGATGTGGCGCATATGGCTAGGTCATGTTAGATATGTTCATTTAATGTTTAGCTTGCAGATAGATGTGTATATGTGATAGCATGAGTTATTTGACATATTGAGATGTATATTTGATGTTTGTGTTGTGATGATCTTAATATATAATGTTAATTTGATGTTTGAATGTGTTTATTAGTTGAATATGATGTTTGTACGATGGTTATCATGATCGTGATGATGTTTATTAATTAATTTAATATTAAATGACCATGATATTTATTAAATATTATGTCATGATTGTAATTGTAATTTAAATTTTAATTGTATGTAAAATTGTAAAATTGTATTTGTATTTGTATTTGTACTTATTGTAATTTAAACTATAAATGTATGTAAAATATTTATTAATGTAAAATTGTAATTGTAATTGTAATATTTATTTTATTCTGAAATGATTGTAATTGTCTATATGAAAAACTGTAAAATTGTAATTGTAGATGTAATTGTATGTAAAATTCTAAAATTGTAATTGTATTTGTAATTGTAATTTTAATTGAATTGTATATAAAATATTTATAAAAATGTAATTGTAATTATAAATGTAATTCTATGTAAAATTGTATATAAAATTGTGAAATTGTATTTGTATTTGTAATTTTAATTTTAATTGAATTGTATGTAAAATATTTGTAAAATTGTAATTTAATTGTAAATATAATTCTATGTAAAATTGTAAATGTAATTGTATGTAAAATTCTAAAATTGTATTTGTATTTGTAATTGTAAGTTTAATTGAATTGTATGTAAAATATTTGTAAAATTGTAATTGTAATTCTATGTAAAATTGTAAATGTAATTGTATGTAAAATTAAAATTGTAATTGTAATTCTAATCGTAATTCATGTATGTGAAATTAATGTAAAATTGTAATTGTAATTTTAATTCTAATTGTAATTATTGTACTTTTAATTGTAATTGTATGTAAAATATTTGTAAAATTTTAATTTTATTAATGTGAAAATTTTAATTGTATTAATGTGAAATGATTTTATTAAAATATTTAAATTTGTAAATTTGCAAATAATTGTAAAATAACAAATCTAGAATAATACAAATTTTTGTAACATAATAAAGTTTAGAAAATAATGAAAATAAATTCATATACTTCATAATTATCATTATTTTATTATGATTTTACATACATACAAGAAAAAAAAAAAAATTATACAGTCTAGTGCGCTTATCATCCTAACGCGCACCGGTCCGTTGTATAAATAAGGCACACCGGTGCGTCACAACTCTTCCGCACCAGTAACGAATAAACACAAATAAATAAAACTCAACTCTATTTTCTTTAAGTGAAAAAAAAGCGACAATTTGAAAAATGGGCGGCAAAATATTTTCGAAAATCTAATTTCATAAAATAATTCTTTAAATACTAAACACTTTTCATTATTTCACTATTTTTGCTAAAATTTTCAGCCAGATATTTGCAGGAGACAACCTGGAGCAAGAGAGCAGGAGGGCACTGTGGAGCAGCAAAATACGTTCAAACAAAAGTATTCAGACAATCAAAAACCAAACCTCTGGGGATTCAAACCCTGTATCATAGAATTTGAAACCATCTCGTGATTAAATTTGATTATTTTTTTTACTTTGTTCTGCAGTTTTTTACTTTTTTCTGTAGTTTTATTCATTTTTATCCTAAACCCTTCATTTTTTTTTATTTTTCCCTTTCTTCTCCCTGTTTCTGTGATTTCAGAATTAGGGTTTTTATTTTAGATTAACCTCCAACCCACGGAACGACTTGCATAGCTGGATCCCAATCCATTCGTCCATTGCGTGAATTTTTGAAAAAATGGATTTTTCTTTATCGGTGCGCCCTGCGTACTATACTGCACCAGTGCTCTGTATTATACAGCACACCGCAAAAGTATTGTAGTAAAAAAAATGAAAACATTTTTTCTAGATCCGTGCGCCAAATCTGAAATAGGGCACTGATGCTTCATTTAATTAGGAAAGCACCGTACACTGTATTACACCGTTTTTGCAGTGCATTTATAATACTCCACGCGTCGTTAGGTCTATTACACTACCTTTTACTGTGCGTTTACAATACCCAACACACCATACGGTGTATTATACTATTTTGCAGTGTGATGTTAATATCCCCACGCCCCGGTGGCGGTACGGTCCTCATGAAAGGTGCACTGGTACCTTGAGATTTATTTTCTACCTGAAAAGTTGAGAATTTATTTATAAATATATTAATGAATGATATGGTATAGGTTTCAGATTGATAAAGAAATGTCTGACAAGAGATCAAGTAACAAAAATACTATTAACACATCAAGAAAAGCAAAAAATACAAGTTCTTTGTAAAATTTTTATAATATATATTATTTTAGAACTATATGTAAGTTTAACTAATATGTATTGTTTACTCTGTATCATGCAGAGCCACAAAATGACGAAACTTGATATGATTATTTCTGATCTAGGACTAGAAGAACGTAAAAGTTTAATGGAAAATTTGCAAAAGGATGAATCAGGTGAATGAAAAAATACTATCGATCCAATATGAGTTTCCTTTTTTAAATATCATTAATAATATACTTAAAATTATTAGATAACATGTGTCAAACAATCTACTAATTCACATCTATTTAATGTTGTATAGGGACCAACAACTCAGAAAATGAATGTTGTTCTAAGAAAAGAAAAAAAATAGAACATGCAAATGAAAATCAATTGCTTCTTAGCTCATCTGGAGTGGTGTTGGAAGTTAGCAAAAGGGGAAAAATTTTTACAAAAGTTTGAGGGATCTGGTGGAACGAATGTATAGACTTTCTTTCCAATAACAACAACGTGCTTCAAATGTAATATGTAATCATTGAATTTTTTGATCATTAGGTACAATAAATAAACAATTTAGCATTAAATACTAATTTTCAAGGATTTTTTTGAAGAAAAGAAAAGAAAATGGAACCCATTCAGCACATAAAACAGGACGACAAGGAAGAAAATAGTTGATCTCTAAGTTTGTGAGTAATTGTTACTTCCTTATAACAACTTAACTAGATTTTATTTTTGTATTTTTTAATTTTTTTTACAAAAATCATCATTGAATGTCTTCAAACAAGTGCAACATAAAAAGAAGAACCATCAGAAAAATTGATTGAAATTGGGTTAAATATGGGTTGTGAGTATATGTTGGCATATCAGAATTTAATTGTGGAATTTGTAAGCATCTATCGATCTTGTTTTACTTAGCTCCGTTTATAATTAATAGAACAAAAACATGTTTTATATTAAATATATGATTTTTTATGGGGTATAAACTTTCAGGAAACAAAGTATGGAACTACGCCAACAGATGAAATTTTGAAAGATGGCATGGTACATGGTTTTGAAAGAATGTGTATAATTATGAGTCAATTGTTTCTATGGTATGTCATTTTTCTTTTCGATTTACATTGATGTATATTATGTAATATTGAAATTTTCATTATTCTCACCAATTTATATACACTCATTTCAGTTTATTTTTATGTTTGTAGATGGAAGGTGAAGAAGAAGAAAACAATCAACGCCATGAACAAAACATTCCTGAAAATAACCCAAGTCATGGAAGTAGCTCTAGCAGTGACAACAGTTCAAGCAAAGAATGATGATCACTATGTTTGGATATCAAAGCAAGGCATTTTATTTTTTGAAATATATATGTCTGTGAAATCAGACATTTGGTTTAATGTAATGGACATAGTGTCCCAATTGAAAGACAAAGGGATACCAATAACTATCCCATTTTGTATGATAAATATTGTCTTATATATATATATATATATATATATATATATATATATATAAACTATCCCATTTTGTATGATAAATATTGTCTTATTCATATATATATATATATATATATATAATCATAAAATATGTTTTAATTTATTCTATTGCGTTCTCCATTTTTGTTCTCAAATGCACTAATAAAAATTTAATTCATATGAATATTGTTATAATATATATATGCGTCAACTTTTGATGAATAATGAATTTTAAAAAACCATAATAATTATGATATGATATAACAAATTTATCCAAACATCACATTCAAATGTATTAATAAAAATGTAATTAATATGAATATTATTATAAGATGTGTCGACTTTTGATGAATAATGAATTTAAAACAATCACAATAATTGGACTGTCATAGGTCGATGTTTCTAAAAAAATATAACATGAAAACCGGTGTGTGTCAGAAACTGTACACCGGTGAGTTTATGTGTCTATACGCACCGGTGCCACTATACGTTCTATGGGAACCGCACAAATACTGATACCAGTTATCAATATCAGTGCGTTTGTGCAATACTGTACATCGGGGTTTTTACGTATCTATAAGCACCGATGCATTTTTACGATCTATGGGCACCAGACGAATACTGATACCAATTATAAATCTCGGTTCCTTTCTGTGATATGGTGCACCGGTGCGTTGATACGACCTATGGGCACCCTACAAATCCCAAGACCAATTAGAATGGCCTTGTGCGTTGTATGACCAACACTACACCCAGTGCGGTTTTACACCTAAACGTCCTGGTGCATTGGACTGACACATCCCTGGGGCATCGTTGGCATGTACGCACCGGTGCGTTAAAGGCAGAGTAGCGCACCGATGAAAAAACATCCGTAATAACCTCCGGCCACCCTTTTTTTTTAGTTGTATTGAATTTCCGTTAAAAGCTCCACCAAAACCTCCGTAACCATAAACGGATGTTGTAGAAAATGTTTTTTTGACGATTTTGGCTAAGTTTATAACACTGAAAACCTCCTTTATAACCTTCGCTAGAGGGTCTTTTCCTTGTAGTGATTGTTTCAAGACTGTTGTAATATTTGGAAAGGTTTCATTCAATATATTAAAAGTATTGATGATGATGCAAAATGTATGGATGATGAGGAGATATTAGAGGCACTTTATGAATTTTCTTGACAAACTAGTTGTCACGATGATCAAGAAATTTTCCAATAAGCAGATGTATCTTCTTTAGTTTAAGATGAAATGGATCAGAAATTTGACAGTCAAGTCATAATACATGAAATTTATGAGGATTTGTAGCCTTGTAAATCTATATGTAGTCAAAGGTATGAGCCAAATCATTAAAATTGTTTTTCATCCTATTCCTTTCTGAGATTTTATGTCAAGAAGAAACTCCTCAGGATTAGGTTGTTGAAAATACATGCATGCAAATTCTGAACAATGAGGTAACATGTGATGAAAGTTCACTTTTAGGTAAACCTGAGCTACCTGAAGAGCGGAATATACATGTTTTACCTATTCTATTTTTGGATCATCAAAATGACGTTGATGATATGCATAAAGTTTTTTGTATAGAAGCTATTAGTGTTAAGAATGAAGATGAAATTCCTCATGTAAAACTACCAAATATTATATCTAATTTATTTGATAAGCAAAAGATTAGTTTTGATACACAAAATATGGATGTCATGTTTGAAGATGTTCAAGGATGCATGGATGGTTTTGTTGATTTACACGAAAGGGAAGACAAATCTATTGTTGCCTTTTTATTTGATGATGTTCTTGGAATTGAAGACACGGGACAAAAGAAGCCATCAATTATGAATGAATTCAACCCTCATGCTTTTACTCATCAAGAAGAGGTGATTTTTCATGATTATCAAGATCCTTTGGTAAGTCTATTCCAGTCATCAGTGAAGGTGGTGTTTATTTCATTTATAAGTTCAGGTTATGGATTCAATTTTTATTCAGAGTTTCCAATATATGGTCCACTTAAGAACAGTCGAGAAGCTCAGGTGTTGGATCAACTTCTTGACTGGTTATACTGGAGGTTTCATATTGCTTGAGTTAAGAAGGTGGATTTTCATATGTTAGAGTATGGTTATTGGTACATAAATAAGCTTTTTGGGCAAGAATTTCCTTCATCTTTAGGCTATTTTGCAATTGTCAATTTCAATTTGTATAGCAATTTGATATCATATTGTAGCAGTATTAGTTAGTTTCCAGTTGGTTTGCAGTTTGGTTTTTAGTTTGGTGGATGGGTTTGAATGTATTTTTTAAATTGGGATCAGCCCAATGGTTAGGCACTTGAGTTTTTGTTTCTTTGCTGCACCACAGGGGCACAACATCCCCAATGGAGCCATTGTTATCCATGATAAAACTTAGAAATAATTTTTGAGTCAATAGGTCAAATTAGTTAAGGTTTTAAATTTTCTCAAAATAGAAGTTCATGTATAAAGTGTCATTTGGTAATATTGTCATTATGTAGGGTCAATATGAGTTTAAATAGGGTCAATAATAAAGGTTAAAATCCAAACTTCCATGTGTGTCGGGCTTATTTTCTCATGATTGGCATTTCGACAGTTTTACAGAAATTCATAGCAACTCCCCATAGTGAAGGTGAGTATTTTCTATGGATTTCCTGTAGCTTTTCATCGAGGAAAAAACAAGTTTAAACCTCAGTTTAGGGAGTGATCAAAGAATTTGTTTCGCTTATAAACACTCATGAAGACCCCAAAACTATCAGAAAGATCAGATAGTTTGCAAAAAGGTGTTTTTCGAAATTTGCTACCAAAGTTTACTGCAAAACTACCTATACTCTGTTTTTTACTACGTAATGAAGTTTCTGATAAATTTTTGGGCAATCAAACAATAAGGCAGTGGATAAAAAACTGGTCAAAGGTGTCCACATCAAAAATTTCAAGGAGGATAAGTATTTTCTGGAAAATAGTCAAATACATAAATTCGGTAGCAAATTCAGTTATAAAAATAGAGTATTTGCTATGAACATTCTGGAAGTGATTGTTTTAGTAGTCAACTTCAAGCTCACTTTCTGTCCAAATGGAAAGGAATTTTAGATATCTGAAAGAGGTTTTTCTTCAGCATGAGCTCATCTACAAAATAATCTCCATTTTTTCAAATATATTAGGGTTTGGAAAATACACACTTATCTTTGAGGCCTATTTTATAGAATTTTTCCTAGCCAGATTTGTGGTAGAAATTTTAAAATTAGACTTGGTGGAGGTCCATCTCGGTAAGGTCAGCATCCACGTGGCACGATGACACATCAACAGTCCAACACATTCAAAAAATCATTTGGCTTTGATAAGGTCCACAAACAGAATGTGGTTGAGTTATTTAATGATTGAAGAGTCCTATTTGTATTGAAACTCTATTGAAACATAAATATGCCTATAAAGTCTCCATGTTTTGTAAATCAACTAGAATTAAGTCTCTTAGCTAAAGCAACGAGTCTAGCCCAGGTGGTAGATGATTTTAATGGAGGCTACATTCTATATATTGGGAAATTTTTCACTTTGAGAGGTGGATGGATATTATGAGAGAACCACCCTTGTAATATTTTTCTTGAGTTAATATACATTTGTAGCAAACTGTCTTTTTCACCTGAGATTTTGTTTGGCTTATTTTTTTATCTCTATGTTTTGTATGTAGTTATCAATTTCATGGAAATTTGATTACTTGGAATTCATGTCATATGCTCTGACTTCCTTCACTTGTTGTATTTTACTATAAAATTTTATTTCACACCATTTTAAAGCCAAAATTGCCTCATCTTCCATAAAATCAGTAATTGATATTTGTAATTGATTTTCATAAACTGACTCTATGCCAAATGGTGGTTGTCATCTCATTGTTTCACCCCAAAAATCAAATGAAAAGTACAAAGTTAGCCATCTGATGTTTTTAGTTTTATATAGAAAATTTATAAGTAAATTTGAGAGAACCCTCTTAGACTGGAAGGGCTAACTTCTAGTTAAAATTTGGTTTGAAATATTTATGCTAGGTTGATGGTTGACACAACCGAACTTATTCCAGCCCGGTGATAACACCGAGTATTGAGGACTATGACACCATCTATGTTTACATCCACAACTATACTTCAAGGGTCCATGTACTTTGGGAAGATCACCCTCCCCAACATTAATTCGAATAGTTGTCCTACTGCATTGATGGTGGGGGTATCATTTTTCATTCTCCTAGGTTTCTTAAAGCCTTTTCCTTGATGATCCTATGGTAAATAGGAACATACTTAATGGCCTAGAGAAGGGGTATTTTCACACACAAATGTTTCAGTTCTCCCAGAAGTTCATTCTCCTCTATGGTGTGCTGACTAGAGTGGATCAAGCGCTCCGGAAAAAGGAAGTTTTTTGATATGAGTGTTACTCTCTTCCTTTTCCTCCTCAACCTTTTTGGGTGGAGATGGAGGATGATTGTCTGAGATTATTCTTCCTGACCTGAAATTGATCTCATGTATCTCCAGCATAAGCTGGAAAGGATGTCTCTCCACTATAAACATGTTGTGTCTGCTTGTTTTTCGGGTTCAGATTGTGTTGTGCATGAATATGAGGTAGCCTTGGTGGAGAATAATGGGTGAGATGAGGTTGAGGTTGGGGTGGAGGTAGTAAGGCAAGTGGTTTATTATGTTTGGGCCTCCACCCTTGTGATGGGTTGCTCCACTGAGGTGGTTGAATAACATACTACGGGAAAGGTTGGTTCACAGGCGGGGGTGATATGGTGGGTTGTAAGGCCAAGTTGGAGGTGCACGCCATGATGGAGGAGTGGAAGTGTATTTCATAGGTGAATTTTTATTATTATTAGAATAGGAGTAAGGTGCACCTTTCATACCCTATTGATATGACTAAGGCCCTTGAGGCCTTCTCTGATTTATGAAATAGAGTTTCTCTAGTCATACTTCCCCACCTTGATATACAAGTTTGATCCCAGGTAAGGATGGAAACTTATATGTGGCATGATTATCTTCACAGACTAAGAAAACCTCTATGGAATTTAGTGGACATTCATTCTGAGGGTGTTTTCTAGTACATCTAGGGAAGTAGATAGCAAAGACCCTTTCTACATTGTGTCCATTTGCAGAGAAAATTTGTGAAACATATCACTTTTGAAGTCCTCCAACATATTTCCAATATCATGCTTGATGGAGGTGGAGGAGGAAGGGGTGTTGGTCATGCTTTGGCTACCTCTACCTTTCTTCCTATCTGCCCTGGAGTGATTTATAAAGACAGTTTTGATGTCCTCATAAGGCAGCTGGTAGATATCTCCTCCTGATATCATATTAAGGGTTTCTATCACCTCCTCCCTGATCCCTCGAAGAAGTGCCAGCTTAAGTGATCTGGGATCAAGGGTGCAATTGGCTCTTTTGTATTTTAGCTAGAATATTTCTTCATAATCCTCTAGGGATTCATCAGGTCCTAGAGTCATCCTAAATATTTCCTCCTTAATATATTTGGATCTACAGTAGTCCCTGTATTTTTTGTAAAGGAATCTTGCATTTGTGCCCAGATAGTGATGTTATTCCTAGGCAAACCCCATGAAACAGCGCAAGGCTTCATCCTTGAGTGTGGATGGGAACAGTTTCAAATTTTGATCATCTGAGGCATATTCAATATAGGTCCTGAAGACAACAACAAATTCGAACATGAAGGTGTCAGGATCCTCGAAGGTAAGTCCATGGAAATTTGGAAGGGCTGAGGGACTGATGTTCTTCATCCTAGTTTCCCCATATATTTCTCTAATCGGAAAGACTCCTCGGGTACTAGCGTCAGCCATGGCTTGAATTGGTGAAGCAGGTTTCTTGAGTGAACCAAGTTCTTCTTCTTCTCCAAAAGGTTCTTCAAAGTTTTCAAGAGACTCACCTATGGTGTGTTCAACCTCATAGTTACTGAAGAATATTGAAGGGTGACTGTGTGGGGATGTGGGGGTTTTTGGTAAAACGTTTCCTTGGTTATCCCTACTCCTACAAGGTATGAAAGTCAAACATTTTTTGTATTTTTCAATATTTTGGAACTGAATGTAAAATAAAAGCAGAAAATAATGCTAAAACATAATCAAAGCATCTACTTAGACAGCTCCCAGGAAATTATGCCAAAAAGTGGTGAGCCTTGGTATTGCACCAAGAGTGCTGCAACTCCTAGAGGCTACTCTAATTTACTTTATAAACTCGAGGTTCGTACAAACTTGGAGGTGATAGTGATATATACACAACAGATGCATTCCATTCATTCCATCCTCTTCCTAGTCCTACGGAGGGGTGCTACTGCTAGGGCTAATTCTAGGAGATGAAGTATGTCACACTTCTGAATGAAACCTAAGACTGTAAATAACTCAACACCATTACTCTATCAACAAGAAAGAAACTAGTCTAAAGCATAAGGACACACCTATAAATTTGAAAGAAAGAAAATCCACAATTAGGCTAAATCAAGAAATCGAGTTAAACTAAGTGGAATTCATAAATTAAATTGTTGAATTAAACTTGCAGAAAGGGAAATTGGTCTAAGCACACATTTTTGGGCCAAATGGCTAATTTACCTCTAACTACTTCATGCTTCACTACTATGTTTTAACAATGCATCTATTCATAAGATAACTATGCTTGTAAATACTATGTTTTGCAGCAAAAGAAGGAGGCATTGAGGTGGCTTAATAAGGTCTTGGACTCATTGATTCAGAGATGAAGGTGTCTTGTAGGTTGTGTCAAGTCTAGTTGAGGTAAGAAATGGTTTATACGCTGAAGAAGTGGTTGACTGGCACTGCTACAGGATCTGCTATAGGGTTTCCTATAATGCTACAGGATGTCCTAAAACGCTAAGGAAACATGTCGAGGGTAGTTTGAGGCCATAAATGATGAGGAAAGGGGTAGGAAAGGTGGGATGAAGGTGGACTTAGATGGATGGAAGGTGGCCAACCCCTTGGCCAAGCTTATAAATTATTTCAAAGGTCGTCTTGCACCTCCAAGGTAGCTCTCGGTGTTGTGGTGAAGATCTCAAGAAAAACAGGGTTGAAGGCGATTTTATTGCAAGTATTTTGGTGGAGGGTGGAAACTAAAGTTAGAGATGTTGGTGGAGTCCTCAAACCTGCAAGAAAACTACATGTTCATGCAATTAACATTGACAAATCTATGATGAAAATGGTGGGAAAGATGACTTGAATTTAATAAGAAAACCTACCTATTCATTTGAAACATAAACCTAACTCATTATTCATAACTTGTTCGTGATAAATACAAAAACCTATCTATCCTTTCCAAGAAATCATAAACTGAAATAAATTTCAGGTCTATGGTGAAGGTCTTCCCTCCTCAAGCTCCGATGAAATAGGTGAGATAGGGAGTCTTTGACACACATCTTTGGAGTTTTATATGCTACTATACCATGATCTACAAGAGCCTAACTAGAGTAACATGAAATGGAAGCAAACTAAACACAACAAAATGAAATGTAAGAAAACTAGCTACAACACATGAAATAAACTAGCTACAATGGCATGGAAAGTAAAAGTAAATACAAAAGAGAGACTAAGGCCAATGTATTAAGCCCTAACCCACAAGTTCATCTCTATAAAAATAAATCATTGAAGGATAAACTGAATACTCATTTTATTGCAGAAATAATCTCATTACATAGCCATGAAAGTCATAAAATTTTATTACAAGAGCTAAGAGTCTCCTATTTATCTCCAAAATTTGAATCCTAATGAGCTCTTTCTCTACCCTATTTAACCTAAAGGGTATCTACCAATAGCTCCCTAAAAATTAGGTTATTTTTCCCCTTTTACTGTAATAGAAGTGGAGATTTGGTTTACTTGGTCTTCCACTTGCTTCGCTGCCTTTGATTTCGAGTTGTTGGAGGGAATCTCAAGGATCCTTTCACTGCCTTTAGGAGTTAAGGAGGTGTTCAATACCCCTATAATATCTCCTTGTTGTCCACTCTGACCTTTGATTGCAAAATCTTCAACAAAAATGGCATATCTTCGTGAGTATCATGCATTCAAACCATATTAGGCATTCGAAGTATGACAAGACTTAATCACCATCTACACTAAGAAACATATGACCATAATGTAATTAAATGTGAGAAAGAGAGAATAATAAGGCTAAAAAGGTAACAATTAACCCCTCAAAAGATACCTAATGATGTTTCTCATCATCACCCCCTACCAAATGGTTTCTCATCCTCTGAGCAACTTAGACCTCCTTCTTCATCTCTTTTATTGCCTTAGTGGCCCCTCTGGCATCCCAAGGAATAAGTGGAGTTCCCTCAGGAGGGTATAATCCAACTTTATTTTCTGCCTCTTCCCATTCTTTGTCTTCCTCGGCTTGGACTTTCCTTTCACCCAGTCCCAGCAGCAAAGGTGGACTGATTTTCAAGCCAATCCATTGGATCTTCATTGTCTGCATAGCCCTCTTGTATAATGGTGCCCTCTCTAGGGAATTTCTCAATATCTCTGGGGTATGATATTCCATGTTCCTAAGACTAAGGGGAAGACCATTCCATATTCTTTGACTTTCCATTACACATTCATCACCCAAAAATATAGAAATGTAATCAAAATGTGCAATGGCCAGTGCTTGGGTGATGAGGTACTTGTCTACAAGGTTGACATAATTTTCTATCATGAGGTGATTATTAATGGCTCCCCTGGGGCTAAATAGCTATGCCCTTTATGTGTAGAGGCTCTTTTTTTTCTCTTCTCATGTTTTCTCTTCTTATCACCGTTTTTACCTCCTCTGACCTTGCCTCCTCATTGACCATCCAAGAGGCTAAGGCCATCAACTGCATGTCCCCCAACCTAGGGTTAGGGTCCCAAATATTTAAATCAGTCAAAACAAGAGTGTGAATATAAAATTCTTCTAACTTGGCCATGTCTCCTATGCTAGACTAATTGAAAAATTCAATAAACTGCTTGCAGTTTTCAAAAGGAAATGATCCATGAGATGCTAGTATCTTAATCTAAAATTTCAGCCATTTTTATTTTAGGTAGATGGCGTAGGAGTTTGAAGGATTTCTATGTTGGATTTCCTCCATTAAAAAATATGCCATGGTAAAAATATGTTTGTCCTTTTGTTGGAGTTGGCTTTGTAACCTTGCATTTTTTTCCTGTGTTTATTGAAGTTGCTCCTTTAACATGGTTTCTCTGAATCTGACATCAGATAAATCCCTTCCCATTACAGTGACCTTTTCTTCCATGATTACTATATCATGCACACCTTTTGTTTTTTCAATTTGCATCCAATGATGTGTGTATGCTCTTTCTTGCTCTAGATGATAAAATAGGGGGACTGCAAGCTTTTGAGGAATCATTCTTCCTCCTTCAATAAATGTATAGTAGGAACTCATATTTGGTTGAGCGCTAAGGTGTGAAATTGCTCAGTTGTATTTAGGGATATATTTTGGGAAGGTAGGCTCGTCCCTTTGTTCCTTCTCTTCCTTCTCGTTGGAATCTTGCCCTTCAATATGTGCCTCTTTTTAAACATCTTGTGATGCATAGATTTTGCTATAGAACAAATCCAAGCATATAAAACACACACTCCTTCACACAGCATGAAAATTCTCAATTTTTCTTCATTAAAACCATAAAAATATTCAGCTAAAAAAATACATATGAAGGAAGGAGAGCCATTCAAATGAAATACTAATATAAAAACATAAAAAATTATTTGGCCAAATATTACATTGGGCGGCCTCTTGGCTCTCGGCCCTTCAAACCATCTCTCACTCTCACTGTACTCCTTACTACTCTTAGCAGTCTTTCATCATCACAAAAACCTCCTATATATACATAAATAATGAATTTATTTCACTCCATAAATTCCTTCACATAAATCTCAACTACAAATCTAATTTGGATTTATTCTAGTTTTGGACTCAACAAAATCTCGTATATAGAATTCCTACTCCCTAGATTATCTACCTAATTCCATTCCACTCATATCCTTTAATTATTAAAGAATATATATACAATAATCCTCACCTTTACATTTTTCTCCTAATTTATTAAAAATAAGAAATTTAATTAATAAAATAATTAAAATATCTCACCCCCCTTATTACATAATTAAATAATGAAAATTTTGCTTGGATGCTCCTGCATCAAACTCCCCATGAAGAGAAGTTTCCATAGACTCCTGTCTATGAGGTCCGTCACTTTTCTGTAATACTTCGACAGCTACAAGTCCTAATGACTTGCTCCTTCTAGGATTCCAAACTCTGTTCTGTCGCTGGTCCTTCAGACTATCAACTCAATTTGATAACTCATCATCCACTCTGTCGATTAGATTCCATCGGCTTCTCCAGCACTTTCTTTCGCCAATTCCTCGGAGTATTACCTCTTTGTCGAATTATTTCGCCTCCAACTGAGCTGAATACCCAACCTTCTGCAATGGAAAATAATCAAGAACTCCTTGATTACTACTATAGTCTTTTATTTATTTTATAGCAACAAATTTCTCGTCCGGTGTTGTACCTGCGTTCACCAACAAACTGTTAGTTTTAAAAATATAAGACCTTTTAGTCTCTTTTGATGCTTCAGGCATCCATCTCCCATCATCAAATTTCTGGACTTCAATAGATTCTGTTTTGAACTGCTGGCTGCTTCCATCTTCATCCTGTTGATTCACTGTTTCCTTTATGTCCCTACAGACACAACTTCCTTGCTACTTCTGATCTTCCATCTTAATGCCAAATAACTTCTACTCGATTTTTCTGATTTCGATATCATATCTGTTAATTTCATTTTCTGTACCTACAGTTACATCATTACTTGAAAATTTATAACATTCATTCAACTCCATAAATGTTAAAAACATTTCATCTCTATCATGCACAGTAACTGCAATTTCGTCTGGATCAGATTCTACAAGTTTTTCTTCTCCATCAGGTTCCTTAAGCCATCGTTCCAAAAACTCGATTTCCCTATGAAATATTTTCTGCATTTCATCACTACCTTCACTCTTCCTCTGGAAATCTTCCTGAGTTGTCCTGGTTTCAACATCATTACATTGTAAAATTTGTGTCAGCAATTTCATTAAACAAATACATTTGTTTACTTCCTTGGAATTTTTCTTCGGCCTTTCCACTTTGTTCCTGTTCCATAACAACTTCAACTTGCTGTCTTACCCCAAACAAGAATTCATTTATGATTTCTTCCTTTTGTAACAAATCATTACCTTCCCCCTCTGAAAGGCATTCTCCACCAGACTTTACCTCAAAATTGTCCTTCATCTCTGTGATAGTTCCATCAGACTACTCACCATCTCTCGCATATCCTGCAAACATACATAAACAGTGAGAAAAAATACAAGGCTTCATAGCCTCATATTCTTCTCTTGCCAACACATCTTCAGATGCTTCTAAACTATCCCAATAGTTCATGAGATCTTCCTCATTGATCTCTTCACCCAGAATTTCACCCTGTTCTGGGCCACAAATGGAGACATCCATTTTTAACTTAGCCTCTCTGAGTTATTCACACTTCAACATTTGTTCGAGCTTCTTCAGCTCTTCTGCCAACTGTATGTTTACCTACTTTTCCCTCTTTGTGTGTAGCTTCCGCCACTTTACCTTCTTTCTCATGGTTGAACCATGTGTCTGGTCTTTCACATTTTCTTGTAACAATTCCATTAACAATTCAAGGTGAATTGTTATCTCAGCCTTCTCTCACTCATACTCTTCATCCGTCAACTGCTCACATATGTCACTTACCTTGGCATTTTCCTTCTTCTTCCATTTGTTGTGATCTTCATCAGATATTTGGAAATGACTTTCAACAGTGATATTCCCCTCCTTTGTGAACTTCATCTGTTCACGTGTGGATTTAATTTACTCCACCTCTCAACAATTCTTCACATTTTCCATTCATCAAAAATGCAAGTTCTCCTCCTGCACTTGGCTTCTCTTGGTTCTTTGTCTTGGAACCAATCTCTGGCAACCCTCTTGTTTCACTTTGTTGCAAACAACACTTTAGTAACGCATGTGTTACAATGACCAATTCTTTGGGTGTCAGGCTCTACCGATCATGCACCCCATTACATTCAGACTTTTTACTTAGTTTACGACTCTTTGACTTCAGACTTACACCAATTCTTCATCTTGGATGAAAATACTCAATCTTAACTCAAACTATCTAAACTTTCATTTGACTCTAACATCTATTTTGACTTCAAGGTTCAACCCAATAATTATGACAATGGATATTTCAAGTTATACAATCCTCCAATGAGCATACACCCCTAATACATTTTAGGATGTAAAATCTTCACTCTCTTTCATATTTCATTCTTATGAAAAATCATTAGTTTTCCCTTATCATTTCACATGATATTGAAGTCTTTAGTCGAAATGCAATTTAGGTTTTTCAAGATTTATTTTAAGGTGAAAATAAATAAACCATTCAATCTTCAAAAAATATCTTCCTGAATTATCATATCTCATGCCCTGTTAAAGTTATTAATAAACCTTTCTCTCTGCAATCTCAACTCTCTGGTTTCCATTCTTTTGTGCCATCTTTATCATTGTCAATACTTGCATGCCCATAATCTTGTCATCTTAATGCAACCATTTCTTTGTACTTTTATGCACCATGCAACATCAATTCACATCTCTTTACCTTTCCAATTTTATGTGCCCTTCTAATTTGTTCGAGTGAACCCACTCTTAGCCCATTGATTGGTCTCTTTACAAGAAAGATCTCCAAATGCGCTTTCAACATTCATGTCTATGCGAATTGAAAATTTGCAACTCAGTTTTACTGTTCCATGGCCTTTAATTATTGCATATTATGATTTTTAACTCATGAAAATATATAATTTCATGGATATATAATCTCATGGATATATACATATTTCAATATAACCCAACAGTTAAATCAACATCTGCGGAATTCATTTTCCTTTTGTAACCATAAAAAAATGTCAGCCTTATTGCATATTACTTACAATGTCACACTCAAACTTTTATCGCACCCTCTTACCACTTGAATCCATGCGAACTCCATTGTTTGGGTTGCAAAACCATTTACGGTTATGCTGCACTACTGACTCACGGTTATTCACTTATCCATCTCCTGGTTCCAAGTAGAATGGTTTCTAAGTATCTAACGCTCTTGTTGCATCTACCCTTGCTTAATTTACCATGCTTTCGCTATGTCTTTGCTCACATCTTCATCTACAAAAGTTAAAAAAAACAGAACTCTGTTGATCTCACATCATAAAATAAAAGTGAACCGCTACTTTTTTTTCAGTTTTCAAGTGATCACATCTAAGTAGTTTGTCTAGAAAATCAACTGCTTCCAGAATACTTAGATGTTGTTTGTCAGCATTAATGAATTTTGACCACGCTATTTGCTATGCCTTCCAACAAGTGCTTCTAGATAAATTCCATTCACCCAACAACAGAACATAGCTTCTTCTTCTTCTTTTTTAATTCCTTTACAATTCATTTGAAATTCCAATCGAATTCTGTAGATAATTCTTGCAACCTTATCACCTTTGAGATGCAGGGTCAAATGCATAGAGGAATTGACCTCTTCAGCATCGATTATCGAGAAACCAGATCCATTTCAGAGAGAGAGATCATTGTAATGCAAAGTCACGCTGATCATTTTTATGTTGCCTTCCTTAATTGGTTGCATTACAACTCATACACAGAGCTTGTCGTATTCAAAGTCACCCAATTACTTCGATGAAATCTTACCTTGAGTGTTGGCTGCACATCGACCTGCAGGAACGCAGAACCGATCTCTGTTGATGTTGATCTCTTTAGCCACGTTCTGGGCATTGGTGCCAATTACACCATTCACCATCTACAATCAGTTAAGCATGGATTATACTATTCAACAATTCCAGCAATCCTTCATAAATAACTCTACTTGGTTGTAGCTCCACAGCCTCCATCGATTGATACAGGGTCACGAACTCATCGAAATTCATAGACCCATCGCCCTTGACGTCCATGGTTTGAACGAGCACCGTTTCAGCATGCGTTGGCTACCAACATCTCTCCACGCATTCATGCAACAACAATTTACTTACATCAATAAGAAATGGTGTTGAATCTTCAATGATCAATGCACTCGATCATCCAATAATTCATTGCGCTCCAATCAAATCCCCTCCATCGCTCTGCGTTGTCAAACATGAAATCTGTCCAAATAAACACAAAAAATAATTTTTTTTCGAGATTGAAACTCAATGCCATTACCATTTACCATTCTCAGCAAAGTAATCAAAACCAAACTCTGCGTTATGGCTTTGGGCACTGGTATGATACATTACGATCAATGCATCATGCTTCAACGTTGTGCAGGTTCACCCAATGTCATGTGGTTGTCACTTAAGCTTCAATCTCACTGTAATATACCTTAAATCCACTGCAACGTCCCTTGACTATTCTCGAATGTGTCGACACCCTTGGAGCGTTTACTATTGCTCTTCTTCACAATGTTTCACCCATAGGTGTAGTCTCCTTCGATTCCAATACCCAGCCATGGTGTTTGAGCTGCTTTCTCCTCTTTGCTGCATGTGCACAACTCCATGAACCGATTATAATCCACATTCTATTGCTCCATACTCAGCTCCGCCTGCAAGCTAGTAGTTTGCTACACTATTTCATGTGTTATCCAGCTACGGGGATGCACTACCACAGTTTTTCCATTAAATACCTGCGTTCAAGCTTATTTAACTAACAACACATGCATTAACATCCATATAAATTGTAGACTTAAACGAAAAAGTATAATATATCGATCAAGTCTCTCCCAAGCTCTCGCAGGAAATCGTTTCCGGCTTTGATACCAAATGATGCAGAGATTATGATATAAAATAGATCCGAGCATATAAAACACACACTCCTTCACATAGCATGAAAACTCTCAATTTTTCTTCATTAAAACCACAAAAATATTCAGCTAAAAAAATACATATGAAGGAAGGAGAACCATTGAAATGAAATACTGATATAAAAACATAAAAAACTCTTTGGCCAAATATTACATTGGGCGGCCTCTTGGCTCTCGGCCCTTCAAACCATCTCTCACTCTCACTGTACTCCTTACTACTCTTAGTTGTCTTTCATCATCACAAAACCCTCCTATATATACATAAATAATGAATTTATTTCACTCCATAAATTCCTCCACATAAATCTCAACTACAAATCTAATTTGGATTTATTCTAGTTTTGGACTCAACAAAATCCCGTATACGGAATTCCTACTCCCTAGATTATCTACCTAATTCCATTCCACCCATATCCTTTAATTATTAAAGAATATATATACAACAATTCTCACCTTTACATTTTTCTCCTAATTTATTAAAAATAAGCAATTTAATTAATAAAATAATTAAAATATCTCACCCCCTTTATTACATAATTAAATAATGAAAATTTGGCTTGGATGCTCCTGCATCATCCCAGGCCTCTTTCCCTTCCAAGGGTGCCTTATCTCCCTCCCCCATGGTTTTCTGCTCTATTTGCAACTCTGTTGGAGTTTCTTGTAGAAAAAATTGTTTTTCCTATAGCAAACCCTCCTTTGCGTTTTGCTCCTTCTTTTGTGCCTCTTGAGAGACTGTGGGGGTTGGTACATGTTTAATGTATGTCAGCCTTGAAGAATGTCTCCTTCTATAGGTCACAGGTGTCCTCTCAGGTGAGGTGCTCTCTTGAAATTTCCCTTCTTCTAAGCTTACCTCCTCTTCCTTTTTGGGTGACTCCTCAATTGTCATAGGGATTTTTGTTGGAGTCTGTGGCTTCCCTTGCTTTACCCTAACACTCTTTCTAGTTTTGAAGTACATGGGGTTTTGTCTTTTTCTTTTGGCCTCCACTGGTGTGCTTAAAGTGGCTAAGGTAGTAGCCACTTCTTTCTCTGATATTTCTGGTGAAATGATGATCCGTTGGGGAATGTATCAATGCCCTGCATGGGGTCTAATGTATCTTCCTCCCATGTCTCTTCTTCCTTCTTCTCTTTTGATTCTTCCTCATATTTTTCATCTTCCTCTTTTTCTTCTTCTTTCCCTTCATTTTCTTATAGTGTTTCCATGTTTTTTGCTTCAGTCTCCATCTCTTCCTCTTCTTCTTCTTCTCCTTTTGTCTCTTCGGTCTCCACTCCTTCTTCTCCCATTATCCTCCCTCCAAGACTAGAGGCAAGGGTTTTTCCATTTTGTGTACCTATGAATGCTTCCCTATACATATCTATAAAATTGTACCAAGATACATGGGTGTTCAATCTATTTAGAGAATATCATATTATAATATTGATGAGGCCATGGTGATCTAAGTGTTGGTACTTTCTCTCCCTCACCTTTTGTCTCATGTCCCTAATTGAATGTATGAGGAATTAGGGAATGTTCAGTCTTTTTTCTAGAGGGAAATCTCCTTGGAACCTAAGCTCATTCAAAAGTTTGAAGTGGTATCCATAAACCACACCGAGTCTTCACTCACAAGAAATGTATTTCATTATGTGAAATTTTACTTCATCCCAAGGGTATGGAAGGCTTTCTATTCTCACTCCATTTTTTTCCTCAATGAATTCTTCATTTGGTAGAAAGAAGCACTTTTTGGTTGCAGTGCTAGAGACCCTATCTTCTCTATTCCACTTGACTCCAAGAGACAAAGTGTTCACTCTGCTAAGAAGTTGGTTGAATGGTTTTTTCTGAGAATATTGGTGATGTGTGGCCTTAGAGGTTATAAATTTACATAAACTCAGACTACCATGATTCTATTTCATCAACTAGCCTCTTAAACTCTTAATTACTATTGTGACTAGGTATAAATTTTAATGGAAAAAATTCACAATTTTGGTGAGGTGACATCCACTTACCTCTAACCTTTTGTGTTTCTTGCGTGGGAGATGGTGGTTTTAGGTGTGAATACCACTTGTGAGTGGCTCTCACTGCAATTCTAGGCACTGTTCAACCTTTTGTAAACTTTCCTGTAGCACAGGGTTTGAATGCAGACTTCGGCCTTAATGTGGAGTTCTTCGATGGATCTTGTCACCCTCCTTCTCTAATTTCTCTCGAAATTCTCAATGGAATGAGGAGAACGCACTAGAAAATTTGGTCCAATTTCCAACGGCCACTTCGTCATTATTTCGACACATAGTTGTCGCAAGAGTGACAATTCGAGGACGGACAAAACGTGGTTCGCCATGACATCACAATTTCAACGCCTTGACAAAGTGTCACAATACCGACACTTTTTCCATCGCTTCCAAACAAGCGTCGCTCTTCCGAAGTTTCCCAAACCGTCGCTCTTCCGACGTTTGTAAACTGTCGCAATTCCAACGAAATGTGGTCCAACATTTTGAATGTCGCTCTTCTGACGTTTTTAAACTGTCGCAATTCCGACGAAATGTGGTCTGACGTTTTTAACGTCGCTCTTCCGACGTTTTTATACTGTCGCTCTTCTGACGTTTTTAAGCTGTCGCAATTCCGACGCCGTACAAAAGTGTCGCAAGACTGACGATTTCTAGAAGCGTCGCAATACCGACGCATTCCAAAAGCATCGCAATACCGACGGACGTCACAAGATCGACAAAAATGGAAATCGTTCAAAACGTCGGAAGACCGACGCTTACAAAGCGTCGGTATACCGACGGCGAGTTCAA
Source organism: Pinus albicaulis (assembly GCA_034641835.2). Lineage (NCBI taxonomy): Eukaryota > Viridiplantae > Streptophyta > Pinopsida > Pinales > Pinaceae > Pinus > Pinus albicaulis. Next base: position 685,196,711 of record CM076579.1, read on the forward strand.
TTTTAAAAAAAAAAAATGAAACTTTAAAACATAACAATAAATATCCAATATTTGTTATGAATTGTGGGTGTTCCAATTTTTATGAACATAATTCGACCGTGAAATATTAATATAATAAACCACCCCGTAGCGCTTCGACTATAAACAATCATATAAACATGGCTCTGTATTTCAAAAAACAGGTTTAAAATAGAAACATGGAAACTTTTTTTTTTTCCAATTGTTATGAACATAATTCGACTGTGAAATATTAATATAATAAACCACCCCACAGCGCTTCAACTATAAACAATCATATAAACATGGCTCTGTATTTCAAAAAATAGGTTTAAAATAGAAACAGGGCAACATTTTTTTTCCAATTGTTATGGACATAATTCGACTGTGAAATATTAATATAATAAACCACCCTGCAACGCTTCGACTATAAACAATCATATAAACATGGCTTTGTAGTTCAAAAAACAGGTTTAAAATAGAAACAGGGCAATATTTTTTTTTTCTAAGTAAATTTAATCTATTAACAGTGGGAATAAAATTACAGCATGACCGAAGTCAAAAACATTGCCCAGACTTATGGAAAATTTGTCATCAAAAAATCAAAAAAGAAGACTGCCCTCATATGGGGAAACCAATCTTGAATGTTTACAAAATTCAAAAATATTACAGAGGTCTAGCACAGACGTAATATAAGCAAAAACATGCCGAATTAAGTGGGCCGCGAAGCAAGAAAACCAAATTAACCAAAGAGAACAAGCTACTCCTCCGGTGGTTCTTAGACGATTCGGCACCATCCTTCGGAAGGTCCAGGATCTCCAGGTGCTATCTCCACATTCACGCCACCGCTCCCCTCCTGAAGGCCCGAATGCTGGCTGACTTTTTCTAAGCTTAGACCCGCCGGATGGGTGCATTGTTCCTCCACTTGGGCCTCCTCATGGAAAACCACGGTGATTGAAGCTGTGATTCGTGGGCAGTTCAGAGAGAAATTAAAGGAAAAAATCGCAGTGCGCATCATGCGAGAAGGTGAAGTGGTGGGGAAATGAGGAGTAGGGGAGTCCATACGGTGGCCAGATCCTAGAACCTGACCCCGCCCACTTCTAGAGTCTGGATAGAAACCTGCGTAATAATCACTGGACTGGGAAGATGACTCGGTTGAGGGGCTGGAGGGAGCGCGCAGGGGTTGACCTCTAGTGCTCCCCCTGTGGCAACGCATCCTTTGACGCAGGCGAGGCATGGGTGCAGTCTTAGCAGTGGGCACAAGACGAGATGGAGAAGCAGGATTCCAATTGTTGGAACACCTAATCCTACATGGGTAGGTGTGGAATACGAAAAGTCACAATGGAGTCCAAGTGACCTTGGAATATGAAACCAAGAGTCACACCATTGTACTATAAATGTACATCTTTGTATAATGGAAAATAAGAAAGCCTCGCGCTTATCTTTCATTGTGTGTTGAGTCTCTTGTGTGTGTGTGTTCATATTCCTCATACACCATGTGTGTGCTTCAACATGGTGTTTAACATGGTATCAGAGCGGGCGATTGCTGGCCCTGCTCCAAATTGAGTGAGCCATTTGTGTTTATGGCCTGTGCATATCTGCAAAAATTCTTGACATTTTTGCAGCATTTAGAGACTTTCTGCAGCAGTCTTTTTGCCGCCATTCAGAGGTGTTTTGAAGAGGAGCAGCATTCAGTGATTTTGCAGCATTCAGAAATTTTATCTTAGAGAAGGAGCAGCATTCAAAATCCTTGGCAGCATTCAGAAATTTGTTTGGAGACGCAGCCTTGTGCATCTGAAGGTTTCCTCACTGCTTATTTTCCCATTGAAAAATCTCTGCATTTTAATTTCTGCACCATTTTGGAGCTGCTAGAAAAGTGTTTAAAATAATTTTCTGGAAAATTTCTGAGTTTTTCCATTGAATATTTTCTGCTGCTGGGCTATTGGAAAAGTTTCTGGGTTTTATTGGCAATCTGCTGTTGCATTTCAGTACTTGAAATTCTGAAATTTCCCTCATTTCTGCACTTTCTGCTGCTGCTGGATTTGTTCTGCTATACATTTGGAAAAAATTCTACTATTTTCAAAGTTGAAATTTCTGCTATTCCTGCTCTCTGCTCTCTATTCTTTGTTGTTTAAAAAATAAAAATAAAAATTTTGCAACAATTGGCCTCTCGGCCTTCTCATCCCACCACACTCCCACACCCTTACCATTCCCATAACTCCTCACACTCAACGCTCTCATCCTCACGGCGCACTCCTCCCAAATCCCATTCACTGCCCTACGGCAATCCCTAAGCTCCCTACACAACCCTCTTGCGCAGACCCATCTCCTCATGGACTACGCCTATCGAGCAACCTACAACTCTGGCCCCTCTCCCCTATCGAGCTACGTCCCTATCCACTACTCTAAACCCCGGCCACCTTGACATCTCATACCCGAAACTTACACCGCTCCACCTTATCGCTCCTCTCCCTCTCCCTTCTAACGTGACCCATCTCCCTTGGCATTCGGCCCTCACACGCTTCTACACAGTCCTACCGCTCCCCATTGCGGCTCCCTCTTCCCTTTGAAATCTGCTTCACGCCACTCCCATATGATGTACGCTTCCCTCACCTTGAATCGACCACTCCCATATGTTGTATGCTTCCCTTACCCCTTTTTTAATTTAAAAAAAAAATTATTTAAATATAACGCCCCTCCTTCTTAAATTAATTTCCCCCGTCCCAACTCCCCACACTCCCCAACGCATTCACTTTTTTTTTAATTTTTAAAATTTTCTTAATCCGCCCTCCCATTTAATACTACCCCTCATCCATTAATACCCCCCATCCTTTTTAAATTCATTAATAAATTTTTTAATATCCACCTTCCCCCCATTAATAAAACCCCCTCCCCCCATTAATAACCCCTCTATTTTTAAATTCGTTCTCTCCCTTATCTTATTAATCTTCCTTTTAATTTATTTAATTCCCTCCCCCACATTTTTTAATTAATTCCCATTTTTTAAAATCCCTCCCCTTTAATTAAATTCCCCTTTTTTTAAATTAATTCCTCATTCCCATTTTTATTTAATCCCAATTAATTTAATTTTTAATTAATTTAAAAAAAAAAAAAAAAAAAAACAGCAGAGAGAGAGGAGAGAGAAAATGACATGTGAAGCAAATGGACAGAAAACATAGAAGAGAAAAGAGAAGTCTTGCATTTAATGATTTGTGGCATTGACATGAGGGTGATTTTTTGAAGAATTTCACATTTGAAGACAAGTTTGCCATCATTGAAAACAGCTATTTGAAGAAGAAAATTCAACTACCTTAAAGGCCTCTTGCACAAGTGTTTTCAGTTGCACATTTACAACATATTTTGCAGAAATATTGTATTGAGTTGACATTGTATTGCTTCTTCATAGTTGCAATCAGTATTTGAGTTGTTGGAAAATTGTTGATATAAGTCATTGTTGATTTCCCTCCATCATTTGAGGAGCAGATTTTGTACTTTGAGATTTCCATAGTTGGAAATTCTTTTGAGTCATTTGTATTTCTTGTTGAATCACATTGTAAACGGGTGAATTTTCGGTTGAAGCCGACACCCTTTCATTTTTTGAGCCTAAGTTGTCAAAATGGCTAAAATCAATGAGGCATTAGTGTTGTTGAATAGCCTCATTCATTCAAATGTTGATGATATGATAAAAATGAGCAAGGATGCTCTTTGTAACATTCAGATTTGTTTACAAGATGCACAAGAAAAGATTGAGTTTTTGCAGTTGGAATCTCGGCTCCAACAAGAAGAACTTCAGCAAAAGATTCACCATTCTGAACCTGTTTCTGTTCAGAAGATTGAGAAGGAATCTCATCAGAAAAAAGAAGATAAATTTCCAGATGATTCCCATTCAGTTCCTTGTACTAGAGCAGATGTACATGCAGATGCAGCAGCTCAACCTGCACTTCCTAAGCCCATCATCAGACCTTGGGAAGAGCTTGTCCATAACAAGCACCGAACTGGTCTCGGATATGACAAGAATGTGTCCTTTCATATTCCAGACTACACCAAGCCCATCATATTTCAGAGTGCCAGATTCATGTATGATAGTTCACCTGCAGTTGTTCCAGATGTTGTTCCACTTCCACAACAGATTCAGAAATGCCAACACTGTGATCGAGTTGGCCATATGAAAGATCACTGTTTTGATCTTCATCCATGCAAGCATTGTGGTTGGCACACCCATTCTTCAGACGGATGCTTCAGACACAAGCCTCCTGCAAGAACCAAGATTCATCTTGGATGGATCGCTTCTTGGCAATGGGCATCAGCAGCCAAGAAGATGTTTAAGTCGCATGTCAGAACATGTTCATGCATATTGAACAAACTTGCAGTTGAGTTTTCGCCATCATCTCACCTTGTCCCTGACAGGGGGGGAAATGGTGGTCATTTACAAGCTTCGACGAAAAATCAAGCGAGCCTGAGCCACAATCTCTCATTCCATGTTCAGAGTTGTAGCCAGTAGTTCAAGCGAGCCTGAGCCACAATTCGTCATTCCGGATTCAGAGATGTAGCCAGAGACATGGATGCCCATGAGCATGCCTTCGGTTGGTGGACAACCTTAAACCATCATCTTTGGTTGGTGGATAACCTAAAACCATCACAAGGTAGTAGACCTCCCTTCTTTTAGGTCGAAGGTCTCCCTTTCATATATGAGGAACACTTCCTCTAGCAGAAGCCTTCAGCTTCTTGCCAGCTTTGGTTGAGTTCCAGGAAATGCTTCAAGCATTCCAGAGTTGTTGGTAATCCTAAAACCATCACAGGTAGTAGACCTCCCTTCTTTTAGGTTGAAGGTCTCCTTTTTTTATGAGGGACAATTCCTCTACCAGAAGCTTTCAGCTTCTTGCCAGTTTTGGAAGAGTTCCGGAAACTACAACAAGTATTGCGTTCCAGTGTTGGTGGTCATCCTTAAACCACCTCTTTTTGCCAACAATTCAGAGAGTTGATTCAGCCCAAGTGCTGCCATGTATACTTTGCAGATTTGTATTAAAAATCTCTTCTTGCACTCACACATACCTCTTCGGATTAAGGGGAAAATGTTGGAACACCTAATCCTCCATGGGTAGGTGTGGAATGCGAAAAGTCACAATGGAGTCCAAGTGACCTTGGAATATGAAACCAAGAGTCACACCATTGTACTATAAATGTGCATCTTTGTATAATGGAAAATAAGAAAGCCTCACGCTTATCTTTCATTGTGTGTTGAGTCTCTTGTGTGTGTGTGTTCATCTTCCTCATACACCATGTGTGTGCTTCAACATGGTGTTTAACACCAATAAACCGAGGAAGACAGACACAAACCAGACTGAGAGAAATGCAGATTTGCACCAAGGTCTAAGCAACAGTTCAACTGGATTCTCCTTCTCGTCACAATGAGTTGGTAGTGTAACCCAGCAACCGGAGAGCATCTGCAAGTCAATGGTTGCAGCTCGTCTGAAAAACCATAGCGAAATGCCATTTTATCGACCCGACTGCAATGGCATCGAAGAACGCCCGTCATAAATCTCTCATTGATGAGAGCCGAAGGCCAGACCATATTGGAGCATGCGGAATCGCTAACAGGAGTGGAGGTCCGATCTTGAACAATGTTAAAACTTAATGCGATTGATGTGAAAACCTTGGAACTTAAATATCGGCTGATTGAATAGCGTTAAAACTTAATACGATTGATATGAAATCACCACATCCATGTCCCATCGCCTTAAACGCCATTGAATGCACCTGCATCTGGGAACAGGGCAACTTTTGATTGAGGACATGTGGCAGAAATTGATTGGAGCGGATCTTTGTTTGGGCCACTCACGTAGTGGAAATCCGGACCCGAAAAATATTAGGGCGAATTTGATAAGAAATCGTGCCACACTTTCCGTACGGGCCAAACTTCAACTTCGAATTCGAAAAGATTAGGGCAACTATCTGGTTTTCGCGCGTCAAATTGGCCGACGTCAAATAGGCTATTTTGGAACGCAAATTTGGTTTGAATTATGGTTTATCACCGTTTGAAGTCCGGTGGTTCCACGACTAAAGGGTTCGTTTGAAGTTTTGACAAAGGTTTTGTTATATGTTTTATATAACGCGTGGTGGAATAGTTTTATTGTTTGTTAAGGTCCCACACAATGATCAAATTTGACAAGGTGTCCTAATTTCAATTAGAAGGGCATACATTCATGTCGCCCTTCCATAATGAAAGCTTTAAAAATTCAATTTTACCACAATAAATTATTTTTACATTTCATTTTCACAAAGACAAAACCATCAATCTTTACATTAATAAAAGACCGTTACATATACAACAATGAAGAAGGCTACATCTTTCATTGCTTAAATATTTCATTGGCAATGTCAACATAAGTCTTGCAGACACTATTATAATAATTTGGATACATACCACTGGGATATAGGAGATTCTTATGTGTCAGATTGTGTAATGCAATTTTGACTTTGTCTCATAAGGAGCAGCAGCATGGAGGTCTAGATTTTTCTTATAGAACTCTTTTATTATTATTTGAAACATTGTTTATAGATATGAATACAACAATGAAATTATGAGCATGGTGGACAATTAGTCAAGTTCATGCTGCCAAACCATGATGATGTAAGTTTGGAATTTAACATTTTTACATGTTAAAGACAAATAGTCAAAATCACTGACAACTTAGTATGCCATAATTAATAATCATTCCTTGTTCACTTTTGTTAATAGGTTTTTATCACATGATGATCTTCTTCTCCTGCATTTACTTGTATTGAAGATCACTATTCTAGGAATAAGGAGTTATTTTCTCCAAAAATAACTCCTAGCCAAACATTGACAATGCATCAAGGATATTTTTCTATGCTTCATAAGTATATGTTCTACTTCTAAATCATGTTCTGAAATGGTTGTTTTGCTAGAAATTATTCACCAGCTTGGTTTCATACCAAAGTCTTTTTCTCATTTTCAGCATCTAATACATGAAAAAGATAATGGTTTAAAACAACATAAATATTTGAAATTTTGCAAGAATTGTCTCGCACACTTTGAATATGAATTTTGAAGTCAAGTGCATGATGTTGTACAGGATCAAGTGTCATTTTGAATACCAAATGTTTCACAAGAAACTTCTCAACATGCTACCCTACAGTAAGGATTAAATGACAATATTGCATCAACTATTTCCATAATAAAAGTGCACCTCATCCATAAGACTAAAAAACTACAAATGTTGTAGATCTAACAGGACCACACAATCAAATGTATTCCACAAGGCCAATACTATATGAAAAATGAAAAGGAGTTTGCAACCAAAAATACCTTAGGAAACTAATTCAATTATATACACCAAACCATCAGCAAAAAGGAAAACCAGCCTACTCAAAAAGCAAGCGTTTACCTCCTTTGACAAAATTTTGAGTTCCGAAATAAGGGCCTTTATTGTCTTATCAATGCCCCTAGTAATTTGAACGGTGTTTGCACCTGCTGCAACAACCTAAACAAAAAGGTTTCATTTCAAATTATTTTCCACAAATTTAGGATACAACCATTGTCAATTTTGTATTTCCTAACAAGCTCATAAATTTTGACAAAAGAACCAAAATTTTTTACTACCTGATAGCAAATTTTTCACTCAAAAACTATCTTAGACTCAATAAGCCCAACCCAAAACTAAAAAACCAAACACCATAAGACCCTACAAAAATGAATAGATGATCTTAATCCAGTACTATCGACAAAGAGTTACCTTTACACCCTCACTTATTAAAACCTCGTGCAAGAACAACATGTTGTGGTTCCATCCCTGTGCCTAAATCATTTGTCTTTTCCGCGGATTGCCTTACTAACTTGGCCCCAATATTTTCAACTAGGTCCTCTAATTCAACCAATAAAAAGGCCAAAACCATAGCATCGAGATACATTTCATTACACTATCAATAATAGTAAAATTTGACTCAACCATAACCCTTTCCTTTTATTGTTGTGAAAAGCTTTATGCATTACTCTAATGTGGGTAGTCCATAGGCCAAGTAGACCACTGGGTAACAAATATGTTTCCTTTCACCTTTGATTTTTCAAATTATGCCTACCAAATCTTAGACATTTAAGAGGGGGAACTAATACAAAGTTAAAAATAAAACCAGAGCACACATCTACAAACTACCTCCTTAGCTACTCTCACACCATCATTAACTATTTTCAGAGATCCATGCTTGCTCTCCAAGACAACATTTTTCCCTTTGCCCAAGGGTGACTCCAACAGGATCAGCAAGTTTGTTCACATCGCCTGCAAGACAAATTGACAATGTTTTCAGTAAGTGTGCAATTGAATGCCAGACCATATGCCAAAACAACCCTCCATGAAAAATTAAAATAACACATTAAAATCGAATATAAGTGGACAAGGAAAGATCCATCACAGTGAAGTTTCACGTGCAGGTGACCTTCCTTTAAACATAATTTTTCTCTCGACCTCGCAATTTTTTTGTCAACGAGTCATCCTTGTTGAAGTACAACTCCTTTTCCATAGCTCTTGTATTAACTACCTTCTCCGTCTTTAATCTCGCAGTCCCTCTTCTACTGAGCGATTAAAGGAAATGGTGAAAAAACCGAAAGAGAAGACAATCGTTCGCCATAATTATCAAACATTGCACCCAACTTCTTCCCCTTTCCATTGTTACCCAATGAGGTAGATGGTATAATTGTTGTCATACTCCATTCAAACATGGCAGGCCATCTTCTTATCCTCGAATATAGAATTATCTATTCTTCATATTAGTATGAACCTTTAAAAACATGACTCCCATTGCTAAAAACCACTTTTAAGTTGTAACAGGCAAACTAAACAACTATCGCAACTTTTGGCAACTTCTAGAGCATTAAGAGAGAAACAACCAAAATCCTCATTTTAATGAGACCGGAATATATATTTGCATTAAGATAATAGAAAGAAATCACGACTATATTAAGGCCAACACAAAACAATCTTTAACTAGTCTCTCTCACGGCCTTCAGGTTGCCATGCTAGAGGTTGCATATTTTTAATTTAAATTCTTGACCTCTCGTGCCCATATATGAATGCATCCAATGGGATATATACATCAAATACTCCTTTATATCCCCAAAAACAAATTCCCTACTACAAGAGCACCAGTATTGATGGATCACCCCACACCATCCCCCCACTAGAAACGGTGAAAAAGGAAACCCGAGAAAACTTCTGAAATATCTCAAGATGACTATATGGGTGGTTCTTATGAATCAACCAACCATGCAAAACATGCTCATCAATCCAATCCATGAGTATTATGTGACGATATTCAAGTAGGCACTGAATTGGATTTCTGAAGCTATGTTAGAGAAACCCTAAAATCTCACTGAAAAAATAAAAATATACAGCAACAAAGATGATCACACTCTAGGTAGCCCTGGAGGCTATTTGGGGGTGATGAGTCCAATAGGTCTCAATGAACTATTTCCCTCACCGAGGAATACTATTGCAATGGAATTTGATACTATTTTGGATGTTGAATTCCACGATCCTAATCGAAACCAAGACTTTCACTCTCCAAAGATCGTTCGTCAAAAGAGGGTGCCATAGTCATTCATGCGTGCAGAGAGGGTGAATTGCAAGCATTGCAACAGGAGGTGTTGTTTTTGTTGCATTGGCCACTAGATTGTTTGTCTGTTTCTGTTACAAGCGCATAGTATTGAAAAGGACAGAAAAATTTAGTTCATATATTGTGAAATTTCCTTGGAAATTCACCTACAAAGAGCTCAATAATGCTACGAAAGACTTTTTTTGAATGTGATTGATAATCGATAATTGCAAGCAAGGGTAATCTCCTTGTGAAACCCAAATTTCTGAGCATTTTATAAAACCTGATGACAGAGTCATTGTAATGAACAAGCACCTAGGTCCATATTACGTCCAAATCTACCAAGCACCAAGATCTATAAAAAAAAATCCACAGTATCTGCGAACTAAGAAGAAGAGGCAGAAAATGTATTCTGCTTACTTGTTCGAATAGTGGTTGGGGTTTATGTCACGAAAAAAAATTGACAGAGCCCATGTAGCATTTCTTATCATTGAAATTTTGGCAGTATCATTCAACTGGGCAAGCACCTGCCTCAGAGCTCCGTGACTGAGGGCAAGATCCCTAAATGTTGCAGAGTCTCCAACAATATTTCCCAAAGCCCAAACAACCTTACACGAACACCAGCTGAACTCAAAGTTGGGTACTAGTTTTTAAAATCAAATTCCAAAATTACGTACATATAAATATAGTTGGGAAGAATAATTTTATGCCTCTAAAATAAACGTGCTAACGTTCTCGAACATTATCATTCCCGCAGGTAAGAAGTTCCACAAATATAGGCAAGGCTCGTAATCAATCACAACCTTTTTCTCAGAGGTTCCCGAGACTATATTAGTCAAAGCCAAAGTGCTTCAAACCGCATTATCAATCACAAGGTATCACCATCAAAGCTATAATTTTAAGATAACAATCTATCTACCATTGAAACTATACCTTGAAAATAGATACACCTAGTGATATAGACACCTAGTGAGAGTAGAGGTTAGGAAATTATAATAATAATTATTACAAGATATCACCTTACAAAGCGCTTATTGTTCATTGTCTACCGTAACTATAATTTGAAGAAGACACACTTAGTGATATAGACACCACTATGAGAGCAGAGGTTATGAAATTATAATGAAAATTATTTCAAGATATCATATTACTCATAGTACAGTTAATTGTTTATTGTTTGGTGTAATAATTGTTTATTATTTATAAACAAAATCAAACATATTATGAGGGACGATGATGAAATTGACAACGGTCTTATAAAAAACCATAACGGGCACATCCCCTGGCAAGATAGACTCTGCATAAGAAAGAAAGAAAAAAGAAGTGATTACTTATAGGATCATAGGCTTCCTGAAGAACAAAATCCAGAGCAGCATCTGTAACCCCTAAAGCAACACCTCTCTTTGCAAGACGAATCGCTACATCTTTCATATGTAGTCTAGCAAATTTTCTAAGCTCATCATGAGAAAGAGGATCAAATACAACTATCTCATCAAGTATATTCAATAGCTCTGGCCTGAAATGTTTTCTAACCTGAAAAAATATTCAAAGGCATGTCAAAACACTGTAGCCAACTTCGTGATAAAATTATATGAAAAATATGCATACACAGAGTCTAGGAGAATGAAACGGCAGGTGTAATGGAAGTTGCCAAAATGCAGCAACTAAAATGATAGGTGTATTGGTAGCTGCAGAAATGCAGCTACTAAAACGGCCGGTCTATCGACGGTTGCAGGTGTGTGGATTGTTGCTGGTATTTTTACACCGATTCCATGGAAATATACCAGAAACCAATGGTATGTCAAACCTAGAAGGTAACCCGAGAGACTGTGACCGTCAGATTAAACAAGTAACAGGTGTCGTGCCTAGATAAGAAGTGATGACGAAAAAAAAATGATCTCTTTCATAACAGAAGGCCTATCAGCCTAAATATATAGGACATGTGGCACTCCATGATAAAGACACATGGTGTGTGGATTTGAGTTTTTCAGGTGGTCAAGTGGGCCAAAAATAGGTGAAATGTGGCACCACCTAGAGATTGACATGCTCAAACAACGAGGTGATGCAGGAATGACATGAGGGAGAAAATATCAGAAAAGCCCCAAATCTAGAGAACTGAAGCTCATCACCAACCTGAGATTGACAACTTTACATGATGTAACCTATGAAATCATAAATAGAGAAATCATAGTAACAATAAAGTAACCTATGTAAAAATAAAGTCGAATTCATCCCGGGAGTGGTAATGGGAGAAATCATAGTGAACAATCGGAAACATGCAGAGTTTCTTACAATCAAATAGATGAAAAAACACATAAAAAAAACGTAGATAATAATCATGAACAAGCTTAATATTGAATTATGAACTGCAAAGGTACTTACAAAATGTGACATTACGAACTTGGTCAAGCGCACAAGCAAAAATATCCTGGACATGACCCTGGTTGAAGCAAGAGGATTTGTACCGCACTGCAAATTCAAATCAAAATCCATCATTATCTATACAATAAATATATGCTACTTGATGTAGTATTTTTTACTCAAGATGCATTCTATGATACTCTGAAACATAAGGGTTAAAATGTGTCAAAACATACCGCAATAAGCTCCTCTTCGTTTCAATAAACATTTATTGGAGTCGCATGAACTTGGAACAAGCCTCATCATCTAAAAGAGAAACTAAGTCAACAAGGATTCTTTGTTGCTACGCCGGGATCGAGGGAGGTTTGCTCCAAGATTAAATCGCTCCAATAAATTATTCTCTACTAAACAACACAACCACATGAAGGTGGAAGTCTATGGCCCCCCCCCCCCCCCCCCCCACTCACATCACTCTCAATTCCCCAATACCCAATCTATATTTCATTTTTTACTTTCATGAGCATAAAAAAAAATATTCAATAACTATTAAAAAAACAATTCAACAAAAAGTATGCAAGGAAACATTGCAATTAATGCTTGACATAAAAATAGTATGATAAATGATTTTTTATATAACGCAAAAAACGTTCCAAGTATGGTAACGTTTGTCTTATAATAATACAATATTTTACATTATCAAATTTTCTTTTTCTTCTTCTTATTTCTAAAGCTCCTAATTACATCATCAACATCATCGTGCTCTGCTCTTGTTTCATGCCTTTCGACCCGCACTGCTGACCTAGTTGCGTAGTCACGATGTCTGGGCTCATCCAGTGACGGGTCATCGCCTACAAAAACAGATAATATTAAATTTTAATTGTCAGCTTTTAAATATCATTGAACTAGTTCGGTAATATTAATAAAAAAAATTGCAATGAGATTATTTACCTAGTGCACTGGTTGTCGCCGTTGGGACTGTTGCCCTGTCTTCCTCTCTGGTGGTAAGATCCTCAAGGGAAACATTCTCTCTCATTTAAACAAAAAATTTTATAAGGAAAACCATCAAGGTATAATTAGAAAAAATTATAAGTGGAAATTAATTATCTTCACGGCCCTCACCGATAGTAGCATTGTCGGCCTGGTCCCCACTACAATGATCAGGTTGCATGTGAGGATCATCTACATCTGGCTCTAAAACTGGGTTATTTGCCCATCGGTAGTGTTTCTCCCCTGATTTAAACAAAGTTGTTAGACATTAAATTTATGGACGAAAACAAACATATTGAAAGGTTAATGTTTTACCTTATCAGGCATTATGGATCTTGGGACCTGCCCCAAGCTTCCCACATTCAACCTCGCTTGATAGCCGAAATGGAAAGCGATATTTTTATCTTCCTCCCGAGTTTCCGTTCCAAAGTCATCACCCTACATTACATATGATTGTGTACTTTTAATGTTATTTTATGGGATTACAAAACTGTTGGAAGGCAATACAATTAATTATAAGATGTTTAGCTACTTACAATTCGTGTGGCTAATTTCAAGTAGCCGCCCTGGCCTAGCTTGTGATGGCCCTTTTTTTCAATCCTAGCTTTGGTTGCCTTCAAGGTGTCAGGCAACCTAGCATCAGAATATTGAAGTCAGATATGACGTAGCACACTTTTATTTTAGACATAGAGAAAATTAAAGCTATTGAATTAAATTTGTAATTTACCTTGCGGGTCCAGTTGGCATTTTTCCTTCTTTCTTTGCCCTTTTCTCTTTTCCGTCATGGATGAGTGCTCTCCACTCACTCTCTGGAACTGTGAGAGGATGCTCATATCTAGGGTTAAATTACAATTGCGTCCTATAGGTGTCCCTGGTATATTTCAAATATTTTCCGGCTACCTGAGCCATCGTTGTTTTGTCAAATGTGCCGACCCCAAAAAGGGCTTCTAGATAATCTAGAAGTTATTTTTTCAGGTTGGAATTCTGGGAATTCAACCTTGTGCATATGGTTGGGCCAAAAATTACCAACTCATGGCTCTCCAAAAACCTATAGAACTCATTGTTTCCTACACAGAAAAAAAAAAATATTATCATTAATTTAAAAATAAAAATCATGATAAATATGTTTTAGATACAGTACATGAAATAGTTAAAATATTAAAATTTACCTGGGAGTTGTACATGATTTATAGGGACACCTTCATCGTTCACCAATAACGTGCCATTAATGGTCCCTGTGGAGCTGACACGTGTAGCTCCAGGAAACGCAATAATGTAGTTGGCAATATCAGCCTCATCACTGCCAACACATTCAGCGGTTGGATGGGTGTCTGCTTGGGTAGGTTGTGTTTCTTGGCTGGCACCTAAAGGAGTAGAAGGTGTACGAGAGGGTTTCTGGGCAATCTCTTGCCCTTGTGTCCCACTACCACCAACACCGGGTTCAGCAAGTGCTAGAAAATGCTACATACAAAAGAACTTTTTGTTAGTTTAGTCAATGTAAAAATTAAAAATCAAACTATCACAATTCATCTCATGCAGAACAAAAAAAATATCCTTTTGACTTTTTATTATTACCTGATATGTTTCTAGCTGGCTCATAAGTTGTTTTATCCTCTCTTCTGTTTCAGGTGTTTGAGTCGCGTCTATCAAAGTATTAAATTTCGATCTTGCATCTCGTGCCTTTTTTCGCAACAAGAGCGCTGGAGATAGGGATGAAGAAAGCTCTTCCTCATAAAGGGAGTCATCAGGCGTACCATGGCTAGGTGTCTGCAAATTTGAACAAAATTAATATTATTTCAATTATGTAAATAACTAAAATACCTGAAGATAGAGCAATGCTAGCACTTTACATGTTCTTTTGCTAGCCTCTTTCCGCGATCATCCCATCTCGGGTTTGTTCCTATACTGCCCTAATCAGTCTGCCACATTGCAATAAAATTATAAATGTAAAAACTTGAAAACAATATCTAACTTGAAAACACAAAATGAAAACTGAAATAATTTCTAATAAGACACCGGAAGACAGAGTTAGAGTTTCAAATATGCCTTGCATTGAATTCAGTCCTGGAAACATGTCATTACACATTAAGGCACCCAAACAAGAGACGAGTTGACAATGAAGACCTTATTGAATATACTGTTGGAGCAACTTCTAGTAAACTTGTTGTGAATACCTTGAGGATATTTTTGGAGCAACATTGTTGAAGCTGATGGTATAGCATTGTTGGAGACGATCTTGAAGGGCCTTGAAGTGAAGCTTTTGGAGCAACTATTGAAAAATCCTTAGAGCATTTAAGTAAGGCACTTTCTATCTTCCATCACCTTTTTCCTTTCAATATCCTTTAAACGATTTTGTTGATATTTAATGTTTTAAATAACGTTATAATTCCTTGATTATATGTGTTTGGGGACTTTCCCTTTGAAATTACCCAAAAATACCCTGGCAATTTTATCTTCAGGATGTATGTCTGACCCTATTGTTCAATATTTTGATTGATAGTATTAAACATAGAGATTTAGGGGGCTATTGACTTGGTTTGGTTGGGCCATTATATCCCTAACATCTACTAGGGAGAACCCCCCTTGAGTTGGAGGAGAGCTAGCCCAAAGTGAAAAGAGGTTGGTGAGGTGACAATGGGGCTATTGAATTACACATGGTATCACACTTTAGCTTTAGGACTTTATCTTGAGAAGTGCGATATTTTGCTATATCAATTCTCAAATTGTTTACAACACTATTGTTAAGAACTAACAAGAAGTGATGTTGAGGCGTTTTTGGGTATAAGAAACAATACCATTTAAAAACTATGGTTCTCAGTCCTTGGCATTCCTTCACTTGGGCCTAGGGGCACACAAGAATAATTTCACACTAAACCATGCAAAATTAAAAGTAACTTAACATATCCATAAAGTAATAATAATCATAATTCCTAATTTCCTATTGTACGATATAATGCAAATTATTCAAACATGAAGCAATGAAGACATGCAATGTCTGAATTTCAATATTGATTAACCAATACAAGAAGTTAGAAACTACAACTTTGATTCAATACTCTGTGTCCTAACTCTAGGAAGGAATCTAGTTTGTAGTACAGAACATGCATCGTGTATTATCAATTCTTAATTGACAACAACTAAAGGTCATCTACCTCATCAATTCCTTCCCATTTGTGTTTTTATGTTATATTCCTTATAAAAGTGTCAAATTTCTCTCAAAGTAAGCAACCACTGAATAAAATAAAAAATAGTTGAGATATGATTGAGAAATGGTCATTTATTTCTTGAAAGGATCTTCACAATTTCTTTGGTTGTTTTTCATCTCAAGAAACAAGAAATGACCTAAGAAACTATCGTGATGTAATATACGAAACAACATGGTGCAATGGCCATTTTCAAAGCCAAATGATGTCCATTGAGGACATGGCCTTTATTTGGTTCCTGTTTCATAGGAGTTTCGGGTAGAAATGGAACTTTGTTGTACCATTTCCAGTAGTAAAAAGGGAAAACCTTATTTTTCCGTGGGAAATAATTTACCTTTCCTTTTTCAAGATAATCTAAATCACAAAAAATATGAACTATACTGCACACATTCTTGGATAATGTGAAAGTGGAAAAGGAATACCCTACACAAGTGATGCACACATGTACACTTGAACACTAATATATTTTTGTAGTTGAAATGCAATGCTTGTTTTCATTTAAATGTAGGGTTTTTAAAACAGGGAGAAATAATGGCTGCCAATTTAATAAGCGTTTCTTTGGGAAAAATTTAAATCTTGTATTGGGTGATGAAGATAATAGAGGGTATTGAATCTTGATTCTTGACATTGTGTTTAACTTGAATAACTCAAATGATTATAAATACCAGTGGATGAGTTCTTTTTTTCAAGTATGTCACTCAAAACTCTTATGTCAAAGCATTGTATGATGGCTAGCATTTGCTTGTTTCCCTTTCTTCAGTTCAATGTAAAATGTATATTAATATATTGGAGCACGAATGATAACTACAATTGTTTGCTCTGCAGTATATCCAGCCCCAAGATTATGAAAATTTTTCTCAAGTGGAGCTATTGGTTATTGATGAAGCAGCTGCAATTCCATTGCCTGTTGTAAAGGCTCTGCTCGGGCCATATTTAGTGTTTCTGTGCTCTACTGTAAATGGGTAATAATTATAAATGATCCAACCACAATCACAGATTTTGTAACCATTCAGTTTCCATGGATAGTGATGATGATATTAACCCTATATATCAGTGACCTATATCTATATGAGAATGATCTCAACATTGACTTTGATATGGTTGTATGGATGTGACCTTTGGTATGTCATCAGAAAATCCCCAAATCTGGAGAACTAAAGCTCATCACTTTTGATCTGGAGTACTACCCTTGTGATAAAGTTGATGACTTTCGATCTCCCATTCTCTACCACTTTGCACTTCACCTTCAATATAAATCAGACCAAGGGCAATCTGTTACTGGGTGTTGAGATGGATGAGTTTGTCGAACTAAAATCCATAGCTTAAACTTCATGAAACTGGTGGAGTCAAATTCATGCAAGCACAAACACATCTTACACATCCTCTTTGAAACTCATCTGAAAGAACATTGGAAGACATCTAGAGAGAACCCTATAGCCTAACACAATCCAATGGAATTGACCAAAAAAACCCAAATAGAGTCAACCCTACTACAGGAAGAAGGGTCTGCAGTAAGAACTTACCATTTTGCAAGAGCTGAGGGCAAATGCTGAGGGCGAATGTTGTTCTGCAAGAGTTGAGGGCGAACACTGAGGGCGAATGCAGGGCGAATGCTGTTCTGCAGGAGCTGAGGGCAAATGATAAGGGTGAATGTTGTTCTGCAAGAGCTGAGGGCGAATGCTGAGGGAGAATGTTGTTCCGCAAGAGCTGAGGGTGAATGCTGAGGGCGAATGTTGTTCTGCAAGAGCTGAGGGCGAATGCTGTTCTGCAAGAGCTGAGGACGAATGCTGAGGGTGAATGCTATTCTGCAAGAGCTGAGGGCGAATGCTGAGGGCAAATGCTATTATGCAAGAGCTGAGGGAAAATGCACGCGTGATATCAGACGTTAATGTAGTTTTTAATAAAATCATTTTTATGTAGCGCGCATATAAGTGTCGTTATACCGACGGTGGCCAAAGCGTCGTTATTGCGACGGATGCCTCCAAACGTCGCAATTGCGACACTTAGACATTGTGTCGCACTTGCAACGTTTGGAGGTAGTCGTCGCAATAGCGATGCTTTGGGGCATAGTGTCGCAATTGCGACGTCTTCCTCCAAACGTCGCAATTGCGACACTTTGTCTAAGTGTCAGTATTGCGACACTTTTCTCTAAATGTCGGTATAGCGACGGTTTCGGGCAGGATTGAAAAAATTTGGGGAAATTTCCAACATTTGGTCAAAAGCATCAGAACCAAGTGTCGGAATTTCCCCCAAATGTACTAGTGACGACACAAAACTTCCCTTTGTGGCAACTTGAACGAATTTGGAGCGAAGTGGGGACTTAGACTTAGGCATGGGTTTTCCTCTTTTGGACCATTGGTACCACTCCACTTAATCATTTCCTTTTGCCTCGGAATCACCTTCACGCCCTCGTGAACTCACCCTTAACTGATTTGACTACCCAGGTGGCATGCATACTTCAATTCTTGTTCACATTAACTTCACGAGGGTGTCCAAGTTAACTTGCCACCTTTTTTCCTTTTTAACCTCTAATTCTCAAGATTAATTTTTTTTTATCAACATGAGGCATAGCAAGAGGGTGAAGGGCCATACCTAAGCCTACCTATTGTTGATGAGTTGCAAACATTATTTGATGCAGGGAGCTAAATTTTGGTGATAGCCATGATTTTTTTTCCCTTTGGTGTGTTTTTTTAAATGCATTTTTCTGAGTAACCAGTTTATTTCTGAGTGAGTTGCTTAACACTTTTATTTACTTGTTCTTCTTGTATGTATTGCATGGAGGTCCTCAGGTGATTTTTTTGGTGTGGTCATCCTCCTGGAGTCTTCTGGTGTTCATTTGGAGCCATCTCCATCAACTTCTTCTCACTTTTTAGGCTTGTTGTGTCATGTACAAGATTTCTACAAGAAGTGATCAACTTCTTATAGTAGTTTCCTTTCTACTGCTTTGGAGATCTAGGTTGCTAGAAATCAGGGGAAATAGTGTATGGAGGTTAGGTATGGAGATATAGAGTGAGTGGAGTAGTGGAGAGATGAGGTTAGATGTCACATGTCAAGATATAGGTAACCTGGCTGCTAGTGGTGAAAAATAGGGTTTAGAGAGTGAATACTCATGCAAGGAGTGGAGTGAGGGTTAGGAGTGGTAGGTATAGGAAAAAAAAAATAATACTTTTCTTGAAGAATAGATGCACTTGAGAGAGCTTCATTTCTCGCAGATGAATTTCATGCAGCAGTGCAGGGTTTCCTGTAGCATAATAGGAAATTCTGTAGCAGCTAGGACATCATGTAGCAATTACAGACAGGAGAGAAATATGGGATTTTTGTTCACCTGAAGGGAGAAATGGGTCAATGGATGCATGTTGGGGTTTCTTATGGAGTGCGTAGGCAGAGGAGAGAGAAGAGAGAGGAAGAATGTTGCTCCTCTTTGTGTAAACTGCCCTTGATCAGCAACCTGCAAAATAGAAATAAGTGAGTGCATATGTGTTGTTTTCAATTTTTCTTTTTCTCTTTGTTTTTTATTTTCTCACTCTCTCTCTTTTTTTAAGACAAGTGGGCTGACTGCACAGAGGTGTTCAAACCACAAGCCTGCCTTGGGCACCTCAAAGAGGTTTTCACCCAAGAATATTTTATTTATTTATTTATTTATTTATTTTTCTCCATGATAGCCTCATAGAGGTTTTCAACCCAAGAGTTCTCCTTGGATGCCTCAGAGAGGTTTTCACCCATGCCTCTTTATTTTATTTTTTTTCTTTTTTCTAGGAATGGGAGGCACTGGAAACTATGGATCTTCCAATGACATACACCTCCATGTTTATGGAATTAATAAACTCATCCCTAGACAAGGGCTTCTTGTACACTTTGAGCTTGTAGCAATTGACAAGCAGGGGGATCCCCTCCTCATCTATGGTTCTGATCTAAACAGTGCCACTGTCATAGAATTTTTCCACTTGGTAAGGTCCCAACCATCTTGTCATTAATTTTCCTTAAACTCCTTGAACCTTGATTCATAGAGAAGCACCCAATCTCCTTCTTGCAAGGTCTTTTCCTTAATTTTTTTGTCATGCCAAACCTTCCTTTGCAGCTGAATTACCTCTGTGTGAAGGAGAGCCTGCATTCTAAACTCATCCAAACCACTTAACTATAGCAAATTTTCTTGTTGGGCCTTTGTGATATCTAGGTCTAACTCAACTTCCATTCTCAAGGTGTTGTACTCAAATTCAATGGAAAGTAGATCTTTCTTCCCATAGACTAAATCATAAGGAGCAAACCAAGTGGTTGTCTTCCAAGTGGTATTGTAAGCCAAAGTGGCATCCACCAATATTTTTGCCCAATATTTTACGTTTATGCTCACAACCTTTGTGAGGATACTCTCCAAGACTCTGTTTTTCACTTCCACTCAGCCATTTTCTTGAGGATGATGGGCAGTGGAAGTATTGTGCTTTATCTTGTGCCAACTCAGGAGGTTTTCAATGAGATGAGATGTAAATTTCTCCCCTTGATCAATGACTACCTCTTTGAGGTATCCAAACTTGTAGAACACATTTTCTCTTAGAAAATCAGCTACCTTCTCTTATGTTGCTACCTTTACGGCCCTTGTTTCAGCCCACTTGGTCAAGTAGTCAATGTAACCTATGATATGCCTCTTCGACCCAGATGGTGGATCAATGGGTCCTAATGAATTCCATGCCCCATTTTTCAAATGGCTCTAGAGCCACCTGAGGGTGAAAAGGAATTTCATCCTTTGGTTTAGGTCTCCCCATTCTTTTGCACGGGTCACACCTACTGGTGTATCTCCTGGCATCTTGGTGTAGAGTATGCCAATAGTAACCTACCTGCAAAGCTTTTAATGTTGTCCTTTTTGCATAAAAGTGGTCTCCATGAGGACTATAATGACATGCCGAGAGGATGTCAAAAACCTCTTTTTCCCTCACACATCTTCTGAGAATTTGGTCAGGATCCAACTTGAAGAGATTTCCACAAATCCAAGTGAAAGGGGCGCTTTTCCTAATAATATTTCTCTTCTCCCTGGATGAGAGGTTTGGAGGGAAATTTTCAACAACCAAGTAGTTAGCAATGTTAGCTAACCAAGGAGAGATTTTTGAGATTTATTGATTCTCTATTTCAATGCATCGAAGGATTTCTACTACTTTCCTCCCCACTGAAAAATATGATTCACACTTTTCAAATAATGTAATGGAGCTGCAATTGATGAGAAGTTAGAAATGAACTTTATCCAATATTGGTTTGCTCCCAAGAAGCTTCTAGCCTCTGTTACATTCTTGGGTTTTTTCCAATTCAAAATGAATTCGCCCTTTGTGGGATCTATCTTAAATTCACCCCCTCCAACAATATGACCCAAATGTACTAAATATGTTTTCCCAAATTCACATTTAGACATCGTCAAAAAAAAAAAAATTCTTTCTTTAAGGCATATAGAACTTTCCTAACATGCTTGACATGCTCTTTACGATTCTTTCTGAAAATCAGTATGTCATTTAAGTAGACTATCACAAAATCATCTAGAAAGGGTCTTAAAACATCATTCATAACTCTCATGAATGTTGTAGGAGCATTACAAAGTCCAATTGGCATAAACAACCATTCAAACAAACCTTGCTTTATTTTGAAGTTTGTCTTCCAAATATCTCCTTCAACAATCGTAATTTGATGATAGCCACTTCTCAAGTCAAACTTAGTGAAGTAAACAACATCTTTCGATTGATCAAGAAAATTATCAATTTGGGGAAGAGGGTAATGGTTATTTACTGTGATTTTTTTCAAGGATCTAAATTCCACACACATGTGCCATGTACCATCCTTCTTTGGCACTAAAACAATACGAGACCCACATGGAGATGTGCTTGGTCTGATGACCCCTTTATCAAGAAACTCTTGGATTTGTTTCTTAATTTATGCATTCTCCATGACTGACATCCTGTACATGCCAATGTTTGGAAGAGGAGCATCCTATTTCAATTGTATCTCATGTTAGATTCCTATTTTAGAAGTAAATCCCTTGGGTTACTGAAACATATTATTATATGTGTAAACAACCTCAATCAAATCAAATTTCAGTTTTACATCACATCCTTGGAAGACTTCATTTTCAACACCATATTTGGGTTTTATCATCAAGAGTAAAAAATTCTTACTATCATTAAAAAGCCTCTTCATTTGTCCATCATTCACAAGAGACAGTTTCAATTTCTTGTGATGTGCTCTAACAATATACTCAATCCCATATTTAAACAAATGATATATGTTGTCATGGAGATGAAAGATGGCTTTCCTATCATATAGATATGGGCTTCCCAAAACAATGCCACATATAGATAAAAGAACTTTCAAATTAATCCAAAAGTTCTTTTATCTACATTATGGATCACAAAAGTCTTTGATCTAACAATACCACATATGTCAAGTGGAACTACATCAAGATATACCTCATCAATAAAGTTTGCAGTGATGGTGAATTTGAGTTTGCATTTTCTTGTCACTTTAATTTTTTCATTGTCACATACCCAACCCAAAGCATAAGGTTTAGGATGAGGAATGGATTCCAAATTTAATTTCTTGACAATGGTTTCTGAAATAAGGTTAGCTTGGTATCCAATATCAAACAAAGTATCTACTTTTTTATGTTTTGATATGACTTTGATATGGAAAATCTCTATTCTTTCTTTATCATGTTGAGTTTTATTGAGGTTAATATAAGAACTAGTACTTGCAATAGAATTCTTACCTATTAATCCCTTGTTTGTGATATTTGTTTCATCTTTGGAATCAGATCCTAAATCATGTTGTGTAGTTACAAAAGTATTTTATTTCCCTTTGTTGTTAAACTTTTTGGGTCTCATCTTAGGATGAAGTTTCCAACAATGTTCTTCATCATGGCCTTATTTGAATAGTGTTTACATGTGAGTTTCTCTCCCTCCTTCTCGATTGAAGCATTATTTTTCCCCTTGCCTTTGAATTTCCCCTTTCCCTTGTATCCACTTTTGAATGGCTTCTTGATATTCTCTTGGGGAAAATTCTTCAGTCTTGCTTCTAAATGAGTTTCATGTACACATAATTCATCTAGATTTGTAGGGTTAAACATGAGAATTGTGTGTCTCAAATAACTATGTAAACCTCCATTGTATTTAAGTAGAGTGTCTTAAGAGGATAAATATACACCCAAAATCAAAGCTCTTATTCTAAACTCTTGAGTATAACTTTGCGCACTCTAACCCTTAGCTTTCCTAAAGTTTTTCCAATCAATTATAGCCTTTTGCATGTATGCTAATGGATTAAATTGTCTTCTGAATGCAGCTACAAAATCATTCCAAGAAGTAATAATCTTACCACTTTTATTGAGATCTTCTTGAGTTTTGACCTCCCACCAAATGAGTGTTTCACTTTCCAACCTTAGAGAAGCAAGTTAAATTTTGGTCTTATCATCCTTGATTCTTTGTATCTTGCAATACACTTTAATCTGACAAACCCAATTATCCAATTTCTCATCATTTCCCTCTCCATTATACATAGGCAATTTAAATTTTATGTCAAGATTTAACAAAGGAGTTTTACCATATCCCTTTCGCGATATTGGAGGAGTTTGTGAAGGGGTTGAGGTAGAGGAAGATGAGGGTGAAGATGGAGGTGTAGGAAAAGGTGGAGGTAGAGGTGGTGGTTTGTCACCATTTCCTCCATTCCCTTTTGGAGAATATTTGTCACCATTTCCTCCATTCTCTTTTGGAGGATCTTTATCACCATTTCCTACATTTCATTTTGGAGGATTTGAGATCTCTCCTTGCAACCTTATGTTCCTTTCTTCACATAGACCTTTCACCATTTCAGTCATTTCAAAGAAATATTTTCATGGCCCTATTCATGTACCATGACTGGTTAAGATTAAGTTGAATGTGTTATAGGCTTGAATGAGCCTGAGATCTTGGCTCCACAAGATTTCCTTCTCCTCTTTTGAGCTTCAACCTTATAAGCATAAAAAAACACTTGCAACAAAATTAAACCTTCAAAATAACCAAAGCTCTGATACCAAATTGATCTGTATTATAAACTTGAAGGTTTTTTAGAAATGTGCAAGTTAAATTTTGTGTCTTTTAAGCAATGGATCAATTTTCAAAAGTACATAAATTAACAGTTTTTTTAAACTCAATTTTCAACATAAAAATAGAGAAAAATATACCATACACAAAAACACAAGACAACAAAATGATAAAGGAGTTCACCCCTCTTGAGCTGCATATCCTATTCCAGCTTCAAATGTTGGGCCTCTTTCATTAAGTGATAAAATCTATGATTTCATGGATTTACGAAGCTCATAATATAAAAATAATGTCTCCAATGGCCTAGCACACCCAAAAACCCCAAGTTGGGCTCTCATTGGGCTCAATTTGGCTAAAAGCAGAGACATATATTCTCTAGAGAATTTTTGTTGCTAAATGCTCTACAAAATAGCTCATATGTCTAACCATTCTACAAATTATGCAGTTATGGAGACCGTCAAGCGCCATTTTCACTTGGCACCGACGAGATTCCCACTGATTTGGGTGCAACTTTCGGATGGTTTAAATGCCCAATTACCATTATGACATAAAAATATGGCCACATGGGGCCATGTGGCCGGGGGTTGGGGCTAACCGCCCACCCCCGTCGGCTTATCCCCTAATCCTTCATGCCACGGTTCCCAACAACACATATAACCTGGGGCTTGCCCCCATTTTTCTGCACCTGTTCGCTTGGAACCTTTCTCCATCTAGACCCAAGGTTCCACCTGTACCCATTGAACTTGAGGCCAAACCATACCGAAGCCCCATCCTACATGAACATTGGTTCCAATGGGGCCTGGTCCTATGGTATACCATGGGACCTCGGCTTGGGGCCTATCCCTAGCCCCCTTGCATCTATTAAAAAACACCTCTGCTATGGTCCTTTAGCTAGTTGTGTGATCTTGGGCTGGGTCTAAACCCTGAGCCTTCAGTTTCTCTTCCTTCGATTATGTGTGTATGTAGTGACCAGAGGCCACGAGCTTAGCCCCGGACCCTTCCCCCAAACTAAAAACACAGAAAGTTTAAATAAACCTTTTTCGACTACAGAGGTTAATTCCCATGGTACTCGAGATGGTAGAGTGTTGTTATGTTGTCGATGAGGTCATATGTTCGAACCCAATGGAGGATTTTCCAACTTTCCAAAACTTTAAACTGTTTGGGGGTGCCACATGGCAGTGCATGATTAGGCTACATGGCACCCAATCATTGGTCCATGAAAACAAGTCACCAACCAATCACAATTCAACCATGTGCTAAATTTAGAGGATTCCACTTGTCAGCCTCTCATTGGCCTGAGGTACACATTCAACCTATTGAGTCATCGTACGAACTGCCTAGTCAGCAGTCCTCTACTTCAACGTGTAAAAAATTTAGTGTTTAGGAAAATAATCAGAACGTGATATCTACAACATACGATATCGGTTTTGAGAAATTCAAGTTGCGTTGGATTCAGGACGACGAGATATATTTTTTGGCACTGACTTTGAGAACTTTTAAACACTTTAATTTTTTAGCAATTTACTAATCCCTTGGATCAACTCATTAACAAGCTCAATGTGCCATGACTAAAATACTTCAAAAAAATCATTGGTATGTGCTTTTACCTAGTTGAATTATGCTTGGGGGATAGTTATATTGTTCTATTTCTATTAGTTCCTTTAATTGATGAATTTCTTCATCTTCTTAAAGATGCCATATTCCCATGAAAATTTGGAAAAATGCTGCCAAAAGATCAAATATTCCAAATACAAGGATGGAATTTACTAGAAGAGGAACCACCTTCAAGTTACTAGGTTACTAGAAGTTTGGCTTGTAGGGCAAGGAAATAAATTCTAAGTGCACTATGGGAAATGCAATATTATTACACTAAAATTGTTGTTTACTCTCTATATATATATATATGTATATATATATATATATATATATACACCATATTATTACACTAAGTTCACTCATTTAAAATTGAAATCTTGATATAGAATTGGTATGTGGGAGTTTAAGGTCCTGCAGAAACATATCTGAGGTTTTATAGGTATTAGGATACACTGATTATTTTTTTCTTCATTATTTAACATCCATGGATTGCAAGAGTTCATTTTATATATATGTTGTTGACATCCAACAAAAAGTTCTATGGGATTTTATTTTGATTAATTTATTGGATGCAGTTGGACAACATGTTGAAGAAAAGTGGAAAATAAAAATCCTAGATCATATTTCAGACCCTTCTGCATGGTATAACATCTAAATATTTATTCTAGCATTTTTGGTTGAAAAATTTTGGCATCAATTAACGTTATTTCCATCACATATGAATCTTGTGTTGACATTGTTAAAAATTAATCCTTGGCTAGTTACAAACTTTACAAGCCCACAGTTATCTTGTGCCTACCTACATGATCTAAAATTTTAGCAGACAACAAGATTGGTGGTATCATAAGTTGCATGAAGATCTCCTAACACACACACTACTAATGAATAGAAAGGATGAGAGTAGGGTTTCCTTTCAGATTTAGGTATAAACTGAGAAATCCTAGGATAAGGAGAGAGAGTACTTAAAGGAGAGGGAAAGACACTAGGTTAATCAGGGTTTAGGACATTGATTATGTCAACAACTATACTAAGTATAGAGACTGAAATTCCCTCATAAGATATGATACCTCCCTTGCTCTAACTGTGATGGAACTTCCCTCAAGCTCGTAGCATTGAATTGCCCAAGGAATGAGTGTAACTATGCCAATGAAGATTCTTTAGTGTAATATGCCATGTGGAACCACGTGGGTGGAACGAGGCATGATTAAACAACCTTAAAAATGAATATGGAAACCATAGGATGACATATATTTTGACCCTGAAATCCTACTAGAGAAGAGAATTTTTTTTTTAGACCCCATTCTCATAACCACACATTGGGAGTCGAGTCAACCTAGTAACCATCTCCTTAGACTTAAATTGTAAGAGGGTGTGTTACAAATTTTGGATTAATAGGGAGTTGATTGTCCCCTATAATCTACAACAAAAAGGATTGGTTGAAAGAAAGAATAGGTCCATTGAAGAATTTGTTACGACTATGATGAATGATCAAGAATTACATATGTTATTATGGGGAGAAGCATCCTTAACAACTATATACACTCAGAATAGAAGTCATCATCAAAATATGAAAGATATGACTCCCAAAGAAGCATTCAATGGTCAGAAGAAAAAATTTGGCTATTTGAGAATCTTTTGCTACCCAATTTACATCCATGTTCCTAAGGACAAGAAAAAGAAGCTAGAACCTTCAGGAAAAAAAGGAATATTTTTTGGTTGCAGTGAATCATCAAAGGCATATAGAATCTACATTCCTGGGTAGTGAAAAATTTGAGTTTAGTTGCGACATTACCTTCAATGAGACGGTTACATATTATGATCATGTGCTCAAAAATATGATCAAAAATTAAAGTTGTGAGAATGGTATGGAACCTAAATGTCCACGCAGATATCGTCATTCCGAATTTGGTGCAGCTCATCTCATAGAAAATCGACACAGTATGCTCCCAGAAATGAGCTCTATTCCTTTTCCCAAACAGGGAAAATTTTGGAAAAATTTGTGCAGGTTGCCCAGTCAGCAGTCCGTACAGCCGGCTGGGCCTACTAACTGGGCATGGTTGACTGGGTTCGTTGGAACAATCAGGTCTCACCACTTGGCTGAATTTCATTGGTGCTGGTGTGGGTGAATTCTATTGGTTGTATGGTGGCCAACCACATGATGCCACATAACCCAACTAGAGGCCACTATGTGGTAGCACGAGGGCCACCAAAAAATTGTTTAAGTTCAAATTAACCTCTGCAGGAGTCGAACGTCAAACCTCTTACGAAACAACACAACGCTTTCACTAATTGGGCTACAATGTTCCTTGTTTAAACAACAAACCAAAACATTATTTAAACTTTATGTTGGGTGGAGTTGGGGTAAGGGGCCAAGGCTTAGCTCTGACCCCATAACAAACTTACCATATGAATGTTGGCGCAGAACCAAAGGCGCAAACCTATTATTAATTTTCTTATTAATTAAAAAATTCAACATTTAGGCCTTGGCACGCGTTTCAATTACCCCACGAATTCTGTTGGAATTCTGCCAAAATGGCGCTTTGTTAGAGAAATTCATGGAGAATTTTTAGGATGGTTTCAGATTTTGGGGAATTTGTAAAGTGACTAGTAGCAAAGCTAGGGAAACTGATAACTTCTTCTTTTTTTGACCAATTTGGGAGCAGAAGGAGGCTAGATAGGAATTTTTGATAGTTCTAAAGCTAATGGAATAGGTTTTGAGGCCATGGAGCACTATAAACTGATGTAATGATCTGTATGTGGGAAAACTTATTAATGATATGCAAGCTCCCTCATTAATATTAAAAACATGTTTCTTATGTGCATAGGAATTTTTACTGAGCTTTCAGATTATCACAACGATTTATTTTTGGTGTCCTTCAATATGTAATTCCATGAGTAGGCTATATACATGAAACCATTAAGCACATGAAAGGAAAATACCTCATACAAAAAAACACAAACCATTGATGAAGGATTTCGCCCCACCTGGGCTACATCTCCTTGAATCATTTCTAAGGCATGATTCATTGTTATTATGCTTCAATTTCAAAATGATGAGTACATCAATGTGCTAAACTGAAATGTTAAGTTTCCCCTAAAAAGAAACAACTCCTACAAAGTCCCTTTACCATACACTTACTGTCAACAACACATGGGCATCTTACCAAGATCCCTTACTCAGATATGAAAGAGCATCAAATTTGTATTAAATAAATGTAAGTACATCAAAAATATTTTTCTCTAAAACACATAAAGAGAAAATATGAGAAAAATGCTACAACACTATTGCAAATATATGGAGGCTAGAAGATCCCTCCAAGATCATCTCCATCTCAAAATCCTCCAAGAACTGGCTCAATATCTGAATTATCCATACACCCTCCTAGTTCAACCTGCAATTTGAACTTGAATATGTGCTCTAAAAAAAAAAAAATACCAATGGATTCAGAGCATCCATAAACCCCTGAGTAGCCTCCTCTGGTTCTTCAATTGGTCTACAGGTCCTCTAGACATGGCCTCCTCTCCTGGTGGCCTTGGGCATATTTTATCTTCAAGTGGGAAAAATACCATCAATAAGTGCTCCTCTGCCTCTGAAACCTATTCCAATGGATTCCTAGCTTGCCAAAATGCTAAGAATGACTTTTCCTGAGCCCAATTTGGTCGAATATTTCTCAAGATAGGCCTCATTTACTCCAGGCCTAGAAAACTGCCACTAAATCTGGAAGTCTGCTAGTTAACTCCACTAAATGTGGAGTTGCTCTACATTTGGCGGGTCTACCAAAGGCGCCGCCAAGATAAGTATGTGATTAATGTTAAGATAAGTGGTGTTTTAAGTGGGGTTAATCATGTTTAGCGCTATCCTGTACTTATCCGTTAAACTTTAGATTATCGTAATAAAACCCATGTATTATCGTATTAAAACTTGGCTTAGCCGCATTTAAATCTCCATATATCTCATTGCTATACTTTCACTTATCGCAAATTGAAAATCGCAGTGCAGATCGCAAATCACATATCGCAGCCCTTCTATAAAAAATTCTATGTTGCCTACTATGTCTTGCGATTGCGATACCCCGATGCGAGATATCACATCGCAACTCTGCATTGCATCATAGCTCCGCATCCGATAATGCATTCACGTCACTTATTGCTATCACAAAATCATAGATCCGCCACCCTATAATGCATTCACATCCGCTCCAAACCCCCCAATGTGATTTTTAGGACCCACCTTATCGCAAATCTCAAATCATTTTGTTGAAAACGATATGTGATGAACCTTAGTCTACGGACTTTGGTTATAATATATGTTTGTAATACATTGCGAATAATATGTGTCAACCACCTTTGATTCAAACTTTGGAATAAAACATATATGTGCCCAAATTTCGACCTTGGAATAATAATGTATGCCATCCAGCCTTTCCATGGGAGAGGGCACATGGCAGCCTCCAACTGCACCATGTGTCCCTTCTCCATTGGTCTAAAATTCACCATTATAATAATTCCAAACTTGGGAAATAGGAGAAAAATTCAACTTCCCTAAGAAACATTAGCGAATCCAACAATGAAACTTGTCATATTCCCATTGGACAAAACTGAATAAGAATCTATGCATGCTGACTAGACTACCATGTCATTAATTGTACCTGTTCTACAATATTTTAAAAAAAATTTGCCTCTTCTGACCAGCGATCAACAAACCATAACTTCCTCATCCAAACTCAGTTTTTGACGAAACGAGTTGTGTTGAATTCCTTGATATGGGCCAATCATTTTTAATTTCATTTGGTGTAATTCTGAGAATTCATTTTTCAGCTAATTTTTCCCTTGATCCAGATTCCAATCATGTAACCACCATTTTTTAGCATAATGATATAGGGCCAAGCCATTGGAAGCTGGACCAAGGAGACATAGGCCAGAAGGGGTGAACTTCTTCATCACTTGTTGTGTTGTGGTTATTTTTATGGTGTATTTTTTTGTTGTTTTATGCTATTTTAGAGTTTAAATTCATGCTTTATGTGTATAAGAATTTAACATTAAAGCTTACAAAAATTAAATTTTAATACTTGCAATTTTATACACCCTCAAGCACATTTACATCAAGATCTCATAAAAATCAATTTTGGTATCA
Organism: Pinus albicaulis; assembly: GCA_034641835.2. Lineage (NCBI taxonomy): Eukaryota > Viridiplantae > Streptophyta > Pinopsida > Pinales > Pinaceae > Pinus > Pinus albicaulis. Next base: position 685,227,643 of record CM076579.1, read on the forward strand.
GAGCATAGGTTTTCTTTGTTGTTGTAAGGATTTAATTTTTTGCAAGTGTTTCTGATGCTTACAAGGTTTAAGCTCAAGAAAGGAGAAGGAAATCTTGTGGTTGCAGGTTCTCAATTTTGGACAAGGACAAGGAGATCCCATTTGTCTCAATTTCCACCGCAAGTTTCACCTCAAGTTGTACCTGAAGCTTTAGTAAGCATGTCTCATGAAGGAGGAGCTGATAATATGTCAGAGGAAGAGAATACTTTGAGAAAATCTTTCTTTGACATGACTGAAATGGTGAAGGTTCTCTATGAATATAGAAATTCAAGATTGCAAGGTGAAATTTCCAAGCCTTCAAAAGGAGAGGGTTCTTCTGGAGGAAAATGAGGAGATGATGACAAGCCTTCAAAAGGAAATGGTTACAAACCACCCTCTTCTCCATCATAATCTTCACCTCCATCATCACCTTCATCTTCTTCCTCTTCCACAAAAACTGTTACTTAAACACATCCACATACCCCAAGGGTTCATGGTAAAACTACCTTATTAAAACTTGATATCAAATTCGAACTACCTATATATAATGGTGAAGTGAATTCTAAATACTTAATAATTGGATTCATCAACTTGAATTTTATTGTATGATTCAGAACATCAAAGATGATGAAACAAAGATTCAGTTGGCTTTGGAAAGTGTTAATTTCATTTGGTGGGAAGCCAAAACACAAGAGGATATGAAAAAGCATGGTCTCAACCTCTTGGATATAATTTATTGTTGCACTTAGAATAAAATTTTATCCATTAGCTTATATGTGGAAGGATATTATGGATTGGCATAATTTTAGACAACTAAAGGGTGAAAGTGTGCAAAGTTACACCCAAGAGTTTAAAAGAAGGTACTTGATACTATGTGTAGACTTGCAATCAAAAGACAATTTGTTCAAATATATTGGTGGTTTACACAATTATTTTAGGCATACTATCCTTATGTTTAATCCTACAAGTTTAGATGAGGTTTATGTTCAGGAAACACATCTTGAAGCAAGAGGGAAAAACATTTCACAAGAGAGTAGCAAGAAGCCATTCACAAGTGGAGACAAGGGTAACAATAAGTTCAAAACCTAAAGGAAAGAATAATGCATCTGTCAATAAGGAAGGAGAAAAATTAACATGCAAACATTGTTCCAAAGAGGGTCATGATGAAGCTCATGGTTGGAAGCTTCATCATGAGATGAAACCAAAGAAGTTTAACAACAAAGGTAAGCAAAATATTGCTGCAACTACACAACATGACTTAGGCTTTGATTCAGGAGATGAAAAAAATATCACAACAATGGGAATGAAAGGTAAGAACATAGCAAGCACTAGCTCTTCAATTTGTCCTAGTCATACTCAAGATGAGAAAATAAGAATTGAACTTTTCCATATTCGGGTTATTTCAAAGCATACCAAAATTGATACACTCTTTGATAGTGGTTCACAAGAAACTTTGATTTTCGAAGACTTAGTCAAGAAGTTAAATTTAGAGACCATTCATCATCCAAGACCTTATCCTTTAGGTTGGATATGCAAGAATGAAAACTTACAAGTTACGAGGAAATGCATACTTAGATTTGCAATTACAGCAAACTTTCTTGATGAAGTTGAACCTTATGTAGTTCCACTTGATATTTCTAGAATTTTTTTGCGAATCCCATATTTGTATGATAGGAAAGATATTTTTCATTGCCATGAAAAAAAGTAACACTTGTTCAAAAATGGTATTGAGTACATTGTTAAAGCACATTGACAGAAACTAAATATTTCACTTGTAAATGTCGGACAAATGAAGAGACTCATTAACTCTAGCAAGAATTTTATGCTTTTAATGGTCAAACAAAAGAATGATGTTGAGAATGAATCTTTTCAAGGTTGTGACTAAATACTGAAATCTGATTTGGTTGAGGTTTTTAACCAATATGATGAGATGTTTTAGGAGCCAAAAGGATTTCCTCCCAAGAGGGGAATCCAACATGAAATACAATTGCAGAAATATTGTCCTCTTCCTAACATTGTCATGTATAAGATCTCAGTGATGGAAAGTGTAGAAATTAAAAATCAAATTCAAGAATTGTTGGAAAAAGCGATCATCATACCTAGTACTTCACCATGTGGTTCATCTATTGTTTTGGTGCCAAAGAAGAATGGAACATGGTGCATGTGGGTGGATTTACGTGCATTGAACAAAATTACAATAAAGAATCGTTACCCACTTCCTATAATTGATCATTTACTTGATCTATTGAGAGATGAAAAATATTTTACTATGTTGGACTTAAGTAGTGGATATCCTCAAATTAGAATTGTTGAAGGTGACATATGGAAGACAACATTCAAAACAAAACAAGGTTTGTTTGAATGGCTAGTTATGTCTTTTGGTCTTTGCGTTGCTCCTACTACCTTCATGTGTGTGATGAATGATGTACTGAGGCCATTTATAGATGATTTTGTGATAGTCTAATTAGATGGAATCTTGATTTTCAGTAAATCTCGTGAAAAAAAATATCATGCATGTCAAAAAGGTACTTGATGTCTTGAAGAAATAACAGTTGTTTTTAAAGATGTCAAAGTGTGAGTTTGGAAAAAATTCTTTAGTGTATTTGGGTCATATTGTTGGAGGAGGTGAATTGAAAATAGATCCCTCCAATGTTGATGTCATTTTGAATTGACCAAAGCCTAAAATAGTTATGGAGGTGAGAAGATTTTTGGGAGCATCCCAATATTGGAGGATGTTTATTGCTAACGTCTCTTCTATCACAGCTCCAATGCATGCATTGACAAGTGTGAAGCAGGTATTATAGTGGGGAGGTAAACAACAAAGGGAATTTGATGCATTGAAGGAAAAGATCAATTCAGCTCAAATGCTTGCACTTCCATACTTGAGACAGTCATTTGACATTCAGACTGATGCTAGTGACTATGCCATGGGTGCAGTCCTCATGCAACATGGTAATCCCATATGTTTTCATTCAGAAACTTTTAATGGTGCAGTGATTAATTATCCTACATATGACAAGGAATTGTATGAATTGGTACAAAGTGTGAAAAAGTGGAAACACTGCTTTATGGGTAAGGAAACAATAATTCACACTGATCATCAACTTTTGCAATACTTGTAATCACAAACAAAGTTGCAGCAATCAAGGCACTTTAGATGGATGGGTTTTCTTCAACAATTCCACTTAATGATAAGGTATAAGAAAGGTATCCACAATAAATTTTTCGACATGCTTTCTAGGCCTATTGTTAGTGTTTCTACTATTCTTAAGCATAATTTTGTTTTGCATGAGAGAAATGTTGAACAATATGCTTTAGATAATGATTTTCAAGATGTATATGCAACTTTGAGTCATGGTAACCAAGTAGAGGAATTGAATTATCACCTGCATGATAACTTGGTGTACCATGTTTGTAAGCTTTGTATTCCACGGGTAGAAAGAGTCAACATTATAGGAGAGGCACATACTTCTCTTATTGTTGGTTATTTTGGTGTAAGTAAGATGGTGGCACATCTATAGAGGTATTGTTATTGGCCTCGTATGCTTGAAAGTGTGTCACCTTTTATTAAAAGTTATTCATTATGTGATGTCAGTAATACTAGCAATAGAAATTTAGGATTGTATATACCACTTCCAGTACCTTCTCATCCATGGGAGAGTGTTTCTATGGATTTTGTTGGAGGACTTCCTATGTAAAAAAGGAATCATCATTATCTTTATGTATTTTTGGATAGGTTTAGCAAAATTTGTATTTTTATGCCATGTAAAAATCAAATTACAGCTAAACAAAATACTCAATTATTCTTTCACAATGTATGGGCGCATTTTTTAATTCCCACATCCATTTTTAGTGATCGAGATTATCGCTTTGTTGGGAATTTTTGGTCAATCTTGTGGGGATTCAAGGACACCAAATTGAAAAAGATTACAACATTTCATACACAAAACGATGGTCAAACAGAGGTGGTGAACATGATAGTGATACATCTTCTTGACGGTTATTGCACCAAGCATCCTAAGTTGTGGGATGAACATTTGTACTATATTCAACATGCTTATAACCAATCCAAGCACTCTTCAACTCAAAAATTACCATTTGAGGCATGTTTGGGATACTTACTCAAGTCTCCTTTGGATTTCATTTTTGGAAAGGATGTTGCTATTGATGGTCATAGTGACATAGACAAAGCTAAAAGGTTCATTGAAAAAATCCAATTGGTACATCAAGCAGTTCAAGCGCAGCTGGAAAAGACCCAATTCAAGTAGAAAAAAAGGCATGATAAGCATCATGTAGATCACAAATTCCATGTCAGTGATGAAGTTTAGCTTCAAATTAGAAACAAAAGACTTCAAGGAGAAGGTAAAAAATTGAAACCAATTTGATATGGTCCATTCAGAATTTTAGAAAAGATTGGTGATAATGCCTTCAGGTTTATTTTTTCCTTCATATATGCAAATTTATGTTGTTAATGTTGAGAACTTAAGGTTTTATGAGCCTCCTTTAATTGAATATCAAGGAGAAAATGTTCATATTCATTCTATTGAGGATTTTTCTCCTGAATACCTTGAAGAACTACAACAAGACACCATTCTTGAAAAAATAACAAGGACTTCAAAACGAGGGAGTGTGGAGTACCTTCGTGTGGGGCTCATAGGAAAAAATCCAAGAAAATCCAAATGGATCAAGATTAGAAAGGTGAGGGAACTGTACCCTCATCTACTGAACAACTAAAAGTGATCTTTTTAGGTCCAAAAGCTTCTAGTGGGGAGGAGTGATCAGGTGCTCAAAAATATGCTAAAAAATTAAATTTGTCGGAATGGTGTGGAACCTGAACGACCACATAGATCTCATCATTCTAAATATGACGCAACTCATTTTGCAAAAAACTAACACTATATGCTCCCGGAAACAAGTTATGTTTGTTTTCCCAAACATGGAAAATTTTGGCAAAAATTGTGCAGGTTGCCCAATCAGCAGTCCGTAGAATTCACTGAGCCTACTGACTAGGAATGGTTGACTGGGTTCATTGGACCAATCCGGTCTCACCACTTTGTTGAATTTCATTGGTGCTAGTGTGGGAGAATTATATTGGTTGGATGGTGGCTAACCACATGCTGCCACGTGGCCCAACCGGAGGCTGCCATGTGGCAACATGGGGGCCACCAAATTTTTTTTTAAGTCTGAATTAACCTCCGCTAGAGTTGAACGTCAAAAATCTTACCAAACAATGCAATTCTTTCACCGATCAGGCTATAATGGTCCTTGCTTAAACAAAGGACCAAAACATTATTTAAACGTTATGTTGGGCATAGTTGGGGTAAGGGGCCTGGGCTTAGCCCGACCCCAAAAAAAACTTACCATATGACTGCTAGTGTGGAACCAAGGGTGCGACCCTATTATTAATTTTTTAATTAATTAAAAAAATTGGCATTTAGGCCTTGGCGCGCATTTTAATTTTCCCACAAATTTCGCCAAAATGGCGCTCCGTTAGCGAAATTCAGGGAAAATTTGTAAGACAATTTAGGATTTTGGGGAATTTGTAGAGTGACTAGCAGCAAAGCTATGCATTTTCATTTTTTGACCAATTTGGGAGAAGAAAGAGACTAGACAGGAATTTTTGATAGTTTTGAAGCTAATGGAACAGGTTTTGAAGCCATTGGAGCACTGTAAACTGATGTAACCACCATCTTTGAGCATAATGATATAGGGCCAAGCCATTGGAAGTTGGACCAAGGAGACGTAGCCCACAAGGGGTGAACTCCTTCGTCACTTGTTGTGTTGTGGTTATTTTTATGGTGTATTTTTCCATTGTTTTATGCTATTTCATAGTTTAAATTCATGTTTTATGTGTATAATAATTTAACATAAAATCTTACAAAAACTCAATTTTAATACTTGCAATTTTATACAACCTCAAGCACATTTACATTAATATCTCATAGAGATCATATTAGAAGTACAAATAAGTTTCCACGGACTCACGTGATGAAAAAAATGAGGCTTCCAAGGAGGAATGTTTGAGTTCTACAAAATATCCTAAATATCCATAAGGGCCTTGTGATCTGGTAGAACTAGTTGTTGTTCTAGAGATCATGAAGAGAACAACATGGCTTAGATCTACTCTGGAATAAGAAGAAGGAGATACAAATACACATGGCAAATCCAAAGAAATTAACAAACCTAAAATGTTCTTTGGTTATGCATCTATTATGACTAGCCTTATTGACGTAAAACCTTCCACTTATGAAGAAGAATCCACCCAACAAGTGTGGAAGGAAGTTATTAATGAAGAATACCATTCCATCATGAAGAATGATATATATGAGATTGTGCTGAGACCTTAATGGAATTCACTGGTGATTTCCAAGTGGATATATAATATCAATCATGCTACAGATGGGCGTATTGATAAATACAAGGTACGATTTGTGGCTAGAGGTTTCTCCCAAAAATATGGAGAAGACTATGATGATAATTTTGCTCTAGTTTCCAGGTGCACCTCCATTAGATCTATTATTTATCTTGTTGCTTCATCGGGATGGAATTTACATGAGATGGATGAAAATATTACTTTCCTCAATGGTGTAATTGACAAAGAGGTGTACATAGAGAAGCCTCAAAGTTTTGAGTTGCATGGAAAGGGGTCTCACGTTTGTAGGTTGAAGAAGGCCTTGTATGGACTCAAGAAAGCTCCAAGAGCTTGGTATGGTTGAATTGGAAGCTACCTAACGGGACTTGGATTTACCAAAAGTGATGTTATCCTAACCTCTATTTTAAGGTTGTGAAGAATTCACTTGTGATTGTATTATTATATATTGATGACTTCTTTCAGACAGGTGTTGAGTATCTCATTATTTAGTGTAATAAGTAATTGGATTCGGATTTTGATGTGAAGGATATTGGTTTGATGCATTATTATTTGGGGCTGGAAGTATGGTAGAATCATGGCGAAGTGTTCCTTAGTCAAGGAAAGTATACCATTGAGATCCTTGAGATATTTGGTATGATGGAATGTAAATCCATCACAAATTCCATGCTGACTAACTTGAATAAGTTGAGAGGCTATGAATACAACTTGGTATATCCATCTATGTATTGGAAGTTGATTAACTCATTGATGTATTTGGTTAATGCCAAGCTAAAAATTCTCTTTGTTGTGACCATGTTGAGCCAGTTTCAAGTGGAACCAAGACATGAGCATTGGATTACAACCAAGCACATATTTCTATATCTATGTGGTATTATGAACTATGGTTTGAGATATGTCTCAATCAAATATTTACAGCTATAAAGAAATACAAATTCTGATTGGGCGATGAGAGAAGATGACAGGAAGAGTACTTCGGGATTATGCTTTAGTTTGGGCTTCTCTATGATATCTTGGATGAGAAAGAAGCATAAATTTGTCACACGAAGCACTGCAGAAGTAGAGTGCATCCCATCCAATGAGGCTTGTACTGAAGCAATGTGTCTTCGGAATTTGTTTGCAATATTGTTCAATGAAGAGCTAGAATTTATAGTGATATACTGTGATAATCAAAGTTGTGTAAAGCTTTCCAAAAGAATCTCGTGTTCCATGAAAGGTTGAAGCATATCGAGATCAAGTACCACTACATCTGTGACACGGTACAAAGGAGAGAAGTAAGGCTCGAGTACATATCTGTCGCTGAGTATAAAATTGATATTTTGACAAAGACCTTATCTAGAGAGAAGTTCGTGTACTTCAGGGACAAGTTGGGGCTTATGGAGATTACCCCTCTCGTTGAGAGGGAGTACTAATAACAGTATAGATGGAAATTATCCCTATAGGAAGAATGGTATGAGAGGCCCAGAGAGCTCCATAGATAGGGTTAAGTGAGTGCCTCTCATTGAAGAGACCTAGATTACTCCCCGAGTAGGGTTGAGTGAGGTTTCTCAACATCAAGATCCATATTACTAACTAGATAGGGTTGATTGTGATCTCCCATCACTAAGACACATATTACTCTACAGATAGGGTTGAGTGAGGTCTAGACCCAGTTTAATCTCTAGGTAGAGTTGAGTGAGGTATTTCAGCATCAATTCCCAGAGTGCTCCCCAAGAGATTTGAGTGAGAGCCTTACAGTACTCCCCAAGAGGTTTGAGTTAATGTCTTAGCATCTTGGCCTAGTGAGAGGCCCTTGGATTTTAATACTAGATTAATGAGGGAGAGTGTGTCCTGAGGGTGTCACAATGAGTCAGAGAGACTGACCAGGATGATGGTGAACCTTACTAGTCTGTATACAAAATTTAATGGTGAATAGTAGATGTTGATGACATGCCATGGGTCAAGTACCGACTAGGATATGGAAGCTAGTGGATGTTGATGAGTAGATGATGATGTTGATTATAACCCTTTCATAGATAAATTTTTCAAATTGAGAACACCTATGAAAATCATTATGAATACCTCCCTAATTAAGAGGGAGTGTTGAATTTTGAAACTATGGTCGGTCTTCATAATGTATATTATGGCACTTAATGTATTTATATTGATTATTGTGAAACATTTTCTTCATGCTAGAGTCGAAACAAAATTACATTTTGAGTCATGTCCCATTTGAGATTTTAAAAAGAAGAAGTCATCTCTCTCTCTCTCTCTCTCTCTCTCTCTCTCTCTCTCTAAAATGTACCTAAAAAGGAACAAAATGTAAAATATTGAGAAGACTTCAAAATATTTAAGCATATTGTTTTTTCAATTGCTTTATATATATGTTAATTGTTTTATATTGCATTAAAATGGTTTTTTTATTATCAATATATTTTTAAGTATACGTCAATACTTTAAAATATTTTATTAATGATCCACATCATTTTTTATAATTATGAATATTTTTAAATGTTGCAAATTGATTTTATATAAAAAAATGAATGAATAACAAATCTCCCTCTTATTATTCTTATTAGAAAATATTTGGTATTTTTTTATTTTTTCGTTTAACTTTCAATTACTTTTTTTATTTTGACATTGAATCTATAGAGATTGAGTATTTACTATATACAAAAATAAAACATTTTCTTTTAAAATTTTCTATAATATAGATGAAGTTGATATCAACATAAATTGCATAATACAGATATTCAAATAATTTATTTAAATCTCGTGTTGAAATGTTTTTGAAAAGTATAAGGTGTAAACATCTTACTCACACTTTTTTTACTTCTAACTACTTTATTTCTTTTAAAAATTGATATGAAATTATCTTACGTCATGTGTCCATCGAAATATTTTATTTAAGAATGAGAGTGATAGAAATATTTTTTACTCCATTTGATTGTAATACCAACCACAAATCGAGTTACCATAGTGAGATATGCTTTATAATGCTTTTAATTAAAACTTACTAAACATGCATATTGTTTTTCATTATAGCCAACATTGATTTTCTATTTAGATAATATTTTATTTTTCTTTTAAGAGGGATACATGTCAACTCTACATTGAGCATGGATGGAATCACACATCACCCTCATATTGGGCTATAGAATGAGCCTCTCGACGCAATGGATATTTTATTTATCATTCTTACTTTGAATATAGGAAGTCCATTATATATTTTCTCTATTTCTTCAAGCACTTAATATGTAATTTCTTTACTAAAGAATTGTATCCAACCCTAAAGATGTCTCTAGAGGTTAAGATATATCCGGAGGTAAAGCCATGGGCCAATACCTTGACTTACTAATACCACATGTCCAAAATCTATAACTAATGTTCATATAAAAAACCCTATAGGCCTAATATTTACATCATGTTATTAATAATTAAGTTAAAATTCTCGATATCAACATAATTATTATTGTTTCTCTTTTTAAATGTTAATTAATGCTAATCTAAAATTCACTTTATAAAATAATTTATATAATTTTCGTTCTCTTCGTACAACTATGAAACCCTGATTTCAACATTTTGTCCAGAATTGTAAGCTTATGATTTGAGATCTTGAGTTCATTCTCTTTGGAAATTACCACTGAAACATGTTTTCACACAACTAAATACCTATAAATTGGTCTGGTTTTGTGGTGAAGGAAGTATCTCCAAGAAAAAAGGTAAAACCCCATTTAAAAGGGAACAACTCCAACAATTTCTACAAGATTGGAAGCTCCCACATATGTTGTGCAAGAAAAAAAAATCGAAGAGTCACATCACAACATGTAGCATCCCCTGATAAAACTCATGGAAAAGTACATAAGATTAGAACTTTTTTTACACAATTTACCAACATGTAACTTTCTGAATTACTTATTCCACATTCGTTTTACTAATCATTAGATAAAACCATCATCATTACATTGAGTAATTGTAGAAAAAAATAGTAAGTTTCATAATATAACAACCACTGTTGTAGCATATTATCATAAACTTCCTGATGTAACCTTGCGTCATTTTCATGATTCCTTTAAATAGGTTATTTAATCACATACTTAGTAATGTAAATGTCACATCATGAAAGGAATCAATACCATAATAATGACACAACATGCAACCACATCATTAGACACAAATATACCATGGAAACCATGTAGGGTGAAAACCAACAAATGTTTAACTTTTATTAAACACTCATGAGGGTTCTCACCCCTTACTCAATGGTTGTAAGGGATCACATCCCTTGACCATTGTCATAAAATATTACAAATAAATTCCATCTTAAATATAACATAACCAATTAGAATCTATTACAATAATCATGATATCATTACCCACAATCCTCGACATTATGTCTTTGTATCCTGGATATTTTCCATCAATGGATTATCCTATAGTTGACATTCCTTCAATTTGCATGGACCACTAGCTCATTATCTATGACAATTTTAAGCATAATCCATCTTTATCATACGCCACAATCTTTTGCTGCAACTGCTACTGTCAACAAACTTTGATATCATGATTAGATATAATATTAATAAAATTGATAATAAATATTTATTTGTGATACTTCAACATATATTCATGTGCATACATAAAATTTAAACAAAATATCATGACATGCCTCATTTACAATACTGCACACACATTAATTAAAATCATATAACTAGAAAAGCATGTCTATAGATAAATACCGCATTAATTATTATTCCCCTCTCACAAGCACACATTATTTTCCAACTAAAAAACACTATAATTGTCCATACTATTTAGAGGATATTAACATCTTAACTTTGATCCGTGGACATGCAATTATATAAACTTTATTCAAAAGAAACTAGCTCCTCAACTATTTCTATGCAATTATGTAATCATTTCCAAAATAACTAATACAATAGATATTATCCCTATGCATGCAAATTGCATGATCTTTTCCCAAAAGAACTAACATAACATAATCTTTTTCCAAGAGAAATTCATATGATAGCTATTCTTTCCATGCATCCAAACTGCATTTCTTTCCAAAAAATATATCTCAATAGTGATTCTTTCCATGCATGTAAAATGCTTTCTTTCTCTGGAATTCTAGCACAATTAGATATTATTTTTGTGGAAACAAATACATACTTCTTTTACTAAAAGTAAATTAACACAACAACTATTGTTTCTATGCATACAAATTCTTATTATTTTTCATAATGACTATAGTTTTCTTGCATAAAGAGATTTATCACAATCAACTATTCTTTTGTGCATCTAAATACACATTTTTTTTTCCAGAGATCTGGAAAAATAGTTATTCTTTGTTGTGCAAGGTTCACATGCAACCCTTTTCAAGGAAATTTTAATTCGCTTCCACACGAAATCCATGACAATTTTCCAAGAAATGCACAAAAATTATTTTTAAGAAAATATATATATTTAACCTATGCTCATGCACACAATAACTGTGGAATTTTTAAAATAATTTTAGGTCAATTAGAACATGCAAATACATTTTTTATTTTCCAAGGGTATTAATAAAAATAATATAACTTTCACACAAAAAACCCTGTAGTATTTTCAAGACAATAACAAGGTTTCTTTATCTTCTTAGGTTCAAGGTTCCTAGCATTCTTTTTCAATGCCTCTTGTAAAAGACTAGACACACACACACATATATATTTCTTTCAATAAATTGCAAATATATGTATCTCTCTCTACCATTTCAGTTTGCATTGATCTCTTAAACCCATGATATTTATGCTCATCTAGGTAATGGTGATCTTGGATTTGCAATTTCCATTGTAAATGTTTGCTTTGATTCCTCCAAAATGCAAACAATGAACCCAAAACCAAATATTGTCTTATACATCATTCGCCATTCACTTACAATGCAATGTTTAAGAGACTAACTCTCTGAATGCAACTAGAATATGTCGCCCTTTCTTTCCTTTCCAACGATTCAAGGAATCATGCCTGATAAATCTCTTCTTCATGTTGCAAAATAAATTCTAAGATTGTTCTACAATGGATGAAGAAGCAAAAAATTTGGTCTTACCATAAATTATATTGTTCCTCCCAACACAATGAATGCAACAGTTTCATGACAATGACGACATGGAAACCTTTAGTTCTTGTTACAACTCAATAATTCTCACTCTATAGGCGGATCTGATAATGTCCACCTACGAGAGAAGATAAAAAAAAATCACACTGCAGAAATATTCTATCTTGCTTTATAAAAAAATTGGATTAAACTGATGTCCTTCTCCTATTATGATATGCTCATAATATATTTCTCTACAACATTGGTTTGTGCAAGCAGTCGAATGCACTCTCTCTCTCCTTAGGAAGTGGTGCCAAAGGTGCCTATCAAAACTCCTATCATACATGAAACATTTCTTGGTTTGATTTTCAATTAGTTACCAACTAATCACAATGGTCATGATGGCCAACTGTTTCATTAGACGTTACACTGGTAATTAGATAGTAAATGCAAATTATTACATGGATATTCATACTCCCCCCCTTCAAGACAACATCTTACTCAGTGTTCATCATTAAATTTTAATTATGATATACAAATATAAACAAATAAAAGGGGATCCTTCCCCTCCAAAATGAAGGATTTCATTTCCAAGAAATACCAATAATAAAAAAACAATAATGTTTAGTCAATAATTATAAGAAAAATATGCAATTTCTACTTTCCATCAATTAGCCATTATTAAATTTCATGGAAATAAATCAAAGTATATGTACTGACTTACTATCACTTACCAATTACTCTTGGAAATCATGGTCGCTATATGCAAAATTTTTAACTATAGGTGGTTTCTCTATTGTGACAAGCACTCTAAGAGTGGTTTGACAATCAAACAACAAGAATCTAGGGTGGTTTCATAGCCTCCATGGAAAGCACCCTACAATGTATGATCAACAAATTCAATATAATCATAGTAATCACAACATTTTCAATCATCAATTATTTATGTAATGTTATATTATATTCACAATACTTTAACTATCAATCATTATCATAGCACTTCTGCAAGTACTCAGATAACACCTAGCTATTCAATCATAAAAAATATCAATAACTACATCAAATGCATATTGTTATACCCCCTCATTAAATACATCCATACAATACTTCTATGAGTACTTAGAGAGCACCTAGCTCTCTAATCATCGAAATTGTCAATAGTTGCACCAAGTGCATACTATATTAGCCCCTGATAAGACATTAACAAGATTGGTAATACAATAAAGGAACTACATTTCCATTAATTCCTTACCAAGAACTATGCTTATTTCCTATTAATATGTACATAAGATTATCACACAATCATATAGACAATTCATTTTTAACACAACACATAACAAATTAGTTAATTTTTTCTGCTATGAGAACCATAGTGAAAAAATAATGCTCCTCCCAACCAAAGGGAACTAATTTCCACAACCATATTGAGCCATTTTCACATCCAATATAGTTCTCTGATAGTGACCACACCGAGTCCAATCATAGGATTCATCTTAGCAATGGCCAACCTATTCCTCTGAAAATCCTATCTTGAGTAATTTAGGTCTCAATAGTTCACACTTTGGGACTGCTCCAACAGGTTCCAAAATCAACATAATTGCTTTAGTATTTTTCCCCTCTTCACCATCTTGGCCAACTCTTTTCCCTTAATCAGATCATCTATCTCTATGGAGTGTAAATCCTAGCATGCAACCACCATCAGCCCAAGGACTCATTGGCCTTTGACAACTGTCCATAACTATTTGACATGTGAAATTATCTTTAACACCTTTTCCCATTGTAATTTACATAATTGGCCATATGCACATTAACAATAAAGAAAAAGTAACATTTAAGAAAATCATGCATTCATACTTGACCCTCAGCATGGGTCCCATAGTTTTTTAAAAGTAGATTTGACAAGAAAATCATAACTGACATTTCATATCATATAGTTGGTATTCATTTCAAAGTTTCACATAATTATCAACATGTATTTTTAGTAAAACAATACCAATCTTGCATATCATAATGTTAAACTTTATACCTTCTCATATGTAATTTCAATTCACATTGAAACATTTTACCTTTCACATGTTCTTATGTTTCGACTAAGCTACCCCTGCTTAATAACATCAACAACGTCAGTCACAATTGTTTTTAATAAAACCATACCTTCTACAAAATACTATTGTGCACAAAACATTTGTCAAATAAATTCAAGATGCATTTCACTTTCACATGCATCTATGTTCTCAATATTTTAACAATGTAGAAAGATATTGGTCCTATTACTTTCCATAAACCATTTTATATGCATTAAAAGTAATATAACAAGTAAGGATACATCCTCGATGTTAAAATTAAGCTTTCCATAGAGTTGTTTTTCCAAACAATAGTTAAGGGAAAATACTTTAACCATTAACATTTTCATTGTTCCTAACTCATGCAAGAAGTCATTTATTTTATTCATATGCATCTAATCAACAATCATTAATGCATACCATCTAACATCACAATCAAATCATCAATTTGTAAAGTTTTGAAATTTGAACAAACAACGTAATCAATCACATATTATACCTACTAGTTCTATTAATAAGTTGATAGAATCATCAAATCAATTACTTTAACGACACTTATTGTATCATGATCCAAGTTCTTTATCACCTTCAAGAACCTGTAGTCATATGTATGCATGGTTAGACCAACGTTCACTTTTGCAATCATTGTATTTTTCTTGCATGTGCATAAAAGTCTAAACATAACTTTAATCATTGAAAGACATTGATTTATCATCAATGTGTGAGTGTCAATAACAATTATGGTAACAATCCAAACATCTCCAATTTCCACGACTTATTGTTACCAATAGAATTGAAACACAAATTAAACTACAACAGTCACTTGTTTACAACTTGTAATAAGATTTAATGAAAACTTATTCATGCATATATGTTTTAATATTTGGTCATGTAATATTAACTAATCAAAGCTACCAACCATCTTGATTAAATAAAAATCCATGACAAGACTCAATCATCACTTAGCCATTACAATCAAGTCCTACCACTTGACTTATTGTTTATCCTTAACTTCTAAAGGGGATTATTTCAATGTCTTTTAAAACATCTTATTTTCCTTTTCAAGACAACACCAACCTTTTACATCCTTTCATTATCACACAAATAAATACATGAATTCATTCTTTATATGTAGTGCATTATAACTTTAGTCATGTTCTTTAAATGCACCATAATTATTATTGTAATATTAAGCATGCAAAGGTTAGTAGTTATTCCTCACTATCAGTAGTGAGTGCTTAGGATTGTTCATAATTGCAACAGAGGTTTATTGTCTTTTATCCACATAAATATTCAAACACCATGAGCATAGTTTTAAAGTAGATATTGCCACTTACTATTCTTCAATGTGGTTACTAACATGCATCATGCATCTCATGTCAATTATAATCTACTGCATATATCATTATGTAATTTTGTTAGAGTCATACATGAGTTGATGCCCACTAGTATCATATCTCTACTTATTTTCCATGTACTGATTCCCAAAAGGATTTAGTGTTGCAACCTTAAGCTTTGATACAACTTGTAACATCCCCCGATAAACCTCTTAGAAACGTACATAAGGATAGAAAAATTTACACAATTTACCATGTAAATTTCCAAATTATTTATTCCACATTATTTTTACTGACAATTAGATAAACCATCATCATTCGTAATATTCCAAATTAGCAATCAGCTAATTGGAATATTAATTCTGTTAATTTTTTCCTTTTCTAATGTTTGACATTAAATAAAGTGGGCAAGGGGGAACCACAAATAAACCATGCAGCTAATTCACTTTCCTAAAGTGACTTAGGAAAATATTGAGGCTGAAGTGGGGCCCATGAGGCTAGCCACTCAAATGAGACAGCGTCCTAGTTGAAGCGTGGGAGAGGCAGCACAGTAGATAGCGTAGTGGTAGCACAGGGATAAGACGGCAGAGGGGCAGCGAAATCTAGGTGGTCCCAAGGGAACGTTGGAGACTCAATTGAGATAAAAGAGGGTAAGAGCAGCTCATTCCTCATTCATTCAATCACTGATTTTATGTCTGATAAACTGTAGCATGCTTGAGTTGTTTAGCCGAGTCTACGAGTGTTTTTTAGCATGGATATTTCCTAGCGGAGATCTCAACCTCTACCTCGGCGGACTTTGAGTGCCTGCTGAGGAGAGGAGTTCCATCTGATTTTTGAGAGGAGATTCACAAGATCACATTTAGGCATATGCAATCCCTCTAGGACAGCATAAAGGCCATGAAGAAAAATTAGGGAGTATGCAATCCAGTTGAGGAGAAGTGTTGGGAGATTGGGAGAGAGAGCATATTTCAGTCTGGATTTTTGGAGGGGAGGTTAGACACCTCCTACCAAGGATTTGATGCAGATTTCCAGTAGCACTTTCCATCATTTTAGCCAAATAACTAGATTACCTTGCAAAGTAGTGTGCCAAGCCCAAGGGGGTTAATTTCCAGGGTTATGATTTTTGGAAACCCTTGGCGGGTTTTTATGAGTCTAGTGAGTAGAGCCCCAGGTTTTTATCCTATAATTTTCTGAGCATTGGAGCAGGCCCAACCAGTAGTTCATTTCTAATCAGCAGTAGGAGTCCCATCTCTAGAAGCACAGAGGAGGAGCCATGCAAATCAGCATATCAATAGTGTTTTTTGTCCAAGTTTGAGGGATATTGTAGCCTGAATTGTACAGGCCCATCTGCCATATTTTTTAGATCTTATTGTACTTTTACCCAATAGAAGATTAATAAAATGTCTCAGATGTTTTTGGATTCTTTCATGGTGTTTTAATAACATTTCCTGTTTTGCTATAGTTTTTAGTCTTGTGTCCTTTGTATTACTGTTTGTTCCCAATTTGGGATATTACAATGGCATCAAAGCCCATAGACTTGGCTCAGCCTGTGGAAAACACGGTCTATGACATCGGAGAATAGACAAAACATCACTTACTGAACACATAGGTATAGGAGTAGAGAAACGAGGCTTGAGATTATACCAGACTAGGTAGACAACATTATGGTGGAAGAAGAGAGAGGAAATACACCCATGGATGAGGAAAGAGATGATGGAAAGGAGTTTGATCAACTCCTTCTAAATTCAATGAAGGAGCTCACTAAGAGGATAGAGGAGATGGGGTCTAATATTTTCAAAGATAACAAGAAGAAGGGGATTCCAAGGGAATTCCAGATTGGAGAAGGATCTGGCACTTCCCATCACCCACCTGAGCTTAACGTTGCACAGCAGGTGGTTCCATGTACTTTGTCTCCTTCTACCATACCCACATTCCTAGCTTTGGGAGTAGGAACAAGAGGGCCACAAGAGCCAGAGGTGGCTCACTATGGAGAGTACCTTGCAGAATATCAGTCTTATGGGTGGGATTTTGGAGATGCTCTCACCTTCAATTATTTTTCCAGTTGAAAAACAACAGAAAACTGAGAGGCCAAACCAAAGGAGGAGGGTACACGTAGAGAAATGAACTGCAGTGTACCATGGGAATGGTTTTTATGCCAAATTTTGATGGTTCATTAAAATGTTCAGCCAAAGAGTGGGTGGAGAAGCTGGACATTTATTTTTAGCTTAATCATATGGTGGAGGTAGAAGCCATCAAGGTGGTTGCGTTGCATCTAGAGGGAGAATCCCATGACTAGTGCTTCCACGGTATGGCTATGTTGGGTCACTCGGGACTGACAATGTATGATGAGTTCACCCAGAGGTTGATAGAGAGGTTTAATCAGAAAGATCCAGAGGAGAATTTTGTTGAGCTAACCAAGCTCAAGAAAACAGGGAACCTAGAGACATACATATTTGAGTTCTTAACACTCTCAGTGATGGCTCCATAATTGTCCATGCCTAGGTGGATCTACATGTACCTTGACGGTCTAGCAGGACCTTTGAATGGGCTAGTGAGGTCCACTCATCCCACTACATTGCAGGACGCTTTATCGAGGACAAGGGATCCCATGCCAAATAAACCAATGTTCCAGCAGAGAGGGAGGGACATGAGGTCCCCACCCCTGAGAGGTAACCAGGGCTAAGATCCTTTAGATGATAATACCCGGCAGGATTTGAGACGAAGGAAGGTCTGCTTCACCTGTCAGGATCCATGGGCAACAGGTCACAGGTGTGCCAGAGGGAAGGCACATTACATTGAGGTCTTCTCTGATAGTGAGGAAGAAGAGGAGACATCCTATGAGATGGGAGGAGATGTCAGAACTGGAGCACTAGGAGAGGATCCTCCACCACCACCTCCCCCAGCAATAGCAGGATCAAAATTTTCACACACTGGAGGGGCCCTTGCATCTTTGCGGGGAGTGCCCAAGTACTTAACACTGAAGGCCCAGGGGATAGTTCAAGGGAAGCGTGTTTCAGTGTTGGTAGACAGCAGGGCTATGCACAACTTCAGTGATGCCTATCTAGTGCAGACGAGAGGCATACAGATAGAGGGCTTTGATGGGTTCTTCGTGTTGGTTCCAGGAGCTACGACCATGCAATGAATGCGTTATTTCCTAGTATTGTCAGTAACCATGGGGACATACACCATGACAGATCATTTCTTTGTGGTTGATATTTCAGACACCAACTTAGTGTTGGGAGTCCAGTGGCTCATCACCCTTGGGAATTTCACCACTGATTGGAAGACACTAGAGGTGGAGTCTGTGGACAAGAAGAGTGGGAAGTCAGTGATTCTCAGGGGCATCCACACGTACTCGCCTCAGACAGTTTCTACGCGTAGGATGGGGGTAGATTTTTGGAAGGGAGACATAGAATGGGCTATGGAGTTGAGGATTTCGGATGTAGGTGTCTCGGGCCAACCTATGCACCCAGATGTGCAGGTTCTCTTAGACCGTTACTCTACGATTTTGGGGGACATTCCACCAGGAAAACCACCATATTGGGGGTTTGAGCACACTATTGAGCTGGAATCAAGCATTCAGGCCGTGATCACCACCCCCTACAAGCACCCCAAGGCCTATAGGGATGAGATTGAGAGAGATATTCATGAGCTCTTAGCATTGGGGCACATTAGACCCAGTACTAGTCCAGTCGCTTCTTCAGTGGTTTTGGTGAAGAATAATAATGGCACACTGTGGATGTGCATAGACTACAGGGCCCTAGACAAGAAGACCATGAAGAAATTTTACCCTATTCCCATGATAGATGAGTTGATGGATGAGTTGAGGGGAGTGAAGTTTTTCTCCAAGATTGATCTGAAGTCGGGGTACCACTAGATCAAGGTGAGGGACCAAGATGTCCCCAAGACTGTGTTTCGTTGTCATTATGGCCATTTTGAGTTCTTGGTGATGCCCTTTGGGCTGACCAATGTTCTGGCTACTTTCTATTCTTGCATGAACCACATTTTCCATAGTCAATTGAGGAAGTTTGTGATGGTGTTATTTAAATATATCCTCATATACAGCAGCACATGGAAGGAGCATTTGCAGCACATAGAGACGGTGATATGTATCTTAGAGGAGAAACACTTCTATGCCAAGTTGTCCAAATGAAATTTTGTTTTGAAAGAGATGCTCTATTTGGGGCATATCATTAGAGCGGATAGAGTCAGAGTCCATGAAGAGAAGATCAGGTCCATTCGGGATTTTCCAGAGCCAAAGAATGTGACAGAGCTCCGTGGGTTTGTGGGAATTTCTACATACTACCAAAATTTCTTCAAAGGGTTTTCACAGCTTGTAGTACCCCTCACAGATCTCACCAAAAAGGGGGATTTTAGTTGGCCTAAGACTGTGTAGAGGGCCTTCGATAGGCTCAAGGAGGTGATGAGAAGTTTTCCGATATTAGCCCTGCCAGACTTCATGAACCATTTCTACTGGAGTGCGATGCTTTAGGGGAAGGGGTAGGCACAATACTGATGCAGGGGAGGTACCCCATAGATTTAAAGAGCCAAAAGTTATTGCCACATGAGAGAATATACCCCATCTACGACAAGGAGATGATGGCCATAATGCATGCGTTGGCCAAGTTTCAGCAGTATCTTGTGGGGAACAGGTTCCAGGTGAGGACAGATCACAACAACCTTCGATTCTTCCTCGAACAGAAGAAGTTGCAGGAGAGATAGTAGAAATGGGCCAGCAATATCTAGGCATGCAATATTGACATTGAGTATGTCAAGGGGAAGAACAACGTAGTAGTAGAAGCATTGTCCTAGAGACTAGCGTCTCTATCCTTGATGAACATTGACGTAGATTGGAGGGCTCAACTATTGGTGGAGTACTCCAAAGACCGGTTTGCATGCAAGGTATTGGATGGGTAGGTGACAAATGACCAGTATAGGGTGACAGATGAGGTCATCTACTATCGTGACTGGATATTTTTGATAGGAAACTTCCAGATACGGGAGAATATTTTGAATGCAGCACATGACTCAACTCTTTCAGTACACTAGGGGTTCACCAAGACATACAGGGCCATGAGAGAGAGGTTCTCTTGGAAGGGCCTTAAGGAGGATGTACTCCGCCATGTTAGGGAGTGCATAGTCTGCCAGAAGAACAAGGGGGAGTTGAAACATTCGGCATGGTTGTTGTAGCTGCTTCACATTTCGGAGGGGAAATGAGAAAGCATTTACACGGACTTCATCACTAGGTTGACCAAGGTATAGGGAAAGGATTGCATCTTTGTGGTGGTTGACTGGTTGACAAAGTATGCCCATTTCTTCGCCATTTCAGCTCGGTACACTGCCTCACATGGCTGAGCTATTTTTCAAGGACATATTCAGACTCCATGGTCTTCCAAAGACCATAGTCAGTGACAGGGACAGTTGGTTCATGGGAGGTTTCTAGCAAGATTTGTTCCAATTGGTGGGCACAGAGCTAACACCCAGCACGAGCTACCACCCACATACAGATGGGCAAACCGAAATAGTTAACAAGTGGTTGGAGGGCTACTTGAGGAACTATGTCACAGGGAAACAGAATGCTTGCCTGCATTGGCTTCACTTGGGGGAATATTGCAACAACACGACATTCAACATGTTTATCGGTATGTCTCCATTTTATGATTTGTATGGTTATAATGCACTGAATTTTTCTAATGTGATGTTTGGAGCTAGCAAGGCCCCCAGGGCCAAAGAATGGATCCAAGAGAGCCAAGACATACTCAGAGCTCTCAAGGATAATTTAGCCACAGCTCAAAACTAACAGAAGATGTACATAGATATAGGTCGCATGGAGAGGCAGTTTGAGGAGAATGACTTAGTATACCTCTGGCTTCAGCCATACTAGCAGTCCACACTAAATCATAAGTGAGCTGAGAAGCTCAAGCCATGATTTTATGGTCCATGCAAGGTGATCCAATGGGTTGGAGAGGTGGAATACAAGATGGAATTGCCACAGGGGAGCCGAATTGATAACATTTTCCATGTTTCATGCATGAAGAAGGCTTTGGGACAACAGGTGACTACAACCATGGATCTCCCACCTACTGATGACAAGGGGCATCTGGTGCTACATTCGAAGACCATCTTAGATATCAGGGAGAGACACTTGAGGAGTAGGGTGGTCAAGGAGTATCTGGTCAGGTGGAGGAACCTTTCAGATGAGGATGCCACTTGGGAGGGGGAGAAGATCTTGCAGTATCCTTCTTTGCAGTTTCTTGAGGACAAGCAACGTTTTTGTGAGGAGGACTTTAATATTCGAAATTAGAAATCATCTAATTGGAATATTAATTTTGTTATTTTTTGCCTTTTCTAATGTTTGATAGAAAATAAAGTGGGTAATGGGGACCCACAAATAAACCATGCAGCTAATTCACTTTCCTAAAGTCACTTAGGAAAATATTGAGGCTAAAGTGGGGCCAATGAGGCTAGCCACTTGAATGAGACAACGTCTTAGTGGCAGTGTGGGAGAGGCGATGTGGTAAGAAATGCAGTGGCTGTGCATGGATAGGTTGGCAAAGGGGTAGTGTAGTCTAGGTGGACCCAAGGTAAAGTTGGAGACTCAATTGAGATAAAAGAGGGTGAGTGCATCTCATTCCTCATTCATTCAATCACTGGTTTTCTATCTAATAGACTGTAGCATGTTTGAGTTGTTTAGGCGAGTTTGTGAGTGCTATTTAGCACAGATATTTCTAAGCGGAGATCTCAAACTCTATCTTGGGGGACTTCGAGCACCCGCTCAGGAGAGGAGTTCCATATGATTTTTCATAGGATCACATTCAAGCATATGCAATCCCTATAGGACAGCTCACAGGCCACACACGTTGCGTAGGGAGTACGTATTCTAGCTGAGGAGAAGTTTTGGGATATTGGGAGAGAGAGAATATTTTAGTCTGAAGTTTTTGAGGGGATTTTAGCCACCTCCTACCAGGGATTTGGGGCAGATTTCCAATAGCACTTTCCAACATTTCAGCTAGAGAACCAAATTACCTAGTAGAGCAGTGTGACAAGCCTAAGGGGGCTAATTTCTAAGGTCAGGATTTCTGAAAACCCTTCACAGGTTTTTTGGGTCTAGTGAGTAAAGCTCAGGGCTTTAATCCCAGAATTTTCTGAGCATTGGATCAGGACTAACTAGCAGCTCATTTCTAGCTAGCAGCAACAATTCCAGCTCTAGAAACATAGAGGAGGAGCCACACAAAGCAGCAGATCAGTAGTGTTTTTTTTCTGGGTTTGAGGGATATTTCAGCCTGACTTTTGCAGGCCCAGGTGCCATATTTCTGAGCACCTTATTTTACTTTTACCTAGTAGAAGAATAATAAAATTTCTCATGTGTTTTTGGCTTCTTTCATGGTGTTTTAATAGCATTTCCTATTTTGTTGTATTTTTTAGTCTTGTGTGCTTTGTATTATTGTTTGTTCCCAATTTGGGATATTACATCATTGCATTGAGTAACTGTACAAACATAATAGTAAGTTTCATACCCTAACAACCACTGTTGTAGCATATTATCATAAACTTTTTGATGTAACCTTGCATAATTTTCTTGATTCTTTTAACCAAGTTAGTTAATCACATAGTTGATAATGTAAATGTCACACCATGCAAGGAATAAGCATAATAAGAATGGCACAACATACAACCACATCATTAGACACCAATATACACTAGAAACCCCATGGGGTGAAAACCAACAAATTTTTAATTTTTATTAAACAATCATAAGAGTGTTTACCCATCACTCAATGGTTGTAAGGGAGCCCATACCTTGACCATTTTCATAAAATATTACAAATATATATCATCTTAAATACAACATAACTAGCGAGGAGCTATTACAATAATCATGATATCTTTATCCACAATCCTCATCATTATTTCTTTGTGGCATGCTTGTTTTCCATCAGTGGATTATGCCGAAGTTGACATTCCTTCAATCTGCATGGACCACTATCTCATTGTTTGCCATAATGTTAATCATAATCCATCTTTCACATAAGTCACAATCTTTTCTTGCAATTGTTATTGTCAACAAACTTTGATATCATGATTAGATCAAATATTAATCAACCAGTAATAAATCTATATTTTTGATACTTCAACATATATTCATGTCCATAAAATGTAAACAAAATATCGTGACATGCCTCATTTGCAATACTACATATGCATTAATTAAAAGCATATAACTTGAGATTTTTCAATGTTTGGAGAAACCACAGTAGCCATTTATGAATCGACGTTTCGAGTCTATAACAAGACTCATCATTAGGACAAAATTCCTACAGTGAAGGGCGCTCAATGTAGGATATTAATATAGAATGGAAGGAAATATGAAAATCGTTGACCAGATAATAAATTTATTTATTAGTGGAAACTAATAAGATAACATAATTTTTATATTAGATATCTTTAATAGCATAAATTATTATAATTTATAATTAATTCTCAATTATAAATGATAATTATTTAAGCTATTAATTAAATATAACATAAAAATTTATGTTATCTTATTAGTTTCCACTAATAAATAAATGTATTATTTGGTCGACCCTTTTCATATTTCCTTCCATTCTATATTAATATCTTGCATTGATCGCTCTTCTCTGTAGGCATTTTGTCCTGATGATGAGTCTTTTTATAGACTCGAAACTTCAACTCATAGATGGCTATTGTGGTTTCTCCAAACATTGAACAGTCTCAAGATACCCTCCATAGAAATCCTCTAGCATATAACTATGAAAACATGTCTATAGATAAATACCACATTGATTATTATTTCCCTCACACAAGCACACATTCTTTTCCAATAGAAAATCACTACAATTTTCTATAATATTTAAAGGATACTAGCATCTTAGCTTTGATCCATGGACAGGTAATTATATAAATTTTATTCAAAAGAAACTAGCCCCTTAACTATTTCTTTATATGTGCAATTATTAATATTTTCCAAAAGAACCAATACAATAGATATTATTCTTATGAATGAAAATTGCATGATATTTTCCCAAAATAACTAAATTAAAATATTTTTTTTCTAAAATAAATTAACATGATAGCTATTCTTTCCATGCATGCAAACTACATTTATTTCCAAGAAATCTATCTCAATAGTGATTATTTCCATGAATGTATTGGAATTCTACCACAATTAGTTATTATTTTTGTGTAAACAAATACATACTTCTTTTTCCAAAAGGAAATTAACATAACAACTATTGTTTCTATGCATACATATTCTTATTCTTTTTCACAATGGCTATAGTTTTATGTGTGTAAAGATATTTACCACAATCAACTATTCTTTTGTGCATGTAAATACACATTTATTTCCCAGAGATCTGGAAAAATAGTTATTCTTTTGTTGTGCAAGGTTCACATGTAACCTTTTTCAATGAAAATGACGTAGATAATTTAATTCTCTTTCACACAAAATCTATGAAAACTTTCCAATAAATGCACAACAAATATTTTCATGAAAATAAATATATTTAACCTATGTTCGTGCATACAAGAACAATGGAAGTTTTACAAGAACTTTAACTCAATTATAAGATGCAAACACATGTTTTCTTTTCCAAGGGTATTAATAAAAATAATATAACTTCCAAAAGGAAATCCTTGTACTCTTTTCAACGTAAAAACAATGCTTCTTTATCTTCTTAGGTGCAGGGTTCCAGTATTCTTTTTCTAGACTTGTTTTAAAATACTAGCTAACTAAACACACACACACACACATATATGAAAAAATACTTATCTCTCTCTACCATTTCAGTTTTCATTGATCGCTTAAACCCATGGTCTCAACTCTCATCGGGGTAACGGTGATCTTGGCTTTGCAATTTCCATTGTAAATGTTTGCTTCGATTTCTCCAAAATGAAAACAATGAACCCACAACCAAATATTGTTTCGTCCATCATTTTAGCTACAATGCAGTCTTTAAGAGACCAACTCTCAAAATGCAACTAGAATATGTTGACCTTTCTTTCCTTTCCAACACTTCAAGAAATCGCGCCTAATAAATCTCTTCTTCATGTTGCAAAACAACTTATCAGATTATTCTACAGTGGATGAAGAAGAAAAAAAATTGGTTTTTCATAAATTGTATTCTTCCTCTCAATAGAATGAATATAATAGTTTCATGATGATGACGACATGGACGCCTTCAGTTATTGGTCCTTCTCGACCATTATCACTCTGTAAGAAAATCTAAGAATGTCCTCCTGCGAGAGAAAATATAGAAAATTCACACTACATATGTCTTCTATATTTCTTGAGAAAAAGACAGGATTAAATTGAAATCCTTCTCCTCTTATGATATGATCATAATACATTTCTCTACAAAATTTGGTTTGCACAAGCAGTCAAACACACACACTCTCTCCTATGTAAATGGTGCCAAAGGTGTCAATAAAAACCCTTAGTTTTAGTTTAATTTTATTTTAAACAATTTGATAGAGTAAACATAACATTAAACTACATTACATAATAGGACATAATATGGCATTAAAGAATATCTTCCATATTGGGCTGGAGAGAGCCTCTTGGCGCAAAAATATTTCACAGTTTGAAAGATTGAAGATAAATAATACATTGCTTAAAAACATATTATAAAAGCACAAGTAATTTATCTTAATTTATATTTATTTAAAATAACTCTTATATATTCTTTTTTAAAGAATAAATTTTTAGAATATTTAAAATTTTGAATAAATTGTAATTTTAAATGAAATTATTATATATATTAATTTAAATTTATGATATTATTATATTATATAAAACTTAAAAATATAAATTTAAGTGATCGACGATATTTTTTAAAATGTGAATTTTAATAGTTATATTGTTACATGAAGGAGGTCCATTTGTTATTATAATTATATATGTTGATGCATCCCATCACTAAAGAAGAAATCTAGAAGGAGCTCCTCTCCCTTCATCATGACAAATTTCATGGTCTGAATGGATTTTCAATTCATTTTTTGTTTTTGGCTTAACCCACTGAGATTTGAACCTTAAATCTCATTTCTTACATAATACTTCATATCATGGTGATTTCCAATTAAACTAGACCCTGTGGACAATTTTAAGTTCTTATTTTTAAGAAATATTGGAAACTAATCAAATTTGACCTATGCAAAATGATCGATAATGTGCATCGATTTCTCAAAATGAGAGGACGAATCAACTCTGCATTCTTCACTCTTGTTCATAAGGCGATAAATCCCTATTCCTTTGAAATATTTATGCCTATTTCGATATGTAATGTATCCTATAAATAATCTCAAAATTTATAACAACACATTTGAAACCTTTGCTCCCTAACTTAATTTATAAAAATCAAGGAGGTTTTGTGGAAAAGGGAAAATCATGGATAACATAATTCTTGTCAAATAATCCATACACTCTAGCATAACTCGAGGAGAAAAAAGGTGTGGTAATCAAATAAAACATGGATAATTCTTTTGATCATGCTAAACACTCCTTTCTCATTATTTTCCTCCAAAAATTTAGGTTTATACCTAGAATAATCAAATGGATTTATTCATGCATAGTTGGCTCATGGATCTCCCCCTTAGTTAATGGGAAATTTGTGGGTTTCTTCAAAGTGACCAAAGGCTTAAGGAAGTGTTTCCATCTTTCCCCTCTTCCATATATCATCATTTCATAATACCTTAGCAAGAGATTGGATTCTTAAAGAATAACCAACTTTCTTCTAGGTATCTATCTTATGAAAGGGATAAAGAATATCAATCACTCTCAGTTTTACAACAATGCATTGCTTTTGGGGGGAACTCCAGCTATCATTTCTTGTAGATTTAAATTGTTCCTATAGATTTTTGTAAGTTACCTTGGTGGTTTAATCAATTGTGATAAAATACAACTCTGTATTTGGAATACCAGTCACTTGACTCAAGCAATGTTTCTTTGTATTCTTAAGTCCCAAATTCAAGAAGCTTGGATAAAATTTAAATAGCAAGGCATTATTATAAATCTTAAACCATATCCTCGTCATTAATTTCCTATCACTCATATTTCAATTATTTCATCCCTGCCTCTATTTTAATTCTTTTTCTTAATTGGAACAATTATTGTCCAAACTGTGATGGCTCAAGATATTAGAATTTTTTTGTGGCAAAGGGGTAAATCTTACTCCAAGAGATTTAATTTAGTTAATTGGGAAGTGGTCAGAACTTCGAAGATCCATGGGGGTTTAGGGTAAAATATTATGGGCCTAATGAATAAAAATCTCGGGGCCAAGCTTGTATGGAGGTAAATTCTGGATCAAAATTATTGGTGGAAACAAGTAATTCACAGAAAATATCTTGAAGGTGATTAAAAAAATGTTTAGAACATTCCCTCCGTATGAGAAAAGGCTCTCAAATTTGGATACTTCTTGCAATTTTGATTCCTCTTAGAAAATCCCAATTGACATTGTTAGAAATGTTGTCATTGATGGCAAAAGAGATGACAAAGATAGCAGCAAAGGCAAAGAAGAAGACAACAGCAGAGGCAAAAGAGATGACACAGACAGCAGCAGAGGAAAAGGAGAAGACAGTAGCAGAGACAAAGTAGAAGACAGAAAAAGCGCAGCAGGAGAGTTTATTTACAGTGACAAGGCAGCAGGATGTATCAAGAATTTTATTTACAGTGACAGGGCAGCATAATGTACCAAGAATATTGAGACGCGGCAACAGAATAGATCTGGAGAGCTAGGAACAGAGTAAGAGGTCGAAGGGGCCATCGATAAAATGAATTGTTTCAGCATTGTATAGACATTGTTGGCTTAATCTTCAATAAGAAT
Organism: Pinus albicaulis; assembly: GCA_034641835.2. NCBI lineage: Eukaryota > Viridiplantae > Streptophyta > Pinopsida > Pinales > Pinaceae > Pinus > Pinus albicaulis. Next base: position 685,256,325 of record CM076579.1, read on the forward strand.
TTATGTAAGAATTTGTGCACGGTGAAAGCTCTTTGTAAGGGGACATTTTGGGGTTTTGAATGTAACTGATGAAAATGGTTGTGTGGAACCCAGAGGAACTAGCAAGGTTTACCATGTATTTTCGGCATATTAAATAGTGGACCTTGACGGTTAAAACATATTAAATCTATGTATAAATGCCCTGGCATCGAGTTCTATTTCTAGTGTTGAAATCAATAGAAGTGAATTATAATTGATTGAGTTATTAAAGCCAGAGGAGGTACCTGTATTACAAATACCTATCGTGAATGGCATGCATTTGAATACATGGGTTGTTCACAGATTGTCTACATAGAAATTCGGTGAGAAAGGCTCGAAATTTGGTTCTTTTTGGGTGGAGAATTTAAGTAATGGTGGCACCCTACTATTGAACTTATTTATTTAACTCTGTGCTGAATTCTATTTAGGTCAAAAAATAATTAATTGTGGAACCAGTTGCCCTATATTAAGAACAGTTATACAATAGATCGCGTTAATGAAACCATAGAGTTAAGTGTGATGAAGCGGAACCATGAATGTAAGCGGAACCCTAATTTTGAACAATAAAACTAGAGGTAAGTAAACCGGAAGTATCACATGGTATCAAAAATGGTAAGTGGATTTCTCATTTTGAACGCGATCTATGTCTTCAACCAACACGTGTCGTAAGGCAGTTTTACAAAACAACTTTTATTGTGTTCGTTTGAGCGGTTAAATCTCGACTCAATAAAAAATACGATATGGCATGACATCCATTGGATCATTGGAGTCGATGCGATAAACTGTCCGTCATTGGATGCGAGAGGCGTGTTAATGGAAGTGGGCCCCGGGAACGTATATGTATTAAAATATGCGTCTGGTTTGATATCTATTGCAATATTTGATATATATTAAAGTTGAGTGCTTATATAAGAATGGTTTATGTGTGGATTATATGTTTGATGCACGTTGATACATTATGTTATGCCGAGGGTTAAAACCATGGTCGAGGATTGACTTAGGCTTTGATATATATGACAAGAAGGTCAGGCATTCTTAATTGACGAGGGTTATTTAACCAAGCAGTATGGTAATACAATCGAAAAATGTTTTTCGATTGTGAATAAGTTAGAGGGGAGCCTGGCACATGAGTAAAAAATCTTCAATAAAGTTAATAAATAGCGAGCGCATGTGGTCGTGATAATGAGGTTAATTTTTTAATGTTTATTTAATCAAAGTAGGAGGTGCGGACCTTATCAACCATTATATATAAATGTTCAAAGGGTGTTGTCATTTGGAATGTATTAAAAGTGCAGACTTTACCAAACATATGTGGGCCCGACTATATGGGTGCGTGGAAGGGCTGACCCACAGAATTGTGTTATTTTTCCTAAGTCAAAGAAATGCACGTAGAGCCTTGGCTTCTTGTAATATACAAATGGTGGTTCATTAATATAAAACCCCAAGGTTTATTAAGAAGTTTTTATAACATTTGATTGGGGTGCGGATATTTGTTTTATGAGAATGAAAAATCATGGATGTACATTTAATGAGTATGAGCATTCCTTTTAAATACGAAACCAAAGGTTATATCTTTGATGGTTGAGGTCGTATTATGTAATGAAGATTGTGAGTTCAGATATATATGATCCTGTTTTGTTAAAAGTTTTTTTTTAACGTCGAGAGTTATTTATGTTCTATTAAAAGACAGTTGTACATACAGCAATTATAAAACTGCAATGAACAGGGAAAATGGAAAAACGGAAAAAGACAGAGTGTGTGTGAGAAGTTTTTTTTGAAAAAAAACAGAGAGAGAGCAGAGTTGGTGGATGGATTTGAAATTTATATTGTAATTGAATGAAAATATTTTTTATTTATTTTACATTGTTTGTGATGTAATTGGCAAGTATCTGAAGAAAGACAAAATCCCACTGTAAAGTTGAAATGAATGCATTTTTCCTGAACAAGCTGGCAAAAGAAAGGAGAATGCATAATTGAAGCAGAAGAAATAAATAAATCAGATATGAATATTGGAGGACAATAGTTAAAAAAAAAAGGGCACAGAACAGAGTTGATATCCAAGGTAAATCAGCAAGTATTTCTCTTATGAAAAAGTAAGAGAGTTGGAGCGTCCTTGCAAGTTGTAGCTTGCATAATTGAGGTTGGAGCCTCTTGTAGGTTGGTGCCTACAGAAAATCAGTGGTGAGAGGGATTTGGAGCTTACCTTTGCATCACAACAATAATAAGATGTGGTTTTATCCCTTTATAGATTTCCACTTATATATGTTGTCTCTGTGTGTGATGTTTATGTGTTGATGTGGTTATTCAGTCTGCTTAATACTTGTTGCTCTCATAACAAGTCTGTTGTTACATTATCTTAACACTTCTGTTCATATATTAAGACTGTTCACTTATAAAGTTGATCATGAAGATAAAGTGTAATTAAGTTCAATTGAAAGTTTAAAAAATTCATGAATGTGTTAAACTGATTCACCCCCCCCCCCTAGTTTAACTAAGGTTTTAACAATTGGTATCAGAGCGGGTTCCTTTTGTAGCAGTTTAACACTGAAAGGAGATCCTAGGTCCCCAGGATGGCTAGTCAAGAAGGATCCTCAACTAATAACGCCCCTTTTTTCACTGGTGCAAATTATGCTTTCTGGAAAATCAGAATGAGAGCAAATATAATCTCTTTAGGAATATAATTTTGTGTTGTTGTGGAATTTGGATATGACCCTAAGGCAAATTTCTCATAGAAAGAAGCCAAACAAGATTTTGTGGCTAATTCAAAAGCCATGAATGCAATCTTGAATGGTCTGTGTGAGGCAGAATTCATCAAAGTAATGCACAGCAAGACTGCCAAAGAAATGTGGGAAACTCTAGAAAATATTCATGAGGGAGACAAAAAGGTGAAGACAGCCAAACTTCAAGTCTATAGAGCCCAGTTTGAAAATTTAAATATGAATGTGATGAAGACATTTCTAGTTTCTTTTTAAGGGTTGCAGAAATTGTAAATAATATGAAATCTCTAGGAGAAACCATACAAGAATGTGTAATTGTTCAAAATATCCTAAGATATTTTCCATCCAGTTTTAATCCCAAGGTCTCTTCCATAGAAGAAACAATAGATTGGGAAACTTTGACCATGAACCAACTACTTGGAAAACTAACAGTCTATGAGATGAGGTTGCCACAGAGAAAGTCAAATGTAAGAGAGGCAGCCTTTAAGATAGAGAAGAAGAAAGAAGAAAAAGAAGATATATGCTCCTGCTCTGATGAAGAAGAGGCCAAATTTATCAGAAAATTGGATAAAGGTTCTGGTAAATATAAAGGTAAAATTACATTTAAATGTTTCAATTGTGGAAGAGTTGGACACTATGCTTCTAAGTGTCCTTATAAGAAAGCAAAGAATCAGACTCAGGATTCAAAAAAAACCATATCAAAGAACTAGTAGAAAGGGAAGAAATTCAATAGAAAATGTTTCTATGCTCAGCAAGACAACAGTGCATCTGAAGACTCAGCTAAATTCTCAAGTGAAGAAGGAACATTTGAATTTGTATTGATGGCTATAGAAAATATGGAAGAATTCCTTCTAGAAGATGAGGAAGAAGGTGAAGTGGACCTTGAGGGGGAGCTAAGAAGTGCCTTGGAGGAAATTGATAGACTCAAACTGAAGTACAAAAAAAAGAAAGACATTCTCTTCAAATATGTCAGAGAAGAACAAAATTCAGAAGTCCTCATTTAGTTGAAAGTAGAGCTTGAAGAAGCCAAGAAGGTAGAAGACATTTTACTTAATCAAATCAAGGATAAAACTCAGGAACAAGAGAAATTGGAAGAAGAAGTAGTATGCTTAAGGAAGAAATTAGAAAATGCCCAGAGGAAAATAGATACTTCTCAAATGACAAGCTCTGGTAAGTTGAATGAAATTCTAGATGCTCAAAGATCTCCTCTGATAAAAATTGGGATAGGCTATGAAGGAGAATCAAGCAAAGGCAAAGAAAAAGAAAACAAAAATATCATTTTTGTAAAAGAAGATGAGGATATCAAAACAACTCAAGAGATTCCTAAAGAAGAAGAAATCTACAATGAAGTAGATAGAAATCAGAAGGAATCAAAAAATGACAAAGGATGAAATAAATAAAATTTCAACTAAAAAGGACTCATATACTCCTGAATATGTCAAATTTGGAAGCCATCAAAGGAGATTTTTTCCTCCTATGAAAAATACCACCTGTTATGCCTGTCACAAACTAGGACATATTGCTGCATATTGTCATACAAGAAGAATAAATACAAACCAGCAAAGGATACAAAAAGTGAAAAGCTTTTCTCAAGCAAACAAATGGAGAAGACAATCTTTCATCAGGTATGCAAATTGTTTTTATGGATACTACTTTTACTGTAAAGAATTTGGCCATAAAATCATAGAATGCAGAAAATATGGACAAATACTGATATTCAAAACCTCAAGGAGGTTTATGAATCATGGAGAGTTTACTCATACTTATAATTCTGCTAAATATATACTCAAATGCTATATATGCAATGAAAGTGGACATATGTCTTTCAAATTTCCTCTTAGAGAATGTGGTTCATCACATCAGAAAAGGTACCAAACAAGAGGATGCTTGCAGTGGAAAAAGAAGGTGAATAAATGTGACTTGGCTCTAATAGCTCAAGATCTAAAAAGCTAATGGTATTTGGATAGTGGCTGCTCAAAGCATATGTCTGGAGATAGAAGAAAGTTTATAACCTTTGATGAAAATAAATCTGGAAATGTTACTTTTGGCAATGATAAAGTAGGAAAATTTGAAGGAAGAGGCTCAGTCAGTCTCGATAATGGCAGAGGAAAAGCCCAGGATGTACTATTTGTGGATGGGCTGAAAGAAAATCTGCTGAGTGTTAGTCAAATGTGTGATAAAGGCTGTGAAGTTATTTTTAGAGAACAATACTTTGAAGTAAGATCAAGCACCACTGGAAAGACCCTGATCAAAGGTGTTCGAATAGAAAGAAATGTCTATGTAGTGAAAGAAGAAAATGAAGCATGCCACTTTAGAAAATTTGAGGAGTCATGGCTATGGCATAGGAGACTGGGACACCTAAACTTTGATCATATCATAATTCTAAGCAAAAAGAATGCAATCAGAGATATGCCAGCCATAAAGAATCCTTCAAATACAATATGTAAATCCTGTCAGCTAGGTAAGCAGACCCGCACATCCTTCAAAACCAAAGAGAATCTATCTACAAGAAGACCTCTTCAACTTGTTCACATGGATATATGTGGACCTTCAAGAACCAAAACACCAAGTGGAGAATCCTATTTCATGCTAATAATAGATGATTTTTCAAGAATGACATGGGTTGCATTTCTCAAACACAAATCGGAAGCATTTGAGAAATTCAAGATATTCAAGGCATTGGAAGAAAATCAAACAGAATGCAAGCTAAAGTGCATTAAATCAGACAAAGGAGGTGTATTCATAGACTATGATTTTGCAGATCTATGTAATGAACATGGGATAAAGCAACAATTCACAATTGCAATAACACCTCAGCAATGGAGTGGCAAAGAGACAAAACAGGTCTGTACAACAGATTTCCAGAGCCATGATGCAAGAAAGTAACATTCCTCAAACCTTTTTGGCAGAAGCAGTACACACAGCTATGCATATCCTAAACAAAGCTCATTTAAGACCAAACAGTGACAAGACTCATTATTTACTATGGCATGGTAAACCAGCATCAATCAAGCACTTTAGAGTCTTTGGAAGTAAGTGTTTCATAAAAAATAATGATGAAAATCTGGGAAAGTTTGATTTAAGAGCAGATGAAGGAATATTTTTAAGATATGCATCCAAGAGTAAAGTTTACAGGTGCTACAACAAAATTCTTCACAAAATTATGGAAAGTATTGATGTAAGATTTGATGAAGAACTATCAGACAAGACAAGAAGTACAAATTGCAACAACCCTCCAGAAGATCATGAAGAAGAGAATCAAGATGATGATGAAGTAAGCAAGACAGTAGAAGATACTGAACTGAGATCAAAAGGCCCCTCAAGATACACTCAAAAGAACCATCCAAAAGATCAAATCATTGGGGACAAGAGTGTAGGTGTATAGACAAGAAGATAGCTAACTGAACAGACAAAAGAGGTATACCTAGCAATGTTATCACAAATAGAGCCAAAGAAGTTTGAAGAAGCCAACAAAGACAAACATTGGGTGAATGCTATGAATGAAGAATTGGACCAAATTGAGAAGAACAACACCTAGGAACTAGTTCCAAGACCCAGTGAGAAAAATGCCATTGGATCAAAATGGGTATTCAAGAATAAGATGAATGAAAAAGGACGGGTAATCAGAAATAAAGCCATACTTGTGTGCAAGGGATATTCACAGGTTGAAGGTCTTGATTATGATGAAACATTTTCTTCGGTAGCCAGAATGGAAGCTATCAGACTATTTCTAGCTATTTCTTGCTACCATGACTTCAAGGTATATCAAATGGATGTGAAGTCTGCCTTCCTGAATGGAGATTTAGAGGAAGAATTCTATATGGAACAGCCATAAGGGTTCTCCTTAACAGATAATGCAGACTATGTGTTTAGATTAAAGAAAGCATTATATGTTCTGAAACAAGCTCCTCGAGCATGGTATTCAAGGCTGGACAAATACTTGAAAAAACAAGGATTCAAGAAAGGAGGAGTAGACATCAAGTTGTACATAAAATAAAATGAAAATGAACTTCTCATTGTAGTAGTGTATGTAGATGATATCATGTTTGGAAGCAGCAACGATGAGTTAACAAAAGGATTTGCTGAAGAGATGAAATCAGATTTTGAGATGTCTATGATTGGAGAGCTCACCTTCTATCTAGGACTTCAAATTCAACAAAAGAACACAGGCACATTTATCTCACAAGAAAAATACTTAAAAGAGATGCTGAAAAGATTCAAAATGGAGGACTGCAAACCTGTGTCAACTCCCATGACTACTAGGTGCAAGCTTTGTGCAGATGATGGAACAACTAAAGTAGATCAAAAACTTTACAGATCCATGGTTGGAAGCCTACTATAACTAACAGCTTCCAGACCAGACATTGTGCTGGCTGTAGGAATTGTGGAAAGATATCAAGCAAAACCAAAACAAAATCACTTACTAGAAATTAAAAGAATATTCAAATATCTACAAGGGACTGCACATCATGGGCTATGGTATCCAAAAGGCAAAAACTTCGGTTTAATAGCATATACAGATGCAGATTGGGCTAGCTGTGTTGATGACAGGAAAAGCACAAGTGGAGGTGCATTCTATTTAGGAGAAAGTCTAGTAGCATGGCTAAGAAAGAAACAAACTTCTATCTCTCTATCTACAACAGAAGCAGAATACATAGCAGCAGCAGCATGTTGCACACAAGTCATGTGGATGAAACAAACCCTCCAAGACATGAAGGTAAGCTTTGATGAACCTATCTCTATCAAATGTGATAATACAAGTGCAATAAGCATATCAAAAAATCTTGTGCTTCATTAAAAAACTAAACATATTCCAATCAAGTATCATTTTCTCAAAGAACAAGTAGCTCAGAAGGTAGTGAAGTTGGAATATGTGCCAACAAAAGAACATACAACAGATATATTTACAAAACCTCTTGCTAGAGAACCATTTGAATATCTGAGAGATAGACTAGGGGTAATGTCTGTAGATGCTACTCTCTGATATGAAGAGAAATCATCGTTTTAGGGGGAGAATAGAAGAGAAAAAATCATTCCAGGGGGAGATCAGTTAACAAGGAATGCCACAAAGAATGAGTCCTCAAGATCAGAATATCAACCCTTTGCCATTGACGTAAAAGGGGGAGGAAAAGCTACAGACAGAGCTTGATAGAGTGTTGTATAGACATAGTAGACAGAGTGATGTATTGCCATCAATGCCAAAGGGGGAGACTGTTAGAAATGTTGTCATTGATGGAAAAATAGATGACAAAGACAGTATCAGAGGCAAATAAGAAGACAACAGCAGATGCAAAAGAGATGACACAGATAACAACAGAGGCAAAGGAGAAGACAGTAGCAGAGACAAAGTAGAAGACAGAAAAAGGGCAGCAGGAGAGTTTATTTACAGTGACAGGGTAGCAGGATGTATCAAGAAGTTTATTTACAGTGACAGGGCAGTAGAATGTACCAAGAATATTGAGACAGGGTAGTAGAATAGATCTGGAGAGCTAGGAACAGAGTAAGAGGTTGAAGGGGCCATCGATAAAATGAATTGTTTTAGCATTGTATAGACATTGTTGGCTTAATCTTCAATAAGAATTTGTGCATGGTGAAAGCTCTATTTGTGCACGGTGAAAGCTCTGTGTAAGGGGAAATTTTGGGGTTTTGCATTTAACTGATGAGAATGGTTGTGTGGAACCCAGAGGAACTAGCGAGGTTTACCATGTATTTTCGGCATATGCAATAGTGGACCCTGTCGATTAAAACATATTAAATCTTTGTATAAATTCCCTGGCATCGAGTTCTATTTCCAGTGTTGAAATCAATATAAGTGAATTATAATCGATTGAGTTATTAAAGCCAGAGGAGGTACCTGTATTACAAATACCTATCGTGAATGGCACGCATTTGAATACATGGGTTGTTCACAGATTGTCTACATAGAAATTCGGTGAGAAAGGCTCGAAATTTGGTTCTTTTTGGGTGGAGAATGTAAGTAATGACAGCACCCGACTGTTGAACTTATTTATTTAACTCTGCTTTGAATTCTGTTTAGGTCAAAGAATAATTAATTGTGGAAGCAGTTACCCTATATTAAGAACAATTATACAATAGAGCGCGTTAATGAAACCACAGAGTTAAGTGTGATGAAGTGGAACCATGAATGTAAGCGGAACCCTAATTGTGAACATTAAAATCATAGGTAAGTAAACCGGCAGTATCGCGCAGTGTCAAAAATGGTAAGTGGATTTCTCATTTTGAACGCGATCTATGTCTTCAACCAACACGTGTCCTAAGGCGGTTTTACAAAACAACTTTTATCGTGTTCGTTTGAGCGGTTAAAGCTCGGCTCAATAAAAAATGCGATATGGCATGACATCCATTGGATCATCGGAGTCGATGCGATAAACTGTCCGCTGTTGGATGCGAGAGGCATGTTAATGGAAGTGGGCCCTAGGAACGTATATGTATTAAAATATGCGTCGGGTTTGATATTTATTGCAATATTTGATATATATTAAAGTTGAGTGCGCATATAAGAATGGTTTATGTGTGGATTATATTTTTGATGCACGTTGATACATTATGTTATGCCGAGGGTTAAAACCATGGTCGAGGATTGACTTAGACTTTGATATATATGACAAGAAGGTCGGGCATTCATAATTGACAAGGGTTATTTAACCAAGCAGTATGGTAAGACAATCGAAAAATGTTTTTTGATTGTGAATAAGTTAGAAGGGAACTTGGCACATGAGTAAAAAATCTTCAATAAAGTTAATAAATAGCGAGCGCATGTGGTCATGATAATGAGGTTAATACTTTAATGTTTATTTAATCAAAGTAGGAGGTGCGGACCTTATTAAACATTATATAAATATTTTCAAAGGGAGTTTTCATTTGGAATGTATTAAAAGTGCAGACTTTACCAAACATATGCATGTGGGCCCGACTATATGGGTGCGTGGAAGGGCTAACCCACAGAATTGTGTTCTTTGTCCTAAGTCAAAGAAATGCATGTAGAGCCTTGGCTTCTTGGAATATACGAATGGTGGTTCATTAATATAAAACCCAAGGTTTATTAAGAAGTTTTTTTAACATTTGATTGGGGTGAAGATATTTGTTTTATGAGAATGACAAATCGTGGATGTACATTTAATGAGTATGAGCATTCCTTTTAAATACGAAACCAAAGGTTATATCTTTGATGGTTGAGGCCGTATTATGTAATGAAGATTGTGAGTTCAAATATATATGATCATGTTTTGTTAAAAAAAAAAAAATTTAACACCGAGAGTTATTTATGTTCTATTAAAAGATAGTTGTACATACAATAGTTATACAACTGCAATGAACAGGGAAAATGGAAAAACGGAAAAAGACAGAGTGTGTGTGAGAATTTTTTTTTGAAAAAAAAATAGAGAGAGAGTAGAGTTGGTGGATGGATTTGAAATTTATATTGTAATTGAATGAAAAGCTTTTTGATTGATTTTACATTGTTTTTGATGTAATTTGCAAGTCTCTGAAGAAAGACAAAATCCCACTGTAAAGTTGAAATGAATGCATTTTTCCTGAACAAGCTGGCAAAAGAAAGGAGAATGCAGAATTGAAGCAGAAGAAATAAATAAATCAGATATGAAGATTGGAGGACAGTAGTTAAAAAAAAGGGGGCACAGAACAGAGCTGATATCCAAGGTAAATCAGAAAGTATTTCTCTTATGAAAAAGTAAGGGAGTTGGAGCTTCCTTGCAAGTTGTAACTTGCATAATTGAGGTTGGAGCCTCCTGTAGGTTGGTGCCTACAGAAAATCAGTGGTGAGAGGGAGTTGAAGCTTGCCTTTGCATCACAACAATAATAAGATGTGGTTTTATCCCTTTATGGGTTTCCACTTATATCTGTTGTCTCTGTGTGTGATGTTTATGTGTTGATGTGGTTATTCAATGCGCCTTATGCAGTTTTCTCATAACAAGTATGTTGTTACATTATCTGCTTTGTTCATATATTAAGGCTGTTCCTTATAAGTTGATCATGAAGATAAAGTGTTGTTAAGGTCAATTGAAAGTTTAAAAAATTCTGAATGTGTTAAGCCCCGATTCACCCCAGTTTAACTAAGGTTTTAACAGACATGAGTTCCTACTAATGGGTGTCATATCAATTAGTGGACAAGCAACATAATGGTTCATCCTCCTATCGGTTTTCCTATTTCCCTTCTTCCCCTATGATAATGGTTAGATGGACTAAGAAATACTACCATCTTTGGTATTTCTCAATGATTAGTAGATGGAAATAGATGGAATTTTAGTCCAATTCCCCTTTTAAGGCGTCATTGACTCAAACCTCATTTGCTCATATTTCAATCTAATCCCTTAGCCATTATAATGAGGCAGAAACAATGAAGAAAGGTTATGATTTTCTTATTTTTATAGAAGTTTCACCCCATAAATCTGATATTTTTTCATGTATATGGCATTCATATGGTCTCCCAAAGATCAATATTTTCTAGGTGATATTAGCCCACAACAAGCTACTCACTATGGATAATTTGGTTAAGGGAGGAGTTCAAGACCCTTCAATATGTCCACTATGCTTGGAATGTTGCAAAATCATTCCTCATCTATTCTTGGAATGTAAATTCGTGAAGTATATGTGGAATTTGGCTATATATGAGCTTGCTCCCCAGCTCCAATGTTCAGCTCATATTTTTCAACTCGTGAAGTACAACCTATCTAGGTTCATTTTTTGCTAAACTCATGATAAAAAGGACTTGGTAAACTCTCCTAAAAATATATGTTGGAAAATTTGGCAGGCTCAAAATTGAGCCATATTTTAGGGTGACCATTCCCAGCCATAAACAATTACAAATAATTTTGTATCATTTTTGTCTAAGTGTATGAGCGACAAATCTATTAAGATTTCCTCACCTCAACAAATCGATTATTGGGAAGAGTTATGGTATTATGAGTTTAATGTTCAATACTTCCCATATTGCCCTACTTCTCAAGGCATATGTTGCAACCCCTTTGGAAAAATTCCCTCTTACAAACATTGTAAATATTTAACGTATTTTTATTGTAAATTAAAATGCCTGAGAATTGAGACATGGATTCCAAAGTTTGAGGAAGGAGGTTGCTTTGGATTTAAGGGAATCTTGACTTGTTTTTTAACAGCCATTGAAGGCTATTTGGTGTGCCTTAAATGGGCTGGTTTTCTATATTAATTGAGCTGGAAAGGATAGTAAAACCATGCCTTACTTGGATAAATATACAAGGAAGAAAGGATGAAATTGAATAAGAGATGGGTTGCATTGGTAGTGGAAAATACTGAGGAGTCAACCAACAGGAAGTGGGGGGAAGGAAGTGTTGACACACAACACTCTTTCCACCAGTTGAATGTGGCATAACCACCATAGCCAAGAAGGAAGAGGAGGCAACAACAATGACTACCCCACATGACCAAAATGATTGCACCTACATAACGAGAGAGAACATCACACTTCATGTGCAGGTTGGGAGATAAATTCTGGGTGATAACATCCCACACACAAAAAAGGGAATAGAACATGTGTGCATAGGAAATTCTTATGCATTAGGGAGGAATGATACCGATACAAATAAATACACAAAGAACAAGATGGAATGTAGGGGAATAGTGAAAGAAAATATTTGGAGTAAGACAAAGAAAATAAATCCTCAGGGAGAGGATCACAGAAGATTTGGTTGTGATATAGAGGAGGAAATAAAGCATGGCACAAGAGGAAAAGAGCACATAACTATGTGTCACTGCCAAAAGGAAAGGACCAGAGCAAACATTTTTTTTAAGAATTAGAAGGTGGACGAATATCTTCCAGGTGAGGTTAGCAATCTCTAGATTCCCTGTCAGAATGGACAATGGCGATGGTTTTCTCTATATTCCCTTGATAGCTTGGTTGAATGCTTGTTCTTTAGATTTCATTAAGCATAGCTCTTTATCCCCCTCTTCTTTTTTTCTAGCTTCTAGAGTGGATTATGGATTTTTAGGATTGGGTGGAACTGTTGCATGAAGGAATTTTTTAGGGTGGAGGTGTTAAGCCTATGGATTCCCTCATTTAGTTTCTAGGGTGGAGGTGGTGAGCCTATGGATTTACTCATTCAGTTTTTAGCGTGGAGGTGGTGAGTTTATGGATTCACTCATTCGGTTTTTAGGGTGGATGTGGTGAGCCTCTAGATTCCATGTTCCAACCTGTATTGATAGATTCACAGTTCATGTTGGAGTAGTTAAATGGTGGCGGTTTTGGACCTCTCGATTCCCTATGAGTTATTGACTACATGTGGTAGGTGGTGGGTGGAGGTGGATGGTCCTCCAGGTTCCCTGTTTCAACTGAAATATTTTTCTTGATCTCTTAAGCACTCAACCTCAAGCTCTAGAATCTGGATTAGGTGTGACCACTACAAGAGAGGCTTGGTTGCAGTGTGTCTAACATTGGGTGGAGAATTGAATTCGCAATCTCAGTTGCCTGGATCAAATTATCAAAGATAAGTATCTACTTATAAATCTCATGTCCTAAATTTTTTATGCTTTTTTATTGTGTTGTTTATCATGACTTATAATGCTAAGGAAAGTGGTATTACTTCTTGAATGATCATTGTTGTTTTTAAGGGCGTGGATATGGAATGGTCTAGATTCACATGTTAAATTGAGTATAATCCTAGTCTACATGGCATGTATGCAAGGAATGTGTGAACCTTGTCAATGTTTGAATTAGAGCTATAGTATGAATGCATAAACATTGAGGAGATGGGTAAATCTCTATAACGAACACACCTAGTTAAAATAAATGCTAGTATGTTTTGTTTCTAATATATAATTCAAGTAAGGGTACAAGTTTTGCATAAGGTAATTTGTTGATTTAATACATATGATTTTTTGGGTAAAATTAATTCTTGTATAATTCCAAGTTTTGTCTGATGGATGAGGAATGGTTCATTTCTAGAGGCCTTATATATTGTTGCTTACTTATGGTTCATGTGTTGAATATATATGTTGGCACAGAGCTATTAATTGGATATATTAATAGTTAGGGGTGTGAATCAGGCATGAAAAATGTATTGCAAGTGTTTTGAATATATTTACAGGAATGGGATTATTGATGTGTTCATTCGGGGCTTGGAATTAGGCTATTTAGACCTTATTTAAATCACATAAGCTCAGGAGGAAATTTTATATATATATGTGTGTGTGTGTGTGTGTGTGTGTGTGTGTGTGTGTGTGTGTATGTGTGTGTGTGTGTGTGCATATTTATGTGGTCAGGTCTTCCCTGTGTTATTTTATACATATAAAGACGTATACATGAGAATTTCTAGAGTTTAATTAAAAATCTTAGATGAGATAACAGTCTCATGGTCATGGCCAGGTCTCAACAGAGCCCAGGAGGGACAACCTAGAAGGCCTAGATTATTCCCTTGCATGTTAAAGGTTATGTATTAAAGGCCTGAACAAAGGCCCATATACATGCAATAATAGTCGCTAAGAGTTGGGTTATAATTCCATTGAAGTCAAAAACCACAGGACTTTGGAAGGAAACAGTAAAAATATACATGATCATGTGAATAAGCACAATGATCAAGAGCGTAAGTAAGAGAAATTTGGGCCATCACTGGATGAGCATGCATAGCCACTAGATGAATGTGGCACTTTGTCCCCATAAGCCTCAAGGAGGGCACCATGGGAAACTCCCAGGAGTAAATCCCCAAGATGATGTGGCAATGGGGTAGGTCAAATGCCTAGCACAAAACGATGAAAGGAAGACCCCCCAGTTAAATAATATGAGAAGCCTCTATGGTAGGATCCATAGTTATGTGGCACGCAATGGGGAGGAGGTGACAAGGGCCAACGCCACCTCGAATTTTAGGGCCAATGACATCACCCTGAACCCTAGATATTTGGACGGAGGACCTTATATCATCCACTGGGATTTAATTCCCATAGTGACTTGGCGTGTGGGGCCCATCCAGTGGGATAAGTGTCGTGTGGTGTGAATGCATTTTGTATGAGTCAAGGGGGAGGTACTAAATCCTATCACCTATGTTTATCCCACGTAGCCTAGAATATTGTTTCCCCGACAACTCCAGTGGAGGACATGGTTGATCCCCACTGGGATTTATTTCCTAGGATGATGTGGTCATTGATGGCCCACAATCATAGACATGGTACATTTTATATGAATATGATATATATATATATATATATATATATATATATATGTTGGATGGGTTGAACTGGGAAATGGGAGTAATGTGTAATTTTGTATGAATGAGCCTATAGCTTGATTTGTACTGACAATTTTTTATGAAGTGAGGTGACTCGGATAGCCACGTGGAAGGTAAAGATGACATGGCATTCACTGATAGGACAATATTTGAATGGCCATATCTTTTAATGCAAGATTCATATTAGAAAAAAATTTATACCATTGGAAAGGTCTCAATGAGATGATTACAACAATGTCATCAGCTAGAAGTTTTGAGAAAGTCAAAAAAGGTTGAAACTTTTAGGCCCCACTTCCATAACAAGAGATTGGAGGTCAGTTAATTTAGTGATTGCCTTATACTACCCTTAGTTTGGGACTAGGGATAGTATGGGGTATCTTACAGAGTGGTATTAGAGTTTCTAGGTTCAATACTTGGACTAGATGGGCTCTATCGCAGAAGAAATGTAGAAAAATATTTAACTCTAATTCTTTGGGGATAATTTGGTGCCCTGTTATAGAATTAAAAGAGTAGTAAGTGTGAGCATTGGACCTAGTTTGGATATTGGAGCTAAGGTGGAGCTTTAGCTTTGAGTGCTATACTTAAACATCGAATTATTATTTTTTTTTAATTCCTAATCATGCTTTGGATCTTGAGACATGTTGCTAATGATAATTTTGGAGATGTGTGAACAACAATGTTTGTGTTGGGCTTAGAATGGAGAAATGGAAATTGGTATATTTATTTATATTATTTTCTCAATGAACTAATAGAAGAGTGTGTGTGGTAGCACATAGTAAGACTCAATGGTAGAAAAAGGATGTATCATGGAATGGTGCAAGGGGATATGGACCAAGTCAACCAAGAATGAGAAAGAGGGAAATCCCTACAAAGGTAAATAACCTACAAAAATTTGGAGGCTAAGCTAAAAAACTTGAGATTTGAGATTAGGGATGTGAAGGTTGAGCTTAAAATCTATAGGGAAGAGAATCAAAGGTTGGTCCAATCAGAGTTGAATTCTATGTTGAGATAGAACTTGTATTGCCTTCAAGGGTTATTGAAGTACACTCCCAATCCATGAGATGTCGACAAAAGTACCACTGCCAAGGCCCATAAGAGGTCCCATGAGTCTGAAAAGAAAAATAATCCCCTCTCATGTCGGTCCTGTGGGGAGGAACAAATGAGAAGGGATTTTCCCCACGTGAAGGAAAGAAAGAGGAAAACCCCTACAAGCCTCATGGATATGAATATGTAATTCAAGATGTTGAAAAAGAGGAGGAGGAATCCCCTAAATCTCCATAACATGTGTGTGTGTGTGTGTCAAATGATTCCCCTATGAATTAATTGAAGGGAATTCAGACTTAAAGGTTGTTGAGAACCTTGGAAAAACCTCATTCTAAAATATATATGTGTGTGTGTGTGTGTAAAAATGAAGGATGTGTTGGACATTGAGACTCATGCGAATTGAGTAAAATTTGTGGGAATTCTCTATTTTAATGCTTAAGTGTTGTGTTTTTAATTTGTTGGCCTCATGAATTATTTATTTCCTTGATTATTGATTTTTTCATGGCCATGTTATTTTTTTTGGAATTTTATGATGCCTATTGTGAATTCCATTCTTGTGTTTTTTCCTTTCGTTTCTTTTTTAATTTTCCTTGAAACTTCCATGCTTTGGATATTAGGACAAGTTCATCGGGTATGGAAGAGAAGATACATAGATCTTGTAAGAGAGAGGCCCAACGCATAAATAAAGAGCATGAATGAAAAAATAATTGGAAATTTTGGGCTTGGGCGATGCATCGGGAAAAACCATCGTTGTTGAATGTGGAGCATTGCTCCTAAATATGAAAACAAGTAGGAATGAAAGTATGTACAGGTTGAAATTTTTGTGTGCGAATGACAACAAAACTAGAGGGAGTTCTCAAAAAAATTGGTTTTTTTTAATATATGTTAATGTGTGATAGGTCCATGAAAAAATGGGTATTCGTATGATAGGTAAGAATCTTGGTTGAGTCTATGGGGAATAATGGGCAATGAAATGTCAACCATGAAAATGGAACGAAGGAGATTATCTTCACCTTAACTTAATTTACCTATGTAAATATATGATATGTTATTCTTGATCATTCCAATGTTTATATAATATAAGAATGTGATTGTGGCTGACAGGTTTTGATAGGAGTCATTCTTGTGGAAGAATGATGGCCTATGTTTATTTAATGCAACTATGGATAGCATGTAGGATTTCTGGTTGTGTGAGGAAACAATTGGGAAACAATAGCCCTAGTTTATCTATTCTTTTAATATCATGTGAATATGATTCTTATATTTTTCCCATGTTGCATTGAACAAGGAATGTTGAAGGATATATCAAAAAAATGAAAACAAGGTAATTTTAGGCATGTTGTGTTGTGCCATGTGTACATCTCATGTTGTATATGTGTTATGTTGTATTATGCCATGTGTACATTGTATTTTGCCTCATGTATGAGTATATGTGTTGTGTAATGTGTTGGGGCAGGCAGGTATGGGACTATCTGAGCCTGTGGGTTGTGTAAAATAATTTATTTGAGGTTGGAGGCACAAGCCTCTAGATTTCCTTGAGGGTGGAGTATTAACCTCTGGATTCCCTTGTTTATTTTTGGGTGGAGGCACAAGCCTCTGGATTCCCTTGAGGGTGGAGGTATCAACCTATAGATTCCCTTATTGATTTTAGGGTGGATTTATCAACCTATAGATTCCCTTGTTGATTTGAGGGTGGAGGCACAAGCCTCTGGATTCCCTTAATGGTGGAGGTATTAACGTATGGATTCTCTTGTTTATTTTAAAGTGGAGGCACAAGCATCTAGATTCCCTTGAGGGTGGAGGTATCAACCTCTAGATTCCCTTGTTTCTAATTGAGGGTGGAGGCATAAGCCTATGGATTCCCTTGTTGTTGATTTAGAGTGGAGGTATAAGCCCAAGGATTCCCTTGTTACTGATTTGAGGGTGGAGGTATCGACCTATGGATTCCATTGTTCCTAATTTGAGGGTGGAGGCACAAGCCTCTAGATTCCCTTGAGGGTGGAGGGATCAAACCTCTGGATTCCATTTTTGTTTATTGAGGGTGGAGGTATAATCATATGGATTCCCTTGTTGTTGATTTTAGGGTGGAGGCATAAGCCTTTAGACTCCCTTGTTTTCAATTGAGGGTGGAGGCATAAGCATCTAGAATACCTTGTCACTAATTGAGGGTGGAGGTATAAGCCTTTGGAATCCCTTGTTGTTGATTGAGGGTGGGGGTGGAAGCCTCTAGATTCCATTGTTTGAAAAAGGGTGGAGGTGGGACAACTCTGGACTCCCTTGATAGACTAGTGGACAAGGCAAGAGGTATAATTTAAATCATTATAATTTTTTTACAATGAATCTCACAAGATATTGTATGTCATGTTACAGGAAAGCGTGGGAATCTCCCAGTCTAGGTGAATGGATATCGTTGCAGGACCAACAAGAAGCATCTTGAAGATATCAAAGTGTGCAACAAAAGCACCAAGAAAACTGCAAAGGAGCCATATGAAATGGTTGATCCAAGGAAAAAATTTCATGTCTATTTAGTTTCTAAGCAAGGAAATTTTACATATATAAAATGTGATTGTAAGTGAGATGCATTATAAAGCTCACAATTACTTATGTTGGGAGTAAGCATGTTTTGCATTGTGTTCATGATTAGAAGACCGAGGATGGTTTTCCTCCAAGCAGGAGGGGTTTGTGACAACCCCTTTGAGAAAATTCCCCTCTTACAAAAATTATAATTATTTCATGTATTTCGGTTGTAAAATAAAAGGCCTGAGAATTGGGACATATATTCTAGAGTTTGAGGAATGAGGTTTCTTATGATTTAAAGGAAGCTTGACTTGTTTCTTGACAGCCATTGAATTTTTCATGGTGTGTGTAACACCCTCTTCTGACATCTACCCAAGTAAATGACCAACCAGGTTAAACATGTGACGAGAGGCTACTAATACGAGATTCAACCTCCTAGGTAACCTTAAGGAAGTGGAACCAACAAAAACATGACAAACAAACTTTGTACATAATCAATGACACCCCCAGGAGCTAACCCAACCATTAAGGCCTCTCACCCTTGGGTCACACTGACATTTTGGCCTCTTTCAGCCATAATCGCAGGCATAAAACTGCATTCCAATGATTGGGAGGCTATAGCCGCAGGAATAACACTGCAAGCCAGCAGCTAGGGGCCCTAATTGCTCAGTTATGTACCTCCGGATTCGGGATTTGAGCCACTTTTTTAGGCCCATATCCAAGGTCACAGCCCATAACTTCATGAAAATTTTATACATGATAAATAAAAATGTGACAATGATGTATTAAAAAACATATCATCAAGGACTCAACCAGACCCCTGTTAGCCATGACAAGCATTTTGTCAAACATGTCGCAAACATTGAATCTACAGGTGTAAACAACAGATTTAAACATAGGAGTCTCATACTTATCTAAGAATCACTAAGAAGCATTGATCCCTTACATCATTAGCTGCAATACAACATATTTTAATATAGATACATCATGCATTCATTTATAGGTAAAAACATGGAGAGAGCCATACAACATCACTGATAAAATACATGCTTATAACTAGCATAATAAAAACATAAATACAATAGATACAACAACAATAGAATCCACATAATAATCATTACAATTATACATCAAATACCAAATTAATGAATTTCTCATTAATGAATATAGGCTGGGACTACCACGTTCCACCTAACCATATATTGCTTGAGCCAAATCTCTCTTCATCCAAACATCCCAACGCCATATTCCAAGCATGAATGTAGGACTCATAACCAAAAAAACATGAATGCTACTGGAGTTCTCTTCCTACATCGTGAGGAATTTAAGTGTCTCCTAGTCTCTCAGGCTTTACCATAATCCACAGTCCAAATCAGGGATTACTAGGCCCTAAACTGAGACATACTCTCCAGGATTTACCTAACATATCATCCTGGGACTACTATGCCCAACGAAGAGCAATAAACCTCTTCGCTTTACCGAATATCCAGCCATTTACCAACAAGGATTCTTAGGTCCACCGTGGCACACAATATGGCTTTACCGCAACCCACAGTTTGGCTCAGGGGTTACTAGGCCAATGGCTTTACCATGATCCACATTCTGGTTCAGGGACCACTAGGCCATGCGTTTTTCATTTCAAAGATCCACCTCACTCATCTTCGAATCCATTTGGCAATCCAACTCAACCTAAGTATCAGAAACCCATCTCATCAAATCTATACAAAAATGACAAGGCTAGGCTGAAAACACTGTCACACCTAGAAAAGCCATTGCCAAGATAGAAAAGAACCACATTCAATACCATGCATGCCAGATCTAGAAAGGAAATCACATATGCAAATCAATACATGCAAAGAATCCTGTTGTAGCTACTTGATCATGCTCTTTCTTGCTCCAATGCCAAATTTCTCCAAGAAAACTCTAAGTGTTCAAGAGTGAGAGAGAGAGAGAGAGAGAGAGAGAGAGAGAGAGAATAATGAAATAGCTCCAAAAATGAGCTGACAAAAAGTACCAACTAATCCTCAAGAGCCTTTTTATAGAACATTCCTCTGCTTTCTTCATTCTCCATTATTTTCCTTCATTCTCCTCCTCACATGCAACCTGTGACCTTTCATCTCCCTTTTCTCCTAATTTCCATTATTTTTAATAAATAAATGTGCCAAATATGCCATTTTTCCTTTCCAAATCCTTTGCTTTTTCAAATTTCCTTATTCATATTAAACCAAATGAACACCCACTAGGATGCCTTGCCCAACATTCATCTTGGAATAAGTGTCCCATCAATCATGGTTATTATTTTTAAATTTTATTACATGGAATTTTCACCAGGGCTATTACAAAACCCTCCCCCTTGGGGGACACCATCCTTGATGTTCAACCACACATATACCTCAGAAAAACCATTCGAAGACAACATACTCCTCATGGAGCTTTATATCATAGCTCAATGCATTATTTACAATGATCACCCTGCTGAAAAGAAACCAATAATGAAAACATAACAACATGAAAATTATACTATCATGACACCATACCACTTATTGGAGCTTTATAACATAGATAATGGAGGTATTTACAACCATATACATATGTACATATATCCAAACACCACATCAAAACATATATCAAAGTATCACCAAAACATATGCCAAACAAAAACCAATCATCACACCAAAAATGCTTTGCCTCAATCGGAAAACAAGGAAGGATACATGGCCCACATCTGATCTGTCATCTCCCATGTAGCTTCATCTGGCCCAAAGTGCTTCCATTGAACTTTAACTTGCTCTATTTATTTATTCTGGAGCATGAGCAGTTTTTTCTACAATATACACTGAGGCTTCAACTGGAATTCTCCATCTGGTTCCTCCTGCAATACAGACCAGTTAATCACATGATCAACATCTTTAACATACTTCTTAAGCAATGATATATGAAAAACATCATGTAATTTCACTATGGAAGGAAATTCGATTCGGTAGGCCACTTCTCTGATCCTATCAATGGTCTTGAAGAGTCCACAAAACTATGTATTTAGCTTGGCACATGATCCAATCCACAATGAGATCTTCTTGGGATTGATGCGGTACACCTGATCCCCAACCTGAAACTCTTTCAAAAAAATGTTCCTATCTGCATAACTCTTTTGCCTATCCTGTGCTGCCTTCAAGTTCTTCTTGATCATCTACATTTCTGCCAACATCTTTGGTCCAATAAGTAACTTTTAAACCAGATCACTCCAACTGATAGGAGTGTTTCAACTCCACCCATACATAGCCTAAAGTGGACTCATATTCAATGACTCCTAGTACCCATTGTTTTAAGTGAAACCTACCAGTGGAAGATACTCTTCCCACTTCTGTTGTTGATGAATCACATACATCGTCAACATATCCTCTAGTATCATGTTAACCCTCTCTGTCTCTCCATCTGTCTGTAGACGATAAGTTGTGCTGAAGGCCAACTCAGTGCCCAAACCTACAAACAACTCCTTCAAAAACTTGGAAGTGAAATTTTCATCTCTATCAGACAAAATATTCTTGCGAACATGATCCAGGTGGCTCCAGATACCCTCAGGAGACCAAGAGGGTTTATGATAGGTCCAAATTCAAAGTGGTCAGATTTCTCTCGAACCAGGTTCATACTGAAGTACTCGTCATCATGATTCCAACGGTGCGAACGTATCTTCAATCCTAGCTCATATGGAAAAGTTAGAGCAAGTAAAATTTTTGGTCAAAGTTGGGCAGTGGGCCAAGTTTAAGTGTCCCACAAATTCACGGTCAACCGGCAAGGAACCCAACTCCCAAAAATGGGCAAAATTGTGGCCTCATTAATTTTCCCAATAACACTTATTTTCGTTAAGTTTAAAAATGGCCAATTACTTTTAAAAAACCAAAATATATATATCTAAAAGGGTGAGGTGGCAGGCCACCAACCCCATCACCCCATAACTGCAATCATATTATATATAACACAGCTGAAATAACTGTGGGGTCAAGGCCCGCGACTCTGACTCGGGACCCTGCCCACAGTCTTGGAACCATAGTAATATGGGTTGGCAGGAATCGAACCCGCCCGACCACATAGACTGGCCTGCTCCACAGGCGGCCCAACCTTCAAACCATATGCCATGTATATAATATGTTACAACATGCCAACCAATCACAAAAAATGTGCCCATTTAAACCAAGTTTAAACCAACGCCCAAAAACAATGGATATCTACCAAAAAACATATGCGCGGAAATAGGTGGGCTCAGTGGGGTTGGAACCCCCGACCTCCGCCTTGATAAGGCCTCCCACAACCAACACGCCATCCATTGGAACTTATAAGGTCCGCCCTCCGAGGGTTATAAACCTCATTTCCACCGTGTGCCCAAGCAGACCAGGTATAGGTGAGCACGTAGTTCAAGGTAGTGGAACCCTGAGCCATTCAGGGAGGCAGTGGAACCATGATCTAAGCCACATTTTAGAGGGCCTAGAATTGTCCAGTGTCCAAATTGGGTAAATTTTATATGGATTTTATACCTCTCGGCGACAGGAATCTGATGGTGTTGATCGTTTCTGCAACAGAGGTCTCCATTTTTCATCAATTTTCTTGATTGGAGGTATAAGGGTGTTTATGTAATTTTTCTTATACTTCTTCTTCTTCTCGCCACTTATTGAATGAAGGCCTCCCCACCGTTGAGCAGGGCCCAGAGACGTAGTCCAAATTGGACGAACTCCGTAATCAATTTTTGGTGTCTTGGCCTCATGCATGTCATGGTCTCTTTGTTCTTCATTTTATGTGTTTACATTTCATGGTTTTAAATAATCAATATATGTAATTCTTTAATGCATATATAAGAAAAATATCTTGGATCAAGAGGTATTAGAGTGGGTCTTTGTCGATGTGAATTTCATGAGTATATGCTCACAAAAAACAGGTTGAAAATAGGCAAAGGAAAGCTTAAGTCTTTTGATCATGAAGTAGGACGTGCACGATGAAGAAGAAACATGGAAGATGAGCAAGCTCGTTGGGAAGAAGAGCGGAATTATACAAGGCATTCTACAACATGTAAGAGAAATTAGACAAACTGTTTGCAGAGTATGAGAAGAACGTCAAGCCCGAGAAGAAAAAAGATGACCGCAAATCAGTAAACCATAGAGATGGTGGAGAAGAGCCCCCTCCCTCTCCATATTCTAGTGATAGTTCCTCTTCTTCTTCTCATCATTCTCGCAGACGACATAGGCATACATCTAATAAACCTTTCCTTAAACTAGATGTAAAGTCTGACTTGCCTATGTATATAGTAGAATTTAATCCGGAAAATCTCCACAATTGGATTAGATAGATTGAGGTCTACTACCGGATTCAATAGATCAAGAAAGACGAGGCAAAGATCCGGTTGGAATCCCTTCGACTGACTGGCACCACTCTCGTTTGGTGGGAGATAAAATTGGAAGGCAACAACAATCTAGGTAACCTTCTCTCCTCATGGTCAAATTTTAGTTCTGCATTGAAAACTCAGTTTTACCCATTGGGCTATAAGAAAAAAGCATTAATGGAATGAAAACATCTAAAGAAAGGCAAAAGAAAAAATGTGCAAAAATTCACTGAAGAATTTAGGAAACAAACATTGAACTTAGACATTTCGTTAGATTCACCAGGGATTGTAACTAAGTATATCAGTTATTTACATGGTTACATAAGACATTCATTATTTTTTTTGAGCCTGCTACTATCGATGAGGCCAGTGTGAAGGCCATGCATATTGAAAACAAGTAGACATATGAACAAAATGACCACACAAAAAGAGCCGTAGTAGCAAAGATGAGAGGAGAAAATACATCTTTCACCCATTTTGAGAAAGAAGGACACGAGGAAGACAATCATTGGAAACTACACCCTGAGCTGAGACCTAAGAGGGATGAGAGGAAGGAGAGTCAGAAGAGAGATGCCACCATGCAACAAGATCAAAATTATGAATCAGAGGAAGATGAGAAGGTCACAGCTGCAGGAAATGCACGAGTTATACCAATTGACTTGGGATCAGATTTCGATGATGAAAGGAGGATTGCAGCTCTTGGAATTGCAACAGATGGACCCATCGATTTGGGTTCAGATTCAGGCGATGAAACATAAATTTCAACACATAGTGTACCAAAGATGAAATGGTCATCCAATGTGCCATGGCTCCAGGAACTTGAGGAGGTCAATTAAAGCATTCAAGCCGAGAATATTGAGCTAAGGAGACTCCTACATGGAGCAAAAAAGGAGAAAAAAATTTTGCTACGCCGGTTGCAAGATAAGGATGAGGCCTTGGAGAAGTTGCAGCATAACCCCCTTTAGGTAAAAAGTGTTTCTTCAATTTCACATACTTTTCATGATGATGATTTCACTGCTTTTGAAAAATATACTACAGGTATCGGGTCCAAAATGTTGAAGAAGATGGGGTATCAGGGAAAGGGCCTCAGCATTAATGACCAAGGAATCATAAACCCTATCAAAGTAGAAGAATTAACCCATCATGCAAGACTTGGGTATGTCAGGAAGGAATTTGGGGAATGCTCCAAGATAGCTAGCGACCCACCAATGACAGATGATGAGAGCGCCTCATCGCATCCTAGCGACAGTGAGGGATCCATGAGAACTTATCAGAGGCATATCAGGAGGAATCATTCCAAGACAATCCAAAAAATTTGGAGGAGGAAAAATCGTTGTAGTTGTTGCAACGAGGTGGGACACCAACAAGCCACATGTCATATAATCAAAGCCCATAAAGCATCAATAGAGGAACTGACAGGTGAAAATGTTTAAAAAATGAATCCACCAAATTCATGGTGGTCTGCTTTAATAAGTAAAATATGGTTTTTTTAGATGTAGTAGCTTGTTGGGGCCACAATTTGTAAATCATGCGTTGCAAATAAATGTAAAAGTGATGATGTGATTTCCATCGCTTCCTAAAAGAAACAGTGATGTTTGGCCTTCATGTGCAGTTTGGGTATTGTTTCTATTATGTAATCCTTGACCAAAGAGTGTGTGTTATAAACTCTTGGCAAGCATGGGGTTGATTGAGTCATATATGGTTTGTATATGATTGCAAGGATGTACCAAATTTACGTGCAAGTGATTGAAAGTGTGATTTGGCGAAGACACAAGCAGTGTGTGTTATTGATTTTGGTGGTCCAAAAGCTCCTCGGTGGGGAGGATTGATCCAGGTGGCTCCAAATACCATCAGGAGACCAAAAGGGTTGATGATAGGTCAAAATTCAAAGTGGTCATATTGCTCTCAAACCAGGTTCATACTGAATTACTCGTCGTCTTGATTCCAATGGTGTGAACAGATCTCCAATCTGAGCCCGTATGGAGAAGTTAGAGCAAGTCAAAGTTTTGGTCAAAGTTGGGCAATGGGCCAAGTTTAAGTGTCCCACAAATTCACCGTCAACCGGAAAGGAACCCAACTCCCGAAAATGGTCGAAATTGTGGCCTTGTTAATTTTCCCAATGACCCTTATTTTCGTTAAGTTTAAAAACATCCAATTAATTTTAAAAAATATAAAAACAAAAGGGTGAGGTGGCGGGCCACCAACCCCACCACCCCATAACTACAATCATATTATATATAACATAGTTGAAATAACCATGGGGTCGGGGCCTGCAGCTCTGACCCGAGACCCCACCCACAGTCTTCACACCATAGTAATATGGGTCGGTGGGAATAGAACTCACCTGGCCACATAGGCTGGCCCACTCCACGGGCAGCCCAACCTTAGAACCAGATGCCATGTATATATTATGTTACATCGTGCCAGCCAATCACAACAAACGCACCCATTTAAACCAATTTTAAAGCAACACCCAAAAACAATGGATATGTGCCAAAAAATAGATACACAGAAATAGGTGGAGTCGGTGGGGTTGGAACCCCTGTCCTCTGCCTTGACAAGGCCACCCACAACCGACATGCCCTCCATTGGACCTTGGAAGGTACACCCTCTGAGGGTTATATAACCTCATTTCCATAGTGCACCCAAGTATACCAGGTACAGGTGGGCACGCAGTTCAAGGCGGTGGAACCTTGAGCCATTCAGGGAGGCAATGGAACCATGATCTGAGCCACATTTTTAGAGGGCCCGGAATTGTCCAGTGTCCAAATTGGGCAAATTTTATATGGATTTTACACCTCTCGGCGATAGGAATCTGATGGTGTTGTTTGTTTAGGCAATAAAGGTCTCCATTTTTCGGTCATTTTCCGTATTGGAGGTATAAGGGTGTTTATGTAGTTTTTCTTGTACTTCTTCTTCTTCTCGCCACTTAATGAATGAAGGCATCCCCACTATTTAGCAGGGCCCGGAGACGTAGTCCGAATTGGATGAACTCCATAATCAATTTTTGGTGTCTTGGTCTCATGCGTGTCATGGTCTCATGTGTGTCATGATCTCTTTGTTCTTCATTTTATGTGTTTACGTTTCATGGTTTTAAATGCTCCGTTATATGTAACTCTTTAATGAATCTATAAGAAAAATATCTTGGATCAGAACACCATGCAATCTAACTATGACTATGATAAATTCTTATGCTACATCGCTAGTTGAATAAGTAGTTTTCACTAGAACGAAATGTGCAAAAATTTTCAACCTGTCCTCCACAACCATGATGGAATCATGTTGACTAGTTGTCCTGGGAAAACTTGTGATGAAATCCATGGAAATGAATTCCCATTTCCATTCTGGAACCACAATTGGTTGTATTAGTCCACCTAGATGTTTACACTTTGCCTTAACCATCTGAAAATATGAACATTTGGCTACAAACTCTGCCACATCCTTCTTTACATTCAGCCAATAATAGAATCTCTTCATTGCAGTTAATGTCTTCTGGTAGCCTGGGTGACCCAAATATGGTTTCGTGTGAAACTCCCTCAAGATCACCTTCTTGATCTCACTGTTATCTGGTACATATATCTTGTCTCTAAATCTAACCAACACATCTGTTGTGAGACGATAGTCCAAATCTTGTACACGTGCACATGTACTTGTAACTGTACTAACATATGTACATGTACATGTACTACCACATGTACCTGTACTGCCACATGTACATGTAATTGTAATACCACCTGTACCTATACCTATACTTGTACTATCACATGTACCTGTACATGTACCCTGCTGCAACCTATGAGCAATCTCCATATACATATGATCCTATTGACCTGCCTGCAAGATATTATCCTATAAGTCTGTCCCATAAGAGCACATAGTTGTTATGTGACTTACATGTACCCACCTGCTAATAGCATCTGCAACCCTGTTCTCCTTTCCCTTGATATACTTGATCTCAAAGTCAAACTCGTTGATCGTTCCCAACCATCTAGCCTATCTAGCGTTCAAATTTGGCTGGTTAAACAAGTACCTCAACCCAATGTGGTCACTCATCAATACAAACCACCTGTCGAGAAGATAGTGCCTCCACATCTTTAGTGCATGAATGATTGTTGCTAGCTCAAGATCATGTGTCGGGTAGTTCTTCTTGTGATCATTTAATTTTCATGACTCATAGCATACCACATTTCCTTCCTGCATAAGGACCCCACCAAGTCGTCTCTTGCAAACATCAATACACGTTATAAATTCCTTATCTAGATATGCAATATTTAACGCTATAGCATGTGTCAACAACTACTTAAGCTGCTCAAAACTAGCATCACACTCCTTTTTCCAATCAAACTTATTACCTTTTCTCTAAAAATATGTAATAGGATAAGAAATCTATGAGAAGTTCTTGATGAACCTCTTGTAGTAACTTGCCAATCCCATGACTAATCTCACTTCATCTAAATTTTGAGGAGCTACCCGCTCCATGATGGCCCTTATCTTCTCTGGATCTACTGCAATTCCTTCCTTGGAGACAACATGTCCCAAGTAGTGTACCTCAATCTATAAGAAAATGAATTTGTTGAGCTTAGCATACAACAGATGCTCTCTCAACAACCTCAACACCGTTGCCAAATGATCGACATTTTCTTCCTCATTTTTAGAATACACCTATATGTCATAAATAAACAAAATCACAGACTTGTCCAAATAAGGATGAAGCATACGATTCACCAAACACATAAATGTAGTTGGGGAATTATTCAAACCGAATGGAACTACAACAAACTCATAATGCTCATACCTGGTCCTGAATGAGGTCTTGTAGATGTCCTCTTCTTTGATGTGTACTTGATGATATCCCGATCTCAAGTTGATCTTAGAGAACATTGTTTCTCCCTTCATCTGATCAAACAAATCATCAATCTTCGGTAATGGGTACTTGTTCTTCATGGTCACTTTGTTCAGCTTCTTGTAATAAATGCACAATCTAAGAGTGTCATCCTTATAATTCATGAACAATATTGGTGTGTGCCATGGTGATACACTTGGCCTAATGTATCCCTTTTCAATCATCTCTTCCAACTGCAACTTTAATTCTACCAACTCAGGTGTGCTCATATTGTAAGGTGCTTTTGATGTTAGAGTTTCCCCTGACACCAACTCAATAGAAAATTCTACCTCCATGTGAGGTGGAAACTCAGAAATATCGACTGGAAACACATCCTGAAACTATTGCAAAACTAGATACCTGCTGAAGACTTTTGCATCCTCAACTTCCTTACCTTTTTCACTAGAGATATGAACTATGAATAGCATACACCCTTTCTTTCGACTGCGCTTGGCCTGCATGGCTGTCACCATCCTAATTAATGTGGCTTTCTTCTTTCCCTATAAGACTCTTGATTCCCCATTGTCATCCAAGAACTAAATAGCTTTTTCATAGTAATCTACCTTGGTATTTTGAAGGTATAAACAATGCATACCCAATAGCATACTGTAGGAACCCAATGAAAATATGTTCAAGTGTGTTGTTGTAGGCATATCATTTAACTCAAATGCGCAAGCTCTTACCCAATGGTGAACTATTTTCTTCGTACTTCTATCCATCTTACCTAACCAAGATTTTGCATGCATTTATTTACTCAAGCCACACTTATTCCGCAAGTCAGGACTAATATAGATATAATTAGATCTAGGATCAATCAAAATACAAATAACTTGATCACAAAGCTTACCATCCATCTCAATGATATATGTTTGGTTTTTTGCTTGCCTGTTGTCCACAGCTGCATAAATGCGAGGAATGCTCTTCCCAACATCCCCATCAGTCTGTGTCTCTTGTGCATTATATATCTTAGGCCTACCATCCTGGTTTTGTGCGAAAACCCTCCTAACTTGGTTCTCCTCACCTCATGTCCAACACTCCAACCGTCGCATACATTTACCTCCATGATGTTGTTGTGATATTTGTTGTTGTTTGTATCCATGTCCCTATCGAGATGCATTAAAATTCTTCTGGGTTGCCACATTCTCTTTCTCATCTGTATTTTAAGGCCTTTCTCTCTTAGGATGTCATTTACCTTACCTTGGTCTTTCCCTTTCCATCCTTGCTGAGACTCATTCTTTCGCTTTGACTATTCATATCAATGCTTTAGCTTATTCAATCTGGTCTCTAAATGCTAATGGAAACCCACTAACAAATAGCCTTTTCATCCTTAAGATATGGCACATACCTCAATAGCTCCATGAACCTAGTTTTGTAGTCTTCATCTCTCATTGACGCCATCTTTAGCTCATAAAATTATTTGGCCTTAATTTCATAGTACTTATTTCACAAGTACTTCTTCCTGAAAAGCCTCTTGAACTCATGCCAACTCAAGTCCTTTGTTCTGATGTCTCTAACCTGCTTCACATCTTCCCACCATATGTCTGCTTTACCTTTCAAACTAAAGATACAAATATTGGCCTTCATGTTATCTATGTACTCATGCAACTCAAATATTTTTTTTCATTCCAAGTATCCAAGCCTCTGCATCTTCTAGTTTCTTCAAGTCTCCATCAAAAGTAGGTGGTTTGGCTTTCTTAAATTCATTTGGAAAGTATCCCCTGCCGCTCCTCCTGTAAGGATGATCTAGACGACGAGCATGATGTATATCCAAACTAGAACTAGAATGGTACCTGTACTAATCACTCCTCTTATCCGAAGTGTCCAATAACCTGCCATCAATCATTGTGTCAGCACTATTTGACCTGTGTCTACCAGACGACCTACTGCCATATGCCCCATTAGTTTTTTCCTCTTTTCCATGGATTATCTCAAGTGTCCCTTGCCATTGCAATTCTGACAAGCTCTAAAGAATTATTGCATTCACATCTGTTTTTTTCTCTTATGCCTATATGATCTTGTCATTTTTTGCCTTACAAATCCTTATTTCTTCCTTTATGATTTTCAATGTGTCTGCCAAATTAGAAGATTTCCCACCATGCTGGTCATATGACTCAGAGAGATTCCTTGTAGTCTACCATCTTTCTATATATTCTTATATTTCATTCTGCAAAGCATAATATGTCAGCTAAACCAAATAATAATAAACCAACATACCATAGTGTAATTTGGGGAGGATATTTCCTGCAAGATCAACCAATCAGTGTAATACATGTATATACAAAATAATAACAACATATAAACTTGTAGCTCATGGTATATCAACACATAAACATCATTCTAGTTGGACTCTAGTCATCAATCCATGCCCATACCAAATACACAACATGACTTAATGCATAACCACACAAATGTAACTTGACCACACACCATCACAAGCAAGGACCATACAAAAGCATAAGCGACATGTAACCAAGCATGAATAACCAATTCATGTTCAACATATGACATCACACAAGAAAGAATCCATTGAAAACACACAAACATTATCAATATGTGACCTAGCATAAACAAGCAATGCATATACAACATGTAACAATATGTCAGCAAGTGTGCACACATAATAAACAAGCATGAACAACTCATAATCAGCCATATACTCATGACAACATGTTGGCACCACACCATCATTCCATCCATGGCGACACCACTTCCACCATGGCTAACACAACACAAATGCAACAAACACATACACCATATTTATGAGGAACACATATGAAACCAACATAAAATCATGACCAACACACCGCCCATCCAGTCCAAGGGTTGAACCATGCTCTGATACTACTCTGTAACACCCTCTTCCCACATCTACCAAAGTAACCGACCAACTGGGGTAAACAAGTGACGAGAGGCTACTAATATGTTATTCAACCTCCTAGGTGACCTTAAGGAAGTGGAACTAATAGAAACACGACAAACAAACCTTGTACATCATTAATGACACCCCCAAGAGCTAACCCAAACATTAAGGCCTCTTACCCCTGGGTCACGCTGATTTTTTTGTCTCTTTGAGCCATATTCATAGGCATAACACTCCATGCTAGCGGATGGGAGGCTATAGACGTAGACATAGCACTGCAAGACAATGGCTAGGAACCCAATTACTCAGTTTTTTGCATGCATATCTGGGATTTGAGCCACTTTTTCAGGCCCAAATCTGAGGTCACTACCTAGAACTTCATGAAAAGTTTGGACATGATAAATAACAAGAAGACAATGATGTAGAAGAAAAAATATCATCAAGGACTTAACCAGACCCCTGGTAGTCATGATACACATTTTTTCAAACATGTCACAAACATTAAATCTTCAGGTGTAAACAATAGATTTAAACACAGGGGACTCATACTTATCTGAGAATCACTAAGAATCATTGCTCCCTTACATCATTAGCTGCAATAAAACCTATTTGACCATATACACATAATGCATTCATTTACAGGTAAAAACATGGAGAGATCCATACATCATCACTGATAAAATACAGACTTATAACCAACATAATAACAACAGAAATGCATTAATTAATAGATACAACATCAATAGAATCCACATAATAATTAGTACAATTATACATCAAATACCAAAGGAATGAATTTCTCAATAATGAATATAGAAACCAACTGGGGATGGGATTACCACCTTCCACCAAACCATAGATTGGTTGAGCCAAATCTCTCTTCAGCCAATCACCCCTGTGCCATATTCCAAGCACGAATGTGGGACTCATAAAAAACCAAAAGAACCAAACAAGAATGAATGCTACCGGAGTTATCCGCCTACACCGTGAGGAATTTGATTGCCTCCTAGTCTCTCGGGCTTTACCGTAATCCACAGTCTAAATCATGGATCACTAGGCCCTAAACCGACACATACTCTCTAGGATTTACCATATATTCCATCTCGGGAATACTAGGCCCAATGGAGAGAAATCCACCTCTTGGATTTACTGTATATATTTCTATTCACCGGAAAGGATTCATAGACCCACCAAGGAACACAATTTGGATTTACTGTAACCCACAGTCTGGATCATGGTTTACTAGGCCAATGGATTTATCATGATCCATAGTCCGGTTCAAGGACCACTTTTCCATGTGTTTTTAATTTCAGAGATCCACCCCACTCAAATTTAAATCCATCCAATAATCTAGCTCAACCGAAGTATGAGAACCCCATCTCATCAAAGTTATATGAAAATGGCAAGGCTAGGCTGAAAACACTGTCACACCTGAAAAAGCCCATGCCAAGACAGAAAATAAGCCACATGTAATACCATGCATTCCAGATATAGAAATGAAATGACATATGGAAATAAATACCTACAAAGAATCCTGATGTAGCTACTTGATCCTGCTCTTCCTTGCTTTCTTTGCCTTTCTTACTCCAATGCCAAAGTGCTCCAAGAAAACTGTAAGTGTCCAAGAGTGAGAGAGAGAGATCCAAATATGAACTTACAAAAGGTACCAACTGATCCTCAGAAGCCTTTTATGGAACAGGCCTCTATTTTCTTCATTTTCCTCCTCACATGCAACCTATGACTTTTCATCTCCCTTTTCTCCTAATTTCCAATATTTTTCATAAATAAATGTACAAAATGTGCCATTTTTCCTTTCCAAAGTGTTTTTCTTTGATTTTTCCAATTTCCTTAGCTATAATAAACCAAATGAACACCCACTAGGATGCCTTTCCCAACATTCATCTTGGAATAAGTGTCCCATCAACCGTGGTTATTATTTTTTAATTTTATTACACGAAATTTTCACCAAGGTTGTTACAGAAACCTCCCCCTTGGGGTACACCATCCTTGGTTTTCAACCACACATATACCTCAGAAAAAATGATGGAAGACAACATACTACTCATAGAGATTTATATCTTAGCTCAATGTGGTATTTACAATGATCACCCTGCTGAAAAGCAACCCATCATGAAAACATAACAACATGACATCATAAAAACATGATAACCATACTAACATGTCACCATATCGTTTATTGGAGCTTTATAACTTATCTCGTGGTGGTATTTACAACCATATACATATGTACATATACTTGAACACTACATCAAAACATATATCAAAGTATCACCAAAACATATGCCAAACAAAAACCAATCATCACACCAAAACCACTTTTCCTCAATCGGAAAACAAGGAAGGACACATGGCCCGCATATGATCCTCCATATCCCATGTAGCTTCATCAGGCCCAAAGTGCTTCCATTTCACTCTAACTTGCTCTATTGCAAAAATCTAGAGCCTAAGCACCTTTTTCTGCAATATACATTGAGGCTCTGGATGTAATTCTCCATCTGGTTCTACCTGCAATACAGAGCAGTCAATCACATGATCAAAATCTTTAACATACTTATTAAGCAATGATATATGAAAAACATCATGGAATTTACTATGGAAGGAAGTGCATGTCTATAGGCCATTGGTCTAATCCTCTGAATGATCCTGAAGGGTCCACAAAACCATGGTGCTAGCTTGGCACATGATCCAATCTGAAAGTAGATCTTCTTGGGCTTGACGCGTAAGTACACCTAATCCCCAAACTGAAACTCCTTGAACAACCTATTCATGTATGCATAACTCTTATGCCTATCATGTTCTTCCTTCAAGTTCTTCTTAGTCATCTACATTTCTTATTCCATTTCTGCCCACATATCTGGTCCAATCAATACCCCATTAACCGGATCCCAGTACCCATTGTTGTAAGCGAATTCTAAAAGTGGAAGATAGTCTTCCCACTTCTGTTGTTGATGCATCACACACATACTCAACATATCCTCCAGTATCTTGTTAACGCTCTTTATCTGTCCATCTGTCTGCGGATGATAAGTTGTGTTGAAGGCCAACTTAGTGCCCAAACCTACAAACAAATCCTTCCAAAAATTGGAAGTGAAATTTGCATCCTTTTCAGACAAAATATTGTTGGGAACACCATGCAATCTGATTATGTCTCTGATAAACACCTGTGCTACATCACTAGCTGAATAAGTAGTTTTCACTAGAACGAAATGTATAACCTTTATCAACATGTCCACCACAACCATGATGGAATCATGTTGTCTAACTGTCCTAAGCAAACCTGTTATGAAATCCACGGAAATGACCTCCCATTTCCATTCTAGAATGGAAATCGGTTGTAGCATTCCACCTAGATGTTTACACTCTGCCTTAACCATCTAACAATCCAAACATCCGGCTACAAAATTTGCCAAATCCTTCTTTAGATTCGAGGAATAATAGAATATATTCACTACAGTCAATGTCTTTTGGTAGCCTCTTTGATGTGTACCTAACGATATCCTGATGTCAAGTCAATCTTAGAGAACATTGTTTCTCCCTTCAGCTGATCAAACAAATCATCAATCCTCAGTAATGGGTACCTATTCTTGATGGTTACTTCTTCAGCTGCCTATAATCAATGCAAAATCTGAGAGTGACATCCTTCTTCTTCACGAACAATATTGGTATGTCCCATGGTGATACACTTGGCCTTATTTATCCCTTTATAAACTTCTCTTCCAACTGCAACTTTAATTCTACCAACTCAAGTGTGCTCATCCTGTAAGGTGATTTTGATGTTGGAGTTTCCCCTGGCACCAACTCAATTCTAACTCCCTGTGTGGTGGAAACTCAAAAATCTTAGTTGGAAACACATCCTGAAACTGCTGCAAAACTCGATACTTTCTCAAGACTTCTGCATCGTCAACTTCCTTACCTTTGTCACTAGAGATATGAACTGTGAATATCACACACCCTTTATTTTGACTGTGCTTGGCCTGCATGGTTGTCACCATACTAATTGATGTGGCTTTCTTCTTTCCCTATAATAATTTTGATTCCCCATTGTCATCCAAGCACTCAATTGCTTTGTCATAGAAATATACCTTAGTCATGTAAAGGTATAACCAATCCATACCCACTAGCATACTATAGGAACCCAATGGAAAAATGTTCAAGTGTGTTTTTGTAGGCATGCCATTTAACTCAAATGCACATGCTCTTACCAAATGGTGAACTCTTTTCTGCGTGCTTGTAACCAACAGTGATAACCAAGATTCTGCATGCATTTCTATACTCAAGCCACACTTATTGACCAAGTCAGGACTAACATAGCTATAATTAGATCCATGATAAATCAAAATAGAAATAACTTGATCACAAATCTTATCGTCCATCTCAATGATAGATACCCGGCGCTCTTCCTTCTTGTTGTCCACAACTGCAAAATGTGAGGAATGCTCTGCCCAACATCCTCAAGAGTCTATGCCTTCTGTGCATTGTATATCTTAAGGCTACCACCTTGGTTCTATGGGGAATCTCTCCTAACTTGGTACTCCTCGTTGCATGTCCAACACTCCAACCATCTCATACCACTACCTCCATGTTGTTGTTGTGATCCATGTCCCTGTCTAGATGCATTAAACTTCTTCCGGGGTGCCACATTCTCTTTCTCATCTGTATTCTAAGGCCTTACTCTCTTAGGATGCCATTTACCTTTACCTTGGTCTTTCCCTTTCCATCCTTGTTGAGACTCATTCTTGCGCTTTGACTGTTCATAGTAATGATTCAGCTTCCCAATGACTTCCTCAAGTGACTGAGGCTCATCATTTTCAATATGGTCTCTAAATCCTAATGGCAACCCACTAAAAAATCTCTGAACTTTGTCCTTTTCATCCTTAATATATGGCACATACCTCAGTAGCTCCAGGAACCTGGTTGTGTACTATTCATCTGTCATTGACCTCGTCTTTAGCTCATAAAATTATTTGGCCTTACTGTCATAGTACCTCTCTCGTAGGTACTTCTTCTTGAAAACCCTCATGAACTCATTCCAACTCAAGTCCTTTGTTCTGATGTCTTTGACCCACTTCACATCTTCCCACCATATGTCTGCTTTACCTTTCAAAATGAAGATATAAATTTTAGCCTTCATGTTATCTGTGTACTCATGCAACTCAGCGAATTTTTCATTCCAAGTATCCAAGCCTTTGTATCTTTTCGTTTCTTCAAGTCTCCATAAAAAGTAGGTGGTTTGGTTTTCTTAAATTCATTTGAAAAGTATCCCCTGTCACTCCTCCTGTAAGGATGATAATGATGACGATCATGATGTCTATCTGAACTGGAGCTAGAATGGTACCTATACTCATCACTCCTCATATATGGAGTACCCAACAACCTACCATCTATCATTGTATCAGCTCTATCTGACCTATGTCTACAGGAGACCTATTGAAATATGCCCCATTAGTTCAATACTCTTGTCCATGGTTGATTTTAAGTGTCCCTTGCTGCTACAATTCTGAAAAGCTCTGAAGAATTATTGCATTCACATATGCTTGTTTCTCTTGTGATTGTATGATCTTGTCATTGTATGCCTTACAATGACTTATTTCTTCCTTTAGGATTCTCAATATGTCTGCCAAATAAGAAGAGTACCCACCATGTTTCTCATATGACTCATAGGGAGGGTCCTTGTATTCTACCATATTTCTATCCATTATGATCTTTCTTCTTGCAAAGCCTAATATGTCAGATAAACCAAATAACCATAAACCAGTGTGACTTAGTCTAATTTGGGGAGGATACTTCCTGCAAGATCAACCAATAAACGTAATACATGCATATACAAAATCATAACAACATATAAACTTGTAGCACATGGTATATCAACACATAAATGCCATTCTAGTTGGAGTCCAGTCATCAATGCATGCCCATACCAAATACACAACATGATTTAATGCATAACCACACCAATGCAACTTGACCACACACCATCACAAGCACGAACGATACACAAGCAATAGTGACATGTAACCAAGCATGAATGACCAATTCATGTTCAGCATATGAAATCACACAAGCAAGCATTCATGGACAACACACAAGCATGATCGATATGTGACCTGACATAAACAAGAAATGCATATACAACATGTAACAATATGTAAGAAAGTGTGCACACATAATACACAAGCATGAAAAATTCATAATCAACCATATTATCATGACAACATGTTGATACCACACCATCAGCCCATCCATGGCAACACCACTACCACAATGGCCAACATAACACAGATGAAACAAACACATACACCGTAGTTATGAGGAGCACATATGTAACCAACAAAAAAATAATGACCAACACACCGCCCATCCAGTCGAAGGGTTGAACCATGTTGTGATACCACTCTGTAACACCCTCTTCCCACATCTACCCAAGTAATCGAACAACCGGGGTTAACAAGTGAGGAGAGGCTACTGATACAAGATTCAACCTCCTAGGTGACCTTAAGGAAGTGGAACTGATGGAAACATGAAAAACAAACCTTGTAAATCATCAATGACACCCCCAGTAGCTAACCCAACCTTTAAGGCCTCTTACCCCTCAGTCGCACTGAAATTTTGGCCTCTTTGATCCATATCCGTGGGCATAACTCTGCATGCCAGCAGCTAGGAGGCTATAGCCGCAGACATAACACTGCAAGCCAGCAACTATGGCCCTAACTGCTTAGTTTTGTGCTTGCGGATCTGGGATTTGAGCCAATTTTTCAGGCCCAGAGCCCATGTCACTGCCTAAAACTTCATGAAAATTTTAGACATTATAAATAACAACATGACAATGACGTAGAAGCAAACATATAATCTAGGACTCAACCATACCCCTGCTAGCCATGACAGGAATTTTGTTAAACATGTCACAAACATTGAAACTATAGGTGTAAACAACATATTTAAACATAGGGGTCTCATATTTATTTGAGAATCACTAATAAGCATTGCTCCCTTACATCATTAGCTGCAATACAACCTATTTGACCATAGATACATTATGCCTTCATTTACAAGTAAAAACATGGAGAGAGCCATACATCATCACTGATAAAATAAATGCTTATAACCAGCATAATAACAACATAAATGCAGTAGATACAAAATTAATAGAATCCACATAATAATCAGTATATTATACATCAAATACCAAAGGAATGAATTTCTCATTAATGAATATAGAAACCAACCGGGGATGGGACTACCATGTTCCACCCGACCATAGATTGGCTGAGCCAATTCTCTCTTCAGCCAATCGCCCTATGTCATATTATCAATCCGTTCTCTAAATTATAATGGAAACCCACTGAAAAATATTTGAACTCTATCCTTTTCATCCTTAAGATATGGCACATACATTAGTAGCTCCAGGAACTTGGTTGTGTACTCTTCATCAGTCATTGACCCCATATTTAGCTCATAAAATTATTTGGCCTTACTCTCATAGTAACTCTCTGACAAATAATTCTTCCTGAGAAGCCTCTTGAACTCATGCCAAATCAATTCCTTTTTTTTGAAATCTCTAACTCGCTTCACATCTTCCACCATATGTCTGATTTTCCTTTCAAACTAAAGATAACAATTTTGGCCTTCATGTTATCTATGTACTCATGCAACTCAAAGAATTTGTTCATTCAAAGTATCCAAGACTCTGCATCTTCTAGTTTCTTCAAGTCTCCACAAAAGTAGGTGGTTTGGATTTATTAAATTCATCTGGCAAGTATCCCCTGTCACTCCTCCTTTGAGGATGATATCAATGAAGAGCATGATGTTTATCTGGACCAGAAATAGAATGGTACCTATACTCATCACTCCTCCTATCCAGAGTTCCCAACAACCTACCATCTATCATTGTATTAGTTGTATCTGAACTGTATCTACCAGGAGACCTACTACCATATTCCCCATTATTTATGTCCTCATGTCCATGGTTGATCCGAAGTGTCATTTACCACTGCAATTCTGACAAACTATGAAGAAGTATTGCATTCACCTCTACTTGCTTCTCTTCTGCCTATATGATCCTGTCATTGTTTGCCTTACAACTCCTTATTTCTTCCTTTGGGATTCTCAATGTGTCTGCCGAATCAGAAGAGTGCCCACCATGCTGCTCATATGACTCATAAGGAGAGTCCTTGTAGTATACCATATTTATATCCATTATGATATTTCTTCTTGCAAAGCATAATGTCATCTAAACCAAATAACAATAAAGCAACGTACCTTAGTTTAATTTGGGGAGGATACTTCCTGTAAGATCAATAAATCAGTGTAATACATGTATATACAAAATCATAGCAGCATATAAACTTGTAAAACATGGTATATCATCATATAAACATCATTCTAGTTGGATCCAAGTCATCAATGCATGTCCATACCAAATACAGAACATGATTTAATGCATAACCACACCAAAGCAACTTGACCACACACCATCACAAGCACGGAACAAACCCAAGCATAAGCGACATGTAACCAAGCATGAACGACCAATGCATGTTTAGCATACGAAATCACACAAGAAAACATCCATGGACAACACAAAATCATGATCAATATGTGACCTAGAATAAAAAAACAATGCAAGCAATGCATATGCAACATGTACCAATATGTAAGCAAGTGTGCACGCACTATACACAACCCTGAACAACTCATAATCAACCATATACTCATGAAAACATGTCGACGCCACACAGTTGCACAGTAATTTGTCACCATGCTCATTTTCATGTCCCTGATCCTTAAATGCCTGTGACAAATCATGTGCAATGTTTCCACCATCAAGAAATATGTTAACATATCCCCTGAAGATACAAAGAAAATTGTCTTGGAATATTACTGAAGAAACTTAGTCAAAATTCATAGTTTCCTAGGTTAGCGCCCTTACTGGTGCCATGATTGCGCTGATGTCCTTTTCACAGTTCTCGCTTAGCGATGTCAGCGCCATAATTTCTTGGAAAACTGCGTTGATCCCCTTTTTGGCAATGTTTCCTCAAATGGAGGAGA
Organism: Pinus albicaulis; assembly: GCA_034641835.2. Taxonomy (NCBI): domain Eukaryota; kingdom Viridiplantae; phylum Streptophyta; class Pinopsida; order Pinales; family Pinaceae; genus Pinus; species Pinus albicaulis. Next base: position 685,297,024 of record CM076579.1, read on the forward strand.
AGCTTCAACTTCTAGAAGCTCAAGGGCAGCGAGTTGGTTGTTAAATGGTGGTGATAAGGTCGAGCTCTCTTATTTTAGATCTTTGATCTCATCCATGGGGGTTCATCCCTTTTAAAGTGTGCCTTCCTCCTCCTTTCATGGGCTCCCAACTTCTTCTCCCTTCCTATAAATTCACATCCCTCATTCCCAAAACTTTAGACCTTGGTTGGTCATTTTCAAGCTCGTTTGAACTCTCATCCCCTTGCATCCTAGCATTGTGATAAAGCCTAAGTGTTTGGGAGAAGGAATTCTTTTGAGCTTCGATGAAGAACTCATATTTTCACCAAAGGACGCCTCCAAGATCAAGGCCTAGGTTGTAAGCTCTCCTTTTGTATTTATCAATAATAACATCTGATGTTTTCTTTCTATATTTGTCTAAATGTTTATACAAATATTATGGTACTCCTTGATCTGCTAGATAGCTAATGTTTGCATTTATTATGTATTGCATTATGTTTTTTGTTGTATCTTGATCATCCGCAGGTATTTGCGTGCCATCTATAGCAGGGATTGGGCCTACAAGGATGGTGGATCAAGGTCATCATCAACGGATTCAAGCGTAGTGATGGGAAAAAGGTATTTATGTCTATTTTCTCCCCACATTGTAATTGTTAGTTAAGAGAGATTTTTCATTATAAAGAATCTCGTGTTGCTAGACCCACTCTAGGGCTAGAGAGATCGCCTTTGTCTGTAGGGGGGCTTATCTTGAACAATAGAACTGGTGACTCCAGTGGGGAGCTTAGCCTGTTAGTATTCCTTCCCTGAACTAATTTTGGATCAATTTCACCAATTGTTGAAATCTAAATCTTCTTAGGCCTTTGTTACCTTGTGTAAGGATTAATAGTCACTTCATTATGTTAGGTCTGGTGTTTGTGTGAGACTCTGTTTCTTTTTTTCCTTGTTTTTAGTGACCAACGCCCCTTCTGTTTTCACAATAGCCCTGGCAGCGTTGTTCTATATTGTACAACCGCACTGATTTTCCTTTCAACACCCTTCTTATTAGCACAGAAGCGTTGATCTCAGACCTAGAAAAATTTGAGTTTCCCTTTTGATTTTCCAGTGTGCCCTAGCCCTTGAAGGAATTCTATAGGATTTTAGTGATCTCCTTATTATGTTTTTGAATTACTTGTCTTCTTCCGGTTGGACCCCTTGAAGCGCAAGTTGAGGAGCTCGTGATTGTCATCAGTGTTCAACCCATATCATCTCGACCACCGCCTAACAATTCTCCTTGGATGAAATTGGAATAATCTAAGCTAGAAAGCCCCAAAAAATCTGCATAGTTCTCGGCCTTTCCTTTGAAACCGCTCTTTGATCCAATTGTGGTCTCACCTCAGAAGCCTTATAGCTCATTTGATCAACCCAGAATCCCATTTTGCGCTTCTCCAGTAGCGTCTTGCTCTACTGTCCATTGGTTATTTCCTGAAAAAATGGAATCCAATGTTGATGATGTTCCATTCGTGAGCGCTCCTCAAGGCACTATTCAGGAAACCACTAGCTCTTATATCTCAAAAGCTTCTTCATCGGTGTTTCCCTCCTAAGGCGAGTTGTTCGGTTCCACACCTCACAATTAAGGTATTGGGACCGAAATACCTTCCAGTCATGTTGTGTCCATGCTCCCACATAGTTATACCTCTTTGGGAAACCTTATTTATGGAGCTTCTGGTGGTACAAATTTATTCCTGGACCCCATTTGGTAAATGAGTATTCCTTCGTCTTATTTCCCATTATTTTCGAATTTGGTCGCTATGTCTCAACCTGTTATTTGACCTATGGTCACCATTGGTCAAATGACTATGTCGATCGTATCCTATGTCCCCTATTCTCCATCTATGATTACTACAGTTCCACCACTGATTGTGAAATTCATGCTTTCTTCCATGCCTGGGGGCAGTCTAACCCTCTTTATGTCCCTCCCCTATTGGGTGGGGGTCAGCCAAGTTCTAGGTCTATTCCTGGGGCAGGATAGCCTCATGTTCAATATTCTCAGTTTTAGCAACCCCTTTAGCAACTAAACATATCATATATGTATGTTCAGCAACCTAACATCCCTTATGTTCAATAGCCGAACGTATAATATCAGTATGTTCCTCGACTAACGTATCTCAATAGTATGTCCAACATCCCCAGCCTTCGGTGAGTGTTGTTGCGACAAATCCTCAGTTTCGTTCTTACACCCAAGATGGTCTGAATCTCCTTCTGGCTCAATCTAGTCCTTTCCCCAATCATTTTGGTACTCAGTACGAACCATTTCCTTAAGGTCAGTACCAGCAATCCTAGTTTGGGCCTCAACCTGGTGCTTCATATCAGCATATTCCTCAGTACCATCAGGCCCAATCAAGACCTCAGGCTAGACCCTATGTTCAGCGAGGATGACATGTTGGACTCTATGTTCAACAAGGACCTCAAGATGTACCCTATACTGAGTAGGGACCGCAGGCTAGACCCTCTGTTCAACACGAACCGCAAATTGGGCCTCATGTTCAGCAGGGACCTTACCCTGGATCCTATGTCCAGCAAGGTCCGCAACCTTAGTTCCCACAAGGGTCTTATCAACAACCCCAGCAAGGTCCCTACCAGAAATATTTGCAGTAAGGTCCTCACCAGCTATGGGGGCAATATACGTATCCAGGACATAATCCGCCCTATTGGGGGCAGAATCCATATCAATCACGTTAGAACCCCCGATATTTTTCATCTCATCATTCGCCCTTGCCATTCCTGGCTAGATGTGTTAAAGCTCACAAATGACCCCATCCAATATCAGCTGCATTAGTCATCGATTCCAACTAATATTCCAAGAGATTGTCCAAAGTTCGAAGAAAAATCTAGGGAATACCCCCAAACCCATGTTATGAAATACCACTTGTGGTGTTCCTCTAATTATTGGGTCGACGATTCTATTCATCTTCATCTTTTACAACGTACTTTAACTGGGAACATGGCCAAGTGGTATATTGAGCTCCCTCGAGGAATTTTCTTCGATTTCAATTCCTTGGCTATTGCTTTCCTCACTCACTTCCAGCTACATGTCCGGTATGAAATCGACACCCATCTTCTCACTTCACTAAAGCAGTCAACTGCTACACATATTTCAGATTACATTCATGAATGGTGTCATCACCGTCGCCTCATCAAATTTGAGATCCCTGATCAACTATTGACTGAATGATTTATGAAATAATTCATTCCCGGGATTACTAAAGATCTTTCCATGGGTGGGTGTTTCTGTTGGCAATATGATGCAATGAGTTGTCCTTGATGGAAACCTACTTGATGAAGTTGTCCTTGATGGAAACTGACTTGTTGAGTTGTCTTTGGACAGTAACCTATGTATTACAGATGTAAGAATGATGTATCTACAGTTCAGTTCAGATGTGACTGTTAGCGTCGGTCTTTTCATCCCTCCGTCAGAGATCAAAATCTCTTTTGTTGCATTTCATTTTAGGTGTCTCATTCAGTTCAGTCCTTTGCATTCCATTAGGAGCATCGATCTTCTGACGGTAGGGTATTTTCACTCATATCCCTCATGTCTTGTACTTGTTGGCTCAGGTTTGTTCATCAAAGTCCATCAAAATCATTTTACAGTCATTTACAGTCCTGTTTGGTCTTTTGGTGGGCAAAGAGTCTTTTTAGGGTTTTTCAGTCTCATTAGGTTTAGGGTTTTGCAAAGTTAGTTTTCAAAGTGTCCAAAAATGCCAGCAGGCACATGAGGGAGGTTCAAAATAAGTTTTCATTTCAAAAATTTCATCGTCATAATGTTAGATCATGATTCTTCTTCAAACTCTGTTTTGAAAAAAAATCATCAAATTTCATCCTTTGTAATAAATGTAATGTAATTTTCAAAGTTTTCAGTTGTGAAGATCTTCTAGCGCAGCCCTGGTCACCTTTGCCAAATCCAATGCTAGCTATCCCTGCAAAAAATAGACAAGAAATTCATCATCAGCGAAAAAATTAAAGTGGAAGCCAAAAACAGAGTTATGTGAAAGTGCCAAAGTTTTGCAACATTAGCAAGTGGGTTATTCCAAATCAAAAATCAAATTCCATGGCTATACAAGATATTTTCACCATTCAAACAGTTCATTTGCACCAAGAAACATCAGTGAAGCCGAGTTGAATTTTGGAAGAGCGAAATTAGTCTTTGGAAGGTCGGACTGTGTGTGAAATCCTGGTCGCGGCGCGTTGGGTAAAGGTCGCGGCGCATAGAGCCGTTCTACACAGTGTAAAATTGACCATGCGCGGCGCATACAGTGTGCGCGGCGCACAGAGCCGACACACAAAAACTTTGCCACTGCTCCATAAATTTTAAATTAACTCCACCTCCTATGCACCATGTAAGTTCGAGTGAGACTTTGAATTGATATTGAATAGTGTTTGGTGTGGTTGGAGATTGGATATGAGAGTTGAATGTCAAAATCCAAACCCTGTCATCTTGTTGAAGAAATGCCTCTTTAGGGTTTTGAGGTTGGAGTTTCAAAATTTGTTTTGGTGCCAAAAAATTTCTTCCCTCACTTGGTTTCTTCATCCCTCTCACTATTATCCTATTATTGCAGTCTCTTCCCTTATCTCCATATATCCCTAAAGTCACTCAATACTTATTTCATCCCTTATCCCTTTCATATTCAAAGTGACTTATTCCTAAGCCCCCACCTGCTGTCCCTAAACTGTTATTCCCTATCATTTCCTCTCTCATATCATTGTAAAAATTCCCCAAAACCTCAGCTTCCCCCCAACGATTCGATGGGCATCGCTATCCCAAATTTTCAAATGACTTTTGAAAAGACAAAATGCCACTTCATGGGAACTTGATGTCCCCCACTATCCTATTTCTCTCAGAATCCCCTCCCTTTGACACACATTTGGAAATTTGAAACGAAGCACCGAATTCTCATTTTCATCTCATACAAGCCAAATATAGACCTTGAAATATCATGGACACAGATACATCATCTGACAGAGACAGTGATGCCACCACTGAACTGCATGCACCAAGAGGGCACTGAAGCGTCACAAAAGGCATGATAGGCTCCAAGTCTTGGCCGAAGCTTCTTTGTCTGAGCATAGCACTTGATCAGGGACCTTCAGCCCAAATTTCAAGAAATTTGGGAAAAAATTTGTCAATTTTGAATTTTTGGTCACAAAACAAGTTTTCCTGCCCGACGCATAGCGCCACTTGGCGCGCGCTTATAATTGGCAGCTCTTCAGAGGGAAAAAATTGCATTTTTGGATTTTTTATTAAAATTTATGCATGCTCATGGATTACCTAAGGATTTCATCAAGTTATGGGTTGCCTAAAGGGTCAAAAACACCCTAAAAATGGCCTTTCTGCCACTTTTTGCACACACAGGAAACAGTGTTGGGAGATTGAACTTTTTGAGAGGAAAATGGAAACCAAATCCATAAATTACACTTGGGTTGGAAAGTAGACAAATAGGGCTTTCCAACGAGCTATCCTGCACTCAATTTGGACTTTGGGAAGGGCATCAAAATCAGCTCCAAACTTGTGCTACGCATAGAGATTCCAGGCACGGTGCATAAAGGAATTTGGCCTATTTCTCACTCAGCAGCTCAAAATTTCGCCTAGTTTTGGCCAGTTTCACTTTTTCATGTAAATTTTGATGTAAATTGATGTAATTTCATGACCATGATGTAATTTTGGCACATTTTTACTCATTCTAGAAGATTCATTCACCAAAAGGTGAAATGTAAGTGAATGGATCAGTTTCCTAGCATATAGAGGCAAGTTGTTTCATTGCCTATTTTCTAGTTTCTAGTTTAGATATGGTTGAAACAGCTGCTAGAATGATGAGCTCTAACCCTAGGCATGGGAATGAAGTTGAGCTTGTCTATATCTTGTATTTCTAGGTCATTTCAGGGTTGGACACTTGGGATTGTGCAGCACTTCATTGTACATTTCATCTCTGCACTTTTGGCAAAGGAATAGACTAGGGTTTGCAGCACTCTTTGGGATCCATGTGGCTCTGTGTTTTGATGGTGTTTTTCTCTATGTAAATTTTAAGTTCACTGATGTTTATGTGTATCATTTTCCCTTCTCTTTTCTTCTTAAATTAAACAAATCAGTGTTAAAGGTGGAATTCATTAGCTTGCTTTGCTCTGCCTTCAGTTTGTTTAATTTTCCATGTTTTCATCTGTTTGAGGAGGACTCTTGAGACCCTCTTTCCCTCTTCAGCTCCTCACTGGTATGATCCATCCATTCATTAAATCTAAAGCATCAAAACAATTGCCTTCCTTGCCCCAATCAGAACTCTGCAAAAACTAGGCCTTATCCCCGCACCCAAAACTGCCCTTCCCTTTGATCCAACAAAACCCCCCAAAATCAAAATAAAACTCCTTTACTTACATGTATTCACTTCCCTAGATGCTTTTATTTCAAGTCATCATAAGCCAATTGATTATTTTTGCTGAGATTGACCCGGAGAGAGCCCTCTCCTGTTCTGGTAGGGCTAGCTACCAGACTGAGCGTGGTTTGATGTTACCCTGAACTCTGTCTTCCTTCAGCCTGAGGTAGATTTAGGCAATAACATAGTGGCGATCATACTGGGGAAGAAAATGGTTTGATTGTTAGTGTTATTTGTTTTATAAGCTACAGACGGATCCTGAAGTTATGCCAGGTAGCCTTCGAAATGCTCTTGCTTTGCATTAGCGAAAGTAGATAAACGATGCTTCAGTAAATCTCCGGTCTAGTTTGTAAACGTAACATCTAACTTGTAAATTTCCCCAGTACATGTATCAAGTTAAATCTGATGGTTGATGGTGGACAACGATTAGACATAAGAAGTCTGAAATCATTCACCTAGTGACTCCAACTCAATGTAGAGACACCACTGGAGGACTAACTCTCTCTGAGAAAATGGTAGGATCTTACACCAAGTTCAGGTATCCAAAGTGGAATGGTATTCAGGATCTAGTCTGCTTTCTTGCAAATTACTTCTTTGTTGTTCTTGAAGCTATCCTGAAGGTCTTTCAAAATTTGTTGTATGATAAAGGTGATCAAAATCTTCACTCGACCTATTCAAAAAGTGTAAATACTGAGTTTCCCTTTGATCCTGGCCTCCTTACTTTTCCCACATCTTATGATGACTCTCTTCAGAGTGATGAGCCTAAAGAAAACAAAACTGATCCCGTAGCTCTTGTATATACTCCTACACCTTTTATAGTCCCAGATAGGTATAAACCTCTTGTTTTACCTTCTGTTCTCCATGCTTTCCCTGCAAATTATTACCTATATTTGCCGAGATTTGACGGTGAATGTAACAATGTCAACGCTGAGCAACATGTGCAGAATGTTGAGACTTTTCTAGACCTTTTTGAAGTTGATGAAGAAAATGTTAGTATTAGACTTTTTACTCTTTCTTTGCAAGGCAAAGTCAAGAGTTGGTTCAAATCCCTGCCTGATGCGAGCATCTTAGATTTCCAGCATTTCGTCAAAGTTTTCCTTGATAGGTGGGTGATTGGATAGAACCCTTTCCTTTTTTTAGACGAGTATGCCCAGCTAAAAAGACAGTCAGGGGAGACAGTAAAACAGTTTTCCGCTAGATTCAATCGAGTCTATTATTCGATACCTGTCGATATAAGACCCCCTCCTGGCTCGGCCCTTTTACATTACCCAGGTGCTTTTGATCCGGAAATGGAGTTTCAGCTGAGAGAAAGGAATGTTGCAACACTTGAAAAGATAAAGAACAGTGCAGTAAATGTAGAAGCTAATTTGTTGATCAAAAGAGCAAGGCTGAAGGAAGAAGAAAAGAAGAATTTTGCAGAGCACCTGACACCTTCAGGGGAAAAGCTTGACCTTTGGGTAAACGCAGTAGAAGAGATGGTGCGGAAAATGACTGCAAAAAATGAAAATGAGGTTCATAAACAAGTGGCTGATCCAAAATATTTTGTTTCTTATCCCAATTGTCATAGATCTGATAATGATTGTTTTGTAGATCATCTCGGAGAAGAGAGATCTGTTGATTTGACATGTATGCTCGATGATGTGTTGTGTACTGATGATTTTCCTTAGTTTGATCAGTATGATGATGATTATGTTCTCCAAACAAAAGCTAATCTTGCAGAAAAATCAACAGCTAGTTTGTGGAAGGAGGAAGTTCACTTTCAGCAGCTTGAGTACAGTGATCAATCAATGCATATCAGCTATGACAATGATGAGGAAAGTGAAGCAAATTTTGAAGTAAGTGAAGGATCTTTGCCTCTTTTTTTTTATTCGTTTCAGTTCATCAGAGACAACTTCCATGCAATCAGAAATCAACTGTCAACAAGTCTTTATCTGAATCATCTTGAGGGCAATGAAAACCTTGTTCAAGATTTCTCATATTCAAATTTGCAGCCCCCGAAAGCCATTGATTTTCAAGTTGCAGATGAGGACTTGGAAGCTGGCACATATGATCAAATGATAGAATATGACTCCGTACCATTTTGTTTTGAATCATTTTAGTTTTTGAAGGGTAAATTACATAGTCAATTTTCAAATGAGCAGCCTGTAGGAAATCAACAATATCTCAGTTTTAATGTTGAGGATGAGACAGATAGCGAGATTCTTGAGCAAGCTGTTAATGAGAAATCTTCCCCTAAAACGACTGACAAAATAATTTCTGATACAAAACCCTCCCTAGTACTAGATTTGCAGCCACCAAACGAAATTGAAGGTTAGATTATAGATGAAGGCATGGAAGCCGAAATACATGATTTAATGATGCAAGAGGATTATGTACCCTTTTGTTTCGAAGCATTTCAATTTCTAAAGCAGAATCTTCGTAATATCTCTAAAGAAAAAGATGAACAGCCAGTAGGATGTCATACAGTTTCAATGGATACATCGCAGCAGTCTTCTCAAGTTTTTGATGATCCTATTGCTTGTGTGTTGGATGATGTTTGTTGTAAAAGTTCTTCTCCATTGGCTAACCATGTGCCAGAAAAGAATGTTGATAATAATCTTATTCAAAAGTCGACTTCATTGTCTTGTTTAACAGATTTTTCATTACAAAGACCATACCAAGGTTTGTAGTCATATGAGGAGATTGATAAAGGAGACTTTTGTTATGTTTGGAATCAGCAACAGAGTTTGGTTATTCACGAATTTCAGGATCCTTTTGACAGTTTTCTGCAATCACCAAAGAAAAACAGTGCAAATGTGAGGAAAATTTTAAGATCAAGGTATGGAGATTACCTGGACCAGAGCAGTAATGTGTTAATGGAAATCAATAGCTATTTTTATGAAGATACTTTCGCAGTATTCTTGAAGTCATCCTGTCAATTCAGGCTTTGCGAGTTTATCAGCAGTCAACTTGATTCCAAGTTTCCATGGGAGTTGCCTTTCGATTCTTCCCTTTTCCTGCGCATAAGAAAGCATTTGGGAAGAAATAAAATAGCAGCCAGGACGCTTACATGGTTTCATTGGCTGTTCCATTTCACTTGATCAGGTGGTGAAAATAAAAATTAGAGTAGGTTTGATGAATAAGCTCAATTATGAGCACCTTTCCAGTTTATTAGTTATGTTTTAGTCATGTTTGGTTTTATTATGGTTTTCAGTTTTAGCCTTGAGTCAGAGTCAATCTGTATAATGTCATTTTTTGTGTTTTGGCTCCATTGCCCAATGGATGAAGGCACTGTCTGCTCTCCCAAAGATCTGTAGTTCTTGGCACCTCCAAGGAGCTACCATCCCCATTGGAGCCAATGTTAGAGTCGGTCTTTTCATCCCTCCGTCAGAGATCAAAATCTCTTTTGTTGCATTTCATTTTAGGTGTCTCATTCAGTTCAATCATCTGCATTCCATTAGGATCATCGATATTCTGACGGTAGGGTATTTTCGCTCATATCCCTCATGTCTTGTACCTGCTGGCTCAGGTCTGTTCATCAAAGTCCATCAAAATAATTTTACAGTCATTTACAGTCTTGTTTGGTCTTTTGGTGGGCAAAGAGTCTTTTTAGGGTTTTTCAGTCTCATTAGGTTTAGGGTTTCGCAAAGTTAGTTTTCAAAGCGTCCAAAAATGCTAGCAGGCACATGAGGGAGGTTCAAAATAAGTTTTCATTTCAAAAATTTCATCGTCACAATGTTAGATCATGATTCTTCTTCAAAACTCTATTTTGAAGAAAAATCGTCAAATTTCATCCTTTGTAATAAATGTAATTTAATTTTCAAAGTTTTTCAGTTGTGAAGATCTTCAGGCGCAGCCCTGGTCGCCTTTGCCAAATCCAATGCCAGCTATCCCTGCAAAAAATAGACAAGAAATTCATCATCATCCAAAATATTAAAGTGGAAGCCAAAAACAGAGTTATGTGAAAGTGCCAAAGTTCTGCAACATTAGCAAGTGGGTTATTCCAAATCAAAAATCAAAGTCCATGGCTATACAAGATATTTTCACCATTCAAACAGTTCATTTACACCAAGAAACATCAATGAAGCCGAGTTGAATTTTGGAAGAGCAAAATTAGTCTTTGGAAGGCCGGACTGTGTGTGAAATCCTGGTCGCGGCGCGTTGGGTGAAGGTCGCGGCGCATTGGCTCGTCGCGGCGCATAGAGCCATTCTACACAGTGTAAAATTGAACGTGCGCGGCGCACAGAGCCGACACACAAAAACTTTTCCACTGCTCCATAAATTTTAAATTAACTCCACCTCCTATGCACCATGTAAGTTCGAGTGAGACTTTGAATTGCTATTGAATAGTGTTTGGTGTGGTTGGAGATTGGATATGAGAGTTGAATGTCAAAAGCCAAACCCTATCATCTTGTTGAAGAAATGCCTCTTTAGGGTTTTCAGGTTGGTGTTTCAAAATTTGTTTTGGTGCCAAACTTTTTCTTCCCTCACTTGGTTTCTTCATCCCTCTCACTGTTATCCTATTATTGCAGTCTATTCCCTTATCTCCCTATATCCCTAAAGTCACTCAATACTTATTTCATCCCTTATCCCTTTCATATTCAATGTGACTTATTCCTAAGCCCCATTTTCCTGTCCCTAAGCTACTTCATTCCCTATCATTTTCTCTCTCTCATATCATTTATAAAAATTCCCAAAACCTCAAACTTCCCCAAATAGTTCAGTGGTTGTCCCTTCTCCCAAATTTTTTCAAATCAAAAGCTTTCGAAAGACAAAGTACCACTTGACAAGACTTCAGTGTCCCCATTGTCCTATTTCTCTCACAATCCCTTCCCTTTAACACACATTTGGAAATTTGAAACAAAGCACCGAATTCTCATTTTCATCTCATACAAGCCAAATATAGACCTTGAAATATCATGGACACAGATACATCATCTGACAGAGACAGTGATGCCACCACTGAACTGCATGCACCAGGAGGGCACTGAAGCATCGCAAAAGGCATGATAGGCTCCAATTCTTGGCCAAAGCTTCTTTGGTTGAGCATAGCACTTGATCAGGGATCTTCAGCCCAAATTTCAAGAAATTTGGGGAAAAATTTGTCAATTTTGAATTTTTGGTCACAAAACAGGTTTTCCTGCCCGACGCGTAGCGCCACTTGGCGCGCGCTTATAATTGGCAGCTCTTCAGAGGGAAAAATTTGCATTTTTGGATTTTTTATTAAAAGTTATGCATTCTCATGGATTACCTAAGGATTTCATCAAGTTCTGGGTTGCCTAAAGGGTTAAAAACACCCTAAAAATGGCCTTTCTGCCACTTTTTGCACACACGGGAAGCAGTGTTGGGATATTGAACTTTTAGACGGGCAAATGGCAACCAAATCTAGAAATTCGACTTGGGTTGGAAAGTCGAAAAACAGGGATTTCCAAAAAGCTATCCTGTGCTCAATTTGGACTTCGGGAAGGGCCTCAAAATCAGCTCCAAACTTGTGCTACGCATAGAGATTCTAGGCGCGGCGCATAGAGGAATTTGGCCTATTTTTCACTCAGCAGCTCAAAATTTCTCCTAGTTTTGGCCAGTTTCACTTTTTCATGTAACTTTTGATGTACCTTGATGTAATTTCATGACCATGATGTAATTTTGGCACATTTTTACTCATTCTATAAGATTCATTCACCAAAAGGTGAAATGTAAGTGAATGGATCAGTTTCCTAGCATATAGAGGCAAGTTGTTTCATTGCCTATTTTCTAGGTCCTAGTTTAGATATGGTTGAAATAAATCCTATAATGTTGAGCTCAACCCCTAGAGGCATGGGAATGAGTTAGGCTTGTCTATATCTTGTATTTTATCAGTCATTTTCAGGGTTGGACACTTGGGATTGCTTGGCACTTCATTGTACATTCCATCTCTGCACTTTTGGCAAAGGAATAGACCAGGGTTTGCAACACTCTTTGGGATCCATGTGGCTCTGTGTTTTGATGGTGTCTTTCTCTATGTAAATTTTAACTTCACTGATGTTTATGTGTATCATTTTCCTTCTCCATTCTTCTTGAATTAAACAAATCAGTGTTAAAGGTGGAATTCATTAGCTTGCTTTTCTCTGCCTTCAATTTTGTTTAATTTTCCATGTTTTCATCTGTTTGAAGAGGAATCTTGAGACCCTCTTTCCCTCTTCAGCTCCTCACTGGTCTGATCCATCCATTCATTCAATCTAAAGCATAAAAACAATTGCCTTCCTTGCCCCAATCAGAACTTTGCAGAAACTAGGCCTTATCCCCACACCCAAAACTGTCTTTCCCTTTGATCCAACAAAAACCCCCAAAATCAAAATCAAACTCCTTTACTTGTATACCTAGCCTAAAATTAGCTTTTATTTCAAGTCATCTCAAGCCCAATTGATTATTTTTTATGAGATTGACCCAGAGAGAGCCCTCTCCTGTTCTGGTAGGGCTAGCTACCAGACTGAGCATGGTTTGATGTTACCCTGAACTCTACCTTCCTTTAGCTTGAGGTAGATTTAGGAAATAACAGTGACAAAGAAAATAATTCCAGTAAATTCTGGAGAAATGATAAAGATAATATGTCACAATGTATACGCGATTTTTTAAAGGCCAAGTCGCGTATGCACGTGGATAAGTACATCCCAAGTCGTGTATGCCCTTTTGCGCTCCAAACTTATAATACCAAGGGGCATTACCATGGTTTTGGCACACAGTATTGAGCGCTGTATGGTTTATTTGATTCTGTCCAAGAATACCATCAGAAGTTGTGTGGTTTTGGCTCATGGTATTGGTAAAGGCTAACACTATATAAGGAGAAGAGGATCATAGTGCAAGGTGTGCATGTATAAGGGTTGTTGATGAAAAAAAATCCTCTAAGGAATATTTGCATGGTTGAACTCTGTTCTTAATTGATAGATCTGAATCTATGATGCACTTATGGATATGATGAAGGTTCAAGATCTCTAGATCTAGAAATGATGAATCTCTAGGATGATCTGCAAAAAAAATGATGAAGACCTAGCGCAAGTCTGATGAAGAAATTGAAGAAATCTGGGTAAGTTTATAGATCTGGTCTGTTCTGCAAAATTTATCTTTTACAGATCTATATGCTAGTTTGTCTCGGTAAAAGTGTGTATATACGTGGGTTCGCTTCATTAAAAGCGCGTATGGAATTTAGGGTTTCTAAAGCTTATTTACAGATATTACTTCTGTGATTTCTGTTTTCTCTCTACTGTCGGTCAATGAAATCTACTTGAAGTTCTGGGTTGATTGAATATGGAGTATGCTGCTGATTTGATAATGAAAAAATCTAATCAATGAGTGAGAAAACATGGTTAAATCTGATTGACTGTCTAAAGGTTCTGACTAAAAGCCTCAGATCTGAATATGAGATTGATCACATTCTGAAAATCAGTATTCTCAGAAGCATACGCAGGTTGATATGAAGAAAAGCGCGTATACACGCAGCTTCGGTGAATAGAAGTGGTGTATGCATTTCATGTTATGAAAAACAATATGCACAGAGGCATACGCAGGTTGGTGAGTAGAAAAGCGCGTATAAACGCGGCTTCAGTGAATAAAAGTAGCGTATTTTATTTGAATTAATGAATGTTCAGGGTTAAGTTTGTATCTGCATATCTATTCTGAAGTCTGGCTTATTTCTGACATTCTGGTTACAGTGGTCTCACTGTTCTATTTGAAGTATTGGGCAAAATATGTTTGTTGATGTTAAGTGAAGGGTTGTGTTGAAGCTGTTTGATCCAGTATGAAAATTGATGAAACGTGGTCTGCAATTGGTCTGAAGGTTGAAGCCTTCAGTATGGCAGTAGAAGCTTTCAGCCAGTAGAAACTGGTGTTGAAATCAGGGGGTTGAAGCTCCCTTCCAGGAGAGGCTGGTAAACGAGATCAGGGGGTTGGAGCTCCCTTCCAGTTGTAGTTGGAAAACGAGGGAAGGTTGCAGCCTTCTACAGGTAGAAGCCTGCGTACTGGTATAAGTCTGCATTAGTACTATGTTTTAAAAGGTTTTCTATATAATAAAGATTGAAGACAGAGATGACAGCAGCGGTGGTTTTCTCCCAATTTGGGTTTCCACCTTAAATCCATGTGTTCATGTGTGTGATGCTTTATACTGTTGTTTACTGCTCATAACTTCTGATTATCTAGCCTTATTCATAACTGATAAATCTGTTTAAAAGACTGATTCTCTAAATCTGAAAGATAAATCAGTATACGCTAGTTTCCTTCTATATTTCCGCGTGCATATGCTAGTTCAGTTCATAAAAACCGCGTATGGAAATCTATTCAAAGAAAAAGTAAAAAGTGTTCAGTCAACTTTAAATAATGATTCACCCCCCCTCTAAGTATTTTTCCCAACAATTGGTATTAGAGCAGGTCCTTCTGAAAAAACTTAGCCGCTAGAAGGAAGATCAAACAAGATGAGCAATCAAGATGGAACAACATCTATCAGGCCTCCGCTCTTCAACGGAAACAATTTAATCTTCTGGAAAACAAGGATGAGATCCTATCTTCAGTCTCTGGGAGCAGATGTATGGGCTATTTTTGAAGGAGGATATCAATATCCAGCCGCAACACCAACAGATCCAACGGAAAGAAAGAATTATGAAACAAATGCAAAGGCGGTCAATCCTCTATTGGTAAGTCTAACTGAATCAGAATTTGTCAAAGTCATGCAGCTGGATATAGCAAAGGCAATATGGGACAAAATCATTCTAAGTTATCAAGGTGATGCAAAGGTAAAAAGTGCTAAAATCCAAACTCTCAGAATTCAATATGAGAATCTAAAAATGCATAATGAGGAGAGCATTGCCAATTTATTTTTACGTCTTGATGATATTGTAAATCTAGGAGAAGCAATAACCGAATCTACTTTGGTTGAGAAAGTTTTAAGATCACTAACGGCAAAATTTGAGTCAAAAGTTTCTGCTTTTGAAGAAAAGCAGGATCTTCAAAATCTTACTGTGGTGCAACTTCATGGCATACTAACTGCATGTGAAATGAGAAGAGGAGGACCATCTGAAGTCAAAGAAACTGTCTTTTGAGCTTCTACAAAAGTAAAATAAGTACAAGAGACAGAAGGATCAGGGTACATCTCAAAAGAAGATGAGGTAAATTTTGTAAAGAAACTCCAACTTGGCACAGGATGGTTCAGAGGTAAGCTTCCTTTCAAATGTTTTACTTGTGGAAGAGTTGGTCATTATGTTGCTAAGTATCCTCATAAAGAAACACATGAAAAAGGGAAGGAAGTAGCAAGAAGAAATAAGAATCAGTTTAGCACTAGAAAAAGTTACTATACTCATGAAGATAGTGATGGGTTATCTGACAATGAGGAAGAATGTGAACAAGATCTTAGACTTCTCATGGCATTTGAAAAATAATCCAGAGAAGAAAAAGACACTTTTATGGATGCTTTAGAGGACAATGATTTTCTTGATGAATTCAATCAACTCAAAAAATGCTTAGAAGAAAGTAAAATATGCATAGAAGAAAGTAAAATATCCATAGAAACTCTGAAAAATCAGCTTGAAGAAAAGGAGAAACACAATGAGAAATTAGAATGTGAAATAGTAAGTCTAAGAAAAAAAATTGAGAAAGTGAAGACTTTGAATCTTAGATTTGCTAAAGGATCTGAAACCTTAGATGATATTATCAAGGTACAACGGTCTCCTCTTATAAAGACGGGTCTTGGATATATCGTAGAATCTTCTCAGGCTTCAACACCAAATTATCTAAAAGCAGCTACAGCTAGTATACAACATTCTGCCACTCAGCAAGGGAATAAAGAATCTTTACAGGTAAAGCATGACCATCTCAATTCAAAGAACACTAACAGGAATACCTTTCAAAGAAACACCAATCAATAGGTAAATTCAAGTAGAAGATTTCATGATCGCATAAATTTCTTCTTCAATGGACAATGTTTCTCATGTCACAATTTTGGTCATAAATTTGTTCAATGTGTTGCATATAAAACCATCATGACAAGAGAAGCAAGAAAGAAAAGGATTGATATTGAAACAAAGAAGAGTACTTATAACAACTTTTCTTCTCTTCAAAATGAAGTTGAATGTGCTTATTGAAATAACTTTGGCCATGAAGAATCTGAATGCAGGAGCAAAGTTCAGCCAAAAGAACATGTTCCTTCAAGCTCCAAAGTATGGAAAAAGAAGGAATTATAGGTTGAAAATTGTGGCATAGCGTTATTTGCAGAAGATGAAGAAAACCAATGGTACATTGATAGTGGATGCTCAAGACACATGACAGGTGACAAAAACAAACTTATTGCATATAGTGCTCTAGAAAAGGAAAATAATGTTACATTTGGAAATGATACTCATGCAGTCATTAAGGGAAAAGGGTTTGTTTTTCTAAAAGAAAAGGTGAAAGCTAATGAAGTCGTGTATGTGGATGGATTAAAGCATAACTTGTTAAGTGTAAGTCAAATGTGTGATCAAGGAACTGAAGTTGTCTTTAGTTCAAAAGAATGTGTGGTACGTGATCTAGATACAGGTAAAGAAATTATAAAAGGAAAAAGAACTCCAAACAACCTGTATATATTGAATAACCCCAAAGAACAATGTTATTTGAGTAAATATTCAGAAAATTGGCTATGGCATAGAAGGTTGGGGCATCTGAGCTTCTCTCAAATCAACAAATCAAGCAGACTTAAAGTTGCTCGTGATCTTCCCAATATTACTCTACCTGAAAATATCATATGCAAATCTTGCCAATTCGGTAAGCAAACCAGAGTACAATTTAATGCCAAGGAAGGATCATCAAGTAAGCCTCTTGAACTCATTCATACTGACATATGTGGACCTATGAGGAAAAATTCACCACATGGTGAACAATACTATATCTTATTTATTGATGATTTCTCTAGAATGTGTTGGATTGGGTTGATTAAACACAAAGATGAAGCATTTGAGAAATTTTAGATCTTCAAAGCATTGGTTGAAAATGAATTAGATCTAAAAATCAAGTGTCTTAGATCTGATCGAGGAGGAGAATATACATCAAATGAATTCTTTGAATTTTGTGAACAACATGGCATAAAAGACATTTTTCTGTAGCAGGCACTCCACAAAAAAATGGCGTAGCAGAAAGAATGAATAGAACAATTCAACAAATGGCTAGAGCTATGCTTGATGATTCCGGAACACCTGACACATTTTGGGGAGAAGCAACACATACAGTGGTAAATATTCTTAACAAGGCACATGTTCATGTAAATAGTGATAAAAATCCATATGAACTCTGGTATGGCATTCCTCCCACTGTAAAGCATTTTAGAGTTTTTGGAAGCAAATGCTTTATCAAAAATAATGATGAAAAACTTGGCAAGTTTGAACCTAGAGCAGACGAAGGAATACTTCTTGGTTACTCCTCTAGGAGTAGAGCATATAAATGTTACAATAAAAGACTTCGGAAGATTGTTGAATGTATTGATGTTGTTATTGATGAGTCTCCTGCAGCTCCAAAAGAAGAAGAAAAAACAACAGATGAAGACAAAGATGACACATATCCTTCTACATCAAATAGAAATGATATAGACAGTGAACCCAATGAAGAACCCTGAGATGATTTATCTGAAAAAGCTCCATCCAGATATGTTCAAAAGAATCACCCAGAATCTCAAATTTTGGGAGAAAAGGAATCAGGTGTACAAACAAGAAGGACTCTTGTGGGATCTTCTAGCTATCTGGCATATCTATCCACTATTGAACCACATAATTTCAATCAATCCAGCAAAGATGAATGTTGGATTCAAGCCATGAATGAAGAGCTTCATCAAATTGAAAAGAATCACACTTGGGAATTAGTACCAAGACCTCATGACAAAAATGTCATTGGAACTAAATCGATATTCAAAAACAAGTTAAATGAGAATGGGGATGTTATAAGAAATAAAGCTAGACTTGTTTGCAAGGGGTATGCTCAACAAGAAGGTATAGACTTTGAAGAAACTTTTGCCCCTATAGCTAGACTTGAAGCCATAAGAATGTTTCTTGCTTTTTCAAGCTTCCAACAAATCAAAGTTTATCAAATGGATGTTAAATCTGCTTTTCTCAATGGTGATCTAGAAGAAGAAGTTTATATAGAACAACCAAAAGGATTCATTTTGGGAAGTGATGAAAAACTTGTTTGTAGACTTAAAAAGGCTCTATATGGTCTCAAACAAGCTCCAAGGGTATGGTATTATCGTCTTGACCAATATCTTCATCAACAAGGATTTTCAAAACGGTCTGCTGATAGCAACTTATACACAAAAACTGAAAATGATAAACTATTGATTGTGGTTGTATATGTTGATGATATCATTTTTGCAAGTAATTAAGAATCTATGAGTCAGAAATTTGCTTCTGTTATGCACCAAGAATTTGAAATTTCTTTACTTGGGGAACTAACATTATTTCTTGGCTTGCAAGTGCAACAAGCAACAGATGGCATATTCTTATCACAAGCAAAATATCTTAAGCAAATTCTCAAGAAGTATGGCATGGAAGAGTGAAAACCTGTAAGTACACCAATGATAACCGGATGTAATCTCAGTTCTCATGATGATTCTCCTGCGATGAATCAACCAGAATACAGATCTATGATAGGAAGTCTACTTTATCTCACTGGGAATAGACCAGACATTATGCATGCAGTTGGGATTGTTGGACGATTCCAAGCTAATCCAAAAGAGTCTCACCTTCAGGCTGTCAAAATAATATTCAAATATCTGCAAGGAACTCAAGACTTTGGACTATGGTATCCAAAGAATGCTGATCTTACTCTTCATGCTTACACTGATGCAGATTGGGCTGGAAATGTTGATGATCGGAAAAGCACTAGTGGTGGTGCATTCTATATGGGGCCCTGGTTAGTATCTTGGTTCAGCAAGAAGCAAAGCTCTATTTCCTTATCTACAGCAGAAGCAGAATATGTGGCTGCCACATCATGTTGCACTCAACTTCTTTGGATGATGCAAACTTTACAAGACATTCAAATCAAATGTTCACCTCCTATCTCCATTATGTGTGATAATACAAGTGCCATCAGTATCTCAAAGAATCCTGTTATGCATTCCAAGACCAAGCACATTCCCATCAAGTATCACTTCTTACGTGAACAAGTGCTTGAACAAAAGGTGAAGTTGGAGTATGTTCCCTCCAAAGAACAAGTTGCCGATATATTTACCAAACCTCTACCCAGGGAAGCGTTCGAATATCTCGTATAGAAGTTTCTGGATTATCTCCTCATTTCTTCCGTAAGATCAAATCTACTTAAATTCAAGATTAAATTGATACGCACATTTCCTCGAAGGACAACACAGATATGATGAAAGTTTATACACGTAAAACCATATGGGTGTTTGGCTGACAAATTTTTTTTGGTCGCATTCTTCAAAGACAATTGTGGTGTTGTTACATCTCTCCGGGTGATGTTCCAGCCTCCTCACTTTTGTTTCATTCTAACAAGCCTGATGAAGATGTCTGATGATTTGTTGTTCGTGATGGCAGGCTAAGGGGGAGCATTGGTCATGTGAAAAGGATGCATTGTTGGCATTCTATTTATTTGTTGTAGTCTGATCCTCATGCTTGATAATATTTGATCTTGATCATATAAGTCATTTACGTAATTTGATGAAAAAGAGTCATGTTGAGACCTATAATGTAAAATTGTAATATTCGATCATGTAAGGACTTGTTCAAATTTGTAAACCCACTTGGTTGGGTAGTTGAGTCAAATGTGTAAACCCACTTGGTTGGGTACTTGAGTCACATATGTAAATCCACTTGGTTGGATCATTGATGTAAGTATGAGTCCTTGGTGATAGGAAAGGTCATAGAGTCATGTACTTCATTGAAAAAATTATTTTTGAAGATGCAGCATGATCTCAGGGGGAGCATGGTATTGTCGATACAAAGGATATTGATCTACCCTTTGCCCTTGATGTCAAAGGGGGAGAATGTTGTTGCTGAATGTATTTCTAGTCATGGTTGCCATCAAGTCCAAAGGGGGAGATTGTTGGCAATATGATGCAATGAGTTGTCCTTGATGGCAACCTACTTGATGAAGTTGTCCTTGATGGAAATTGACTTGTTGAGTTGTCTTTGGACAATAACCTATGTATTACAGATGTAAGAATGATGTATCTACGATTCGGTTCGGATGTGACAAAGAAAATAATTCCGATGAAATCTTGGGAGAAATGATAAATATAATATGTCACAATGTATACACGAGTTTTTAAAGGCCAAGTCGCGTATGCACCGGATAAGTACATCCCAAGTCGTGTATGCCCTTTTGCGCTCCAAACTTATAATACCAAGGGGCATTACCATGGTTTTGGCACACAGTATTGAGCGTTGTATGGTTTATTTGATTCCGTCCAAGAATACCATCAGAAGTTTTGTGGTTTTGGCTCATGCTATTGGTAAAGGCTAAAACTATATAAGGAGAAGAGGATCATAGTGCAAGGTGTGCATGTGTAAGGGTTTTTGATGAAAAAAATTCCTCTAAGGAATATCTGCATGGTTGAACTATGTTCCTAATTGATAGATCTGAATCTATGATGCACCTATGGATATGATGAAGGTTCAAGATCTCTAGATCTAGAAATGATGAATCTCTAGGATGATCTACAAAAGAAATGATGAAGACCTAGTGCAAGTCTGATGAAGAAATTAAAGAAATCTGGGTAAGTTTATAGATCTGGTCTGTTCTACAAAATTTATATTTTACAGATATATACGCTAGTTTGTCTCGGTAAAAGCGCGTATATACGCGGGTTCACTTCATTAAAAGCGCATATGGAAGTTAGGGTTTCTGAAGATTATTTACATATATTACTTCTGTGATTTCTGTTTTCTCTCTACTGTCGGTCAATGAAATCTACTTGAAGTTCTGGGTTGATTGAATATGGAGTATGTTGTTGATTTGATAATGAACAAATCTAATCAATGAGTGAGAAAACATGGTTCTGACTGACTGTCTAAAGGTTCTGCATTGCTGAGAAGGTGTCTGACTGAAAGCCTCAGATCTGAATCTGAGATTGATCACATTCTGAAAATCAGTATTCTCAGAAGTATACGCAGGTTGATAAGAAGAAAAGCACGTATACACGCAGCTTTGGTGAATAGAAGTGACGTATGCATTTCATGTTATGAAAAACAATATGCACAGAGGCATACGCAGGTTGGTGAGTAGGAAAGGGCATATAAACGTGGCTTCAATGAATAAAAGTAGCATATGCTATTTGAATTAATGAATGTTCAAGGTTAAGTTTGTATCTGCATATCTATTCTGAAGTCTGGGTTATTTCTGATATTCTGGTTACAGTGGTCTCACTGTTCTGTTTGAAGTATTGGGAAAAATATGTTTGTTAATGTTAAGTGAAGGGTTGTGTTGAAGCTGTTTGATCCAGTATGAAAATTGATGAAACGCAGTCTGCAATGGGTCTGAAGGTTGAAGCCTTCAATATGGCAGTAGAAGCTTTTAGCCAGTAGAAGCTGGTGTTGAAATCAGGGGGTTGAAGCTCCCTTCCAGGGGAGGCTGGTAAATGAGATCAGGGGGTTGGAGCTTCCTTCCAGTTGTAGCTAGAAAATGAGGGAAGGTTGCAACCTTCTACAGGTAGAATCCTGCGTATTGGTATAAGTCTGCATCAGTACTATGTTGTAAAAGGTTTTCTATATAATAAAGATTGAAGACAGAGACGACAACAATGGTAGTTTTCTCCCGATTTGGGTTTCCACCTTAAATCCATGTGTTCATGTGTGTGATGCTTTATACTGTTGTTTACTGCTCATAACTTCTGATTATCTAGCCTTATTCATAACTGATAAATCTGTTTAAAAGACTGATTCTCTAAATCTGAAAGATAAATCAGTATACGCTAGTTTCCTTCTATATTTCTGCGTGCATACGCTAGTTCAGTTCATAAAAACCGCGTATGGAAATCTGCTCAAAGAAAAAGTAAAAAGTTTTCAGTCAGCTCTAAATACTGATTCACCCCCCCTCTCAGTATTTTTCCCAACAGTTTCACGGAAGAGGAGGTCATTTCCAGAGCTCAATACCTCGATTTGGTTTATTCCCAGTCCGAGACTCTATATGATTTATTACCTGACGCGTCGTAGCCTTCAACTTATCCCACATAAACTTAGTCTTTTGTTACGCCTCTGGTGGATGGTGTTATTGGGACAATGGCTCATATTGATAGTAGTGTGCCTAAAACGTCTTTGAATTCTAAATCCACTACTGTTGTTGTGCCCTATACTCCTTCCAATAACTAGAAGAATCCTGGTAAAACTTCAGAGGTAAATTTTGTTCAATCTACTGCAGCAAATAAATCCTCGAAAGGTAAGAAAAAAGGTAAAGGCAAGTCTAAATCTAAAAACCCTAAACCGGATTCAAAGAAGTCATCTGCTGACAATTCTTCAACACGTAAGCCCAAATACCCATTTCCGATATGTGATGATGATCATTACACCAAGTATTTTCTACGGCATGCCAAAGTTTCCCGCCTTCAAAAGGGGGCACCCGGGACTCTGGTCATTTTGAAAGAACCTTTCCCTTCTTAGTGGACACAAATGTTAGAGCAAGCTCAATTGTCTGGAAGCTCTCAAGTTTTCATGGCTGGAACATAACCTATTTCCATTACCACGAGAATGCAAGATTATCCCAATCTGTCCAAGGCTCCTATGGAATCGGAAGTTACAGATAACCCTTCCTCTTTTGCGCCTCCTACCTTTGGTCCTCTCCAGATTGAGAGACCGAGTAGTGACTCCATCATTCGACCACCCCAAAAAGGTGTTATTCGGAAATCATCTTATAATCCGAATGCGAGAGCCATGCAACACTACAATATTGTAGAATATTGGGCTCAAGCGCCTTCGGTGATGTCGTATTTGGAGTTCCTTTAGTCATGCCCATCACAATGGAAGGCACTACTCTCTGCTATTGGAGGGATTTACCCTGTAGATTCTAATATGATTACTTTCGATCTCGAGAATTTCGTTCCTTGCCTCCCATCTCAGGTATATTTTCTGATTCAAGTTACCATTATGGTAAAGAATATTCATCAGATTGTCGTTGATGAAGGTGCTTCGACCTGCATCATGTCTCTTTCATTCTGGAAAGCCATCGCCTCTCCCCCATTGAGTCAGTCCTCGAATACCTTAGAAGCTTTCGATGGTAGAGGTTCTTGGCCGTATGGTATTCTCAAGGCATTGCCCATCCTGTTGGAGGGGAAAATGGTAACCATGGAAGTTGAAGTGGTAGATGCCAACTTGAACTGTAATCTCCTTCTTGGACGTAGATTGAAAAATGCTATGGTTTATGTGGTCTCCACCCTTTTTCGTGTCCTCCATTTCCCTCATTAAGGGAAGATAGTGACTCTCGATCAGTTGGCTTTCTTCCCCTCTGATTTTTCAATAGGAAACTTTCTATATGTTGGGAAGACCACTAATCCTTATGAGAACATCGAGTCAGGCATGTTCAAAGACTTGTCCCTTATGGGTGTTTTTCCGCTCCCACCTCTGAATGTCACCTCTGTCAATATAATTTATTTTGGTCACGATCCATGGATTTTTCCCAATCCCGACTAGCTCGAGAGTTTTGGTGACGTTATGCCTCTAAGCCCAACTAATAAAATGTATCAAATTATTCTCACGACTTCTGAGCTTGCATCAGAAACCAACACTCATTTGATTTCCTCTCTGGACACTTATGGGTAGCCTCCCTGGTTTGGTTCTTGGGACTCTGATGATCCCTTGAATGAGACTTTCCCCACCGACGAGAGTATCATGTAGGTAATGTCTCTTGAAGAAACTCTGTGGTATGATGGACATCATCATTCCTCATTTCTCCCAATCTCAGGTGGCATCTCTGCCTATCTAGAATCTCATGCTTCACCACTGACTGACCCACTTCAGAGTCCAACTTTGATTCATGAAGTGTTGTCTGAAGGGAACATGGGAAATATCACTCCAACCATTCTGATCGAAATCTCTATCAAACTAGGGATTGTCGAGAATTATCATATCGGTGCATCTTGTTCTCCCGATGAGAGCAATATTTATACTGAGCTTTTTTTAGGAAATTTGCAATGTCTTCACATGGTAATATGAATGAATGCTCGACATTTATCCGAGTATCATTGTGCATGAAATTTCCACCTATCTGGATTTGAAATATGTTCATCAACGGCTTCGTCCTATGCACCCAAGAAAGGTTTTTTCCCTAAAGGGTGAAGTTGAAAAACTTCTAAAAAGTTGGTTTTATTTACCCTATACCATTGATAGATTAGCTCTCGAATAGCGTTTTCGTTAATAAGAAGCAAGTGACTATTCAGGTTTGCGTTTATTACCATGATATCAATCGATCTTTTCCTAAGGACAATTACCCCACTCCTTTTATCGACCAGATCATTGATGAATGTGTCGGGAGTGAGATTTTTTCCTTTATGGACGGTTTCTCTGGCTATAACCAGATTAACATTGCTCCAGCTGATCAACACAAAACTGTGTTTATCTTTCCATGAGGTACTTTTGCCTATAAAAAGATCCCTTTTGGCTTGAAGAATGTCGGGGCCACCTTCCAGTGAGCTATATCGTATGTTTTTCATGACATCAAGCACATAGTTCAACCATATCTCAACGATCTTCTTGTTCATTCTGCGGAACATCGAGATCACCATAAACACCTTAGAGATATCTTCCTTCGCTGTCGACACCATAATATTAGGTTGAATCCTCATAAGTGTGTCTTCTGCGTCGAATTCGGTCAACTCCTAGGTTTCGTGGTGTCCAAAGAAGGCATCTGCATTGATCCTCTTAAGGTCGAGGCAATCATCATTTTTCCTCCTCCCTCTTATGTTCATCAACTGCAAATTTTGCAGGGGAAATCCAATTTCCTTCGCTGCTTCGTACTGAATTACGTTGAGATTGCCAAAGGCTTTATGCGCTTATTGAAAAAGGGAATCTCATTCTTATGGGACGAAATTTCTCAAAGCTCTTTCGATGCATTTGAATGAGCCCTCATTAGTCCGCTACTGCATCCTCCCAATTATCACAGAAATTATTTCCTGTATTTGGCCACCGCCGACAAAACTATTGATATGGTGCTGGTTCAGGACGATGACGATGGTCAAGAGCATGTAGTGTACTAATTGAGCTGCAATCTCTTCGATACTGAGGCATGTTACGCTCATGTAGAGAAACTCACACTGGCTACTTTTCATGTTGTTCAATGTTTCCGTCACTACATTCTCCTGCGCAAAAATTTGATGATTTCTGATTGCAACCCCATGACTTACATTATCACATGTCAGTTTCTTGGGGACAAGTACTTGAAATGGATCATCATCCTTCAAGAGTTTGACTTAGAATTCACTGCTGCTAAGTCTAAAAAATCCCTGGTATTTGCTGAGTTGATCTGTGATCTTCCCACCGTAGATGATCCCACTCCTCTTGATGAGTCCATCCCCGATGAGACTCTATTTCTCATTAGTACTCATGATCCATGGTATGGAGACATCATTGTCTATCTCTAAACCCAAAATTTTTGGCCAGAGCTACAACACTTTGAGTGACGATGGATTGGCTACCAGTCCCAACATTACTGTATCATTGGAGACACCATTTATCGCACTGGTATTAACTCTGTCCACCATCAATGTTTGACTCTCGAGGAAGATGAGAAAGCTCTCAATGAATATCATTCCAGGGCTTGTTGTGGTCACATGTCCGGTTACGCTACTGCTCAAAAATCCTTCGCGCAGGGTATTTTTGGCTGTCTATTTTTAAAGGTTGCATTATCACAGTATGAAAATTCCATGACTGCCAGATCTACAGTCGGAAAGAACGTGCCCTACCCTCAACCTTGCACCAAGTTGTGACTGTCATACCTCTTGCGAAATGGGGTATATATTTCATGACTTTTAACCCTCACTCGGTCAGGGGGAATGGTTATATCATCTTTGTTGTCGATTATTTCACTAAATGGGCCGAAGCGATGCCTACATACGATAACAAAGGTATAATTGCAGTGCAATTCTTGTTCAATCATGTCATAGCTCCGTTTGGTGTCCTGAAAGAATTTGTCACTGATCATGGCTCTCATTTTTGTAATCATATGATGATAGAGCTCGTTGCTCAGTTGGGGTTACGCCACAATAAATCCACCCCTTATTATCCATAAGCCAATGGCTAGGTTGAGGCTGTTAACAAATTCTTGGTGACTATGATTCAGTGCACCATTGGGAAGAACAAACGAGATTGGAACCTCGTGCTCTTCTCAGCTCTGTGGGCATACCGATCCTTTGTTAAGACTGCCACTAGATTCACAATTGGTGTATGGTCTAGAGGCCACACTCCTGATCGAGTGTGAGATTCATTCTCTGAAGCTAGCCATTGAACTACTTCCTAGTACTTCGTCGGAAGAGGAAGTCTGTTGTACCTCGAGCGTCTCGATGAGACCCAAAGGCTTGCTTCTTTAGTTCTTGAAGCACAAAAATGACGAGTTAAGGTTCAATATGACAAATCCATCACCGCCCACATTTTCTCTGAAGGTGACTTGGTCCTGTTTTATGACCAAGCCCATGTTAAGTTGGGAGTCGGAAAGTTGGAGCCAATGTGGCATGGCCCCTATCATTCAACATGTATTGGAGCGAGGAGCCTATGAGCTAGTAGATTATGAAGGCAATCCATTGGTTGAGCCCTGAAATGGGCCCTATCTGAAAAATATTACGCTTAATCATAAGTGTGATACTTTGTACAATAGTGTTTTATTCAGTAGTGTGCTTTGAGTTGATTTTTGGTGTGATTGTTTGCCTTGCAAACATGTTTCCTCTACTCATCTTGTGTTCCACTTGGTTTTCAGATGTCTTTGAATCGTTACGTTGGTTATGCTAATGGCGCTTGTCGTAGCACACGAAACCTGTCTTTTGTAGCATGGGCACTCTTTTCTCATGATGGTGAGTTGATTAATTTACAAGGTATTTGTTTGGGTCAAACAAATAACAATATTTCCGAGTATAGTGAGGTGATCGAACTATTATCGAATTCCATTGATCTTGGGATTAGAGATTTGTTTGTTAAGTTAGACTCACAACTCGTTGTGTTAAAATTAAATGGTCATTATTCTATGTGCAATCCTCAAATTTTGCATATGTATTTGTGTGTTAGATGATTGGAAAGACATTTTGATTTTATCACATGTCAACATATTCCAAGACATTTAAATACATTAACAGATACATTATCAAACCATGTATTAGATAGAAATTTGTGCAATATGTCAAATCAAGACATCATCATGATACACAAGTAGTTGTAGAAACATCCATATGTGTGTATATATATACATATATCGGTCTGTCAAGTGTGTTACATCCAAAATATCAAAAAATATGTGTTATATTACAAAAATGTCTCTCAGAGCCTACATCAGTACAAAAATATAAAGGTTGTTATCCTCCCACATGGTGCTCATGGTAGAAGGTGACTGCTCGAATCACTCGCCAGAGTAATCGACGCAGTCTGACCAGAAATATAACTGTATGCCTCTGAAGGCATAGAGGAATCTCATCGAACGTAGCATACTCTGGAATGCCTCTCATAAGGCCAACCAAGTTCCCCTCAAGCTCAGCTAGTGTATCTTCTCCCTCCTCATAAGGAGCATCCTCTGCTGGGAGGGCTACCCTCCGTGCAATCGGTGACATGCCAGGAGGTCTCTGAGGACCCATATATGTAAACACATCATAACTTTATGTTTTAGAATACATAACAAAAAACATTCAAAAAGTAAAAATGTTAAAAAAAAAAAAATTACATGCATTGATCCACTATGTGCCTAGTGGAATAGGAAGATCTAGATCTCCTTTGAAGTCGATGTCGACATATGCGTAGTTCTAAACTACGATAAGTTAATGTTGCAACTAATTGAAAAAGGTTGTGGGGAAATGCATCTGTTGGTCCACACCCTGTTGGGGAATAATGTCGCACCATATCATCATCCTCAGATATCTCGGGGTTGGATCATGGATCTCTAGCCACTGGTACTAAAACAGGTGTACTCCCTCTAGAAATAAGGTCACCAGAATTGACCTGTACCCGAGTTGTTTCAGTCGCCCTATCTTGCAATTGGTTAGTTGGCTCTTCATGTTATCTAGTAACCCCTCGCACCATTTGAACATCATTGGGGCCAAGCAATCCACCATGTATTGGAACTGAGATTTCATTGCCTCATGCAACGCCTGGGCTCCTGCCACTCTCGTAATGCAATGTATAATCTTGCATATGGGAAGCACTCTGATGGAAGAAATGTCTACCTTCCCTCTCTCTGTTTTTCGAGCCCCAGGATAGTGTCTCTGGATGAGCATGCTCGTACTCTCATCCCCTGTGCGAGCTCCGGAGAGTTGGATCCTCTCCTCTCTTCTGAACAATGCAGTGAAGAAATATATTTCCATCACATATAGCTCTAACTCTTGGTCCCCAATGACAAATAGCTATCAGTCCACATCCCATATACTGATCAAGTATTGGAGTAGCTCCAGTTGAGCTCTTAGCTCAGATATTTGAAAGAATTTCAGCAACCCACAATTTCACAAAGCATTGACACAATTTTGATCCTACAAAGCTTGGTGGCCTTCCACCTCATGGCCTCATTCTTTCCATTCGATCAAC
Source organism: Pinus albicaulis (assembly GCA_034641835.2). Lineage (NCBI taxonomy): Eukaryota > Viridiplantae > Streptophyta > Pinopsida > Pinales > Pinaceae > Pinus > Pinus albicaulis. The sequence continues at coordinate 685,326,095 of CM076579.1, forward strand.
ATCTCTAACGAAATCACCTGCAAAACATGTTTAATTGGATTTTAAAGAGTTTTAATTGGAGTAATTTTGGAAATTAACAATGGATTTGGGTGGATTTCTTGTTTTAAATTCATTCCCGCGGCCAGCGCGACTGTCTGAATTAATTTGGTGCTGGTGGCGCGCTTCCCTAACGAGCTAAACACAACCAGCGCGACCCTGACAGCTCGAAATTGCTTTGGTCACGGGAGATTTTAAAACTTGAAATTCTCCTCCCAATCCCTCTATTTATGAAACAAAATGACAAATGAAAGGAATCAAAATAAAAAGGAGGCTTAGAACTCTTACCTGACGCTAACATATCGAGGAATGGTGTCCAGGATTGGTCGCACCGTTGAATTGAAATTCGGAGGGAAAATGGACAAAATGCTCTTCTCAAAATAGAAAAATCAAAATGAATTTGTTTTTTGGTCTATTTATAGATTTTGGAAAAATTTTGCCAATATTTTATTATTTTTCCTCAACATCTGTGATGTTTGTTGTTTCTGTGCAGTACAAGACTTCCACACTATCGATGATTATTTCTGATACAAACGAGTTGTATTTTATCTCTTTTTCGAGCTCGTTAAACGTTTACGAAAAAGGAACCCCCCTGCAGTCAACTTTCAACTCTTTTCTAACTCTCGAAAAATGAAAATATTGTCGATTACTTTTCATTTTGAACTCCTTAAAGTGAATGAATTGACGTGGTCTCAGTATAAGTTTACCCATTTTTGGGCTGAGAATTACTATTTATGAAAAATGAATACCTTGATCGAACATGGTCAAGAGGTTCTCTCGGGCATTGTTTTCTACCTTATAGATTCCAGGGACGACTTATGAAAAGGGACATGATCGAGTTTGCTTTTTTTTCTTTTCAAACTCCTTAAAAATGAAAAGTTACTAGGTTACCCTTTCGTTGGACTCATTAAAGATCAAACGACGAAAGACTTGTCACCATGACGAGACTGAGTTCCTCCTTTTTAGGGCTTGTTAAACTTACTAGGATGGATTCATTTGAAGAATGAACTTACATGCTCAACATATGTTATCCTCTTCATGCTTGCTATAAAAAATAAAGAGGTACTCGTTAGCAATAACGGGGTAAAATTGAAAGTGTACATCCTATGTGTATTTTGGGCAGCTTGTCACTCTTGAACATGACACTCATCTACAGTTCGTGTCGAGTTGGGGACATCCTACATTCTTCACTTTGCCTTTATGAGTTTGGGAGATCCGTTTTCCTCTCATTTGATTACCAATTTTTTCAACATGACCTCTGATCCTATTTGAGTCAAATGCTGCTACACTCTGAAGTCGTGTTGCCAATATGTTCAAGGGAAGTCTTTTTTGTCAAACATCCTCTGCTTATCTTACCTCCTCTGTTACAATCTTGAATCACTCATATCATCTTACAATATCTGTTGTTTCGTGTCGATGATGTGGGAATCATCATGGCCCTCCTTCGACGAATCACTTCTTGTTGATTTTAGCTCATTATCTAGGAAGTTGATTTAGAAACTTATGTTCAATACCTTAGAGCTTGCATGCCTCAATGGCAAGTTCTTTGTGTTCGACGATAGGTTCACATCATTGGCCTTCGACAGAATGATTCTCCAAGTGTTCGACTTCAACACATTAATTTTCACTTGTAGATTGTGTTGTAGTACCTTGAGGTCCATCGTCATTATTGGTGGTCTCTCTCATGCCTGTTAACGGTTTTCATCATTGACCGGTAATCAGGTGGTTTCTACCATGTTCGACACCAACACATTTATTCGCATGGCTATATTCATACATTGGGTTGATTGAGATCACGGTGAAGACTCTAGGTCACATTTGATTTTTTATCCAGGCTTCAGGGAGTTATTGATTATTCATGATTATATACATGATCCTTTCTATACAGATGGTTGCATCTATACCGCGGACCAATTTCTATTATCTCTTTAAACGGATGGCTACGACCATGCCATTGATTAATTTGTTACTTGATTCCTAGTGCAGAAATATGTCGTTAGGCATATTCATGCCAAAGATGTCATATATTGTAAAATGTTTGGTTTGGTAGGTTTTCTAGAGGTGGTATGCGTTCTTTGCCTTGGTTCATAAAGCATTTCAGCCATCACTCCATGTTTTGACTTCATGCTTTAGGGGGCATCTGTTACAGAGTAATTTTTCACCATGCTCATTTTCCCGTCCCTAATCCTAAAATTCCCCGAGACAGATCCTATGCAATGTTTCCACCTTCAAGAAGTATGTTAACATATCCCCTCAAGAAACTTGGTCAAAATTCATAGTTTCTTGGGTCAGCGCCATTCGTGGTGCCATGACCGCGCTGATGTCCTTTTTACAATTCTCGCTTAGCACTGTTAGCACCCTAATTTCTTGGAAAACCACGTTGATCCCATTTCTAGCAGTGTTTCCTCAAATGGAGGAGAAGCTTCGACCTCTAGAAGCTCAAGGGCAGTGAGTTGGTTGTTAAACAATGGTGATAAGGTCGATCTCTTTGATTTTAGAGCTTTGATCTCATCCATGGGGGTTCATCCCTTAGAAACTGGGCCTTCCTCCTCCTTTCATGGGCTCCCAACCTCTTCTCCCTTCCTATAAATTCACATCCCTCATTCCCACAACTTTAGAGCTTGGTTGGTCAATGTCAGACTCATCTGAACTCTCATCCCCTTGCATCTTAGCATTGTGATAAAGCCTAAGTGTTTGGGAGAAGGAATGATTTTGAGATTCGGTGAAGAAATCATATTTTCACCAAAGGACGCCTCCAACATCAAGGCCTGGGTTGTAAGCTCTCCTTTTGTATTTATCAATAATAACATCTGATGTTTTCTTTCTATATTTGTCTAAATATTTATGCAAATATTCTGGTACTACTTGATCTGATAGATATCTAATTTTTACGTTTATTATGTATTGTATTACATTTTTTGTTGTCTCTTCATCATTCTCAGGTATTCACGTGCCATCAGTAGTAGGGAGCGGTCCTATAAGGATTGTGGATCAAGGTCATCATCACCATTTTCAAGCGTAGCATTGGGAAACAAGTATTTATGTCTCTTTATCATCGCATTGTAAATGTTAGTTTAGAGAGACTTGCATTAGAAATAATCTCGTGTTGCTAGACCAATTCTAGGGCTAGAGAGATCGCCTTTGTCCGCATAGGGGATTTATCTTGACAACACACACCATTAGCCCATCCATGGTGACACCACTACCACCATGGCCAACAAAACAAGGATGCAACAAATACATACACCATAGTTATGAGGAACACATATGCAACCAACATAAAAGTATGACCAACACATCACCCATCCATTCCAAGGATTGAACCATGCTCTGATACCACTTTGTAACACCCTCTTGCCACATCTACTTAAGTAACCGGCCAACCAAGGTAAAAATGTGACGAGAGGCTACCAATAAAATATTCAACCTCTCAAGTGACCTTAATGAAGTGAAATGATGGAAACACAACAAATATACCTTATACATCATCAATGAAACCCCCAGGAGCTAACCCAACCTTTAAGGGCTCTTACCCTTGGGTCACACTGACCTTTTGGCACCTTTGAGCCATAGTCGCAGGCATAACACTGCATGCCAGTAGCTAGGAGTCTATATGCCTAGGCATAGCACTGCAAGTCAATGACTATGGCCCCAATTGCTCAGTTCTGTACCTTTGGATCTGAGATTTGAACCACTTTTCCTAGCCCAGAGCCCAGGTCACTTCCCAAAACTTCATGAAAATTTTAGACATGATAAATAACAACATGAAAGTTATGTATAAGAAAACATATCATCAGTGACTCAACCAAACCCCTGCTAGCCATGATAGACATTTTGTCAAACATGTCACAAACATTGAATCTACAAGTGTAAACAACAAATTTAAACATATGAGTCTCATATTTATGTGAGAATCACTAATAATCATTTCTCCCTTACATAATTAGCTACAATACAACCTATTTGACCATATATACATTATGCATTCATTTACAGGTAAGAATATGGAGAGAGCCATACATCATCACTGATAAAATGCATGTTGATAACCACCATAATAACAATAGAAATACAATATATACAACAACAATAGAATCCACATAATAATCAGTACAATTATACATCAAATACCAAAGGAATGAATTTCTCATTAATGAATATAAAAACGTGATAAAAACCTACCGGGGATGGGACTACCACGTTCCACCTGACCATATATTTGAGCCAAATACCTCTTCAACCAATCGCCCCCATGCCATATTCCAAGCATGAATGTGGCACTCATAACCAACCAAAAGAACCAAACAAGCATGAATGCTACCAGAGTTCTCTGCCTACACTGTGAGGAATTTGAGTGGCTCCTAGTCTCTCAGGCTTTACCGTAATCCACAATCTAAATTAGGGATCACCAGGCCCTAAACCGAGACATACTCTCCAAGATTTACCATACATCCCATCCCAGGACTACTAGGCCCAACTGAGAGCAATCCCCCTCTTGGATTTACCGTATATCCTACCATTCAACAACAAGGATTCTTAGGCCCACCAAGGCACATAATATGGTTTTACCACAACCCACAGTCTGGCTCATGGGTTACTAGGCCAGTGGCTTTACCATGATCCACCGTCTGGTTCAAGGACCACTAGGCCATGTATTTGTCATTTCAGATATCCACCCCACTCAGCTTTGCATCCATCTGGCAATCCAGCTCAACCGAAGTATGAGAAACCCATCTCATCAAAGCTATACGGAAATGGAAAGGCTAGGGTGAAAATATTGTCACACTTGGAAAAACTCATGCCATGACAGAAAAGAACCACATGCAATACCATGCATGCCAGATCTAGCAAGGAAATTACATATGAAAATCAATACCTACAAAGAATCCTCACGTAGCTGCTTGATCCTGCTCTTCCTTGCTTTCTTTTCCTTTCTTGCTCCAATGCCAAAGTGCTCCAAGAAAACTCTAAGTGTCTAAGAGTGAGAGAGAGAGAGAGAGAGAGAGAGAGAATAATGAGAGAGCTCCAAAAATGAACTGAAAAAAGGTACCAACTGATCCTCAGAAGAATTTTTATAGAAGAGGCCTATATTTTCTTCATTTTCCATTATTTTCCTTCATTTTCCTCCTCATGTGTAACCTATGACCTTTCATCTCCCTTTTCTCCTAATTTTCATTATTTTTCATAAATAAATGAGCCAAATATGCCATTTTCCCTTTCCAAAGCCTTTGCCTTTGTCTTTTCCAATTTCCTTAGTTATATTAAACCAAATGAACACCCACTAGGATGCCATGCCCAACATTCATCTTGGAATAAGTGTCCCATCAACTGTGGTTATTATTTTAACCTTTATTACATGGAATTTTCATCAGGGTTTTTATAGTGTGCCTTATATGGACTGGTTTTCCAAATTAATTGAGCTAGAAAGAAAGACAACATAACCATGCCTGCCTTGGATAAATATATAAGGTAGAAATGATGAAATTGAATAAGATATGGGTTTCATTGGCAATGGAAAATGCAAAGGAGTCAACCAATAAGAAGCGAGGAGGAAGTGTTGACACACATCACTCTCTCCACCAATTGAATTAGACAGAACCAGTGTAGCTGAAAGGAATACGAGGCAAAAGTAATGACTACCCCACATAACCAATATGGTTGCAGGTGCCTAATGAGAGAGATCGTCACACTTCACATGCAGATCGGGAGACAAGAAGTTTGGGATATGGCATCCCACACACGAAAAATGGAAGATAATATACACATAGTGGGAACTCTCATGCATTGAGGAGGAATGAGAATGATACAAAGAAATACATAAATAATAAGAGATAATGTAGGAGAGCAGAGAAAGAAACTCAGTGGAATAATACAAAGCAAAGAAAGCCTCGGGGAGAGGATCATAGAAGCATTGGCTGCTCCACAGAGGAAGAAAGAAAGTGTGGCACAAGAGGAAAATAACACATAGCTCTCTATGGCTACCAAAAGGAAAGGAGCATAGAAAACATTTGGTTGAGCATTGGGAGGTGAAATAATATCTTATAGGTGAGGACAATAGTCTTTGAATTTCTTGTAATACTGGAGGGTGGAGATGTTTTTCTCTGGATTCAATTAATAGCTTGGATGGAGACCTGTTCCTTGGATTTTGGTAAGGAGATTTATTTAGCCCCCTCTCCCTTTTTTTTAGCTTCAATAGTGGATTATGGATTCTTAGGATTGGGTGGAATAACTGTGTAATTAAATTGTTGAGGGTGGAGGGGTTAAGTATCTGGATTCCCTCATTTAGTTATTAGGGTGGAGGTGGTGAGCCTTTGGATTCCCTGAATGGTGGAGTTGGTGGAACTCTAGATTCCTTGTGAGATATTGACTGCATGAGGTAGTTGGTGGTTGGAGGTGGATGGTCCTCTAGGGTCCCTGTTTCAGTTAGAAGATTTGGCTTGATCCTTTAAGCACTCAAACTCAAGCTCTGGAATATGGCTTGGGGTTGACCACTCAAGAAAGGCTTGGCTGCAATGTGTCTAAGGTTGGGTGGAGAATTGAAGTCCCAATCTGATTTGCCTGGCTCAAAAAATCAAAGATAAGTATATGCTTATGAATTTCATGTCCTGAATGTTTTATGCTTGTTTAATGTACTATTTATCAAGGTTTATAATGTTGAGGAACACATTATTCTTTCTTGAATGGGAATTGTTGCTTTTAAGTGCATATATGGAAGGGTATAGATTCTTCATGTCTTAAATTGAGTATAATCCTAGTCTAAATGGCTTGTATGCAACAAATGTGTTAACCTTGTAAGCGTTTGAATTATAATTATAGTCTGAATGCCTAAACATTAAGGGGATAGGTAAATCTCTATAACGAACACACCCTGTTAAAATAAATTCTAGCATGTTTTGTTTCTAATCTATAAGTCCAAGAAGGGTAGGGTTTTTGCATAAGATAATGTGTAGATTTAATACCTATGATTTGTTGGAGAAAATGAATTCTTGTATAATGCCAAGTTCTGTGCGATTCGTATGAGGAATGGTTCATTTATGGAGGACTAGCGCATCACTGCTTACTTATGGTTCATGTGTTGAATATATATGTTGGAAAAAAGCTATTGATTGGATATATTAATGGCTAGGGTTGTGAATCTGGCATGAAAAATGTATTGCGGGTGTTTTGAATATCTTTATAGGAATGATCTTGTTATTGTGTTCATTTAGGGCTTGGAATTTGGCTATTTGTCCCTTATTTAAATCCCATAAGCTCAGGAGGAAATGTTATATGTGTGTGTGTGTGTGTGTGTGTGCATATCTTTGTGGCTAGTTCCATCCAATGTTATTTTATACATATATAAACATATGACCGAGACTGGTTGAAGTTTAATTAAAAATTTGAGATGGGATATCGTAGAGTTTGAATATATATATATATGAACATGCATGTATAGTGGTCTCATGGCCATGGCCAGGTCTCAAAAAATATCAAGAGGGATAGCTTGGAAGGGTTGACTTATTCCCTTGCAAGTTAAAGGCTATGTATCGGAGGCATGAGCGAAGGCCCATAGACATGCAATAACAGTCGCTAAGCGTGAGGCTAGAATTTTGTTTAAGTCCAAAAGCATAGGACCTTGGAAGGAAATGGTGAAAATATCCATGATCATGCGACCAGGTGTAGTGATCAAGCATGTAATTAAGAGAAATATAGGCCTATGGTGGATGAGCGTTCATGGTCTCTAGATGTCCCTGACACTTTGTCCCCAAAAGTCTCAAGTGGATCACCATGGGAAACTCCTGAGAGAAAATCCCTGGATGATGTGTCAGTGGGGATGGACAAATGCCTAATGCAAAATGACGGAAGGAAGACCCCCCAGTTAGATAATACGGGAAGCCTCTGTAATGGGATCCACAGTTACGTGGCACATGATGTGGGGGAGGTGACATGGGTTGACATCACCCTGACATTTAAGACCAGTAATGTCACCTTAGACCTTGGACCCTAGACCCTCGAGATTTGGACGAAAGGCCTGGTAGCACCGGCTGGAAGTTAAGTCTAGGGGTGACGTAGTGTGTGGGGCACATTTAGTTGTACAAGCGCCACATGGTGTGAATGCATTGTGTATGAGTGTTGTAGGAAGTACCGAAGCCTATCGCTGATGCACATGCCACATAGGTCAGAAGATTGTTTCCTCGGAAGCTCCAACAAGGGACATGGTTGATCCCTATTATGATTTATTTCATGGGATGATGTGGCCATTGAGGACCTACACCTGCAAACATGGAATATATTATATGAATATGATATATATATATATATATATATATATGAATATTATATATTGGATCGGTTGAACCATGAAATGGGAGTAATACATAGCCTGGTATGAATGGGTCAATAGCTTGAGTCGTGTTGGCAAGCGTTGATGAAGTGAGGTGACTCAGATAGCCACGTGGTAGGTCAGGATGATGGGGAATTCACTGATAGTCCAATATTTGAATGACCGCACCTTTTAATATGGTAATTAGATTGGTGCAATTTTTATATCATTAGAAAGGTCTCGACTAGATGATTGCAATGATGTCATCAACTAGAATTTTTGATAAAGTTGAAAAAGGTTGAAAAATTTAGACCACGTTTCCATAACAGAACATTAGAGGTCAGGTCAGTTTAGTGACTACCTCCTACTATCCTTAGTTTGGGGCTAGGGATAGTAGGGATTATGCTACAATGTCATTTGGAAATTAATAATACCCCTTGATGAATTTAACCTTTGGATTAAAAGTATTAGAAAGAATATGTTATATGTTTCAATGGAGCCTTTAAATGCAACACAAGGGTGAAGGTGTGAGGAGGTCAGGTACTGGGGGGCGCTAATGTGCCTCAATGGACAATTAAAATTATCCTTTTCATGGAGGTTGGTAAAATTTTCCAATAACAAGTCAGAGGCTTATGCCCTTCTATAGGGGATTCTCTTATATATTAAGTTCAATATCAAGAATATAATCATAGTGGGGGACTCCAAGGTCATAATATGCCATCTCCTCTTTATATCATCTCCATCAGACATAAAAATTAATATTATTTTCAAAAGGATAAGATCCCATCTAAGATATATGGTTGAATTCAAATGGATTCATGTCCTTAGGCACAACAAATCATAAGCAAAACAATTAACAAACAAGGTGACATAGTTTGAAGTTGACATCCTTCATGTAAATAATCAAGGGAGTCACTAGCCAATTCCATGACATATTGAAAAGTGGAGGTGGGTGCTTGTGTTGGAAGGGGGTAGGGATGAATAAATTCAAATTCTCATGGAAAATTGATATGCCGGGACATGTGAACTCAATAATGAAACTTGTGAGAAATGTTCATCACTCCACCATGGCATCTATGCTTTAGTATGTTCCTATGCATAGATAGTGATGAAGGGATAATATGGAAGAGAAACTAAGAAGAAGTACCATGGTGATAAGAATGAGTTTGGCCCTCGTAAGAATTAGGGGAATTTTGAGGTCTAAAATGGGCCTCCTAATGAAAATAACAAAATAATAGTTAATTAATAAAATAAGAAAGATGATTTTTTAAAGGAAAAGAAAGAAAACTATTTTTTTTAATTGTATTTTTGACTTATCTCCTTATAGGTTTACTCAAAGGTCAAGTGTAGACATCTATTAGATACAAAATTAAATTCCACATCCAACGAGTACTCACTCTGCATACCTTTGAGTAGACCCACATGAAAAAAAATGAAAATACATGAAAAAAAGTGTTGGAATTTAATTCCACATCGAACATGTGTCTACAATTGACATTTGAGTAAACCTATAAGGAGGTAAGCTCAAATACAATAACAAAATTATTTTTCTTCTTTTTTCTCCAAAAATATTTACCCTCGAGAATGACATCGTCATCTTGAATCTTATTGGTTATTTTAAATTTGATTTTGTTAGTACATTTTTTGTTTTAAGGTCCATTTTGACCTCAAAATTCCTTTAATGAGTTGGCATTACAAGTTGGAACAATGATGATCAATCCCTAATTCTTCCAAGGGATGACAAAGGAGATTTGTAATGCAATCTTCCTTTCTTTTTCAATGGCCTTGAGATGAGGGTTAGGGATTCCTTATTGTATTGGAACGTGGATATTTCTTAGGTTTGTTATTGTGTATTGTATCCTTACGACTCTCCTTTCTTTTCCCTCTATGCACTAGTTCCCTTGTAGGAGTGGTTCATTGGTGTTATTTGAGAGTTGTTGGGCACACTCAATGGGTCTAACCACCTCTTAGTGTGGGTTTTAGGCTCTGTTGACTTGGATACTGAAGGTTATTTAGAGAAATATGATTTTTTGGAAGTTAGGGTGGCAGACTATTAGAGATGGAATAATCAAAGAGAGTAATTTTTCACTTTTGGAACAAGAGATCAAATACCTATAGGAGGCCATGTTACAGTTGTAACTACAATACAACCAATTGGTGTTCGAAATGACTTCAACTATAAATATACTCTTTGAACAGCAAATGCAAATCCAACGGACTGGAGATGAGATAAGTAGTTTCTGAAGATGCAAATACATTTTTTTTATTCCTGATTTCAAAGTAATTGCTCTAAATATGAAGCCTATGGACTTCTGGGAGGAAGAACAACATAGAAATTATATTTAGATATCCACGAAAGTCAAGTTTTACTTGATTTTAGGATTGTTTCAGAAAGTCTATACTACCAAGACTTATAACATTTTTTTGTTAAAAATATGTTAAAACATCGATTTTTTTGAATAGCTAGAAGTAAATAGCATGCATAACAGTAAGTGAAAATATTATGTTCACGTTTAAGAAAGAATCATTTTATGAGTTTTAAATTAAAATTTTGATTCTAATAAAAATAAAATAAAATTTGAATTTAAATAATTGATGAAGAGTAAAAAAATTTAATTACAAACTTAATAAAATGATTCATCCCTGAAAATAAAAGTTTTATCCTTTAAAAATAGTTTTAATAAAAAAAATGGGCTGTAATGAAAAAAAATAATTAATTTTTTTATAAAATGAAAACTTTGAGAAAAAAAATGAATATAGTTGAACCAATTTAGTTTTGAAAACTTTGATTAATTTTTTTCTATAAAACCAAAATCATATTTAAATTTGTAATAATATCATGAAATCATGTAAAAACCTGCTTGAAAGAGAGTTAAGATCTAGATATTTTTCAAAAGATTCCTGAAATGGACCTAGAAAGCAGAGCTGAGATTTTCTCAAGATTCATTTTATGATGGGATTCATGAAATGAACCTCCTGAGTATTATGAATTTCCTATAAAAACTTGTTTTAAATGATCCTCAGTCAACCTCTTTATAATTTTCAAAGAGTCGATGAAAATCGACATGAGCCAACATTAGAATAATCTTCAAAATGTTCAATGAATTTTGGCATGTAGCTTGGATGAAACATGTTAGCCAACAAGACACCAATGAAAGTAATTAGGCTGCGTAGTCATCAAATTCAAACAAAAAGTGTTTGGCCTTAGTGGCCATCAACTTCCATGGGGAACAAATACTTCGCCTCTGCAATATTATATCATGCTCAATGACAAGATCTTTTAAAATATGGGATAATCCTCAGCAATGTAACTATTTTTATGATCTTAGTAGTAAAAAATTTATTGACCTAGTAGCAACAACAACACTATGCAATGCTTCCTTCGACCATGAAACTTAAACCTTCCTTCTGAGACTTTGATCTTGGAGAAAAGTCTTTGATCTTTCTTCTAGGATTTTGAAATTGACCTAATACAACTTTTCAAGGTAGCAACACCCAGCAAAATCAACTTCGACCTATTCTTCTATTGGTAGCAACAACATGCAGCAACTCGCAACAACTCGCAACAACAAAACAATGAGGGAATTCGATCTTCCAATCTAGGGAATGTGAGAGAGAGAGAGAGAGAGAAACACCAAAATTTTGATTTTCCTTCAATCCTTCAGCTTATCCAAACTCACACTTCTTTTTACCCCTTCCTTGACTTCGCACTTTTTCCAATGCAGCAACAAATATCGAATTTCTGTGTGAGTAAGTGAGTCCTTCAAATGAGTTCGATATCCATGTATGTATAGGCTTGTGATGAGCTCGAATTCCTAGGTTTGAGGCCAGCTTGATCACTTGAAGGCTGACTTGGTGTGGAGGCTCCATAAATCATATTTTACTTAATATTAAACCTAATTACATGATTCAAAAGCCTGAGATGGGTCAATTTAAATCTGTAATGACTCTATAAACTCAGAATAAATCCTAAAAGTACACAATGGGGACTTTGACCTAAAATAATATGACCCAAGCATGAAACTTTATGATTTAATAATAATACAAAATTATTTTCTTTATTATTTTTACAATTACATTAAATATTGACTCAAATATAATTTATGAAGACCGAACCTAGTTACAATCTTCAACACTTCGTCTTGACTAGGGAGGTATTCATAATACACAAGGAAGATATCAACTATGTGAACTATGAAGAATTTTTAGGCACCTAAATTCCATGGACTAGATTCTTAGCCAAGGAAATCTATCTGTTGGTCTCTCAATAGTTTAGGCACCGCAATGCCATGGACTAGATTCATGTCCAAAGAAATCTATCCAATTGGGACTAATATGGACTAAATATTTCAGCCTCTATAGGTACCATCAGGCTTACTTACAAACTATCAACCCAGGGAACTAGGTGCACATCCACCCGATGCCACCCTCTCTACCAGACATCAAAACAAAGTGTCGACCCGATGTCTTTCCAGACAATGCTTCACTCATAAAGCCTTAACAACAAATCTCTATCGATCAAAATGATCAACAACCAGAATGCCATAAAACCTTAGAGATATTCACATGTACAAACACAACCCCAATCAAAATATAATCATAGAAAACCTTCAAGGTTTCGATGTTGCTCTTCATCTAATCTCAGTAGGACTATCAGTCGAATATTTGAGAGAAGATTCATTTTCCTACTTTTCATGTAGCAACATCTCTTCTAGAATATATTCTCCAATCAAGAACTATGTTATGCCCTCCCTCTTAACCAAGGAGTTTACTTTTATCTAGGATACCTCTTAATGTATGGAGATCAACTTCTTTCTTTGGTGTTGGAGAATATTTCATGGTTTCCATCCTTCTCATCATGTTGATAATATCAACTTCTCTTCTTCACCAACTTGAATATGATGTACCTGCATAAATTAGATAACAAGTACAACCAAATATTATAGAAGCATGAAGTTAGTCATAATGAAATCTTATATTAGCAGAAGCATTTAGACTTTACAAACATAATCAATCCAATACTTCAGCTTCTAGCCCAGGTTTGTTACAAACCCTAAATTACATCAACAACTCATTCAAGATGACAAAAGATAAGTTCTGTCATATGACGATCCCTAGAAAATAAGTCAAAAGAAAAAAATAAAGATATCTAATAACTTTCATAAGTCATATGATAGACTTTTCAGTAGAGGTTCACGTGAACCCTAGATTTCAAAACAACATGATCAACATGAATAAATTCAACTAGGGTTCGATGTAAACCCTATATTTTTCATCTATAAATTCTCAGCAAACATTATATAGATTCAGATGAATACATATACTAGAGAATTTAACCATTACTAGGATTAGTTGTAAAACCCTAGATTTTTTTTATACATCATCCTAAAACTTCAAAATTTGACTAGAGCTTGTTTCCAAACCCTAGGACTTATGACCATTAGAAATTTGGTCAACACACATATGTATGACATTACCATTATGCAAGAGCATATCATATGTCAGAAAATATTAATACATTAGACATATACCAACCTAGAGTAAGCTAGGGTTTCAACCGAAATAACATATACCTAGGATAACAAGGATTTTGCTTGTAGACCTAACCAAAACCTAGGGTTTCGGTTCATGTAAAAAAAACCCTTATTATATCAAAACTTCAAAGGTTCGGGATTTAGAACAACGTCATTTCAACCCTAATTAGTTAGAGCTTCCATGATCATATCAAAACCCCAAACTTGACATCATCAATTTATTAACCATAATAGAAATTTCTTCATTAATAACCCTAAGTAGGTCTTAGGGTTTCATACATTAATAGCATACCCTTAGGTTAGTTTTTTCCAGAGAAATTTTCAGGTTTCTTTTATGTAAGAAATCAAATATATAAGGTGCGTAGATTCATTAGATGAGGAATCATCCCAAATAAGAATCTTTAAGATTCAGGAGAGCAAGACATAGCAATAGTTAGTAATGTAGAATGAATATACCAAAGAGAATAAAAAGGCTTTATGATCTAAGACATACCTTTGTTTCTTTGAAAAATATTTTTGATTCCAATACTTTTTCTTGTGAGGCCTTATTTCTTAATCCTTGAGGCCTTCTCTCATGACCCTTGAGCATTTAGCAGGTTAATTCCTAGACATGGAAATAGAGGTAGAAATTTGATTAGTACTTAATATAATCAAAAACTTTAAATAAGTATATGAAACCAAATTGAGAGGGAATGAGATACTTATCTTGAGGAGTTGTTGTAGGCTCCCTCCAAATCAATGAGGGATACCTAAAAACTTATAAAAAAAATGTCTTTCCAAAAATATGTTAAACCTACAAATAAATATAAAATATATAAATGAAATATCTTAAGTTAGGAACGAGGGGCTTAGTAGTGTAAGTCCCTTTTTTCATTCTCTTTGGGCTTCACTCTCTTGGGATAGGATTCTTATTCAACCACATTTGAATGATATCTTTCTCTTTTATTATTTCTAGGATTGTCAGGATACTCACTTCTCTAGTGACCCATTTTATGTCAATGATAACATTCAATATTGGACATATCAACCTTCTTTCTTAGCCCTTTCTTCTTGAATTTTCCCTTATGATGAACAACATATGAATTTGAAACTTCTTTATTGTTGGTTACTAATGAGATTCTTAATTCTTCTTGACTGCAGGTTGTCCATAATTCCTCAAAGGTGGGAGCTTCTTTCCAGTTGTTGAGACCTAAAGCAAATGCACTCCAAGAATGTGGTGACCCTAATAGGGTTGTGATCACAAGTTCTTTGTCTGTCACTATTTCATCAATGACAAGAAGATCCTCTCTTATTATTGTTATCTTCGTAAAGAAAGTGACTACAGTATCTTCCTTGGTCATCTTAGCAGTCCTTAGCTCATTTTTCAAGCTTGCCACTTTTCCAATGTTCTTGATGGTAAATAGTTTTGACAAGGCTTCATACATTTCCTGAGCATGATCAATGTTTGCTATGTAAGGAACAAGGTTGTCCTTTATGCCTTCAACCATTATATTCATAGCCACCAATTCCAATTCTCTGGACTTCACCTTGTTTGCATCATTGGAGTCTTTTGTGGGCTTCTTCACTTTTCCCATTACCACATCTAAGACCTTGTTCTTTTCAAGGATCAGGTCAATCCTATTTTCCAAGATTTGTAGTTTGAAGTGCCTTCAAGCTTGTTCTCTCCCTTGATAGTGTTAGACATCTTCCTTGAAGATAATGATACTTATTTCCTTAAAGAGTTACCTATTATGAAATTCTTATATTTCCTTGATTAATTTCTTGAGATTTCCTTTTTCCTTCATTCTTCACCAAAACTCTAATACCATGTTATAAAATCAGAAAGGCATTTAAATATTTTCTTGTTCTTGATTATTTAATTGTGATGTTTTTAAATTCTTATTATATTATTCTTGTATTCTTTCTTCTTAGTTCATCAAGAAAATATCAAAGCAAAATCACATAGATCAAGGACACCAAATATAGGCCAACAGCCAGGGAAAAACCTCACTCTAGTGGAAAACCTAGTCAGTAATTCTTCCTTCAATAGTATTCTTGAGACTCTAGACCTTGACTCACACTTCCTCCGCACCAATTCAACCTTCCTTTTGATGCTCCTTTTGACCTTGCAACAACAACAACAAAACCATTATGCAGCAGATCCCTTGACCTTCCTTCTCAGACTTCGAACTTGGAGAAAAGACTTTGATCTTACTTATAGGAGTTTGATTTTGACCTAATACAACTTGTCAAGGCACCAAAACCCAACAAAATCAACTTTGACCTATTCTTATCTTGGTAGCATCAACATGCAACAATTGGAATCAACTGGCAGCAACAAAACAATGAGGGACTTTGATCTTCCAATTTAGGGCATGTGAGAGAGAGAGAGAGAGAGAGAGAAACACCAAAACTTTGATTTTACTTCAATCCTTCAGCTTATCCAAACTCGCACTTCTTTTGACCCCTTCCTTGGCTTGACACTTTTTCCATTGCAACAACATATCTCGAATTTCCGTGTGAGTGAGTGAGTCCTTCAAATGAGTTCGATCTCCCTGTATATATAGGATTGTGATGAGCTAGAATTCCTTGGTTTTAGGCCAACTTGATCACTTGAAGGCTAACTTGGTGTGGAGGTTCCATAAATCATATTTGACTCAATACTAAACCTAATTACATGATTCAAAAGAATAGGATGGGTCAATTTAAATCTGTAATGACTTTATAAAATCAGAATAAATCCTAGAAGTCAACAATGGGGACTTTGACCTAAAATAATATGACCCAAGCATGAAACCCATGCTTTAATAAGTCATTTAATAATAATATAAAAATATTTTCTTTATTCTTTTGACAAGTACAATAAATATGACCCAAATATAATTTATGAAGAGAGAACCTAGTTACAATCTTCAACAGAAGTAGTTGTGTGGATGAAGTTGTGCAAATGTTGTTGTCCATGTGCAGATGTTATGCTAAATTTTTGTGCAAAGTCTACTAAGATAATAAAGATACAAATCTCTTTTTTAATTCTTATTTGGTGACACATTTCACAACCTGTCCTAACTACACACTTGCTTTATTGATTACTTAATAGCCATGTATGTATTGCTATGTT
Organism: Pinus albicaulis; assembly: GCA_034641835.2. Taxonomy (NCBI): domain Eukaryota; kingdom Viridiplantae; phylum Streptophyta; class Pinopsida; order Pinales; family Pinaceae; genus Pinus; species Pinus albicaulis. The sequence goes on from CM076579.1 coordinate 685,343,064, forward strand.
TCAACTTCCATACATCCATCACTGTCACATGTCCCACACATTTTCCATTCACACAATAAATGCTCCGTTTTCACATATATGTATTTGTGTCATGTTCAAAGTGTATGAAAATCTTGTTTCTAGATTTGATGTTTTCGTGCTTATGTGGTTTTCTGAATGTGTGAGAAAATGTGTAATTGGTGAATTGAATGCTAAGATGACTTGTAATTATTTGCAACTCTATTTTATATTAATCAGGGGACAAACGTCGAGACGATGAAAAATCTAGATGATGGTTTTATCTTTGTTGTGTGGTTTAGACGCAAAATAGTGGCAGGTAGTGATTTCTAGGGAAACGAGACTACAAATATTTGAAATAGTTATTATAGTAAGGGGAAAAATTATATTTGTTGTGATAGACAAAACAGTGGGGCGTGTAGCATTTTCTCTTTGAAAATTGCGTTTAAGAGCTTGGATTATTGCTCGAGCTTTTGTTTCCTTATATAAACCGTTATATGTAATTTTGAGCTTGAATGAACACAACAGTGCAAGGATACAAAAGTTGTAAAATACTGCAAGATTCTATACCGATTTTCCTATTCGCTTTTGGCAATGGTGCAAGTTTTTGGTTTTTCAAGCTTTTCTCTATAATACTTTGCAGTATTCTATAAACTTTGTTTTTCTTTACGATACTTCTAGAAATGAGTGTGTCAAGTTATCCATATATCAAATTTGGTTCGATTTCACAAAGTAGTGGGGAGTAGTTGTGAATTTGATTCATCGTATAAGGTTTTGTGCTGATAATATGGGCATATGATGCAGTGCCAACAAACTAGAAATGATGCACTTGTCATTAACACTAGTATCATATCCCTATCTTCTTAACACATAACATTATAATCGATAAAATGAAAAATTTGTTCAATGAAGAGGATGCCAATGACAGAGATGATGATATCATGTCCATTGACCAGCGTTTGCGGCAATAACACACTACCAAAACACTCACGTAATTCGAAACACTATGAAGAAACTCCATATTTCGTTTAGCAATGCTCAAGTATAAACCAATTCTCGTAAGTAATTTGTTTATAGACATATGCAATTTGTTTACTTAAAGAAAATAAGTATTTAAATAAGTCCTACTAAAGATAAAAACATGATTTATTAAACAAATCTTTTCCTTATGTGAAACCCATATTAAGTTTATATTGTAACTCATAGAAGTTGCAGTAGTCAATTGTAAATGAGTATTTATAAACTGTTGAAAAGAGACAAAATTACAAAATTGCATTATGCAACACTCGTTCACCCGCACAAACACACAGTAAAAAAACTCACACAATGAAAATTAACAATTTTAATCATTATGTTCTCCCACAAATACCTTGTTCTCTACAAAGACACGTAATTCGTACTCTTCAAAATAAAATCTTTGTTTGAATGAAACATAATAATATTCCTCGCTCTCCTGCACATACCCTGTTCTCTGTAAACATTCATACAATATACGATCAAGAAATGTGTAAAAGTATTAGATTTGTTCTTATATTGTAAGTCATAAAAGTTATAGTAGTAAGTTGTAAATGAGTATTTGTAAGGCATTACTAAGTGCGGAATTAGCTAAACGCAACTGATTGTGCATTACTATATATGGAAAAGAAGCAAAATTACAAAATTGTGTTATGCACCACCTGTTCTCCCGCACAAACCTACAGTAAAAACACCACACAATGAAAATTAACAACTTTAATCATTATGTTCACCCACAAACACCCCGTCCTCTGCAAAGATTCATAGTTTTAAAAGAAAATCTCTACGCAATTGCTTCCCCACAGAGCAAAATCCTCGTACATTGAAACATAATAATATTCCCCACTCTCCTACACATACCTCGTCCTCTGTAAACATTTATACAATATACCATGAAATGTGTAAAAGTCATTGATTTTTTCAACAAATCAACAAACATACCCCATCTTCATTAATTTCCACATGCACCCCTAGTTGACTTGGAAATATCGAGTCTTCGTAAAATCTCCGCACAATAAAATCTCTCGCACAAACTTTGTACCCCATCCTAATCAAAGCTCTATGAAATTTCTCTCCAGCACATACTTCGTACTTTGCATAGTAAAATATCCGCTCCGTCTTTTGTAAATATTTATATGATATACGATTTGAAAATTTGTAAGAGTATTAGATTTGTTCGAGAAATCGACAAGCATACGCCATATCCACACTGTAAAATCTTCACACACCATAAATTAATAATGTTCCTCGTTCTCCTGCACAAACCTTCATTTGATATATAATCATAGTTCTCCTCAAAAATACCTTGTCCTAATTCTGCCTTTGCCATAAAATCTCAACACAGTAAAATCTTTGCATAATGAAATATTCAGCATCCACACACACTTCTTCTCTTGCACCTACCTTCATATGATACATAATCATAATTCTCCTGAAAATATCTCGTCCTAATTTCGTCTTTGCCATAAAAACTCAACAAAATAAAAGCTCTGCAAAATGAAATTTTCTGCACATACCCCGTCCTCTACAAAGATTCAATTTTAGCTTTAATGCTCAGAACAATATTGAATTAATTGATTAACACTAGTCTCTACACAACTTCCTTCGCCCATGCTTCTTCCGTACACACTTCCTTCGCACAACCACCTTCGAACAACCACATGCTTCCTCTGCACAACTACCACTGTACAAGCTTGACCTATTAACTTTTAGCCAAACCAAACTAGAAAATCAAAAGCTCTATGTAACTACTTTCCCGCACAAACTTCGTAATCCGCACAGTAAAAGCTCTACACAATGAAATATGATAATATTCCCCATTCTCTCACACATACCCCGTCTTCTGTAAACATTCATACAATATACGATTTGAAAATTTGTAAAAGTATCTCCACACAATGACTTTTGTAGCCTACCACTTTCACTGCCCCCAATCACGCAAAAGACCTGCAACTATGTTAGTTCTATAACCATGGGAAATAAAAGTACCTTAACAGTGTCAGTACCTGTAATATCCCACGTGGACCCCCAAGGCCCCCTCTCTAAGTTACAACGTCAATCTACTAGGAAAAAGAACACTTTATTATAAAGTGAGGTGACTAAAGTGAGGTGACCCCTCTTATTTCTCACTTTATTTATTATTTCTATCTAAAGCGGCAAAATAGAGCAAAAATGCAATATTCCAATTAGCAAGGCTAATTGGGAATATTACAGTACCAGAAATAAAATGCTCTCATGGAACAGTGTTAGTACCAAAAATAAAATGCTCTCCACTAGACGAATTATGTCCCATCACAAAGTATTAAACCAATAAAAAATTAAAAATAAAATTTCCAAAAATTATAAAATTAATTTTGAATTAATACAAAATAATAATAAAAAAACTACATTTTCTCACCACTTTGATTAAAATGACAAAAATACAAATTAATGAATAGTGAATGCAATTTGACCATTTGACAAATTCTATAGTTCGGAACAAGTTAGTGACTAAAAATATGATGAAATCGTGTAAAAAACAACTTCAAATGATCCCAAAAAAATATAAGAGTTAAATGTCGCTCATTTTCAAAAGATTCCTGAAATGAACCTTGGAAGGGGAGCCGTCATTTTCGCAAGATTCGTTTTATACTGGGATTCATCAAATGAACCTGGTAAGTAGAGCGGAAATCGTATTATATATTGCCTATACTGTACTTGTTTTAAATGATCCTCAAAAGTAGAGTCAAAATGTTGATAATTCTCGAAGAGCCCATGAAAATGATAAGGTTCATCTTATGTTGGCATGTCAGCATAATCAATAAGACAAACCAAGGCCCGAGTAGCCATCAACTTCCAAAAAAAAGTATTTCGCTTCAGTGGCCGTCAACTTGGAACAAAGACTTGGCTCTGCAATATTATATCATGATCGATATAATATTATATCATGATCAACAGCAATATATTTTAAAGTATGGGATGATAACGAGGAACGCAACTAATTTTATGATCCTAGGAAACAATTTTCCATCGTTGGCTACAGGTTCATACATCAATTTCGATTAACAGATTATTCTCAAGTTTAGATTCCTTGGTAGGCCATTTTACATTGAAAGAGGCATGGAGAGACCTGGTTCAGGTCGAGTTCATGGCAATGAGAGAGATTTGTTAAAGGAGCCGTTTTTAAGCGAAAATGGTGAGGAAACTCAGCTGTTTTTTACGTTTGGAGACGAACTGGAGCCTGGTATTTATGAAGGAGAGCCGTCAGCTACTGTAGGGGTTGTATGGGAGGAAGTCAAAAAGTTGTGCTGGATGGCAGGGCCTATGATTGGAGTGAATCTGTTGCAGTATTGTTTGTCGATGATCTCGGTCATGTTCGTGGGGCATTTGGGCGAGCTTGCACTTTCCAGTGCTGCAATTGCTACGTCTTTTGCAGTTGTTACCGGGTTTAGTGTGCTGGTATGATTGCATAACTTTGTTATTATTGGGGATTTACAGTGTAAACTCATTGATAACGATTCTTCTGATTAAAAATCCATAACAAGGGAGGATTGGAAAGATTGGTAAAAGAAACAATTGCCCAATTTTATTGTTATTTTTATTTTCCCTGTGAAAACTCGCCCAAGGTATCGATGACGTTGTACCAACACAAGCATGCATTTGGATTATCCTATTTCTCTTTAAATTTAGGTGGATGCTGAAAATCCCAGATATTTCTGAGAGTCTCTAAAGTCTTATTTGACCTATTTGAGGAACTCTATTTCAATTTTTCTATTCCAGCAGGTTAAATTTTCGTTTCAATTATGTCCTCTTCGCAAAGATTGATATTCCACTTTAATTATTTTCTTCTTTTATGTAATTACTAGTAACTTTGATATGATCTGCAAAAATCTCTACTTGGGTACTTGGAAGATCATTTAGAAAATACAAAATGTAAGAAACTTTTCTTAACCTAATGTTTAGGAGCATGCTTCTGTGGTACACTGGATAAAAGTTTGCACGAGACCATCTCAATTCACTTTGCCAGTTTAGAGTGTCCCTTAATGCAGGTTTAACGTTGTAGCTGTTAAAATACAAGCTGATCAGTTTTAGTTTGTTGTAGAATGATATGTAAGTGAAAGCACTTCAGTTTAGCTAGAAGTCAGAAATGGATCTTTCAATCTTTGAAAGTCCTGGACAGTAGACTGATCAGCTGTCCTTTTGTTAACTGTGTCTATTAACAGATGGGGATGGCAAGTGCATTAGAGACACTTTGTGGACAAGCCTATGGAGCAAAGCAGTATCATTTGCTTGGGATTCAACTGCAGAGAGCAATTTTTGCTCTTTTTTGTGTGAGCATACCACTTGCCGTGATATGGGCATATATGGGACAGATTCTCGTAGCCCTTCGGCAAGACCCTTTAATATCTTTTGAAGCGGGGAAATATGCAAGATGGATGATTCCCAGTCTGTTTGCTTATGCAGCTCTTCAGCCCCTTGTGAAATTTCTTCAATCACAGGGTATTGTCATTCCGATGATGACGAGCTCTGCAATAACTCTCTGTTTCCATGTCCCCATCTGTTATTTATTGGTTTTCAAAGTTGGATTAGGTAATAAAGGGGCTGCATTAGCCAACAGCATTTCCAATTGGCTGAACGTAGGACTTCTGTCACTTTATGTTACATTTTCCCCTGCATGCCAGAAGACATGGACATCCTTCTCAAGGGAAGCTTTATCCGATATTAGTAACTTTCTTAAGCTTGCTATTCCATCTGCAGTGATGCTCTGGTATATGGGTTCTTTCCCTTCGGCTGCAGAGTGTAGTTGAATTTCAAAAAATTATGTATTGCTCAGTATCATTTTGTATTTTCCCTTATTCTATTTCTTTTTGACATCTTCAGGATGTTCAAAATTTTAAATCGATGTCTTCAGTAGGAATCAATTCATATATGAAACAATATTCTATAATCTTAATCCTGCTATTAAGTTCCGTCCCTTAATTAATACTTGTATGTTTGTCAGCAGCTTAGAGTACTGGTCTTTTGAAATGCTTATTCTCCTCTGCGGTTTGTTGCCTAAGCCGGAACTTGAGATGTCAGTTCTCTCCATTTGGTGAGTTTGTTAATTTGACAAATTTATTTTACATATTAGGAATTTTGTTTCTGTGATCCATAAATTGTGATTAAAATTTTTTGGTGAAAATCACATCAAAATAAATTTGGTCGATGAACCAGCCAGTGTGATTCATTATCAGGACCATACTGGCTGGTTCTAAAAATGTCAACCAAATTTACTTTGATGTGATTTTCACCAAAAAAAATTTAATCAAAATTTATTTTACATAAAGCTTAATAAAGATATTTGCTTTTCCACCGCCAATAGTCACCTTATTTTGAATTGACCTCTTTTTTATTCTCTGCAGCCTGAGCGCCGCTTCCATTGTATATATGATTCCCCTTGGCCTGGGTGCTGCCGTGAGGTTGGTAAAGCTGATTCAAAAATCTAGCTTAGAGAAAATTCTTTGAGATTATTAAATAGGCAGTCTTAAATTCTGTTCAAATTTTTATACGAACATTTTGCATTGCAGTACACGAGTTTCCAATGAACTGGGAGCTGGACGCTCGCATGCTGCACGGTTATCGGTGCATGTTGCACTTTATATGTCAGCCATGGAGGCCCTTGTGATAGGATCTACTTTACTGTGCATGCGAAATGTCTTAGGCTATGCTTATAGCAACGAAGGAGAGGTAGTTGATTATGTTTCAAGTATGATGCCGCTGTTTGCATCCTCAACAGTCATGGATGGCATGCAAAGTGTTCTATCAGGTATATATTCTCTCATAGATTTCATATATATATAGAGAGAGAGATTGTCTGTAAAAACAGACACATACCTTGAGAGGTAGTGTTTTCTGAAACTTCAATACATTCTCAGGTATTGTTAGAGGATGTGGATGGCAAAAGTTGGGTGCCTATGCAAATCTTGGGGCATACTATGTGGTTGGCATTCCGATAGCTGTCATTTTGGCCTTTGTATTCCATATTGGTGGCAGGGTTAGTTAACCTTCTCTCCTTCAATTCAGGATACTGAAATATGTCCTTCCAATGTTTATGAATAGTGTGTGCAAGAATAATTTAGTCAAACTTAAAACTCCATGCTGATAGATAAGAAAAATCATGCTTCCAAGATGAGAGAATAAATCAAACACTAGTTTTATGTTGTGATTCTTTCTATATTGATCAAATTTTGATTTTCCGTAGCCACCAAAGGATACAAGAGCCCCATGTATGAGAAAGCTAGAATTGTGTTACTAGACAGGGAAAGAAAAAAAATTGAAGGAGCTCTGGCACAGTTTACAACTGAGTGAGTGGACTGTCGGGCACTGTATTTGATGGTTGGACAAATGTTAAAAAACAAGATTTGATAAATGTTCTTGGTGTTTTTACTCGTGTAGCCATGACGACTCCTCATTCATTGCACCTACTCAAAACATTTCAGGCCTTCTACTGAAAACCATTAATAATGCTGTTCCTTCTAATATGATTCAAGTAATCACTAATAATGTAGAAAATTGTAAGGAGCAGGAAAAATCATTGATTAGGTTCATCCACACATCCTTTGGTCTGGGTGTTTGGTGCACGAATTGAACCTTTTGATGCATGATATTGTTAAGCATAAAGATGTTGATGAGAGTAGCTCAGGCAGGTACTTGTGCATAGGCCTAAGTGTCAAGGCACGTGGAAGTCACCTAATTGAACATAATCTTGTTGAGCACCTAATCTTCTATGGGTAGGTGTGGAAGGGAGTCACAAAGGAGTCCAAGTGACCTTGAAAGATGAATCCAAGAGTTACACCATTGTATTATAAATGTACATCTATGGTGAATAATATGTGCATCTCATACTTATCTTTCTATGTGTGTTTTACCTTCTCCTCCACCATGTATGTGTTTTAACATGGTATCAGAGCTAGTGCATTCTTAGCTTGCTCAGTGTTATTTGTGCCATTATTATTGTGGCCATTATAGACCTGCGCCTTTTCCTTGTTTAGGACTTTTCCTCTGCCATTTCTTCAGTTCCTCATATGGAAGATTGTTAGAAGAAACGCCCTCCATAGAACGAATAGTAGGCAGTCTTGTCTTGAATTATAACGCTGGCATGTCTACTATATTGCTTGCATAACAGTTTTTTCCCTATAATATTTGGCTCTCACTCTTACGACCTATTGGGCATTAAATTGTTTTGTCAGGCCTATGCAGATTCTTTATGCATTGTAACGCTTGACCTGACCTCTACACTTACGCATTTCCTCTGCTACATCGTTGAGCTTGTCATTGTCAGCATACATTCCTTGTGACGCATATTTGTTGTTCTGTGCATGCATTACATTTCTGAACATCAATTCCACACCTGGGGGTGGTCACAGAGCCTTGTGATGGATCTAACATGACTGTGTTGAGCAGTGATTTCAGATGGCATGGAAAAGATAGATACGAAAGTCCTGAAGCTGGCATTGGTGTTCTCTGGCTCACGCTTGGATTAGAACGTTGATGAACGCTTGGATTTCTCTGGCTATGGTGAACGCTTGGATTTCTCTTGCTACGTCGAAGAGTTGTGCAGTGGGGTGGAGGTCGATCGTGGAGTCGACCAATGGACAGCGTGTGCAGCACTGTGAGATGGAGTGCGCTGCTGTGAGAAGGACACTAGCCATTATTTTAAAGCATTTTCAATAGATTCAAGCGATTCTGAAAGTCAAGTTTACATTTCTGTGATAGTAACTACTGAGTTGGTATCTCATCTTTGTGAGCATGTTCTTGTATGGGCGTGAAGACATTCTTGGGAATTTTTCCTAGAACCCATCAGCAAATACTCGTGCCTCAATGAAACTGGGTGGTCGATTTGAATAATCACCCTACAGAAGATATCGGAGAAGGTGAAAAGTCACCCTATAGAAGATAAAGGTAAGGACTAATAAAAAATATAGATGCATTAACGTGTATATTCGGTGTGATGTTCGTAGGTCGTGACACTGAGAACGGAACTGGATTTAGATTCATTTGGTGCACAAGTCATATCCCAGATAAAATTGTATTGTGTGATGGGTTGAACAACAATGAAATGGTGCAACGAGTTGAATAATTGTTCAACGATTGTAGTTTTGATGATCGGCATTGCTGGATTGAAAGGTGTATACGTGTGAGGTATCTCCATAAAGTGTGTTGTGATGCGTTGTGAACCCGAAGCTGACATTCCATAAGAGAGCAATGCCATAGTTTTCCCGGTTTCTACTACGAGTTGCACACTAGTCGTTGTTTATGGGTGTGTTCATTATCTTTTGTTTGTTGGACTGAGACAAAGGAATTATAAAAATAAAATTCCACAGTGAGTTATATGATTGCAGTGTTTTAACACTTTTCGTATATTCGTTGAATCACTGAGATGCGTTGAGCCAATTATATGAGCGTTGTTGGTTCGACCTGGTCTTTTATGTATGATGAATTACGTTGAAGTTTGTGCATTGAAGTCTGGATAGTAAACATCAGCAAGGAAAAGCTTCAGAGATATCCACAAAATGCATGAGAAAAGATAGAATTTGTGCAACATTTAGGAAGCCGTGTACAATTTTGTGACTGATAAAACTTGCAGAGGAAGTCGAATGCACTGGTTTATCTGATTATATTATTCCATAGTTCATTTCATTACTGAGCCACATTCTCCATGTTGTAGCATAATTTCTTCTCAGAGGGGTCTAGTGGAACTTGTTGGAGAATATGGGTGCTTGTAGCTAAAGGATTCATTTGCCTGTGGACATTTCTATTTACCTCTAAAATTGTAGCAGCCATTTTTGAAGAAGATTGATTGAAACCAAACTGAAGAATATTCGCAATTTGTTTACATTGTAAACGGGTGCATTATCGGTTGAAGCCGACACCCTTTATTTCTTGAACTTGAGTTGTTTGGAAAATGACCAAATTTTATGAAGTATTACAGTGCTTGGAAACTTTGATACAATCAACTGTTGATGACACAATCCGAATCAGTAAAGACACTCTCTTTGATATTCATACTTGCTTACATCATGCACAAGAAAAGATTGATTTTCTATAACTAGATTCTCAGCTTCAGCAAGAAGAATTACATTAGCGGAGTCATCATTTTGAACTTGTTCTTGTTCAGAACATTGAGACAGACTTCCATCAGCAACAAGAAATTGTAGATGCAGTACCCATTTTAAGCGCAGATTTGCAGAAAGAAGAAAAAATCCAGCCAGCACCTCCCAAGCCCATCATCAGACCTTGGGAAGAGCTTGTCCATAACAAGCACAGAAATGGTCTTGGATATGACAAGGAGTTGTCCTTTCATATTTCGGACTACTCCAAGCCCATCAAATTTCAGACTGCCGGATTTCTTCATGACAGTTTACATTCAGCTGTTCCAGATCCTGCTCCACTACCACAACAACAACAACAGATTGTAAAATGCCAACACTGTGATCGAGTTGGCCATATGAAAGATCATTTTTTCGATCTTCACCCATGCAAGCACTGTGGTCAGCACACCCATTCTTTACACAGATGCTTCAGAAACAAGCCTTCTGCAAGAACAAAGATTCATCTTGGATGTATCGCTTCTTGGAAATGGGCATCAACAACCAAGAAGATGTTTAAGTCGCATGTCAGAATTTGTTCTCGAATATTGAACGATCTTGTAGTTGAGTTTTCGCCATCATCTCACCTTGTACCTGACAGGGGGGAAAATGGTGGTCATCTACAAGCTTCAAAGCCACATCAAGCGAGCCTGAGCCACAATTCGTCATTCCAGATTCAGAGTTGTAGCCAGAGACACGGATGCCCATGAGCATGCCTTTGGTTGGTGGACAGCCTTAAACCATCCATGTGAGGTTGATATTCTTCCTCTTTTAGAACGCTTCCTCTAGCAGAAGACTTCAGCTTCTTGCCAGCTTTGGAAGAGTTCCAGGAAATGCATTAAGCATTTCAGTGTTGGTGGTCATCCTTAAACCATCACAGGTTGTAGACTTCCCTTCTTTTAAGTTGAAGGTCGCCCTCTTCAAATATGAGGGACACTTCTTCTAGCAGAAGCCCTCAGCTTCTTGCCAGTTTTGGAAGAGTTCCGAGAACTGTAATAAGCGTTGCGTTCCAGTGTTGGTGGTCATCCTTAAACCACCTCTTTATGCCAACATTTCAGAGAGCTGATTCAGCCTAAGCGCTGCCATGCATACTTTGCAGATTTGTATTACAACTCTCTTCTTGGACTCACACATACCCCTTCGGATTAAGGGGGGGAATGTTGAACACCTAATCCTCTATGGGTAGGTGTGGAAGGCGAAGAGTCACAAAGGAGTCCAAGTGACCTTGGAAGATGAATCCAAGAGTCACACCATTGTATTATAAATGTACATCTATGGTGAATAATATGTGCATCTCATGCTTATCTTTCTATGTATGTGTTTTACCTTCTCCTCCACCATGTGTGTGTTTTAATAGATCTAATGAAATGCAAAGGTTATTTGCATTAGTGAATTAGATGAATCTCAACCATCAATCACTATGGAGATTAGGGTTGTGGATTTGGTCAATAATTCAGACTTATAAAAGGAAGGCTATGCTAAGGGAGAAGACACATCTGGAGCACAAGACACAATGAGAGTGAGAGATCTCAGTGATTGGGTGAAGGACTTTTGTCCAAGCGTGCAGGGTTTGAGGGAGAGTGCGGGGAGAAGCAAGGGAAGGATTCAGATCAGCTAGTAGATCGAAGCATATATCAAGGGTTTGATCAACTGGATCAATTCTGGGTTCTTGTTGTATTTGTATTTTTCCTCAAAGGACCATTGTCCCAAGAAGGGAGCCCTTGTATGTTGTAGACCTTAATTAATGAAACAAGATAAATCTTGTGTGCATGTGATTGAGATTAGCATTTTTAATTTGTTTCCATCGTTATATTTTGTTTAAGTGTTAAAATCCCAATCGTGTTTTTTATTTAGTAGATCTGATCTACTAGGATGTAATTAACCAGGTTTCTGGGGTTAGAAATAAACATGGTATCAAAGTGTTTTCCTAAAGAAAGACAAATCTCAGTATAATATGCGACCAAGGAAGTAGAGTACGACTAGGGCATTTGCATGAGTGGGCTTTACTGTAAATCATTATTGTCGTACAACAAAAATAAAAAAGAAAAGGTTTCATACGAGGGTTGTACGATTTGTGATAGCTAAAGACAAGGAGGACACTGTGAAAATTTCTGAATATCTCAAACAGAAACCCTAGTGTTAATTTTCAGATTTACATCTCCTACTTACATTAAGTTATTAATGTGAAATCTTTAGCATTAACATCGAAGTAAATATATTAACAACCTACACATACAAATCTAAACTGAATACATTCACAATGACAAAGTGACACACAAGGATTTTCTGGACAATTGTCCCTGGAAAAACCTTATGTGGGAAAACCGGTCTTCTGGCTGCTGGAGGGTTTTATTATTAAGTAGAATCTAAGTACAACAAATTTGGGCACCAAACTGGTTAACCCGATAGAGAAAATAAAACTGCAGCTATACCTTTGATCTGGAGATAGAAAAATTGACTGATTCACACCCTCAAACAGGATTTACAGAACTCGGCCCTTTTCAGTCTTCAGAAAACCCAACGCTGCTTTGTAGCCCTCTGCGTCAGCTCTGCTAGCCTACGTCTGCCCCTGCGCTGCTCAGGAAGAACCTGCGTTACCCCAGACTGGGTTACGCTGCCCCTGCGTTGCCATGGTTGGGCCTGCGTCAGCCCTGCTGGCCTCCTATTTCCCCTGCGTTGCCCTTTATGGGCCTGTGTCAGCCCTGCGTAGCCCTTGAAGCCTCTGCCCTGCCCTTGCTGGGTTGTGGCTGCTTTGTGTAGCTGCTGCTCCCTCTACATTGCTCAGTCTGCTGCTTCTCTGCGCTTGTTGCACTCTTCGCCTGGGATCAAACCATCCCTCTTGCCAATACTACTCCTCGCTGCAGCTGAAACATTTCTGAAATTATTAGCAAACCACGCCCTAGAATTCCAGCTTAGTCCCAGTGCTCTGTCACTGTGTGTGTTCTCCAACTGGCCCCAAGCCCTCTTCTTATACTTTTCTCGTTGAAACATCAACGACCGTGATCTAATCTTGAATAGATGGCTAAGATTATAAGATGCTTGATCCGTGTGACTTAAGTCATTTTCATCACATGTTTAGTTTAATTAACTTTAATATTTTAATTTTCCTAAGTTAGACTTAGGGTCCTTAATTAAAAAGATTAATTAATTAAATATCTCTTAAACAGGATGGAATTTCTTAAATCGCTTTTTGGGTCTTGAAGATCTTATATACTCTAGTCCTTCCACAAGGTTTGGGAGCTAGAGCACATCTGATGCTACCCCAACACCCCAAAATCTCAACACTCCCTCTTAGTGAGGAATGTGCTCTAGCAACAATACTTCACCCTGAAGTGTTGCACTGATATTTGGTGTGGGTCTCTGCGTTGATGCCTGGCCTGCTGCCCTTCATCACTGCGCTGTTGTTGCTCTCCCGTACTGTTGCCCATGACGCTGCCACCGCCACTGCTACATTCATACTGCAGCTCCCTCTCAATTTGCTGCATCGTGTTGTTGACTGCTTCATTGCAACTCAGTTGCTGAGAGTAAGCAACTGAAGTACTCCTGCCCATGGTTACTTGGGAGCGGGAGCACCATTTTCAAAATCTCCCGGTTCGGGAGCGTTTCGGGGAGCGTTTTATATATATATTATATTTTTTATATTTTGATGCATATATGTCAACAAAAGCATGTAGAATGATGAATTAGACATAAAAAACATAAAAACATAGATTGAACCATATAACATCAATCATCTAGAAGTTATAATCTTTATCAACCACGCGCACAAGTTACAAACATACAACATATTGACTCTTGAATCTCATGATTCATCAATATTAAAGTTTCAAGCTTTCAAAATTCAATATATAACATTTATCATCATTGATTCATTGATTTCAAATTTCAATATATAACATTTATCATCATTGATATATATCATTTATCATCATTGATTCATTGATTTCAAAATTCAATATATACCATTTATCATCATTGATATATAAAATTTATCATCATTGATTCATTGATCACCATAGTTGTACTTGTAAGCTAAGTGTAACCAATAACCATTACAACAAAGAATATTTAACATGAAATGAAATGTTATAAAATGAAACGAAATGAAACAACTTTCAACTTTCATGAAGCATCATATTCATAATTCATAATGGCTTATAAACTTATAAATGCCAACTTCAAAGTTTCACCTTTCAAATTCAAACTTCAAACTTAAATTGTCATATATTGTCTACAAAAATTATCATAATAAATATGAAAGAGTCAAGTTTCAGCTATTCAACAGCTATAAAAGTTAAAAACTACTAGAAAATAGAAAAGACTAGTAAACTGTAAATCTATTTTATCCATTGGCTGGCCCCTTGCCACGCCCACGAGAAATGTCTAATTTGTGAGAACCACGGGGCAATGGTGGTCTTCTAGTACTCTCCTGAGTACCACGACCATAACTAGAAGGCGGAAGGCCACATGAGGATGTAGGTGGAGGCTGAATCTGCAAAGGAACAAGAGCTGAAAATCGAACACTGGCACTGGCACCCGCACTGCTACTGGATGGTGGGACTAGCCCTGGGTGTGGTGGTGGCATGGTTGTTGTTGCTTCATCATCATCCCTCAAAAGTTTTGCTTCCAATTCTTCCATATGTACAGTGTCGTTCTCCAAATTATCATCCTCTGGGTTGCTGTCCCAAACTTTATATGGTTGATCCTCATGAGTCAGTTCACAATAATGACTCAACAACCTCAAGTTGTAGTGCACATAAACCAAGCTTTCTGCTTGGTTTTCATTCAGCCTGTTTCTTCTCACATTATGTATGAAGCTGTAGGTGCTCCAACACCTCTTTGCAAAAGAAGTATTTCCAACTTGTGAGAGAACCTTTTTTTCCAACTTTGGCAAAAGTCTCATGCCGCCATATGCTTCCCACCATGTGAGAGCATCAAATCTGTCTCTATCTTCCATTGCATGGAAAGAACCAAAGTTACCAGTGCAATTGAAGTATCTGCCTAATTCAAGGCACAATCTAGCACACTCCTCCCTGTCGGGGACCAACTTGTCTAATGCTTTCATGTATCCCTCTTGTACCTCTGGATCTGTGTGAGGTTTGATCCTAACCCCACCTCCAGGTGCAGGTTGGCCCAACCAAGATGGAGAGTAGTATTTTGGCATAAGGATATATGCCAAGGCATATAGTGGAACATTAAGTTTATTCCACTGTGCACACACAGAGTCGTGAATCATTGAATACAAGTTGGGATCATTTTCCTTAACAACATCTTTTATTTGCCCCAACATGCTATCCATCTGCTCATACACCTCCCCAATCACTGGTTTATCTGTATCTGAAAAGTGAATCATGTGATAAATGGGCTTGGTGAAATTCAAAATTTCCCTCACACGTGCCCAAAACAAAGGATCAAGAGCAGTCTCCTCCACCTGTTCAAAACCTTGCCTGTCAACTATTGTTGCTGCCCTGTCCTTTAATACCTGCCAGTGTGGACTTGATACCATGGCTGCCAGTGACTCTCTTACCTTCAAAAGGCACCTGAAGGTAAGGTAATAGCTAACAAATCTAGTCTTTGCTATCTTCAACAACTCCAATTATGAGTGAGTACGGAAAAGCCCATGGGTATTGCTATGATTTGTAATAAATTTTATCATTTTTTTAACCTCTCTTGTACAAATCACCAAGCCATTTGTATTGAGGTTGTTTGTTTTTAATTATATCATGTATCAAAAGGTTCATTGTGTGAACCAAACACCCAGACCAAAATATGTTGGGGTATTTATCGTCAATAATTTCTCTCGCTGCCTTGCAATTAGCAACATTATCAGTGATGGCTTGGACGACATTGTATGGCCCAATACTTTCAATTGTTTAAAGTAATGGTTCTGCAATGTTAATGTCGGTCTTGAATTTGTCTGAATAATCATATGTTGAAATGAATATTGCACCACTAACAGACATAGCCAGAACACTTATCAATGGCTTTCCTTTTACATTTGTCCATCCATCAGATACAATGGACATCCCATGCTCATTCCAAGAACTTGTCATTCTATTCAAAGAATGAGTTATTTTAGCTTTTTCATGATCAAGTCCCACGGTTTTGGCCTTGTCATACCCAGGGCTCTTGTATCCTTTGGGGGCATCATTAATGGCAGAAACCATTTCAGGCCAATAAGGTGAGCAAAGAACATTGAATGGTACCCCACATGCATAGAGAAATCGGAAAATTTTTGAATCCACATCACTCCCAGACCCTTCGTCAAGGAAATCGGATATGGTTCTATGCCTTAAGGAGATGTTTGGTCCAGGTGTGCCTCCATATCCACTGCCATGGGTGGAAGTTGATGGACTTCTTTGTCCATGATGTGATGGACCTGATGGTGCATAAGAATCAATGAAACCCCTAGATCTTTTAGATTTTTGTTGGGCAACCTCCTCTTCCTTTCTGTATTTCTCTCTATCTGTTGCTAGCACACTTACACAAATTTTGATTCCTATATTTTTATCTTCATCCCATGGCATTTTCCCACAAAGGTTCCTTCTAGCATGGGTTTATGAACCTGTGTATTCTTTATTGCAATGGGGACAAAGAAATTTAGTGGTTCCACCCCCTTTCCCTCCTTCTTGCCTCTGAACATATTTCCACAATGGCGTTTGACGTTGGTCATGTTTTGTTGGTGTCTATGTGGCCTCATGTTCTCCACTCTCCCCTTCCTCCTCAGCATACTCCTCTTCAGGATTTTCATCAAATCCACTAGAACCCACTTCTTCATCCTCCTCTTCTCGAATGGGCCTCTTTCATCTACTCTTCAACACCATTATTACAAAGAAAGGAACCAACATGAAGAAAACCCCAAGACATATAGTCATGATGTTTCAAGTTTCAAGTTTCTAGCCTGCAAAAAAATGGAGGAATGCCAAATGGGAATAGGAAAAAATGCAACATAGAAAAAAAAATTCAATTTTTCACTTTTCAACACATTAAAATGCAACATTGAGAAAAAAATTCAAGTTTTCATTTTTGAACAACTTAAAAATGCAACATAGAAAAAAAAACTAGATTAGAGAGTCCCGACTCCTTCAATCCTCCTTGTTGCTCTCTCCAAGCTCCTTGTTCTCTCCTCTTGCTCTCTTGCAGCTTGCTCCTTGCTCTCTCTTGATTGACAAACAAACAATGACAAAAATGAGGAGGGGAGGGATTTTTATTACCCACCCCCACTCCTTCCCAAAAAAATCGTCACTGAATTTTTTCTGCGCCGGGGAGATTTTTTTTTGTTGGGGAGCGTTGGGGAGCGAACGCTCCCCGAGCACTCCCTCCATTTAAAAAATGCTCTCCCAAATCGTTTTTTAAATGGAGGGAGCGCTCGGGGAGCATTCTCTCCCGAGCGCTCCCTGAAACACTCCCTAGAAACCAGGGAGCATTTTTTTAGGTCGGGAGCGCACTCTCGAGCGCTCCCAAAATGCTCCCGAATGGAGCGCGTTTTGGGAGCGGGATCAGGGGTGGTGACGCTTCCCAATAACCTTGCTCCTGCACAATCTTTGACTAACAAGTCAGTTGGGCTACATCTTCATCACTGGAGCTCCATAGGTTGTTGCGCTGCTACAGATCTGCACTGCGTAAGTAGACCTCCTTTGTGTTGAAGTTTCCTACGCTGTTGCTGCGCTGCGCTGTCCTCCTGAAGCCTCTGCACTGCGTAAGCAAGCCCGCTCTGCGCTATTGAAGTCACATCAACCCCTCTACGCTGCTCTTGCTGCATTTGCATTGCGCTGCTCCCTCTCAGCATCCAGCTCTGCCTCTGCTCCATCTGTGATTATGTGCACCCACTGCTCCACTTGCCCCACTACCATCTTAAGGCTCCCATAGCTTGTATGTGATCCAAGAGTTGGGCTACTCAAGGATCCTGCCCCCACTCTGTAGCTACTCTACAGATCAAGATTCCCAACTTTCGTGGTTCATGAGCGCTCATGGCTACATCATCTCCAGAGCCATCGTTCGCCACAGTGGCCTTAGAGCTAGAAGTTGCCTTGTCCTTTTTCTTCTGAGGACAATTGTTGGCGAAATGACCTAGTTCGCTGCACTAGAAACACTTGATCTTTGACAGATCCCGCTTCTTTCTCCCTTGCTGCCTCTTTGATGCCAAGGCTGCATCTTCCTCTTCTTCCTTCTTCACTCTACTCGAACCAATGTTGTACTGTCTTTTCGTCATCCAGTGGATTTCCTCTTGTCGGAGGATAGCCCACATGTTGTCCCAGTTAGGAAGGTCCGCTCTGCCCAAGAGACTTTGGACAAAAGTTTCCCAGTCCTCTATGACTGCATTGAGAGTAGTCCTCACCATGACATCATCATATACCTTGACTCCCATGCTAGTCAGCTGATCTCAGATCGATTGTAGTCTGAACACAAAAGGGTCGATCTCCTCTCCCTTGGCCATCATGAATAACCTCAGCTGGTTCTCCAAAATCATCTTCCTCTGGATGGATCTTCCTTCATATAGTGTGGTTAAAGCTACCCACATCTCATGAGTCGTTTCCTTCTCGGCTATGTGTGAGACCACATGATCTTTGACCCCATCCATAATGAAGCACTTGGCGTGTGTCGTTACTTCTTCATGCTTCTCCAGAAGCTTCGCATCGGTTGGCGTGGCCAGGACTTTCTCTGCATGCTCCCTCAAGCCGTATGCCTCCATGACTACCAGGATACTAGCATTCTAGATTGCAAGGTTGTACAAGCCGTCCAACCTATCCTGATCACGTAGTCCATGGGGTGCCATATGCTCAGAAAATGTGTTTGAACAAATCCTCCTCTCTATACTAGAGAGTCGGATCTAGGGTCCTTGGTGAGACAGGAACCCTCTGCTCCCTCTGACAACTAAATCCCTCTCTTGAAGTCTGCCAGAAAAAAACGAATCAACTCTCTTCGATCCTCTAATTGATCTTCAGAATTCTTTGGCAGGAAATCATCTGAGAAGCTGTTCTCCTCCTGCTCTTCGTCAACTTAGCTTAGGCTAAATTCTACACCGACAGAATTTTAACCCCACCAGCAACTGTTGAAGGTTTGTAACTCATCTTCCAGCACTCTGAACAACAATCAACTTCAGGACTGCGTCACCCTGGCTGGCCTCTGCGTGAGTAGACAGTCTCAGTGCAGCTTCTGCGCTGCCTCTGTGCAATAAGTGTGCGGGCTTGCATGGATCTGCGTGGAGACTGTGTCACTCTGGCCTTTGCTTGGTTCTGCTTCCTTCTGCTACTGCGTTGCCTTCTTTGGTCCAGTTTTCTGCTGCTGCTGCTGCTTTCTTTGTTGCTTTCTACAGCACATATTCTTCAGTCTTCTTACTGGAGATCTAGGCTAGATCTGCAATCGCTCTGATACCATGTGAAAATTTCTGAATATCTCAAACAGAAACCCTACTATTAATTTTCAGATTTACTTCTCCTACTTGCATTAAGTTATTGATGTAACATTTTCAGCATTAACATCGAAGTAAATACACTAACAGCCTACACATACAAATCTAAATTGAATACATGCACAATGACAAAGTGACACACAAGGATTTTCTGGGCAACTGTCCCCGGAAAAATCCAATGCGCGAAAAACTGGTCTTCTGGCTGCTAGAGGGTTTTATTATTAAGTAGAATCTAAGTACAACAAATCTGGGTACCAAACTGGTTAACCTGATAGAGAAAATAAAACTACAACTATACCTCTATTCTGGAGACAGAAAAACTGACTGATTCACACCCTTAAATGGGATTTACAGAAATCAGCCCTTTTCAGTCTTCAGAAACCCCAGCGCTGCTTTGAAGCCCTCTATGTTAGCTCTGCTAGCCTTCGTCAGCCCCTGCGCTGCTCAAGAAGGGCCTGCGTCACCCCAGACTGGGTTACATTGCCCCTGCGCTACCCTGGCTGGGCCTGCGTCAGCCCTGCTAACCTCCTGTTGCGCCTGTGTTGCCCTTTCTGGGCCTGCGTCAGCCCTGCGTAGCCCCTGAAGCCTCTGCACTGCCCCTGCTGGTCTGTGGCTACTCTGCGTAGCTGCTGCTCCCTCTGCGCTACCCAGTCTACTGCTTCTCTGCCGTTGTTGCACTCTTGGCCTGGGATCAAACCATCCCTCTCGCCAATACTACCCCTTGTTGTCGCTGAAACACTTATGAAATTCTTAGCAAACCACGCCCTAGAATTCCAGCTTAATCTCAGTGTTCTGCCACTGTGTATATTCTCCAACTGACCCCAAGCCCTCTTCTTATACTTTTCTCGTTGAAACATCAACGGTTGTGATCTAATCTTGAATCAACGGCTAAGATTAAAAGATGCTTGATCCGTGTGACTTAAGTCATTTTCATTACATGTTTAATTTAATTAACTTTAATCTTTTAATTTTTCTAATTAGACTTAGGGTCCTTAATTAAAAATATTAATTAATTAAATATCTCTTAAACAGGATGGAATTTCTTAAATTGCTTTCTGGGTCTTGGAGATCTTATGTACTCTAGTCCTTCCACAAGGTTTGGGAGCTAGAGCACATCCGATGCTACCCCAACACCCCAAAATCTCAACAGACACATGGTAAGGTGTGGTAGCAATAAATTAAATAAAAGAAAAAATATAGGTCGACAAGTGTGTTAGATTGGGCCTAGAGACAATTGTTGCAAGTACTCAGGGGTCAAGCCATCGCTAAGAAATCATACGAGACCAAGGAACCATACAAGATAGAAGTCACCACATTAAGAAAAAAAAGTTGAGCTACGGACAGAAAGGGAATCATCACCACCTGAGTCGCAGAGCCGTTGAATTGTTGCAATAGTTTGTTGGGGCTGCAACACAGCGCAGAGCAACATGTAGGCAGATACCAATCATGAAGGAGACAAAGCTATCGAACCTTACATGTGGGAGTTTATTGTATGATGTATGAAAATACAACGACAATAAGTCGATAGGTTTGTGCACATATTGCAAGTGCACATGGCACCCATATTTGTCCTTGGTCGTACGATAAGCAACAGGGGATACAACCTGTTCTTTCCTCCAAATGGCCAACAATTTAGATTGTAGCATCCTACAACTGGTGTCATGGTTACCCATAACTCCAGCCATGATCTCTAAGATCTTGAGCCTCTTCTCAATCGTAAGACCCAAGGTGTCATGTAGTTCTTGAATATTTTATTCTATCAAATAGAAAGCTTCCCCCATAATGTCATCATTGTAAGGACACATATGTGAAGTTATTTTGATAATCTCACTGAGACAAGAAGCAACTACAAGTTTGACCCCTTCACAACGGTTCTCAGGAATCTTTACTAAATCAAGGCAAGCATTGTTGGTTTGAGTGCCCAATTTAGAACCCTCAAATCTAATTGGGTCACCCTAGAAAGGTGTGAATCCAATTTCTCCAGATTAAGGAGAGTTTTTGCGGTTATCTTTATTTTCTACAAACCTGACCCAAATGCAAAGAGCTAATTCCCTACCTCCAATTCTTTCTGCAAATCCCTTATTTGCTCCAGTTGTAGGATAGCATGTACATCCTTTGAAAAGGGTTTGCTTTTTGCTCTTTTGTCCAAAGAAACATTGTAGTCCAAAGAACCAAGTGCAAGTGATATCTCAAACTTTTGCTCGTTCCATCTCCTTTCAAAGTCTTTAAAGGTATTTATGAGATTTGCTAGCTTTTGTAGCATCATATGTGTTCTAGCCTTGAGATTTGGCAAAGAAGTTAGAATACATGCATTCTCCAAAACCCATAAATCGTTTCTGGAAATTCCACCTAGAGACGACTTAATTAAAATAACTAATCAGTTTTTAATATTTCCTAAGTCTAAACTTAGTAAATATTATTAATTAAAAGGTATTAATTAAGTCAGGTGCGAATCTTCTAGAAAAAGGCATGGATCAAGTTCTAGTTAATCTTAGCCATCGATTAAGTTTTAATCGTGGTCGTTGATGTCTCAACGAGAGATTATAAGAAGAAACTCGATGGGGCTTGGAGAACACACTTGAGAAATTCAATTTCATTGGCAAATCCGCGCTGAGTTGCCGGAGAGAAAGCTAGTGAGCTCGAAGTTGTGAGAGAGGGGAAGGGATAGTAAGGTCGGAGGAAGATTTTCCAAATCCGGTGTGTGCATTGCAAAGAGACAGTGAGTGCCCCAGAGAGGTAGCGTAGAGCTATGCAGAGGCAGCGCAGTGTTTCAGAGGAGAATCCATATTTTGCTGGGGAGAAGAGCTGATTCAGTGCTAGAAGTCGGAGAGAGAGTCCGGAGGCCAGGAGGATCCATCTTCCAGACCAGTGTTGCAGGAAACGTCCCCCCTGGCTCCAACGCCCGATCCGCGTCCCGTACGGAATCGTATGGGATCTATTGTACGAAACGCAGATTCGAAAATCGAAAACACAGATCGGGTGTAAAAAGGCAGTTCCTACCATTTCCGAACCGCCCTGCCCGATCCGCATTTTCGTATGTCGGATCCGCATTTTGTACAATGGATTGGCGTACAGAAACACCGCACTTTGGGGGCGGATCCATATGGATCACGATCGCTTTCGTACATTGGCGGACGGATCCGACTTGCGCCCCACCAAAAAGCGATTTTAAATTCTTCTTTTTTGGCTTAAGTTGGGTTGGAGGGTGGGTTAGTGTTGAGTTAGGGATGGGATGAAAAAGTTAAAAGCTCACCTTCACTTCTGATTTTCTCACAGCTTGGATAAGAGAGGAGAAAGAGAGGAGAAGAGAGAGTTGAGGAGAGCTTGGAGGAGTGAAGGAGGAGGAGTTTGGAGGAGCAAAGAATGGCTTCCATACACAAGAGCTAAAGAGCTAAGTGCAAACCCCAAACTCCCTCATTTTTTTGTCATTGTTTTTTGTCTTTTCTCTCCTCCCTCTCCTACACTTTCCCATTCTTTCTTCTTGCTCATTTATTTGCAGGTTGTCCACCACCTATATTCATATTCAAAGATGATGTTTTTTTGGCTTCTATGTATCATTCCACTCTTGGTTTTCATGATGGCAAGGGGGAGTAGAAATAGAAGAGAAGAACAAGAAGAAGAAAAAAATAGTGGTCCGCATATGAGTGACCCAATGTATGATGAGGAGGAAGCGTTTGAAGAGGAAGGGGATGATTTTGATGAGAACATTGAAACTAGAGGGGAAAGCTACAGTGACACCCTTGTGGAACTATGTGACCAAACTTGAAGGGGGAAAAGGTAGTGGAAGCTACAAGTTTTTGTGCCCTCATGGTTTTCATGGAGGAAAACCATATAGTGGTTCATATACCCGTGTGAGGAGGCATCTTTCTGGGGTGATGGACAGTGATGAAAAAAGGGGTGTCGTGGGGATAGAAATTTGCCTAAATATTCGAGCTGAACAAAGAAGAAGATATATCGTGGAACCTCTAGGTTTGGAAGCTCATCTCCTCATGGTACTTCTGCAAGCTCTGGAGGGAAAAAATCAATAGGGGATTTCCTTAATGTTGATGGGAGGGATGATGTGGATGGAAAGACAGTCCAATTTCTTTGTGCTTGCGGAGTGTGCTTCGCTCTCCCTTTTGTCATGAAATAGTAAAGGCCATCAATGACGCCCCAAAAGGATACAAGTCCCCCAACTATGAGAAAGCTAGAACAGTGTTATTAGAAAGAGAAAAAGGAAAGGTTCAAATAGCTTTGAGATGTTTTACAAATGAGTGGGTGGATTGTGGTGTATCCATTGTATCAGATGGGTGGACAAATATCAGAAACCAACATTTGATATGTTCTTGGTGTTTCTGCTAGTGGTGCAGTATTTATTACATGTCACGACTCCTCCTTCGTCAATGCAACTTCCCAAAACATTGCAGATCTCCTATTGCAGTCAATCAAAGATGTTGGTCCTAGTAAAGTGGTTCAAGTGATCACAGATAATGCAACAAATTTTAAGGGAGTAGGAAAAATTATTGAGCGTACTCATCCACGCATATTTTGGTTTGGGTGCTTGGTGCACACATTGAAACTTTTGATGCATGATATTGTGAAGCATAAAGAATGTGGGTGGATTAATTAGCTTTACAAGAAAGGGAAGCAACTCATTAAATTTATCACAGGGCATACAAGAGTAAACTACTTCTATGGAACTTACTCCAAGTTTCAGTTGCTTAAACTTGCAAAAACAAGATTTGCAAGTTATTACCTCACCTTTAGGCGACTAGTGAAGGTGAGACAAGCTTTAACTAATATGGTCACTGCTGAATCATGGGAGGAAATTAACACGGATAGAGATGGTGCTAATGTAGCCAAGGACACTATTCTTGGCATGTACTTTTGGTCACAGGTTAAATATGTTTTGCAATTCACCAAACCAATTTATTACATGACTAAGTTTGCAGATTCAGATTGACCAATAATTGGGGAGGAGTATGAGCAAATGGATAACATGTTGGGGCAGATTAAAGACATTGTTGAGCCTAGAGATATCACCTTGTACAATTATATTCGTGCAGAGGTGGAAAAATGATGGGATATGCTAAATGTTCCATTGCATGCATTAGCATATGTTTTGACACCTAAATACTATCATCCGTCGTGGTTTTCAACACCAACACTTGGGGGGGGGGGGGAGCAGGAGAAAACCACACCTAGTTCCAAAGGTTCTAGAAAAATATATGATTGCATTGACTAGATTAGTCCCTGATGAGGAGGAGGTTGCCTTGGTACGAAAACAGTTGAGCAACTATACGCTTTACACTGGTCCATTTGGGAGCATGCATGCAATTAGAGATCGAGAGACTTTTTCTTCTATTGAGTGGTGGAACATGCATGGAGGTGTTACTCCAATTCTACAAACTTTGGCATTGCGGGTGATATCATAGGTGGTAAACATTTTTTCTTCAGAGAGGTGTTGGAGCTCTTATTCTTTCATCCACAGTGTTAAAAGGAATAGGTTAAGTTTAGACCAGGAAGAGAGTTTGGTTTATGTTCATTACAACTTGCAATTATTGTCCCGTTACCGTGTTCATGCAAAGAGTAATAAAGACCTTAAGGTTTGGGACAGGTATCTAGAGGAGCCCAATTTGGAGGATGGAGTGTTGCGATTAGAGCAATTAAAGGATGCTCATATCCATGATGATGATGATCGAGTTGAGATGCCACCCCCATCTGGTCCATTGGTTCCCAGGTTCCATGGTTCAACACCAACAGCAGGGGCTTCGTCTTCATCGATTGCAGTGCCACAACTTCCACAACCACCATCTTCTTCATTGCCACCACGTGGAGGCCCACTGCCACATACTCTTCGTGGTGGAAGGAGAGATTAGTAGATATATTCACAATTTACTGCTTTTGTCATAGATTAGATTTGTAGGCTTGTTGTGAATTTGAACTTTTTTGTCTTGGTGGTGGCCAAGTGGCATATTTTGTAAACATTATTATTTAAATTTTGGACATGAATAATGTTGATAGTTGCTCACTTGCTAGATATTATGCTTTATCATTATGTTTTATGTTTTATAATATGCAGCATGCTCAAATGTTTTATGTTTTATAGTATGCTTAAATGTTTTATGTTTTATAATATGCTTAAAAATTTGATGTATGATTACAATTGCTAGAATCTAGAATCTAGATGGTTGATGCTCGAATAATTAATTATTGATGTACAATGGAATCATGGATGTCATATCTATCTTGATTTATGTAAAAATATGCATGCTTTCATGTATTCTACAACTAATTTGGTATTTGGGATGTTTGTTTTCAATATAAATGCAATATATATATATATATATATATAGTAGACGCTTCCGAGATGCTTTGCTTCCTAAATTTTTGTAAAATGACACTTCCGCGTCCCTGCTTCCAGAAAACGTCCCCGCTTCGTGCAACTTTGTTCCAGACAACAACTGATCAGATAGCGAGAGGGAATGTTGTTCCAAGTTGTGGGAACGGAGTACTGCGTAGAGGCAGCGCAGAGCAGCTCATCTTGAGCCAAGGTCAGTGTTGGATTGCCAGTGGGAGTGAGATGACTTACTTTCAGTAATTTCTCTATATGGTTTGCTAGATTCAAGCAACCATAGTTTTGTACTCATATTTACTACTGAATAATAATCAAACCCTCAACTTCTGCACCGGTTTTCCCGAGTTGGGTTTTTCCCGGGACTTAGTCCAAAAATAACAGTGTTATTTGTGTGTGTGCATCTATTATTCCAATGTTATTTTTCCTCTGTAATATTTTATTTGTGAAGGTTGTAGTGTATTGGTTTCGATATTTACTGTAGAACACAGTAAATAATTTGTTCAATTCATTTAACAAATAGAAGAAACTTAATCAGTTGTTGCGGTACAATTCAGGGTTTCCGAATTTTCACATGGTATCAGAGCGCAGATGAAGCAGGAAGAGCTCAGTTGTAGACAGGAAGAGGGAGATTCGAAGCAGCTACTCGAAACCCCATAGGCTACACAGTCCATTGGCCAGGAGGGCAAATTTTTGAGGAAAAAATTATTTCTCTGAGAGAGTCGACAAAGAATAAATTTTCCAGATCGAAGATTGTAAGAGGCAGAGGGAGCAACAACATTTTCCTTACAGAGTAGATCTTCAGCTGGGTCGTAGTTATTTTGCAGCAGTTTTTTGGTGCAAAATAACATTAGGAGGAAGGAAGAGCACACACTGAGGGAATTCTTTCCTTAGGGAATTTCTAGCCCTGAAATTCGATTTCTCACTGCAGAGCAGCAGTAGTTGTGAGAATATTTGCCTGCTCCAAGAGGGAGTGCATAGAACCTAGCAGCAGTTGCGCAGAGGAGAAGAGGAAGAATTTGACATTTTTGCAAAGATGGCATCAGTGGGGCTGAGAGATCACGATCGGTTGGATGGTTCGTCCAACTATGTGATCTGGAAGGCCAATATTTCTCGTCTTCTAGATGAATATGATCGCAAGATCTATATTGATAACATGGTGGTTGTACCCACAGATCCAAATCAACTGAAAACCTGTAAGAAGGAGATGGCAAAAGCAAAAAGGTTGATTCTCGATGGGGTTCGAGATCATATGTTATCACACATAGTTGGAAAAGACATTGCCAAGCAAATGTGGGACGCTCTTACTACACTATACCAGATATATTCTGAGCAGCGGAATATGTATCTTGAGGAGAAGATGAGATGTACTAGGATGCAGAAAGGGGAGCGCATAGACCCCTTCCTTACTAGACTTCAGATGTCCGAGATCAACTGTCAGCACCCCAACGTACAGAATTGGTGCAGTTAACTCTGAACAAGGTTTCCAAGGACTGACAAGTCTTCGACCATAGTATCTTGGGCAGAGACAAGTTGCCAGATTGGGACCAGATGTGGGTTGATTTGGAGCAGGAGGAGATGAGGCAAGACTTGGTGAAGAGCATCATTAGTGGCAGCAACAACAGTGGGACGAAGGAAGTGAAGGAAGAGGAGAATACAACCCTCGCATCAAAGGGGCAGCAAGAGTAGCGCAGGAGGAAGAAGTGTGGAAATTTCTAACTGGAAATTCTACTGCAGTAACTGATTTATTTCTCCTACTTATTTTCCACAATAAGTTATTTACAAAACCCTTCAGTAAACAAAAAAAAAAACTCTACTACAGTTATCACATAATTGCATAGAGAAAAGAACAGTGAAATGCAAGCATAAGAATCAATCACAGCAACACAGTTGTTTTTGGATGACAGTCCCCAGAAAAACCCAATGTGGGAAAACTGGTGCAACAGATGAGGGCTTATTTATTATTCTTCAGCAACAATCTCTTTACAAGGATTGATTTGTAGAATCATGGAGAAAATTTTGTGAAAACAACTGAGATAATTTTGCTCGAGTCATTGGAGAAATTCTCACACCCAAGAGACCCTCCAGCCTCCACTACGTCACCTCGCGTCCTCTTTTGCATAAGGAAAGTGTAAGGACTGCATCCTCTGCTACGCTGCTTCTATGTGCTATCCCTTTGTGTTGTCCCTCTGCTGCTCTGCGTCCCTCCTCCTCTGTCTCTGACTGCTGCTGATACCCTCCTCTTCCTTCACCCTGCAACTCTCCCTCTGAAATCGAACTCTTGCTTCTGGAGTATCGACTTCCCTCAGGTTACTGAGTATTTGCTTGGTATGTCTCCAACTGACCCTCAAGTTGTTAAAATTGGACAACTAGGTCCAAAATCCATGTTGTGATGCTCAGATGAAGATACCAATACTTTTATTGGGTTCCTCTTTTGGAGAGGTGCAAGATTGATCTAAAGATCATCTTGATCCGATGAGCAGAACATTAATTTTGAATTTATTTTTAATACTTTCAAAATATGTGCAGGTCGGCCTTAAGGTTTTACACCCCCAGCAAATGTGTCACACACCCTCAGTCATTGATATAAATAGAGTCAATGTTGGAGGACATTTCACTCATCCCATCTCACACATCATCTCTCCTCTTTTGATTGGTTCGAGCTCCTTGGAAGCAGTTTTCGGTTCACACGTGGGAAAGAAGGACAAAGAGAATTTTGCTGTTGTTGCTGCTGCTGGTGCTGCCGTTGTTGCTGCTGCTTGCTGCTGTTTTGCGTTGACTTTTCTGGGCAGCATTGACTTTTCTGGGGTTGACTTTGAGTTAACCGTGTGGCTGTTTTGAGGGTTGTTGTGACACATGCTGGGTTGGCTGACCAATGAGACTTTGCTAGTTGAAGCATCCTGTTGACCGCCGTAATGCACCAACGCATTTATCTGTTTCTGGTTTGTCTTTTGTTGATCAATTGGTATGTTCTATCAACACTTTACTTGATTGTTTGCTGTAGTGAAAGTAAAGTTGCATCAAGCATAGAACATCTACATAAATTTACATGGTATCAGAGCTGAGGTGAAGACAAAGTCCTAATTTGTAGCAATCACCGAAGAAGAGGATGGGTTCCTCAAACTACAATGGCTTCAAGGCTGATGACAAATTGACTGGGAAGGATGACTTCTATGCTTGGAAGATGATATTGGATCTTATGTTGGAAGACCAAGATGTCATGAACTATGTGCAGGGTAAAATCCAAGAGTCTCCATCCACTGCAACTGCTGCTGCCAAAACTATACAAGAAGGGGGAGATCAAAGCAAAGCTAATGATCAAGGACTAAATTCACAAGAGTCTGGTTGCCTACATCTCTGAGCTGGGCTCATCCAAAGAGATGTATGATAAGTTGGTCAACATGTTCAAGGCCAACAATGCGAATCAAGTCCTATTCTACAAGAATCAATTGAAGAATCTAAGGAAAGGCAGGGATGAGTCTGTTCAATCATATTTTCTGAAGCTGACCGAGATCAGGAACAATCTGTTGGAGACAATAGCTGATCGAGAGATGGTACTCACCGCACTTGGAGGGCTCCCATCCGAATGGCATGTGTTCAACACTACCATTCTAAATAATAATGTGATACCTGACTTTGATGAAGTACTGTCGAGATGCGTTCAAGAAGAATCAAGAATGAAGGAGTATGAAAATGAAGGAAATGTTGCCTACGCTGCTCATTCTAGAAAGAAGAACTTTGGTGGTCCAAAGAACAAAGGAAAACCAGGGGCCCAAGGAAAGAAGGGCAAGTGTTTCACTTGTCATAGGCCTGGTCACTATGCTAGAGAATGTCCTTTCAAGAAGGATTCTCCCGATGGTGATGACAAAAACAACAACCAAAGGTATGAGGAATCAAATGTTGTGGATAAAAGAAATGAATACATTCTTGTATCTGCCCTCTCCGTTGCATCGACACAATGGATGTCTGGTTGATAGATAATGGTGCCTCAAGGCACATCACTGGGTTCAAAGAAGCACTCTCTGATACGATTGAGAAGGACACTAATCTGAAAAATTGTCCTTGGAGATAATGCCACATATCCCATGAAAGGGACAGAGACTGTGACCCTCCACTTGTCTCAAGGTCAAGTCCTCCGCTTGCAGGATGTACTCTATGTACCAAATTTGAAGAAGAACCTTGTGTCTATATCGGCCATGGAAGACAAAGGTTTCAATGTGGCATTCATGGATGGAAAGGTGCGCATGTGGAAGAAGAGCTTCAAGGAAGCTATCACGTTTGGGTCGAGAATTGATACACTCTACTAGGTTGGAGGAAGTCCATTGGGAGCAATGACATGAGATGCTATCCGACAAACCGATAATGGCACTGAAAATGAGACGAACAAGTTCAAAAATTGTTGTAAAGAAGCTGCCATTAAGAGGGAGACCACAACTATATATATACTCATGAGAAAAATAGTGTTGCTGAACGAAAGAACAAGACCATTGTGGAAGTTGTCTATGCCATGCTATGTGACCAAGGTCTACTAAAGTTTCTGTGGGGAGAAGCTGCAAACACTGTTGTGTACATACCAAAACCGATGCCTGCATTCCGCTCTAGACTCCAAAAGTCCCGAAGAGGTTTTCTCTGGTAAGAAACCTGACATCTCACATTTTAGACTTTTTGGATGTCCTGTTTATTTTCATGTGCCGAAAGAAAAGAGGAGCAAGCTGGATGCTTCTGGGAAGAAAGGAATGGTTGTGGGCTACAGTGAAACTTTGAAGGCCTATAGAGTCTATGTACCTCGTCAAAGGGGAGGGGAGATATGCCACGATGTCACTTTTGACGAAGATGCTTCCCTGAAGAAAGTAATCAATCTTCCGAGATCCCAAGAAGATCATGAAGCAAGGCCTGGAAATCAAGAAGAGCGGAAGGATGAGGCGATGCCTAATGTTGAAGGACCGATGGACCCAATTGATCCACCTCCTTCACTGGGAAAGAGACCATCATGGCTCAGGGAAACTCTCAAGGATGTTGAGGGACATACGGCCCCAAAGGGGGACATTCCGTGAAAGCAAGAAGTCGAGTAGATACCAAGGGTATCTAGCAGCCATGAGTACTATTGTACAATCTGAGCCTGGATCTTTTGAGGAAGTCGTAAAGCATCGAGTCTGGAAGGATGTTATGCACGAAGAGTATGAGTCCATAATGAAGAATGATGTCTGGGATGTAGTTCCAAGACTGAAGGATAAAGCAGTTGTCACCTCGAAATGGCTCTACAAGATCAAGCATGGATCTGATGGAAGTAATAAAAATTTCAAGGCAAGATTCGTTGCCCATGGCTTCTCTCAAAAGGAAGGCATCGACTATGATGACATATTCGCACCTGTGGCACGATATACCACCATTCGATCTATCATAGCCCTTGCTGTTACGCAAGGATGGAGTCTTCATCAGATGGATGTGAAGACCTCTTTTCTACATGGTGCAATAAAGGAAGAGGTGTATCTAGAGCAACCTCTGGGGTTCAAAGTCCAGGATCGGGACACCCATGTCTGCAAGTTGAAGAAAGCCCTCTATGGGCTGAAGCAAGCACCCAGAGCTTGGTACGAGAGGATAGATAGCTACCTAATGAAGCTAGGCTTCACTCGTACTAATGCTGATCTGAACCTTTACTTCAAGGTCGACAAGGAGAAGCCTCTCATTCTGGTGTTGTATGTGATGACCTCTTCATGACAGATGCTGACCCTCTCATTCATCAGTGCAAGAGGGAGCTCGTTGTTGAGTTCGAGATGAAGGACCTAGGAATAATGCACTATTTCCTAGGCCTGGAGGTATGGCAGAGACCTGGCGAAATTTTCATTTCTCAAGGAAAATACATTGTGAAGCTTCTGGAAACATATGGTATGGTGGACTGCAAGTCTGTGTCGACACCAATGGAGCTCAACTTTAAGAAGTTGAGTGGCAGCGCTGCTGGGCCTGTGTTAGCATATCCTACTGAGTATCGTCAACTCATAGGGGCCCTGATGTTCTTAGTGAACACCCATCCAGACGTATTTTGTGCAGTGAACACTTTGAGTCAACACATGGTTGATCATAACATTCACTGAGTTGGTGCCAAGAAACTTGAGATATCTCTGGGGCACGTTAGACCATGGGCTGAGATACATTGTCGGGAGTATGACACTCCATGGATATATTGATGTCGATTGGGCTGGTAGTGTGGTGGATCGCAAGAGCACATCTGGATGTTGCTTCAGACGTAGATCTGCTTCGGGCAGGGAACTGAAGTCGATAGCCTTGAGCATCGCTAAGGCCGAATACATTATAACATCTATGGCCTATTGTGAAGTCATTTGGTTGCGAAAGCTCTTCAGTGAGTTGTTCGAGCATGTGCTAGATGCCACCATTATCCTTGGTGATAACCTGAGGAGGATTCATTTGTCATAGAATCCTATGTTCCACGAACGATCCAAGCATGTTGATGGCTGGTACCATTTTATCTGGGATATGGTACAGCGAGGCGCCGTAAGGCTCGATCATATAAGAACTGATGAGCAGGTCACGGATATTTTCACAATGCCCTTGGGGAAGGTCATGTTCCTAACCTTCCGTGAGAATCTTGGAATCGTGGAACAACCCTATTCTGAGGGTCCCATTGGACGATGAGCTCTTGGAGCTCTGAGGGGCTCTGGGATAGCTTCTCGAAGCTATAAGCACACACAAGGCTAGGCTTGTCGAACCTTGAGGTGCTTCTGCCCCACCGTTATGATGATTGAGTTGGTTCGCCTCTCATGATCTGTGCCCAGTATGCATCCTACCCATTGAGTTTCGGACTCATGGGAAGTACCTCTCATTTGGCCAATGAGGTGGGAAAAGCTAGAGACTAGTAGCAAAGACTAATGGACGCATCAGAGATTGTCGTACTCTCTATCTAGGATGACACGTGTCCAACCACTTGATCTGGGATCAAGTCTAGTGAGGTTTCGGACCTCCTACTGACTTCGGGTCAGATAAACCAACTTCGGGTTGGTATGTGACTCTTTGAGTCCATGTGAGGTTTCAGACCTCCAAACTGACTTCGGGTTAGTGAAACTAACTTCGGGTTAGTATATATGAGACTCTTTGTGAGTCCTACAGAGGTTTCGGACCTCTGGGCTGAATCTGTCAGCTGGGAATGAAGTCTTTGTGACTAACCCACTTCTGTTCTGAAATAAAGAGGCTAGCAAAGCAAGTTACGGCGGGATGACGCACGATGTTTGATTGCACAGGTGGATGGAGTTCTCCCTAGTTGAGAGGGAGTGTTAAAATTGGACAACTAGGTCCAAACTCCATGTTGTGATGCTCAAATGAAGACACCAATATTTTTATTGGGTTCCTCTTTCGAAGAGGTGCAAGATTGATCTAAAGATCATCTTGATCCGATGAGCAAAACATTTATTTTGAATTTATTTTTAATACTTTCAAAATATGTGCAGGTCGGCCTTAAGTTTTTACACCCCCAGCAAATGTGTCACACACCCTCAGTGATTGATATAAATAGAGTCAACGTTGGAGGACATTTCACTCATCCCATCTCACACATCATCTCTCCTCTTTTGATTGGTTTGAGCTCCTTGGAGGCAGTTTTGGTTCACACGTGGGAAAGAAGGATGAAGAGAATTTTGCTGCTGTTGCTGCTGGTGCTGGTACTGTTGCTGCTGCTTACTGTTGTTTTGTGTTGACTTTTCTAGGCAGCATTGACTTTTCTGGGGTTGACTTTGAGTTGACCGTGTGGCTGTTTTGAGGGTGGTTGTGACACATGTTGGGTTGGCTGACCAAGGAGACTTCGTTGGTTGAAGCATCCTGTTGACCGCCGTAACGCATCAACACATTTATCTGTTTCTGGTTTGTCTTCTGTTGATCTACTGGTATGTTCTATTAGCACTTTACTTGATTGTTTGCTGTAGCGAAAGTAAAGTTGCATCAAGCATAGAACATCTACATAAATTTACACAAGTCTTCATTTATACTTTTCCTGTTGATATATCAACAGTCGTGATCAAATCTCTAATCAATGGCTAAGATTAAAACAGACTTGATCCTCATCTCTTAGAAGCTTCTTACCCATATTTATATTAATTCCCTTTAATTATTTTAATTT
Source organism: Pinus albicaulis (assembly GCA_034641835.2). Lineage (NCBI taxonomy): Eukaryota > Viridiplantae > Streptophyta > Pinopsida > Pinales > Pinaceae > Pinus > Pinus albicaulis. The sequence continues at coordinate 685,377,053 of CM076579.1, forward strand.
CCTAAGTTTTAACTTAGGAATCATTAAAAATAATTAATTATTTTCATATAGTGCACTCTGCGTGGAATTTATCCAAACGATTTCTGGGTCTTGGAGATCTCATGTATTCTAGCCCCTCCACAAAATTTTGGAGCTAGAGCACATCCGATGCTACCAAAAAATCAACACTTCCTCTTAGCGAGGAATGTGCTCTAGCAATACTTCCCACAAGAAGCGTCACCCTGATCCACGACATCGGTTCTTTGCGCTGTTGATGCTTGGTTTGCTGCCCTTCATCTATTACGTTTTTCCTGCCATTGTATTGTTACCCATGACACCACTACTGTCACCACTGCATCTATACTACAGCTCCCTCTTAAGTATTGCACTATCCGTCTCTGCTATTGAAATGGATTCTTAATCACCCCCAACTTCTCCCTGAAATAAACAAACTTTTTTCTTCCTAGAGCCTTAGTGAGAATGTCTGCCACCTGTTTTCCTGTCGGAGTGTACTGTAACTGTACTGCACCCTGCTGGATACAGTCTCTGATAAAATTACACATGATGTCAATGTGCTTCGATCGATCATGAAAAACCGGATTCTCAGAGAGCTTGATGCAACTCTGATTATGACATAAAATGCTGGTCACTTCCATCCTTCTCCTGAATAGATTTACAAGAAAATTTTTAAGCCATATGGCTTCACACGATGTTGTGTTGGCTGCCATATATTATGTTTCAGCTGAGCTCAGTGCTATGAACTTTTGTTTTCTACTGTACAAGGAGGCCATTCCTGATCCAATGTTAAAACAATACCCAGTGGTACTTTTCCGATCTACCGAACTTCCAACCCAATCTGCGTTAGTGAACCCATTCAGTCGATGTCATTGCCTCGGGCATACTTTAATCCATGCTTTACTGTTCCTCATATATATATGAGAATATGCTTAGCTGCTGCCTAGTGCACCCTCTTGGGTTCCACCATGAACTGACTGAGGGTGTTACTGCGTAACAGATATATAGCCTAGTGTTGACCAGATACATCAAGGACCCTATGTGCTGTCTGTACAAGGTGGGATCTACTTCTTTATCTCTAGACGCATTAATCTTTTTCTAGTTGGTAATCATTGGGGTAGCCATGGGTCTACAGTCCTGCATCCTGAACCTCTTTAGGATTTCTGTAGCATATTTCCCTTGTCCAAGGAAGATTTCACCCTTTTGCTGCCAAAATTCCAACCCCATAAAATAATGCATTAGTCCCAAATCCTTCATGTCGAATTCTTTAGCTAGGTTTTCCTTCAATCTTTGATGAGCCTAGATGAACCTGTCAGGAATAGGTCATATACATATAATACTAGAATTAGAGGCTCATTCTCTACTGTCAGATAGTAGAGGTTAGGATCTGCGTCACTCTTGACGAATCCCATTTTCTGCAAGTAACCATCGATTCGACCATACCATGCTCTAGGTGCTTTTTTAAGCCCATACAAGGCTTTCTTTAGCTTGCATACATGAATTTTCTTCTCATGTGTCTCAAAACCCTATGGTTCAATGCATACTTCTTCTTCTATCATCCCACTCAAGAAAGCAGTCTTGACGTCCATCTGGTGAATCTCCCACCCCATCTGCGCTGTAAGGGATATCACAGATCTTATAGAAGTATACCTGGATACTTGGGCGAAGGTTTCTTCATAGTCTATCCCTTCCTTTTGAGCATACCCCTTAGCCACAAACCTCATTTTGTACTTTTACACGCTTCCATCTGCATCATACTTGATCTTGTAGATCCATCTCGAGCCTACAACTAATGTGTCTTGAGGTCTAGGTACCACTTCCTAGACATCATTGGTCATTATGGAACTGTATTCCTCCACCATAGCATCTACCCATACCTGATGCTGAACTTCCTCCTTAAAACTAGAGGGTTCTCCAACCTGAGCCACCAAAGCTTGGTATGTGTCTGGTTGTCTACGCCCCCTTTTCTCGGTACTAGGAGCTCCAATGAACTCCTCTGTGTCCCTTAGTATCTGTTGTAATTCCTAGCTCGTTCTTCCACTAGTAGTGGGTGGATCTTCTTGCTCCTGCTGCTGCGAATCTTCCTGCGGTGATATTTCTAGATTCTTATGCCTTGGAGAAGCGCTGGTGCTGGTTTCAGCTGGTCAAAGTGGCTGGACCAATGGATCGTCCTCTGATTTCTTTTTGGAAGGCATTTCTTGAGATTTCCTAAAAGCTTTGTCCTCCATGAACTTTACATCCCGTCGTACTATGACTTTCCTATTGCCAGGAATGTAGACTCTATATGCCTTAGCATTATCGTTATATCCTACCAGATATCCTTTTTCCGCGGTCTGATCCAACTTCTTTCTCTTTTCTTCGGGTATATGGCACTACGCCAGAATCCCAAATATCCTAATATGACTCACTTCTGGCTTTCTGCCAGTGAAGACACTCTCCGGTGTAATCTTACCCAATGCCTTGTGAGGAATCCTGTTCTGAACATACACAGCTATGCTGCATGCTTCTGCCCATAGAAATTTGGGCATATCCTGATCATACAACATTGCCCTCACTGCTTGAACAACAGTTCTGTTTTTCCTCTCTGCAACCCCATTTTGCTCCAGATTATATGGAGCGTTCCATTCTCTTTTGATGCCTTCACTTGCGCAGAACTCAGTGAAGTCTTTATCAATATATTCTCCACCATTGTCTGAATGCAATACTTTTATACTCTTCCTTGTCAGATTCTCAACCAGAGCCTTAAATTCTTTGAATCGATCAAAGACCTCATTCCTTGGTCTTTAGAAAGTAGATCTAAGTCTTCCTAGAATGGTCATCAATGAAGGTGACGAAGTATTCGGCACCACTAAGAGCTCTTGTGGACATTGGTCCGCAGATATATGAGCGTATTAATCCCAAAAGACTGTTTGCCCTATTGTTACTTCTGGAATAATCCGCTTTGGCGTACTTGCCTAGTACGCACCCTCTGTAGACATCATCTCGCTTGGTTCTTAACTCTGGAACTCCTGTGACGGTTTCTCTGAGTATTCTTAGAGTCCCACGATGTAAGTGCCCCATCCTTCTGTGCCATAGTTCATTCAAATCTTTTTCATCATTGCTGCCTATCAGTGCCATTGAAGATTCTAGATGTAACTTATACAGTTTGTTGCTTCTAACGCCAATTTGGGCCTTCTTCTTCCAACTCGGGTGTTTGACATATACTTTCTTTCCAATGAAGTATACATCATAGCTCTTGTTTTGTAACTGAGATACAGAGAGCAAGTTCATCCCCAATCCAGGCACATGCAACACATTGGTAGCCCGAAGTCAATATCCTGCTTCTGTTTGAAAAACTATAGTACCTCTTCCAATAGTGGTACATTTAGCCTTATTTCCCATGGTGATTTGGAAGTTCATCTGTTCATCTTGGTAGCTCGAGAAACATTCTCGTATTCCTGTCATGTGCGCAGAAGCCCCACTATCAATATAACAAACCTCAGAGGAAGCAGAGCTTGGAAAGCAAGCGACTTCTTCTTCCAATCTGGAAGTCAACACATAAATGTTGTGATCGATCGTATCTTTTGTGCTTTCCTCTTTCCCAGGAGTACTGCGTGAGCCCCTTCGATTTGTTGCTCCAGCAGCATCAAGACCACTATTCATTGCAAAATCTCCAACCCCATTGCTCGATCTCTGCTCTGATACCACGTGGAAATTTCTAACTAGAAATTCTACTACAGTAACTGGTTTATTTCTCCAACTTATTTTCCACAATAAGTTATTTACAAAGCCCTTCAGTGAACAACAAAATAAATTCTACTGCAGTTATCGCATAATTACATAGAGAAAAGAACAGTGAAATGCAAGAACAAGAATCAATCACATCAACATAGTTGTTTTTGGACAATAGTCCCTAGAAAAACCCAATGCGGGAAAACCGGTGCAGCAAATGAGGGTTTATTTATTATTCTTTAGCAATAATCTCTTTACAAGGAATGATTTGCAGAATCATGGAGAAACTTTTGTGAAAACAACTGAGATAGTTTTCTTCCAATCACTGAAGAAATTCTAACACCCAAGAGAACCTCCAGCCTCCACTGCATCACCTCTGCGTCCTCTTTTGCGTAAGGATAGCATGAGGATTGCGTCCTCTGCTACGCCACCTCTCTACGTTGTCCCTCTACACTGTCCCTCAGTTGCTTTGCGTCCCTCCTCCTTTGTCTCTGACTACTGCTGATACCCTCCTCTTCCTTCACCTTGCAACTTTCCCTCTGAAATCGAACTCTTGCTTCTGGAGTATCGACTTCCCTCGGGTTACTGAGTATTTTCCCAGTGTGTCTCCAACTGACCCTCAAGTATTCATTTATACTTCTCCTGTTGAGATATCAATGGTCGTGATCAAATCTCTAATCAACAGCTAAGATTAAAACAAAATTGATCTTCGTCTCTTAGAAGCTTCTCACCCATATTTATATTAATTCCCTTTAATTATTTTAATTTCCTAATTTTTAACTTAGGAATCATTAAAAATAATTAATTATTTTCATATAATGCACTCTAGGTGGAATTTCTCTAAACGATTTTTGGGTCTTGGAGATCTCATGTATTCTAGCCCCTCCACAAAATTTTGGAGCTAGAGCACATCCGATGCTACCCAAAAATCAACAAGAAGGACCTTTCCAAGGTCAAATGCTTCAGATGCGATGAACTTGGTCACTACAACACGTAATGTCCTCTTAGAAAGAAGGACAAAGAGGAGAAGCAGGATCAACAGCTACATCCGCGGAGATCGACAGGCTGTCCTCCAGATTGAAGGAAGAGTTTTCCATGATCATTGACATACCTCCAGGAGTGAGGTGGGGTGATTTGGTTTTGTAGCCCAAGAGAGTTATAGATGGGCAAGATCCTTGAGAAGTCCACCTCTTGGATCAATACCTTGCTACGGGAGCCCACAACAGTAGTAGCAGGATGGACCACTGACAGTTGGTGCAGTCAGGTGCCACAGTGACACATCCGGTAGCTAGTAGCAGAGTTGGCAGCAGTGCAGTTGGCATAGTGCAAAGTCAAAAATAGCACAGAGGTTTCAGTGACAGTGCAGAGACTAGTAGCAGTCAGAACTCAGGTGATAGAGGCATTGCGCTGACCATAGTTGGTTCAATATGATGGATATTTCTCAATTGCAGCAACAACAGATGAGATACAGTTGCAAATGTTGTTGTAGCAGCAACAACAAAGTTGCAATGCAAATGCAGTAGTTGGCAGCAGTTCCACAGGGTCAACAATAGCGTAGATGCAATGCATATCAGAGTTGCGCAGTAGTTGATGGGAAGCAATAGCCAGACATCAGCATCGCAGCAGGAGATGGTGCAGAGACAGTGTATTGCAGTTGCAGTACTAGAACACTTTCCTCGCTAAGAGGGAGTGTTAGCTTTTGTATCATCAGATGTGTTCTAGCCTCGAGATTTGGCAGAGAGGTTAGAATACATGCATTCTCCAAAACCCAGAAATCGTTTCTTGAAATTACCCCTAGAGATGACTTAATTAAAATAATTAATCAATTTTTAATATTTCCCAAGTCTAAATTTAGGAAATATGTTTAATCAAAAGGTATTAATTAAGTCAGGTGAGAATCTTCTACAAAAAGGCATGGATTGAGTTCTAGTTAATATTAGCCATCGATTAAGTTTTAATTGTGGTTGTTGATGTCTCAACGAGAGATTATAAGAAGAAACTCAATGGGGCTTGGAGAACACACTTGAGCAGTTCGATTTCCTGAGTAGCAGCATTGAGTTGTCGGAGAGAGAGTTAGTGAGATCGAAGCAGTGAGAGAGGAGTAGGGATAGTAAGGTTGGAGGAAGATTTTTCAGATTCGGTGAGTGCATTGCAAAGGGGCAATGAGTGCCACAGAGAGGCAGTGTAGTGCTTCAGAGGAGAATCCATATTTTGCTGGGGAAAAGAGCTGATTCAGTGCCAGAAGCCGGAGAGAGAGTCTGGAGGCCAGGAGGATTCATATTCTAGACAACAACTGATCATATAGCAAGCAGGAAAGTTGTTCCAAGTTGTGGGGACGCAATACCGCATAGGTAGATGCATTGATTGCGTAGAGGCAACGCAGAGCAGCTGATCTTGAGGCAAGGTCAGTGTTGGATCGCCAATGGGAGTGAGATTTTTCTCACTAGACTTATTGTCAGTCATTTCTTTGTGTGGTTTGCTAGATTTAAGCAACCATAGTTTTGTACTCAGATTTACTACTTCATAATAATCAAGCCCTCAGCTGCTGCACCGGTTTTCCCGAGTTGGGTTTTTCCAAGGACTTAGTCCAAAAATAACAGTGTTATTTGTGTGTGTGTGCATCTATTCTTCCAACGTTATTTTTCTTCCGTAGTATTTTATTTGTGAAGGCTGCAGTGTATTGGTTTCAATTTTTACCGTAGAACACAGTAAATAATTTGTTCAATTCATTTAACAAATAGAAGAAACTTAATCAGTTGTTGCAGTAGGATTCAGGGTTTCTGATTTTTCACAAGGTCTTCTAGGGTCCCTTTAATATTCATCTTTCCATTAGCAACAACATATACAAGGCTTACAATTCTATACAAAATCAAAATCTGACTCAATACTTTGACCCATAAACATCTCACATTCAACTCAACAATATTAGGGACAAGACTCTACCCAAACCCTTAGACGAGCAACTTGCCTTCAACCTCAATGATAACAGTTGAACACTCTCCATATATCATACTCAACAATTACATAGAGGTTAAAATATAATATGAACACCTCATGTAGACTCACCATACTAACTCAACAAATATTAAAAATTTTCTTTTAGAACTCTTAACAAACAATTAGCAAGCAGTATTTTCGTCAAACACTTCGCAGATAAAGTGGAAACAATTGTAAGATAAATAAATTTGAGAGGCAAATGCTTGAGAGAATTACAATGCTCAAATGAGTTTGAGGAATCTAATACAACTCCAACAATATAGTAATTAGTTTCGGCCTTAAGTAATGATAACACCTATCTCAAGAAGTAACTCAACCCTCAAGGAGAACTCGACCACAATAGATAATCTCAGTCCAGTAAATAAATTCAAGTTTCAATAGATGAATTCGGCTCTGGAAAATAAACTCATCCCAACAAATAAACTCGACCCCACTAGATAAATCTAGCTCCGACAAATAAACTGGGCTTTGGCAAATAAACTCAACTCAACAAATAAATTCGCCCCCAATAGATAAATCTGGCTCCGATAATTAAATTGGGCTCTGGCAAATAAACTGAGCCCAACAAATAAACTCAATCCCAATAGATAAATATGGCTCTGGAAAATAATTACGAAAAATGGGACAATAATACGACCTCAACAAATAAATTTTCTTCAGAAAATCTCCAAAAGTAATTTTGCCAAATTTTTTAATAAATTCCAACAAGTAAATCACAAATTTTCAGTTGAAAAATGTCGCAGCAGAAAACCCAGCCAATAATACTGAGGAAGAATCTTTTTTCTTTTTTCTTTGACTTGGCAAATTTAATTAACTACTCCACCAATAAATTCAACTGCTACAATGACTCGACATCTCCACCAATAAATTCATCCAAGCAAAATAATTCGACCCAACAAGAGAAATTATGCTCGACAAGAGATATTTGGCACGACAAGATTCAACCTAACAAAATAATTTTGGCCTTGCAAGAGAAATTCGACACAACAAGATAAATTCGGCCCAACAAAATAATTTTGGCCCAACAAGATCACTAATTTCGGCCTTGTTGTCGCCTAGATTGTATAGGCACTGCGACAATGCTCAGGACGGGGGTTGTCACTCTGATCCCCTCCCACTCTATTCTAGTTGTCTCCCAATGATCCGCTATGGGGTGTAGTCCCTATGGAATGAGATGGAAGGAAATAAGTTGGAAACCAACTTGCTCGGGAGACACGGATGAGTGGCCTAGCCACTTGGTTGAATTTAAGCAAGACTATTGATTAAATTAGATTTTCTTGTTGTGAGACTAGTGCCTTAATGGAGTTACAAATTCTTGCTAATGGTAAATTAAGACCAAATGACTAGATTGACGCCTGCTGCTTAGGATGATTGACTAACTTATATGAGATGCAAGCCTTAAGACTTAGGTGTGATGCAGTGATATTGTTAAATTTTAATTAAATGCCTAGTCTAAATGTAGCCTTTCCTCTAACTGTTTTGAGAAACAATCCTCAAAGTAAGTTGTGTAATGGAAGCCAACGGGAAGTAGACAACGACCTGATTAACGATACCCCCCCCTGTGTTTCACCCACCCAGTGCCTCCGACGCTGCAGAGACTGTAGCTCTGATGATTGCAAGGTCACTATGTTAACCACTAGGAGAAGTTGAATCCCTTAAGCTAGATCGGAAAAGGTTTTCCCTATATCTCTATCAACCTAGCTTATGCTAGGAGGTAAATTATTAGTGCAATCTAGATCTAAAATGAAAATGCACTAGATTATGAGTGATTGTTATCTTGAATTAAGATTGGTTAGATTACTTAAGTACTTATGTGAAATTTATCTTAAGAGTACTTAACAATGCTATGATACAACTTAAACAAGATAAGTGCTAAGAAATACACGTGTGAACTTCAACAGTATTCCACAAGATACCAAGTAAACAATGAATCCGAGATGCCAAATGCTTAAGATAAACAATCAAGATGCTGATAACAGATTTATGACAGTTTATATCGACACTACTACTTCAGAAAATTCGGATCTCATCAATGTTATAACAAAAGTAAGAAATTGCTAAATCAACAATGTTTATGCTTGCCCAAGATCATAAAAACATGCCAATTGCCAAAACAACTTGATTTACTTAAAACATGTATGTTAGCCTTCTCAAGATGTATTATTCAACAAAATTTCAGATCTGAAATATAAATTGCAGCAGTAAGTTAACTTACAAATCAACAAACAGTGATGTTAGCACCAATGCCCAAAAATGCCTAAAAATAGTAAAAATTGCTAAACTTGAGAAAAAACAATTTTTAGGATTTTTTAGGGTTTGACTAAGAAAATTTCAGATCTGATATATTTATTTCAGCGGTGAAACAGTGACAAATCAACAAAATAAAACTGCCAGAAATAGATAACCCATATTTCCAAAAATGGCAAAAATACACTAGAACTTGAAAATTTCAATTGTAAGACTTTAGAGAGTTTGATTCAGCAATTTTTAGAACTGATAATTTTATGACAATAGTAGATTAATGATAGATCAACAAAGTTCAAACTGAAAATACTAAGGTTAATCCCCACAATGTCTAAAAGTAGTAAGTTTTGCCGAAAAACTGAAATTCAAATTTTTAGACCTTATTTAAAATGTGATGAAGAAATGTTCAGATATGATTTTTACAGTTATGCAGAAATTTCTAGCAAGCTAAAATGTCAGATCGAGGCCAAATTAGAGATGCCCAAGTGACCAAAAATTGTGAAAACGAAGATTTTGCAATTCTAAACAATTTTGACCATATATAATTTGATTTTAACGCCTAATTATTTTTGTTTTGTTTGTTGTAATAAAATTTGCAGGAAATGAGGGTTTAGAGATCAAACCCTAGGCCCAAGGCCTTGAAGATCCCACCGTTGAAATTTTGGGCTAATGTTGCCGCTTGAAAATTATGAAATTTAAGACGTTATCCATGCAAAACTGCCAAGTATTTAGCTTTAAAACTTCAAATTAAGGTTTCAGGTCAATTTTGGGGCAAAAAAGGCCAAGAAATGGAGATCAAGGTCACGGGGGCGGAATTTGCGGGGGTAAAAGGGCTAGAATGATAGATTGGGCCACGAGGAGGAAATATATGGCCTCAAAAGGCCAATGCTTTGCCCAATGAGGCTAGCGTAGGGGAAAAAGAGCGTTAGGAGGCCTAGGGCAAGGACTATGGCTTAAATGTTGGAAAGTGTAACTAGGTTCGGTCTTCATATTGACTATGTAATTATGTATTTATCTAATGGAGAAGACAAAGATAATAAAACGTATTTTTTTTATGCTTGCTTCATGGGTTTCATGAGCAAGGTTTTTATTATAGGTCAAAAGACTTCTTCTTGATGTTTTTTAGGGATTTTTCATCTTGTCATAAATGTATTAATTAAGAGTCATTTATATGAAGATTCAAGTCAAAGTAGTATGCCTCGAGACCTTGTCATATAAGCCTTGAAGACATGGCTCAGAATGTGGCTCAAGATCAACTTTAATATCCTCTACAAGTCGGCTGAAATATCTTCTCTAAGTCTGAAGTAAAGTCGGCTCAGAAGTAGGCCTTCGCGTCGACCCAAAAGCAGTTCTATCCAATATATATAAGGATATGTTTGCGGCTCATTTGGAGACAAAACTTCAGACATCTAGAAGAAACAGTGTGAATAAGAATCTAAGGAAAAGCGAAGTATAACCACTGAGATTTTCGATATTAATTCAAGAGCAGAATCGTGTGATAGTATATTGTTGTGTGGGCTTCAATATATATACAATTTCGGATATCTCTGTGTCTGAACTGTAGCATCATGTGAAGATAAGAAGAAAGAATGCAAAGTATATAAGGATAACTCTTATATGATAGATACCACAACAAGGTAAGGAATCCTTACTTGGATCTCTGTCACACAGCGAAGAGAAGGAATCATCTTTAGATCATTGTTTATAATATATCTTTGTCTTGGAATATAAAAGATATATCACAGGTTGGAAAGGCAGCTATAGTAACACAGTATAAGAACAACAAGAAGGAATAAGAATAGTTCCTGGATTCAAGAAGGAAGAAGGAACTGAGATTTCCTAGAGTCAAGAAGAGAAGAAGGATTGTTCAGTTGATAGACTAATTTATCCAGTTTTGGTGCAGGAAGGTGTAGGACAGTGTAGGATGGTGTAAAGAAGAAGGATCATCTTAAGGAGTCAAGTAAGAAGCAGTGACAAGGTCTTGGAGGCATACAAGGGCCAAGGGTCTGTGTCATGGTCATGGCACTTGTCATCTGAAAGTCTATAAGAAGAATTTCTTGTGGGTTTTCCTCTCCAAGAGGGAGAGGTTTTGGCCCTAGCTTGAAGAGCCTAAATTTTTTTCTCTTGTGTTTTGGTAATTGACTTGATGAAAGACATGATAAGCTAAGAAGAGAAGACATAAGTAAAAGAAATAAGCACACAAGTAATTATCAAGAAGAGAATTTGAATTAAACCTAACCCTACTTAATTATCAACATGGTTTCAGAGCTAAGGTGCTAAATACAAGGGCTACTTAGCAAGGAGACACTCAAAGAAGCAAGAATCAAAGTCAAGGTCAAGGTTTGCATTGAAAATTCAAATCAGTTTGCAAGAAAAATTCTCAAGCCATTTCAAGAAGACCTTCAATCCCATTCAAATGATCCACTCATCAAGGAGATAATCTTTGCCATCAAAGATCTATGACATTGAAGACATTGTTGGAAGACACACTATCAAGCACCGTCCAACATTATCCAACACCTTTAAGGACATCTACATTAGAGATTTCAATCTAAGCGGGAGTTCCTACATTCATCTTCATCATCATCAAGGAAGCTGCTAGAAGGAGGAAGTCACTCTACTCAAGTAAGTATCTATGACCTCATCTAAATCTGTCAAAATGACTTATTGCAAAGAAAGCAACAAATTGGTTGGGTCATCAAACTTTAGTGCATGGAAGAAAATGACATATTTGAATCTAATTGAAAATGAAGTTATGGGCTACATCGAAGGATCTACAATTCAACCTTCAACAGAAGACATTCAAGCATATATCAAATACATGAAGGGATACATAAGAGCCCAAAGGATTCTTATAAAATCCATAAAGGACTCTCTCATTCCCTATGTATCAAATATAGAATCCTTAAAAGAAATGTACGAAAAATTGGTGGAGATATTCTCGAAAGTTTCTGCAGGGGAAATAATATCCCGGAGACAAATTATACAAATTGAGAATGTCAAGAAAGGAAGGAATAATTCCATATCTTATGGAGATTTTCACAATATGAGATCAACTGCAGAAATTGGGATAACTAATGTTTGATGGAGAAATACTCACTATGGTACAAAATGATCTACCTAAAGAATGGGGAAGTTTCACTTCAAGCATCGATGGGAAAGAAGAAGCCATGCCATTCTAGGATCTAAGTAATATAGAAGAAACAAGATTGAAAGCCAAAGCTGATACAGGATCAAGTGAAAGGAATCCAGCCTTTGCAGCCATGTCTAGCAAGAAAGGAAGATTCGGTAAATTTGGTTCTCATAATAAAAGAAGAAATATGGACAAAGCATGATGCTTTGGATGTACTAATTTTGGGCATTATAAAATGGATTGTCCCTAATCTAAAAAGGACAAGAAGAAAATGGAAGAAGCCCATGTCACAGATGAAAGAGAAGAACCTGATGCAAAGAAATGTAAGAAAGAAGCGAAAGGTCTTTATGATTGATATCATCTTCCTCTTTAAGTGATTTATGTTGTTATATTAATAGCATCATGATAGAAGCGTGGAAGGATCACTTGAAGAAGTAGCTTCTGGAAACCTCACCGATAACAACATTGATGGAAGGAAGTCATCAATATCAAGGGTTATCATTCAATAATCAATATGGAAACTCGGGCTAACATTTTTCTAATGGAGTCCTCTCTGGATTCACTGACTAGAAGGAAAGCAAAAGGTTTCATCGGGAATTCTATCTTGCATAATTCGGGGATTAGAACATGATGACATATTGATGAAGCAGGTCAAGGGAATGAAGTTCTTCATTCTAGTAAGATTGCTACAGGATGACTCAAAAGGAAAATGATGAGGTACATATATCTATATGCTGACACTGGATGATGTGAAGTCATGTCATATGGTTGCAGGTGATGGACTTATATCTTTAGAAGTATGATCAAAGGAAGAAGGATCTATTCTATTACATAGGTTGCCACTAATAGATGAAATCAAATATGTCCTCATATGGAATATGAGGTGGTTGTATACAAACAAGGAACTGGATACTGGAAGTTCCTGGGAATGAAGCTGTGTGGAGAAAGAAAGGAATAGATAATGAAGTCCAACCATGTCAAAAGGAGGTTATCTCCTGGGAAGATATGTGGACTCTGATAGAAGTATGGTAAACAATAAGACCCTTGAAAATACATATCTTTAGGAGACGTGTCAATATGAATAGAGGATGTCAATGCCTACAAGAAGATGTCATGGTGAAAGATCATCACTGAGGTAACTTTTGATTTAAAGTTCTTATGTATATGTTTATCTGGATAAGTTTATGCAGGGCTGCCAATCATGTGGAAGGATGTAAGATCCTTGGGAGATGGTTTGAAGGAAAGTAGCATGGCATAAAGGTGGACTAGATGAGAAATACTGATGAACCACTTTCTGGTGGATGACATGACTCATGGATGATCTATGCCCTATGAAGCCAATGTTGGAGATTCCTCAAATATCGAAATCCATGACATCGAGGGGAGGAATTCTTCATGAGCAGCTGGGTGTCTCACCATTGTTGCTATAGGTCCCTGGTTAAGAGGGAGCCTGGTGGTAAGTTTCTTACTTGGAAGAAACTTGTAGTATGTCCTTCCTGAATTAAAAGGAAGTGACGAATATGATTCTCTAAATTCATGTGTCATGCACTAGACCAGGACTAACAACCGTAAGTCTTAGTGAAGGTCATGAAGAGAGAATAGATAGACACATCATTTTGGTCTTCACCTGGAAGACAGAATGGAGGATTGGGTAATCATCTGGAGTTCGATACTCTTTGAGAATGAGATAGGGCATTCAATATAAGAGTAGTCAGGGACCGATAGTCTTTGAGGGTTGGCTACCCAAGAGAAGAATAGTCCAAGAAGGTCATACTTTGGGAACACCTGGGTGGAGTATGTACCTTGGAGAGACAATGACTATGGTGTCTATAAGTCATGTGTCTCGCCAGCATTGTAGCCCCTTGTCTCGTTGAGAGATGGGGCTATTAGTCAAGGCCTTGCACTAGGAAAATGCTGGTTGATATGATGCTATACAGATGTGATTACCAATCTGATTCTTCTTATGAGATTCTTGAGATTGAAAGTGGCCATGTACCATTATGAATACCTCCCTAGTTAAGAGGGAGTGTTGGAAAGTGTAACTAAGTTCGGTCTTCATATTGACTATGTAATTATTTATTTATGTAAAGAAGAAGACAAAGATAATAAAATGTATTTTTGCTATGCTTTCTTCATGGGTTTCATGAGAAAGGTTTTTATTATAGGTCAAAAGATTTCTTCTTGATGTCTTTTAGGGATTTGTCATCTTGTGATAAATGTACTAATTAAGGTCATGTATATGAAGAGTCAAGTCAAAGTAGTATGCCTCAAGACCTTGTCATATAAGCCTTGAAGACATGGCTCAGAATGTGGCTCAAGATCAACGTTAATATCCTCGACAAGTCGGCTGGAATATCTTCTCTAAGTCTAAAGTAAAGTCGACTCAGAAGTAGGCCTTCGCGTTGGCCCAAAAGGAGGTTTTTCTAGTATATATAAGGATATGTCTGCGACTCATTTGGAGTCGAGAAGAGAAGAAGGATCGTTCAGTTGATAGACTAAGTTATCCAGTTCTGGTGCAAAAAGGTGTAGGACAGTGTAGAGAAGAAGGATCATCTTAAGGAGTCAAGTAAGAAGCAGTGACAAGGTCTTGGAGGCATACAAGGGTGAAGGGTTTGTGTCATGGTCATGGTACTTGTCATATGAAAGTCTATAAGAAGAATTTCTTATGGGTTTTCCTCTGCCAGAGGGAGAGGTTTTGGCCCTGGCTCGAAGAGCCTAAATTTGTGTCTCTTGTGTTTTGGTAATTGACTTGATGAAAGACCTAATAAGCAAAGAAGAGAAGACATAATTAAAAGAAGTAAGCTCACAAGTAATTATCAAGAAGAGAATTTGAATTAAACTTAGCCTTGCCTAATTCTCAACACTAAAGGCCAAGGAAAGGGAGATGCAAGCCAAGAGATGGTTGTGGCCTAGGGAGAGAAGGAGAAGGGAGGCCGAGGAGGGGAGGCCGAGAGGAGGTGAGGGTGACGACAAGATAAGGAGGGATGAGGAAGAGACAAGGAGGGAGGTCGAATCTTCAAAACTCTAAGGGAAGGCCAAAAGTGGCCCTAGAGCAAGATGCTAAAGGGAGAGAGGCTGACGTAGGGGCCTAGGAGGCCAAATCCGAGGCTAGAAGCCCTAAAAATTTCAAAATCCTTGCTCCAAACATTTTCCATGGGAAACCTGCAAAAATTTCCAAGAGATTAGATCTTACCCTCAAGGGCTTAGATCTAGCTCTTATCCCACTTGGCTTCTTGATCTAACCTGCAAAAATAAAAATAGAAACACCCAAACTCCAATATATAAAAAATTAAATCTAAAACCCCAACCCAAGCTAGAAAAAATAAATTACAAATTTAAATTTACAAATTCATTTACAAAATATACATGGGTTTTTCAAATAGATTTTGAGAAATTAATTTTTATAATATTTTTCCTTGAAAGAATGGCTAAAATACTTCGGAAAATATTTGCTCACTATAGCCCTAGTGAATATTTAATCCGCCATATAAAAACTAGAGATCGAAGAAAAGTAACCCTTGCCTACAGTCTGTGAACTTGGAGATCAAGGATCGAGTACCTACAAACACTATGTATTATCTCAAATAATAATCATAAAGCACAACATAGGAAGCCCGTAGTCAATACATAGCACAGATCAACGAAACATGAACACTCCGAGTTGCACCCCAAAGTATTTTATTATGGTAGAAAAAATAGTTTCCAGTGTGACAATAGTTTACAAAATGCCTCAACAACAATTCTAGCCAGAGTTCAAGATTTTCCAGATTTCTGATTGTTGTAGAGACTCAGATGACTCTCAAATTTATAGATAAATCCTCCAAGTAAAGAAATAATGACTAGTTTATTTGATCCTTGTCAAAATAATTGTGGCCGTTGATAAATACTTCAAGATCTTTTAATCTTGGCCCTTGATTTTTTTATTTTTGAGGAAATTCCGAAATTATCATTTAACTCCTTATTAATTAACTCAAAATTAATTGTTTTGAGCTAATTTCCTCAAAATTTTGACTTTGACTTAACCACCAAGGCCCAAGGGTCCAATTTTTCTTAAAATATACAATATTCCCTTGGTGGAGGACCTTTAAAAATTGTTTCTTTTGGGACCCATGAATTTTTCCACTTGGAGAATTAAATTTCCTAAGACAAATTAACTTGACTCTAATTAATTAATTTTCTAGCTCAGGATTTTATTTTATTTGCCCAAAAAATTAATTAATTTACACATGAGGGGATTTAATTATTTTTCCAACCCTCATTTACATTAGATTTTACATTTTTTGACTCAAAGAGGGAATAGACATTAGGCTTAGACCCTCAAGATACATAACCCATCTGCGACACATTATGATCTAGTAGACCAAGTGATTTTTCATAAAATATGTTATGAAACCAACTCCAAAAATAGAATAAAAGAGAGATCAACGCCTTAGAAATAAGCCACTACGAGGGGGAAACCTCCTTTACATTACATAAATGAACAATCCTTGGATGATACAAATGAAAAAACCTCCTTCTATATATAGGATTCCATGGGGTCACAATATAATCCTAGCCGACCTAACAATAATAATGTAAGGGCACAATAATAACAATATTGGGGTTACAGGGATACAACAATAACAATAAGGGGGCTACACTAACAACAATAAGGGACTACACTATGATATAGGGACCTAACATGCTCCTCTCCTTCAAAAAGGTATTGTCCTCAATGCTTGAGTAGCTCTGGGTGCTTTTGTATAAAATTCTCATCCTCCCATGTAGAATCTTCAGTGGGTAAGTTCTTCCACTTGATGAGATACTCTGAAATTGATCGATTTCGTAGTTTTCGAGTTCTTGTTTCCGTGACCGCTTCAGGTTCCAATATGATTTTTCCTTCCTCATCAAGTTCTGGCAATATTGTTTGAACTGGAAGATTTTCACCTATAACCTTCTTTAAGCATGAAACATGGAAAACTGGATGTACTCGCGAAGAAGCAGGAAGCTCCATTTTGTATGCCATAGTACCAATCTTTTGCAACACCTTGTAAGGACCATAGTACTTTGGCGATAATTTATTATCCTTCTTAGCTTGCTTGAGGGACATTTGTTTGTATGGTTGTAGCCGTAAAAATACCCAATCTCCTACATCAAAACTTCTCTCGCCGCGATGTTGATCTGCCTGTTGTTTCATTCGATTTTGTGCCAAATTCAGGTTATCCTTTAAGAGTTGGAGAACTTCTTGCTGATGCTCGATGTGATCTTCAACTGCTTGAACCTTCGAATTTTCCCTTAAAGATGATGTGATGGATGGTGGATGATATCCATAAAGTGCCATAAATGGGGTCATTTTTGCTGCAGTATGGAAGGAAGTGTTATACCACCATTCAGCGAGAGGTAACCACTTGACCCATTGTGTTTGTTTATCAGATACAAAACAACGAAGATATCCATCCAAAAATTTATTCACTATCTCAGTTTGACCATCAGATTGAGGATAATAAGATGAGCTATGAGCTAGTTGAGTACCCAAACAAGAAAATAATTTCGTCCAAAAATTTCCAGTAAAAATGGGATCTCTGTCGCTTACAATAATCTTTGGGTATCCATGTAGCTTTTGAATTGTTTCCATAAATGTAGTAGCAACTGTACTTGCTTTAAATGGATGAGATAATGCACAAAAGTGTGCATACTTGGTAAGTCTATCAACTACCACCATGATGACACTCTTTCCTTCAGACTTAGGTAAAATTGTGATAAAATCCATTGAAATCTCCTCCCAATGTTGACTTGGAATGGATAAAGGCTGTAGAAGACCTAGGGTCTTAATTGTATCAACTTTATTTTGTTTTCAAACCAAACATTCTGCCACAAACTTTTGAATATCAGATTTAAGGCCATCCCAAAAATATTCTTTCTTCGCCTTGTGGTAAGTTTTTAAAAATCCTGTGTCCTCCTAAAGGAGAAGTGTGCAATTCCAAAAGAATATTTGTTTTAGTTGGGAATGCTTACAAAGATATAAGCGATCTTTGTACCATAAGGAATCATTTTTCCAACTAAATGTATAAGATGTACTAGGATCTTGCTGCAACTTTTGAATGAGTGTCCACACTTCTTCGTCCTTATTCCATTCATCCCTTGCTTCGGTTATCCAATCTGGTTGGATAATAGAAATGGCACAAAGCAATGCTTCCACCTCTTCATTCTTTCTTGAGAGTGTATCTGCAATAACATTTAGCTTCCCTTTTTTGTAGATGATTTCAAAGTCATAACCCAACATCTATGTGACCCATTTTTGTTGCTTTTCTGAAGATAGTCTTTGTTCCAAAAGGTGTTTAAGACTATCATGATTGGTTTTTACCTTGAAGTGTCTTCCCATTAGGTAAGGTCGCCATTTATTTAGTGCACGTAGTATTGCTAACATTTCCTTCTCATAAATAGCTTTCTGTAAATACTTTCCTTTGATTGGATGACTTTCAAAAGCAATGGGTCTTCCTTCTTGCATTAAAACAACACCAATTCCATCTCCTGAGGCATCACATTCCACAATAAAGGTTTTTGTGAAGCCTGGCGTAGCTAAGACCGGTGCTAGGCACATTGCCTCTTTAAGATGTTCAAAGGCCTTAATTGCTCAGGAGTCCATGAAAATGCATCTTTCTTCAATAATGTTGTTAGAGGTGCTGTTATTTTCCCATAATTCTTAACAAACTTGCGATAATACCCTGTTAACCCAAGAAATCCTCGCAACCGCTTTATGGTTGTGGGGACTTTACATTCCTTAATGGCTTTAATTTTTTTAGGGTCTACCTGAACACCCTCGTGAGATACAATATGATCCAAATATTCCACCTCTTGTACTCCAAAGAAACATTTGGATGTTTTTGCATATAATTGTTTCTCCTCCAATAGTTTGAGCACCCTGTCAACATGTTGAAAATGATCCTTCAAAGACCTGCTGTAGATTAGTATATCATCAAAAAATACTAGCACAAATTTTCTAAGGGTTTGACAATGGAATTTATCAACCCTTGAAATGTAGAAGGTGCATTGGTAAGGCCAAAAGGCATGACCAAAAATTCATAATGACCCTCATGAGTTCGAAATGTTGTTTTCGGAATATCTTTAGTCTTCATTCTAATTTGATGATATCCTGAACGAGGATCCAACTTGGTAAAAAATATTGCTCCATGTGATTCATCCAATAATTCATCAATCACAGGAATGGGAAATTTATCTTTAATAGTGAGCTTATTGAGCTCCCTATAATGCAGACACATGTGCCATGATCCATCTTTCTTGTGCACCAATACTACTGGGGCAGAGAAAGAACTTTGACTAGGTTGAATTATACCAGCCTCTAACATTTTTGCAATCATACGTTCAATTTTGCTCTGTAAAAATTGTAGCTTCTGAACCTTCGTAGAAAAAAAGTTATAGTGAAAATGCCACGATGACCTGTTTGGAGGAGCGAAACCCTAGAATCCAAAGCTCTGATACCAAATGTTATGAAACCAACTCCAAAAATAGAAGAAAAGAGATATCAACACCTTAGAAATAAGCCACTTCGAGGGGGCAACCTCCTTTACATTACATAAATGAACAATTCTTGATGATACAAATAACAAAACCTCCTTCTATATATAGGAGTCCATGGGGTCACAATATAATTCTAGCCGTCCTAACAATAATAATGTAAGGGCACAATAATAACAATATTGGCGTTACAGGGGTACAAAAATAACAATAAGGGGGCTACACTCACAACAATAAGGGACTACACTAGTAATATAGGGACCTAACAAAATAATTAAGCCAACTAGCTTAAATTATTTCTGTGAAAATTTCAATTCTGAAATTCAACTGTAGTTATAGATTTAATTCTCCTACTTATTTTCACAATAAGTTATTTATAAAAACCCTTCCAACAAATTTTGAAATAAAAACTATTGCAGTTATCACCAAGTACATATAGAGAAAAAGACAGTAAAATGCAAGCACAAGAATCAATAACAATGACACAATTATTTTTGGACAATTGTCCTCAAAAAAACCCAATGTCGGAAAACCAGTGCAACAGATGAGGGTTTATATATTAATCTTCAGCAGCAAATTCTTTACAAGGAAATACTGGAAGATAAATTGAGAAACTTCTTCAGAAAACACCTGATATAAATTCTCTCCAGATCTCTGGAGAATTTCCGACACCTAAGGGACTCACTGGTCCTCATTGCGTCACCCATGCGTGTCTCTCCACGCAGAGCCTGCGTGAGACTGCGTCACTACTGCGTGAGCCCTCTGCGCTACTCCTCTGTGATGCCTCTCTGCCCTTCTACTTCCTTCTTCCCTCGAGCCCTAACACTGCTGATGCCCTCTGCTTCCTCTGGCATGCAACTCTCCCTCTGAAATCGAATCATATTCCTTTAGAATCTACTTCCCTTGAGTTACTAAGTATATGCCTGGCTTATCTTCCAAATGGTCCTCAAGTCTTCTTTTATAATCTTCTCATTGACAAATCAACAACCCAAATTAGAAGTCTAATCAATGGCTAAGATTAAATATTGACTTGATCTCCGTTCTCTAGAAGATTCGCTCTGTTTTATTAATACCCATTAATTATTTAATTTCCTCAAGTTTAGAATTAGGGTCCTCATTAAAATAATTAATTATTTCAATAAAAAATAAACTGAGTGGAATTTCTACAAACGATTTATGGGTTCTTTAGAATGTTGATGTCCAAGCCTCATCACAACTTTTGAGACTTGGATCACTTTCCGATGCTACAAAAATCAACACTCCCTCTTAGCAAGGAAAGTGTTCTAACAATTTTCCTGCTGCATATTTCCCTGACTTTGAAGCACCCTCTGCTGTTGATGCCTGGCTGCTGCTGCCCCTCATCTGCTGCGCTACTGCCTGGCTGTTGTTGCCCCTCATCTGCTGCGCTGCTGCCTAGCTGCTGTTGCCCCTCATCTGCTGCGCTGCTGCCTTCTGTACTGCTACCCATGACACTGCCATGTCACTGCCTCATCTGTACTGCATCCCCCTCTCAATTATGCATCTGTCCACTTCTGCTATTTAAATGGATTCTTGATCATCCCCATCTTCTCTCCGAAGTAGACAAACTTTGTCTTTCCCAGAGCTTTGGTGAGGATGTCTGCCACCTGTTCTCCTGTCGGATTGTATTGCAACTATACAGCTCCCCGCTGGACACAGTTTCTGACGAAATGACACCTGATGTAAATGTGCTTCGACCAATCATGAAACACAAAATTTTCAGAGAGCTTGATGCAACTTTGATTATCACATAGAATGTTGGTCGCTTCCATATTTTCCTTGAGTAGATTCACAAGTAGCTTCCTAATCCATATGGGTTCACCCGAAGCAGTACCCGTTGCCATATATTCCACCTCAGCTGATCTCAGAGCTACAGACTTATGTTTCCTGCTGTACCAGGAAGTCATTCCTGATCCAACGCTGAAACAGTACCCACTGGAACTTTTCCGATCTACTGTACTTCCAGCCCAATCTGCGTCAGTGAACCCACTCAGTCTGGACTCTGATTTCATTGCCTTGGGTGTATCTCAATCCAAGCTCGACTATACCCTGTAGGTATCTGAGAACATGCTTGGTTGATGCTCAATATTCCCTCCTTGGTTCCACCATGAACTGATTGAGGGTGTTGACAGCATAACAGATGTCTGGCCTAGTGTTGACCAGACACATTAGGGATCGTATGAGCTGTCTATACAAGGTAGGATCAGCCTCATCATCTTCGAACGTATCAATATTCTTCCAGTTGGTGATCATTGGAGTAGCCATGGGTCTACAGTCCCGCTTCTTGAATCTTTTCAAGATTTCTGTAGCATATCTCCCTTGACCAAGGAAGATTTCACCCTTCCGCTGCCACACTTCCAACCCCAGAAAATAATGCATCAGCCGTAGGTCCTTCATGTCGAATTTTGTAGCTACATTTCTCCTTGCAGTCCTTGATGAGCCTAGATGATCCTGTCAAAAACATATCATCTACGTACAACACCAGTATTAGAGGCTCATTCCCTACTTTCAGATAGTAGAGATTAGGATATGCGTCGCTCTTGACGAGTCCCATCTTCTGCCAGTAACCATCAATTCGACCATACCAAACTCTAGGGGCTTGCTTAAGTCCATACAAGGCTTTCTTAAGCCTACAGACATGAGTCTTCTGCTCATGCGTCTCAAAACCCTCTGGTTGTTCGATATATACTTCTTCTTCTATCGCTCTGTTCAAGAACGCAGTCTTGACATCCATCTGGTGAATCTCCCACCCCATCTGCGCAACAAGGGAAATCATGAATCTAATAGAAGTATATCTGGCTACTGTGGCGAAGGTCTCTTCATAGTCTATCTCCTTCTTCTGAGCATACCCCTTAGCCATGAACCTGGCTTTATATTTTTTTTACACTGCCATCTGCAGCATATTTGATCTTGTAGATCCATCTCGAACCCACAACTGATCTGTCCCGAGGCCTAGGAACCACTTCCCAAACATCATTCGTCATGATGGAGCTGTACTCTTCCACCATTGCATCTACCCACACCTGATGCTGAGTTGCCTCCTGAAAACTAGAGGCTTACCCAACCTGGGCTACCAAGGCTTGGTATTTGTCTGGTTTCCTGCGCTGCCTCTTCTCATTTCTAGGAGCTCCGACAAACTCCTCTGCGCCCCTCAAAGTTTGCCGTAATTCCCTATTTTTCCTACCGCTGGTAGTGGGTGGATCTACCTGCTCCTCCTCCTGCGAATCTTCTGGAGATGAAACCCCTGGATCCTTGTGCCGTGGAGAAGAACTCGTGTTAGCCTCTGCTGGCCATAGTGGTTGGACCAGCGGATCATCTTCAGACTGCGTTGCGAAAGGCATCTCCCGGGATTTTCTGAAAGCTCTTTCCTCCATGAACTTTACATCCTGATGCACTACAATCTTCCTGCTATCAAGAATTTAGATTCTGTACGCCTTAGCATTCTTGCTATATCCAACCAGATATCCCTTTTCCACAATCTTATCCAATTTCTTCCTCTTCTCTTCAGGTACATGGCAGTATGCTACACTGCCAAAGATCCTGAAGTGGCTTACTTCTGGCTTCCTGCCAGTGAAGACAATTTCTGAAGTGATCTTACCCAATGCGCTGTGAGGAATCCTGTTTTGAACATATACAACTATATTACAAGTTTCAAGCCACATAAATTTGGGCATGTCTTGATCATACAACATTTCCCTTGCAGCCTCCACAATAGTTCTATTTTTTCTTTCTGCGATTCCATTCTGCTCCAGATTATACGAAGCGATCCACTCTCTTTTGATGCCTTCCCTTGTGCAAAACTTTGTGAAGTCTTTATCAATGTATTCTCCACCATTGTCTGATCGCAGTATCTTTATCCGCTTTCCTGTCAGATTCTCAACCAGAGCTTTAAACTCCTTGAATCGATCAAAGAATTCATCCTTGGTCTTCAGAAAGTAGATCCAAGTTTTCTGGGAATGGTCATCAATGAAGGTGACGAAATATTTGGCACCACTAAGACCTCTAGTGGACATTGGTCCGCAGATGTCCGAGTGCATTAATCCCAACACACTCTTAGCACTATTGCTACTCCTGGGGTAGGCTGCCTTGGCATACTTTCCTAGTACGCATCCTCTGCAAACATCATCTCTCTTGGTGCTCAAATCTGGAACTCCTGTGATGGCCTTCTTGAGAATTCTCAAAGCCCCATGGCGCAAGTGCCCCATTCTCTTGTGCCATAGTTCATTCAAATCCTTCTCATCATTGTTTCCTATCAGTGCCATTGGAGATTCGAGCTGAAACTTATACAGTTTATTGCTCCTAACTCCGATTTTTGCCTTCTTCTTCCAACTCTGGTGTTTGACATGTACTCTTTTGCCAATGAAGTATACATCATGGCCCTTGTTTTGAAGCTGAGACATCGAGAGTAAATTCATCCCCAAACCATGCACATGCAGCACATTGGTGTCCTGAAGCTTATTGCCAACTTCAATTTGAAATACTATGATACCTCTTCCCACAGGAGTACACTTTGCCTTATTGCCCATGGTGATCTGAAAGTTCATCTGCTCTTCTTGTTAGCTTGAGAAACATTCTCGTACTCCCGTCATATGAGCAGAAGCTCCATTATCAATATACCAGACTTCTGGAGAGGCAGAGCTTGATACGCAAGCGAACTCTTCTTCTAGTCTGGAAGCCAATACGGAGATGTCATGATCCCTCTGTTCTTTCATGCTTTTCTCTGGAGAACTGCATGAACCCTTCCAAGTTGCTATTGCGGCAGCTTCTGGACTTCGTTCCATTGCAGGGTCTGCTCTTCTGTTACTCAATCTCAGCTCTGATACCATGTGAAAATTTCAATTCTGAAATTCAACTGCAGTTATAGATTTATATCTCCTACTTATTTTCACAATAAGTTATTTATAAAAACCCTTCCAGTAAATTTTGAAATAAACACTACTGCAGTTATCACCAAGTACATATAGATAAAAATACAATAAAATTAAAGAACAAGAATCAATCACAATGACAATTATTTTTGGACAATTGTTCCTGGAAAAACCTAATGTGGGAAAACCGGTGAAGTAGATGAGGGTTTATATATTAATCTTCAGCAGCAAATTATTTACAAGGAAAGACTGGCAGATAAATTGAGAAACTTCTTCAGAAAACACATGAGATAAATTCTCTCCAGACCTCTGGAGAATTTCTGACCCTGAGGGACTCACTGGTTCTCACTGCGTCACCCCTCTGTGTCTCTCTGCGCAGAGCCTGTGTGAGGCTGCGTCACTACTGCGTGAGCCCTCTGCACCAATGTTGCGAACATCAGCATCGGGATAACATTGGAAAGGGTCCGGAAAACCAAAAAATCGTAAAAATCGGGAAAATATCGGTAAATATCGACAAAATTAAGATACCATAAAAATATTTTTAAAAATTGACAAACATCGGCTAGGCCAAAAAATCGTGATTTTGAGATAAAATTGGGATGTTATCGAGATGTTCGCAACACTGCTCTACGCTGCCTCTCTGCCTTTCTGCTTCCTTCTTCCTTCGAGCCCTGACACTGCTGATGCCCTCTGCTTCCTCTGCTTTGCAACTCTCTCTCTGAAATCAATTTCTATTCCTTCAGAATCGACTTTCCTCGGGTTATTGAGTGTATGCCCGACTTATCTTCCAAATGGCCCTCAAGTCTTCTTTTATAATCTTCTCATTGACAAATCAACGACCTAGATTAGAAGTCTAATCAATGGCTAAGATTAAATCTTGACTTGATCTTCGTTCTCTAGAAGATTCACACTTTGTTTTATTAATACCCATTAATTATTTAATTTCCCTAAGTTTAGCCTTAGGGTCCTCATTAAAATAATGAATTATTTCAATAAAACATAAACTGAGTGGAATTTCCACAAACGATTTATGGGTTCTTTAGAATGCTAATGTCCAAGCCTCCTCACAAAGTTTGAGACTTAGATCACTTTCTAATGCTACAAAAATCAACAATTTCCAAACCACTTTTACATTAGACTTGACTAAAACACTAGGACTCAACTAGGACATTGGCAATAAATATCACTCTAGCTTTGGGGGTTTAAGCTGGAGGGGAAAAAATCCTCTGATTAACCATGTTTAGAAACACAGGAAATCAATGAGGCTAAAAACCTCCTAGGATGAAATTTGTCACCAAAATCAAAGACTTACCTAGGTTGTTACATAGACTCAAGGTCTTACTAGAATCATTTACATCATATAACTTGCAGAATGGGTGATCATGACACATAGACTGCTGATATGTGATCCGATCTATTGAAAAAGGCTAGCACTTCCGCTTCCTTGGAACTTTGACAATTTGAGTGCAACAGGCCCTACAAACCAATATTGCTTCGTCCAATATGTTCTCTTTGGCACTTTGAGAAATCACCTGCAACAATTATTCTCTAGAAAATAGATTAAGAAATTTAACCCACGAACTTGGCTCCTTTATTCTTTAAGAACAATACGACAATACAAAAAAATTGATTTTAAGCTACAACTGGCCAAAATCATGCTCTGATACCATTGTAATATCCCGGATTATATTTTTTCCTAAATTAATCGAAAAATTACTTAAAATTTTTTACCATAAATTTCTTCAAACAATTATAGAACATGAACCATGAAATTACAACAAAAATAAAATAGATTTGCAATGTGAAAACCAGAAATGTTGCAGACTTATAAGAAACACTGAAAAATTTAGCTTTATTTAATTACCGAATATAAGATTACATGGACTTAGCTGAGGTGATGGCCTCCAATGTAAATGCTGCAATACTGAATTGGGCCTCCAAAATAAGATTGGAAATGACGTCCAAAATTGGAGATTTATGTGATCCCCACTCCAAATTGTTGATAACTTTGAAGCTTTGTGAGATTTTTGGATGAAATCTCCTCAAAGAGTGTTGAGGTTTCATCCAACACACACAAGGAAACCCAAAAGGTTGTCATCCTGGGGCTTATTGAAGTTGAGAACCTTGCTCCCAAACCTCTTCAACAAGAAAAATATTCAACTCCAAGATGTCCCAAATGATTTTCTTCCTGTCCTTTTATAGATCTAATGGATCCCTCTCCGTCCTTCTAGAACCATTTATTTTATTATTTTATTTACATTCTAAAAGATTCTCCCTTTTTAAATATTCCTAATAGAATTATGCAGTGAATAAGTGAAGCATGAACTAGAAAACAACCCAAAATTTTAACACACAAGGCACCCAAACACCCAATACAAATTGATCCCTCTCCATCCTTCTAGAACCATTTATTTTATTATTTTATTTACATTCTAAAAGATTCTCCCTTTTATTTTTAATATTCCTAATAGAATTATGCAGTGAATAAGTGAAGCATGAACTAGAAAACGACCCAAAATTTTAACACACAAGGCACCCAAACACCCAAACACCCAATACAAATTTTAGCACAACAACTGAGCCATTTTATTAAAAATATGTAATAAATGGGAGTAAAATAATAGGGAACAAGTGCACCTGGGCTTGCATAAGCAAGTGGAAGCAAACCCAAGGTAAGAAAGATGGCTCAATGAGTAGAAGTTTCGACCCCCAAACTGCCTCTTTGTTGCCCAAAAATTGTGCCACTGCTGCTATCTGAAAATGGTTCGAATCCCCTGCTGGAATGAACGGATTGGCTTGAATTGCTGTTGTAGCTTCCTCTTAATTTTTCCCCCAGGACCCAGAAAGGAATTGGTCCCAATCCTTCCCACCGGAAAACCCATAAAATGGTGCCAATTACTAGCAACTGCTGGTTGAAAAGAGACACCTAATTGAGCCCTCTAGACTGCTCAGAAAATTCTACCACTTTCATCTTGGCCTCTCCTCAACAAACCTAGAAACCCAGAAAGGGTTTGTTCTAGTTTTGAAGCTCCAAAATTGACCCCCAAATACTTGGCCCTCCTCCACTGCCAGAAAATATAACCTGTAAGGAATGTTGTGTTTTCCGCTCGTCCAAGGGTTGGAAACTCTCCTCAAATTCCATTCGATTAGACTCCAATCAATCTTACTCCTCAATCCATCTCTCAAGCGTTCACGCAATCTACTCCACCAATGACTGCACAGTCCTAGGGAAAATCTGTGCAAGCCCAATCCAAGAAATTTGTCCTGCTGAGAAAGGCGTTCTATGCTCCCGTAAATTCTCTTCCTTCACTTGCAATTTGGACAAGGAATTTCCCAACAATGGTATAGCCTCTAATTCCGACACCCCTCTTCACTAAAGAACTGTGTGGCTCTTCTTCTGCATCCAGGCTAAAGATAAGGCACCACTCATCGGTGACTGCATTCAGGTCAGTCCTCACCATGAGTCCATCATCCGGAGTTGCCCCCAAGCCAATCAGCTGGTGTCGGATAGTCTGCAATCTGAAGAGGAAGGGATCAATCTCCTCTCCCTTGTGCATCTGGAACATCCGCATCTGATTCTCCAAAAGCATCTTCCTCTAGACGGAGCTACCTTGATACAACGTGGTTAGTGTTGTCCACACGTCATTTGACATCTTCTTCTCAGCAATATGTAGAACCATGTGATCTTTCACTCCATCCATGATCAAGCGCTTAGCTCGCGCTTGATTTTCATTGAACTTCTTCAGAGCATCAACATCGGTCGGCACATCCATGACATTCTCTGTGTGGTCTCTGATACCGTACTCCTCCAGTTTTGTCAGGATCCTGGCTTTCCATATAGCAAAGTTAGATACACCGTCTAACTTATCCTGATTTCTCAGTCCACAAGGGGCCATCTCTACTCAAACAATCGAAGCAGGTGCTCTTCTCCCTTCTACTGCTGCTGCACTCAAAAGAAGACTGTATCTGGGTTTCTTGGCAATAGAAACCCTCTAGAGTAACTGCTCCCTCTGACAAATGATTTCCCTCCCAGAAATCCTTTGCCAATTTTGTCGAATCAGCTCTCTATGATCACCCTCCTGATCGAATCTCAAATTTCTTGGCAAGAAAATCAGCTGAGGGACTGTTTCCCCCTACTTTGTAAACTTTTCTAGGCACTGTTCTGCACCGACAGAACTGATACCCCACAAGTAACTTTGAAGATCATAAGCTGCATTTCCAGCCCTGATAATCAGCACAGCGTCACTCCAGCTTGGACTGCATCACCCTCTAGGGCTTGCGTTAGCCCAGCGTGAGCCTGACAGGCTCTGCATCACCCACTAGGGCCTACGTCAGCTCTGCGCCCCTTCTGCTGGGTCTGCGTCCCTCCTGGTCCTGCACTGCCTTCTTCCTAGATTTGTGAGCTTCAGCTGCCTTCCTACAACAAAAATTCTTTAACCTCTCGCTGATGGCGTCAGCTTGATCTGTAATCACTCTGATACCATGTGAAATTTTTTTTAACATAGAAACCCTACTGCAGAATATTGATTTACTTCTCCTACTTGTTTTATTATACATAAGTTATTTAACTGAAATATTTAGAAAAACATAAAAGTAAACACAATTTGCAGCCTGCACATATACAGATCATTTACTGAAACATAGCGCACATATGACAAAGGATACACATGATTTTTCAGACAAATGTCCCCGGAAAAACCCAATGCGGGAAAACCGATACAACAACTCTTTGAGGGTTTTATTATTAAGCAGAATTTGAATACATCAAGGGCACCAGTAGTGGTTTTCCCTACAGAGAATTTCACAACAGTTGTACCTTATCCCTCGGAGATAGAAAATATGGTTGATTCAAACCCTTCAGGAATTACTGAATACGAGTCCTTTCTAGCCCACTGGAACCCTTAGCGCAGCTCTACCAGCCTCTGCGTCAGCCTTTCCTGACCAGCACAGGCTGCCCCTACATCACCCTAAAGGTCTTTGTGCTGCCTCTGCGTCACCCAGAAGGTTTTGCATCCCTCTTTGCGTGGTCTTTGCGTCAGCCTGGCTGGGTTGCGTCCCTCCTGCTGGGCTCTGCGTTGCCTGGTATGGATCTGCCACTCTGATGTATGTATTCTTGGCCTCGGATCAAAACATCCATTGCCGATCTACCCCTCACTAGCACTGCAAGCTCACTCTAAAATTTTCAGCAAACCGCAGGCCATAATTTCGACTTAGCTCAAGTGCTGCTACTATGTGTATGTTCTCCAACTGACCCGAAGCCTTCCTTTAATACTTTTCACGTTCAAAAATCAATGGCCGTGATCTAATCACTAATCAACGGCTGAGATTAGAGAAAGCTTGATCCACGTCACTCAAAATATTCTCACCACATGTGTAAATTAATTCACTTTAATTTTTCAATTTCCCTAAGTTAGACTTAGGGTCCCCATTAAAAAAATTTAATTATTTGAATAAATTTTACACCGGGTGGAATTTCTCCAAACGATTTCTGGGTCTTGGAGATCTCATGTGTTCTAGCCTCTCCACAAAGTTTCGGAGCTAGAACACATCCGATGCTACCCAAAATCTCAACACTAGGGATATCACCCACGAAGTGGTGGGTAACATCTGGCTCCAAATGGGACGTGATCTCTCGAAGAGGCAAGCAAAGCTATTCAAACGGGAGGTCACAAGAACTCCAACAATCTCTGGGTCACCATAGACTTGTTATCTGCACATATCAACGTTCAAAACCACATGGAAACATGTTTTTCACGGTGTCTTATGATCACCCATGCTTAATGTCAGCCCATAAAATCAACAAGTAACAAAAAAATATGCAAGATTTACTCTAAATGCATCTAACCTACCATGATAAATATCATATGATGTTAGTTCTAATGAGAAAACGGGCATGCAATGCATCCTATCCTAACATACATATAGTAGGGCTGATACTAAGTGTAATCATAAAGTCAATGTAACCAACATATCATCACATCAATATACATATTCTTGCCAGTAAGATTAATCATGTAGCAACTCCCAAATTGAATGTGGACATAGTCACATGGAGGATGAAGCGGGTGGGAGGCGGGAAGATATGATCTCCATCCGATGGAAGTTCTAGGAGAAAGAAAATAGGCCAATCGAGAGGTCCTGGGCTTTCCTTCTGGGTATACAATGCTGGAATGAATGATCACTCTCAAGAAATCCTCATCATAATCATTGTCTATAATATTATGCTTTGTAGATGCCACAAGGTTGTGATGAGAGGGGAACGAAGGGTTAGGGAAAGAAAGAGTGCAACAAGTGGGTTTCTCAAGTTGATGGTCTCATTGGAGAGGTGAGGTCATGGGGCGATTGAAATCCTAAGGGTGTGTCTGAGGAGGCAAAGTATAATCAATGAGGGGCTCTTCCCTGACCCTATACTTGGGCTCATGGTTACTTGAGATCATATGACAAGGGGTGAGGGGATCACTTGATGGAGACTTAAGATGATGAACAATAGAAAAGGGCAAGGGGAAGGTGAAATCTCAATGGGATCCTTCCTAAAGATCCAACTCTAGAGGCTCAAGTGATTTGAATATACTCCCAGAATCATAAGGAAGGTAGGTATGAGAAAGGGCCTTATCACTCCTATCATTTCTGGTCCCAGAGATAGGGTCTTCCCATAAAGGGTAATCAATCATTCCCAATTGCTCCTTTTCATGCAAGGGAAAATGATAATTCTCCTTCCCAAAGGTATTGATGGATATGTCCTCATAAATAATGCCCAGGAGAAAGGGAGGACTGTTGTCAACCTCATCCTCCTTGTTGGTGTCATAAACGGGAGCACAGTCAAATTGAGGACTGGCAATTTCCCATTTCTCTTTTTCAATATGGAAATAATCTTGAATGTCATCCTCTATGGGGCCAATGGGACCACCTTCCTCAAGGTTCTCAAAAGGAAAATAATCAGGGGTACTATCCTTGAGAAAGGTAAGGTTAGTCTCAACTTCACTCTCCACATATTCATTTTTCTTCACACACATGTTCTCGAATTCATTCAGTTCGTCATGTGGAACTGACGGAGATTGATCATCACCTAGATTACCAGAGCTTTCACCAAGCCCCCTTTCCAATGTCTTGTCACATGTAACAGGAAGAGGGTTCTTTAAAGGGTAACCTAAGGCATCTTCCACACCTTTACCAAGACTCTTTTCAAGATTATTCCTTTTATCACGTAGCTTTGCCTTAGAGGGGTATCTACTGGAAATCCATTCTTCATGAGGGGTGCCACCCCATCTTTCTAAGAAGACATCTTCAAAATATTCATAATCAGTGGCAATCTCATGGGGGAGGCTATCATACCAATCTTTAGCTTGGCATACAAATGATAAGGCCAACAATCTAATGATGGTGTCCTCATTTTCAATCCCTGTCGCGGATAAGTCCCAAGAGAATTCGTCAAGATGGACATTGGGATCTTGATTAGGACTTCCTTTGAATTTAGGCATCCAACCTCTCATCCATTTCTTGATTTCAGGGTGCTTTAGAACTTCTTCAATACTAAGGCTATCATAGGGATAAGGAGGGAGCTCGAAATGGTCCATTTCTCAGGATTTTTACACATTAGAATTGAAAATGGAGTTGCCAGGGTGAATGTAGATGCCTTAATAAATGCTTGCTTCACCCTTAATAGATGAAGTTCAATGAAGAACTAGGGCTTCATTCTTCCAATGGAGTAGCCAATAATGATATGTCATTATGTCATTAGAAGTGACCCCTTAGACCCTTTCCCTAGGATAGTATGAAGAGTGGAGCTTGCTTGAATTTTAAGCAAGGGAATTGATTTTCTAGGGAGAGGGGATGAGGATTGGAGGGTTGAGGGTGAATAATATGGCTTGTAAAGGGGTTCCCAATTCCTAAAATCCTTATAGAACTTGGATTCCCGAGTTGTCCTTGATGAATTGTCTTTGGCAAAACGTGGGACCACAAGAGGCCAAGTGGACCCAGCTAGGTTAGGGGATTGATTTTAGCAACCAAAGATATTCTTAACTTGACCAAGGTGAGGGGAAAGGATCAAACAAGAATTTTCACCCAAAGATGTCAAATTGAGCCTATTAGGTACTAGCCTTGGGAACACCAGGGAAAAACTTGATCCTAGAGTTAGGGCTTGGGATATCCCGAGATTCTACCTTCGTATTTCCTTCAATTCAGAGGAGGCCTAGGGGACCCACCAATGCAGTAGAGCCTAGGAGATCGAAGTTTTTCTATGGTCAATTTCTTGGGAAATTGATGCCCTAAGTGACTTGATGAGGCTAGACCTAGGAAAGGGAGGAAAAAGGTGAAAAAAGGGGTTGAAAGGATCAACCTATGATGGACCAATGCCTAATTCCTCTTGGGGATATGGATTCAAGCAGAATTTTGAAGATGGATTTTGTTTCTCGCTCAAGGAAGCTTCAAAAGTCAACTTCCTCCAATGTTAAAGGGAAGAGAAGAAAAGTGACTTTGAAACATTTATATTTTGTTACAAATGGTGAAGGCTTATCAGGATAACAAGATCTCTAGGACATTCCATTCATCCAATATGGCCCATACATAGATAAGCTAAATAGACACATTGTTAGAACTGGAATCCACACTTGGATTGTGACAAGTGTCTGACCAGACACATCTTAAGCTCAAGGGCTATTCTATGATTTGGATTGGATTATTAGAAAGTGGTTGAATCTTACATTCACTAAAAGGGTTTCAAACAAATAACTCTCATTTACACATATGAGGTTACTAGGGCTTGATGTTTAGCAAGGGTAAATATGTAATCTATTTGTCAGGAGAATATGCAAAAAGAAAGTGGGTCTATACGATAGGATTCCACTGTTTGGATGAAGAAATAACACAAAATACAGATTGGAAATGTATCAACAAAAGAAAGCTTTTACAAGACTTACAAAAATTTCATTGTACATTAAAAAGGTATCTGCTACAAGGAATGCTCATGGATAAGTCACCATACATATATTATCAAGAAAGCTTGCCAGGAAAGACTGATAAAATTAGATAATGATGCATAAACATATCATGAGACTAACAAAAATAGGTAATAGTATTAATATCACAGTCTGGAACTGAAAAATTCAGATATGGAAATACATGAGATAAGTAGACAATACACACACCAAGCTTTCATAAGTCCTCAAGAGTGCTTATAATATATTATATATTCAAAATTTAACACAATATTCTCTGCAAAATACAAACAACGAACCTTTTTGTCTTTGTATTACCATATTTATACAAAATAGGAGCTCTGTACAGAAGCCTCCAATAAAAGTGGAAATCTATTTTAGGAATTTATTACAACTCTCTACGTATGGTAGAGTTCATCTAAAACATTAAAGAGGAAATTGGAAATAGAAATAAGATAAAGTGTAGCATCATGGAGCTGAAGATGGCTGAGTAAATGTGGCTGAGTGCCCTCGTAGCTCATCAAAACTGTCTCCAAAAAAATGTGGAATTCAGTAACTGAAAGGAGTACTTGTGAACAACTGTATGCATATATGCTAAAACATAGGAGTGGCTAACCAACTGGAAGCTATTTGACACCTGGAAAAAACTCTTCATGACAAAGATCACATTCATTTCATCAACTTTAGCATCATCCTTGTGAAAATACAACCAAAAAGTAGCTTTTCTTCCCCATATACTAAATCCGAAAATATTAGCTACCTCCTATGAAAAAGGGTAGCTATATCTGAGAATATTGAAAATAAACCAAAATGGAAGACTACTTCATATTTTCAAGGCTCTGCAACTTCATTCTCCAGAGGTCTAATATGGAGGCAAAGATTCTGATAGCCTCAGGTTTTGTCACCCTTTGGTTTGACCTCCTTTTCTGTATTTGATTTTTTAGTTGAGTCTTTTCCTTCTTGGTTTTATTTTCTGGGTTGTCATCAACATTTATGATCTCATCCCTGAGGGCAGCGTTAGCAATCAGCTTGCTGGTTAATCTGAGTTTGTTTTTAGGCCTGGTGCAAGGTCTCTGGATGTAGGGATTTGGAATACATAGGCCTTTTTCCACCATGTATGGATCTGCTAGATTCTCCCACCTCAAACTTTGACTCAGTGTATTCTGTATCACTGCTATCTTCATAAGACGAGTATGAATGTATTATGTTCTTCTTCCTCTTCTTGACTAAAGAGCCAATAGATGAGAAGAGTTGAACTAATTTAGGCTCTTCCTTTGTGATAGTCTCTGATAGTTTGTTTTTCCCTTTCTTAAGTGATGAGAAGACCTATGAAAGAGTAGGCTCCCTGAATGATATACCACTATTTTGTTGAGTCTCCTGAGTATTTTCTAAAACAAGGTGTGATCTCTTGACTCCAGGGCTGATTTCCTCTGAAGGTAGAATGGGGTTGGATGCCAGGATTTCAGGGTTGACTTCCTATGAAACTTACTATGTCATGATGAGCCTTCTTCTACGTTTACCCTTGAAGAGGAAGTTTCTTCCTCTTTTCTTTTAGACGCAGTATTTTTATGAAACAGGGTGTCTCTTTGCTTAAACTTCTTTCTACACTCCTCCATGAATGACCTTAACGTCTGTGGTTCCATGGGTGAACTGCTCGTGTGAACCTCATTTGCTAGTGGTGTTGTTGGTGGAGATGTAGTGTTTCCAGCCCTCTTGGTTAAGCTCCTAGTCTACCTTCTAGATGACATGGAGGATGGGTCAGCGTGTGATGGAGTTGATGAATGAATAGTGTTTGATCTCATGGCCTCTGTATCTCTCAGTTTTATGGGCCCCCCTACCTTCCTTCTAGAATAAACAGTGTTAAATCCCTCCTCTATTTTAAATTTCTCCCATGTAGTCCTTTTCCTTCTCAAGTGATAAGATATCAATATCTTAATCAAGCCTCTATGGTATAGATTATGTAGTGAGTAACCTGAAGTCTTTTTTATCCTCCGAGACATTGAAAGCAAGGATCTATGGAGAAAAAAGGGTAAGTTCATGAGTTTGGCACCTGAAATATGGACTAAGAACCTCATTTGATATTTGTGAACAGTTGAAAACCTTCCTTCACAAGTTATGTAGCATTGCATAGTAGTAATAAAATGCTGCCATTCAGATTTAAAGTATGAAATGTGTATGGTATGAGTCCATCCAATGTGTTCATGCTCAGGCTTCAAATAAGCATTTGCATCAGATTTAACGAGTTTTATTATTCTTGTGCCAAGACTCACCTGCTGCAGAAGTCTGAGTTTCCCGTGCGATGATTGTTTCTGTAATGTTGAAGGTTTGAGACCCAACCTTAACCTTCTCACCATCAAAGGTCTCAGCAAACGCTTGAGCGACGACCACATTCTCAATGGAGAATTTCTTTAAGAACTGGTACCAACCAGCTATCTTGAACTCGGCCTTAGCACGACTATCCACAAAGCGAGTGTTAGCTGGCTCAGAGAGGTTTACATTACCTCCTTTTCCGATATTGCACTTGTTAACCCTAACCTCCAACAAAACTGTAAAACGAGGACTAATCCTCCAAGAAACCCTACCTGCTGGCACCTGTTAACAAATGATTTAAAATGGAGAATAAAACTTGTTAATTGCAGTTGTCACCGGAGCAGATGGAAGCAGGTTATACATGCCCTAAGACTCGGTGAATAAGGATGACACGAATCACAGGAATGATTTAAAATCACTGCCA
Organism: Pinus albicaulis; assembly: GCA_034641835.2. Taxonomy (NCBI): domain Eukaryota; kingdom Viridiplantae; phylum Streptophyta; class Pinopsida; order Pinales; family Pinaceae; genus Pinus; species Pinus albicaulis. Next base: position 685,413,200 of record CM076579.1, read on the forward strand.
ACTAATTCCACCAACTCCATCACCTATCTTCATTATTCTACTCGTACTGTGCTTGTGACACCTATACCCTTTTAGTAAGTAGAAATACATTGACATAACCTTAGCATAAAAATATTCACCCTTTTAATTCATCTCTTAATGAAAAATCAATGTTCTTTGGATATGCAACACCTTTTACTTCAACATCTTCTCAATCCTCCAATAGCAATGCTGACTTTAGTTAAATAATATTTCCTCTTCTCCTTTATATAAATTTGCAAGAAATAACTACCTTTCTGAAAAAGACTGCTTTTCTGTAAAACAATACCTTTTGAAAATGATAGCTGCCTTTCACGGAAAGAACAACTAATTATTTTGTTATTCTTAATAGAACTCATGATTCTAACACTATGTCTCTGACCTTGGAAAAGAAATGATGGTGAAAGAATAAGAGTCTTTTTCAAATGGAAACCTATGACTTCAACCACTGAAAGTAGTTAAAATACCTATTTAGAAGAGACTTTACCCTATCAACCTTGTAACAGAAACAGAGTATTGGACTCAGAACTCCTTTTGAATTTTATTAAAAAGTGACAAAGACTCATACAATTTAATCCTCCAAGGTTCTTCACCATGAGTTAGGAGACAAAAGCGGATCAAAGAAATGACTTTACAATGACAATTAGACTTCGAAACTTTTTGAAAAATTACAGTGATTACATTGGCTCCTATTGGGGATGAAGTCCTCCCTGTGAGGCTTGAAGGACTGTAGATTCAGTGTCTTGTCCAGCTCTTATTTCTCCAGCCAACAATTCTGCTCATTAACTCAAAAAGACCAGCGTGCCTAGCCATTGGGTAATGGAGTCATAAGCTAGATTTTGATCTTCTGCAACTTATTTCAACATAACTGAAAACTAAATCAAACTGTAATCTAAAATTGAAACAAATACTCGAGTGGCGAGTTTATTTATGTACATCCCTACTTCTAATTAGCTGAAATTCACTTGATCAAGTGTATACAAACTTCCAAAAGAAAATTTTCAACAAATGATTTCCTGACATGTCTTTGCATCCACTGCTGAAAGGCTGAAAAGTATGAAGCATAATCTCTAAATGTGACTCATACTTGTTGCTATGGACGAGAAGTGCTCCAAGACTAATAACAAGAGAGACTTTCAGAAAAATAAACTCCATATAGTCAGCAATAGGATCAGCAAATCGACAAGGAGACTTACTCAAAACAAATTTGAGTTCAAGGATAGGCTGACACATACTTTCCTCTGATAGAACAATGCTTTGATGAAGAGCTTGTTCTTCATTTTTTTTACAAATTTCTTCTTTGGCACTGTATCCCTGCAACTTAGATTTATACATTTCAAATATAGGCTTATAACTGTTTTTCTTATCATCAATTCTCAGCAAAGGTGATAATTCCTCGGCAATTTGTATGAGTTGAGCATCATCTTCTTCCTCGGATTCAGATTCATAACTGTCATAGATTGGATCATCACTGTAAACTTTAAGACAAGGTGACATAAAAACTCGCTCTTCATCATTAGGATATTTATCAAAAAAAGGCTGATTTATGAAGTTTTCACTGTGTTCACCTAATATCTCGTCATGTTGGTCAATAATATGTTGTTTATCCTCTTCTTGAATGATAGGAGATTGAAGAAAATCACGAGAACAAAAGGGTTGCTGAATACCTTCCAGTATAACCATGTTTTCTTTACATTTATGTTGTTCATCATCACTTTTAACTTGCTTATCAAACTGATAGCAACATTCCGAAGCGAAATATTCGACCGGATACCTATCTTTATAAAAGGAATTAAAAGCATCATGAAACTCGTTCAAACAAGTGATATTCTTTTTAGGAAGATCTCTACACCAATCAAGGGTTGCACCCTCCAAAGAATATCTAAACAACTTAATATTTACATCTTCATGAACAAAATGCAGCCTATGAATCCAATCATGAAAATCCCATAAAACTTAGCTAGTACTTCCCAATCTTGTCCACTAAACCTTGGAAGAGAAAATTCCCATTCACTTCTATCTGGCAAAGGATTAGGAAAACCATCTATCTTTGAAAAATTGCAGAAGGCATATCTTTTAGCAAGGATCGCTTCCATTAGAGTGGTGGATCTGAAAATAGTGGAGTCGCCTCTAGATTCTTTGTCATGGAGTCACCAGGTGAAAGATGATAATCTTCTTCAAGTCGCCAATTCTTGTTCACCATCAAGAATTTCTCATTAGCAATTTAAAACAAGAGACTCGGGAGAATACTTCGTTTCAAGGCCTTCATCTCCCGGCAGACGCACCAAAAGATGTTAGCGCTGGAATCAGCACTTGGATTGTGACAAGTCCCTGACCAGACACATCTTTAGCTCAAGGGCCATTCTATGATTTGGATTGGATTATTGGAAAGTGTTTGAATCTTACATTCGCTGAAAAGGTTTCAAACAGATAACTCTCATTTACACATATGAGGGTACTAGGGCTTGATGTGGTAGCGAGGGTAAATTTGTAATCTATTGGTCAGGAGAATATGCAAAAGGAAAGTGGGTCTATAGGATAGAAGCCCAATTTTTGGATGAAGAAATAACACAAAATCTAGATTGGTAATGTATCAACAAAAGAAAGCTTTACAAGACTTACAAAAAATTCATTGTACATTAAAAAGGTATCTTCTACAAGGAATGCTCATGGATAAGTCACCATACATATATTATCAAGAAAGCTTGCCAGGAAAGACTGATAAAATTAGATAATGATGCATAAACATATCAAGAGACTAACAAAAACAGGTAACAGTGTTAATATCACAGTCTGGAACTGAAGAATTCAGATATGGAAATACATGAGATAAGTAGACAATACACACACCAAGCTTTCATAAGTCCTCAATAGTGCTTCTGATATATTATATATTCAAAATGTAACACAGTATGCTCTGCTTAATACAACCAACGAACCCTTATGTCTTTGTATTACACCATATTTATACAAAATAGGAGCTCTATAAAGAAGCCTCCAATAAAAGTGGAAATCTGTTTTAGGAATTTATTACAACTGTCTACGTATGGTAGAGTTCATCTAAATAATTAAAGAGGAAAATGAAAATAGAAATAAGATAAAGTGTAGCATCATGGAGCTGAAGATGGCTGAGTGCCCTCGTAGCTCAGCAAAACTGTCTCTAAAAAAAGGTGGAATCTAGTAACTGAAAGGAGTACCTGTGAACACCTGTATGCATATCTACTAAAACATAGGAGTGGCTAACCAACTGGAAGTTATTTGACACTTAGAAAAAACTCTTCATGACAAAGATCACATTCATTTCATCAACTTTAGCTTGTGAAAATACAACCAAAAAGTAGCTTTTCTTCCTCATATACTAAATCCGAAAATATTAGCTACCTCCTATGAAAAAGGGTAGCTATATTCAAAAATATTGAAAATAAACCAAAATTGAAGACTACTTCAGATTTTCAAGGCTATGCAACTTCATTCTTTAGAGGTCTAATATCGAGGCAAAGATTCTGATAGCCTCAGCTTTTGTCACCCTTTTGTTTGACCTCCTTTTCTATATTTGATTTTTTAGCTGAGTCTTTTTCTTCTTGGTTTTATTTTCTAGGCTGTCATCAACATTTGTGATCTCATCCCTGAGGGTAGGGTTAGCAATCATCTTGTTCGTTAATCTGAGTTTGTTTTAAGGCATGGTGCGAGGTCTCTAGATGTAGGGATTTGGAATATACATAGGCATTTTCCACCATGTATGGATCTGCTAGATTCTCCCACCTCAAACTCTGACTTAGTGTATTCTGTATCACTGTTATCTTCATAAGACGAGTATGAATGTATTATGTTCTTCTTCCTCTTCTTGAATGAAGAGCCAATAGATGAGCAGATTTTAGCTAAGGTAGGCTCTTCCTTTGTGATATTCTCTGACATTTTGTTTTCCCTTTCTTAAGTGATGAGAAGACCTATGAAAGAGTAGGCTCCCTGGATGATATACCACTGTTTTGTTGAGTCTCCTAAGTATTTTCTAAAATAGGGTTTGATCTCTTGATTCCAGGGTTGACTTCCTTTGAAGGTAGAACAGGGCTGGATGTTAGGATTTCAGGGTTGACTTCTTTCGAAACTTCCTATGTCATGATGAGCCTTCTTCTACGTTTACCCCTTGAAGAAGAAGTTGCTTCCTCTTTGCTTTTATACACAGTATTTTTATGAAACAGGGTATCTCTTTGCTTAAACTTCTTTCTACCCTCCTCCATGAATGACCTTAAGGTCTGTGGTTCCTTGGGTGAACTGCTGGTGTGAACCTCATTTGCTGGTTGTGTTGTTGGTGGAGATGTATTGTTTCCAGCCTTCTTGGTTAAGCTCCTAGTCTTCCTTCTAGATGACATGGAGGATGGGTTAGCGTGTGATGGAGTTGATGAATGAATAGGGTTTTATCTCATGGCCTCTATATCTCTCAGTTTTCTGGGCCTCCCTACCCTCCTTAAAGAATAAGCAGTGTTAAACCCTCCTCTGTTATAAATTTATCCCACGTAGTCCTTTTCCTTCTCAAGTGATAAGATATCAATATCTTAATCAAGCCTTTATGGTATAGATTATGCAGAGAGTAACCTGGAGTCTTCTGTATCCTCCGAGACATTGAAAGTAAGGATCTATGGAGAAAAAAGGGTAAGTTCATGGGTTTGGCACCTGAAATATGGACTAAGAACCTCATTTGATATTTGTGAATAGTTGAAAAACTTCCTTCACAAGTTATGTAGTGTTGCACACTAACAATAACATGCTGCCATTCAGGTTTAAAGTATGAAATGTGTATGGTAGGATTCCATCCAATGTGTTCAATCACAGGCTTCAAATAAACATTTGCGTCAGCTTTAACAAGAGTTTTATTATTCTTGTGCCAAGACTCACATGTTGCAAAAGTTTGAGTTTCCCGTGCAATGATGGTTTCTGTAATGTTGAAGGTTTGAGACCCAATCTTAACCTTCTCACCATCAAAGGTTTCAGCAAACGCTTAAGCGACAACCACATTTTCACCAGAGAATTTCTTTAAGAACTGGTACCAACCAACTGCCTTGAACTCAGCCTTAGCACGACTATCCACAAAGAGAGTGTTAGCTGGTTCAGAGCGGTTTACATTACCTCCTTTGCCCATATTTCACTTGTTAACCCTAACCTCCAACACAGCTGTAAAACGAGGACTAATCCTCCAAGAAACCCTACCTGCTGGCACCTGTTAACAAATGATTTAAAATGGAGAATAAAACTTGTTAATTGCAGCTGTCACTGGAGCGGATGGAAGCAGGTTATACATGCCCTAAGACTCGGTGAATAAGGACGGCATGAATCACAGGAATGATTTAAAATCACTACCAACTAATTCCTCCAACTCCATCACATATCTTCATTATTGCTACTTGTATTGCGCTTGTGACACCTATACCCTTTTAGTAAGTAGCAATACATTGACATAACCTTAGCATAAAAATATTCACGCTTTTAATTCATCTGTCAATGAAAAATCAATGTTCTTTGGATATGCAACACCTTTTACTTCAACATCTTCTCAATCCTCGAATAGCAATGCTGATTTCAGTTAAATAATATTTCCTCTACTCCTTTATATAAATTTGCAGGAAATTACTACCTTTCTAAAAAAGACTGCTTTTCTGTAAAACCATAGCTTTTGAAAATGATAGTTTCCTTTCATGGAAAGAACAACTAATTCTTTTGTTATTCTTAACAGAACTCATGATTCTAACACTCTGTCTCTGACCTTGGAAAGGAAATGATGGTGAAAGAATAAGACTCTTTTTCAAATGGAAACCTATGACTTCAACCACTGAAAGTAGTTAAAAGACCTATTTAGAATGGACTTTACCCTATCAACCTTGTAATAGAAATAGAGTATTGGACTCAGAACTCCTTTTGAATTTTATTGAAAAGTGACAAAGACTCATACAATTTAATCCTCCAAGGTTCTTCACCATGAGTTAGGAGATAGAAGAGGATCAAAGACACGACTTTACAATGACAACCAGACTTCGAAATTTTTTGAAAAATTGCAGTGCTAACACACATAATTCCACATTAAACACATGCATCAATTAGCCCTTAAAATAACAAAGTTTCAATGTATGCAACAACATAAAAATAGAGTTTGAGGGCACAATGAGCTAGTTAAGGGCTGCAAGGGGTTCTTGGTTGCCAACTGAGGCTGATCATGGAGAAAAAATTTCTCCTAGGGATATCACCCACGAAGTGGTGGTCATGTGGACCCGAAGATGGGAGGTGGAATAAAGGGCTCATAATGTATGGAAGGAAGTGATAAGTATGGAATGGGGAAAAAAGGACCATGCAATCTCAATTAAGGTTTCCCAAGTGGTGTCCTTCCTAAATCCATGGGCCATTAGTGGAGGTCCCACTGGACTAGGATTGAAGATTAACCCACCATTTAAGGTGATGGATCAAAACCACGATCAAAACCCTTCCTTCTTCCAAGTCACCCAATAGTGCATGCCAAATGCCCAAATGAAAAACAAGAATAAGCACCCGATTGCATGATGAATAACATACCTTTGGGTCAGATTACCCACCTTCTAGCATGTGCTCTTGAAAAATGGGCAAGGAAACATATGGTTGATGTAGGCGGCGGTGATAAAATGGCACATCACATTGGCTACAAGGTGGATGTCATGGGCGGCTAGTTTCCGACTAGAAGAAGATGATTAGGAGAAAAATTCTCCTAGGGGTACCCACTCTTGGTGGGATACAATGTGAACCATATAAAAAATCCTCCTCAATATCAAGTGTAAATCAACAATCATTAGGTAACAAAAACCATAGATGCACCAGAGTAGACCATACTTAATGTTGTGGGCACAACCTATACTTCACACAATGATCACCTTCAACCATCTAACTAGACCAAGTCCTATATAAGTGTTCCCTCTCTTATATTGGGGATTGTTGGATAGATAACCATATTAGGTGTTTCCAACCCCAAAAGGGGAAGTAACAAGTCCGAGGTTAACCACTCAATCCATAGGTGCATGTGAAGATGGTAGTAATGGAGTGGGCATGGCTTCAGGGCAAAGGTGCCATCGCCAAGAGACCAACTAATGGTGGTTTGACATCCTAAGTGTATAGATGTAAGGAGAGAGCGATTATGGACGCATGGGTTACCCCTTTCCCCGACCTAGTTTTTCCACTCCTCTAGTGCCCCTTTTATCTTTTTATGATAATGTTTTGATATGGGTGCATAGCCCAGGAACCCAAGCTAGAATTTGAGATATTTAACATTTATCACCCCTTAATGATGAAACCATTTATCTCTCATTTGGGTTGGGACAATACAAGGGTTCCTTTTGATGTATGGAGCATCACGTGCTCTATGAACCAAGTGATGGCTAGCTAGGGGGTAGGGTTCATACTAGGTTTTTCCCCCCACACTAAGTTTTACCTAGCCATATTTTTCATTGTATCTTTTTCTTTCATTGTGGATTTCTTTAATTTTATCTTCTTTTAGTTTCATCAACCTCCATGAAACAATTTTCTGGTTCAGACTCAAGGATGAGGATGAGAATGTGCCAATCCCCATGACCAATGACCACCAACCCAAAGAATGGATATGGAATGTAGGGAATGATGTAAAGTGGTAAGTATGGAATATCATGGGCATGCTACTTCCATCAAAGTCTCCCTAGTAGTATCCTTCCTATAACCCTAAGGTCTCAATGAGGTCCCATTGGACTAGAGTCAAAGACTAACATCCTTGGTGAAGTAAGAGAGAAAGAATATAGTCAAGATCAATCAATCATCTATATCACCCCTTGATTCATATTAGTATGCCCCAAAACATTAAGTGAAAGCATATGATTACAAATTGGTTCAAGTTGTCGTTGATGGATGACCCATCTTCATTTAAGAAGGAATGTCAGATGGGAGAAAGAAATATGACTAGAGAAATATGTGGAGGGTCCATGGCATCATGTCATGTGCTGATCAATAGGGCTGCTAGTTGGCTGGCTGTCCAAGGAGGAGAAAAAAATTCTCCTATGGGTTACCCACTTTTTGGCGGGTAACAGTTCCCAATCATCTCCCTTTCTTTCTTCCTTCTCAACCACCTTCTTCCTCTCTTCTCTGTTACAATCATAATTCCCCTCAACACCCTCCCCCTCGAAAAAACCAAAGACTAGTATTCTCTTTATCTTTAATCTCCTTCATTGATCTCCTTAACCTCCAAACCACCTAGCATTATCCCTTAAACTTTTCCAAGTGGATTTCTACCACCTGCCATCACAAATTTTATCAAGACCAAAAAAGCATTCCCACTTCCTTGGAATTTCTAGCAAATAAACTCATGTGGAGGCTTGTTGATGGGATTCCCTTCCTCTCCAAAACTCTTCAAAATTACCAAAAACCATTAATGAGACAGTAGGGGATTGGATGACTTAGATGACTTCAAAGCTCAAAATTATCGCTTCTCTTTTTCTTCTCAAACTCTCTAAAGTGGCTACTAACCATCAATTTGGAAATGAGCATCAAATGGCATAGATGCGCTTGAGAGGTGAAAACACCTCCTATCACATTTGTCCCAAAGTCTCTAAAGTCACCTTCTCTCTTCTCCATGCGCTTATTCTGCTACAATGTGTTGAGAATTCAATAGGGCAGTAAATAAGTTAATTCTCTTTTTCTTGATAATTGTTTGTGTTATCTTTTTACTTCTTATCTTTGTTCCTTATTATTACAGTGTGCAATACATCAAACAACTACCAAAAACAATAAGAACAATGACATAGTATATAGGCTGCAAGCCAGGGCCAAAACCCTTCCTGTTGAGGGGAAAACCCGTAAATATTTTCTCGTCTTATAGATTCTTCAATTGACAAATACCATGACCTAGTGACATAGAAAAATACCCTCCAAGATCAAGATCAGCACGACCTCAAGCTACAACTTCTTCGACCTCTCCAAAAAGTCCGAAATTTCTGGTCCTAGTAGCTGCTGCAGCTACTACAACTGTTGCAACTTCACTTGGAGACTTCGATCTCCTTGTAGAGCTTCCTACTTCCCTTCGCTTTCATTTTCTTGAGATGTAGGACTAGAGAGATGCCCAAGATCCCTTTTCTTGCCTTATTTTCTTCCTCTCCTCCAAGATTGAATCCAATGTTGCCCTAGCATAGAAACCCTAGCTTTGACTTGCACGTGGGAGAGAGAGAGACCCAATCCAAGCACCTCGGCTTCCTTAAACTTCTTCTTCGTCCTTTTCTTCGACCTTCTTCTTGTCTTCTTCTTGGCATAGGATGAGAGTGAGTGAGTGCTATATGGAGGTCGAGTTCCTCTCCTTATATATGCTTCTTTCAAGGGAGACATGGCTCTTCATGTAGGCCGACTTGACAGCTCCTTAGGCCGACTTGATCTTGGAGGTATTTTGACACTTTAGAGAAAAAATAAATTTATCTTTACAAGTTACAATGTGCCCATAGGGTCTTGAACATATAACAATGACTCTTACACCTAGGACAAATCCTAGAAGCACTTTAATGAGTGCTTGACCTATAAAATAAAAGAACTTGAGCATGAAACTCATGCTCTAAAAAAATTTCTTTTCATTTTATAATTTACAATTTACAAGAATACATTTCATAGCTATGAAGATCGAACCTAGTTACACATTCTTCAACACTCCCTCTTAACTAGGGAGGTATTCATAAGAGGTACATGGTCATTCTCAATTTGAAGAGATCTCATAAGAAGAGTCGGATTGGTAACCCATCTATTTAGCATCATATTAACCAACATTGTCACATAGCAAGGCCTTGACTAATAGCTCTATCTCTCCACAAGATTAGAGCACAATGCTGGCGAGACCAATAATTTATAGACATCATCATCATTGTCTCTTAAGGTACATACTCCACCCGAATTTTCACCGAGTATGACCTTCCATTGGACTATTCTTATCTTGGGTAGCTAATCCTCAAAGAATATCAGTCCATGACTACTCTTGTCTTGAATTCCCTACCGCATTCTCAAAGAGTATCGGATGATAGATGGTTACCCAGTCCTCCGTTATTTCTTCCCAAGTGAAGACAAGAATGTAGTCTCTATCTCTCCCTCTCAAATAGCGAGGATACATCCACCAAACCAAGCTTTCCTCTCAAATACACAATCTTCTTGTTTGGAAGTGATTTCGTCGATATGTCAACTACTTGTTCATCAGTGGAGATATAATGCAGTTGTAGCACACCATTTTGTACTAGCTCTCGAATATAGTGATAATTGTTGTTTATATGCTTTGTCTTTCCATAAAACACTAGATATTCAGACAAACGTATGCAACTAGTGTTGTCACAAAGTATCACTGTAGGGTTCATCGGTCCTTCAAAAAGGTCGGATAACAACTTCATTAACCAAACTACTTCTCTCCTTACTTCATAGGCTGCAACAAATTCACCCTCAACACTACTCAAAGCAACTGTGTCTTGCTTTTTTCTCATCCATGAGATCACGGAGGATCCTAAACTAAAACATCCTTCTGTAGTGCTTCTTCCATCCTTCTCATTGCCTCCCCAGTTGGAATTTGTATATCCAATCAATTGGACATCATTCCTTCTATCATACTTCAGACATTAGTAGATGGTTCCTTGCAGATACCTTAGAATATGCTTTGCTGCTATCCAACGATCATGCTTCGGCTCCACTTGGAATTGATTGAGAACATTTACTGCAAAACATATGTCTGGTCTAGTATTCACCAAATACATCAATGATCCGATGAGTTGCCTATACTTGGAAGGATCCACAGGGCTAGATTCAGAACTCCTTAGTCTCTTTAAGTTTGTGATCATGGGAGTAGTCATAGGTTTACAGTCCAACATGTCAAACCTTTTCAATAACTTGATCACGTATTTCCTTGACCCCATTAGATTTCATTAGGTCCTTGCGAGACTTCCAGTCCCAAATAGTAATGCATCAGCCCAAGATCCTTCATGTCAAATTCTACTGCTAGTTACTTCTTGCATTCTTCAATCCGACCTTCTACACCTGTTAAGAGAAGATCATCTACATACAAAAGAATGATCACAATTTTGCCTCTTAAAACCTTAATGTAAAGGTTTGAATCAACAGAACTCCTTGTGAGGCCTATCCTTTGGAGATATGCATCCATCCTAGCATACCATGCCATTGGTGCTTGCTTGAGGCCATATAGTGCTTTCTTTAATCTGCAAACATATGCCTTCCTTTCCTTGACTTCAATCCCAAGGGTTGCTCTATTTAGACTTCTTCATCTATTGTGCCATTGAAAAACGTAGTCTTGACATCCATTTGGTGAATGTTGTTGATTTTCAGGGTAGCATCGGATATGCTCTAGCTCGGAAACTTTGTGGAGGGGATAGAACACATGAGATCTCCAAGACCCAGAAACCATTTGGAGAAATTCCACCCGGAGCTTAAGTTATTCAAATAATTAATTATTTTAAATGGAGCCTAAGTTAAAACTTAGAGGATTTAAATAATTAAAGTGAATTAATTTAACATGTGGGTGAGAATGTTGTAAGTGACAAACATCAAGTATTTTCTAATCATTGTTGTCGATTAGAGATTAGATGTTAATTTTGGACAACTAGGTCCAAACTCCATGTTGTGATGCTCAGATGAAGATGCCAATATTTTTATTGTATTCTTCTTTCAGAGAGGTGCAAGATCGATCTAAATATCATATTGATCCAATGAGCAGAACATTTATTTTGAATTTATTCAAAATATATGCAGGTCGGCCTTAAGGTTTTGTGCCCCAGCAGTTGTGTCACACACCCTCATTGATGGATATATATTGGTCAACATTGGAGGAAATTTTCACTCATCTCATCCTCACACATTTCCCTCTCCTCATCGGATTGGTTCGATCACCTTGGAGGCTCTTCTCTCCACACGTGGGAAAATTTCAGCAGCGACACATTTCTGTTTTCGGCCTAGGGTTTCTGCAGCAGCGTTGACCAGCGTTGAATTTGGTCAACGCAAGGTCAAACAGACTTGAAACTCTCCCAGAATTTCGATTTTCCAAATCCGCATTTTTTGGCATTATTCCCGAGGCTAGATGTTGACTTTGACTTCGCTGCATTGACCTAGCTGTTGTTGCTGTTTGCATTGATTGTTGACTGACAACGTTGACTTTGGGTTGACCGTTTTGGTTGTCCTAGAGGGTTGTGTGACATTTCTGGTTGGATGACCATATTGAGACTTTGCTGGTTAAAGCATCTTGCTAACCGCCGTAACACACCAACACACTTACATATTTTGGCTTGTCTTCTGTCGATCTACTGGTATGTTCTATCAGCATTTTACTTTGTTGTTTATGTGATTGCTGTCCGATATTGGGATAAAAAGTAAAGTTGCATCAAGCATAGAACATCTACAAAAATTTACATGGTATCAGAGGTGAGGTGAAGACAAAGCCCTAGTTTGTAGCAATCACCAAAGAAGAGGATGGGTTCCTCAAACTACAATGGCTTTAAGGCTGATGACAAATTGACTGGGAAGGATGACTTGCATGCTTGGAAGATGACATTGGATCTTAATTTGGAAGACCACGATGTCATGGACTATGTGCAAGGTAAAATTCAAGAGCCTCCATCCACTACAACTCTTGCTGCTAAAACAAAGTACAAGAAGGGAGAAATCAAAGTGAAGCTGATGATCAGGTACTCTATTCATAAGATTCTGGTTTCCTACATCTCTGAGCTAGGCACATTCAAGGAGATGTATGATAAGTTGGTCAACATGTTCAAGGCCAAAAATGCGAATCAAGTCCTATGCTTCAAGAATCAATTGAAGAATCTAAAGAAAGGTAGGGATGAGTCTGTTCAATCATATTTTCTAAAGCTGGCCGAGATCAAGAATAATTTGTTGGCTATTGGGGAAACAATAGCTGATCGAGAGATGGTTCTCACCGCACTTGGAGGTCTCTCATCCGAATGGCATGTGTTCAACACTACCATTCTCAATAACAATGTGATACCTGACTTTGACGAAGTGCTATCAAGATGTGTACAAGAAGAGACAAGGATGAACGAATATGGAAATGAAGGAAATGTTGCCTTTGCTGCTCATCCTAGAAAGAAGAACTTTGGTGGTCCAACGAACAAAGGAAGAGTAGGGGCCCAAGGAAAGAAGGGCAAGTGTTACACATGTCACAAGACAGGTCACTATGCTACAGAATTCCCTTTCAAGAAGGATTCTCTTGATGATGATGACAACAACAAACAACCGAAGAAATGGAAATCAAAGGAACAACAGGTTCAAGGGAAAAAGGAAGGCTCCCTCCGGCGGAAATGTTCAACCTTTCAAAAGGTCAAGAAATTCCAGGTATGAGGAATCAAATGTTGTTGATAAAAGAAATGAATTCATTCTTGTATCTTCCCTCTCTACTGCATCTCCACCCGAAAATATGGATGTCTGGTTGATAGATAGTGGTGCCTCAAGGCACATCACTGGGTTCAAGGAATCACTTTCTGATATGGTTGAGAAGGATACTAATCTGGAAATTATCCTTGGAGATAATGCCACATATCCCGTGAAAGGGACAGGGACTCTGACCCTCCACTTGTCTCAAGGTCGAGTTCTCTTCTTGCAGGATGTACTCTTTTTACCTGATTTGAAGAAGAACCTTGTGTCTATTTCAGCCATGGAAGACAAAGGTTTCAATGTGGCATTCATTGATGGGAAGGTGCGTATCTGGAAGAAGAGCTTCAAGGAAGCTATCACGATTGGGTTTAGAGTTGATACACTCTACCAGGTTGGAGGAAGTCCACTGGGAGCGATGATGTGTGATACTATTCGACAGACTGAAATATAGCATCGGAGTTTTGGACACCTTCACTACAAGGCCCTTCCCGAAGCAAGGAAGGTGGTGACGGGGATGCCCGAGTTCACAAATAATCATGAAGGTGTATGTCAGGGTTGTGCCAAAGGAAACCATACAAGGGAACCTGGATATAATTCTTGAAGAAGAAGGATGAGGCTTTCATGTGGTTCCGTACCTTCAAAGCCTTGGTGGAAAATCTAAAAGGGAAGAAGATCAAGATATTGAGGACCGATAATGGCACTGAATATGAGACGAACGAGTTCAAGAACTTTTGCAGAGAAGCCGGCAGTGGAGATATGCCACGATGTCACCTTGGACGAAGATGTGCTTTGTCAAAGGGCAGTGGAATATGTGCTTTGTCAAAGGGCAGTGGAGATATGCCACGATGTCACCTTTGACGAAGATGCTTCCCTGAGGAAAGTAGTCAATCTTCCGAGATCTAAGGAAGATCATGAAGCAAGGCCTGGAAATCAAGAAGAACCGAAGGATGAGACGATGCCCGATGTTGAAGGGCCAATAGACTCGATTGATCCACCTCCTTTGATGAGGAAGAGATCATCATGGATTAGGGACACTCTTGAGGATGTCGAGGGACATATGGCACCAAGGGGGACATTTTGTGAAAGCAAGAAGCCGAATAGATACCAAGGGTATCTAGCAGCCATGAGTACTATTGTACAATTTGAGCCTAGATCTTTTGAGGAAGTCGTAAAGCATCAAGTCTGGAAGGATGCTATGCATGAAGAATATGAGTACATAATGAAGAATGACGTCTGGGATGTGGTTCCAAGACCGGAGGACAAAGCAGTTGTCACCTCGAAATGGCTCTACAAGATCAAGCACAGATCTGATGGAAGTGCTAAAGTTCCAAGAAAGATTTGTTGCTCGTGGCTTCTCTCAAAAGGAAGGTATAGACTATGATGATATATTTGCACCTGTGGCCCGATATACCACCATCTGATCTATCGTAGCCCTTGCTGCTACGCAAGGATGGAGTCTTCATCAGAGGGATGCGAAGACCGCATTTCTGCATGGTGCGATAAAGGAAGAGGTGTATGTGGAGCAACCTCTGGGTTTGAAGTCCAGGATCGGGACACCCATGTCTACAGATTGAAGAAAACGCTCTATGGGTTGAAGCAAGCACCCAGAGCTCAATACGAGAGGATAGATAGCTACCTGATGAAGTTGGGCTTCACTCGTAGTAATGTTGATCCGAACCTTTACTTCAAGGTTGATAGATAAAAACCTCTCATTCTGGTGTTTTATGTGGATGACCTCTTCCTGACAGGTGCTGACCCTCTCATTCATCAGTGCAAGAGGGAGCTCGCTGTTGAGTTCGAGATGAAGGACCTAGGACTGATGCATTACTTCCTAGGTTTGGAGGTCTGGTAGAGACTTGGCGAGATTTTCCCTTCTCAAGGAAAATACATTGTGAAGGTTTTGGAAAGATTTGGTATGGTGGTTTGTAAGTCCGTGTCGACACCAATGGAGCTCAACTTTAAGAAGTTGAGTGCTAGTGCTGCTGGGCCCGTGCTAGCAAATCCTACTGAGTATCGTCAACTCGTAGGGGCCCTGATGTTCTTAGTGAACACCCGTTCGGTCGTATGTTTTGCAGTGAACACTTTGAGTCAACATATGGTTGAGCCTCATCACATTCACTGGGTTGGTGCCAAGAATCTGTTGAGATATCTTTGGGGAACGATAAACCATGGGCTGAGATACACTGCCGGGAGCGTGACACTCCATGGATATACTGATGCCGATTGGGCTGGCAGTGTGGTGGATCATAAGAGCACATCGGGATGCTTCTTCACACTTGGTTCTGCTTCGATATCATGGACGAGCAGGAAGCAGAAGTCGGTGGCTTTGAGCACCGCGGAGGCTGAATACATTGCAGCATGGCCTATTGTGAAACAGTTTGGTTGCGAAAGCTCTTCAGTGAGCTGTTCGGGCATGTGCTAGATACCACCGTGATACTCTGTGATAACCAGAGTGGGATTCGATTGTCTGAGAATCCCGTGTTCCACGATCGATCCAAGCATATTGATATCAAGTACCACTTTATCCGAGATATGGTACAGTGAGGCGCTGTAAGGCTCGATCATATAGGAACTGATGAGAAGGTCGCAGATATTCTCACAAAGCCCCTGGGGAAGGTCAAGTTCCTAACCTTCCGTGAAAATAATGGCATTGTGGAACGACCCTATGCTGAGGGTCCTGTTGGATGATGAGCTCTGGGAGCTTTGGGGGGCTTTGGGGATAGCTTCTCGGAGCTATAAGCAACCACAAGGCTAGGCTTGCCGAACCTTGTTGGTGTGCTTCTGCCCCACCATTATGATGATTGAGTTGGTTCACCTCTCATTATCTGTGCCCCGTATGCATCCTACCCATTGAGTTCAAGGCTCATGGGAAGTACCTCTCATTTGGCCAGTAAGGTGGGAAAAGCTAGAGACTAGTAGCAAAGACTGATAGACGCATCAGAGATTGTCGTACTCTCTATCTAGGATGGCACGGTCCAACCACTTGATCTGGGATCAAGTATACTGAAGTTTCGGACCTCCAACTGACTTCAGGTTAGGTAAACCAACTTCGGGTTGGTATGAGACCCTTTGTGAGTCCTATAGAGGTTTCAGACCTCTGGGCTGAATCTGTCATCCGCGAATGATGTCTTTGTGACTGGCCCACTGCTGTTCTGAAATAAAGAAGCCAGCAAAGCAAGTTACGGTGGGATGACGCATAATGTTTGGATTGCACAGGTGGATGGAGTTCTCCCTAGTTGAGAGGGAGTGTTAATTTTGGACCACTAGGTCCAAACTCCATGTTGTGATGCTTAGGTGAAGATGCCAATATTTTTATTGGATTCCTCTTTCAGAGAGGTGCAAGATCGATCTAAAGATCATCTTGATCCGATGAGCATAACATTTATTTTGAATTTATTCAAAATATGTGCAGGTCGGCCTTAAGTTTTTGTGCCCCAGCAGTTGTATCATACACCCTCATTGATGGATATATATTGGTCAACGTTGGAGGACATTTTCACTCAGCTCGTCCTCACACATTTCTCTCTCCTCATCTGATTGGTTCGATCACCTTGGAGGCTCTTCTCTCCACACGTGGGAAAATTTCAGCAGCAACACATTTCTGTTTTCGGTCTGGGGTTTCTGCAGTAGCGTTGACCAGCACTGACTTTGGTCAACGCAAGGTCAAACAGACCTGAAACTCTCCCAGAATTTCGATTTTCCAAATCCGCATTATTTGGCACTATTCCCAAGGCTAGACGTTGACTTTCACTTGGCTGTGTTGACCTAACTGCTGCTGCTATTTGCGTTGGCCGTTGACTGACAGCGTTGACTTTTGGGTTGACCGTTTTCGCTGTCCTAGAGGGTTGTGTGACATTTCTGGTTGGCTAACAATATTGAGACTTTATTGGTTGAAGCATCCTGCTGACCACTGTAACGCACCAACACACTTATATATTTTGGCTTGTCTTCTGTCGATCTACCGGTATGTTCTATCAGCATTTTACTTTGCTGTTTATGTGATTGTTGTCTGATTGTAAGGACCTTAAATTTCAGAATTAAAAATGATTAACAAAATTGATACAACACAATCCAGAGTGGGATTTTTGAAGCAGAATATATATCAATTGACTATTTAATACTTACCTGGAACCATGTTTGAAGATGTTCCTGATCCGCCATGGCTCCAGCTCCCGTTACCAAACCGCCATTTTCCTCCCAGCTTATCAGGGGTCAACCTCTCCGGTCCTCAGATCAAGAAGACAAGTCTTCTGGCTCCTGTGCCCAAAACTCCAATAATAATCGAGATCACTCCATGACTCTGTTAGAACTCATTGCTCATGTCTCCCATAGTTAGAACTCATTTGACAGCATCCGAATTAGTTTACCCATCTCATTGACCCATGCTCATCAAGTCCCCCCCCCCCCTCTCCTTTTATACACAAATCCCCTAAGATATTTATTAAAATATCCTTCTTTTAATAAATATCTTGGATTTCTAAAATATCTTAGATTTATTAAAATATTATTATTTAATAAATATCTTGGATTTCTAAAATATCTTAGATTTATTAAAATATTATTATTTAATAAATATCTTGGATTTCTAAAATATCTTAGATTTATTAAAATATTTTTATTTAATAAATATCTTGGATTTATTAAAATATCATCATTTATTTGCATAAGTCAATGCTTTTACTTTCCTTTGAGCAAAATATTATTTTATATTATGATAGTGGTAGGTATAACTTTTACTTTACAATACATTCATTATATTCTATTGAGTTTGGTATTTACTCACTACTTTCAATAATTCACTCATTTCTCTATACTGAGTTTTTTTATAATTGATTAGTGCATGTACTAGTGCAGTACATGTGATACATGCATATGTAGCTATCATATGCAGGTCTCATATGCATGCTAATATTTCTATGTTCCATATAATTCGAGTTGGGTCATTACATACACCCCTTCTTTAGAAAACTTCGTCCCGAAGTTAAGTTTTATGTCGTATATCATTAATTATTAAAGTGATTAGCATAATCATATAAGGTTGGTGTACCATAACTGAATTTTTGTTTAATGTGTGAGAACACTTTAACATTTATGTTTTAATCATTTATTGGTTTACAAATTTTAGTAATCACGTCTTGCCCCAACAGAGTTTCCAAGCTATTTTAGAATCATCATATCCTTCCTAATCTCTTCCGCTCCCATCCTATCCGTCCTCTACAGGAATATGCCATGGCATCAGTTTTATTGATCCAACCATTCATAGACCTTAAGGGTGTTAGCATCGATTACGTCAACTTGATTTACCAGTAGGCATTCGGCAGTCATCATCAGACATCTAGGGGAGCGTGACTCGCACAACCCTCCCATGACTCCAGGTTTTGGAGGATAAACAGTGGGCAACACCTCCACTCCTCCTAGTAGGACCAGGGTTAACACCCTATCATGGAACCTCAGTGTATCTCAATTGTTCTTGGAGTTTTGTCATCACGTGGTCGGTTTGGTAACGATATCATCTGCGATGTAAACACTTGTCCACAAATTATAACATATGTATCAATATGTTCAAAGCAAATTGTTACTCACACAACAATTTCTACACATTCCAAATATGTTGCTATCTACGATATTGATCCTTGAGTTCATATAACATACTTGGTTCTGTTTATCCAATAGGTCTGTAAATTCATTTTCACCTTGAATAGTCAAGTGCAATCACTCTTTTATTTTTATCTCATCATTTAGATTGATATGTAAAATTATAGATACCATATCCATAACATAATTCATAATTTATATCAGTATCCCTGTACTAGCAATGTTTAAGCAAAAGTTTCTTCATATTGGTATCCATTTACCAACAATGTTTAAGCAATTAATATATTCTTACATGTCATAGTACAAAATGTCAGTCTTAAGTATCCATCCAAAATAAGGTAAGGTTATACAAAATAAGTTTTTAAATGCTTATAAATATAACCCACAGTTATAAATGTCACATAGAATAATCGAACATGGATATACAAATAAGGGTATAGCTACTATTTTCTATACTATATTAACCGATTAACCTTATAAAAGTCGCAAGTTGAGACTCTAAATCTAAATCGAGGGATGCTCCAACCTTTATGATTGCATATATAGAAACGAAATGAATTGAAACAAGAGCACAAAACACTTACTGTTTTAGTTGAAGCATGATCTAATTTCTTGATATAGGTTGATTAAGAACTCTAAAACACAAAACTACAAATGGATCTAGCCAATCTTTTAATTCTTGTTATTTATTTGTCTTTTAAGTCTAATTATCTTTGATCTATAATCTGGATCCCAAGAGATAATAATAACATCAACTTCTTTATCATGTTATTTCAGCTCATCTTCAACCTAAAATCTAGAAGCCACAGAGTAGGGTTTTGCAGGGCTGATCATTAGGGTTATGCTGGAGATGGAGGAAGAGTTTAATTGACTACTCTAAAGATCCCTAAGATCCCTTAGTGAGAGGTTTATTTTCATAGAAGGAATTTGTCACTGCTTGAAAATGCATTATTCACTTTGCATTATACTTGGTCTACTAAGAGTGTCATGTTTTCAACAAGATGTCAATTGTTGACAAACATATAATTTCCTCCTTTAATAAGAAAATCACAATTTACAAGATATGCATAGTCACATTATTAGTATGTTACAGTTTTGATATAGTCTCTTTACTTGCAAGTTTCACCATTTAGAGTCTTAACTCTAGCTAGGATATCACTAGCTTTACCATCATTCCTTAAACCATTGTTTCATTTCTATTATATTGACTCGTTTAATCCAAACACATAACACATCACTGGTATACCCTCTCCTTATTCTTCACATTAATCGTTTTCTCATTAGTCCTTAAGCCTAATCTTATCACCAAACGTATCTTCTTTTCTAACGGTGTATAATTAGTATCCTTAATATTTACCTTTAAACATTTTCCCAGTTTATTACTTGCTACTCTTAACAAATTAGAAGTGTTCACAACTCCTTATAGGTCATTGCTCTGACCCTTAACAATCATGTGGCTTATATCCTTAAGAAAATTCTTCTTGATAGAAAACATCCCTTCACTTCCTTATACCAGATATTCCTAATATTCCAGGTCTATTTCAATATGAAAAAGAACATATTTATCAAATTGACTTTGTTTTCTCACCTCTAGTCATCATGGTTTTCTTTTATTCTCTTAATGCATACAATTATTACACTTGGAAATGTCATTACTATTTCCCAACTTGGGTAAGACCCTATAAATAAAATCAATAACGTGGATCTCGAATGTAATCTACTTATCATTTCAGGTTTTAAGGCATCACAGGATAGAATTCCCTAACCATACTCCCTGATGTCCATAATCCATGGATATAGTTAGTCACTTAAGGAAAATTTTATAATGTGACTCTCCCAATAGAGGGAGAAACTATTATAGATGTTGCCATGCACATAAATTATCCTATAATTGATTAATTTTATTATAGATTCACTCTTTATTCTAATGTCATTGACTTCTTATGTTGTTTTGTGAAACTTCCCCTCACTCACCTTTGGTGCTATTTTGTCGATCTCAATATTCTAAGTTGAGTATGATAACTAACATTTATTATCATCATCAGAAGTTTTCCATTTCGTTCTTTTCCCGTCCTCCCTACGGACTATATTGATTATATTATGGTAACAATGGAGATCAAATTTTCAAATTTTCCGCTGCACTCTCTTGGTAACTATATCGTTTTGTTCTAATAGTGTGTTTACTACCTTACAGGGTGGTTTCTTATCCTTTTAACATATGTTTCATCCATCAATTTACCTCAAACTAGCTTAGCCTTTTATGTTGTTGTATCTTACTTTACATCTAACGGTCTTGTCATAAGGTCCCTAGTCATGCTTTCCTTGCCATTCTTCCTTCCTTCAAGAGTTAACTTCTTTGGAGCAACTCCGCCAACTAATCTTTATATATGCCTAAATAATTACCGTGAATCGTCTTATATATAGTGTCATAATGCCCCTAATTTCTCTTTCCTAAACCACATTGTTTTCCTTTCCATGAAAATGCTATGTTTCAATATTATTTTGTTTTGTACATCGATATATCTTTACGGTTGTAAATGGCTAATTATCTATCTTAGTAATGACATAATGCTTGAATATCAAAATGTCCAATTTAATATATTTTAAACTATAAAAATTTAAACCTTCGCTCTACTCCTTAAACTACTTACACATATACTTGGATATAAGAAAACGGTATAAAAGATATTTGCATAAATTCATACCTTCAATTGTTATAGTTATCAGCTAGTAAGATATATATATGGAAATCTCAACGTCACTTGAAGAATGAAATGTTTCAATTCCATAAAAATAATTAGGATAGTTTCCATTCTAATGTTCAAAAGTTACAGCAAAAGTTTAATGTCTAAAGTGATGTTAATGTGCTCATTTTAATATAATAATTTGAATGTACCTCAAACTTTTCTTGCACAATATACAAAATCTTAAACTTCATTGTGGAAAAATTTGCAGCTGATATTCATGAGTTATCTCAACTCCTTTGTCGTATGGAATGTAAAGTAAAAGTAATGGATTATGAATCAAGGGGGATTGAGCTTGATATACGTCTTCGATACATAGATTAGCATTAAATATCCCGTCTCTTCTAATAAAATGTATCATCCTAGGGTTCATAGCTTTCGAATATCGAATTATATAATATTGCATTTTATCATGGTTAAAAGATTCAATTTCTTCCAAAATTTGAAAACCACTTTTCTTGTCATTGAATATTACATAACACTGAATACTTTGGATAAATTATCAAGGATGACTCGGAGTAATACACCTTGGGTTATATTAGGATTGTTGCTATATTTATGAAAGTAAGGCGGTGATATCTAAGAATCAACACAAGACCTTGGGAAATAGTTGGAAACTAAGTTAATTCCCATTGTGATCATTCATCCTAGTACCTTCAACCTAGTCTAACTGACCCGTAGATTAAATTTGTATTCTTCAACACTTAAACCTATTGACCGAAGTTCTCCTGAAGCCATTTCTACCTATATGAAATCGTTTTTCTTGTGGTTTCCAACCCACATTTATTTAATGTATATGATGAAATAAAACTATCAGTAGCCCAGTATCAAATCAGATTTTGAGTTTTATGCCTTTAATAATACCTGAGGACTCCACTACATTGGACAAATGTTCTGCCTAGTTCTTGTTGACCACTGCATGGATTTTATGATTGTCTTTGATATTTAGTGATGACTGTTTAAACATGGCTATAAGTATTTGATGTACAATTTAGATTAATAAATACAATTTCGTAAATTCAAGCTCACATGCAGTTATAGTTTTTTTTTTTTTGACATGTCCATAGATTCTCTTAATTTATATGATTCAAAATAAAAGTATACAAGTCGATGTATTAGAAAGGTCTTGGCGATACACAATAGAGAGAAACCTTTCAACTTGGTGTTAAGTGGAGTCACTGTGTTTGTATTACTATACCACAATTTTAACATAAAGTCTTAGTAATTATAGATATTAAAATAAAAGAAAATCAAGCTCTAGTTAAATAATTCCTCTAAATTTAACCCTTCCTAAAAATAGTGAAAACTCACCTCAGTAGCCTTGAATTAATATATATATATATTATCTTAACTTAATATCAAAATATTTATAAATTGTTATGAAAATATCTGTTCAATTATTATGGTTAAAATATTCAACATACTTTCCAATTATAGGTTCATGTCCTTCTTTGGGATCAACAATGGGCATAGTGGGTCTTGATCTGGTTTGTGAAGCTAACTCAATAATACGAATAATACGAAGGAAAGTTTATCATGGGACTAACTTTACAAATGCTAATATGACATCGACGGGTGTCTAGGTGACTCTTTTTATTGAAAATAAAACTTATGATTCCCAGGAAAAGAATAACAGGATACAGTCGTCAATCCAACTACCACTTTTATCTACAATCATCAACCCAACTACCACTTTTATCAATCTGGATCAACCCTAACAAGCCATATCTTATTACATATAATACCTTTATAATAACCATCAACTCTCCTTTCCTATAGATTCCTTCTAACTAAATCCCCATTATTTATTTATTTATTTTTATTTTTATTTTTTTTAAATTAAAACATCATTATCACAATTTTAATAAAATATTTCGCAATTATTATTATTATTATTATTTAACTAATTAATTAAAACATCCTTATCACCATTTTAATAAAATATTTCGCAATTTTTTTTTTTTTTTCAATTCAAAAGTTGTAAATCTTTTTGCTCTTTTGTAGTTTTAGTCAACATTTGACAATTTAAATTCTTTAGTCTATCATTACCATAGATGTAAGGCTACCTCTAGCTCACAAATGATCTTAGTAAAAATATTGAGAAAAGCAAAGGGAGATATGCTAACTTTGGTTTTCGAGTAATCATCAAACATTCAAAACATTTTTAATCCATGTAGAATGAGTAAAATACATAAATTTAAAAATCTAATAGGAATACTTGATAAGTAAAAATAAATTTGACTCAATTTTACCATATTCTACACGAACTATAAAGCAAGTAGTAGGTATAAGTGAATATAAATTTATCAAATTTGACAAAATTTTACCCACACATTAAGGTAGGTCATGGTCTCCTTTGACTTGATGACACATTTGATGATGACATTAATGATGACACATTTGATGATGACTTGAATTTATTATCACACTTGAAGCCCTAATAAAATACCCTAACCATTGACCTTATACATGGAAAATCGTAGATCACCAAGGTCTGCACTAAAAATTCCAAAACAGTCATCACAAGGTCTGCACTAAAAAATCATAGCAGTCACAAAGAAAATTATTTTTTGTCACCCTGGAGGCATCCTATCACAATGGCTGCTTTACCATCTTGAAGAGGACTCTTTCTTCTTTCCAACGAGCCCTCACTCAGCTCCTAACTCTAAAAACTCTAAGAGAAATCGAATTTTAAAGTTGACATATGCTATTTTATATCTTAGCCGACCTATGGTTAGCTGCCTATGTCGGCTTCACTCCAAAAGGACATGTCTATTCGTTATAAATCAAATAATATATCAATATGAGATCCAACACGTCATTGCAAAAATGAATTCGGTGAAGAATTCAAAGAGAAGAGGACAGACAAGAGATAGAAGCCGAGGAGACAAGGAAAATGTGTAAGGACCTTAAATTTCAGAATTAAAAATGATTAACAAAATTGATACAAGACAATCGAGAGTGGGATTTTTGAAGCAGAATATATATCAATTGACTATTTAATACTTACCTGGAACCATGTTTGAAGATGTTCCTGATCCGCCATGGCTCCAGCTCCCATTACCAAACCGCCATTTTCCTCCTAGCCTATCTGGGGTCAACCTCTCCGGTCCCCAGATCCAAAAGACAAGTCTTCTGGCCCCTGTGCCCAAAACTCCAATAACAATCGAGATCACTCCATGACTCTATTAGAACTCACTGCTCATGTCTTCCATAGTTAGAACTCCTCTGACAGCATCTAGGTCAGTTTACCCACCTCACTGACCCATGCCCATCAAGTCCCCCCCCCTTTCTCCTTTTATACACAAATCCCCTAAGATATTTATTAAAATATCCTCCTTTTAATAAATATCTTGGATTTCTAAAATATCTTAGATTTATTAAAATATTATTATTTAATAAATATGTTGGATTTCTAAAATATCTTAGATTTATTAAAATATTATTATTTAATAAATATCTTGGATTTCTAAAATATCTTGGATTTATTAAAATATCATCATTTATTTGCATGAGTCAATGCTTCTACTTTCCTTTGAACAAAATATTATTTTATATTATGACAGTGAAAGGTATAACTTTTACTTTACAATACATTCATTATATTATGGTGAGTTAGGTATTTACTCAATACTTTCAACAATTCGCTCATTACTCTATACTAAGATTTTTTATAATTGATTAGTGCATGTACTAGTGCAGTACACATGATACATGCATATGTAGCTATCATATGCAGGCTAATATTTCTATGTTCCATATAATTTGAGTTGGGTCATTACACTGATATTGGGATAAAAAGTAAAGTTGCATCAAGCATAGAACATCTACAAAAATTTAAAATCACCGTTGTTGATTCATCAACAGGAAAAGTATAAAGGAAGGTTTGACGCTTAGTTGGAGAATACACACAATGAGTCTAAGAGATCGAATTCTTCTGACAGAGTAGTGCTCGGACGAAGATCAAATCTGAGTAATTCAAAGCAGTAGTGAGGGGTAAATGTAGTAATTGGTCGGAGGACCAAGAGTACATAGCAGAGCAAGGGTAGCAGAAGCAATAGAGGGACCAGCACAACCACCAGGAGTAGTGATGCAGACTCTAGAGAGGGTGATGCAGGCCCACGCAGGGCCCACGCAGGGCTCACGTAGGGGCTTGGTAGTGGTTCCAAGAGACAATCCACATTTAGCTGGATACTAGGGTTTCTGATTCGGGAGGGTTGAAACTTAGTTTCTGAGACGCAGATCAACGCAGAGAAGGGGTGACATAGTCCTCAGCCAAAACCACTCGGCCTACACATCTACTGCGCAGAGGCAGTTGTGGCTTCACCAGCTTTTGATCCGGATAAGCCGAGACTTGTAGTGTGAGGTAAAAATCACGACTTGATCCTCCCTACCAAGGCTTTTCTCGTTGGCCAAAAAATTTTGGCACTCTATGTACTTAATACCGCTCGCTTAATAATATAAACCTCAAATCAAGGTAACTGCTTTCCCGCATTGAGTTTTTCTGGGGACTTTTGCCCAAAAAATACGTGTCCTTTGTCTGAATGTGTCACTTATTTTTCAGTACTTGATCTCTATAATTGTGTAGGTTGCAATGTATTTGCATTAGTATTTTTACTGAAGATTCAAAAAAATAACTTGTAATTTAAATAAGGCAAGTAGGTAATGAAAATTAGATTTACTGCAGTAGGGTTTTTGTAACTTAGATTCAAAAATTTTCAAATGGTATTAGAGTTGTTGCAGATCAAGTAGAGCTGAAGCCATCAACGAAAGATTGAAGGAAAAATTTGCTGCAGGAAGGCAGTTGTCCCGAGAGACAACGTTGAACCAAAAAGAGGCAAGGAAGGGTGACCCAGTCACCAGAGGGGCTCATGCAGAGCCCGCATCATCCATCTAAGGTGATGTTGTAGCTGCAGCAGAGGCATTGAAGTGGTTTCTAGGCCAACACAGAAGTTTTAAGCCTTATTCTTTCCGGTTGCCGTGGTTGGAAGATCAATTCGTTTTTCTTCAGGAGTTGTTGGTGGGGCATTGTTTTTGTTGGTGCAGAACAATGTCTAGTGGGGCAGTGGAAAAGTAGAGGGAAGCAGTTCCTCAGAAGACTCCTTGCCAAGAAGTCTAGATCCAGTGTTGATCAACAACAAAGAGTGATCGGAGAGGACTGA
Source organism: Pinus albicaulis (assembly GCA_034641835.2). Classification (NCBI taxonomy): domain Eukaryota; kingdom Viridiplantae; phylum Streptophyta; class Pinopsida; order Pinales; family Pinaceae; genus Pinus; species Pinus albicaulis. Next base: position 685,440,111 of record CM076579.1, read on the forward strand.
TTCGACATCAGTTAGCAAAAGGATTTCCGTGAAGGAATTCAAGTTTCAGAGGGAGCTTGTTCCTTAGAGGGTTTCTAGCACCAAAGAAGCCCAGATTCGAGTTTTGCTGGGGAAACGACAAAAGAGGGAGTAGAGAACCAGTTCAATTTTTTTTTATTGAGCAGAGACGGTTGCACATGGACTGAGGGATCAGGACAGGTTGGATGGAGCATCCAACTTTGTCATCTCGAAGGCTAGGATCTTGTCAGTTTGGGATGATCATCGCATCAAGGATCATGTCTTGCATGCAGTTGTTGTCCCTGTTGATGTTGATGCTCTCCAGAAGTACGAAGAGGCTCAAGCGAAGGAAAAATGCATGATCATGGACAGAGTCAAGGATCATGTGATCCCACATATTGCCGAGAAGAACACGACAAGGGAAATGTGAACTTCCTTGACCACTATGTACCAAGGAACCTCTGTCCAGCGGAGGATGTTGCTTGAGAATCAATTGAGACTTTTTCAGATGCAGAAGGGAGAAGAAATCGACCCCTTCCTTATCAGATTACGAGCGATCCGAGATTAGAGGGCTTTCGTAGGGGCCAAACCAGATGATGGACTTATGGTCAGGACTGCCTTGAATGCAGTCACGGAAGGCTGGGAAACCTTTGTCCAAGGTATTTTGGGCAGAGCAGCGCTTCCAAACTGGGAGGAGATGTGGGCAGCTCTTTAACAAGAAGAGATAAGAAGGTTGACCAAGGCAGAAAGCAGCGGTACGGGGATCAAGATCAAGAAGGAGGAAGAGGAAGATGCGGCTCTTGCATCTAAGGGACACCATGGGCAACAGAGAAGGAAGAAGAATGACCTGTCGAAGGTCAGATGCTTCAGGTGTGGAGAATTGGGACATTTCGCCACACAATGCCCTCAGAAGAAGAAGGGCAAAGAAGATTCTGATTCGAAGGTTGCTGCAGCGAAGGATGATGACGTCGCCATAAGTGCTCATGTGACTCGAGAGAAGAGGTGGGGCTACATTGATTTGTAGTTCTTTTGAACTTCAGTGGAAGGGTAGGATCCTTGAGGTGCCCAAACTCTTGGATCATATACGAGCTACGAGAGTCCTTAATGACAGTAGTAGGATGACTGGAGTCAGTTGGTGCGAGAGATGATGGAGAATTAATGGTAGAATTAGAGTGCCGAAGTCTGAAGCAATGTAGAGCAGAGGCAACAACAACTCAGCAGTGGCAGTGCAGTGCATGGAGGTGCAGCATAGTGCAGAGTACCAACAATGCAGTAGCATCAGAGGGTCAGTGTAGATTAGTAGCAGAGGTAGTTCCAAATTGAGGTGCATCCAGACTGACTTGTATGTTAGGATTTTGGGATGCTTTCAGTTGCTTACTTCTCAGCAACTAAGTTGCAATGCAGCAGTTAGCTGTGGCAATGCTATGGGAAACATGATGCAACATTTGAGAAGGAGCTGCAGTACAGATGAGGCAGTGACAAGTTGCAGCGTCATGGGCAGCAGTACAAAAGGCAACAACACAGTGGATGAGGGGCAGCAGCCGAGCATCAGCAGCGCAGAGGACTGATGTCGTGGATCAGGGTGATTCTTCTGGTATTGAAGTATTGCTAGAGCACATTCCTCGTTAAGAGGGAGTGTTGATTTTCGTGGTAGCATCGGATGTGATCTAGCTCCGAAAATTTGTGGCGGGGATAGAACACATGAGATCTCCAAGACCCAGAAGTCGTTTGAAGAAATTCCACCTAGAGCTCAAGTTATTAAAATAATTAATTATTTTAAATGGAGCCTAAGTTAAAACTTAGGGAATTTAAATAATTAAAGTGAAATAATTTAACATGTGGGTGAGAATGTTCTAAGTGATGAAGATCAAGTCTTTTCTAATATTAGCCGTCGATTAGAGATTAGATCACGACCGTTGATTCATCAACAGGAAAAGTATAAAGGAAGGCTTGAGGGTCAGTTGGAGAATACACACAGTGAGTCTAAGAGATCGAATTATTCTGACGGAGCAGTGCTCGGACAAAGATCAAATCTGAGCGATTCAAAGCAACAATGAGGGGCAGATGCAGTAATTGGTTGGAGGACCAAGAATACATAGCATAGCAGGGCAATAGATGCAACAGAGGGACTAGTGCAGCCACCAGGAGAAGTGATGCAAACCGTAGAGAGGGTGATGCAGGGCTCACGCAGGGGCTATGAAGTGGTTCCGAGAGATAGCCCAGATTTAGCTGGAGACTGGGGTTTCTGAGTCGGGAGGGCTAAAACTCAGTTTCTGAGAGGCAGATTAGCGCAGAGAAGAGGTGATGCAGTCCTCAGCCATATCCACATAAGCCTACGCATCTACCGCGCAGAGGAAACGCTGAGGCAACTGGGGCTTCACCAGTTTATGATCTGGATTAGCCGGGACTTGCAGTGTGAGGTAAAACTCACGATTTATTTCTGTCTGCTGAGGTTTTTCTTTGTTGGGTGAGCCGGATTTTGGCACCCTAGATGTACTAAGAACACTACAGCTTAATAATATAAACCCTCAGATCTGTTGCACCGGTTTTCCCGCATTGGGTTTTTCCGGGGACTTTTGTTCGAATAATACGTGTCCTTTGTCTGAATGTGTCACTTATTTTTCAGTACTTGATCTGTATAGCTGCAGTGGATTTGCATTAGTATTTTTACTGAGGATTCAGAAAAATAACTTGTAATTTAAATAAGGCAAGTAGGTAATGCAAATAAGATTTACTACAGTAGGATTTTTGTAACTTAGATTTAGAAATATTCACAAATGTTCCATCCCATCGATGCTGCCAGAGAGACTAATGATCGGATTGTTATGTATCTTGTTGTTGGAGTAAATCTTTATTCATAGTCGATGCCTTCAAGTTGGGAGAAACCTCTAGCCACAAATCTTGTTTTATATTTGTCTATACTTTCATCTGCCGCATGTTTGATCTTATAGATCCACTTGGAAGTAACTACAGATTTGTCTTTGGGCCTAGGTACGATCTCCCAGACTCCATTCTTCATTATAGATTGATATTCTTCATTCATGGCATCCTTCCATTCATGATTCTTTATAGCCTCTTCAAGAGTGGATGGTTATGCTTCTATTAATTTTGTCATGTATGCAGCATACCCAGAATATTTTTTGTGTTTCTTACTTTCTCTAAATGTCCCTTTCGCTGCCCCATGACCTTCTGCATCAAGTATCGTGGATTTCAACCAATTAGGTCTTTCCCTTGTTTCTGGGATGATCACAGGTTGAACAGGTTCACTGGGACCTTCTTCTTCATGGTGTGATTCCTCTTCTTCCTTGTCCACTTCTTCCTCTAATACCGGAAGTTCTTTGTCATCAAAGTCTATGGAAAGTTCAATTGATTTCTTAAAGGCTATGCTCTCATCAAATATGACATCACGACTAACTTCTATGTGATGCCCATCCTTCATGTAGATTCTATAATCTTTTGATGAGTTACTACACCCAACAAATATTTTCTTCATACTAGAAGGATCCAACTTCTTTCTTTTGTCCTTTGGTATATGGATATATACAACACACCCAAAGATCAGAAGATGATCTACAGGTGGCTTCTTTCTAGTGAATACTTCTTCCGGAGTTTTGTTATCTAGAGATCTGTGAGGACATCGATTCTAAATGTCGACTGTTGTCTTTGTTGCTTCCCCCCACAAAAATTTAGGTAGGTCCTGATCATGTAGCATTGCTTTTACACTTTCTTCAATGGATCTATTCTTTTTTTCTGCAACGCCATATTGTTCGGGATTATATGGGACTATCAACTCCCTCTTAATCCCAGACTCCTTACAGAATGTTATAATCTCTTTGGGTGTATATTCTCTTCCATTATCAGATCTTATAATCTTGATTTTTTTTTCTTTTGTGTAAGGTTCTCCATTTCAACTTTGAATTCTTGAAATTTTGTGAATACTTCATCCTTGTTTTTCATTAGTTAAACCTAGGTCTTTATTGAATGATCATCTATGAAAGTGAGATAATATATATGAATTCTAAGTGATTTTGGAGTCATAGGACCACACACATTAGAGTGAATGAGATCCAAGATTTCTTTTGACCATGAAGCACTACTTCCAAATGGTCTCTTGGTATCCTTGCCCAATGCACATCCCTTGCAGACACATTCATGATTCTCCTTCAGGTTAGGAATTCCATCTACTATGGAAGTTAGAGTTGGAAGGATTTTGAAATGGAGATGACCAAATCTTCGATGCCAAAGTTCTCATGGGCTAATTTCAATGTGAACCAGGGCTTGGGCTACATGAGATATTAATCTGTAGAGCCTTCCTTCATGAATGCCAATAACTTTGGCTTGATCTATACTTTAGTCTTTTCCCCAAACAATGAATTTTCCATCAATGAAGGCTACTCTATCTCCTTTATCTTGTAAACTTGAAATAGAAAGTAAGTTTATGCAAACCTGGAACAAATAGAATGTTATTGAGGTGGATGATGCTTCCATCTTCGAGTTTTATGGAGGTTGATCCAATTCCTTTCACGAGATAGCTCTTGTTGTATCCAATTTCCATTGAATAAGTGGATTTTCCTTTTGATAAGGTCTTCATTTGGTTGGAGTGACTAGTCAGGTGTCTTGATGCACCACTATCAATCACCCAGATGTCTTCATCTTGGAATGTACCAAAGAGAGCAGAGAAGAGACCTTCATTCCTTCCTTTGAATAATACCTTCTTTGAAGAAGATAATAAATTCCATGCTTCCTTGATACCTTTCTTGAGATGGCTTGCAATCTTCTTGATGAATTTCTTTACTGAGGAGGAGAACTTCATGATGCCCTTAGGTAACCTTAGCTCTGAAACCATGTTGAGAATTCAATATGGCAGTAAGTTAATTCTCTTTTTCTTGATAACTGTTTGTGTTGTTTGTTTACTTCTTATCTTTGTTCCTTATTATTACAGTGTGCAATACATCAAACAACTACCACAAACAATAAGAATAGTGACACAATATATAGGTTGCAAGCCAGGGCCAAAACCCCTCCTCTTGAGGGGAAAACCCGTAAATCTCTTCTATTCTTATAGATTCTTCAATTGATGAATACCATGACATAGTGACAAAGAGAAATACCCTCCAATATCAAGATCAGCACGACCTCCAGTTGCAACTTCTTTGACCTCTCCAGAAAGTTAGAAATTTCTGGTCCTAGTAGTGACTGCAACAACTGCAACCTTTGCAACTTCACTTGGAGACTTATATCTCCTTGTAGAGCTTCCTCCTTCCCTTCGCTTGCCTTTTCTTGAGATGTAGGACTAGAGAGATGCTCTAGGAGCCCTTCGCTTGCCTTATTTTCTTCCTCTCCTCCAAGATCGAATCCAATGTTTCCCTAGCGCCGAAACCCTAGCTTCGACTTGCACGTGGGAGAGAGAGAGACCCAATCGAAGCACCTTGACTTCCTTCGACCTGTTCTTCGTGCTTTTCTTCGACCTTCTTCTTGTCCTCTTCTTCGCACAAGATGAGAGTGAGTGAGTGTTATATGGAGGTTGAGTTCCTCTCCTTATATAGGCTTCTTTCAAGGGAGACGTGGCTCTTCATGCAGGCCGACTTGACAGCTCCTTAGGCCGACTTGATCTTGGAGGTATTTTGACACTTTAGAGACAAAATAAATTTCTCTTTACAAGTTACAATGTGCCCATAGGGTCTTCAACATATGACAATGACTCTTACACCTAGGACAAATCCTAGAAGCAATTTAATGAATGCTTTAAAACCCAATGCAGGAAAACTGGTGCAACAACTCTTGAGGGTTTTTATTATTATGCATATTTCTGAATACAAACTAGGGTACCAGTAGTGGTTTACCCAATAGAGAAAATCTCGACAGAAGTACCTCTATCTCTGGAGAGAGATATTATGGCTGATTCAACTGAGAATGAAGAACCCCACAGGTGCCTATGCAGTTATTGCATCACCCTTCAGTGTGGTTACGTCACTTTGTCTAATCTGCTACATACGAGCTCGATATGGCTCACTGAAACCCCAACACAACTCTCTGAGTGACTATGTCGCCCTCTTCTGGCTATGCATCCCTTTGCATAAGACCTTCTGGCTCTGCGTCACCCCTGCTGGGCTTACGTTGCCTCTGCATCAACTCTGCGTGAGCCTGGCTGGCTCTGCGTCACCCCTCCTTGGCCTGCATTGTCTCTCTGGTACAGATCTGCCTCTCTACTATTGTATTCTCGACGTTGGATTCAGAAACTGTTAATTTTGGGCATCTAGGTCCAAACTCCATGTTGCATTGCTCATATGAAGATGGTCATATTTTTGTTGGATTCCTCTTTCGGAGAGGTGCGAGATTGATGTAAAGATAATCTTGTTTGGATGAAGAGAACATACATTGTGAATTTATTTTCCACACATGTGCAAGGTCGGCCAGATTTGTAATGTAGGCTCACATGCCTAATAGATGTGTCACACACCCTCACTGATGGATATAAATTGGAGAGACTTGGAGGACATTTTCATCATCAACTCATCACACATCTCTCATTGTGATCTAATCTGTTCGTTAGCCTTTGGAGGCCTCTTCCCTTCACACGTGCGGAGCTAGAGGAGTTGTTTTCTGCAGATTTGTTTAGGGCTTGTTGCTGCATCGTTGACTAGCGTTGATCATGGTCAACCCTTGGTTGTTTGACCTCAAAACTCTTCCAAAATTCTGAGTTTAAGAGGCCATACTGTTGGGCACTAAAATTGAGAAAAACAGAGTTGTTTGACTGAAGCCCTAATCTACAACGTTGACTTTCTGTTGTTGTCCTGCGTTGAATTTTCTGTGTTGACTTTGGGTTGACCATCGTTGACTTGTGATGAGCTGTCTTTGAGGGCTGTGGGTGTGACACTTGGAGGATTGGCTGACCAAGAAAGACTTTGCTGGTTGAAGAATCCTGTTGACTGCCGTAACGCACAATATCTCATGTCTTTGCTGGAAAAAAGGAATTGTAAATCTGATCTATATTATTGGCTTGTCTTCTGTTGATCTATTATTGTGTTCTATCAGCATTTTACTTTCATGTTTATGTGATTGCTATTTTGTATCGGGCCTAAGAAAGATTGAAGTAAAATTGCATCAAGAATAGAACACCATGCTTATGTAAATTTAACATGGTATGAGAGCTAAGGTGAAGACAAAGTCCAAGCTTGTGTTAGAAGCAATCACTGAAGGAAGAAATTCTATCAAGGACAATTGGCCTCCTCAAACTACAAGGGTTTCAAGGCTGATGATAAATTGACTGATAAGTCTGATTATCATGCATGGAAGCTGTCCTTGGATTTTGTGCTAGAAGATCAATATGTCATGGACTATGTGTAGGGGAAGATTCAAGAGACTCCATCAAATGCAACTGCTGCCACAAAGACGAAGTATAGAAAGGGGGAAATCAAAGCAAGGATGATTATCTGGGATTCTATTCATAAGCACTTGGTTGCTTACATTTCTGAGCTGAACACATCTAAAGAGATGTATGATAAGCTGGTAAGCATGTTCAGGGCTAGCAATGCTAATCAAATCCTTTTCTTCAAGAATCAATTGAAGAATATCAAGAAGGGCAAGGATGAATCTATTCAATCCTATTTTATGAGGCTCACTAAAATCGGGAATAACCTCCTAGTTATTGGGGAAGCAATATATGATCGAGAGATGGTTCTTATTGCACTTGGAGGTCTCCCCCGTGATTGTTATGTATTCAATACCACTATTCTTAATAATAATGTGATTCCTGATTTTGATGAAATATTGACGAGATGCACTCAAGAGGAAAGAAGAATGATGGAATATGCCTCTAATGGAAATGGAAGTGACCCTACGGCCTTCGCTGCTCATGCAAAGAAGAAGAACCATGGTGTAATATCCCTGTTTTGGGGATATCTCTAAAACACAGCAAACTCCAACCAAAGATGGACTGGGAGGGCGTTTACCAGATATGCCACCTCTGAAAAGAGGACGAAATCTGGAGGCTACCTGGCCCTTTCCAGACTCTGTCTAAGAGTATGAGATAAACACACCAAGTGGTATAGAACTAGAATGCCCGAAAATATATAAAGATAACAGTGCAGCAGACATACAATAGCATAGAAAGAATGTATGACAAATCATCCAGAAATATAGAGAGAGAATGCTAAGCCATTTTATTAAACTGAGAAATATAATGAAGTACAATAGGTGATCAGAGTGATGGCACCTAAACTTGCTCAAGACAAGTGAAGAAATACTCTCAGAATACACAGGAAATGGCTGCTCTCTGAACTGCGTCCCAGCTGTTGGAAAATTGTCTTATAGCTGTTACTGCTGAAATGAACTGATGACTAGAGGTTGTTCCCCTTGACGAAATGAGCTGAAAATCTGGAATCCTCCTCTACTCACCAATCTCGGCAAAACCCAGAAACCATATCAAAAATGGCTGACCCTTGAAAAATGCCCCCTTGGGGAATTACGTTGGCCTCCAAGGCTCTGCGCAGAGGCTGAATAGGAATGAATAAAATACGGCCTCAAACTCCACCAAAATCCTCCCAAAGGCAAAGGCTGATCCTCTGCTCAATCTCTCGACTCAAACCCCTGCAAAAATCTCAATCCAGAGCTCCTCTTAGATGGACTGCATCCTCCCTCTCTATGACTGCGCAGTCTCTCTGAATGCTCGGCTCCGCAACAAAACCAAACACCAAACCTCTCGCAAAATGCTGAAGAAAATACCTTGCCCGAGTAGGCACTCGAAGTCCCCCGGGGCTAAGGGCGAGATCTCCGACCAGAGACACTCAACGCACTAAGTAGTGTTGCAGACAGGCTAAACAGTGAGCGTGCTCAAGAAGTCAAAATGACCAGCTCAATATCATCAACAACGAATGAATGAAATGAGGAGGCTCCTCCCTCTTTTATAACGTTGGCCTTCCTCCAAAACCCTAAGGCCTATCTCCTCAACGTAGCCTCCCTCTTGCCACGTGCTCATCCTCATCTGCGCAGTCCCTTCTAGAGCATACGTGGGCCCCCTCTCTACGTGGTGCTTGGCCCCCCTTGGCTCCCTTTAAGTCACAACGTTGTGCTACTAGGGAGTGTGTTTTATTCCACTAAGTGAGTTAAACCCTCTCCACTCACCTTTTTATTTATTAATAAACTATAGACGACAAAATTGAGCAAAATCGAATATTCCAATTAGCCACTGCTAATTAGGAATATTACAGTCTCCCCCGGCAAAATGTTGCTTGTCCTCAAGCAACTGAAGTGATGGATGCTGCAAAATATTCTCACTCTCCCAAGTGGCATCCTCATCCGGAAAATTCTTCCACCTCACCAAGAATTCCTGGACTGTCCTGCTCCGTAGCTGCCTCTCCCTGGTATCAATAATAGCCTCTGGCTACAACACCAAATTCCCCTCATCATCCGTGGGTGGTAGCTCATCTGTCACTGTCACCTGCTGCCCCAGTGCCTTCGTCGGGCATGATACATGAAAAACGTTATGGATCTTGTTGCCTTGGGGCAGCTCCAACTCATACGCAACCTGTCCAATCCTGCGTATCACCCTGTATGGCCCGTAAAAGCGGGGCTTGAGCTTTTCGGCTCCCTTCTGCTTCAGTGACGACTGTTGGTATGGCTGTAATCGTAGGTAGACCAAGTCCCCTACCTCAAACTGTCTCTCCACCTGACCTCTATCAGCATACAGCTTCTGCTGGTTTTGTGTTGTAGCCATATTATCCTTGAGAGCTCGGAGAATGTCTTGATTCTCTTGGATCCAAATCTTGGCTCTAGGAGCCTTGCTAGCACCGAACACCACATCAGCAAAAGATAAAGAATGATACCCATACAAAGCATAAAATGGTGACATACCAATGGACATGTGATGTGTCGTGTTATAGCAGTACTCCCCCAGATGCAACCACTTCAGCCATGCTCGCTGCTGCCCACTAACATAGTTACGCAAGTAGCCCTCCAGCCACTTGTTAACTATCTCCGTCTATCCATCCGTCTGTGGGTGATAACTGGTACTCGGTGTCAACTCCGTCCCCACTAACCGGAAAAGCTCCTGCCAAAATCCGCCCATGAAGCGGCTGTCCCTGTCACTGATGATGGTCTTAGGAAGACCATGTAGCCTGAAAACCTCTCTGAAGAATAGCTCGGCCACCTGTGCTGCTGTGTAGTGCGCGGATATGGCGAAAAAATGCGCATACTTTGTCAGTCGATCAACGACGACAAAGATACAATCCTTGCCCTACACCATGGGCAACCCTGTGATGAAGTCCATCGAGATACTCTCCCATTTCCCCTCCGAAATGGGAAGAGGCTGCAATAACCCTGCGAGATGGCTCATCTCCCCCTTGTTCCTCTGGCAAACATCGCACTCCCTGATGTGCTGGAGTACGTCCTCCTTGAGGCCCTTCCATGAGAACCTCTCTCTAATGGCCCTGTAGGTTTTGGTAAACCCCTGATGGCCTGCCAATGGAGAATCATGTGATGCCTAGAGTATCTTCTTCTTAAGCTGAGATCCCTCAGTCAAGAAGATCCTGTCCCTATAGTAGATGATCTCATCAACCACCCTGTACCTGTCATCCGCCACCTGTCCATCCAGCACCTCACATGCAAAATCTGTCCTTGGAGTACTCTACTAAAAGTCGAGCCCTCCAGTCTGTATCCAAGCTCATAAGAGACAACGTGGCTGGTCTACGTGAAAGGGCATCTGCTACCACGTTGTTCTTACCCTTGACATACTCAATGTCAAAGTCATATGCATGGATCTTACTAATCCACTTGTGCTGCCTCTCCTGTAGCTGCTTCTGCTCCAAAAAGAACCTGAGGCTATTGTGATCAGTCCTCACCCTGAACCTGTTACCCACTAAATACTGTTGGAATTTGGCCAATGCATGCATAATGGCCAACATCTCCTTGTCGTATATAGAATACAACCTCTCGTGTGGAAGGAGCTTCCGGCTCTCAAAGGCTATAGGGTGTCCTCCCTGCATCAATACTGCGTCGATCCCCTCTCCCGATGCATCACACTCCAAAATAAATCGATGCGTAAAATCCGGCAATGCAAGCACCGAGCAGCTACTCATCACCTCCTTGAGCCTGTCAAAGGCTCGCTGCGCTGTATCCAACCAACTGAATGCCCCCTTCTTCGTCAAATCTGTAAGGGGTGCAGCAAGCTGTGAGAAACTCTTGACGAACTTCCTGTAATAAGTACATATGCCAATGAATCCTCGAAGTTCCGTCACGTTCCTCGGCTCCGGCCAATCTCTGATGGCCCTGATCTTCTCCTCATGGACTCTGACTCCGTCCACTCCAATAATGTGACCCAAATACAACATCTCCATCATCCCAAACTCAGACTTGGAGAGCTTAGCATAGCACTGTTGCTCTTCCAAGATATGTAATACTGCCTCTATATGCTGGAGATGCTCCTCCCAAGTCCTGCTATATATGAGTATGTCATCGAAAAAGACCAATACAAACTTCCTCAGATGACTGCGGAAGATATGGTTCATGCAAGACTGAAAAGTAGCTGGGGCATTGGTTAGCCCGAAAGGCATAACCAAAAACTCAAAGTGCCCATAATGACACCTGAAGGCGGTCTTGGGAATGTCCTGTTCCCTCACGCGAATCTGATGGTACCTTGATCTCAAATCAATCTTTGAGAAGAACTTGGCTCCTCTCAGCTCATCCATCAACTCATCGATCCTGGGTATAGGATACCTGTTCTTCAGGGTCTTCTTGTTCAGGGCCCTGTAGTCAATACACATCCTCAAGGTGCCGTCCTTCTTCTTCACCAACACCACGGAAGAAGCAAACGGACTCGTGCTCGGTCTGATGTGCCCAAGAGCCAACAACTCCTGGATGGCCCGCTCAATCTCATCCCGATAGGCTTTGGGATGCCTATAGGGGGTAGTAATCACTGCCTGAATGCCCTGCTCAAGCTCAATGGTGTGCTCGAATCCTCGATCCGGTGGCCGACCTGGTGGTATATCCCCAAACACTGCATCATACCTGTCAAGGATGGCCTATATATCAGGATGAACTGCTTGACCGGTGCTCCCTGCCTCTGATGCCCGCAACTCAACCACCCACTCTATGTCTCCCTTCCAGAAATCTGCCTCCATCCGGTGTGCCGAAACCATCTATGGTGGGTAAGTGTGCATCCCGCGGATCTTCTCGTGCTTCCCGGTCTTCTTATCATCCCACTCCATCTCTAAGGCCTCCCAATCTGTGGTGACCTTCCCCAGAGTAATCAACCACTGAAAACCCAATACCACATTGGTATCCGGTATGTTGACCACGAAAAAGTGATCGATCACTGAATAGGTACCCATCGTCACTGCCAACTCTGGAACATACCGGGCACACTGCATCATTTGGGCTCCTGGGACCAAAATTGAAAATCCGTCAAAGCTCTCGGTCAATATACCTCTTCGCTCGACCATCTGTGCATCAATGAAGTTGTGGGTTGCCCCACTGTCAACCAAAACTGACACTCGCTGGCCACGTACTGTCCCTCATACGCGCAGCGTCAAGTACTTGGGAACTCCTCGCAATGCTGCAAGGGTCCTACCTGTTGGTGCAAAAGCTGCACCTCCTGTACCTGGAGGTGGAGGTGGCAACTAATCCTGAGCTGTCTGACTATCTCCTGCCTCCTCGTCATCCTCCTCATCCTCTTCCCTGCTATCCTCGGAGAAGACCTCAATGAAGTGTGCTTTACCAGCAGCACACCTATGCCCTGGTGCCCACGGCTCCTAACAAGTAAAGCACAGCTGCTTCTTCTTCAGCTCCCTCCTGGCATCATCATCTGTCTAGGCCCGTCCTAGATTCCCCTTGGGAGGCGGAATCCTCACATCCTTCCCCTTGGGCTAGAAACCCTGTCTCTGGGGGTAAGGTGTCTGAGTCCTGGGAAATGCATCCTGTAAGTCTCGAGTCCTGCTAATAGCATCTTGAAGTGTAGCTGGTCTAGTAGATCTGACTAGACCCCGAAGTGGCTCTGCAAACCCCTCCACAAACATATAGATCATCCGTGCTGCGGATAGATCTAGCACCATCACCGAAACCCTCAAGAAATTTGCAATTATGTCTCTGGGTTCCCAGTCTGCTTGAGCCTCATCAGCTCAACAAAGTGTTGTTCCGAATCTCTCCGGTCAAATCGCTCCATCAATCTCCTGGTAAACTCGGCATATGTCGTCACTGTAGAGTGTCCGAGTGTGACCATCCCATGGAACCACCAGTCTTGGGCCTCACCATCCAAATGTAATGTCGCCACCTTGATGGCCTCTGTCTCCGACATCTGGTTAAGCTGGAAATAGATGTCCAGCTTCTCCACCCAAGACTTTGCCGAACTGTTTGATGAGCCATCAAACGTGGGCAAATGGAATCTGCTAGATGTGCGGTGGGTATCTCCATCATGATAATGTCGGTGCCCTCTATGATGGTCGCGGGGTCTACTGTCCCGCTGGAGCTGAACAAAATCCCGGAATGAGAGAGCATCCCTGAACTCCTGCCCATAGGCCTGATACTCTGCAAAATACTCGCCCATGTGTCCGGGCTCTGCCTCCTGCTGGGCTCCTGCCCCTGTGTCTGCTCCCAAGAAAGTGGGCATGGTAGAGCGTGTAGGTGCATGTGAAGCCATCGGCTGAGTAGTATCACGCTGAGCAGCACCATGCTCCGGCAAATGGTTGGATATACCTGATCCCTCACCTACCTGGAATACCCGTGGGGTCTCACGCTGTCTAGCCTCTACAGCGGTGAATCTCTGACCCATCACCTCAATCTGCCTCGCTAAATCCTGCACCGATTTGAGGAGTGCCTCCCCAAACTGTTTGGCCTCAGTGTCATCTGCCATCGGCTCTCTCTGCTCTGAATCTAACACAGGCTCCTCCTGCTCTGCGTCTGTCACAGGCTCCTCCTGCTCTGTATCCACCACCCGAACACAGTCTCCCTCTCCGTAGGTGTTCTCCAACCTATGCTCACGATCTTTGTACTTCCTACCTCTGTAACAAATATACGGCCTCTTTCCCGATGTCATAGACAACTAGCTCCACAGGCTGAGCCAGAACTATGCTCTGCTACCACTGTAATATCCCGTTTCGGAGATACCTCTAAAACACGGCAAACTCCAACCAAAGATGGACTGGGAGGGCGTTTACTAGATATGCTGCCTCTTGAGAAGAGGACGGAATCTGGAGGCTACCTGGCCCTTTCCAGACTCTGTCTCAGAGTATAAAATAAACACACCAAGTGGTATAGAACTAAAATGTTCGAAAGTATATAGAAAGAATGTACAACAACTCATCCAGAAATATAGAGAAAGAATGCTAAGCCATTTTATTAAACTGAGAAATATAATGAAGTACAATAGGTGGTCAGAGTGATGGCACCTAAACTTGCTCAAGGCAAGTGAAGAAATACTCTCAGTACACAGGAAATGGCTGCTCTCTGAACTGCGTCCCAGCTGCTGGAAAATTGCCGTGTAGCTACTACTGCTGAAATGAACTGAGGACTAGGGGCTGTTCCCCTTGCCGGAATAAGCTGAAAATATGAAATCCTCCTCTACTCACCAATCTCGGCGAAACCCAGAAACCATATCAGGAATGGCCGACCCCCGAAAAACACCCCCTTGGGGAATTACGCTGGCCTCCAAGGCTCTGCGCAGAGGCTGAATAGGAATGAATGAAATATCACCTCAAACTCCACCAAAATTCTCACAAAGGCAAAGGTTGATCCTCTGCTCAATCTCCCGACACAAAACCCCTGCAAAAATCCCAAACCGGAGCTCCTCCTAGATGGACTGCGTCCTCCCTCTAAATGACTGTGCGGTCTCTCTGAATGCCCAGCTTCGCAACAAAACCAAACACCAAAACCTCCCGCAAAATGCTGAAGAGAATACCTTGCCTGAGTAGGCACTCGAAGTCCCCCGGGGCTAATGGCGAGATCTTCGACCGTAGACACTCAACGCACTAAACAGTGTTGCAGACAAGCTAAACAACTAGCTTGCTCAAGAAGTCGAAACGACCAGTTCAATATCATCAACAACGAATGAATGAAATGAGGAGGCTCCTCCCTCTTTAATAACGTTGGCCTTCCTCCAAAACCCTAAGGCCTATCTCCTCAACGTAGCCTCCCTCTTGCCACGTCCTCATCTGCGCAGTCTCTTCTAAAGCATACGTGGGCCCCCTCTCTACGTGGTGCTTGGCCCCCCTTAGCTCCCTTAAGTCACAACGTTGTGCTACTAGGGAGTGTGTTTTATTCCACTAAGTGAGTTAGACCCTCTCCACTCACCTTTTTATTTATTAATAAACTATAAACGGCAAAATTAAGCAAAATCGAATATTCCAATTAACCACTGCTAATTAGGAATATTACAGTTTTGAGTCAGTATTGAGTCTGTAACAGGCCTAGGTATCCTAGAACCTTGCCAACAAGTGAGTATTACTCTGGGAGGTTTTTTTTACTTGATTAATTATCATCTCCCTACCAGGAATTAATAATCAATTGAGTTTTTTCCTCCAATTTTACCCCAAAGCCAGAGTATGGCTTGATGGTGAGGCCTTGGGTGAGTCCTAGTGTCTAGAGTCAATGTATATTGCCATACTAGATCACACAAAAATATTTCATAGAATTTGGTTAAGTCTAGGCAGTGATTTTTTAATTTTTTAAATTTCCCGCAAGTCGAAAATTGTAATTGAATTGTAATAAGTGTTGTCTAGAGAAGTTGTATGGGGTATGAGTAATCAAAATTACACCTCTCACGCTCAACTTTCTATTATGACACACTTTGAGGGGTTAAAAATGTGTTTTGAACTCTCAAAACTCACTTTTCCTAAGTTTAGTGGAAAATCTGGCAATTAATTAAGCCAGAAATTAAATAAATGGAGAAAAATAAATATCCACATGCTAAATGAGGTGGAAAATTATGGAGGAGTTAAAGTGAAGTCCCAAGATGATGTGGACTCCTAAAATCAAGGAAAAGACATGTGCTCAAATAAAATTGAATTTTCGGCATTAAATGAAAGCTGTCTACTTGAAAATTCGAATTTGTGAAGTTAGTGCATATTTGGGATGATTTGGGAGAATATTTGGTGGAGATTTTTTTGGGAAATTGTCCCCACATGGATTACCAACCATATACACATGTCTTTCCATCATAAAATTCGAATTTGGCACATAAGGGAAGAAGAAAATGATGTCCACTTGCCAGAATTCGAACTTTACACTTGGCATTGGAGCTCCACTTACCAAATTCGAATTTGCCTTGAGATCTCCTCCCTCTCACCACTTGGCATATGGTTCTTCATTGGGATTTGCTCCCAACTTTCTATATAATGGAGCTATGGGTTCTTATATTTTATATTGTTTACTAGTTATTGTACTTGTGGAAGCGTTGCTGCCTTGTACACTTTCAAAAATATCAATAAAGACTTTGGGGTTTCATTCATGAGGTGTTCCTTCTTTCGGAGCGTGATGAATTCCTTAGTATTCCTTTTACTCATGCTTTGATCTAATTTGTTTCCATATGCTCTTGTAGAATTTTTAATGTAGAGCTATCTTACATTGACATTTGATTTAGGAGTATGCTCTAGGTAGAGAATGCTCTAATTGGTTTCAAATAAATCTGTAGATTTTCTTATCATTGTTTATTGTTAGATCTATATGGAACTAATTCTTGATTGAAGTTTTGTAGAGGGAACATCTTGTTAAGATCAAAAAATCAAGTGTTGGTGGAAGTCTCTGGAGAGACCAACCCACTCTTGATACATTCTCAAAGGAGCTCTCATTTGTTCTTTGAACCTTCATAGTCTTATCTTACAAAGTGCTTTTGCAGGGGTTTTGGGACATAGCTTGTATACAAGCCGAATACTTTTAAATTTGAATATCTTTTAAAACATTATACTTCATTGCTTTCATTTGCTATCTAAGAGCTTGAAGATGATTAAGCAAAAATGAGAGTTTACTCGAACTCTTTGGCTTACCCCTTTGTAAATTGTTGTGCAATATTTTGTAATTTTATCTATCTAATATTTGATTGGTTTTGTAGCCCTCTTTCCGAATTTTTTCTTGTGATAGCTTGAGTGGATAACTCTTTCTTCTTTGGTTGTGGGAATTGAAGGGGCTTAGCTTCTCTTCTCCTTTTGTAAAGTTTGATATATATATATATATAATTCTCATCGAGGAAAAGTCTATGGTCTCAATATTTGTAAAGACTTTTCTTGGTTTAGAAAAGGCCTCATGGTCATTTCATTCTTGTAAAATTAATAAAATTTCTGTTTTTTGTTGTGGGAGCGTGGTTTTTACCCATTGGCATCCCTATCTCTCCATTTCAAAGGAGAGAATTTGTAGATGGATTGACTTAGTGGTGTTGACATTTCCGTTTTCTTTCACATCACATATGCATGCTCTAATTGGGAAGTAACACAAATCGCATAGTCCTTTAATTTCTTAATTTGCAATCTCATTTGTCATCACTTACCTATGTTTTGTGATCTATTTCTCATTTGGATAAGTTTCACAATATACTACAAGTAAAGAAGCATATCACTTTCAATTTATGGCAACTTCAGTTATTGTTCTAACTATGAAGCATATTTAATTGAATCATCTCCATCTTTTACATAGCACTTGCAAACTCACTTTCATATCATTTAGGCATTTCACTTTTCATACTAGTCTTGCATTTCTAAAATTTACCTCCAACTTAAGTTGGTTGAATAGACATTGAATAGATGTTTTAGGGACCCTCTACCTCTATGAACTCCTCACTGTGAGATCCAAATATTTGGGCGAGGGTGAGGTCTGAGGATTAGAGTTCAATTGTAACCTTGCTTTAAAACTAATTAATAAAATAAACCAAGAGCAATATCTCATCACATTTACTTGCAAAGTTCCCAAATTTTTTGCTATCTTGGCAGTTTAAAGATTCACATGCAAATATTATCTCAAGAAGCACCTTGGATGCAAGCATCTTAATCCCTTAAATTTTGCAACAAGTTTAATTCTATGGTACTTGGAAATTTGCTTACTTTTGCAACTTCATTACATGTCATTTTAATGATCATTATGCTTATGGATGATTGATATATCTCGTTTCATTGGCAAATACCCTTATTTGGTGTTGCAAATTTAATTGCATGTTGTGATTTTGGTCTAACATTTGAGTTTTTCTATCATCTCTTTTACATTCTCCAAAAGTAGAACACTAATTGTTTCCTTGTGAGCAAGATAGTTTCTCATACCTTGATTCATAAATCTATTTATCTTGAGAGCATTTCTAATATCTTGTACTAACAGTCTTTTGTTTCCATTTCAGGATTACTATGTTTTCATCTCTTTGAGCATTTCTTTTACTTTTGAGCATGTTATTTGTAAAGGCATTGGTTAAATGGTTTGTCATTATCTCAAAGTTGCTCATAAATGCTCATGAATCTTCAAAATTAATCCAATCTCACTCTAATATTCTCCTAGAAAACTCACATCTTTAACTTAGTTTTTCTTTAGGGACCACCCCCCATAGCTAACCTAGGAGATAGCTTAAACGGAGAGAGTCGGGAATAGGTGACAGCCCCTTCTCTGAGTTCCTTGCCACCAACCACACCTTGTGGGGTTAAAGGCTTTTCCCGCTAACTGTAGGTAGATGTAGGCGACAAGCGTAACAATTGGAACAAAGGCTTATGCTGAAACTACACTTTGAACACATGCAGTCGTTTCCAGTTGTACCTTCTCATCGATAGAATTTCAGGCGTCCTTTTATGTTTGATTCCACCCTTGCTCCCTATACCCCCTACTGGTGATTCAACGTGTGCTAAAACTAGATCACTAGCATCATTAACTAGGTCTCGATCTAATAAAATGTCAGAATGTAGATCTCGCCCTGTATATCCTACTTGTTAAAGGGAAAGAAGGGTACTCCCCCCAGCACAAGAAGCAATATCTAAGCTAAGTTATCATCGTGTGGTGGTATGGTCTATGCGCTGTAAGAATGAATCATTCATATCCGGCCGAGTGAAGGGACAAAAGGATTTGGATCTTTTGATTGGGATTGGGTCCTTCATTCATCGGATAAAGGCAATCATTCTTTTTTATGGTCAATGCGATTCTTCTTAGCGGAAGCTGAAAGGATTGGGATTGACCCATTGGATTTAGGAATTATTCGGGGATTGGATTCATTAGCTTGGATTAAGGCCCCAGGCATTATTGGAATATTGTTTCATTATGGTCCACTCCAAAAAAAGTGATGGAGTTTGACTCAAGCTTGTGAGTGAAAGGCATGGCAAGAGAGCGAGTTCGACTCGCGAACGATCAGCAAATGAAGGACTGGTCCCTCTTTTAGTGCCAATACTGATGCGAGACTGGTACTTGGCGACTCACGAGCAACATATAGGCGGCTAAGTTGCCCATCACTCCATATTTGGGAGTGCCCATGGCTAAGATACCTCCGTAAAACCCCAAAAATATACTTATATAACAGATAATGGCACCTATCTTAAAGAGCGCTAAAAACACCTCCTCCATACAACTCCCTCTTAAAAAAAATAGTGATGCCTATGGTCAACTGTGGTCATTAAATAAAGACCAGAAGCTATCAACAAATCCCTAAACCAAAG
This sequence comes from Pinus albicaulis, assembly GCA_034641835.2. Classification (NCBI taxonomy): domain Eukaryota; kingdom Viridiplantae; phylum Streptophyta; class Pinopsida; order Pinales; family Pinaceae; genus Pinus; species Pinus albicaulis. Next base: position 685,459,706 of record CM076579.1, read on the forward strand.
TGCCTTATCTTCCCAACTTTACCAGTTAAGCATCCTATAAGGTAAGGGCATTTCCACTAAATATTATCTTCAAATAAACGCTCGTTTATTGCCTCGATGGGATAGATATCATGGTGGTCCCCAAACATGCCATATAGTTATTTGTTATTAATAAAGTGAGGTCATTTTATAAATACCTTTTGCAATCCACCCATACCTCAAGCCATGTTCCTTTTCTCTGCCCTGCCTCACCCCTGTCAAAGAGGGTAAATTTAGTAATCAAAGGTGGAAGCGAGTCTATGAGCTTGCTCCATTTTCCTTGGGGTAGGGACCCTAATAAAATAGAGGGAGGCAAGCCTTGGCGGGAAAATGACCATGTTGTAGCCACACTTTTTACCTATGCAACTATTGGATAATTTAAGAAAAGCTCAGCTTGAACAAAGGAAGAAAGGAAGAAGGCGGGCCAGTTAGAGAGAGGCTTTTTCGGATTAGGGATAACCCATTATATGGCCATTTTAGCGCGTCGTAGCCACACTTTGAACCCAATAAGGTCAGATGAACTTTGAGTATTTATATTTCTTTTTTTCTCTATAAAAGTGATGAGTTAGGGATCATACAAGCACCTTCCTACGAGCCAGAAACTAACACCTTCCTTCCTACCTGGAAGAAAGCCCAACCGCCTGCTTGCTCGTATAATAAGGCTCGAACCCAACAGCCAGCTAGCCAAAATCTAGAGTCTTTGGGAGATCGAACCAAGGAGCCAACACAACTGATCGACTCACTAAGGATGTTGAAGGGGCGGATCGCCATTATTACTAGCTGGTTACCTGCTGGCGTGCTTATCTACGTAATATTCATGGATCAAGTAGTTGGGTCCGAAAGAGTCTATATAGCGTGATGGACCTTCTCCCAGCCAGTTGTTAATAGCCGACCGATAGAAGGCTCGATCGGTAGTCTATCGCCACCTCGACCGACCGACAAGGTAAGAAGGGGTGGGAGGAGCCTCGCTTTGGTTGGGCTCTATCACAACTCAGTTCCTCCTTCTAGATTGAGGGAAGGCCCACCGAATGGCGGGATTTCTGCTCGTTGGTGCCCACCCATCATAGGCATCCCATATAACGCTAATAAGTCGGGTCTTACTAAATCACTCTGCTTTCTTAATCAACTACCTCAATGCCAAACATATATGCTCCCTCCATATCAGTAATGACTAGCTCATCCACCGTGAAGGGCCAGCAAGCCAACAGGCAGATATGAGCCCTGCCTAGAAGGTGAAAGTACGAACCCCTACTTCCCCCTGCTAGGACCTGGCCATCACGCTGGCCTGCTTGCTGGAGATAGTGAGAGAGATAGAAATCTCGAATATAGATATGGAGGGTTCCATTTTGGAAAGCATGAGAATGAGATATTCTCCAGAGATGTAGATAGAGAGATATATTTGAAGGGAGATATGGTCTTATATTTTCAAATTACTTACTATATTTTCATTAGTTTGTTATCGAAGTGAAAAATAAGCCTATGTCCCTCCGATGCCCTCTGTTTGTTGTGCCTTTCCTCCTTTGGGTTGACCTCCTAGGTTAACCTTACTAGCAGGCTATGTGAGGGCTGGAATATACCTGTCCTGAACTAAGGTCCTTAAATACCGGTTGAGAATACAAGCCTTTCAGGCCTACCTAGCCCAATCTATTACCGGTCCTAATCTTCTGCCCAGCAGCCAGATGGGTAGGTTTCGATAAGGGCTTCGATCAGGGCTAGAGCAAGGCTCTAGTGCTTCTCTCGCTAACCTTTCCTTGTATCGCTTTACCTGCCAAGCCAACTTACTTCTTCACTTCGTTACCATAGTGAAGGGTTTATAAGGATTATCATTATATAGGATCAGCTGGTAAACCCCAACCTTATATTCCTCCATGGAAGTTATCTCTATTCACAACGGATATGTTCCAGGCATAGCGAAAGGTCAAATCATCTATTATGGTTATATAAGATAAGGAGGGATAATTCTTATAAACCAACCCAACCAACTAAGGGAGGGTCTCCAGGAGAATCATAGTCGTTTGTTTCTACCATCATGCCATGAATTGGTCCGGACAGCATTATGCGAATCTTTATCTAACATAGTGTACTCTGTGAGAGAAAGATGTCCTTCCTTCTCTCTGAAGAGATATTCTATCTGATTCTTCGAGAAACCCCAAGAAGTGCGTAAGACGAAAGAGATATTAGAGAAGCATCCATACATCACCTTCTATCAGCAGTGAATGATCATTAAGGGTTTTAGAAAGCTAGTTTCCAGAGGGATAGAACAAAAAAACCTCATGATTAAATCATTTTTGTGACACACTTTTAAAATGTCTCAAGCACTGATTCCTTTCACAACCGAGGGATTGTCTCTTAAGATACAACAGGCCCCTTGCCTTCCGTTTTCTGTTCGACATTCGTAGTCAGTTAGCTTTCTGTTTGCCTCTTTCTTACCATATTTTGCATTCGCCCCATTATGCTCACTTTCTGGTCTGCATGATGGTCGCATTATGCCCGTATGACCGCCGCTTTCTATCCGTATAATGTCTATTCACTTCAGTAAGTTTGTTTGATGCATGCAGTTTGCACTCTATCTGCAATACCCAACCCGCATAACTGCTCTTTCAATACACAACTGTGCACATATTCAGGGGGTGGACCAATACGCCAGGAACTGATGCTCGATAGTGAATGATTGATTCGATTGATTGGAAACATCCTTCAGGGGTCAAGTGGTACAACGGACGAGAAAACACCAACATCGGGGGTGGGGCAGTACAACGGACTACAGAAATGGCTTTGATTTATATTGACAGAAATCATCGTTTGAGCTAAGGCAGTCCACGAGACAAACAACAACCAACAGATATATTTATTCCCGATAAGGAGGGACATGGGGGAGGAAAAAGAAAATGGATATTCTCATATTACCATAATTACGTATATAATGCAGGCTTAAAAAATGACTCATCGGCACATCAAACTAGATTTTATCTTTAAAGAACTATAGCCTATCAGATCGTTTACATGGGATTACCAAGTGTTGATCCACTCGATGCCTTACCTTTATTTCTACTTGAATTTTTTATCACTCCCCATCGAGGTAGGTTTAATCTATCGTCTCGATGCAAGGTCTAATCTAAGGTCGCCCCTGCATGTTCTCTACCCTCGATTTTCCACATCACTTACGCATACGGAACACAAAGTTCCCGCATCCATAAATGGATTGAAGGTGTCATAAAGCCGCTTGACTGTAAGGAAAAGGAATGAATGACAATGCTTAGTTACAACGCACCTGTTGAAGAGCATGCGCTAGACACATTGTGTCACGTAGTGCCAGTCAGGTCAAGGAGGTTGGGTGAGCTATTGCATGCACTTGTTTTTAGAAGTTGATGAGCTTATTTTATTTTAATTACGTATATAACACAAGCTTTTAAACATTCTCCAGATATCTATAAACAACCGACCAAGGTCATGGCAGGCAAGAATTTCAATTGAAATCGATCACAGAAAAAAATCCCATTTCATAGCTTTATTTACCAAAATCTCCTTTTTATATGGTAAGGGGAATTATGGTCATCCAAGCTACTAAAATGCATTCATTATTACTTAATATTTGCTAAAAAAAACTTTGTCTAGGTACGTTTAGTGGCTCGACTAAAAGGAGAGGATTTTGGGATTGATTCGATTCTACGTTAGGAACCTCACTTTTTCTTGATTGGAGGTCGTCGGCTTGGATACCCAAAAAGGAAAGCTTTTAGTTATAGACAATTAACCTAGTTAACCATGCCATACCCATCGACCTATTACACTTTCTGTTAGACCGCCGTAGACTACACAGCCCCCCCCCCCTTTTACCCTCCATGGAGGGGCAATATAGGCTTCGACACTTGCACCAACTACGAAAACTTGTTACATTATGCTAGTTCAATGATGGGTGGGGTTTACAAAATTATATAAGACTAGGGACCTGCCAATTAAGTGAGTACGTGTTACGAATTAGGCATGTTCTGTTACACATTATTCTTATGGAGAGGAGCTTTACAATTCATTTTGGTTACACTACAATATGCAACAATGAGGTGAGTTAGGAACTTCATGAGTGAGCCATTCTTCCTCTCCCGTTGGTGTATTATACTGCCTTACTGCCTTCCGTTATATACAATGTTTGGCTTGATAGTGAGTGAATTATTGATTTGATTTACTGCATATTCGGGGGTGGGGCAGTACAATGGACAAAATGCAGTACACTTATTGCACGGTGGGGCAATACTACGGACAGTACAGTATGGGGAAGAAGGTATGGTATAGGAAAAGACCAAGTAGATAGTTAGTCACTACAGCCCGAGGAAGAAGAGAATTTAGAATTGGATATTTCATATATCAGATGCAAACAAGTTTTGTTACTGCACATTCGAGTAAGGTTTATTGCATCTAAAGCAACAACGTCGGAGGCAAGCAATAACCTTTGGTAGAACAGACTGAAAAAATGTTATCATTCGCTATTTTATTTTGTAGAAATCCCCATTTGAGGTAGTCACTGGAAATACTACTCATTCGAGCCGCTCAAAATTATTTATTATTACTAAATTATGGGTTTTAATACACTTTATATATGTTCCCCAAGATTGAGTTTATTGAGGAGGGATCACTTTGTTTGAAGGTTTTTCGGTACAACGCGAGGGACAAATCACTGCCCTCACCAACACCTGCCAAGTACATGTCATCAAGATGGACCCTTACGCTTAATGGAAAACATTCCCATTACATTATTTATGATCCTATCAGTTAAAACACACTTATTTACGCATTATGGAACCTCTAGAGATGAGGCCTTTATGAGAGAGAAGCCTTTACAATAGAGGAGGCCTTATCACTAGGCCTGGACAATATATAGAGGAATTGGCCCACGAACGATTAAGAGAGGAGGTCTTGACACTTGAAAAAGCCTGGTGGACACAACGTTATGTATGCTTTCAATTATTCCCATTACCCTTTCTGGAAACAATATAAAGCCCCATAGCACAATAACCAGGGGCCTGGCGGTAAACGAGTCTTTACTGACGAGTCTATGGGACATAACTCCATAGAATAAAAGGAGATATCATAAATAAAGAGAAAGCATAACTCCTGAAAAAAACTCCAGTTAGCTACCCCGGGTCATTACTTAAGCAAACGATTCATTAATAAATTAAGAGTACATTTTTTCTATTAATAAGATGGGGAAAGAAGGGGGTTGACTTCGTTACTTAAGGCATAGGCAAGGCCTCCATGCCTGAGGTAGCCGCTCACATGAATGGGGGGTGGGGCAACCAAAAAGAGAAGTTATTTCCCAAGGCCTTGAATATACGAAGCATGACTCTCTCAGAGGCTTGGGATCACCTGACTTGGGGGGAGGGCTACAACATAAATAAGGAAAGGGACCTTCGGATAACCTTCCCTCCACTACGCAAATTCGACTTCTGAACACCAATTTTGTCACTATCTATCTAGAGTATAGCAGTAGTTGCCCACTGGCTGGTTTCATTATATGCCAGCCAGCAGTGGGGAGATTTTGATTTGTTGCTTCACTCCTAGCTGTGTAGCCAATTACCCGGGATGGGATAAGGTTCTACCTATTGGTCCGATACCTACCTTCCCCTCACTATTATAGGAGGGGGTGGGTATAAGCGAGACGCAATGATTCATGGTTGTCTCACGTGTTTGCTATAGTGGCTTTTCTCCCTCGAAGTCTTATTCGCGAGCAAGCCAACCCAATTGATTGTCGATGCCTTGCTTGCTAGGGTAGGTAGAGCATAGCATAATACATACGAAAGAAAGTAAGCAACAAAAAATCTTTCTAATTAATTAATAGGTAGGTTATGTATTATAGCACGAACAAACTAATAGCATCATGTCATTCATTTTGCTTGATACAGGTTGTTGTTGAGCAAGAGATGCAGCATCAAACCAAGTCACAACACCCCTGCCTGTTGCATACCATGAAGAGATAGATTAAATGATGGACGACCCTTCACTAATTTTATTTTCATAGGGTTCGCCCACAATGCCCGAGTAGGCCACACTCCACAAAGGCAACAACACACCACCAGCCTGCTTGCCATCCTACCTATAAGGGTGATCCTCGGTCCGCTGGCAATTAAATCATATCATAATAGAATTCGGAGTAAGTTGCTCATTGAATAAATAAATAATAGAATTTTCATCGCCCCCTATCAGCTCAGCATTTCAGTAAGTTGTCGCACACGCAGATGTTTTTCGATGACGGATTCTCATATATATTAACTACGTCGTCGGCCAATAGATCATATATAATCGAATATGGATATAAAGAACAAATTATTGCCTGCCATGCATGCAATGTATAGGGATATAGATATCAATAGGGAGGGAAATGAATCTAGATAGCTCCATCTCATACATCTATTCCTATATCTAGAAATACATGATCCCTATATATAAATCCCTATACATATATATAGGGATATTGGGATAGGTACAAATATTCGTATATGAATATCAATATCGATATTATATATCTTATCTATGAAGCTCCATATTTAATGAATCTATCTAGCTAGTGAAAACCTTTTTTAATGGCCGGGGCTCGATAGGACCTGTTGGCTAGGATTGGGTGAATAAAGAAAGAAATGGAAGAGATATAACCGCTTTGAATTGATCGCTAGAAACGATGAATGGGATTTTCATCATGCGTGCGAGAAACTTGAACCAATCCAGATCCATTCGATCCATTCGGCCGGATCAGAGATATGTACTCCATACCTATCTGTATATGGCGTTTCCATGGATGCATCAAACCTTTCACATATGCCCGGATACGAAATCTACTGCCTGCCAAATAAAAAGCCATCCATTTACCAACTCAGGAAAGGGATAACCTGACCAAGCAAAGCTATCTCACTAAGGCCTGTAAGTGATCACCTGACCAAGCAGAGCTACGGCACCTTCTTGACCACTTTATTAATGGGGTGGGGGGCCTGCCCAGTGAAGGTTGGCAAGCAATAGGTTCCTCTTATCTAATCCCAAGCATTCTATCCCATCCAGGACAAGGGCATATCTAATCCCTTCCAAACAAGGTATATTCCCACCAAACTCACCACCACCATTACGTACTCTCAGAATCTATTCGATCCATTCGGTCGGATCAGAGATATGTACTCCATACCTATCTGTATATGGCGTTTCCATGGATGCATCAAACCTTTCACATATGCCCGGATACGAAATCTACTGCCTGCCAAATAAAAAGCCATCCATTTACCAACTTAGGAAAGGGATAACCTGACCAAGCAGAGTTATCTCACTAAGGCCTGTAAGTGATCACCTGACCAAGCAGAGCTACGGCACCTTCTTGACCACTTTATTAATGGGGTGGGGGGCCTGCCCAGTGAAGGTTGGCAAGCAATAGGTTCCTCTTCTCTAATCCCAAGCATTCTATCCCATCCAGGACAAGGGCATATCTAATCCCTTCCAAACAAGGTATATTCCCACCAAACTCACCACCACCACTACGTACTCTCAGAATCTATACATAATAGACTGCATTCTCTTCCCTTATTCCTTCCACATTTTGGCCAGCCGAAACTTGCTCAGAAGGGAGATTTCATTATATATTTAGATATCTATTTAGAATTATGCGCTTTGCTATCAAATCTTGAGGTAGAAGGGATCTTTTCTAGGAGAGATATCTGGAGATAATTATGGGATTGACACATCTTGTAATCCAATCAGGGGCTGGGCGGCTCGCCACGCTCAACAGAGTCCCCCCCCCGCCCGGGCGCTCTCTCCCCCAGTACAGATTATGGGTTGGGAAACGGGGATGGTCCAATTACAACCCGGGCTACTCGATCTATCAAAGTAAAATTATGCTTATTAAGGGGCAGAGTCACTCTCAATTAAGGAGAGGATGCTAACGCATGGCTTGACCAACGATGCGCAAGCAGGCTCAACTAATATTTACCCACCCACCCCAATCTTCGAGGGGAGAGGATTGTTTTACTAATGTTTTCTCAATAAACAAGGATGATTGGGCCGAGCACATTCCAACAATGCTTTGGACTTATTGAATGACCTCAGAAAGATTGATTAAGCAAACACCACTTTTACTAGTTTATGGTCCGGAAGTAGTGACCCCTGCTGAGTTTAAGGTTCCTAGTTCGCACATTGTGCATGCCACTCATATGAGAGAATAATAATGAATTGTAGAATGGCTAGCCAAGTTAAGGCACCGGAATAAATACAGATTCCGATCCTATTTCTACCAAACCATTGGAAAAGCTAGACAAAAAGCCTGGCACAATAAAAACCTCTAGACCAAGGCATTTGCTAATGAAGACCTAGTTCCACTTTATGACAGTAAGGATATGAAACATCCAAGCAAGTTGAAAATGTATTGGATGTGATCATTTATAGTTGCAGACTTTCGAGAGTCTAGTGTCATACACTTGGCTCAACTTGATGGTATTCTTCAATTGAGATGGGGGCGCTCACTCCATCCATCGAGCAGAGTCCTGCCTTTCCTCGCTAACTCAGATATCTGTTTACAATGACTTTACTCGTTAACTCAAGGTGGGGGTATGAAGCCGTGCCTAATAAAAAGGAAGAGAAGTACTCTAGAGAAGGAAAGCACGCTGGCTTGTATTTATATATGTAATTAATGAATCTTTGAAAATGAGAATAATATATAAGGGGCTTTTCTTACCAGGCAGGAGTATCCATTGATATGCTTACTGGGGCCTACCATTGCTATGCCTACCTGAGGAAGGTAGTTCAATTGCTATCCTACCTGGGTAAGGTATCTGCCTATTGCTATCCATGCATACCTGGGTATGCATTATATGTAATGGTATCCTATGGAACCTACCATTACCTTAACTCACCTACCTTAAGCTTGAGACAGAAAGGCTTCTGGTGTGGGGCCCTCTGGTTGAGCAAGAAATAAATTTCTCCCATTCCTTTTAGTAATGGGAGAAATTATTCCTTACTGCACAAAATAAGTAAAGCGTAGCTATTTGATACGGATGGTGTTTATATGCGTGCATGCACGATTTTTTCCTCCCCCTTCCCTGCTTGAACGAGCTAGTGCTAGTTGGTATATACACACCCAACCAATGTCACGCACACAAACGTACCTACCAAACCTCCCTCTCCGGACCCGAGCTCCAAGGAAAGAAATAAATAAGTGGGGTGATCCTTTATATACGATCGATCTATATATCGGGTTGTCCTCCCTGAGCCTGCCACTACTATATCTATCTCTTCTTGGCCTACTAATTATTTAACTACTTCACTTCACTTCTTTACCTATGATATTTTCACACCCAACTTCCTTCCGAATGATGGAAACATTGAGTGATAAAGTTAACCCAAATTATACCCAACCTCAACCTAGCATTACCCGTGATTATCAAAAGACAATCTGGTGCTTAAAGGACAATGTGGAAGATTGAATCACTAGGAAAGAAATCCCAGTGCTTACGAATGATGCTTGTTGCCTGGCTTGTAAATACAGTCTCGTGTTTTCAAAAGACAGTCTGGTGCTTATGAATGATGGATACAATGAGCGTTCCCTAGTTGTTTCCCCATCCTACTATCCACGATTAATTGCTTGCCTAATAAAGAAGTACTGTAGTTTAGGCCTATCCCCAATAAATGAGGAAGTAGCTGAAAAATAATCATACATCCATCATGACATCCAGGGTAGGGGGTAGGATGCATCATGAGTATTGACCTTAAGACTACTGTAAACGGAGGAACACTCAAGTGGATAACCATTATTGAATGGAATAACATGAAAACTCATAGTAATAAAACCATCCTTAAGAGGCCAAAATGCAAGTCCAATTCCTATAGAGCTAAGATCCACTTTACTACATTACTGACTGAAAAGGACAGGCTTGGAGGCAAGGTAGCATTATATAAGAGCCTGCTTTGATTGATGGAGATGGGTCTGCCTAAGTAATGTGCCTATCATCACTTTTTTGTCCAAAATAAATAGAGGGAGAAGTAGAAAGCACTGGAACAAGGCTGGGCAAAGCTACCCTTGTTATCCTACCAAGGCTAGGCTTTAGGCTCCTAGGCTTCCCATGCCACTGAACCCAACTGGAAAGGTGTTCGGCTTATTTTGAGTAGGGAAGGAAAGGGCAGGAGAACAGGAAAGGAATAGAGAATAACATTACAAGGGAAATACACTATATACATATATAAAACGCAATCAACTTTGTGAAATAAGCATCTGGCATAGTCCTATCTCGAGCCACACCTTATTGTGGCAGTGTGGGGAGTTATTTCTTGCCTTCCCCCCATGTCCAATGACATAAGGGAATTGGGGAGCAATTATTCAGGCTCCCTATAATACACCCCCCTGTATCCATACTACAGATCTTACAAGTGATTTTTACCGGGAAAGGGACAGGATTTGAAACCATAACACCGGGCTATAGCTATAAATATGGAAGGGGAGCTTATTGAGGTGCTGGTGAATCTGCTCTTGTTGGGTCAACCCCTGCTTTTTCCACCTTGGTTGCTTTACTGCTTCCCCGGTTTTCTTTGGCGGTTATAGGTCCACTCCTGCCTATAACTGTCTCTGTTACTGCTTCGAAGTCAACGGGGTAACCCACTCGATATCCAATGGAGTGAAACCACCATATCCCCCTGCCCCAACCTCCTAATTGCAGGCTTTTCTTTTCATCCTCTATTTGATTTATATAACCCCATGCCATGTCCATCTTCGATAACTTGATTAGAGATGTTTTATATTTAGATATACATTAGGAGTAGTATGGGTGTGTGTTTCTTTTGTTGGCTCGATGAGTGGGCTTCGCTCCTCCCTCCCTGTTCCAACATCTGATTGAATTACTCGTTGGGATGTTCCGGCATCTGCATCCTACTAATATGACCTCTAAGTCTAGTTTCGGCATTCAAGATTGTTCTTAGTAAAGCCAACATCTGCATGTGTCATTTGATTTTGTTCTAGTTTCTATTCTGACATGAATAGGTAAAGTGTGGTGTTTCCAACGTTATAACATTTTGACACGTTTATCTCATGCATGTGCTAGTATGTGTTCCAACCCTCTAGTTCCAACATGCGCTATTTTTCCGAGCAGTGGTTAGATACAAAATATGTGATTCCTGCATGCTGCTAGAAATCTTCTCATTTCCTGCTTTTAATAGCTCAATCTGCTGATCAAACTTATTAGCTCAATCTGCAGAAGCAGGATAAAATCTCAAGGCATAGAGGGGCTAGATGCATCTAAAGTAGCAGATCCGGATCGAATGCTAATAGCTTCAGTTGATCAAGTAGCATGCGGTGGAGGGAGCAAAGTAAGAAGCGGAGAAAATAGGATTTGAAGAGCCCATATAATAAATACAAGCAGCAGCACAACAGAAGAAGTAAAGGCATAGTAAAAGACAGGGGAGGCAGCAGCTAGTAGTTGAATCCATTTTCTCACCGAGAGAACACCACCAGCTTCTTTAGCAGCAACATGACCCAATAATCCGTTGATTCACCAGTGTTAGTGGCCCTCACCAACATCTCGTATAGCATCTAAGCTCTAAGTTCCATAAAATGAAGCATCCAACAGTTTATGATGCCACTAATTCATAACCCATTGACCCAAAAATGGTAGCTTTGTCATTTGGAGTTTCACCAGCACTCAGATACAGATCGCATTCAGTTAACATTCACACCCCACCATACGTACATGAAAGATATTCGCAATTATTTGTAATCATCCAGCTACTTTGTATAGGGGCCTAAAAAGAATGTATTGGCTGGAAAAGTGCCTTGGAGAAAGAAAATAGAGGGTAAAAGATAGATCATCCATAACTATGAGTTCCAAATCCATCTCCCATTTCTTAGCCAGTCCAAGGCATCCAAGGAAGGGGTATTAGAGACACATAAAAAGCGACGGAGCAAGCAGCAGGGGTTTAACCAACATTAGAGGCGATAGAAGGCAGTAAATTCAGGAGAGGGTAGCAATGTGTTCCTTTTAGTAGGTTCCATATCCAATTATTGACCTCTTTTACCTAGCAGCTGATACAATTTTTGACCTTGTTGACTAAGTTTCTCTTGCTGACCCAGAGCCATAACTGGTTGAACGAGCAAAAGCATAAGAAGCAATGACATTTTTAATTGATTTATATTTCAGTTCTTAGTTTTACTATGCTTTTCCATTTCCTGTAGTTCTGATAAGTTTCCCATACCCATATATCGATATATGTATATCCTATAGTATAGGCTCTGGTCTGGCAAAAGCTTTTGAGCGAGGTTATGAAAAAACACTAGCAGTATAGGGTAGGCAAAAGCGTAGAGATAAGTAGTGTGGTTTGAGCACTAGTAGATCTCGAGTCAGAACCCACATATCTATAACTAGTTCCAGCACCCGATCAAAACTACAGTGGAGGAAACAAGGACAGGGGTACGGGGTAGAAATAAGCAAAAAGCATAGGTGGGGGCACACCTTATCTTGAATCCATACGGGGCTAAATGAAAATGGGTTTTGATAATGGGAACCGCGCTAGCTATGCAATTGACCATATAAAGGGAGGTGGGGTCGTATACAGTATAGGTTGCAACGGAATTCATTTTTCCATTTTATATACCAGCATAAAAGGAAGAAGCCAAGGTAAGAGCAAGACCAGGTGCGTATATAGGTGCAGATTCAATTCCTCCAGTTATAACGGAAGAACCCGCAAAAGAAAAGTGAATAGCGTAGAAGGTAGCAGAGGCATCCCATGGCTAAGCAGTGTCCTTATTGGTGTCAGTGATCTGGTTTATTGAGACATCCAGTACCAGCAGATCAAGAGTTTACCGAGTATAATAAGCAACACCAAGAGCAAAGTATATAGTGGCAGGAGATAAGCTCAAAGCACCCATTCCAGTTCCAGGTCGAGATTGAGAACCAGGAGCTACCAATGCATATACCTAGGCATAGCCTATGTAATAGGCAACTAAAGCCACAGAGCTAAGGGCAAGGATAAGGGGAAGGAGAAGGGAAGGTAGATCATCCAGCAAACAGGAGAGGGGATCAGATCGAACGGAGGAGGAGGAACTAATAGAGGATCAAATCAAAACATACTACATATCGCATAGGAAGCAACAACACGGATAGGCACTCTTGCATATGTCTTATATCAACTCGATAAAGATTTGGCAGTGACCCTTCAAGTGGAAACTAAAACCACTTATACCTTGACTAGGTTGGACTATTCAATCCAAGATGTATGATATTGATCTGTCTCCGTTGGTTTTCCTTCATGAGATGAGGATCGGTATACAACTGGCTCGCGGTGGACGCTCGACCTCCCTCTATCCAAAAGTAGGCTTGCTCACTGTTATACAATTGAATTAGGGTTTGTTTCCCAGTGCCATCCAGGAATAGGGGTTCGACCTAACCTAATGCGCCAGTAAAGGTTATCTGAATTGAAAGGAAAGGCGCCATGCACCCGCTTATATTTATTCACTCTATTTTCATGACTTGTGGCCATCCCTGTTATTACATACATAATAGAGAGACTCAACCTTGCTTGAACCTTAGCTCCTCTACAAGAATTTGTCCAAGCACTTACTTTGATGCGTGTTGTGCTGTTAAGAAAATAGAAAAGCAGGTTATGGTGGAAAGTTGTTCAGTGACGCAAGTGAGACGAACGGGAGGAAATACCCTACTTTTTCTTGCGTCAGCAAGCAAAATGTACTTTTACTTAATCTCCTTTCTACTTAGTTTAGTATATTCGTTTTCATTATATCCTGATCTCCTATGGCTACAAGAAAATAGGAAGAAACAATATGAAAGGGTCAATTCCTTCCCTTTGAATATTAAGAAAAGAAAGGGTATGATTCCTACAATTCTAACTATGGGGTTTCATTATTATTGTTGTTGGGGTAATCAATCGACTTGATATGCAAGATAACTTGGTGTTGCTGAGTTATTCTTTCTATGCGAGATTAACTGAGTTACTTTATTCACTCGAATCCTTTATGAGTGACTTTATATATTCGATTAATTAGTAAGTTGTTGTTAGAGAAACATGTGGAGCTCTTCCCAAGTGCATGGTATAATAAGATGACTTGTTTTCTTGTACTATACATTGGTTTCTATCTGAGTCAATTCTAACTGTACATTGGTTCTGATCCTAATAACTAATTCGAGGAAGGTACTCGCTCAACCAAGGTTGTTCCCTCTTCTTCCATATCAACATATATGAAGCATATAAAATATTGATACCTGTGCTCTTGCCTTATCTGACATAGATGACATATCTAAGCTGCTCCTCCCTCTAACAGATCTTTACCTGACATCTCTAAACTACTCCTCCCTCTGTTGTGTTTTCCCACCGAGATTGAGGTCAGTAGGTTATAAAGGGCAGAGAGATAGAAAAAGTAATAAGTGGTGAGCGAGCCTTCAGCAACTGGGAAGCAAGCTTAGTGAAACGCAACTATTGGTCCAAGACTACTTTATCTACTGGGTGGATATTGTGGACATTTGTGCAACAACTTTCAAAATGCTACGCCCTCGATTTGAACCATTTTGCACCGAATTTGCCGGCATGCAAGGAGAAAAGAGACATAATGCCTAATGAAGGTTATCAAATCGGACATCAATTTTGGGGGTGGATTAAAGCAGAAATTCCATAAAAGGAGGGGAAGTTGTTGCTCAACTGTTGTTGGTATTTCCAGGGGTAATTGAGGGTGTCCCTTCTAGGATCGAGTTGGTGTCTCCTTGTTGGGTTGGGTTTATGAAGAACATAGTGATAGAAAGAATCGGGCTAAGTGAGGGGTAGAGTGACCCGACATAATGACTGGTTAACAAGAGGGTCTGGTTCTTTTAATGGTTGTTTTCCACTTCATTCCAATCTGAAACAGTTGGTAAATATCCCTCCTAATGTCGTGTGTAAAGACCAAATCGATTTGAGGGCAATTCCTTCCCCTGCATCTAATGTTGTTTTGAAAGAATGAAGAAAGTCATGTTTGTTGTTCCGCCACTAAGTAAGTAATAGCTGGCGTGAGTAATGGGTTCTTCATCCGTCTGGTTGATCCTACTTTGTCTACTCTACTAGATGAAGATACATAAGAGTTCTACTGGAGCAAGAGGATGATAGTTGGCAAACAATTCCTGCATGCATCTTCAGTCCTACATACATATTCTGAAATAAGAGTGTTTCTGATCAAAATATCGTGTTTAAGAGCGTGGAGGTTCAAATCCTCTTAAAGGCATAATATTTCTCATGCTTTTTGAATGAGAAATGTAATAGCACCAACAATATTCTTTTCTCTTTTTCTCAATAGAATGGGAAAGATTCCCTTCATAATTGTTGATACAAGGTATTCCCTACGATTACCCACGAGTGAAAGCTTGGAATAGGACAGTGGATCACAGGTAGGATCTTAGCGATCTTCTCTATCTAATGGGAAGTCCATTCCGAAATGGTTTATCCTCGTATTATTAGGTCTATTTTATTAAGGACACGACGTGATAATAATATTATAATATCTTGCAAGATACATAGATTGACCATATGATATGATCCTATGAAAATATTGATAGATCCGGGAGTTGAGACCGAAATGGGATGTGATTAAGAGGTCAGCGAAGGATGGAAGGGAGTCGATCGAGCAGAGGCTACATGAATTGGTACATTTCGTAAGAGATAAGTGGGAGGTCAATATATGATGGAATCCCTACTATCCTTTTGTAAAGCAAGCAATCATATGCAATACGAGCCATATAAATAGATAAGCAAGCCTAGCATTGTGAAATTTTCAATTTGAAAAAAATGCTACTACGGTGATTGATTTATTTCCCCTACTTATTTATGATAAGTTATTTACAGACGCTTCAGTAAATTTTGAAATAAATACAGCTACAGCATTCACTTTAATCTAAAGCAGAAGAACAAATAGAACATGTATCACACAATAGAAACAACCACATGAACACAGTTATTTTTGGACAATTGTCCCGGGAAAAACCCAAGGTGAGAAAACTGGTGCAGCAGATGAGGGTTTATGTTAATCTTCCGCAGTGAAAATATCATTTACAGAATATATGACAAGCAGATATTTTGCATACACCTAAGATAAATTTTCTGAGCACCTCAGAAGAATTCCCGACAAACAGTAGGCACTTCTCCTCCCTCTGTGTCACTCTACGTGGCCCCTCTGCATCACTCTATGTGGCCCCTCTACGCAGTCACTCTGCGTGGAGGGCCAGTGCTGCCTCCTCTTCGTCTTTTGTCTGCCTTCTCTTCGTCTCTGCTGACTTCTCCCTCCTTCTGTCTTTGCAACCCAACCTCTACATCCTCACCCTCTGAAATCGAATTCTCTTACTTCAGAATCAATTTCCTTCAAGTACTGAGAATGTGCCCGGCTTGCTTTACAAATGACCCTCAAGCCTTCTCTTATAGTCTTCTCGTCGATGAATCAACGACCCAAATTATATCCTTAATCAATGGCTCAGATTAAAAGATGACTTGATCTTCATTTTCTAGAAGATTCACACTCTGCTTTATTAATACCCTTCAATTATTTAATTTCCCTAAGTTTAGACTTAGAGATCACTTTCAAATAATTAATTATTTTAATAAAGCATGATCCGAGTGGAATTTCCACGAATGATTGTTGGGTTCTCTGGAATACTAATGTCCAAGCCTCTTCCCAAAATATGAGACTTGGAACACTTTCCAATGCTACAAAATCAACACTCCCTCTTAGCAAGGAAAGTGTTTCAGCAAGTTACCAATTGTATCTGCTCTGACCTGAAGCATTTGCTGCACTGTTGATGTCTTGGCTGCTTCCCCTCATCTTTGGCTGCTGCACTTTGTACTGCTACCTATGACACCACCTCTGCCACTGCCTCATCTGTACTGCAGCTCCCTCTGAATCTGAAGATCACCCATTCCTCTACTGGAAAGGGTTCTCGACCATCCCCATCTTTTCCCTTAAGTAAGTAAACTTAATCTTACCTAGAGCCTTTACGAGGATATCTGCCACCTGTTCTCCTGTAGGAATGTACTTCAACTGTACAGCTCCTCATTGGACATAGTCTCTGATGAAGTGGCACCTAATGTCAATGTGCTTTGACCGATCATGAAACACAAGATTCTCGGAGAGCTTGATGCAACTCTGATTATCACACAAAATTCTGGTCGGTTCCATCCTCTTCTTGAGCAAGTTCAAGAGTAGTTTACGAAGCCATATGGCCTCGCACGAAGTTGTGCTTGCTGCCATATATTCAGCCTCGGTTGAGCTCAATGCCACGGATTTTTGTTTCCTACTGCACCAAGAAATCATTCTTGATCTGAGACTGAAACAGTACGCACTATTACTTTTCCGATCCACTGGGCTTCCAGCCCAATCTATGTCAGTGAACCCACTCAACTGGATTTCATTGCCTTTGGTGTACTTCAACCCATACTCGATTGTCCCCTTCAAATATCTGAGAACATGTTTGGTTGCTACCCAGTGAGCCCTCCTTGGTTCCACCATGAACTGGTTGAGGGTATTCACTACATAACAGATGTTTGGTCTAGTGTTGACCACGTACATCAATGATCATATGAGTTGCTTATACAAGGTAGGGTCAGCCTCAACATCCTCGGACGTATCTATCTTCTTCCAGATTGTAATCATTGGCATAGCCATGGGTCTATAGTACTCCATCTGAAACCTCTTCAGGATCTCTGTAGTATATAATCGTTGCCCAAGGAAGATTTCTCCCTTCTGCTGCTAGACCTCCAAACCAAGAAAATAGTGCATCTGCCCCAGATCCTTCATGTCGAATTTGGTAGCCAGATTCTCCTTGCAGTCTTTGATAAGCTTAGATGATCCAATCAAGAACAGATCATCTACATATAATACCAGGATTAGAGGCTCATCCCCTACTCTCAGACAGTAGAGGTTGGGATCTGTGTCACTCTTGACAAATCCCATCTTCTGCAAGTAGCTATCAATTCGCCCATACCATGCTCTGAGGGCTTGCTTCAGTCCGTACAAGGTTTTTTTAAGACGGCATACATGAGTCTTGTGCTCATGTGTCTCAAATCCCTCTGGTTGTTCTATGTACACTTCCTCTTCTATCACCCCATCCAAAAACGGTGTCTTGACATCGATTTGGTGAATCTCCCATCCCATCTGCGCTGCAAGAGAGATGACGAATCTGATTGAAGTGTACCCAACTATAGGGGCGAAGGTTTCTTCATAATCAATCCCTTCCTTCTATGCATACCCCTTAGCCACGAATCTGGCCTTCAAGTTCTCTATGCTGCCATCTACAGCATACTTGATCTTGTAGATCCAACTTGATCCTACAACCGATTTGTTCTGTGGTCTGGGGACTACTTCCCACACATTGTTTATCATGATGGAGCTATACTCCTTCACTATGGCATCCACCCACACCTGATGTTGAGTTGACTCCTAAAAACTAGAGGGTTCTCTGACCTCTGCTACCAGTGCCTGGTACCTGTCAGGTTGCCTGCGTTCCCCCTTCTCATATCTAGGGGCTCCAACAAATTCCTCTGCATCCCTCAGAGTCTGTTGGAGCTCTTTGCTCGTTCTTCCACTTGTGGTGGGTGGATTTACCTGCTCTCCTACTTGCTCTTCTTCGGAAGAACTCTCCTCAGAATCCTTGTGTCGTGGAGAGGCACTCGAGCCATCTAGGTCATTGTGGCTGTATTAGCAAAGCCTCCTCAGCCTACATATCTGTAGCCATTTCCCAAGATCTCCTGAAGGCTCTCTCCTCCATGAATTTCACGTCCCGCCTTACTATGATCTTCTTGTTTTCTGGAATATAGATGCGATATGCCTTTGCATTTTCACTATATCCCACAAGATAACCCTTCTCCGCAGTCTGATCCAATTTCTTCCTCTTCTCATCGGGTACATGGCAATACGCTATACTGCCAAATATCCTAAAGTAGCTCACCTCAGGGTTGTTGCTAGTGAACACACTCTCAGGAGTCACTTTTCTCAATGCTCTATGAGGCACCCTGTTCTACACATACACTACTGTATTGCAGGCTTCTGCCCACATAAATTTGGGCATGTCTTGGTAATATAGCATTGCCCTTGCAACGTCCACAATGGTCTTGTTCTTCCTTTCTACAACTCCATTCTGCTCTAGATTGTATGGAGCTATCCATTCTCTCTTGATGCCTTCCTTTGTGCAGAAACTTGTGAAGTCTTTATCAATATATTCTCCACCATTATCTGATCGCAGCTTCTTCATCTTCTTTTCGGTTAAATTTTCTACCAAAGCCTTGAATTCTTTGAATCGATCAAAGACTTAATCTTTGGTTTTGAGAAAGTAGATCCATGTTTTTCGGGAATGGTCATCAATAAAGGTAGCGATGTCTTTACCCACTGAGAGCAGTGGTGGACATTGGTCCGTAGATGTCTGAGTGTATCAACTCCAATACACTCTTGGCCCTACTGTTGCTTCTTGGAAATGTTGCCTTGGCATACTTCCCTAGTACGTACCCCCTGTAGACATCATCTTACCTTGTGTTGAGTTCTGGAGCTCTCATGACAGTTTTCTTGAGGATCTTCAAGGCTCCATGACGTAAATACCCCATTATTCTGTGCCATAATTCATTCAGGTCTCTTTCATCCATAATGCCGATTAGTGCCATTGGAACTGGAGATGTAGCTTATGTAGTTTATGGCTCCTTATTCCAATTTGAGCCTTCATTTTCCAACTAGGATGTTTGACATAAACTTTATTTCCAATAAAGTATACATCATAACCCTTGTTTTGGAGCTAAGACACAGAGAGTAAGTTCATCCCCAATCCCGGTACATGCACGTTTGTGGCCCAAAGCTCGTTACTAGCTTCTGTCTGAAATATTATGGTTCCTCTACCAATGGGGGTACACTTGGCCTTGTTTCCCATCATGATCTGAAATTTCATCTGCTCTTCCGGGTAGCTCGAAAAACATTCTCAAACTGCCGTCATGTGAGCAGATGCTTCACTGTCAATATACCAAACTCCTAGAGAGGTCGTGCTTGACACACAAGCGAAATCCTCTTCTAGTCTGGATGTCAGAATTGACATGTCATGATCCCTCTGTTTCGCCATGTGATTTGGAGGACTGCGTGAACCCTTCCAAGTTGCTGCTGCATCTATGTCGGATCTTAGTTCCATTGCAGAACCTCCTCTTCTGTCTTTTGCCTTTAGCTCTGATACCATGTGAAATTTTCAATCTGAAAAAAATGCTACTGCAATTATTGATTTATTTCGCCTACTTATTTATGATAAGTTATTTACAGATGCTTCAATAAATTTTGAAATAAATACAGTTGCAGCATTCACTTTAATCTAAAGCAGAAACAAATAGAACAGATATCACACAATAGAGCAACTAGTTGAACACGGTTATTTTCTACAATTGTCCTCGGAAAAACCCAATGTGGGAAAATCGGTGCAACAGATGAGGGTTTATATTAATCTTCAGCAGTGACAATATTGTTTACAAAATATATGACCAGCAGATATTTAGCATACACCTGAGATGAATTTTCTGAGCACCTCGGAAGAATTCCCGACACACGGTAGGCACTTCTCCTCCCTCTACGTCACTCGTTGGCCCCTCTACGCAGTCACTACATTGGACTGCATCACTCTGCGTGGAGGGCCAGTGCTGCTGCTCAGCGCTGCCTCCTCTTCATCTTCTGTCTGCCTTCTCTTCGTTTCTGCTGACTTCTCCCTCTTCCTTTTGTCTCTGCAACCCAGCCTCTATAACCTCACCCTCTGAAATCGAATTCTCTTACTTCAGAATCGATTTCCTTCAGGTACTGAGAATGTGCTCGACTTGTTTTCCAAATGACCCTCAAGCCTTCTCTTGTAGACTTCTCGCTGTTGAATCAACAGCCCAGATTATATCCTTAATCAATGGCTCAGATTAAAAGATGACTTGATCTTCATTTTCTAGAAGATTCACACTCTACTTTTTTAATACCCTTTGATTATTTAATTTGCTTGTAGACTTCTCGTTGATGAATCAACGGCCTAGATTATATCCTTAATCAATGGCTCAGATTAAAAGAGGACTTGATCTTCATTTTCTAGAAGATTCACACTCTACTTTATTAATACCCTTTGATTATTTAATTTCCCTAATTTTAGACTTAGGGATCAATTTGACATAATTAATTATTTTAATAAAGCATGATCCAAGTGGAATTTCCACAAACGATTTCTGAGTTCTCTGGAATACTGATGTCCACGCTGTTAAGTAGGTAAATCCTCTCTGCGAACAGAGATGATCCCTCTAGCCCTAGAGTGATTCTAGAAACAAAGAGACATGCTAGAGTGTTGATTCCTAATTACTGAATGAAAATAGGACACGGTAGATCGACCTACCTGGAATCCAACGTTGACGTCGTGGCTGCAATGGTGGTGGCCTCTCGCTCCTACCTTGGCAAGTCATAATCCTTCCGCAGTCATGCTCGAATACCTGCACATAGAACAACAAACAAGAGCAGGATACGACATAATAACTTCATTCATAACTACTAGCCAGTCAAAGAGGGCTAAACATATTGCATTAAACATCTAACATAATATAAAATGGGAACCAAACAATAGTCACGTATATGTATTGATAGAAGGAAGAATTACAACCAATGCTTTGACGTCACAGTCTCCTCCAGCGAGGTTCAACCGAAGCGCGTCTCAGATGCTTGTCAGGGAATTCGGAGGGGATGAAGGCATGGACTCAAGCTCTCTCAACGTAGTTCCTTCTTATTCTATCTCTTCAATAGTTCAGCTATAGTATGTTCAATTCTCCATGTTCAGCTAGCTTATGCAAAGAGAGATAGCTTCTTTTTATAGAGGAAAAGGAGGAAGTTAGGACCCCTACAAAAGTGGGAGGGAGGCCTATTCTTTAGGAAGTTGCCAAAAGAGGTGGAAACCATAAACTAAAGGAGGGAGTCTGTGGTTTATTCAATTCAACCACTCCCAATGACTCATCCTCGAAGCTGTTGGAGTGCAATCTCCACCTCTATTTTTAAAAAACATTCCATAAACGGCTTGGCGTGGGTGGCTAACTGAAACAGAGTGCCAACTGGCGCGAGGCCCAGTGTTAATCTTCCTCTTCAACGCGAGGGTATAACTCACTACTCGCACCAAGGAAAAAACAAGGGTTTTTGAATCTCTGCTCAGGGAATTGTCAACAGAAGGAATATTACTCTCATGTAAAGGGAAACAATGATGGTTTTTTCAAGGCATGACACTGCTTATTAATGACAAAAATGACCCTCCAATGGGTGAGATGGGGATTGTAGAGACAGTGACAAAACGTTGTGTAACAGATGCCCCCTAAAGCATGAGGTCCG